>CM067086.1:3511006-4772506 GCA_034008185.1 Gorsachius magnificus | reverse complement strand
AAGAGGCAAGAAAATATTCAAAGTTGTTTCCTTCAGGTACGAAAAGAAAGTATGCTGCTATACTGTTGCTGGTCGTCTTCTTACACCTGTGCTTTTTGCTTTGTGACCATGCTTATTTCGTGAGTAATTAAAACTTCTGATTGCTGTTCAGTTTTTCAGATGAAACAAAACTGGAATTCATCCTGTTTGGTAAATATTCTGCTAGAACACAGATTTCTCTGGTGGTTTTCAGGATGTAATGGAATTAGCATGCTTTTATGTTTTGTTGTCTTTTGTGATCTGAAGCTTTTGAAGTCTGAACTAGAGCTGAATATATAAGGGCTGCTAAATGATACCTTTTCCAAGTGAGAGTTATTAACGAACAGTTTGATCAGGCTTCAGTTTAAGTCTGAGATACTGAAGCCCTGCATTTGTCATTCCTTAGCTAGCCAAGCACACCCACAGTTAATCTCTGTGATTATTCACCCTACTGGCAAATAAGTCAGGTCCTCCAAAACTAGATCAAGTACCAAGCTAGGACTACTTAGATTTCTGCTCGCAATTTCCCTAATAATCACCAGTCTGATGATTGGAAATCTTCTAATGGGCAGGCTATTTTTATGGTTACTTCTCTTTTCTTGTCCTAATACTGTCACTTAACTATGTAAGTTGTGTTGTGTCTGATTTTCCTCGATGTTTGAGACTTCAGAATTTGATATCTTTTTCTGAACGAAGGTGACAAAGAAGCAATTCCTGTTTGCATTGTCCAGTATTACTATATGTTATGCTGTCACATGAACAATTTTGAATACAAAGTCCCACCACCAAAATAACTGTGGTGATAATTCTGGGTATAATTGAGTATTTTATTAGATATTTTGTTCCTTACTAGAATGTTCATATATGTAGTATTAAATCCTGACCTGCAAAGGTGGAAACTTCATAAAGACACGTTGTTGCAATCAGTTTGGATTTCGAAAGTTGCTTAAAATGTTGAGGGAGTAAGATGTCATTGAGTGTGTTTAAGGAAAACGTAAATTAATTTTTTAAGTGCTATGATGTTATCTCTGAAACGTGTTCCTTTGACAGAAAATATTGAGGGCAGCATTGGTAGTATTTTTAAGTTCTTGTTCTCTAACATATAAGAGGAGTACCTTATGGCACTAAGTGGCTTATTTCCTCTTGCATCCAATAGCATTTTCTTTTAATGAAGACTTGGAGGAAAGAAGGATGTGTATTGGTATGTCTAGTGGTAGTGTAGAAAAATCAGAAGCCTGTTCCTGGAACTGATGACAATTATCCTTCTCAATGCTAATCCCAATGTGAATTCACGGGTTTTCTTATTTTGAACTGTTTCTATGGCTTTTCCCAGTGGTATTCCTCTGTTACTTTGAGCACAAAACAAATCCACATAGCTCAAATATGCTAGAAATGCTTCTTAGAATGAGTGTCCATCGACATCAAATTCATCTTTAATTTTTAACTCGTGTTTGAATACAATAGTTCCTGCCATGCTTAGCAGGAATTCAAATTATTGTTTTAGTGAAGAAGGGAACTTTTTTGATTGTAATCAATTGTTCTTATTGATTTCTTCTTCAGCAAAATCAACCTTTTTTTTTCTTTATTAACAGTTGTACTTTTGCAGTATGGAATTGTGTGGCAGATGCACCTGTCCTGATGAAGACCAGGGCTTTCTGAACGTAGAAACACAGCAGCCGCTGCACACCCTTACTTTTTGCACCCTTACTACTCGTTGTGGCTGTTGCCCTGTACAGTCACCGGTAGATAGAGCTCTTAGGCAATAGGAATGGACATGGCCATCTATGACCACAGGTCAGATTGAACTAGGGTATAAACAGAGTCCCGCAGGGGGGCAAATGGAGTTGGTCCTACTCAGAGCAGTGAGTCTTCAGTCGGAGACTCTCCCCTTGGGTCAGGACACTGCCCAAGGTAGCTCATCAAGGTTGAGAGGCGTTGCCTTGTTAGGTGAGTAATTGCACATTTTGAGTCATTATTCCAAAGCTTAAGATTTCTTAAGTCAGCTGTGTAGCATTAAATTCCCATTGTCATCCTGAACCTGTGGTTTCATTGGAGTACCAAACACTTTAGATTAGAACAAATATTATTTTGGGTTATATCACCTACCTGATTTGACACCTCTGCTACAGGAATGTATTTTGCAAATATTTAATTTTTAATGTCTTGAAGAAATGTAAATGTGCCGGGAAAATCCAGAGGCAGTAGCTTGTGGCAAAATACTTAGCCAAGACTAAATATAGGTGGTGTAACTGGGGGAAAGGGAAAATACGGTGAAGGTAAAGCCTTTATGAGTAGGCATACAGCAGCAACAAAGTAGATAGGAAATTTCTGGCAACAGGAGGAAATAATAAGAATGGGAGAAGAAATGTCTGGTACCTTGCAGTCCATGACACTTTTTTATTTTGGTGACATTTATAAACCAACACACACAAACCCAAAACAAAAAACCAAACAGCAAAGATCTGTACATGTAATAAACTTAATTGCTGTTATATTCTTTCCTTTGTCCATCTCTTAATTGAAATTCTGAAGTAGAGCCTTTGACGACATTTTTACAGGAGTTCACCTGGGGATGTATCATGCTATAACGTGAGTTCTATAGAATCATAGAACAGCTCAGGATAGAAGAGACGTTACGAGTCCATGTAGTGCAACCTCTTGATAAAAACATGGTCAGTTTTTAATTCAGACTAGGTTGCTCAGGGCTTTGTCCAGCAGGATCTTCAAAACCTCTAAGGTGAGAGTTTTTGCAGTCTTCCTGGGCAATTTGTCCCTATCTGTGGCTGTTGCTGTGGTGAATTTATTTTTCCTCCTTTTTTCATGTCAAACCTGCCCAAGTTTGACAGTTGAGGTTTCCTTTCTTCTTGCCTTACATCTCAGAAGAGAACCTGGCTCTGTTTTCTTAATGACCTTCTCATAGCAATGGGAAGTTGCTATGAGGTGCATCCTAAGATTTTTCTACTCTAAATAAATCCTCAGTCTGTCCTCACAAGTCTTGTGCTACAGCCCTTTTCATGGGCCGTCTTGGTGGATGTCTGGGCTCACTCAAGTTTATAGTTTTCATGTACTGCTGGGCCCCAAATGGGTTGTAGTATTCCAGATGTGGTCTGATGAGTGCTGAGTAAAGGGAAACAGTCTTTTTCCGCAGCGTACTGGCTAGGCTTTTGTTGATCCAGTATAGTATGCTGTTAGGCTCCATTGTTGCAAGAGTGCTCTGCTCATTCATGTTTAGCTTGCTCTCCACCAGGACCCGCATGTTTTTCTCTGTAGAGCTGCAGCCCTGCCAACTGTTCTCTAGGCTGTACCAGTGCCAGGGATTTTTCTGTCCAAAGTACGGGACTTTGCATTTGTTGAATTTCATGAGATTCCTGCCAGTGAATTCTTCTGTCTCTCTGGTTCTTGGTCCTGAGCTCAAGTGGTGTGGTTTAACCTGGCAGGCAGCTGAACACCACACAGCTGCTTTCTCACTCCCCCCTTCCCCAGTAGGTTAAGGGAGAGAATCGTGGGAGGAAAAAAAGTCAAACCTGTGGGTTGAGATAAAGACAGTTTAATAAAACAGCAGAGGAAAATAATAATAGAATATACAAGACAAGTGGTGCACAATGCAGTTGTTCACCACCCACTGGCCAGCCTGTCTGCTGCCCTCCTGCCAACTCCCCCCAGTTTCTGTACTGAGCATGATGTCATATGGTATGGAACACCCTTTTGGCCAGTTTGGGTCAGCTTTACTGGCTGTGCCCCCTCCCAGCTTCTTGTGCACCAGCAGAGCATGGGAGGTTGAACAAGTCCTTGCCTAATCTAAGCACTACTTAGTAAAAACTAAAACATCAGTGAGTTATCAAGATTCTTCTAGTACTAAATCCAAAACACAGCGCTATGCCAGCTGTTAGGAAGAAAATTAACTCTATCCCAGCCGAAACCAGGTCATGAAGTATACCAGTCATTTTCCCCCCAGATTTGGTGTGATCCTCGAAACTGGTAAGATTCTGTCTTCACTTCTGTTCACTGATAAAAATATTAGACGCATAAGTTAGTCTCAGACCTCTGAGAAACTTTGCTTTTAACCAACCTCCAGTGTCATTAACCACTGAACTTCAACTTACGAGCTCAGTGACCCAGCCAGTTTTTCATCCATCCAGTGGTCCATCCATTTGGATTGTAATGACCCAGCTTTGATACTTACTGCTCTCTTCTTATTCATAGATTCTAATAATTTTATTGCAGAAGGCAGTTGGGCTCATTAGGGTTTTTTTTAAAAAAAAAAACAAACAAACAAAAAAAAAAAAAAACAAAAAAAAAAAACCACCAACAACTTGCTAAAGACTGGCTATTCCTAGTCCCTGGTTTTTCTTTCATTGTGTCTAGAAATGGCTTCCAGTAGGACTTGCTCTATGAATTTCTTAGCAACTCAGGTGAAGCTGACCTGCCTGTTATTCCTTAGGTCATCCTTCTTGCCCTTTTGAAAGCTGGGTATAACACTTGTTTTCTCCAATTATAGAGGACTTCGTCTAATCTCCATGACCTTTCAAAGATGATAAAAGAGTAGCCTTGAAAAAATATCAGCTAGCTCTTTCAGGACCTCTGGATGCATCCTATCTGGTCCGAATTTTTTCTTTAGTGTGCAAAACATAGAGTAATAGTTCAAAATTCTCTCATTCACTCACTACTTCTTTCTTAAAAACAATAAAACTATTTAAAGGAGAATGGTTAAAACTTTTTTGAGTAGCTAGGTGTTTAAAGCTCTTTAATGTATAACTTTTCTGAAACCTAGTATCGGAGTTTCCTGGTAATTGCTTGTGTGGAAACCTTAGTTATGGTTCCCTGAATGTATTGTGTCTCAGCATATGGTTCCATTAAGTCAGGGCATTTGTGGTTGTCCTCAGCTCTGCGTTTCCTTTCCTTCCTGTATGTAGGTACCAGTACTCATATGATCAGTTAGTGAGGTAAGGGCCCTGATGACTTCCCCTCCTCTTCCGTTTACCTCCAACCTTGTTTCATTTTCTTCTGATCAGCCCTCTGCACTAGCGTAGGTTACAATTGCCTTGGCACCATTTAATGTTGCAGAAGAAATGGGTGTGAGAAGAAGCAGGAGGGTGAGACTGAGATGGCTCAGCCCTAAATTAGCTCGAATAGCTGTAGAACATCACACCGCCTTCAATTTGAAGAAGTTGAGATTCAGTTTTCCTACCTGGAACGTTTCACTTTGAAGGTCCTCAAAACTAGTTCTTAGGTACTTTTGGCAGATAGGAAGGGCAATATTATTCTTTCTAGATAATTCATATTCTTTATATGCAATGCTGTCAATAAAGTTTATTAGGAAATAATTAACAAGGCAGGCTTATTTTATGAATGCCTGCTCAACATTTGTCCTCTGAGTTGTTGTTCTATCACAGCACTGTCATATTGCTGTCTTGCTTGAAAAGAGAGTTCTAGTAAAATTCAAATGTTAAATGGAATTAATTTTTTTGGTCTATAGTTAACAGCAGAGCAGGGTTGAATTTCACATTCTTCTTTAAATGTTGTTATAGTAGAAGGAAGTGCATTTGTTGTAAAGTGGGTGTTGAGCAGGATCAGTGATACAAGCTTGTCACTTATGTTTTCCTTGCTGTAAAAATGAAACCTGCAGTTGAACTCCGGTTATGTAACTTTGTATTTTGGAATCAGATTTGGAGGTGGCAATTATGTACCTTCTTTTAAATGCTTTGATGAAGACAGAAATTAGCCTGTTTTCACTACTGATTTGTCTCTATCAATACGGAATCAACTGACAATTCACGTAAGAACTCAGTAGTGTATTTTCCTCAATAAGCATCTCTCTTAGATATTTTATTGAACATTATCACCAGGACTTGTGTACCAGATCTCAGTCAGAGCGGAATGTTTAGGATGGTAGCATATGTATCTCCTGTTCCCCACTCTTCCTTTTGGAGGGGTTTACCAGTCAGATCTTTGGAGAATTTAGTTACACTAGCTGTTCAGTTTCTGTGTATGTCTGCTCTGTGACTCCGGGATAAGAATGTAGCTTTGTGTGAGATAACTGAATGACCTAAAATCAGCTTAGGTGCTCTAAGAAAACTTTGGTCTCCCTATGGATTTTGTTTGTCCCTTTTGGACCTCAGTACAGAGACTAGTTTATGTATTTTATTTTGGAGCACTATTTGGGTAACTTTAAAAAGTGAAAGATATTATTTGACTTCTCACTTGTGAGTGAATTAAAGCTTTCCAATGTCCATGTTAAAGATGGTTGAGACAAAATATGCTATCCTGTTTTCTGAGAAGTTGACAGAGGGAGCTTGCACATATGGGAATATAATTTCAGGGCTGCAGCCGCCACTTCTGGTTATGGGACATCTTTGATGTCTATTCTTAGAGATGCTAATAATACCAGATTTGAAAATTCCTAGAAGTCAAGGGTTGGAGGGGACCTGCTGTGTTATAAATGCCATCACCTTGCTAATTCTGGTGCCATTTCAAATCTTCCCTAAATGGATTATGTTTTATTTTAAAACTAACTCCCTTTTTTATAACATGTATTCTAATGAGAAGGCTGTTACAAGACCCTGTCTAATTTCCAGCCTAACTTAAATAAGCTTTCTTTTAATATTAGCACTATCTTTCAGCTTAGTCTTCTCCCTCTCTGCCCCCATTTCCCCCACACACTTTTTAAGCTACTTAGGATATTAATTGTAAAATTTTAAGATGCTTGTAAGCAAAACTGATTTTCTTTTTCCCCTCCCTCCTAATAGCCTAGCAGCAGGTGTTCAGTACTTCCTCCTTAGCTTTTTGACAAACTTTTCTGGCATGTAACACCTACTGTTGCCAGGATCCTGAGGCTCTTTGACTGTCTTGCCTAATCATGTTTTCTATGACTATTGCTATCTCCAAGATGCAATCTTGGCATGCAAGTGCTCTCTGATCTTCAAAAGCTATCCGAGGCCTGTTAACTTCTTAAAGTATGTTCTGTAGGCTTGCATCTTGCCAAATACACAGTTGAGCAATCTTGCCTAGGATAGCAACATAAGAAATTGCACTGTCATTTGTCTTGATGCAGTGGACGGTTCTGTGTTAAATATGTAAGCAACTCTATAGACAACAGAAATGAGTACAGTTTAATTATAAATTTTCTATGCCACTTCATTTGTGTTCTAAAATTTATTATTATAGTATGCTTGTTACTTTAACATGATGAGCTCCCTAAATGTGTTATTGATAATGTTCACTGAGCCTTTAAAACGTAGAAACAACCCGAGCTGTTGAAATGACAGTAATAGAATTGACAAGTAATAGGTAGAAACTTTCCCTTCTTTTAACATAAAGCTATCAGAAAATACACGGTGACTGCTGATTCATAGCAGAACATGTGATGGAGTTCCTCTAAGATTTTTCTACTTCGAATTTTTTGTCGTGGTTCTTTCTTGTGATAGACCACGTTTTGAAATCCTCTATTATTGTTCTGGGTATGGTGGGATTTTGTCCCAAAATTGTCCCCAGAGTTAGTTGCAGGCTGGTGGTATTTAACACTGGGAAAGCATTAGAGCATCTTTGTTGTGTTGAAGGATTTTTAGTTGTGTTGAAGGATTTTTAGTTGTGTTGAAGGATTTTTAGTTGTGTTGAAGGATTTTTAGTTGTGTTGAAGGATTTTTAGTTGTGTTGAAGGATTTTTAGTTGTGTTGAAGGATTTTTAGTTGTGTTGAAGGATTTTTAGTTGTGTTGAAGGATTTTTAGTTGTGTTGAAGGATTTTGTTTGGAAGGATTTTTAGTTGTGTTGAAGGATTTTTAGTTGTGTTGAAGGATTTTTAGTTGTGTTGAAGGATTTTGTTCATAGGAGGGATTGTCTTTATGATCTGTCTTGAAGATGCCTGTGAAAGTGATCCTTTCAGATGGAAGCAGGGTGCTGTGTCTTGTTACAGGAATGATTGGATGCAACATGAGTGACAAACAAGTGAAAGAGCTGTGTGCCATCAGATGTCATATACGAATGGGTTGTAAAACTTGGTAGCTCTGACTTTTATGTGGACTACTTAAACGTTTAATTGCAGAGTGGCCTTGGTTCTGTGTCCTACTTTTTTTTTCAGAGGCTTATGTTGGAAATCTGTTTTTGAAAGTGGATGAGAACATTCTCTATATGAGTTGGCAGTTTTGTCATTTAATTAGTTCTTTGTTTACACTGTCAAAACTAGCCTAAAATCTGCCAGATGTTTTTGCTAAGCTTTTCTTTGATTTATATTCTTTCTTTTCCACTGTGAAAGTTGAAAGACTTGTGTTTGAAGGTTTTTTCTTTTTCTTTTCTTTTTTTAAGGTATATGTTGGTGAGCTTCCTCAAGATTTTCTTCGCATTACCCCAACCCAGCAGCAACAGCAAATCCAGCTGGATGCCCAGGCAGCTCAGCAGCTACAGTATGGAGGACCAATGGGGACAGTAGGCAGACTCAGCATTACTGTAGTACAGGTATAAATTGTACCATCTTTGTACAATTAAGTAATTGTAATTAATTAACACAATCTTTTTTGCTTGGTGGCCACAAAAAGATTTGGTGTTGGAATTTGAGTTACTAAATTACTTGAGTTACTAAACTACTTGTATATAGGGAATGAGTAATTTTTAAAGTTTCTGTAGCTTCGTGTTTCTGTCATCAGCATTTCTTCCAGTTTCATAGCTGCATCATGCATGGTGTATATTTGATTATAGCACATAATCAAATGAACTCATGTTTTTCTCACAGTGAACAGGTTTTTCTGAAAACTTCTGTTAAGAAGGCTTCCTGTAGAAACACTTAGTGTTGGAAGACATTAGCAATTTTGAGAATATTGTAGGGAACTGCAGTTGCCTTACATATTTTTCCTTAAGTGACTTCTCTGTTCCATCCCCATTTCCTCTAATGCATTTGCTGTTTTTCCTTGTGCTTTCTGCATGCTTTCTTACTAATCACAAATGCATAGTCCTAGCTCATTACTTTCTGTTTTCTCTTTTTCCTGGTTATCCTTTCTTTTATCTCTTGGCAGTATTGTATGCCTGCGTTCATTATGCGTAAGATTTCAGGTTTTAAAACTTACCTGTCTTTACACAATTCTGTTTGTCTACATTAGCATACCAGATGTTCTTCATATTAACTTAATGCACCTCATCTACTTAAAAGTGCTGTTTTCAAGTCATTCCCTAAAAACATACCAAACAGATTTTAACCTGAAATTTAGGAACAAGCCTGAAATAGTACACAAATGGTTACAGCTTCCATGATGAGGTACTTACTGGGGAGTAAATTATATATTGTCTCTCAGGAAAAGAGGCACTGATCCTTCCTTTCTATGTCTCTCACTGCTCAGTTTGCTCCTTCATAACAGATATCCTTCCTTTGAAAACTGGATAACTGATAACTGGAAAACTGAAAACTGATAACTTTTTCAAAGTTTATTACTTCTAAGGTCTAGACACTTGAACTCATTCATTGTATACAATTGCAGCCCTCTTCCTAATTCTGAGGAGTTTCCCAGAAAGAGTGTAGAAGTGTTCAAAGAGTGTAAGATTGGAAGCTGCTTCTGCAACTTTGAACAGCAGAAAAATGTTACCACTTTTAGACCATAGCGGAAGAAGCTTTAGAATCATATTTTACAGAGCTGGGAATAGATGATTCAGGTTAAACCTCAGGCCTATAAGGAAACAAAACATATATCAAATAGCATGCCATGTCTGTATAAAGTCTTTAGCAGTTTCTAACAATTTGTATGCTACTCTATAGGTTCATCTTCGGCTGTTTGCTTGGACAGGTTAAAGTGCTTTTTGTCATGGGATGTTGATCCAGTCAGTACAGATGGCGGAAGTTCCTGGAGCAGATATGGAGGCAGACAGTACAGTGTTCAGGAAGGAATTTTGCATCTCACTTTGAGTGACTACGCACAGAAACATCCAGATTCCTGTTTGGATTGATGAACTGATGGAGCTGATACTGGTCTTTATCTGGTTCAATTCCCATTTATTTTTAGGTGCTTGTGCAGACAAGAAAAAAATACTTACTTTCCTTGAAGAATAAAACCTAATCACTATTCTTGATGCCATGTCTGTAAATAACCACTTGTTATAGAATCACAGGATAGTTGAAATTAGAGGGGACCTCTGGAATTTGTTTTGTCCAAACCCTATCCCACCTCCCTACCCCCCAGGCCAGTCAAGGATTAAGGAGTTATATACAAGGAAAGGCTGAGAGAGCTGGAGGAGAGTCTTGGGGGAAATCTTATCAACGAGTAATCCCTGCCATCAGGTATTTATGAAGAAGACAGCTAGGCTCTTTTCAGTTGCTATCTAGAGGAAAGACAAGAGGTGCAGTGAGCGCAGATTGAAATACAGCAAACTCTGTTTAAATAGATGAAAAACCTTTTTACTGTGAGAATTGTCAAACATCTGCACAGGTTGCCCAAAGGGGTTGTGGAGCTTCCATCCATGGAGACACTTGGAACTTGCCTAAACATTTTACAGGGAGCAGTGAGCTTGAAATAGACAATCTCTAGAGGTCCCATCCAACCTCACCCATTCTGCGAAACCCTTAACTGTGTTAGTAGCCCTTTGCTGGACTCATTCAAGTATGACCATACCTTCTGCTGAGTAGCTCAGAACTAAAGGAGCAGTATTCCAGATACAGTCTTCCCAGTGCTGAGTAGAAGGAATTATCTTCCTTGACCTGCTAGCTGTGTTTTTCTTAATGCAGCCCAGGGTGCTGTCTGTCATCTTTGCTGCAAAGATGCATTGCTGGCTTATTTCCAACTTGGTGTCCACCGAGACCCACAGGTCCTTCTCTGCAAAGCTGCTCTCCAACCAGTTGGCCCATAGCCCGTAGTGGTGCATGTGGTTATTCCTTTTCAGGGTAGAACATTACATTTTTGTTGTTGAACTTTGAGATTCCTGTCTGCGCACTTCTCCAGCCTGTCAAGGTCCCTCTGAATGGCAGTACAACCTTGTGGTGTCCCAAGAAATAGTCTTCTGTACCTGTCTGAGAGTTTATGCAAGAATGATGTGGGAATCTTGGCTGTGCATTAAGGCATGTGGCATTCTGGGTAGGAGACTTACCGTGGCATAGTTAACCTGTGGAACATGAAAAGCTTGTTGAAGTCTTTTGTATTTCAGTATGTGTTGACAAAATACATAGAGCAGCATGCCTTAATTCCTTTACTAATAAAATGGTGGAAGATCAGAAAATGTTTTGGGGAAGGTAATTTACTGGGTTTTTTCCTTGCAGATATATAGGAAGGGTAGTGAGTTTGTCTAAGGACAGTTCATTGTGTCCTCTTAAATTACTAGACGGACAATTCATATGCTGTTTTTTCTTTTGGTGAAGTTTTATGGTAAGCTGCTTAATCTCAGGACTTCGGTCTCTAGAGAGTGCACAATTTAGGTGCCAACTTTTATACTTTGTTAAACCCACATTTACAAAGAACAGTTTGATATATTTCTGACCAGCTCTAATGTATGAATTACTGAACCAGCATGTGCCCTGAAGGAGAAAAGGGCTTTCCAGGCCAGAGCTGCAGCCATTGTGACTAAATCTTACGCAAGTCTCAACTGTTCCAGTTCTTTAAATGTCCTGTAGGTGGGAGGCATCTTAGGCACCATATTTTGTCACTTGTCTTACTATAAAAAGAGCTATAGGCTGCTTAGTAGAGGACAGAGAAACAGCATGTCCAAAAAGTCAGATTTCTACGTTGGCATAGCTATGCAACTGTACTCAGTGTTGTCTTCAAGACTGTCATCAACTTGTTCTCTTCTATTCCTGTGATGTTACAGCAAAAGTACGTTGGACATCTTCTGATTCTCTACCTCATCTATTTTTATAGTAATGTAGACCTTAAGTTGCCCACTGAATTGAGTAATATCAAACGCACACACTGAATTAAGTTTTTTAATTGCTTTGAAAAGTATGTTCTACTAGGTTTTACCTCAGTTGAGGCTTTTGCAGTTTGTGCTTTTGTATTGTGTGATATTCTTGAAGCTACTGGATTTCTGTATTTCATCCTTTAAAAGTACTTCAGTGAAAGAGGACAGGCTACCTATCACATTAAGTTTATGATTGCATATTGGAGAGCAGCTACATAGACAAAAATGGAAATTATTACTATTTCCTTGTAATCATGTATTTTTTGGTCTGGTATGAAGTAACTTATTTTACCTGTGGTAAAGATGGGTATTTTCTACAACAGACAGGTTAAAAAGATTCCTTTTTCAAGGTCTCCCAGACATTTAATGGTGTTGTTGGCTGCTCTGTGGTTTAGTCTGACTGTTGTTTTTATTCTTCGGGGGTTTTTTTCTTTCCTGTCTACCTTACAATTGATTCTAGTCCTTTGTTCAATATCTGATTGGTTTTGTGAACTAATAGTAATTAACTTCTCCAGTCAATCTAAATATTATACACTTACAGGTTTTTTTTCTTTTCAGGCAAAATTGGCAAAGAACTATGGAATGACCCGCATGGATCCGTATTGTCGAATACGGCTGGGGTATGCTGTGTATGAAACTCCAACAGCACATAATGGAGCCAAGAACCCCCGCTGGAACAAAGTTATTCAGTGCACTGTTCCCCCGGGTGTGGATTCTTTTTATCTAGAGATATTTGATGAGGTCAGAACTACTATATGTTTTATCCTCCCTCCCCATCTCCTGTTTGGACAGAGGCTTGGGTAGAATCTTGCAAAAAAAGATTGAGTTACCAAAGGCTGTTTCTTAGCTGTGCTCTCTGGGAGATGATGAAAATTTTCAGTATCCCAAGAGCAACAGTGCATAAGGCTTCACTCTTCCCCAGGGATGTCAGTGATGTTACTTTTCCTTTGGTAGCTGATAAGGGTCATTACCAGGATTCCCTGCAAAGGAAGAGAAGCAAAAATGTCTGAGTGGTGTTTAAGCTCTTCTTCACTATCAATATGCCCTGCAGCCTTATGCTCTGTACTGTCCTATTAAAAACAGCTTGTTTATACGATGCTGTTTTACTCAGAAATTCTTCAATGTTGTTCTAACCCAGGAGGAGCTTGGAAGCTTTCCCAAGCTTGGAAATGCTGAGAATAAAACTCAAATAGCAACTGTGTGTAGTCACTAGGATTTATTAGCAGGAACATAACTTAATCTACACTTGCCTGAATTTCATTCCAAGTGGGCATGTAGGCACTTGTCTGTGCTTTACTTAAGACACGGTAATAAATACCTAACCTCTGTACAATTTAATTTCCTTAGAGATTGAATGGGTCTGATTAGCAGCTTTGGTAGCTTTTCTAGAAGAGTACTATCTTGAATTTTAGTAGATTCTGCTAGATGTTGTTATATTGTTGGCAGCAGGGAATATGTGCCTACACCTCAGCTGTTCCACTTAGCACAAACATCTTCTTGAAAGATTTAAACGAAGTCTACAACTGAGGCTAAAGTCTGTGGTTAGGCCTTTTTTGCTGCCTCTCTTAGTGCGTGTAGTAAAACTTGACACTGCACCAGCTGTGTGATCATTACATGAGTGAGGCTTTTGGATGCCATTTTGTGGGCTTAGTTGATTGGTTGAAGTGTCTGGTTTGTTGCTGCAACCAGGTGGCAGATCAGTACTTGTATCTGCTCTTGAATTACTGGAGTTGACAGCCTATCATAGTAGTGTAAACAAAAGCTGTTTACATTCATTTAATGACCTCTGATATGATGTCACTAGATTAACATAGACTATGCTGATGTTATATTTCTAGAAGTGTTCTGCTTCAGGTTTTCAATTTCTTCTTATTAAATATCTGAAATCAATCTCTAATTCCACTTAAAGCATTGTTCATCCTTGTTGGAAAGGAGATGGCTAAAATATTTACTGACAGTTTAGTAATTTCAAAAGGAATAACTTAAAAATAAAATTGGCATAATGAAATAGAATAAAACTGAAGGAAGTGTTAGTCAAGAATAATTTTAAGATTTTTTTTTTTTTTTCAGGACAATTAACATGATAATATTTTTAAAATTATATTCCAGCGGGCCTTTTCAATGGATGACCGCATTGCTTGGACACACATTACAATTCCTGAGTCTCTGAAACAGGGAAATGTGGAGGATGAATGGTATAGCCTGAGCGGAAGACAGGGTGATGACAAGGAAGGAATGATTAATCTGGTTATGTCATACACGGTAAGCCAAGTTTGGGGTGGGAGGAGGAGGGGATAGAAGCTTCTTGGGTAGTGGGAGGGAGATATTTTAGTCTGAGGTAGAATTAGTTCCATTGTACCTTAGTTTGTGTGTGTTAACATTTAAAATAATTATACTTAACTTTGGGAATGGCAGTCAAAAATATTAGTTAAGGCAGTAAATACTTCTTGGTGAGGTGGTAAATGGGTATTTATTTACCTGGTTTTGCAATTACAAAATATCGGCTCAGTCCTGTGCTAATAGAAGCATAAAAAAAGAAATCCTCAGTCAAATGGTCCATTGTAATTTCTAATTAATTAATAATTTCAGAAAAGTTCCATGGAATCTAGCTAACTTATTTTTTTCCCCAAAATCTTTAGAAATTCTTGTCGATTCAAAAGCAAAAATAATGGAAGCTCTTCTCTGTTTTAGGTCTTTCTGGATAGTTTGAATGCTCTTTCTGATTACTTTGGTTTTTATTGCCGTTCTTGTTCATTCTGTGCTCCTAGTCATGAAGTGCTGACTTACATTGGTCCATTTGCTGCTGCATTTTAGACTATTCTGTCATCTGTCACTTGTGATTTAAGTAGCTTTTGGATAGCGTGTGTAGCATGTGCAGCCCTGAATGCTTCATACTATGCTTGTACATGATCAAAATTTCCAAGCTGCTGTTGAGTACACAACTGGGAACAGATGTTCCCTGCTATTTGAAATTCACGTTCTGCCCGATATCTGAAGAGTTGTTCCATTACCCCTAGGAGAAATGAGTTTGTAATTAACATTTAAAACTGCCTGACCATGAATGTATTGTACATAGAATCTGACCTTTTAATATTTTCCAGGATCAAACTGAACAGGAATTGTGGTAGTAAAAGGGAATGGAGTTAAACTGATGCTTTGTTGAAAGTACTGGTTTAACTCAAAAATAGTTGACTTGAACTAAAATATGCTTCTAGGAGCAGTATACTGCTTTTAATAAAATTCAGGTTTGCTCTAAGTTTTAATTTACAATGAATATGTTGTATATTCATTTCACAAGAATAAGGCATGAAAGCTGATTAAACCCATATTTTAAAATAATTTGCTTCAGTAACAGAATTTCAGTGGTAAAATTTATTGAACTATTGCAAAAGGCTAGTTTGACATGTTGTGTTTATACCAATTTACAGGCAAATTAATTGTAATTTTAAAGGATGGTTAATTTGCCAGAGATTTTGCTTAGTATAGATTAGCACTTATAGTCATATTGTAATATTGAACATGGACTTGCAATGCGCTGATTTTTTTTTTTTTGCAAATACTGTTTTAATTGTTGGTTTGGTTTTTTCTGTTTCTTGAGTAATTCTAATCTGTCCATTGTGCTTTTTGTGTCAAGTCTTTGCCAGCTGCCATGATGATGCAACCCCAGCCGGTGGTCCTGATGCCCACTGTATATCAGCAAGGAGTTGGATATGTGCCCATAGCAGGTATGTTTTCTCTCCTTGAAGACTCTTAAAACTTCCAGATGAAGGGTTTTGCAGAAATAACTACCAAGTTTCTCCTGTTTTTTGAAATGTAAAGGAAGCTATAAATGATTGTGTCCGTGACCCCTTTTCCCATGATACATTTTTGGGAGGAGAAGAGTGAATGAGTTAGGTGCAGGTCTGCTTTCAGTCTTGTACCCTGTTTAAGGGAGTGGCATGAGTTTGATTAAATGAATTAAAATGACTATCAAGTTGTAACAAGTAGCTTGAAGGCTTTTCTTTTTGAGTATTTCTTTTAGACTTCTGTCAGGTCATTGATAACTAAATATCTAGCAGGCTGCACTGTAATAAGCATGTGCTTATTTAAATGGTAGCAGCCCATGTGTGAAAACTGTTCAGATTTCACAATCTGAAGTGAAAGTGCACTAAATGACTTGCAGTGTCAGAAGTGCAGCTTAAGTAGCCTGTAAAGGGATTGACTTTTCTGTGGTCTTTGTAAATGTTTTGTTGAAAACTTGTTACACAACACTGTGTAGCACAGTGAATGAAAAATGATAGGGAGCTCTGAGATAGTTATGTAAATATGTCAAAAAGAGCTAAAGCAGATATTTTCAGTTCTCTTCGTCTGTGCAAAGTGAGTATTGGACTTGTATAGAAACATGTGTTAACTTACGTTCTTTATCAAAGATGAAAAGTTTAAACTATGTAAATAAGCTTGAATTTGCCCTACTTAGGTAACTGATAAGTAAATTTCAGTTGGGCTGCTTTGTGCGTTACACTTACAGCTCTTCAAAGCTTCAGTTCATTGTATGGACATTTATTCAGTAATATGTGTGCTTTTTAGGGAAAATAAGATAAATTTACGTATTTTGAATTTATTTGCATAAAAGTGTATGAATGAGTGATAGTGTGTGTGACACATAATTGCAGTGCTGACACAACAGATTCTTTTTTTTTAAGACTCAATTCCTGACTGAATTTAAAATTTAATTCTCTGTGAAAACAAACCTCCTCAATGGAAGACTGCACATGTAACTTAAAGCATCATACCTTCTGTTTCTTTTTTTTATAGTTAAGTTAGAGCAAAACATGGAAAAGTTTGGTTACATACCTTACTCCCCGATGAAAACGTGCATTTTGCTTTGTTTAAAGTGCTTTTATCTCTATAGCTTAATTCTCAGAATTTAAGTCTCGCTTGCTTTGCCAACGAACTAGTTTCAACTTGTGTGTGCATCCTGAAGTGTGATTCCATTGTGGTAAGCCAGACTTCTGTGTAGCTTTTCTGTGTTTAAATTAGATGCCGTATCTTTTCTGTAGGTTCATCACATCCCTATATACTGAAGCAGTCAGTGAACTTCATAGTTATCTTGTGTATGGTTAAAAGGAAAACAATAGCTGGGGTGGTAGATATAGCAATGTAATAGAAGGTGCTATAGAATTTCTTGAACAGATCAAAATGAGAATCTTTGTATTGCAAAATTACTGTGCCAGTCAGAGTACAAACAGTAGAATTGAAGAGACTAGTTTCAGGTATAATTGAAACTACACATAGAACAGAACAGGTGAAACTGGTACTAGACCTTCAAAGTTGAAAAACAAGTACAGTGGTGTATCTTGACGTTCAGATCTTATTGTTCTGTGAATTTTGTATTTATCTTGAGAATATTTTTCAGTAATACTTACTAAATCTATGTGAACAAGTAAATAAATCACTAATAGTTAGCAAGTGATAGTAATGCCTGACACTTGAGCATATAAGAATTTGGCTTTATGTAACAATTTTATTGATCCATGTGTTGTAGCATTGCCCTTCTGCAGATATCCAGACAGCATCTTTGTTTTAATTACTGCTATGACAATCTTCTGTATTAAGAATTCTTCCTGATTCTATAACCTGTGTATTTAAAGCATTGTCAAGTCCCACTCCTCAATTTGAACTTTTATTTTATTCTGGAAAAGCTTGAATGTACTTCCTTGGCTTTATAAATGCCAAACTTATTACAAGCCACCTTTGATGTATTTAGATTTATTAGTATTTATGACATTTTATTACATATTTAATATTACTGTGCTTTGTGTTTGCTGTTCTAGAATTTTTATGTGCACCATCAAAATTTCTTAAAGCACTGTGAGGTTTAAAGCTTTTGCCTATTCACTAATCAATGACCCACTTATAATAATTAGATGGATGGTTAGGTTTGGACTTTGAAAGTGACTCAACTTCAGAATGCTTTTACTGTCTCATACATCTAAATGTATGGCTTAATAAAAGTAATTTCAAACTATAAAGCAACGAATAGGGCATCTTGGAAGACATTGAGTATTGTCAGAATGTTTTCTATATACTGAACTAGATGCTCCTCCTAGATTGCATAAACTCTTTCAGCATGCAAACTACTGGCCTTCCCTGCCCAGCTGAATTGATTGTATCTTCTGGGGAAACTCTGCTGGTATACTCTTTGGAACAGTGTACAGGGTTTTCTCTCTTCTTGAGCCTGCTTCAAGAAGGGCAATGGTAGGACATCAGTGTGCCTCACAGGAATGCTTACCTTCTTCCCATCTTCTTAGTTCAGGTTTCTTACCTATCCAGTTGAATGAGCATAGTCAATAAGCAAGTTCTATTTGTTTCCTTCAGAAGGGTGGAATAGTAATGAATAGTAAACTGCATAGTTTATTACATCTGAAATGGAGGAGATTGTGCTGTTGGGAAAGACTGTTAGATTCTAAGCCTTATCTGTGATGGAAATACAGTGGGTGGACTAAAATGCTCATCTAGACAATTTAACAGTTATTTGTTAACTGTCCAAAATAATGGCTCTTTAAAGAGAGGAGGTGTTAAGTCAAATTTAGTTGTCACGAAGGCCAAGTTGCTTTTTCTGTAACAGAAAATTTCTGTTAAAAGCTTTAGTATACATAACTAACCTTCTAATTAAGGTCAAAGCTACTAGTTCCTCTCACACGTGTCTCCGAGGTGAACAATAGCAGCAAGCAGTTAGTCGCTGTGGTAAACAGATGCAGCTTGAAATGCCAACACAAGTAATGCTTTTTTTTCCCCACATTTGATGGTACATGTTACGGAACTGTGATGAAAGCAGAAATGGCCATAGAATGTTCTTGCACCATGTTAATTCATTTCAAAAGTTTTAAAAATAAAACCCACTGACAGTAGTGCTAGTTGCTACAAACTGTAGTTGCCGTAGATGATATCTGTGGATTGAGTTTGGGAAAATTTGAACTTGTCAATCCTGTTGCTCTTCTAAAAGTTGAGTTTATCTACCATTTCTTTCCATTTCTTTTTCTAAAGATTACTTAATTTAGGCTGTTAGAATATTGTATTGTATGTTGGTTGCTTACAGTCCAAGCTGGTGGTCTTGATAGTGTATCAAAGACAGTAAGATAAGTATTCATGGGATAAATAGGAAATCAATTTGTACTTAACTTAAACACATGTGTGAAAATTAGGTTAAAACCTCATGTGTTTCAGGGCTCTGTTGGAGTCCAGAATAACATTTTTATTGTGGCAAAGTTGCGTGTACATGTGCATTGCTCCTTTAGGTGTCTGTATTGAGTTTCATAGGTTAGCTGTGATGTTATTGGTACTTGTTCAGAAATCCATGGATGTATGTTGTCCTTTGTGGGCTATAAAATATAATCCTTGCTGCAAACACCTGGTGCTTACTTATTTTGAAAACATTTCCTCTAATGATTACTTCTGTAAAAACAACACATTTAGGAAAATTGTTCAGACCACTGAAGCAAATTAGTTTGGAGACTGAATCCTAGCAGTATTTAGGTTTTGATATTACGCAGTTTAGTCTTTACCCAATTGCCTCGGTTTATCCAACTTTCACCTTCAGAAGCTAAATGGTTCATTTCCTTTTAAAAATAGATTAATATTTCTTTCCCATGTCTTATTCCTTTCCCCTTGCCCCTTCATTTTCACCTACCTTTAGGGCTTGAGTACTTTGCTCTGGGTAAGTTTCCAAGCTCTTTTCTCACTCCCATCCTCATTGACTCGAGTCTTTGCATGAACTCATCTAAACAGCTTTATATGTTACAGCAGACTGTATCACAAGGTACTGCCACTTGAATGTCACAGTAAAACAATTGAATGCATCTCCTCGAAATTGTTAATGCCCCTGTAACCTGTTGGAAAGTCTTTAAAGGCATCTGCTCAGCTTCAAGCTATAATAATTAAAGTAACTGGTGATAGTGGTATTGATGGCTAAAACATGATGTTAATATTCTTCTGAAACTGTTGAATGTCAGTGAACTATTCTAGGTGATAGTACTGGTTTCTTAGAGAAACTTTAATATTGCAGTTATTCTGCCACTGCAAGATTTGGGGAGAAGCAGGTAACGTCATGACTTACTGTAAACTTGAAAGCAAAGAACTCAGTTCTGTAATGACATTGTGAAGACAGCCTGCCAGTTGCCTTCTATTAGTCTTCAAATAAGCCTTTTTTCAGAAAGATAACACTTTTTTCATCAGTGTGTATCTTTCATGCACATCTGTTGTAGATCCATGTCAAGTTGATCATCTGATTTGAACTCTAAAAGGCAAATTGTTACAGGAAATCAATTTTCCTTCAATTTAGACTCACTTCACTATGACACCTTTGATTTTGAATTGTGCAAAGATATTGTGACATCCTTAACTTTGATAAAAGCATTGGTCTTCAAGTATGGTCAGAAAATTCTAGAATTCTGTGAGAGAAAATGTCATTTCTTGATGCTCTGAATAGAACTGATGTGGTTGTCACAGCCTGATTGGTCTATGCAGAGCAGTGGAACTGTGGAATTTTTCTGTAGGTCCATACACTTCACTTTTTTTTTAGTAGCTTGCAAAGAAGTAACATTTTTTTAAAAAACTGAGATGATGGCATGAATATTCTAGCACCAAATTTTTTTCGGAAGCAAATATCATTAAGACCTATTTGTGTACATTTAAAAGGGCGATACTGATTTCTTCCTTTAAATGAAAGAATTCATGCTGAGAAGGTTCCTGGGTTTATTCTGAAAGGGTCTATGCATGGGACAGAATAACGATGAGTTAGGAAATTAAAGATAGGACACTTGACTGAACAAGACAATAAAATAAAAAGTGTGTAATGCCTTGTGTGCAGTTAGAAAAAGTTTACCCTCTTAATGCTGCTTTGCTTCTATTGCTGCTCGTAGCAATTGGCTTGCTATTGTACATACTCATTTCATGTATTGGAATTTCACTGCTTATGCCAGCATGTTTGTCATTGCCATTTCAATGAATTGGAAAACAGTGCTCCATTCTTCTGATTTATAACACTTACCTAATATCTGAGAGCAACATAGGAGTGTGCAATTCTATTTATAGTGGATTCTTATGTGGTTTAGTTTCAGTTTTCACCTGTTACTGAAATGAGGTGCTTAATATGTAAAGCAACTTTTTACTGAACATTGGTAATTTTCAAGTTTATTATAACTTTCTCTAATGACTGCTCATGTGTGTATTTTCTAAATCAGTACTGCATAGTTCAAAACTGCAAGTTTTGCTTATGTTTTTGTAAATTGGAAATTATGGATGCTTTTAGTCTGAGTGTGGAACAAAGCAAAACAAAGGTACTCTTTAAATTGATATTTGTACAGCTTGAATGTTGAATTTAATGAAAAATAAGCATTTATCATGGAAATATTTATTAAAAATCACTGATACTAATTTCCATTTGTATACAGTGTAGTTGTAGACAGCATAAACTAATTCTAGAACTGTAAGGGCTGAGGAAATAAATTTTGAAAACATTAGTGAAAAACAATACTGTTGAGAAATTTCTTGTCTCTAAAATTGAATATTTAGGTTGCAAATACTTCTTGAATACTGCCTGTGCAGATGTCTGTCTTCGTATTTATCTTGTTTTGATTAAAGCAAAGTGATTGAAGTGTGCTGGTCTTGATTTTTTTGACATTGACAAGGCACTGAAGCTTTATTGGTAAGCTGTAGGATGCTGTGGTACTTGAAGTGAACCTCATATTTCATTTGGATTAATATTTTAAACTGACCTCTTGTATGGACAGTTCCTACACAACTTAGGCTGATAGTTGGATAATCTTAGGGTGCTGATGACTTACCGAAGAATATTAGGAAGCTTATGTTAGAAGTAAAGCATAACTTCTGTTGCTGTGTTCTTTCAGGTACTTTGCAACTTTCTTTTCTGAGGCCATAAATCTTTGTTCATCTCTTGTAAATGTCTAAATTGTTTGTAGGAAGTATGAGGAATGAGTCGAGGCATGTTGAAGCTATAGAAGAGGCAATCTGAAATGCTGCTGGATATGGTTGTTGGGTAAAGTGTGTTTGCAATGTTCATGAGGGCTGCGTAGTGGTTTGCCTCCAGGGTGTGTGTGTGGTCTGACTTGCTGGATGTTCAAACACATGGTGCCTGACAGAATTCAAGGGACCATGGTCCAAATGGCCGAAGAAGCTCTAGACCTGAAGTTCAGGTTGTTGCAGAAGAGATGATAGATATCCTTGGTAGTGGTGTGATGCTGGGCAGAGATGTGGTTCCAATATGTAGGTAATAAATTTCTGGTGAGAGGGACACTTCTGTAGTTGCCAGCATGAACCTTTTCAGATAGATACAGCATGTACATTAGACTTAAAGCATCTAGATTCCTTTTTTTGATTCTAATAAAAATTAAAATGGTTTCAAGGGGAATTTAAAATAAAAATTAGAGAAATTGGTAAGTATGGAGGTGCTTACAATTCATCCCTTCAGATAGGACAGAAGTCCAAGTTGAGGAAAGAAATAGCAAAGAATACATTTGGTAAAATCTCGTTTGCAATGCACACAAACTATATTCAAAAACAGTACCTTGTCAACCAGAGTTGATGTAAGTTAAGATAGTTTTAGCTGATCCAAACTTGAATGTGAATTTTAATATAGTGTTTTTAAAGCTGATAGAAGAATGATAATCACAGAGATGCTAAAATATTTGTGCAAGTTAGAGTGAGCATAGACACTTTTGGTTAAGTAGTTACAGGTTAAAGAAAATCTTGAAGAGACAGGGTAAGTATTGAAATTGCTCTTGGTTCTTTTTTTGGAGGTGTTAAGTCTGAATAGAAGTACTATAATATCGTTGCAATACATTTGATCACTTTAGTACTTTAGTCATGCTAAGAGAGATGAGGCTGCAAAGAGGCACACTTGAAAATTATGTTGGTTGTACATCTCTTATGTTATGCTTTGAGCAGTTAGTCAGACTTCAATAGAAAAGGGGCAGGTTTTGATCTACTCCTGTATAATACATGAAACCTAGTTTGAAAAGTACCTTATTTGGAAGAAGTATAGTAGTGGTGATGCAAATAGTTCATCTTTTGTTTAACTTAAGGAGAAGTAATTAAGGTCAGAGAAAGCAAGCTAAACAGGTGAACTGAAAACTATAAAAAAAAATGTTGTTAGCTGCTCAAAGTAAATGTATGCCAAATTAAAAAAAAAAAAAAAAAACGCACTTGGAGAACCAAAAAGTGTATAAAACAGTAAAGGTTTATTGATAGGTCAGCCCAAATGAGGGGATGTGAGAAAGATAAATTATACATTAAATCTAAACTGGTATAAGGTTGGCTAATAAAGCCTCTGAAGATGAAATGTGTAGGGAGTTGAGAACTATTTATTTTAAAGAAGCAGAGAGCCTAGAATGGTTTAGGTAATTAAGTAACTATAAAAAGTAACTATAAAGATATAAGTATATAAGGGAGCACAAAAAAACCCAGTTGGAATGTGAGACCACGATGGGGGGAGGAAAAAAGTGTTTGGTTTTGTCGTTCCTGGGGAGGAATGCTTCTTTATGGAGAAGGAGCTTCAGATTATAATTTTAGAATTTAATGCTAATTAAGATGATCAGTAAGAAAATGCAGGTAAAAGAACATTTATTCCCAGTCTTGTATTTTGGAATTTTTTGCCAAAAGCAGTATGTAACATATTGCTTAATTAGCCTTGCTCTCAAAGGACTGGAGGATAACAAACTTTTTTTTTTTTAAACCAGTTCTGAAGTAACTGGTTTTCCCATTGTATAAACTGATTAAAAACTATGGAGGTCAGAAGGAGCTGAGTTAAAACAATTAACTAACTAGGTGAACTTTAGAAGGAGGTGACATGGTTATCTGGAGAAAGCTCATACTCATACACCTGTGATTTCTAAGGTATGTGGGAAGCATGATGTGGTCTGTGTATATCACCTTGTTAGCTGCATTTTGAAAATGTTATTTGTTAATGACTATTCCTATCATATGATATTCTGATACAATAAAGGTTCTCTTGTGATCTAATAGCTATTTTGAAAAGCTGATGAACAGCTAAAAATGTGATGAGTCATCCCCTAATGGAGGGAGGCCTTTGGTGGGGTGCATCATATTTTTAAAAAAACTTGATCAAAGGAAGGTGACTAATAGATTGGGGGGGAGGGGGGGAAGTAGCTGTTTTCGAAGTCTCTCTGCCTGCAGGAGGTTGCAGAAGGATCTCATTAATCTTATTGTAAATGAGACATAAAATCACATATTAAGGCTGGTGTTAAAGTATTATGTGTATAGAAAAATTTTAACCAATGCTTATTTGGTGATGATTTCTTGATTGGTCATTACCACACATAAAGATCTTTGAATTTCTGTGGACTATTCTATGAAAATACCAGGTGAATAGTGTTTGAAACAGTAGATAAAATGCTTGAAAGCAATGAGAGAGAACAAATACAAAAGCTTTATCATAGAATCATTTGGTTGGAAAAGACCTTTAAGATCATTGAGTCTAACTGTACCCTCTCCATTACTAAACCATGTCCCTAAGCACCTCACCTATCTGTCTTTTAAATACCTCCAGGGATGGTGACTCAACCAGTTCCCTGGCTAGCCCGTTCCAGTGCCTGATAACCCTTTCTGTGAAGAAATTTTTTGTAATATGGAACCTAAACCTCCCTTGGCGTGGCTTGAGGCCATTTCCTCTCGTCCTGTCATGCTGCTGTATGAAGCAGTGCTGTGCTTGCAGCTAGATGCAGGTAGTTCTCCTTGCCCTACCTTAGAAACAATACAGCAGAACTGGAAAAGTAATGCACAAAGGTGTGTGGACTAATCAGGGGTCTGGAACTACTTGGAGAAGAAATTAAATATGCCAATTTCAGAAGTGATAACAAAACACCAGATGTATACTGTCCCTGATTTCAGTTTTATAAAAACAAATAGTAGCTTTTTTGCAATGGATCTGTGCTTGATTAATGATAAAAGTTAAGTGATGAAAAAGGAATTTTGCGTAAGTAATTCCTTTTAATAGGAATTAGAAAATGTGTGTTCTAAAACTGTCTTTATAAACTGACAGTGCTTTAATTTTATACAGACATAAGAAGTTCATGAAAAATGTCAGATGAATTTTGTCCTCTGGCAGAAGAACAGGGAGAAGCAGTGTGTACCCCTATAGGCATAAGAGGAATTGCTCTTTTGCCACTTTGTGACTTTGCAGGCTGAACTGGATGGAAGCTTTAAACAGGGGAAAACATTTGCTTAAAATTTGCTTAGGTGTGTGGTCCCGTCTCCTAGTGGACCTAAGTACTTTGCTTTCCTTTGAATGTAATGGAGATTGCATTCATTGAAGTTCTAAATACCATTTATGTATATTGTTTATGTAAGCCCATCTTTTTCATCACAACATAAATACACTAGGAACTAAAATATGATGGGTGCCTTGTTTGTGGAGTTTAGAGTTGGGGGGGAACCACCCCCACTTCTGTGATGCGCTTAGTGTTTGGTTAGTGATTTCGTGTGTAAACCTGGTTAATGCAAGTCATTGCTAATTTTGAGCTGTACCTGTTTCCATACTGTAGTTTACCTCTTCCGGAAAATAACCTGGGCAGAGAATCTGTTCCAGAAAAATGTATTCTGATTGCAACAGTCTAGGTATAACCTCTGCAATCTTTTTTTCTTTTTTTTTTTTTTCTCCTGGAGTACATGTTAAAAAAATGCTGAAGTTGGTAGGTTAGGGTGAGTCATGAGCCACTTTCTTCGAAATCATTGATTATTTTTTTTTTCCCTTCACTCACCTATGCGTTGGGTTTTTTTTTCCTTCTGTTTTTTTGCCTGCAGGAATGCCTGCAGTCTGTAATCCAGGCATGGTACCAGTGGCGATACCACCTCCTGCAGTGAACCCTCAGCACCTGTGTAATGAAGAGGACCTGAAATCTATCCAGGACATGTTTCCCAACATGGACAGGGAAGTAATCCGCTCCGTGCTAGAAGCTCAGAGGGGGAACAAGGATGCAGCTATCAACTCCTTGCTTCAGATGGCTGAAGAATCGTAGATCCCTACTTCCTGCATAGTCCCAGTCCTTGATGCCACTTATTTTTACTTGCCAAGCCAGGGATTTAGCTAGAGGAAGAATTTCCCAACAGCTTTCTGTTAGCGCATCCTGTGTGAAAGATTATACCTCTTTTCTCCTTGGACGTTTGGATCTTTTTCACTTTCTTTCTCAATCTGTACATACTCAGTTTAGCTTATGTCCTACAACATAGCATTGAAGCATCGTTACTATCAGCTGTGCCCTGTGTGGCTATATTCTGATGGGGTGGGGAGTAATGCTGCTTTTTTGTTTTCTTTCTCCCCCTTTTCATAAACTTGTTCTTACAAAGTAACTCTATGCAGTACAGGATTTACTACTGTTTGTTAGACTGAATTTTATTTTTCTGTGGAGGGTTTGCTCTTTAAACATAACTGATTTGTTAAAGTATTTGGGTTTCATCAAGCAGTCTGTTTCTGCCAGAAATTAAAAGAAAGACCCTTTCCTTATCTGTGGTGTTTAGTTATTGCTGTGATATGTTCAACTGTTTCTGATTGAAGATTTTTAATTTAATAAGGTAAATTTCTTAGGCTGCGCTGTTGGTATTTGTAATGAGCATCTTCTATTCAATCTAGTCATCGGGCACCAAAGCAATATATTATCTGGTGTGCATTTGGAGCTTTGTCCTCCCACATGGTATTGTTATGTATCTGTAAAATCTTAAAGGGTTTTAACTTATACAGCATGTATTGCTGTAGCAGAGAAAAGGACTGAGCCCTAATGTACTCCCACAGTTAATTGCACTCTAACTACTACTTCTGCATTCCCATGGCTATTTCAAAGAATAAGTGCAGAAGGAAAGATTTTTATATCTGAAAAATTACTGAAGCCATAAACAATTATTTAAGGTATTGTCTTACATTAAAAAAGCAGAAGTCTATGATCTGGTTATAAGGCTTCTTTCTTTACACCTATATTTCAGCAAAATTATCGTTTTATATCGGTGGAAAAACTATTGTATTTTTTCCTGTAATCTGAAAGAAGAAGCATGAAAACTAGCTTCAAAATCTTTGAATGGCATTGAGTTGCTCAATGACTTCTTAGGCTACGGTTGCTGTAGTCAATTTATTATTTGACACAGATGGAAATAAATTCTTTATGAGAGAAAATTAACATATCTGAGTTATAGTCTGATCCTATCCTCTCAAAGGAGGTTGTGGGTTGCTTGTATTTTAGTGTTATTTTTTCAGATAACAGTTCATGTTGGAGCTGCAGAATCTTACAGTATGCACCAGTTACACCTGTTGGATAAATCTCTGTGGTGTCTGTTTTTGTAGCTGATAAAGTAATGCACTTTAAATGCACCGGTTTATTTTTCCAGTGATGTGCAATGTTGCTGTTTTATCTATTTTAATGTTCAATTTCAAATACTTTCTACAATAGCCATAGACCTTTATATTTTCAAGAGTTGGAATGAATGTACATTTGAAATCTAGGCTCTTGAGTGATCCATGAGAACATTAAAGCCAGGTTTGGAATAGGGAAAAGGGAACCATATTCTCTTCTTCCCCACACTTTGTTTCGTCTCATGCTTAAAATATTTTCTTTATCTGCTGAAAAGCTGATTTTTATCCTCCCCCTTCAAGAAGCCTTTAGGTAGCACTGGCGTTAGAGCATGAATATTTATTTTTTTATGGTTAAAAATGATACTGAAACTTTTAAAATACAGAACCAAAAATCATCCGAGTTTCTGGCCTTTTAAAGCTGTCTTTTCATAATGTACAATTTTAAGTTCTGTTATGAATCCCTTACCATCTTAAATTTACCATTGAAAGCATAAGTGTCTTTATACATCCTCCAATTGGCTTTTCAATAATGAGATTCAAGGCTATAGTTTCTATGTGCTTTAGTCGCCACATTTTTATTTTCTAAAATAGGTCTTCATCAAGAAACTAGTCTTGCCCCTTCCCTACAATTATGGTAAACTTTGTGATTGAGTAGGTGTAGAGTCATTTGGTCTTTCTAGCACAGTTATTTGTGACATTGTCACCCAAAAGAGTAAATCTTGGTCAGGATTTAATGCTTAGATATCTCCAGGAAGAGTCCCTTGCT
The DNA here is from genome assembly GCA_034008185.1 of Gorsachius magnificus. Taxonomy (NCBI): domain Eukaryota; kingdom Metazoa; phylum Chordata; class Aves; order Pelecaniformes; family Ardeidae; genus Gorsachius; species Gorsachius magnificus. The sequence continues at coordinate 4,744,504 of CM067086.1, read as the reverse complement.
CTTAACTTTTACACAGATGGTATGAACTGCTAGGGATGAAACAATTCAGGGAAAATGTATATATTTAAATTTTTATATTAAAACTTTGGGATCCATAATACAGCTTTTTATAAAAGCAAGTGGTCATGGTTCAACTGAAGGGCTGGTAAATTGTACTGGATCCTATTACAGCTCGATTTCAAGCACGGAATAAACACCTTTCAATCCTAACCACCGGGAGGGGTAAGTGCAAATGTTAGGTTAGCCAGGTTTATTCATAAACAAGGCTCTGGGCCTCTGAGGGAGGCTCCTGTTCTTAGAATTTTTGTTTGTTTTGTTCTAGGCAAATGTTAGGCAAAACAGGGTCGAGGTATGAGTTGAAGATGGTATATGTAGGAGCAGTATGGCCAGTAGATGGGTTTCATGTTACACTATACTTAAATGCTGTTCTGGGGACTTTTTTGTCTTGAATTAATTAAGCATTATAGCTGAAACTCTTATGTCAAGATGTGCTACTTTATCGTGTTAAAAAGAACAAAAGACTGATCATAAGTGTACTCAGCTTTTCAGCATACATATCCTCTCAGTCAAACTGTTCATTGTCAGGTTTGAATTGGAGAGATGAAAAAAGTCAGGGAGTGTATTCTAGGGTCTGTGAAATTAAGGTATTGGAACTGAAAGTCTGTTTCTTGATTTTAAAACAAATAATTTGTCACTCATTATGATTGTAGCTCTTGACAAAATGCTAATGGAATAATTGTATGATGCTGCTCTTTTGCTCAACAGCTTCAAGCAGCTTGGAGCCAAAGCCAGCTGTATAAGACTGGCATCTGCTAAAAGTTACTGCTTTTATTACTAGTTTGAGTCCTGCCAAGAGCCTAAACTTGATAAAGGTAGGAACATTTTTTGTCTAGCTAGATCCTTGCTAACAATTTCTCTACTGCTCTTTGCATCTGCTGATGGTACTGAATGTTTTTTCCTTTACCAATGTTACTGCTTGTTTGGTTGGTATGTAATACCACACAGAGGATGTTTTTCGCTGTAATAATTCTGAAGACGTTGTTTCTCTGTATTGAGGTCCAGTATCCAAATGTGTTTCTTGCACTCTAAAGTACATTAACTTTTTCATTCTAATTTAATAAATGTATCCTCTAAATGAAAGTGTATTATGTCTCTGTTGGAGAGCACCACAATGTGAGTCTATAGACTGGTGTAGAATTCAAGTATCAGTTACTGTCTTTTATTCAGTCTTGCACATTAGTTAACAAGTTACACTGGTTCTTAATGTGATAGTCTGGTGGGATTAGTACAGTAAAAGTATTTTAAATATTCATCTCTAAGATGCCTTTGTCCAACTCTTCTAGGTGCTACTTTCTCAAGAAAACATTACAGTATTGCAGGTCTAGAGGACAGAATGAGGGAATACTGGGGTTGCATTGTTTGAAAGACGGCGTTGGAGGGCAAGGGAGGAAGGAAGAATAGTGTGTGGTATGGAGGAAATGCTCTTCATTATGAAGGGGTTGAGAACTCTAGGTGAGAGTGGTGTTCAAGTGAAGAGTTATGAAATAGACCTTGTTATGTGCTGTTTAGCTACAATAAGAGCTGGCTTTATCTGCTCATATATAATTAATGAATTTTAAAGATTTGGTTTACACAGCATTGCTTTTTAATTCTATGACTGTAAAGCTGTCTGAGGTCCTCTTTTCCATTTAACAGCATTGCTATCTATGCTCAGTGATTATTAATCAACTGCTAGTCTGTAGTATTTAGTGTATTATCAAGCTAACATTTCAGGTTTTACCGTTCAGTTCATAGTGTGGTTTTTATTGGGAGTTAATTTTTTTGACAAACAGCAGTTGAGAGGAATCTTTCACAACTGAATTTCCTCATTTATTTCATTAATGTACTTAGCACCTACTACAAAATGCAGTGGTTTAAATTATGCTTTCTGCTAGCCCTTGAGTGTCAGTTTCTATCCCAGTTTATGTTCTAAAGCTTAGTTTGCTTTTACATTTCTCCAGTGTACTGTGAGAGATAAGAAAAGTAAGAGTTAATTTACTTAAACAAATGTTGGTGTTCTTGTGGCTGTTAAAGCATCTAGTTAGCATTTTAATATTTATTAGCTTTTTAATTTCAATGCTAATCAACCAGTGAAGATGTGTGGGTGTGTAAAGAGAAATCAGTATATTTTGAATTATTAAAATGTCTAAGTATATCAATGAGAGCAGGGCCTCTAGGAATAAATTTTCTTAGCATAAGTAGGAAAAATGAAAACCCATATTAACCATCTTCTGTGCTGCAGTTGCAGCCTACTGAAGACTTCAGCCTTCTCTCCTAGGTCTTCATGAAGCTTATTCAGAAACGTATGTTGATCTATTTTCATACTACATTATATTTTAGATGGATTTTCTTTACTATCTTGCCAAAAAGCATAATTAATTTTGTAAGAACAAATAGTCTGTACTTATGGTATACAATAACTTTTGAAGTAAAATTTGCATATAGGTGGGAAAAGTGAATCTGTGTTTCCAGGTGTGGGAGAACTATGAAAGTATTGCTGTTTGGAGTATTCAAAGAATTCAGTTAGAACATGTTTTTAACTGTACTAATCTGGAATATGAAGCAGACTAGATACAATGGACAACTTCTATAATTTTAATGCATTTATCATTAGAAGAGAATGCAGGATGATCCTATTTATTTTAAAATTATCTCCAATTGTAAAATAACTACAGTGAGTGAAAAAGTACACTGAACTTATCTTCCATGTCTGTGCTGTCTGTGTTCTTTACAGATGAGATTCGGGAGCTTGGCACTGTGTCACAGGACAATGTTTTTCCACCTTAAATGCATAGTTTTTGTAATACTAATCAGCTAAATGTGGAGCATTCAGGTTGATTTGAAATGCTTAATGCTATTTTAACGCTAAGTGATTATAAAAGTGCACATAGTGGGGGGAATGGCAACAAGTTCCTGCCCAGTGCAGCAGGCATCTTCTCCATGACTACCCCACCTTCCCAGGTGCCCTTGCATAATAGGTACAAGGCTCTACAAGTGGAACTGAACAATGACAAGGACGATGGTTCATCTAGGCTGGAGGTGTCATCAAGGTTAAGTTGACCTGTGCCCTGTGTCAAAACCACTTCCATAAAGAAAAAAAGACAAGTTATTGTCATAGGAGACTCTCTTCCAAGAGGAACAGTTCTTGGGGAAGTCTGCTGCCTCCTTGGGGCCTAGGCTAAAGATGCGATGCTAAAACTTCCTACCCTGGTATGGCCCTCAGATTATTATCCATTATAGATTTTTCATATAGGCAGTGATGAACTTGCAGTAAGTCCAAGGGCAATGAAAAGAGACTTCAGGCCCTTGGGACAGCTGGTTAAGGGACTAGGAGCACAAGCAGTGTTCTCCTTTATCCTTCCAGTTGCAGGGAACGCTGCAGGAAGAAACAAGGAGATCCAGCTGATCAATGCCTGGCTCCATGACTGGTGTCACCAGCAGAATTTGAGGGGTTTTGATCATGGATTGGTCTGCACGACACCAGGCCTGCTGGCAACAGATCAATACACCTGCCTCAAAGAGGAAAAGGATCTTTGTGCAAGAGTTAGCAGGGCTCACTGAAAGAGCTTTAAACTAGATTTAAAGGGGGAAAGGGACAAAGCTAGGCTTGCTAGAGGTAAGCTTGGCAGCAGCATGCCAGTGAGGGATGGTGTGCTAGCAAGGTCCGTCAGCCTGCTCCACAATGTGCTGAGTACACTGAAGCACATCTGAAATGTCTTTATGCTAATGTGCACAGCATGAGGAATAAACAAGAGGAGCTAGAAGCTTTGGCCCAGTCCCAGAGCTACAACATCATTGGCTTAAGTGAAACCTGGTGGGATGTGTCCTGTGGCTGGTGTGCGGTGATGGATGGTTAGGCTCAGGAGGGATAGGCAAGGCAAGTGAGGCTGGGGGGTGGCACTGTATGTAAGGGAGGGTTGGATTATGTGGCACTTACAGTTGGCAACAATGTGGTTGAGAGCCTCTAGTAAGGAAGAAGGGGAAAGCAAATAAAGTGGATGTTGATGTGGGAGTCTGCTATCCACCACCCAGCCGGGATAATGGCACCAATGAATTATTCTACAAGACATGAAGGGGTATCTCTAGATAACTGCCCTTGTCCTTATGGGTGATTTTAACTTCCCAGATGTCAACTGGGCACATCATACAGTGGACACAAACAGATCCAGGAAATTCCTGAAGCACATTGAAGATGGCTCCCTTAGTCAACTACTTGGTGTAGGTACTAGGAAAGGGGCCCTCCTAGATTTGTTCATAAACAGAGAGGGACAGCAGAGTTCAAGCTGACCAGCACTGTGAAGGACAACAAAAAGGGCTTTGTAAAATACTTAAACAGCAAAAGGAGGAGAATCAGAGATGGTAATGTCTGTTGTATAATGAGGTCAGTCACCTTACAAGTAGGGATGTAGACAAAGCAGAGACATTCAATGCCGCCTTCACCTGTCTTGAACACTGAAGATGGGCCCTGAGGGATGTCCAGAGCCCTGTGTTGGAAGACTGTGACTGGGGGGATGATAAACTCCCAGCTGACTCTGAACTTGTTCAAGACTTGCTCTCGAGCTGGAAGCACATAAATCTGTGGGGCCTGATGGGATTCTTTCCCAGGGTACTGAAAGATCTGTACTATGTTGTCACAGAACCTCTCTCCATTATTTTTCAGCTGTCTTGGGAGTCTGGAGAGGTCCTGGTCAACTGGAAGCTGGCAAACATTGTCCCAATTTTTAAGAAGGGAAAGAAGGAAGACCCTAGTAATTACAGGCCTGTCAGTCTCACTTTAGTGCCTGGTAAAGTTATGGAGGTTATTCCAGAAGTTATTGAAAAACACTTGAGAGGCAGTGCAGTCATTGGTACAGTCAGCAGGGGTTCATAAGGGGAAAGTCCTGCTTAGCTAACTTAATCCTTTATGACAAGGTCACCCATCTAGTTGACCAAGGGAAGCCAGTAGATATGGTGTTTTGGGATTTTAGCAAAGCCTTTGATGCACACAGCTAGACAAGTCCATAATATGCTGGGTGAGCAACTGGCTGGCAGGTTGGGCTCAAAGAGTTATAGTAAATGGGGTTACATCGAGCTGACAGCCAGTCACCAGTGGGGCTCCCTAGGGCTCAGTTTTAGGGCCAGTTCTCTTTAGTGTTTTTATAAATGGGCTGGATGAAGGAGTCGAATGTATGTTAAGTTTGCCAATGATACTGAACTAGGACTCCCTCAAGGGTAGAGAGGCCTTACAGAGAGATCTGGATAGGCTAGAGAGCTGGGCAATCGCCAACTGTATGAAACTTAACAAGAGCAAGTGCCAGATTCTGCACCTGGGAGGGGGTAATCCTGGTTATGTATGCAGATTGGGGGATGAGAGGCTGGAGAGCAGCCCCACAGAAACACATCTGGGGGTTTGGGTTGATGGCAAGTTGAACAGGAGTCAACAGTGTGCCCTGGCAGCCAAAACCCCCAACTATGTCCTGGGCTGTGTCAAGCACATCATAGCTAGCCAGCTGAGGGAGTGATTGTCCCACTCTATACTGCACTGGTGTGACCTCACCTTGAGTACTGTGTGCAGTTTTGGGCACCTCAATATAAGAAGGACATCAAACTATTAGAGTGTGTCCAGAGGAGGGTGACCAAGATGATGAAAGGTCTCAAGGGCAAGACTTATGAGGAGCAGCTGAGGTCACTTGACTTCTTCAGTTTGGAAGAAGAGAAGGTTAAGAGCTACAACTTCCTCAAGAGGATCAGTGAAGAAGGAGGTGCTGATCTCCTCTCTCTGGTGAACAGCAATAGGACACAGGGAAATGGAATGAAGCTGTGTCGGGGAAAGTTCAGACAGAACATTTTATTAGGAAACATTTATTAGGAAAAGGTTCTTCACTGAGAGGGTGGTCAATCCCTGGAACAGGCTCCTGAGGGAAGTGGCTATGGCACCAAGCCTGTCAAGAGTTCAAGGCGCGTCTGGATGTCACTCTTGGTCATATGGTTTAATTTTAGGTAGTCCTGCGAGGAGCAGGGCGTTGGACTTGGTGGTCCTTATGGGTCCCTTCCAACTTCAGGTATTCTGTGATAGTAGCTTTTATTTAGAGCTAGCTTGCTAGATGTAATTCCCTTTATAAAATGGAATTTATTCTGTTCTCAGATGGCACAGTATGAATTAACAAGCTTGCTTGTTATCACAAGATTATTATTTTTTATTTTAAAGTGTGACTTGTAAATAAACAGGCCACAATTTCAGTTTAATTTCATGGCTGGGTGATAAGTCTGAGAGTCCAGAAGATGCTTCATATAGTTTTAAACAATACAGCTGTGGGAAGCTAGAGATCCAGATTATAGTATCTGAGAATAGTACCAGTTCAGCTCCTCAACTTCAAAGTGTCTAGATTTTGAGCTTTATAAAGGGAGGTTTATACATTTGTGCTATTTCTAATGAATTTCCAATGGTGACGTTTATGGTGACTTCTTATCTGGACTTGATCCTTTCATTTTCTATCATTTTTAAGGAATCATTCATCACTCTGCTTGTTCTAGTAGATGTTTCCAAGCTTGAAACATTTTGTAGTCAGTCTGTTATTAATCAGCCTGTCTCATGGGTTTTTTTGATTGTCATACATAATGATTTGTTTGTTTGCAGATAGTGAGGCATTGAAGAACATTGAACACCAGAAATCAGATGTGCAGTTCCAGCACAGCCATAGCACTACTGAAGAAAATAAAAAACATAAAAGGCTGTAACAGCATGGTTTTAATGCCACAGAATTTTGTAGTAAGTTCAAAACTCCCATTAACTTAGAAATAGTGTTATAAAATATGGAGAAACTCCTCAACAATTGGGGATGTGTGCTATTTTTTCATCTTTTCACTTCAAGTATTTGCTACAGTGGTGAAGTGTTAAAATGTTTAGGTTTTGGTAGTTTTCTTCATCCCAAATATCCTAAGTATTACAAAAAAAATTACTACTTGAGTTATTTTTTACAAAGCATAAATTTGAATCTTAAAATTTCTAATTGATTAGAAAGGGTGGGTTCATGTACAGCTTAGAAGTTCTTAGATTGCATCCCTCATTTTGAGTTGTTACACTATCTATGCGCACACTGGCAAGGGATTTCTCATGTGCTGTTTCATGTTACCTTGCTCTTGGGTATGATGCCAAGAGTGGGCTGTCTCATGGCACTGATGTTCTCCATGAATACACTTGCATCTTGAACTATGGGGCAAATAGTATACTCTCTTGGCAAAGCACACTTAGTCTAGTTGGAGAGAGGAGGGAAACAGTCAGGTTTCAGTGTTCTGTAATGCACGCTTGAACCTTCTCATGTGAAGAGAGATATCTGCAGGCATGAAATGAATTACCATTGGTGATGCTTCTGACAAGGGTGGCAAGTGTTTAAAAAGAAACTCTCGTGGCAGGTGACTAGCAAACCTAATCATTACAGTCATAAGAATAACATTGCAGTTTCATGAGTGAGGGACTTAGTTTAAACATTATCTGCCTTTTTTTCATAAATGCGAGGTTTGATTCAAAGCCTCCTGGTTTCAGCAGGAATGTTTTCACCAAATTCATTGGTTTAGGTTAACGGCTCTGTTTCATTACAGGTCACACGGAGGTAAGCACTGGAGTGTGAGAGACTTTGGGTTACTCTTACATTTTTCAGATGTCTTTTATTCATCAACTCTGCATTTCCTTGATTGTTAATTGACCGCTTACATAAAGCTATAATATACTTTCATTTGGATGTTTCAATTTGATTCAAGTAACACTAACAGGAATAGGCTATCGATTAGTCTAACCTGTGTGGTGCTGCTGGGAGAAACTGGTACCGAGATGGTTGCGCAGAAAAAAACCCTCCAAGGTACCTGCTTGGGGTTATTTTTATAGTACTAGTAAGAAATTGTGAAGGGAGATTTTTTTTTTAGCTCAAATTAAAAATCAGCATGTGGCCTGTAGCCAGAGAACTCTCCCTCTTCATCCTAAATAACATATTTTCAAGTGCTATTTTTATCCATTTGAAAAAGGTCCCTTGAAACTACTCAAATGTGGGTGTCTGAATAAGAAAACCTTAACAGGATGATGCCAAAAGAAATGGTGATTTCATTTTTCTTTTAACAGAGTATTATGGGAATACTTTAAAATTATAAATTTAAATACTTCAATTGAAACAGCTGATAAGACAAATCTGATAACCTCTCTGGAGCATATTTCTTTTCAAAAGAAATGGAAGGAAGATTTGTGTGTCTCAGGGTTTCAGCATGCTCACAGAGCATGGAAGCAAGAAGTGGCTAAATACTTTCTGGCATTCTTCATGACTTAAATTCTCATGATAGAGAGCTTCATTACCTCAGGACCAGGACTTAGCCTTCATGTCGAGTGAATGTTTCAAAGGAATTTAACATGATCTGTGTCTTCACTATTGAACTATAGCAGAAGTGCTAAAATGTACCTCAGAAATGGCTCAGCCTGTTGGGCTAATCTGAATATTTTTATATTGAAGGTGATCCAGTACTGCTGTCTTCAGTAGGGGGAACAAAACAAACAGTGAGAGCAGCTGGGAAAATCAGGGGGGCTTAATTACTATAGTGTGGTATAGTCAGCTGTCAGCAAACAGCCTGGTCATAAGAACTGTGTTGTGACTAGTATAACCAACCACAAAGTTGCAGTGATGCTAGATGTTAGAATTTCAAACAAACGTGCTTGTTTGTTCTGTTATGTGAGTTGGATTGCATGGGGTAGAGGAAGCTTATGCAAAAAGAAATTCTCAGTCCTTTTCTACTGGAGGCAAAATCCAGTTAAGACTCTTACTTCTCTAGAGAGGAAAAGGCAGTGGCTTTAGAAAGAGGAGTAAGTAAAAATGGCTTCAAGGTCTGCAATATATTAATTTTTAGATTCCAAGCTAGCGTATCTGATTTTTGTAACGAAAATGAATGGAGTATGATTGGTCATTTAAAGGAGGTCAGCATACCATGTTTTAATAGTCCCTTCTGACCTTATGTAGAAAGGAGATATTCTTTAGTTTGTAGCTAACTTCTCATAAAATTCTAGATCCGCAGAATCATGAAAATATTAGGTCTCTGTATGATACTTGTACATTGGGCAAGCACTTCTGCACATTAAGTGAACTTTATATACTTCTGTTAGCTACTGGCACGGTATTTGGGGAGCCTAATAAGACAGATCAGTGACTTATCTTCCTGCTGGCAACATAGTCCTGAGGCTCAGGAAATGAAAACGTGAAACCAGGAGATATGAAAGTAAAGGTATCTGTAAGAATGTTCTGGTATAACTCATTGCCAAGCAGCATGTTGCCTCTTGAGAGAGCAAGGATTCTATTCTCTAACAGATGGAATTGCATTACACATAGTGGCAAAATTACCAGTGCAGAAACTCCAGGTGGTGGTGGGAGACAAGCAGGTGACGTGAATGAACACATCAAGCTTCTCAGACATAATGTTATTGTGTTAAAAACATGGGAAGTGCTATCAAATTTCAGTAGCTGAAGGGAGGTAAGGAAGGTGGATGAAAGTCCAAAGCCAAAATTAACTAAATAGCTCCTTAAATCACTGCCTGGAGGTGCTCTTTCAAAAGAAGAGGAAACAGAAAAAGTTGTGCTGAAAGGTGAGGAGGGAAGAGAAACGTTGGTGTAAGGGAGAATTATTTGTCTTGTTGTTCAGTATTTCTATATCATGCAATTTTTTCAAAATATGCTTAATACTTAGGGAAAGATTGATAAGTGGGAGCCTACTGTTCTTTATTAACCAAAATAATTTTGAGCTATTGTTTCCCAGTTTACAGGGTAATTGGTTTCATCTAATCTTTCAAATTACTTTTAGTCTATTTGGCTATTTTTCGAGTCCTCCACCTGATTGAATGTTGTTGATACTTTCTGTTTTGGAAAGCCTAGAGCAAGCGTTAGTCATAAATTTGGAATGGAAGGTAAAGGGCCCTGCATATGAATGTTGTGCAGCTATCTTACCCAGTTTAGTTTGTTCAGTGATACTAAATTCTGTCCTTCAACTGATGAACTCTGAGTATCTATTACAGATATCAATTTAAAACTTAACAAATGTGTCTCATGTGGTTAAGTATCACAGTTCCATGGATGCACTGACTTTTACAGAACAGCATAACCTTCATGTTTGCCCAGTTTAGATGGTCAGACAATAAAACCTGTAAATTATTTGCTAATGGGACATTTTATTCAGTGAACTGTTTAAGATTCTCGATATGGTTGATAGGTTTGTTTTAAAGGCATTATGTCGGCACAGCAATAAAATGCACGAACTGGGTAGTTTCACCACATATATGCATATTACTACATAACATTCCCTAATGCAGTAGTCCTTGTAATTGACTACTTAGTGGAATAGAAAAATGAGTGTTCTATTTCCTGATCTAGGTAAATAAGCTTCTATGGTAATTTTAGCGAAGCATCGGTACATTTGATTACTGCATATATCATAGGACGCAAGGTCAGCACTTTCTGATTAATTTGATACCCCATGGAAATGACAGGAAAGAGCTGGAGATTAATTTTATATTATATACTGCTTTTTAAAAATGTTATTTATTAATCTGTAGTTTTATAACTGGAACTATTTCACTGCTATGATTGTATGTTTAACATTTGGAAATTTTGCTATCAAATTAAGGCATACATGCATTTTATCATTTCAGATTCTAAGGAGCTTGATATAGTACACAGTAGCTAGATATATTTTAACATAAATGGTAACTTCTTGTATATCAAACTAATGTATGTCTTCATGTTTTCCTCTTTAGCTAGTTTCTCTGCTTTAAAGAAATTACTAGAGGTTCCTTGGACTTGGAATTTTAGTATAGCTTTTGTTCCAAAGAGAAATCGATGTGTGTGTTTGTCTCCTGGATCCTGTTTACTTAAAGTGCAAATCCCTGGGGTTTTCTTCTGTGTAGGCTTGAGAGAATAAAGGTACAAAAATAGATTTCCTTTAAAAAAATGGGAGCTCTATTTTAAGGAGATCAGAGAAAATTCAATGCTTTCTAGCACTTTGCTGTGGGCTGGTTTCCAAGCAAAAAACCCCAAAATGAAACAACCCAAAATCCAAATCACCCACTAATCAAGGTTATCTCTCCTAAGTGGTGAATTGTGATGCTGATTTTTTTTTTTTTTTTTTTTTTTTTGTGAACGCAGTGCATGAACAGTGAGGATTGCAATGGCATCTTCAAATGAAACTCGTGGGTAACTGATCAGCTACCAGGAAATAATGTGGTGTTCAGCTTTGAGAAATAGCCTCTATATCTTTAATAATTTGGAATTTAAAATAAAAAAATATTTTTACATGCCAGTATCCATCTCCGATGGATGAACATGCTCTGCAAGCCAGTAGAATTAAGGGAATAGTTCCTGGTTTAGTTTCCTTTAGAGAAGCGAATAATGACCATCAGAGGGCAGCTTAAGACTTGAACTGGAATGTACTGCTAACATGTTAATAAAATGCTTACAATAGTTGAGGAAAACCTGCAGACCAGAAGATGTTAGGGAGGCTTTGTGACTGGTGAACATGGTACTAAGCAGACGGAATATAGGGACTAGGGAGTTAGGGAGGAACGGGGGAAAGCACACAGACTTCATTGGCTTCAGTCGGAACTGGAAGCCAACTTTAGTAGTGTTTACAGATTGTTTTTTGTTGCATGTTACCTAAGTGTCACTGGGTTCTTGCATTCTGTGCCCTGACCCATCAGCTCTGCAGGCATCGATTTGTCTCGCTTGGATTAGATTACTAGCTCTGCGTGATAACGCCAGGCAGGCATCCGTGAATGCCTCTCACATAGGAAGCCCTCCTACAGCCAGCGGCACTGGTTTTTCATTGTAGTAGAGTTCTAGATGCTGTTTTTTCACTGCAGTACAGTTCTAGATCCCGTCAGGGGCTCTCTGGTCTCCTGGTGCTATGCCCAAAGTGTTGAACATTCTGGAAGCCAGGAACCTGGGAAGCTATGCTGAAGCTGTCAAACCGCTTGACCCACTGGTCACTCTGCTCAGGACTATTTGGATGTCTCCTCATTGCGATACCTGGTGTGCAGGGACTGAGGATGCAGTGGTGAAATTGTAAAACTGGTGGTGCACAGCTGGTCAGGCTTCAGTCCGGGTTCCCAATGAAAAATGCCTTACTAGTGGGTCAGAGAAGGTGCAGGGAGTGGTGCAGCTGTCTGCTCCGCTGTCATAGCTGGTAACCCTGCCTGGAGCCTGCGTACCTGCTGTGGGGCAGGCAAACCGTGGGTAGCTGAGATACGGATGGTGTTCAGCAGTGAAATGCAAAGCCTACAAACCTGCCTGCTTGTCCCCACTTGTTAATCCTAATATGATAGCAGGTCATGCCTGTGAAGGCCAACAGATAGGGCTCTACTGATTCCATTCAGGGATTGAATTTCACTTCTAAATAAACATGTAGAAAACGTGCAATTATTTGATCAAACAGTTCCTCCTTTATTTTTCAGCCAAGCCTTCAGGGCAGATTTCAGGCTTGGTATTGTAACAGCTACTGATAGGGGAAATGCTTCAAACAGTTCAAGTAAACACGATGAACTACTGTGAGAAAAGGCAGCCAATTTTCTCACTAGTGTAAATCCAATCAAAATCTCTTAGATAGCACAGGAAACACATGCACAGTTTAAAAACATATCCTGAACTTATTTGCGGATATTGTTTAAAATTATGGGCAGGAGAATTTTCTTTACTAAGTTCATTGACTTTACCTTAAGTACTCTAGAACTAACTAGAGCTTTCATTTATGTGTAATTTGTTTCTTCAGCTGAAGAAGCGAGTGCCGATTTCTAGAGCCAGATACCTTTTCATCTATGAACATGAACATGAAATGGTAGTGATGAATCAAGATGAATAAAGTTTTCACTTCCTTTTTTTTTTTTAATACTTCTGGACCTCTCCACTAATTACAGGGAGAACAAACTGCAGCCTGCCTGTTATCCTACCATCTCGACAGCTAGAATACAGTGAGGAAATGAGAGGACTTCTTTTTTAATCTCTGTACTTTTTATGCCAGTGAGCAGAGCTATTTAGACGTAGGTGAGGGAATTTAACTTCACCCAAGAAAAGGGTTTTGAGAGTGTCTTCATTCCTAAAGGCTGCTAGAGAATATGCCCATCCAAGTTAGAAAACTCCCCAATGGGCTCTCTGTCATTTAGATAATGAAGATGAGTATCAAAATGAGAAATGCTGAAAGTTTTATTGATCAAGTAAGAGACAAAATGAACAGGAAAACAGTCTTTTCCCTGTCACTGTGATGTCTGTTAGGACGATTACATCCATAAAAACGATATGCAATAAAGCTTTCTCTAGGCACAAGGGTTAAGTGCGATGTAGTTACAATGTTTTCCAGTTTTAGAGACCCCTTAAACATTTTTTCCAAGATGTCAAGTTTAGTGATTAAATGGGAACATATTTGCATATTTCCATAATTTACACAAACATGGTTTACACAGTCACCTATTTTTACCCTTCAATATTAGAATCATAGAATGTTTTGGGTTGGAAGGGACCCCTAGAGGTCACCCAGCCCAACCCCCCTGCAGGGAGCAGGGACACCGCTAACCAGATCAGGTTGCTCACAGCCCCGTCCAACCTGGCCTGGAATGTTCCCAGGGATGGGGCCTCCACCCCCTCTCTGGGCAACCCCTGCCAGGGTTTCACCACCCTCAGTGTAAAGAATTTCTTCCTTAGATCCAGTCTAAACCTACCCTGCTTCAGTTTAAAACCATCACCCCTTGTCCTGTCACAACCAGCCTTGCTAAAAAGATTGTCCTCACCTTTCCTATAGGCCCCCTTTAAGCACTGAATGGCCGCAATCAGGTCTCCCCGCAGCCTTCTCTTCTCCAGGCTGAACAACCCCAACTCTCTCAGCCTGGCCTCACAGGAGAGGGGCTCCAGCCCTCCAGGGTCATTTTAGTAGCCCTCCTCTGGACCCGCTCCAACTGTTCCACGTCCTTCTTGTGCTGAGGGCTCCAGAGCTGGACGCAGGGCTCCAGGTGAGGTCTCCCCAGAGCAGAGCAGAGGGGCAGAATCACCTCCCTTGACCTGCTGGCCACGCTTCTCCTGATGCAGCCCAGGGTACGGTTGGCCTTATGGGCTGCCAGCGCACATTGCCAGCTCATGTCCAGCTTTTCATCCATCAGTACCCCCAAGTCCCTCTCGGCAGGGCTGCTCTCGATCCTTTCTTCCCCCAACAGGGGGAAGGGTCTTGCACTTGACCTTGTTGAACTTCATGAGGTTCACACAGGTCCACTTCTCCAGCCTGTCCAGGTCTCTCTGGATGACATCCCGTCCTTCTGGTGTGTCAACCGCACCACTCAGGTTGGTGTCATCTGCAAACTTGCTGAGGGTGCATTCGATCTCGCTGTCTAAGTCATTGATGAATATATTACACAGCACCGGTCCCAGTACGGACCCCTGAGGGACACTACTCGTCACCGGTCTCCGTCCGGACATCGAGCCATTGACCACTACCCTCTGGATGCGGCCATCCAGCCAGTTCCTTATCCACCGAACAGTCCACCCATCAAATCCATAGCTCTCCAATTTAGAGAGAAGGATGTTGGGGGGGACCGTGTCAAAGGCTTTGCAGAAGTCCAGATAGGAGACGTCCATTGGTTTTCCCTTGTCCACTGATGCTGTCACACCATCATAGAAAGCCACTTGGTTGGTCAGGCAGGACTTGCCCTTGGTGAAGTCATGCTGGCTATCTCGAATCACCTCCCTGGCCTCCATGTGCTTTAGCATAGCTTCTAGGAGGATCTGTTCCATGATCTTCCCAGGCACAGAGGTGAGGCTGACAGGTCGGTAGTTCCCAGGGTCTTCCTTTCAACCCTTTTTGAAGATGGGCACAGTGTTTCCCTTCTTCCAGTCACCAGGGACTTCACCTGACTGCCATGACTTTTCAAATATCATATTGTATCACTTAAAATAAAAAGCCAAACCCACCAATTTTTAATTATTTGAGTTTTATTTTATTTTTTTTTACAAGTAAGAAATGAGAAAAGGTGATAACAGAAACAGAACTGAGATTTGTAAAAGAAGGAGCACAAGTTATTCTGGGGACAGTGTGATTCCAGCTTCCCTACGGTCTCTGCTTTCTTTTGCTTTCTTCTGCCGATTTTCCTTTAGGAAACACAGGAACATATGCTACATCATTTTTCACTTGGGAACTATATGCTGCAGAAGTTTTCGAAGTGCATGCATCCATACACTGGCATTGTTCCACATAGATGTAGTTATAACTTAGACTTGTTCCATTTTGGCAAGTCAGGGTCACCTCTCTTATTTGGCTGCTGGACTCCTGGCAGCAACTACACTCGTGCTGCATCTGGTTTGCTTCGAGAGAATACCTGCATTCCGCCAGGAAAAGAAAATAAATCTGTTCATTAAAAACTGACACAGAAACCTCCCACTGACTTTTAGTTTGGGGGTTGTTGGCAGTTTTGGTTTTTTACAGCCTCATCCTCCCCTACGCACTTATTAATGTGATTTTAATTACCTGTCTCTTCAATAGTGAAACTGTTCTTGCTTCCACTGAGTCTGATTCCACTCAATGGAATCATGTAAGCACAATAACTTTGTTGCTATTCTGTAATCATAGAATCCTTGAGGTTGGAAAAGACCCTTAAGATCATCGAGTCCAACCATAAACCTAGCACTCCCCAGCCCACCACTAAACCATGTCCCTAAGTGCCACATCTATGCATTTTTTAAATACCTCCAGGCATGGGGACTCCACCACTTCCCTGGGCAGCCTGTTCCAATGCTTGACAGCCCTTTCCAGGAAGAAATTTTTCCTAATGTCCAATGTAAACCTCCACTGGAGCAACTTGAGGCTGTTTCCCCTTGTCCTATCACTTGTTACTTGGGAGAAGAGATTAACATTAACCTTGCTCCAGCCTCCTTTCAGGCAGCTGTAGAGGGCGATAAGGTCTCCCCTCAGCCTCCTCTTCTCCAGGCTAAACAACCCCAGTTCCCTCAACTGCTCCTCGTAAGACTTGTGCTCTAGGCACCAGCTTCATTGCCCTTTTTTGGACACGTTCCAGCACCTCACTGTGTTTCTTTTAGTGAGGGGCTCAAAACTGAATGCAGTATCTGAGGTGCAGCCTCACCAGTGCCGAGTATAAGAGGATGATCGCTTGCCTGGTTCTGCTGGCCACACTATTCCTGATACCAGCCAGGATGCTATTGGCTGCCTTGGCCACCTGGGCACACTGCTGGTTCACACTAAGCCATAAATCTGTCGACCAACACCCCCAGGTGCTTTTCTGCCTGGCAGCTTTCCAGCCACTTTTCCCCAAGCCTGTAGCGCTGCATGGGGTTGTTGTGACCCAAGTGCAGGACCCGGCACTGATAGTTGTCGAACCTCATACAATTGGCCTCAGCCCAACACTCCAGCCTGTCCAGGTCCCTCTGTAGAGTCTTCCTACCTCCAGCAGATCAATGCTCCCACCCAACTTGGGGTTGCCTGTGAACATACTGAGGGTGCACTCGATCCCCTCGTCCAGACCATTGATAATGATGTTAAACAGGACTGACCCCAATACCGAGCTCTGGGGAGCACTGCTTGTGACCGGCCACCACCTGGATTTAACTCCATTATCACCATCACTCTTTGGGCCCAGACATCCAGCCAGTTTTTTACCCAGCAAAGAGTATGCCCATCCAAGCCATGAGCAGCCAGTTCCTCTGGGAGAATGCTGTGGGAAGTGGTGCTAAAGGCTTTACTAAAGGGCAGATAAACACCACCTACAGCCCTTCCCTCACCCACTAAGCAGGCACCTTGTCATAGAAGGAGATCAGGCAGGACCTGCCTTTCATAAACCCATGCTGACTGGGCCTGATCCCCTGGTTGCCCTGTACATGCCGCGTGATGGCACTCATGACGACCTGCTCCACCTTCCCCAGCATCAAGGTCAGACTGACAGGCCTGTAGTTCCCTGGATCCTCCTTTTGGCCCCTCTTGTGGATGGGCATCACGTTTGTTAACCTCCTGTCAAGTGGGACCTCTTCGGTTAGCTAGGAGAAAGTGGCTTGGTGAGCACTTCTGCCAGCTCCCTCAGTACCCTTGAGTGATTGATTAACTTGAGAGACCACAAATATAAATGAAGCCATAAAGATGCTAAATTAAGTTTTTGGAACTTACATGGAGGAGCCAGGACAAGTTCCTTCACAATATACCAGCTCAACGGGTTCAGAAGATTCACAGTCACCATGGTGGATCACAGTTTTCTTGCTGTAAGGTTTGCATTTTGCAGCTTCATAAGGAGAGGGGAAAAACGTACAATTTAAATCCCTTCTTCAGAACTAAATGAATGCTAAAACAACTTCAAAGTGCATGATGTCTGATTATTGGGACTCTGCAGTGTGTGACAGTGGCAGAGGGATACTGCGTAATGCATCTGGAGTTTTCAGGTTATTCTTTGATCTCAGCTGTACAGCATCTTTGGAAGATAATGCAGATGCTTGAGCATTCATAGCTTGGGTTGTGGTATTCAGTATCAGGAAAACAAATTTTCTTTTTTGTTTTGAATAAATAGTGAAACTCAGGGTCTTGATAAACAGAATAAGTGAAAACTGGGGGAGTAAAGAATTCTTCCATCCGCTCCAAGATAGTTAGAAGTTGAATACAGTGCTCTTCAAACAGAAAACATGAACAGAGCATTACTTACGTTTACATATTTTGCAGCAGCCATCGGGAGTAGTCTCTGCTTCGTCCTTTGCAGAAGTGAAGAAGGAGGAATTGTATTAATGCACAGATGGCAATCATGAGTAAGACTATGAGTTAGCATTACTGATACTGGGCAGAAGGCTCCTCTGTGATGAGCATTGAATGAAACCATGGATGACTTACTGTCCCACCACAGAAGTCTTGAATCCTTGCAGCCTCATGGAAAAATACTAAACTTTTCTTATTGCTAATGTTACAGCAAGATTAGTTTCATTCTTAAGACATTCCTGCAACTTTAGTGAAAGTGATTTGTTGTATTATTCCTTGCCCCTCCCCCCCCCACCACCTTGTTCTTTTAAACTCCATTCAATCGATGAAGAATTGATTAAAACTTACAGGATCGCACTCTTCTGGGTTGTATTCGGGGCACGTTTTTTTAGTTTGGACTGCAACATATTGATCTTCAATTTTTTCACATTTGTAATGGCTGCAATGATCGAGTTGCAGGATCTCATCAACCTAAGATTTTATAAGAAAATAAAACAATTTTCATTGTGATAGTATGATTACTTAAAAAAATGTCTGAGCTAGTTAAGTTCTCACATCTCAAAGATACTCAGATGCTTCTGAACTTCTTTCAAGTGGCAAAAGCAAAATTTTGCCAACTGTGGCTAGCTTGAAAGTTTAAATCCTGGATCTGAACACTCAGACCACAAAGTAGAAACCATTGCCCCGTTAACCACACGCATCAAGAATTTGTTATTCCATGTAAGTGTTCGATTCAGAAAACTGGTGTGTTATTTTCAAAGTAATTTCAGTGTTAGTTAGATTTTTAATAGTAAGGGACACGAGTTGACTCCTAGCTGTTCTAACCTGTACTGGCTAATAGAGAGATCTGAACATGAAAGGAGTACTTACATTGAGCACATGAACAGTGTTGTTACTGAATTTGATTTTGCAAGCTACCTCAATACACTTCCCACAGCACTTTCCGTCCTCAGTCACATATTGATGACCCTACTCACGAGGGGATGAAAGAGAAAGTATGTTCAGCTGCCCATGGCGAATTTGAGTCTTCCTGTAATTGAGGGCTGACTGGGCAGCCTAGAGAATCTGAACTCACCAGTGGGCAAGATGTTTCACATTGAACTGTTTCACAATGCACGATATTTTCCTTAGTCACTGGATCTTTCTCAGAACTGCAGGTACATTTCTGACATGAGTTAATTACTGTTGACATTCCAACCTGGAAGACAGAAAAAAAAAAAAATCAAATGGAAACAGTTTCCATATAATGTATAGGCAGAGCTGGAAGCATTGCTGAGAACCATTAAGGTTGTTGAAATGCAAGTGCGACTGAGTTGTTCAGCTCGCTTCAAACATAATAAAATTGTTTGGCTTTATGCCTTACAAGAAAACACATTAGGATGAAACTAAATGAAGCAACATAAAGGAGAAAAGTAAACTAATAAAATGCAGGTAGGACTGGTTTGTACTGCCTCATTATTTTACCAGCCTTTCAATACTCCGTTTAAGAATTTTTTCCCCCTGTAATTCATGTTTAGTGGCTATAAAACAATTATAATTTACAAATGGAGATTAAAATAATTGGATACATATGCAGATACATAAGCAGAGATACAAATTTACACATGGATTTTAGTCTTTCTGAAATGTATCCCTAAAAGGCTCCAGTTCTAATGTTTTATTTTTTACTAAATGACATAAGCACCAATTTTAGCAAAAGATTTACGTATCAATTTAAGCAAAAAATCCTAGCTTTATTTTTGAAGGTTCTTATTTCAAAGAATCATAAAGTTTTGGCTATTCATCAGCTCATTTGGAAAATTCATTAATTCCAGAAGCGGGAGAGAGCTTAAAAAGAAAGTACATCATTACAAATGGTACACTCTTGTTTTACACTCTTCTGTGACAATTTTGTCTTTGACATTAGAAAAAAAAAACCACCTTTCAGTTAAGGGCTAGAGATACAACAGCATGTACTGGGAAAAGAACTTTGAAAGGCTTATTTTGGTAGAAAGGGTGTACATTTCACTTCCAGCAGTATACCACTGTAAGTATAATATTCTCACCGTGTACATTGTACCATTAATCACACAGGTATCAGGTATTCGTTCTGAAAAAAAAAAAAAATTCCAGTATAAGCTCAAATTGTGAGACTTCCTGAGAAGTCAAGATGTTATGGAGGTTTGTTAGTAACACAGGGATTATGGAAAACTTGAATTCAACCCCCCCTACATGCTTAGACCTCATATTTGTTATAGCTGGATGTTTAAGTAAAGTTTCATCTTTGAAATTAGCTAGAAGAGTTGAGGAGGAATGGCTTCAAACTCGAGCTATGCGTGAAAAATCCCTTTTGCGTCCTTTTGTTATCAGGTTCACTTCAAATTACAGAACCACAGAATCACAGAATGGCAAGGGTTGGAAGGGACCTCAGGAGATCATGTAGTCCAACCCTCCTGCTAAAGCAGGTTCACCTAGAGCAGGTTGCACAGGACATGATCCGAATTAAATTAGTTGTTTTCTCTTTGAACCCTAGAAGTCCAGTAACCTTCAAAGATGCCTTTGTTATTGATTCTTTATGACCTCTCAGATCATGGCTTAGATGGAAGATTGACTCTGAGTGGAAAAAGGGTATTCTTACCATGGTCATAGAAATAATTTGACTACATGGCAGAGCCCATTCACGTCTTTCACAGAACTACTTCAAACCTGGCTGTTCCTTTGTTTTGATTTTCCTGGTTTGGGCTTAATTTATGGCTACCTTTTTCTTTTTATTCTTTTGTATAAATATAATATATGTATATAAAAATTTATGTATATAAACAAACATTCAACAACAGTGTAAGTATAATTATTATTTTTCATACATCGACAATTCAGTTACTGATTGCAGTTCACTGTGCATTATTGCTTCGTGTTACTTGGTTTTGTAGTTAACAATTAAGATTTCTTCTGGCTTATTCTTAGGTTTATGCATCTTAGTTTAGCTACACTTAGGCTAGTTTTAATGTGCTCCAATGCTACATTAATAACATTAAGTAAAATGCATTAATAACCTTTATGATTACAGAGACAGAGACAGTTGAGCTACATAGACCACTTGAAGGTTCAAAGTGTTATCCTGCTCTCCCACCCATGCCAATTCTCTCTGCAAACTTCATTGGAAAAAAAATTAGTTTTTAAATAAACTTCTACTGCATATGCATGTTTGCTGAGCCACAACAATTTAAGGAAGGCGTTGCTAGTTTTGCGATACAGGAGGAACTTGCTTAGATATTAGCAGAAGTGCAAATATAATTTACTCGAGTGTGTAGCCTGGCGCGTGAATATATGTATATTGAATACTTACGGCATTCAAGTTCAGGACAACATGGGTCTTTCAGTGGTACTACAGGCACGGAAAAAAATCCTAGGTCACAAGTTGGTGTCTGAACTGTTTGGCATAGGAGTGGCTTGCATTGTACTGTAGTAGTGAGGGAGTCACAGACACACATCTGGCATTCACTTATCCACGTCTCTCCAGGCTGAAAATATATAAATGATTTATTCGTAAGTGCTCTCTCACCCTAATTATTCTGGATCACCTTGAGATAGATTCTCAAAATTGGTAGGGAGTTCAGATTAGAGTTTTCTTAGCATATGATTTCAGGCCTTAAGAGCAGGCAAGCTGAGAACAATCACAGAACTTTCTTCTGTGTTGAAGGAATGAGATTTTAGCCTTTCATAGCTGGTCTACTTATTTCTATGACATTTAACTGTCTTATACAAAAAAAAAAGCCTCTGCCATTAGTGCGGTCTGCATCAGTCTCTATTAGTGAGCTTTTCCATCTCCGGATTACTTAAATGCCAGGTGGAAGAACTGTGAGCTATAAGGTCATTTGTAACATGGCCAACTTCATTGTTGAAATACATAAAAGTTGATTGATTTGGTTATTAGAGGAGAGAAATTGGGCTGGTTTTGCAATGGTGATAGATTAGAACATAATGAGGGGAACCACCTTTCGTGGAGGACTGACATCAGTGCAGTTTTTTTCTGCTGAAGTTGTGAGGGATGTTGCTGTAGTTGGTGAGACAGAAGGAAATACACGTCCTGTGGATGAGGCGGCCTGTGTTGTAGTTTCTGAGCCGACTGAAGTGAAAGGAGTTGTCGAAGGACATGGTCCCATAAATGGCTCAACTTCGCATTCCTTGCTGCAGAGTGCATAAAAATTACAGCCAGCCCTATCTGTTCTGTTGTATACCACTTCCCCTGTAGAGAAAAATTGGAGGAGAAATTAAAAGACCAATGAAAATACTTAGGGGGAAAAAAAAATATTGTGAAAATATAAAGTGTATTCATCTACAAAAAGCTCTGTGTTTAGATGAATTTGAGTGGTTATCTTTAATTGAATAAAGCATTAAGGGTTTATATTGCTTATAAAAATATTTATAACCATAAAATAAGACACTTACCAGGAGAAAAAATATTACCAAGCACGTGACAAAAACATGGAGTTGTTCTGCTTGATGTAATGTATGTACTTGCTTCTGTTGTGACAGGTGTGCTGGGGGGAGAACTGAAGATTGCAGGAGTGCTTATTGTAGCATGACTTGATTGTGAAGTACCAGTTGTCACTACTGTTGAGCACAAGACATATTTTAGTTTGCAGCACAGAATTTTGTTCTCATAATTTCAAATATTGGAGAGGACTGTTCAACATTCCATCAAATCAAGCCAACATTTTTGTTGCATTCAACTATTTGACATACTGCTAAGTGGAGATTGCGGAAATCTTTTAGCTCTACGCTGAATATCATCTGGGATTTCGCAAATCTTATGACATTTAGATCTGATGTTTTCAAAAGTTTCATAGTCACAACCGTCTCCATTGAGCACAGGATAAGTAATATCAAGCTATGGGGTACACTCACACACTTGTCTAACACAGATACTAGTAGCAGAGGGACAGATAGAGGAAAAAGGTGGTTTATGTGTTGGAAGAAATAGGGATGACAGTGGAAGAAGTCACAGTACACAATGATACCAACATAATTCTACTGAAATACCTGTTTCTCACTTTTCCAGAGGTAAACAATGACATACCTGGGCTGCTTGTGGTAGACAAACTTGTGGGAAAAATAGTGGTGACAGTACTTTGTCCAGTAGAAGAAACAGATGTGGGAAAAAACTCTGTACTGCCTCTGGTGCTTATATTTCTAGACTGGGGGAGAGTGGAGGCGGTAGTGGCTGATGTTGGAGCCTGTGTTGTCACAGCAGAGGTTTCTGCTGGAGCAGATGTGGCTGTGGACCTCGTGGTGCTTTCTTCAGTGGTCCTGGCGTGCTCCTGGCTGAGGTGGGCACTTTGGGGGTGCGTCGGCGGGGCCGTGGTACTGGGGACAACCGTGGTGCCAGTGGTGGTTGTCCTTGCTGACTCGGGGCGGGTAGAGGCAGTAGTGGGTGGTGCTGGAGTTTGGGTTGCTATGGTGGAGGTTTCTGCAGGAGAGGCTGTGGTGGAGGAACCTGCAGTGGTGCTTGGGGGTGCTGGTGTTGTCTGGCAGTGTATACGGTCACAGCACAGCACCTTGATCTCGTAGTCAAAGCACATGGGGTATTTTTTGATCTGATCCTTATTTCTGCAGACAAGCCCGGCGTCAAGGCTGCACTCAAATTGCTGTCCCAGTTGTTCCTGAGTCCTATCAGGGTAATCTTTAGCACGACACTCAATGTCCTCTGGCTTGTCACACAGTGGATTCCCAGCGGCTCGGATTTTTGTGAACGTCTCTATGTCTCCATTTTCGCTACCAGGCGTAGGGGAATCCAAGTTAAACCACTTGGTCCAGGCACAACGTGGCTGGCAGCTGTCGGTGGTCTTGGAGGTGCTGGCAGCGGTGGTGGCTGCTGAGGTGGGCACTGTTGGTGTGGGTGTGATGACGGTTGTGCCTGATATCAGAGGGGGAGAGGTCTTGGCAGTGCTGGCCGTGCTAGTGGGCGTGATGATGGTTGTGCCTTGCATCGGCGGGGCCGTGGTACTGGGGACAACCGTGGTGCCAGCGGTGGTTGTCCTTGCTGACTCGGGGCGGGTAGAGGCAGTAGTGGGTGGTGCTGGAGTTTGGGTTGCTATGGTGGAGGTTTCTGCAGGAGAGGCTGTGGTGGAGGAACCTGCAGTGGTGCTTGGGGGTGCTGGTGTTGTCTGGCAGTGTATATGGTCACAGCACAGCACCTTGATCTCGTAGTCAAAGCACATGGGGTATTTTTTGATCTGATCCTTATTTCTGCAGACAAGCCCGGCGTCAAGGCTGCACTCAAATTGCTGTCCCAGTTGTTCCTGAGTCCTATCAGGGTAATCTTTAGCACGACACTCAATGTCCTCTGGCTTGTCACACAGTGGATTCCCAGCGGCTCGGATTTTTGTGAACGTCTCTATGTCTCCATTTTCGCTACCAGGCGTAGGGGAATCCAAGTTAAACCACTTGGTCCAGGCACAACGTGGCTGGCAGCTGTCGGTGGTCTTGGAGGTGCTGGCAGCGGTGGTGGCTGCTGAGGTGGGCACTGTTGGTGTGGGTGTGATGACGGTTGTGCCTGCTCGGGGGGGGGCCTGGTGGGGCAGGTGGGGATGTTGGAGCCTGTGTTGCCACAGTGCTGATTTCTGCTGGAGGAGTTGTGGTCTGGTAACCTGCTGTTGAAACTTGTGATGTCTTTGCTGTAATTGAAGTTTCAGTCTGAGGATAGCTTTTTTTTTGTTGGTTCTTGTTGTAGTTTGTATTTCTGAACACGGTACATAGCTGCAGCATGATATTCTGATTTCATAATTATAGCATTTCTTAGGTTGCTGGTCTTTGTTATTGCATATTAATCCTTTGCTTGCACTACATTGTACCGTTTGGTTAAGATTGTTTAGTTCTGTATCTGGGTGTTCTTTGGCTCTGCATTGAACACCGTTTGGATTTTTACACACTCTGTATCCTTTATCTCTGAGATTTTCAAATGTTTCATAATCTCCACTGTCCTCTTCATTTTTAGGCTGTGTGGAATCATACCATTCTGACCATGCACATACGTTCTTCACACATACAGTTGTCTGAGATGTTGCGGTTGTCATTTCTGTAATTAGAAGGAGGAAATGGAAGTCCTGTATCTTCTTATTAAAGAAAGTGCCAGGAAAAAATTATTCATCTTCCATACATTTTTATGTTGTATGTAGTATTATATATAGTATTTTAATGAACTTGCTTTTGGTGCCTTGAATTTCATTCCTAAGGTAAGTGTTGATCTCATCTCTGTACTGTTTTTCTAGTGGTACTTCAGGTGACAGTTATTAAAAAATTGTAGTTAGATACAGCTAATATGATATCCTTTGGGTAGAATGTCAGTGCATAGGATAATATGATCTCATATTCCTATGGTAAGAGGAGAGGAGGGTAAACCCCCTAAGTAAGAGGAGGTTTTAGTCACCTCGGTATTATCTCTACTTATTTACACTTAACTGCATAACCACACAGGCTTTAAATATTTTTACGGGTTAATGACTTTTCTACTTATTTTGATATTATAACATGTAATATATTTATAAATAAAAATATATATTTAACACATATATTTTACACATAATACATTGTAATATAGAATACACATATACAATATCTATGAAATATATAATCTAAATATTTTCTACTTGTTTTAATAAGATTTCATTTCTTATTCTTAGCATTATGAAGGTAAACATGAGGAATATATACCACTTTATATGAATGTTACTTAGTAGAAGATTTAAAGTTGAATTTTTAGTTCTCGCTGTAGTATTGTATAATTTTGTGGAAATTTTCCTTACAAATTCTCAGATTTACGTGGTCACTATAATGAGTTAACTGCAGGAATAATGTAAAGGAAGGAGTAGAAGGAAACTGTTGATTTGCTTATTAAATACAATTAGGAGAACTTCCTAAGAATGGTTTTAAATAATTTGAGCACTCCCTCAAACTAGATTTCTTATCGTCAGTTCATGCTGATGTAATTTAAGAAGTTATTTTAAAAATGGCAGTAATTGTCTTTTGTGTTTTCAGAAGTTGGTCTAGAACTGCTGGGTTTTGTTTGCAATGAAATGAGATTCTCCAGGGTGCAATGATTAATAAGCTCTATTATTTTCTTTCCCCTGGAAAAGCCCTGGTGAAACAGTGGAGACTGAGTTTGTAAGAAATGCTGTACTCATTTCTACATCCTTGATTATGGTCTTCTTTAGCAACTGAAGCTGCCAGATGAATTGGTGGCTCCAGCAGAAGTCAACAGTTTCAAGTAAAGTTATATGCCATTAACTAAAAGGCTCTCCCTTTCAGGCAACTTTCAGGCCCTTCCAGAGATTTTCCAGTTAATTTAAAGAGTATTAACGCATACCTGAAGCAGTAGTTGTGGGCTGACTTGTAGAAAATGTAAACGGAGTTGTTGTAAAGATGTCACATTTAAAGGTATGTCTGTTTATTGTTCCATTGACGTCGCATGTTGCACTGATACACCATCCGGTTCCATCTGTGGTGTTGTAGATCAGTTGACCATATTTATAGCTCTTCTCTTCATAAATGCAGTAGCATGCTGTAATTCAGAAGAAGTTTATTGTCAGGCATCTATGAAAAGATAATATCCTGTATTTCATTTTCTTAATAATTCTTCCTAGCTGTCTTACCTTTTTCATCAAACTTGCACTGTAAACCTTCTGATGTGCATTCACTGAAATAAAAAACAAAAAACCACATATTTTTTTTATTATGAAGTAATTTTATTAGTCATCTTTCTGCCAGATACTAGCATCAAAAGACAGGACACTTTATTTGTGTTTATTCCTTGAGTGTCCAGTTTACGCTGGCTTCTTTTTTTGCCATGGTTTTCCAAAATCTTTCTTTATATTAAACACAGACTTATAAATAGAAGTGAAGCTAAATATTATGCAAAGTTACAGATAGAAGTCTTAAGGAAGACTTTTCTTCTTATCACTTTCCTTGCACTTGCAGTGGTTTTGTACTAAAAAGCAGGCTAAAAAGGGAAAGAGTCTAAATACTGCAAACAGTGTAAGAACATAATAAAAACCTTGGAAGTAGAGCCCTATTAGATATCTGTGCTCCTGGAACAATATTTTTCTTGCCATAGGAATGGGAAATAGAGAAAGCCTGGTTGTAAAGGACTTGCTGTTCTTGCTGTATCTGTGCTGAGGATTTACAACATAATCAGGAACAAATTCAACAGAACATAACATAAGAACGTCTTACTACTAGTGTAGTAAGAAAACTGGCATTAGATAGCAAGGCATTGTTTTTACACAGGCAGCATAAACTGGTCCTGTCATGTAACCGGAACATGCACTTTGCCACTGCTGATCGTATTTCCTTGTACAGGATTAGTCTGGTATGTTAAGTCTTACCATATATTACATTCATCCCGTCTATATATCTTTCCATTTTCATTATCATAACAGTCACAGAGACTGACGCACTTCATCTGATCCTCATGAAAATATGGCTTATCTGGTGGGCAGTTAGGGTAGCAGCCTGAAAGAAGGAAAAGGGCACAGAGAAGGTAGAAGAGGTGAGAATGAGACACAGTCAGCAAAGGTTTTATTTGTGCAGAACGTGTTTGCAGGTCTTGTTTTTAATAGTCATAGTTTTTACTACTTCATTTTTTCCAGTAGTTTTAGGAAGTAATGAAGAGTACTAGCATCAGCAGAGCCCATGCACAAAGATGTTTTTAACTCCAGTTTCCATACCCTGCCTCCATTCATGTGGATGCAATGATAGTGAAGAGAATTGCATGGTGCAAATGCAGCTGGTGGGAGAAATACACTCCATTAAAGACCATTCAAATCTAGTAAAACATTCCCACTTAAAGGTAGCTGCAGCTCTTTTTACCTTCTAAACCTGGCAAGTTATGGAGGCATTTTCCACTTGGGTTCCTACAGGTTTTCATACAGGAGGCTCCGCAAGGCTTATAGTGCCATTCACATTCCCCTTGTTGATTGTAGTAATCACAGAACAGTGCTAAGGAGAAACAGAAATTTGGACATGTTCAGAAAAATAAAAGATCTTTTTTTTTGACTCCTGCCGGTTCATCATATCCCTGCAATGCTGCTTGAACAGTCTTGAAAACCGCGAATGAATAGGTGAAATGGTGTGACCATCACAACAGCTATAACTCTAAAAAGTGAGATTACAACGGGGTTCGAGGCACTGTACATTTAACTACACTCTCAGAAGGAAGCGTTTATGGCATAAAACTCACACAGATTGGGGTTCTCCAGGCTATGCAGACACCAACTTCACTACACGCTTGAGCATAGGCAGCTACTGCTGTACAAAAGCAATCACCACACACGCTTGGTAATATTTTGCTGATTCAACCTGTTATTAAAAAGAAATTTAATACTATACAGTCTGCCTTCTAAACTTCTTCTTAGCTTTCCTAGAGTAATTTTCTTAAATTGTAGTATCTCAGAAGAAAGGCCTCCATCAGTAATTTGTTTTTCTTTTGTTTATATACACTGGTAAACACCAGAGGTGATGCCAGATGATACATCCGAATCACATATTGGCAGATTTTTAGACACCCAGACCTGTGTCCTAAGGGAAGATTAGATTCATATTCCCAAGCAATATTAGGCAACTGCACTTGAAAATGAAGGTCTCTGCCAGTGGGAAGAACTGAGGTAATAGGAAGAGCACAGAGTTACCCCTGCATTGTTTGGTATGTACTTAATGTCAGATAAAGGCTATGCTGATACTTCATTACTATGTTATTATTTCGTTGAGTTTGTGTTCTGTACATGGTATATAGAGAATTTTTATTCATCACGCTACAAGAGAATACACAGTAATTATGAAATTACTATACTTTTGTAATAGATCAATATTTCCTATGAACTAAATGTTCTTTTATTTCTTACAGGTAGGGACTATAAATCTGTCCTACTGAGCGGGATTCAGTTCTAAGGTTTCCTGACACAATTCAAAGTGAAACATGCTAATGAATTAGGCGCGCATGGTAAAATGTTTGAGGGTAGTAACTTCAGTAATACACAGACCTAGTCTTCACAGCATAAACTTCTGCCCTGGTAGTACCTGAGAATGACAGGCAGCAAAGACGTTGCTGTTGATGATGCTACACTGCTTCTCTGACCAGGACTTTCGAAAAGGGTTGGTAGAACATGGGTCGTTTATGCTGTAAGCATCAGGACATGTAGAGGATACTTTCCAGCTGTTTCCAAACTCTAGGACATTCTCCACTACAGACTGACTCCTTGTAGTAAAGTCATTGATGCCATTGCCATCATAATTTCCACAGAGGCCACAGATCTGGCCCTGCAAAAGGAAGTAAAGAAAATAATAATGGTTGTGAAAAGACTTGAAACAACACCTGAGACTGAAAGAATACTTGAAATTCAGCTCTTAGAATGGTGCCATTCCATTCCAACATTCCTGAACATCTTAATCCCTTGCTTCCTCAGCAACAGAACAGGGCCATTAAGGCTAGAAGGATACTGCTGTTGACTTCTCTTCTTTTAAATCTGAACAGTAAAACCATCTTTGTCATTGTAACCTTCTGTCTTTGGGGTATGTCTTTAACAAGGAAAGGAGGACTCACAGCCGACTAAGCTTTTCATTTTATACAATAGATGTACATATAAAAAACAGCCTTACAAACCTGTCATAAATGCTACCAGTCCAGCCACATAGTCTACTCATTGAGTCTTTACTGTTAAGACTGCTCACAGGTATAAAAAGAAATAACATTTTCCTTGCACATCCAGAAATATCCCTCATTCTAACTTTATGGATCTGTAAAACTGTGATAGGCTACAATAGATGCTATGCTTTCTCTGTGAATCTAAGATGCATACTTTCCATATTACTACTATTTTTATAAAGTGCCAGTAAGTGAGGCAGCAAAAGAACTTATGATACTAAAGTAAATTTATATATCTAGTTCTAGATTATACTTAATTTATATACGTAATTGAAATGTCACTGTGGTATACAATAAGATAGGAAATTCCTCATTTACTAGAGTTTTTCATACTTATATATCATAAGTTAGGAGAAGGAGTATGACAACAGGCATACATTTTCCTTGTCACCTCTGTATATATATGCTTGAAAAATACACAGTAGCATTTTACAAGAGGCTTTTACTCATGATATTTCACTTCCTTGTTCTTGAAGTATGATCATTTGATTTGTGTGTCAATGAGAAGCAGAAACAGTGGATTATTTTCAAGATCAAGACTACTCAGTTGATTTCTACACATGTAGCTATGCAATTATAATAAGGTCTGATAACCTTTACCAAGGTTCACAGGGTAATTTAAACAAAAAGTCATGTCCAAAACAGCGGTTTCCCAACTCAAGTTCTGTCAGGCCAAATAGGCACTGAAAGCTGTCTTCAAAGCTCATAAGAGCAGCAGAATGATGACATGGCTTCCTGAGGCACCAGGGGAATGAAAAACATGGGATGTCCTGCAGGAATGCTAGAGACATCACCTGTTTGGGATCTTGGTAGTATCTCAGCAAAATTCACACCCAGTCCAAATCTGGACTGTAAATTGCCTTATAACTGCTAGTTCCGCACCTTAAAATCAGGGCTGAGCTTGATGAAGATGCTGGTTTTCTTGTCCCACATGAGGATCAGTCCGCTTGTGGTCTCAATTACCAAGTACATACCCATATAGCGGACTGTGTATGGCACCTCATCATTTTTTCCTCTCCTTATGACGCTGACATGCTCCTCATGAAGTATCAGTTCATAGCTCTGAAACAGGAGGAAAGGGAGATTAGAAATGAACTCAATAGCTGCAGCTGTGCTCTTAAACACGTTTTTCTGCTTTTAAGAGTACTACAAATAGTTCATATAATGAAAACAAATAATCCAAATGCGATAAATCAAAACTATATAGTTCAAATCTCAGGTTCCTGGAATGGCGGTAAAAAGGTATTTTAAATGGCGTAGGCCAAAAAAGGGCGTTTTGGTAGTCATGGAGGAACTACATTGCACAGAATAAAATAATCTTCTGACATGATAGGCTAAATTTCTGCTAAAGTCAATTTTCCTGTAGATCTGCATTTTGCCCAAGAGGGTATAAGATAGAGTGGGAAACGGAAAATATAGAAAGCTGGGAAGCTCTACCAAATATTTCAGTAGAATCTGATTTAAGCTTAATTTACAAGTTGATTTGCTTTTTAAAATATTCTTTCAGCTTCCTTGAAGTCATGGATACCTCGGCTTCTCCTAAGCCCCAAACAGATACAGAACAAAACTGGTCTATATGCAAAACCTTCTTACCTCTAAGAAAACTTTGATAGATTTTGAGCAAGTTGTCCCAGTGTTGCCACAGGGAATATTTTCAGTGATAACCCTGAAGGTCCCATTGCCTGTGCCACTCTTCCCACAGTGGTCCTGGGTAGAGAATAACGTTTCAAATATATTATTTTCGTAGGCACGATCAAGGTTACATCTCATTTACTGTTACTAATTGTCAGTACCTGGACTAGTGTGTATTCACAGTTTCCATTGAAGCTGAACCTTTTGTCATCAAAGGTGTTATAATGACCATCTCCATAAACAGCACAAGTGCCCAGGCATTGATTTTTGGTGCATTCCCACTTCCTATTCTTGCAGACACTAGGAATGAGAATAAAACATTTTAATAATAAAACAACTCACTGTTTTGTGTGGACAAATCCCAATGACTCAGTATTTTTTTGGTAATTCATCCATGGTAAATGTTATATTGAGTCTGGAGTTACAATAGTCTTTTACATTTTTCATGTAAAGAATTAAAGCAAAGTTCTGTTCTGCTACTCTGAATGCATTAACTGCAAAATAGGATAATACTTAATGAACACTGTAGTCCCAAAGATTTCCTCCCATTTTGTGCTTTGGCCATCTGCCTACATCTGAAGGAAACCTGCTCGTACTGCTTAATCCAAAACTAACTGAGCCATCAATTGACGAAATGTGCAATCCAAATCTTTCCTCACTGTTGTACTATTTAAGATCTTTGGAAAGATAGATGATGGAACCGGGAATGTGACTTCTGAGGAAATACTTACCAGGTGTTACAGTCAACATTGATCTTTTCCCCAGGCTGATACATAGCTTCATTGTGAATACATGGACATTCCTCTTCAGGAATACAAGCACCTTTCCCATCTAACACAAGCCCAGCTGGGCACACGCAGCCAGATCTACATTGCATGCTATACTGGAAAAGTCAAGAGAAAGACATAATTTCAGAATGAAATAACTACAATAGAAAAAGGAAGATTAAATTATCATAAAATGTCTTTATATGGTCTTATTGCTGCCCAGCTTAATTGGGAGAGGACTACAAAGTGCTTATAGGAAAATGGAACAAAAAGGAAGTTATTAGCCATTGATTTAACAGAATATAAATCTGTTAAAGATAAATCTTTTATGTATGCCAATCCCGATTGCTCTGCTGCAGTCTGTGAAATTTGAAACACCTTAATCTTAAGTCTTGCTCTGTTAGCTGAAGAACCCTTGCACTTTGTAGTGGGTGATTTGTGATTGAATGGAGCTTTAAAAAGAAAATAGGTAATATTTCTTCAGTTTGGCTGAGTTACATTGAAATCTGTTTATCTCATATGGTACTTATTTGTGAAATAGCACGTGGCTACCATGCACTTAGGTGGAGTTTTACAATTAGATGTGCAAGAAGTTCACAGTTGTATCATGGCATGAGAAAGGATGATTTGTCCTGGCCAGTTTATAGTCAGTAATTTTCTCCTAAAGAAGTAAAATATGTGTCAGAGCCCTAGATATTTTCACTACTAATTACTGTTGCCTGCAGTAGCTGAAGAAAGGTAGACACTAATCTTATGAATTAAATTGGAAGTTACTTTATTATATTTTGGTCTAAGTGTCCCATTGTTAATGCTTCACAACATGGTTTTAGGCTTTTGCTACAATAACAATGTGTCTGTGCTGTAGGTTTGGAACAGATCAGATAGATCGATGCCTTTCACACCAAGAGCACAGCCAAAACCTGGAAGCACCACTTCATCCTATGCTACGACATACTTACGCACTGCGTATCCAGAGTCAGGCAACTTTTTTGACATTCTGGTCCAGTTGTTCCTGCAGTGATATTTCTACAGTCGATGTAGACCATGGGAGATTTACAGACTACAGGAAGGAAAGAAGTGAGAGCAGTAAGAAACGGCACGGGGTTTATCCCACAGCTGTAGCATTTAAAACCATCGAGAAATTCTTCGGAAATTGCATATTTGAGTTAGTAAGGATTGCTGTCCCTATTCCATCTGCTAAATAGATTAACATCAGAGCACTGAATTCCCAGAAAAAAACCCACAGTATTTAAAAAAAAATCTTTATGAAAAAGAGGTCTTAAAATTAATCTAGGTTCACTCCTGCCTTCTATGATGACTGTTGCACTATAACTAGATCAGAAATACATCTGCTATTTAAAAATCCATTTTAAAAAATCAACTATTTCTGTCCAAAACCTGGGACAGAGAAAAAGATAATTAGAAATTTATTTTTTTTTTTTTTACCTGGAGTTGGATTGGGTGGTCCAATGCAATTCAGCCTTCCCTCAGTGCAAGTGCTGTAAGAAAGGGAAAACCATATTTTTTTTTCTTCTCAAACCATATAGTGAGACTGAGAGGTATTTCTCTCTTGTCAAGTTTCAGAATTTTTGAAGGAATTCCAGAATTCCAAATTTTGCAGTCTCAGGGAAGAATGTCCCTCAATACCACTACCAGTGCTAATTTTATATGATATACATTATTGCTTAACAGGAAAAATCATAGGTTGAAATGAGTATATGTCTCTGCTTGTTAATTACTTTCCCATATGATCTTTCTGGTTTTGTAAGAATTTTATGCTTGAAAAATAATGGAATTAAATAGAAAATGCACCTAAATACATTTGCTCTATCAATCTGGAAATATCATAGAATCATAGAATCATGTATGTTGGAAAAGACCTTTAAGACCATCGAGTCCAACCATAAATCTGTTGACCAACACCCGCAGGTAATTTTCCGCCAGGGAGCTTTCCAGCCACTTTTCCCCAAGCCTGTAGCGCTGCATGGGGTTGTTGTGACCAAAGTGCAGGACCCAGCACTGATACTTGTTGAACCTCATACAATTGGCCTCGGCTCAACAATCCAGCCTGTCCAGATCCCTCTGTAGGGCTGTCCTACCTCTAGCAGATCAACGCTCCCACCCAACTTGGGGTTGCCTGTGAACATACTGAGGGTGCACTCGATCCCCTCATCCAGACCATTGATAATGATGTTAAACAGGACTGACCCCAATACCGAGCTCTGGGGAGCACTGCTTGTGACCGGCCACCACCTGGATTTAACTCCATTAACACCATCATTCTTTGGGCCCAGACATCCAGCCAGTTTGCCCATCCAAGCAATGAGCAGCCAGTTCCTCTGGGAGAATGCTGTGGGAAGTGGTGCTAAAGGCTTTACTGAAGTCCAGGTAGACAACATCCAGAGTCTTTCCGTCACTCACTAAGCAGGCACCTTGTCATAGAAGGAGATCAGGCAGGACCTGCCTTTCATAAACCCATGCTGACTGGGCCTGATCCCCTGGTTGCCCTGTACATGCCGCGTGATGGCACTCATGACGACCTGCTCCATAACCTTCCCCAGCATCAAGGTCAGACTGACAGGCCTGTAGTTCCCTGGATCCTCCTTTTGGCCCCTCTTGTAGATGAGCATCACATTTGTTAACCTGCAGTCAAGTGGGACCTCCCCAGTTAGCCAGGACTACTGATAAATGATTGAAAGTGGCTTGGTGAGCACTTCTGCCAGCTCCCTCAGTACCTTTGGGTGGATCCCATCCAGCCTTATAGACTTGTGTGTGTCTAAGTGGTGTAGCAGGTCGCTAACCATTTCCCCTTGGATTATGGGGGCTTCGTTCTGTTCCCCATCCCTGTCTTCCAGCTCAGGGGAATGTGTACCATTCTTAACAGTTGAAAATAAAGTTGAAAAAACCAAGAGAGCATTGGATTAAAATTCAGTGAGGCAGGGTGTGACCAGTTTAAATGGAGCAGATCTTAATGAGAAAATACATATACTATTACTTGAGTATTTTGCAAAAATTTCTCTTACCATACAATCCCATTTTCATAGACAACTTCTCCAAATGGTATGGGAGATCCTCTGTAGTAGCAGGGGCATTCATTAGGAGGCACACATTTGCCACTGTCATCCATGTAGGTTCCATTTAAGCAGGTACAGCCATCAACTGGGCCAAACTTAATGTTGCATGTGACATCAGGCTCACTCAGAGACCGACAAGTGGGTTGACAGGAAGAAATGGTATAGCTGTAGCTTAGGGATTTGGGACATGAAGTAGTGTGTTTCGCTTGAGAGAAAAAAATAGAGTAAATTTGTTAATCCCAGAAGGTAATTTCTTGTGGGGGAAAAAGAAAACATAGGCAGTAGAAATAACATGTAAACAATACTGTACACCTCTGCCTTCATTGCATCTTTCATGTAAATATATTTCTGAATACTTCCAAAGTTAGTCCCAAAAAGCTACTGTACATGTAGAACAAGTGATGTATGCAAGGAAGAAAATATTTTTCCAAATGAAATTTTGGAAAGAAAACTCATTTTGGTGCTGCCATTCATTGCCAAGACTTCCAAACCTTTTTAAGTGCGAGACAAGATGTCTCCCTGAATGTCTCCTGGTATGCTCAAAACAGACCTACTGGATCGGTGCAACCCAGTATGCAGCTTCACAGACCTTTCATTTGCAGGTGTTCTGGTTAATATTACTAGTAGTCTTATTCTAATATGTCGCAATTTCTCTACAATAAGTTGTGATACATAAAGCTGTAGTGAAATTCAAAGTTGCACAGAAACAGGTAGAGGTACTTCCATAACGGCGGTCTCTTTCCTAAGCAAGCTATGTCTTCCACCTATTCATATTCACTCTTGCTAGCAATGGATTGATTCTAAGGGAGGAGCAGAGAATTACTTCCAGGAGTGCACTTAACAAAATCCCTTCCTCAACGCTTACTATATTTGCCTAGAAATCAGTATAAAATAATCTCTGGTCAGCAGTTTTTATTGATGTGTGGTCTTAGGAAATGGGATAGTTAAGGGTACGTACAGCAGATATCAGTCCTCCATCCATGCAGCTGGATTCCTTTTGCAGCACAAGCTCTCACATAGGAATACAGGGCTGCACACAAGCAGTCCTCACTATTTTCACAGTCACATGTGTCAAACATGCAGTTCTAAGATTGCAGAGAAAAATAAAGTCTCAGTGCTGGTAATATCATCAGTCTAATGAAAATGAATGTTATCTTTCTGGTCTTATGCACTAATCCTTCTTCAGATATGCTCACTCATAGACAACACTACATAGCTTTATCACTTTCCAGTGTTTGTGTAAGTTTCCTGGCAGGGGAGAACAAAGGTAATGGAAGCTCAGTCGATGTCTGCGGTTGTTATTGGGAAACAGTGGTCTTAAAGTCTGTTACACATTTAACAGCTTCATGTTCCTCTGAACCATATTTACAAATATGCTGCACAATCGCATGCAAAGCTCTATTCACAGTACGCAGTCTAGACGCGTCATTTCACCAGTGTCCATACCTGGGTGATTCATAGTGAGAAGAAAGGTTGGTAACACACTGATAGCAGAATAATGATAATTAGCTAATGGGCTTTCTGTGCCAAGTAGTTATTATTGAGATATGAGGCTGATGGGACAACAATTCACTGATACTCAAACAAACATTTGACATGCCTTTACATACACTTCCTACTATATAAGTATATCCATACTGGAATAAATAGCTGCCTTTTCATTTGTGAGCAAGTCAGGATCTTGAAGCCAAGACTGACAACTGAAATAAGGTAATGTTACAATACACACACAAACGCATGTTGGAAGAAGGAAGTGCTGCAGGACAGAGATGAAAATACAAGCATTGTGTAAGACAGAAGACATGCCTGGAACAGTCCTATTCTGGTAGCTAGCTGTAATGATCCTACTTCTATTGTTTATAAAGGGAAAAACAGTCTGACAAAGTACCGTGTGGTAAACAGAGGGATCCACTGCATAGTGACAATTAGCAAAAGGGCCTTTGCTGTCAGTTAGTAGTCCACACCAATGCTGAGCATATTTTTCTGTGAAGAGAAAAATGATACAAATGCACATTACTCGTTGTGTTTCATTAGTCACAAAACTACACTGCCCTGGTCTATGAAGCCACTTCTGAAGTTATATCAAATCTCTCCTTCTCCTGTCTTTTTTTTTTTTTTTTTACTCAACTTGTGGCTAAGGTTCCTAAAACTAAAGAAGACAACTTGCTGAAGTGATGAATAAAAGATTTCCAAAGATACTCCTGCAATCCACTCCTCTGACACCACACTGTCAGCTTAGACATCCTCTGTTTTCAGTGACCATACAGTTTCCTTCAGTTATGTTTCTGTGACTCTTCCTTTACTTTGTTACTTATCCCTAGTGCTTATATTTTGAATATTTGTTTCTGATTTCAGATGTATACGTTTCCAAGTATGTAAGTCTTTATTCTCTTATCTTTGCTTTCCAATGAAGTGTTTTCCTTAGGGATGAGCAAAAAAAACCTAGAAAAAATGCTAAGAAGCACACACCATTATCAATGCTGAGTGTACAAGGGTTCTCAAAACTCTGCTTGATATCAGTGCATGCAGCCTGGGCTTGCCACACCTTCGCAAATGCTGTTGCTGTTCCTTCAGTTATGCCACTTTCGGTCTTGAAGTCATCAGTTCCCTTATCATTGAAATTTCCACAGAGACCTGTTGAAAATCAGTGAAAAGTTTCTAATACTCATACTAGACAAAAGACATCAAGCAAGATGTTTTCATGTTTCATTCACTTACCACAGGTCTGGTTTTTGAAAATAGGATCCAGCTGCACAAATACTTGCATGATGGGTGTGATTTGAATTTCAAGTTGGACGCCAAAATTTGTCTGTATGATGATGAAGAATGATGAAGGTCTGAACACAACGGCATTAGCTACAGATGAAAACCAGAATGATTACTTTCTGAATGTGGTCAGATGCTGGAAACAGTGCATCATTATACTATTCTTCTTGAATTTCTATCGCAATTGTTGCAAATTCTGAAGTGAAATAAAACCAATCTTTATGAAAATGAATCACACATATAAATCAAAAGTTACAGTTCAGAATTTGCTGTAGCTACAGAGTTGTTAACTTTATTTGCTGTCTCAACATTAAACAGCTGAAGATTACTCCTTCCAAGAGAATAAGAAGGTAAAACTGTATGGCACTGAGCATTAAAAAGAATAATTCTATTTTTGTTTCTAAGCTTGTACAGCATACATTGGAATCATCACTCTGCTGGAGAGGGAAACTAAGCAAATCTGGAGGTCAGAGATATCACATAGACTCATTAGTTATTGAGACAGAGAACAAAAATTAAATTTCTGTCTGAGAAAGTGTGAGCACAGGGGTGGTAAGCTTAAGAAAAAAAAGTAGAGATAGAACAGGCAAACAGATGTCTTCTGTGTTCAGTTTTGGGCAGTGAGAAGGAAGTAAACCTTACAGTGATCAAATCAGGAGAGTGTAAATGCTGTTGCTTCTGTTTGAACTCTTGCCTATGCTTGTGCTCTCTCCCATTTCTTTATGACACCAACTTCCCGCTTCTACTTCCAAAGCACTTGTGTGACTCAGGAAATATCCCAAAGAAAACCAAGGTGTGAACGTTCAGGTTCTGAACAACTCACATTCCTTTTACCTTCCATAGTTTAAGAAAATAAGCAGATGTGGAGTTGAAGTCCTGAGCTTATTGCTCATGGACTGTTAGAGAAAAAAGTACCTGCTGAGAAGGGCAGTTGGGTGTGGATCTTGTTCACAAGCACATCACCATCATGTTTGACCTCGATTAGCTGATAAGGAAGAGGAACAAGAGGAAACTGCGTGAAGGATAACTGTAGTCCAAAGACTAATAATGGTGGTGACTCAAGTGATATTAATTAAAAAAAATATTAAATAAAAAGGCTATTTTTTTGTGATTTCACCTCTTCTCTCTTTTCACTTTGTACACTTTACTAATTTTCCCTGCCATAAAAGAATTATTTTTAAAGATACTTTCTCAGCTCCCTAGGGAATTACATCATCTTGGTTTCTTTGAACACATCTTTGTGATGAATTACATCCCTTACTGTTGTAGTTTCTAACCTAAAAGCTCATGGTTTTTTTCTATCTAATTGGCAGAGAAAATACTTTTTTCTGCTTTCTGACTACAATGCTTTTCTTAATGAACTTCCACAAAGCTAATTTTACAGCTGATCTGATTTTCATAACAAAATCTATTTCTTTCACTTCATTAAAAAACATATGCTGACCATTTGAGAGAGAAATGCAGTTCCCTGACTAAGGCCTAGCTTCTTTGATCCCTGTATTTTTAATAGTAATTTCCCATGCTTATTTTGCATTCTTACAGTTTTTCCTGTAGTCATGTTGAGGGTCACTGTCCTTAAGCACGTCTTAGAGTCTCTTAGGCCACATTTGGACAGTTCTACCAAGATGATGAAGGTTTCATCTTTACAGTGCTGAAAAAAATGCCAACAGTTATTTCATGAAACGCTAATTACAGAAGCTTTCCTTGTAAAATTTTCTCTCAACTCTGAAAAAAATATTTCTGTTTCTGGAGAAGATCCAGACTCTCCCAAATCCCAGGCTTTCTTTGGCCTAAGATTCAGTTTTGCCTTTTGTAATGATGTAATGAGAGAATTAGAATCTGGTTTTGCATTTTATTGATCCATATTTGGAGCTTTTATTCATGCCCACTTCTAATGTTTCATTCAGTTCTACTGTATCTCACATCTTTCTGTAGCTGGTATCAATTCTGAACAAAAATTTCAGATAAAAAAATTTTTAGGAGAACAGTAACATATAGCTTTCTTTTTTATACTGAATTGTGCAGATGGGGAAAAAGAAAAGCAAACAGAAAAAGCCTCTAAAAGATCAAAACATTTCACTTGCACATTGCTGTAATTAAGTATTTTTATTATAAGTAACTTCTAATTCTTCTATTTATTTTGATTTATTTTAAAATCTGTTTAAAAATATTCAAAACCTAAATGAAATTATCAGTTGACTTGAACTGATTTTCTGTATTTGAACTTTGCAGAAATAAAATAAAATTTTGGATCTTATAAATGGAATTTTTTTTTTCCAGAACTGTTAGTGTAATTTTTCAGACTTGTACCATTTAGCCCAACACCACATACTACAGTAACATGGCAAAAATTACACAACTCAGAAAGCTGGATTAATCACACTGAAGAATGTAGATTAAGCAAGTTCTTAAAAAAGGCAATGCTCTTCAGCAATTACTACATCACAGAACTGGAAATTCCCCAGAAAACACCATGTGCTGTTGCATAACGTCCTAATAGTTAACTGATGATTCTCATTTGAATGGCAGCATATGCTCTAGTAAGCATCTGGCTAAAGTGTTGATTGAGATCACCTTTTCTTTCTATAAATGTATAAGGCTTTATGACCTAGTAATATCTGATTCCCACCTTAGAAAGGGTGTAAGTGCAGTCTCCATGGTGATCATAGCGTTTTTTGTCATATGTGGAAATGTGTGAACCTCCCTCTAGTGAACATGTACTTGGGCATGGCCTCTTCTGGCAGCTCCACTGGCCTCCGTTACAAGTACTGGAAGAGAGAGAATAAAGTTAGATGAAATCAGTAACAGTGGTCCAGAGTAAAAGGAACTACAGTGACATTAGGTTCAGCTATTTTGCTGCTGTTTTCCCCTTTAAGCTGTAATTTGACACCCAGTAAATCTATGTTTAAGACCTTCCAAAAGATTGTGAAAGTGTGTAAAAGGAATTACTATGGTACGCATTCACTTTGTTTATTTATCTGCTTTTCTTCTTTGAACAGGTGAACTCTCCAGCAACAGGTATTGGAGGAGTAATTACTTGGGTTTTGCAGCTAACATAAAACACAATGACAAATTAAAATCTCTTGTTTTGTTACACAAATGTATCAGAAACTAGCAGAAATATGTCCCCAGGTCTACTTCTGATGCAGAGCATATCTGTTTTCTAAGGTTATGTGGTAGTGCACAGGTATAGGATTAATAATTGTGAAATTGAGGTTGTATTGTGTCATTGCTGGCTTTCTCCAGAGAAAAGAAATATTTACAAACACATAAATGACTGCAACTTCATTGCCCTTAGAGAATTACAAATGTTTGAACAAAATAAACAAAGAGGAATAATTTTAATTGACTGGTGAGAAATCTAAACATTGTAAATCCTTGCCTTGATCACCTTGAGTTGGAATGTAAAGCTAGTTAAGGCTGTTGCTAAATACAAGGGAAGTTCTTTAGCGATATTTTGGAACTGTAGTGCTCAGTTAAATACACATATCAATTACCAGTAATGCAATTGCATATAATAAGCCATTAAAATAATTAAATATATGAGAGGAAATAGTAAGTTAGAAAAGTAACAAAGGTTACCAGGTATGGCACTGCTCTGAAAAAGAAGTTCCGGTAGTGTAGGTGTTGCCATTGTAAACACAGGAGCACTGTTCATGGGGAATGCAGCCAGAATTGTTGATGTCATCAAATACAGTCCCTAGATTAAAAAAAAAAAAAGAAAAAAAAAAGAAAAAGACAAAACCATGATCAATTAAAGAGTCACTTCCTATACACCATTTTTGTGTGTTATGAATCCTAAATATCATCTTAGAGACAGATCTGCAGCTGTTGTGAATGGTTGTATCTAAGCTGAGGACAGTAGGACTATGCCAATTTGCACAGTGAAGGATTCAACCTTTGTATTCTTAAATTCCACCTGCTTTGAAAGAGGGATTTAATGTAGCACAGGTGGCTTGTTGAGAGACTGGTCTTGATCTATTTGCTGTTCTGCTTTCCTGCTTTTTGAATCTTGCACATGTATTGGCAATTAATTCAGATATCTTTTTTTCAGCTGAGACATGACAAATGCTTGTCACTTGCAGCTGTGAAAAATGCAAATACAGGAGGCCTAAACCCCATGGAACCTGCCCAGAGCCTGTAGGTAAGCTGCTGTTTTTTGAGATCAGAGATGTGAGTATGTAAGAACTTGCCTGAGGGGCAGAAACAACCATCTATACAATGCTCTTCACAAAACTGAGATCCTTCAGGATTGGTGCATGTGTCAGCACAGGGGGAGCTGCACTCCTGGTACTGCATGTTGTAAGGACACTTCTTGGCTGAAATTTTAAAGGAGAAGAGATTATTTTTTCAGTCAAAAGTATTTCTAGTTCACTCTATATGAAAATATTTATGTTCATTTAAGTTTTTCAGCTAGATGTAAAACCACACTAAACTGCAGATCCACCACCAGCTCTCAAAATTTGCAAATTTAGTCACTTAGATCCATATTTTACAGTTGAGATGTGTTTTCCATGACCGCCTGGAGCTGAACTGGCTCAATGACTGGACTTCTGAGGACATCAAGGTAATGACCCCACAAAGTCAGCAAGGCTTGTGTTTCTACCAAAGGCACCCTTCTCATGAACACCTGTATTGCTCATGAAATATAATCCTTAAGCTCCTAAAGCTTTAGTATATTTGCATTTTTCTGATACCATTGGAAGGGCAAATAGTACCTCATGGGGTTTTATTCTGGAGCAAATGCTGGTGTATCCTTCTCTTTCTCCTTCCTGCTCTTTCTTTCTCCTTCCTGCTCTTTCTTTCTCCTTCCTGCTCTTTCTTTCTCCTTCCTGCTCTTTCTTTCTCCTTCCTGCTCTTTCTTTCTCCTTCCTGCTCTTTCTTTTCCTTCCTGCTCTTTCTTTCTCCTTCCTGCTCTTTCTCACTTTGACTGTCAATTAGAGTATCCATGTAAGTGTTTGAGAGTGTTTCATCTGGTTTGCATTAAAACCCTTAGCTCTTTTGCTGAAGTCTTCATGCTAGAACTTGTACATCAGAACCCTCTGGAGAATACAATCTTGAATGACCCATAATTTCTCATGCATCCTCAGCATCGTTTGAGAGCTTGTTGTTTGTTAGTTACTGAGCATAAAGTAAGGCTATCTCCAGTGAAACTTACGGCACAGTTTTGAGGTTCTCCAGTTCTGAGGATGCCCACCAGCATGAGCACACTGCCGGGAGTATTCAGCAAAGGTGTCACAGATACACGAGGCATTTTTAGACTCTTCAGAGCGGCACAAGTCATCTTGGCAAGCCGTAATGTATTCTCTAACTTCAACTAGATTATTACACTCTGCAAATGCAGAGCTGGTCAATGTTTTCTGGCATATGTCATCCTTGAGAGAAAAAAAAAAATTAAACAACTTCAGAAAATAGAAAGGAGCAATTTTTTTGGTACTGTTACTTCGTATAATTATTCTTTGATAGAATCTTACATCCCCCTTTAAGTTGCTGTCGCACGAGGGCTTTTCCTGTTGACCTGTCTGAAACTGTAGAAGGGTACAGATAAATTTGAAAGAAAAATAAAAGAATAGTCAAAAGATCCTTACAAAATTATTGGTGCAATTATCTGGTGGGGTAGAAATGGAGTCTTCACAGTGTTCTGTTGGCCCATCCATTTTCTGCATATTCCCAAACTGCAAGGCTGTCAGCTTAATATCTGTACAAAATAAGTTTCATAAAGAAGGTTGTGGGGTTTTGTTCAAGGCCACTGCCTGTTATCTGTTTCTCCTCTCAAGCATTCTGCTCAAGACTGGCCAAGGCAGCTAGTTCCCTTAAGTCTTTAAATTTGATCATCATCCCTTCCAAAGGAAGCACTACATCACTGTATCAATTTACCTTGCAGAGCACCCTGGAAAAAGTAAACATTAGAAAACAATTCTCAGCCTATTATATCTAGATGCAAACTAAGATCTTTACCAGAAAAATAACAAACTGTTTTCAGATTATATCGAGCCCATGCAGGGAAGAGAGAAAAGAATCTAAACAGGTATTTGGACAAGGGAGACTGCTGTGAGATGAGGTTTAGAAAAAAGCTCAAGCTGGGAATAGATAGAATGATGAAGACAAGATCTTATAAAGATTGTGTAATTCATCAGGCAAATGTGGATATACAATTTCAAGACAGAGCTGAAACAGTAAATGTACTAGCTAGAGAACACAATTATCTTTTGTTTTATTGAATTTATTTCTATATTTAATTATGTTATTAGTGAAAATCCAGCTCATTTTTATGGCGTTAGCTGGTTAGGTAAATAAAGCCATGGCATACAAGAAATATGCAATCAGTTGTTAGCACCAGTACTATATTTATACTTAAAGTATTAAATCACATTATGTGATCTCTGTACTACACGTTTTTCAACAGAGATTGGATCATATCTTCTGGGTAAATCATTTAATGGGATAGGAAAGAGGAACGCTGATGATGTTAGAGTTAAAAGGATACCAAAAAAGCATGTTGGAGACTCCAGAAAGCAATTTTTGTTATTTAAAAAACTTACTGTTTGAATAGAACTCATTGTAAATTGGAAAGCCATTGAAGTCTCCACAAAGTCCACAGGTCTGATTGGCATATTTCTCATTCAATTCCAGCTAAAGTGATGTAGAGTACGTTGATAGAAATTAGTATAAACATTCTAAAATATATTCAAGACCACTGAAAGCACCTGCACCTACTGTCTATTTTTGTCATCAGATCTGTGTAATTTTATTTAGCAATCTAACTCAAACCTGGGAGATAGAATGAAGAGTTCTCTTGGATTTGATTTATAATGCAGAGTCCAAGCTATTGATGCTATTGATGCAGACTTAAGTTTTCACTGTAATATCTATCTTGCTATCAGCCTCTTTCTGTCTATTCATTCTTCAGAAGGAAAATCAAATCCACAGTCAAAAATGAAGTCCTAAGAAAGTGAAAATCTTCTAGAAGATTGTATTTGAAGGGGTAAGTAGGTCCTATAACAATGTCAATATGTTAATGATATAATGAAAGTGATTTTTCACCCTATTTTAAGCAGATGTCTGCTATCCACTAGAAGTAAATCCATATCATTTTCTTTAGGACTACCTGGATGCAAAGCTATCTTTA
This sequence comes from Gorsachius magnificus, assembly GCA_034008185.1. Lineage (NCBI taxonomy): Eukaryota > Metazoa > Chordata > Aves > Pelecaniformes > Ardeidae > Gorsachius > Gorsachius magnificus. The sequence continues at coordinate 4,699,699 of CM067086.1, read as the reverse complement.
TTAAGAAAGAACTGCTCAGCAGTATCAGATGGGAAAGCAATAGTAACCCCCTAAACAGAAAGGGACTGGCCTAGTCAAAGATTAGCTCTGGTCTCTGAAGGTGTAGACGAGTCCAGGAGCCGTTCTTACCAGGACACTGTCATCTTCATTCCACATTAACACAATACCCATTTTGCTGGCAACTTTCACATAAATGCTGCTTTTCTCTATCATAATTCCGGATTGGATGTATGGCAGTTGAACTCTGGGAAAAGGCAGAAAGAATGCTAGGTATTTTCTGAGCCAGATGTTTGATAAAGAGAAAAAAATAGCCTGTGGTATCTAGCATCTGTAGGGATTCTAAAACAATGCAGTTGTGTGGAAAGAAAAGCAATTAAAAAATAAGATGGTCTGATGTAATCAAGCATAGATCTGAATTTGGATCCAAACTCTCAGGATTTTTCATCCAAATTTTATTTTTGAGGTAATATTTAAAGGAAGGATTGTTTTACTGTAAAAGGAATTAATAGCAACTTATTCATTATTTAAGTTGGTAAGATTGTCAGATTTATTGAAGAATACATAATTCTACCCCCCCACACTCCCCCCAATACACCCAAGTACTTGGCAAGTTTGAGAAAAAGGTCTGTGGTTACCAAACGAGTGTCGTGAATAAGCTTACCTGTTGCTGTTGATCATGACAACATCCTTTGTCAGTTCAGCAGCTACACCTTCAAGTTTCATGATGATACGGTTGACTGTTGGAGCATTTTCCACTACTGTGCGCCTAATCTGGACGTTGAAATCCTCATAGGGAGCATTGCAATGGGATGCAAAAACATAATTACAGAGCCCAGGGAAGGAGAATATGTCTCCATCAAATGTCTTGAAGTGGAAGTTGCCCCATGTGCTGCACACCCGGCCATTGTGAGCAGGATTGGAAGCTGTGAATTAAAACTAGCTGTAAAAAAATTACTTAAAATTTCCAGCCTTAACATGGTGAAAATCAACTTGTCCAAGGCTTCATTTTGTCATTGAATAGTTTTCACCTGCCTACCTTCATTCATTTTCTGTCCATCTATCCATTATAAAACTGTATATTCATTCTTCACTCATCTTATATGTTACTCATCTTATATGTTACTCATCTTATATGTTACTCATCTTATATGTTACTCATATGTTACTCATCTTATATGTTACTCATATGTTACTCATCTTATATGTTACTCATCTTATATGTTACTCATTTCCCCTATACATGGTCATAGTTATGTTCAGCTAGAGCTTTTTTATTTGTCCACATTTCAGCTAACAGTTCAACAGTATGTTTCTTAACCACCCTTTTTCTCCTCTTAATAATCCATGACTTCCTTTACCAGTATCTCTCCCTATTTGTATTAGAATCCTCTGTCTATAGCCCCTAAAATTGAAAACTTGTTGAATACATTTAATTTCCTTTACTTTACATTTATTTTCCTTTACTTACATGTTATTACTGGATTTGTCAGCATTGGCTGGATGATGTTCACCTTAGATGAAACTGTCGCAGGAGCTAGAAAAAAGTAAGAAAGAAAACAAGGATAACAATAATAGGATAACAATACCAAAATTTGCACCTAAAATTGACCTAGAAAGGACTAGGAAGTTAATACGCCAGATCCAATGAAACAATGTTAAGCCTGTATTGTTTTATGCCACAGATCAGGTTAAAAGTGTGCACTAAGATTCAAAATCAGGATAGTTAAATCATAATAAATTGCTTTCAACTGTGATGATCAGCATTTTCTGCCCTTTAATTTTGACCCTTTTATGAAATTCTGTACTCTGTTAGGAGAGGCAGAAATTCATGGCTTTGCATACTGGAGTGCTTCAGACACACTGAACAATACAAAGGGTAAAGCTGTACTAAATTAGCCTGTTGCTGGTACAAATGCATCATCGCCTTCTCATCACACCTCCTCTTTCTAAGGCGGGAGTAAAAACTTCAATTATTCCTTTTGCTCTCTGTTTAGTATTTTTCTGTTACAGGCCCTTAGAAATGACCACAAATCCGTTGTACAGGATGATCACAAACCATTTTTACATTATAAAAATCAGTGAAGCTGGGTTGCCATCTTGATTTCCCAGCATCGGCTGCTGACTTTACAGCTTGCCAAAGTGGTCTCATTTCCTTGTTTATAAGGAGCCAAACATCCTGCATGTATGTTCCACTTTGATTTTATATATAGACATATTTAGGCACATATGCGTGCAGCCTCTACAAACACCTGTTTTCTTAGCTACCTATTATTATACAGAATATAATGATATGCTGTGTGTTTAGCAACTAGTATCTAATAAAGGTATTACAATTCTTATACAGAGAGAGGCTTTTTAATACACATTGACATTACTGGCACTATGTAAGGAAATATTTTAGGCATTTTTATTATTTAGTAGAGATGTAGCAAAGAAATACAAATACACAGTATAAATGGACATACTGTTTTGTTTTTGTTTCTGCTGAACAACCCCAGGGTATTTTCTTTCTGTTTCCTGTTGGATTTCAATCTGGGCTCCTGTGAAGAAATTGTAAAAAGCATATTAAGTGCAATGTGCTGTATCTGAACTTTTAAAGCAAAGCATTTAGATAGGATCAAAGGACCCAGATACATCTCTGTAAGACAAAGGGGAGAGTCCTTTATCACATCAGAAAAAATTAAACAGCCCCCTCAAAAAGGTAAAACATAATAATAGAAAGAGACTTTATATTACAAATGCACAGAGTTTGAAATCCAAATAATATTTCATGTATATCTCCTTTGTTGTTTCCCTTAAAACTCACTACAAGGGATTCTAATGACTGGTTCACAGCCCTTATTTCACTGCTGCACTAATATGTGAAACAATTACAGGAAGAATTCACTAAATGTAAGGGAGTCATTTATTAAAATTGCTGTGTAGTAGTTAGGTAATAACAAAAAAAGGCACAGAACTGGTTAAAAGAAACAAGAAAATTAGGGCTTGATCCAGTAATGGCTGCAGATATTTATATGCCAGTTTCTTTAGTGCCTAAGCACAGGGCCTTTTCTTCTGGAGCAAATCTAAAGCCTCAGTCAGGGATCTAGGTTTGCTTTACAACTGGATGAAAGAAGGTACTTCTGAGTGATAATACAAGGGCCCATAACCTGAGCAGTAACCCAGGAGGAGTAACTAAAAGAACCAGGTTTCCTGTTCTACCCATCTTCTTACTGTGAGATGGTTTAAACTCACATCTCTGCAGAAAAGCTTACGCACCATTCTGTAAGTCTATTTACACCAAGGGTTTTTGCTACCCCACCTGAAGCTGAGATGCTGCTGAAAACAGTGGGACAGTGACAAAGGAGGAAAAATTGGCCATGATCATATGACCACGTGATTAGGGCACTCACCTACATCAAAACTATCCTATTCTTGTGCCTATTTTGTACCTCCAGTTAAATGGTTACTGGATCAACTACATTAACTGTCTTCCAGACGAATTCTCCTTCTCTCCATCATGATTCCGTAAGTTTTTAATTCCTTTCCATGCATGGCCCAGCAATACCATACCAGAGGAGGTATTGGCAAAGACTTTTGAGACATGACAAATATTGACCTGAACAGTTTCATGCCTATAAAAAGACTGACCCTGGGCTCCTAGGTTGGTGCTCTAAGTTCTTGTCTTTTGTAATTAAATATGGCAGGCATTTCCTGTAAAAGAAAAATGGCTACAGCTTTATTTTGTGAAGGACTGAAAGCTGTCAGCATGTGATAATCATGCTTGGAACATGTTGACTAACATATACCTACAACCTGCCAAGTCTTAAATCCTCAAAGGATTTAGGTGATGAAATGACTAATATCTTAATCCTGATCAGGATTACGTGAATGAGCACTCTAGGTGTCTATAGAGAAATTCTCAGTCAAAGAGGAACTGTCTATGTAATTTAGTCATAAATTAAGCCCCCTTTTTCCTTATACAATAGGTGGGAAGAGTTCACTGACACAGAACTGGATCCATAACACCTATCTCACTGAACAGGGAGCCACATTGGTGGAGGAGGAGAAAATGCCAATTCAAGGGTGTGCCATAAACCCCAGCCCCCTTTGGTGCTTATATTCCTTGCTGAGCATTTCCTCAACTTAAGAACCTCAGCCCAGATACTTCTACGAAAGCTAGACAATTACCTTTGCCTTAAAAATAACTGGATCAGGAGCACCTTTTTTTTTTCCAATGTAACTTCTGGCTGTGCCCTCCATGTAAGCAGATTGAGGACTTGATGCCAGAGCTGAAGGATGCCTGTCTGAAGGGATTCAAGTCCCCACTCCCAAAGAGGTCCCCAAGAGACTTCTGGCTTTGGAGGAGAGGGTTCTGGCCAGCCTCACCATATCTAGAAGCTGTTGCAGTGTCTGCAGTTTCTTTCAGACCTAAGCTTTTAATTCTTTTCTCATTTAACTTTATGCATGACCACTAGTGACGTACAAAGAAGTAATGTAGGGGTTTAACTATTTTCCATTTCCTGTTAGTCTTTCAGTATCATGGATATCATTCGGTAAATGCATTCATATCATTATAATTGATACTGATAGGATGAGAAAAATTTATATTGATCGGGTGAGACAAATGCCTCTGTAAGTCTTAATAATAGGCCAGAACGTGCTCTCACCCAACATATCTATAGGAATCTCAGTAGGTGTAGAATCATAGATTGGTTGTTTATTCTAGCATGAGAACCTTTGTAACAGAGCAAAACAGTATATACATGTATTTTGGTCTGTTAATTTTTCTCAAGGAAACAGCAGGGACTTTTGTTTGCTTAGCAAATACATCATTCCCAAGGAAATTCTAGCTGCATTGGTTTATTTAGCAATTGCACAATGCCACACTGTTGCCCATTGTAAAAATAAGTATCTCTCAATTGTAAAAATAGTCAAGATAATTTACTATTTGATAATTTGGGAAGTGACCTAATAAGAATATTTCTGGATGCACCTTGCTAAGTCTATATCTAGCTGCCAATCCACATATGCAATTATTGTTACAATCAATTTATAAAAGTTAGTATTTGACCCAAAATATTAAGTCAGGCACGGAATGTTTGTGGACATGACATGGGATTGGGCCAATATTCTTTAGTCACTCAGGACATCTGAAAATATTTTCCACAGATTTTGATTCAAATAAAAAAGAGTTTTCTGGATACTGTCTAACCACTACTCATTTTTCAAAGCAATTTATCAAGATTAGCATGGCACAGTACAAATAACTTCCTTGTTCAATGAATGGCTGAAGATGCTTTTGAATGTCACTGCATAATTCTAAACGTAAGCTTACACTCTGACTGTTTTATTTTGTCCTTAAATCAACTTGCCAGTATTTTAGTGTTTGTTTCACAAACTATAAAATAGCCTAAAATTATATTTGCACTTGTCAATATTTTGAAAATTATATGCAAGATAAATTTACATAGGCAATCTGAAGATTTCAGAATGTTAGCTGACAGGGCAGTAATTACTGTACATGAACGGGACTGACTTGGTAAGCTTGTACTCATGCAAGTAATTTCAATTTGAGTGATCCCATTGACTTAATAGGACTACTCACATTAACAAAAACTGCCAAGACCAGCCCAGATGGAACTAATATTGACAGGAGAAAAAAAAACATATAAAATGATGGATTGCCTGTGTCAGGTGAATCTCCCAGTCCTCCTCACACTCAATACCAGTAATTTATATAAATATTTTGCATAGCGTATTATCAATGCACAATTAGTTACTGAAAGTCATTGTCACATTACAATTCCCTTGTTTTGCAAAAGAAGTTGCAAGAAATCTTGAGGAATGTGGTATTAGCTCCTGGTAGGCGACAAGGTACTAGAAAAGATTGACCAGTGGTCTGATCTGGCAACTGGAAAATGTTGTGGTTTAAATTTCATAAAAAACCATAACATCCATAATCAATCCTAATATAAAATGCAACAGGACTAAAATGCTTTTGTAAGGCATAAGTGATATTGAAAAACTGACATTTTAAGACATGAATAAAAGTTCTTTTTGATTTGATCTTCAGGGCTACCTTCCAAATGTAGTTACATGCAGTAGTTTGAGGCAATATTAAATTAAATCATTCCAGTTAATAGACAGACATTAAATATTTAATGAAAAATGAAAAAAAAAAAGATATAAAGAAATCTTTTTTAAATGCAACCATCTGTTAAGTGAAACAATAACATGAGTATAGTAGTTTAAAATATATTACTAGACCTAAGCAGAGTATTTTTTCTTTTCGCAATAGAAAAAATAACTTCTTACCTATCTGACGGATACAGCAAATTGCTAACAGGAAAGCCCATTTGGATACCCATATCCCCCTGCCAAACCCCATCTTGAGTGGAGTCTGACAGAAGGATGTCAGGTCTAAAGTTGGTCAGGAGGAGTAGTTCATCTGTGCTCTGTCAGTCTTATATAGTAGGTGACTTTGGCTTCAGTCCCAGATTGATTCAGACAATCTATAAAGGTGGGGTTTGGGGGATTTTAGCAAATGAGCAGGTAAATAGAGGATGCTCTTCCTTCCTCAGAAACTGGCCAATGGTATTTGCATTTTGGGAGGAGTATATACATATATGTACATACATTTTGTTAAGGTTCAGTCTAATAAAGAAACATAACATGATTGCAAACAACTCCTCCTCCACAAATAACAGGTCCTGAAACAAATTTAATTTGATGTTTCTTTACAGTTATGCAGATGGCATGCCGGTTTTTCTAATTTTTTCAATATAGTCACTAATGTCAGGCAGCTCCTTGGCAAAAAAACCTCACTGATCGCTGAAGTCTGAGGAGGTGTGGAGTATTTCGTATATGGGGACCCAGCATTAGGAATTCACTCTGTGCCTCATGGGGCATCTGATCTTCTTGTAAAAGGAAGAGACTAATAACCCTGAAGGGTCCTGCACTACCACGTGATCACACTGAATGTAGGCCGTGGAAGCCTTTCTGCATGGCACTGACAAGCATTAAGCACCTGAGGAACATTAAGCCAACTTCAGCTAGACTGTATCCTACGTTTATTAGAGATGGGCTTAAACCTTGAAATCTGCTTCTGAATTCTCTGCATAATCTGATTTTGCCTTCTTGTAGAAAATAGGAGTGATTTCAGAGAGTCAGACAACCTTACACCAGCTTTGTAGGTGGAAAAAAATGTTAGATTGATTATGGCCTGCAACCATGATCACATTGTTTCAGTATCATTCCTGTGCAATTCCGTTCACATCCATGGAGTTATGAGGACTACAAATTAGAGAAATAGGCAATGAATCAGGCCTATAAAGCTTGCCAGTAGATGTTTAATGTACTTTTATTTCTGAAGATTGGCTTTTTGCAGTTCTACTGGATTATAATTTCAAAAGCAAGATTGAATGTATGCTTCAATAAACACAGACGCTATTGCTACTTCATGTCACTTTATCTTTCTTTTTTAGCTTGGCATCTGAGATAGGTAGGATGAGTTGCTCTGGGCAGATTTCTGTCTCTTTCCAAGGTTAAGAGACCTTACTTTAATATGGTAAAAGATGGACATAAATGTTCAAAATTAGTGAAACCATTCTTTTAAAACTGCTAGGTTTGGCAAAAGTGATGCACAGTCCAGCACTTGGTATACAGATAACATTTGCCCTCAGTTCATCTTCATCTTCAGCCTCCTGCCAGTTTACAAGAATGAAGGTAGCTGATGGGTCCAGAAGTCTTCATCATAAGAAATGGAATGAGAGCTGCTGCTCAGTGGGATATTTAGCAAGAGGCACCTGGGAAATATAATTGGCATGGGGGGAGCCACAGGAGGAGGAAAAAAAAAACAAGTATGCTAGGGTGTGTAGAGATGTAGAAAGGACTTTTTTTTTGCATAAAATGGGACAGTATTATCTTCTGCATGTCTGGAAAGATTCATTTCAGCAGTCTCTACTCATGTTTGTCATTTCTGCTGAAGCAGGGGAAGGTGTGCTAATTGTAAAATATGATCACAGCTGAATGCCTGATTCCCTTGGGTTTGTATCAAAATCTTACCTCGCAATTATAAATTTAAAAATATTTCTGTAAAAGAATAAGAGAGGGTAATACAATATTCCATTCAGGTATTATTGAACTGAATTGTGTCTTTTTTTTCAGTTTATTTCAGCTCAGCCCTTATTTCCACTTTTTTTTAACATTAAATATCCTCACTCATTTAGTATTATAAAATAACCACACACAAAAAAAAAAAAAAAAAAAAAGTTCCTTTGTGAACTCTTCCCTGGATTTGATTTTTTGACTGAAATATGTGGTAGCTTACTATGGCGAGGTTGGGGTACTTAAGTCAACATATTGACCTGCTATAGCATGAAACATGTTCCCTGTCAAAATATCCAGGATGTTTAATGAAGTTACATCTTCATAATCAGTAGTAAGCTGTTTACACACCCTAGATCTATATCTTCATGCTTCAGCAGACTAGGAGAAAAGAAAAGACTGGATTTCCTGCCCATAGAAGGTTGTTTTATTCTGTGCCAGTACTCATAATGAATATAAATTTATCTGTACATAGAGAAGGCAAATGATACCTTGTTTACGTGACCAGTTAGCTGAATTAAATAAATATACACTAGTTTCCCTGAAGCAATTGAACAAGCCACCCAGCTTACGTATATAGCTTTAGCAATGGGCAACCTGTGACGGTCAGAAGTAGCAGAGCTTACTTTCCTCCTCAGTTGCACCCACCTCTGCATGAGACGAATAACAGAATACCAAGATCTTTTTGTGTCACTTTAAAACATTTGGAGAGCGTTTCTTGTTTCCCATTGGGTAGACTAGAGCAAGGGACTACTGTTAAAGGAAGGAGTTTTCTGAGAGGGTAATTAGTGCTTTTGATACTCATCTGGTGAAGGTGAGGAGGGTGTCTGTACCTAGGATGACTAGGTGTGTCAGTGGGGTCAAGGCTGTTTTTCCCCTTGTTCTGTCTCTGTTACTGGAGTCGTTGCTAAGCAGGGTCCTACCCTTCTTCTAAGACAGTTTTTAGTTTTCACTTGTTATAATTCTTTGTGACTAACAAAATGTGTGTCAAACTTGAGTATGGTACTTCACTAAGCACTTGCCAGTTCAGTCTTATATAGCTGTTGTGAAGGTTGTCCCAGCTGTATTTGAAGATGTGCTTCAAAAGATGTTGCTCAGATATTTTTCTCTGGTGGATTGCTACCACTCAGATTCAAATTTTTGATTTCTAGGGAATAGTGACAATCAAATGATGATCCAGTGTTCAGCTTATCCAACCATATATGCTCTTTCTCTTCCTCCCCCTCCACCACAAGGAACAGGTGAAATTAGTAATGACAAAGCAGGTACAGAAGAAATTCAGGTCACTCTGTTAGGTGGCTTTTGAAATTTTGAAAGTTATCAGGTTATGAGATTTTACTGATTGCTGGGGGAACCATATCTGTAGATGAGAGTATCACAGAAACCAGAAGGGTTTAAGTAAGTATGTTCATTGGTCACGTGGGTGGCTTCTCCAAATTGTTCTTGTAGATTAAAAAGAAGTAGTTGGAGGACTTTTGAGTTTCCTGGATGGTACAGTGAAAAGAGTCTACCTATGTAGGTAGGGAGGAGCAAGCTCTCCTCTTCAGTTGTATGAGGGGAAAGAAACTCCAGAAGCAAGTTTTGAAATATTTTAATAACAGAAACTTAAGCAGCTGTCTTTATTGTTAAGGTACACCAAGAATCCACTGAGGGATCACAGTTTTGGTATTGCCTGGCACTAAAACAAAGCACTCTTGTTTGCAGGAGGGAATATTCAGGGAGGTGTTAAAACCACTTTTTGTTTCTTTCCTGCATTTTTGCCTGTTTTTCTCAGTTTTAATGCTGTGTGAAACCCAGAAGCTTATCTTGACATCTCAGCATCAAATAACATGGAAATGAATTTAGGATAGATCTGTAGAGTTGATATAGACCAGCTCATTTTATAGGAGATGGAAATTAATTACAACAGCCATGGGTTTGGCTGACATATTCTTCTCTTATTTTGATCTTGTATCAAACATCTATACCAATGGATTGGCCACTAAAGGTACCTCTTGTAACAGTAAATCCAATATAAGTGTTATTTGACCCATAATTCTGACAATGGTTATAATCTTTCCGATTTTTTCTTCTTGGTTTCTTGTACAGAAGTAGGGACAAAATTTGAGACATTGATTATACTAATTTAAAGTCAAATTTCAAATGCGGATAAAATGTGGATATCATATATACTATAAATACTATACTTACAACCTGAAAGAAGGTCATATAATATGAGGGTGGCAAAGGCAAGCATTCAGAAGTTAGGAAGTGGTGGTATTAAGGCTATTAATGAAACCAGAATTCATCTGCCTTCTGTGTTAAATTACAACTCCACTAGTGTTAAGAACTTCCACCTGCTCACAAGCGTGATAAACCAGAGATGGTTGGGACACAGGTAAAGCTGTATTGTGCCTCAGATCTGTGAAGTCCTTGCTTACCATGTGAACTAGGAAAATGAATGAACAGTTGGACTGGTCTGAGAAGAGAATATTTATTGTGGTGTGGAAGGTAAAGTAAAGTAATGACAGCCTGCAATTAACATAAACCAAGTTGGCATCAACATAAGCAGAAGATCCGGTACACCCTTTCCACGTAATTCTGTAGAGGTTTAGTTGCTCTCCTTGGCTTGTCCTGCTCATGGTTTTCTCACCTTTCTGTGATAGCCTCAGCCATTCTTTCCTTCCATCAGTCTACAGGTGACTCACCGGGGTTTTGCTTTCCAGCCCTACCCAGGGATTCACATTCACTCCCCACCCTTTTTTCAATGGCCTGTTAACTTCCCCCTAATAAATACGTGCTTGCTTCTGTGGAAGACATGGTGGACGTACTCTTTCCTTGGGTCTTGGAATAGATGATGCAGTCTGTTTTCTGTTTTGTATAACATGTCACACCACTTGAGAAATCTCAGAGATGTGTCTCCATGGAAAACAAAGCTGCACACAACCTCACGATGAAAAGCATGTGGAGAGAGTGTTAAACTCTTAAGGTGAATGGCAGATGAGCTCTGTGATGTGTATGGTTCTCACTGCTTTTTATTTCGTTACAGTAACTTTAGAATAGGTAATGCAAAGTACTATGGAATGTGGAAGAAAACTCTGGCTGTGGAGATTAGATCACCTAAATGGAAAACAAGTGAGAGCTAAGAGCAGTGAAGGTTAGAAGAAATGAATTAATTTGCCTCATTTGTCAGTGACGTTAGTCACAGTTCCTTAATTACAGAGTGACACCTTAAGTGCACAGTTGTGCTGTCTTCCCTTTTCTTGGTTCTATTTTAAAGGGTTTGGAAGAGGGGCCTGTAACTGGTATCTTGAACTGTTTGGAGGCAAGGAAGAGCAGAGCAAGCACCTTAACTAAGGGGAATGAAAGAAAAATAAATGAAACTCGTGTCTAATACCTTGGCAACAATGGCTTTTGCACATTTCAAATTGAATTAATGAAATGTGGTCATTCGTGTTGTGGTTTTCAAATGTAATAGCTCTTCTTAAATGCACAGCTTGCTTCATTTCTACATGGTCAGTCTATAACCCAGGTGAGCTCAACACCTTCTTTCACATTGTGATTCTTGCTCCTGGACTTTAACTATGTGAGTAATCAGCTGTGCTGGCTGAATAATTTTTTTATGTAATTACCATCCTTTAAAAATATCTGGAAAAACTTTTAATAGTTTTGCTGCCAGAAAACTGCCATGCCTTGTCTTATGTCAGTGTTTTTGATTGTTGCATGCTATTTTTTTAAGTTGGAAAAACGTATATATGCATGTGGTGAATAATTTTTATCAGGTTTAATGTCCTTAGGTTCATCATGCACTTAATTCAGCTGAAAGCATAACTTTTCCATTGTACATGCTATATGAAAACTCAACTGTTTGATTTTTCACCTTCAGCATTTGCCTGTTTCTCACAGTGTTAGGATGGTGTTTATAGCTTTCAGTTGATTTGTCTGGCTGGATTTCAGTTTTGTTTTTCTCTTCTGCATAGTGCTGAGTATGCCTTTCTGAACTAATATCGCCACTGATACTTTGTTATCTGTTTGGCATTCACTGTTCTACATGTTACTGTGCTTTTGCCTTGCCGTGCATCCTTTATTCATTTCATAAATTGCTTATTCTGTGGGATACTAATAACATATATGAGCCAAATCTGGCCTTTTGAATCCTTAGTAGGACACTTGGATATAGTTCATTTTTTCCTTTTTTTTTCTTCTCCACAAACTTGGCCTGATTATTTCTCCTGCATGTAGCCCCTCATTTTAATGATTCTTTTTTTTCCAAAAGCAGTTTTCATTTCCATTTCTTTGCCTACTTGCCAACCTGCTGTTGAACACATTTTGGTGTGTTTTCCTTGTATTGTGAGGCTTTCTCAGTAATACTCGATGAGTCACTTCTGCATCTGTTCCACAAAAAACTGTTCAGATTTGAGTATTCTCATTAGTGCTGCACATATCCTCAATGCTTGACAGACTAAGTTTAAGCCCATATTGGTAGGTAACTTTAAGTTCAATCTGAAGACTGTATGTGGGGACCAGGCTCTAAGTTTAAGCCCTGTCTGCAGCGCTGACTGAGTTTAGAGGCTCAGCTGAACTTCTGCCTAAGGAGTCAAATTTATCATCCCTTATCTCCTTGTCTGCCATATTCTTCGGATTAACAGAAGTTACCTGGCATCCCTCCTGAGCAGACAAACAATGCAACAATTCAGTTTTCAGTTCATGGCTCCCTCTTTCCCTCTCTATAACCAATAGTTGATAAGTCTTATGCAGACTAACTCCTGGAATAGCCCAATTTGCAAATAGAAGCTCAACGTAGATAGTTTTGTTGTGGGCTACCAAGTGTGCAGCAGAGTCCATCTGTCTTGGGATGGCTGATGCTAATGGTCAGTGCCCATGACCACAGTGCTTCCTCCTGCCGCTCTCCTCTGTGACATCCTGGTCTACTCCATTAGTTAAGATGTGGTTCTCAAGAGGTTCAAAACCACCTAAAGCAGAGCTGCTATCTCCTTTTCCCCTGCACTGGCTACACATGTCCACTCCCTCCCTTGCTCCAGCCTTGGCACTCTTATGACCCTCACAGTGAACCAAGTCAGTGAATTGAGCCTTTTGGCTCCAAAATTTCATTGCCCTTTTGTGCAAGATCATCATTAATTTAATTATTTTCTAAAGCTTTGGTAATTATAGGAATCAATCATTTTTTGTGGTTTGTGATCTATTGTTTCTCCAAATTCTTGGGCACATAAGCTGAAAACATACCTTTTATAGATAACATATTTGCAGCTTGAAATTTTTTGGCAGGAGCTTCTAGGACTTCATACAAGCTCTTCTTGTAGCACATCTAGATGGTGCAGGAGCACCTGTAAGCCTTTGCCCCTTCCTACTAATTCTGTTTCAGTTTTTCTTTTCCTTACTCATTCCTATTTTGATTTCAGAGCTCCTCTTTAATGTAAAAATCACCATGAGATTGTTAAATGTGCTTCTGTCTGCTCAAGGACAGGGAATCAGTGTTCTAGTTTAGTTCCTCTTTCTATATGTAGTCATCTTTCATCAAATGCTTCCTAAAAGTAGGATTTTCTGAATCCCTAGGCATTGTCCAGTACATAAAACATCACAAGGGCTGCCGTATCCATGGAGAAGAGAGGCTGAAAGCTACGTAGCGATGGCTATACTACCCTGTTAAATGTCTGTGTCTGATCTGTTAAAACACTAGTAAGGACTAGACATGCAAAACACAGTCCAGCCTCGTGGTGAGTACAGCACCTCACCTCTGAGTATGTTCTGTGTCCAGCAAACAGAATAAGAGAGGCAAAGAATGGATGTGAATTTGGTGTTATTTCTCTTGCCCCAGTCTAATCAGACAAAGAAGCTAGGCAGGAGTAGGGGTAAGCAAGCTTCTGGTTTCCACAGACTGCAGCATCATCCTTTATTTTGAGACTAAGCAAGAATTATGGGGCAGCAAATCTCTGCCTGCCACTGCTGGAGTAGGTAAAGCAGTTGAAATGAGTTTCAAAGCACTTGCAAGTCATTCAACGTACTTAGGAAACAAAAGCTCAGTATTGCTGCTTATGTCTGAGTATGAATGTGGATAGGACACAATTCACGGTAAGAATCTTGATGTTTCTCTGACTGCACTGGTTGACTGCTTCTAGTTGCAGCAAAAGGTTTCTGAGCAATAAAGCTGTATTAATTACTGTTATTCTTTTACTGTTGAGGTTTTAATTTTAAGTTCCTTACAAAAAGAAAGTACATGCAAAGGAACTCATACTCTGTTTAAATGAATTGTCATCCTGCACATGGTGTTTAAGGGCCAGCCAAAGCACAATGTTGATGGATCTCATGCAGTCAGGCTTTGCTCTGGGAGAGGCTGCAAGTGACCCATTCTATTTATTATTTGCACATCATAACCTTTTGGTGTATGCACGTATATGCATGCTGCTCTGTGAGTTTACCATAATGAATGTATTGAAACTGCTGAAGGAGATGACCCTGAGAGCTGTAAGGGGGTTTGTTTCTTCACTTTTAGTTTCAAATTCCCAAAGAGAATTTGAAAAGAACCAGACTTCATTTTTTCTCATCTCTGTGGTATACATTTGTAAAGAAGAAGGGAGTCTCCACAGCTTTACCAATTTTATTTCATCCATACTCATTTGTATTCTAGGACCACATTCAATAATGGTGCTGACTGATCTGTAGAAACATTGTAAAGGACAATAAAAACTATTCTTGCTGCTTTCTGAACATAATGAGCAAGATTCTGATCTCATTTACATTCTTGTATGTCATAGTCAAAGGTACTCAGGTACCCTGAATAAGGTAAGAAGCTTGAGAATCAGATTAAATGCATAGTGTGGTGTTAAAGTGGCTTAGTGAAGACAGGAGGTTATGCAATGCTGAAGAGGTGGCCTGAGATCCTGAAGGTCATCATCCAAATACCTGCCCCTCACAGGCTCGTTATGAAATTCATGTCACTGCACATAGGATCTCTTCAAAATTGTGGGTTAAGGTATGAATTGTTTGGATCCTACATAGCAAGCGTAGGTTTTAATATGAAAACCCCTCATTGGGAATAAAATTCTTGCTGCCACCTCATTGCTGAGTTGGTTCTGTGTCAGGAAGCAGCAGGCAATGGTGTGAAGGGCTACATACTGCTGTGAATTTTCTCCACCACTCTATTTTTTCTTTGCTGATGAGCTTCCATGCATCTCAGCAGCATACTCTATAGCAGCCCTCACTCCTGTGCCTTCACCCTTCAATCCCACTGTTAGCCACAGACAGCAAACAGCCTCCTCTGCAACTCCAAGCTGTTTGTATTCACCTAAATGGCCTTCCAACTTCCTTTTAAACTCAACCTGTGCCGCCTGCAACACCATTACTTGTACTCCAGTATTCACCCTGCCTATTGCTTTGTAAACCCCTCCACACAAAAGTATCTCATTCTTTCTGACCCTTCATGGAAATATGATCATTGGACACATGCTTGCCATGTACTCCTGAAGCAGCCCCTCTTCTCAATCACTGTTTCTGGCTGTAGAAGCACGTCTTACCCTTCTGAAAAGGGGAAGTGAAGAGGGGTATAATATGGGTATAAAAGAAGAGTAAATATCAGGAAAAGAATTGGAGAAGCAGAAGTGCAGTTGTGTTCCATAAAGAGATGTCTTCCAGCTCTGATAACAACAAATCCCAATTGCAGCTTATTGTAGCTCAAGCAACTAACTACTCAAACCTGTTAATTCTATTCTTTTGATAACATTTAAGTCATGGATAAATATCAAAATAGCTTATTAAATAGCATTACATATAGAAGTGCTTTAAATTTCCCATCATAATGAAAAAAAGGAGGATACAGATCTTTTAATTACATGTTTCTTAGGGTATCCCATACTATCCTGAGATAGCATAGCTCGTTGTCTATGTAGAGCATAATATTTAAATTCATAAACCTAGTGTTTAGGACTAAGATGAAGTGTTTTAAACAATCTGTCAAGCTTTCCCAGCCCATCTGTTGATGGAATAAGTAAAACAGTTGAACTGTTTCAAACTACTTGCAACTCATGCAAAGCACTTAGGAAACAAAAGCTGGGTATTTTTGCTTATGTCTGAGTATGAACATGGTTAGAGCACAATTCACAGTAAGAATCTTGATGTATATCACAAGAAATGTTATTAGAAATCAAATCAAAATAAATTGGTCTAATTCAGAATCAAAGTAGTATTGTGATCGTTAACAGGAATCTGGCAGGGCTATGGTCTCTTACAGAAGTGGCCATGGCAGTCTGCTGAGAGTCAGGGGTCCTAGGATTTATTGTCAGCTTCATCAATTTCTCACAGAAAGCCAATGTGAAAAGTTCTTCTATGTGTCTGATTTCCCTTCTATCTTTTGCCTGGCTAAAATAATTTTATTATAAATGTCTCAAGAAGGAACTAACAAATTCTATATTTACATACTAGTATGATAGCAACTTGGTTGCTACTGGAGTAAAAAACCCTAATTATTGAAAATTGCTAATTAAAAATGCTAACCCTTTCCCCAGATTTTGGTGTGCAGAGGGCAGGAATGGGCTTTTCCACCTGCAATGACTTTGTTATATCTTGACACTAGGAGCAAATTAAAGTATCTTTCAGGTTGTGCTAATCTGAGCAAAGGAACTAGTCCTCTCTTGTTCCACTTGCGGAAGCAGTGTTTCACCTCTCACTTTGAATGTACTGAGTAATGCTCAGATGAAGCCAAACACCTGCTCTGCCATATCCTTCCATACATGGAGGCATATGCAATGCCTTACATCTGTCCTTTGTGGTTCACAGGTCAGTATCACAGCAGCACTGAGTTTGGTACAGTGGTTCCATGACATTTCAAATGACAATTTCAAATTAATGTTTAAAGTTTCAAGCCACAAACTGGGCCAACTCAAGGACTTTTTAGGCATATATTACACATATGAGAGAGAAATCGACTTTTCTGCTCCCTTTCAAGTCAATAAAGAGTTTTTCCATTGTATTCAGTTTGAATGTAATTATGTCAACTGTGAGGCAACCTTTTGGGACTCTTGTATGTAATAAGATGTATTGTTGGATTAACATCAGACACACCTTAATTGTGAAGGCTAAGGTGGTCTCAATGACAGATTATGCTGTATATACAACCTGGACAATCCAGTGGGTTTTTCCATTTTGTTCTACTTTGCTCCTAACTGAAGCAACATACTATATATATCAAATCAAAGACACATAGGACTTTGGGAAAGAATTTCCAGTTCGACCACCCACGAAAGAACTGAATGAGCTCATTCTGTATGTCAGAGACATTACCTGTATCCAAGAAGACATCTGGCTCTAGAATTATTTGCTAGGATATTTGTGGATCAAAACCATATAAAAGTTCTGAATGGAGCAAAACATGTAGATGTTATATTTTGAAACCAAGGAGAATAGTTGGTTGTTCTTTTGGGCATGCCTGCTAATTACTCACTATTCTAGCTAATATTTGCTCATAAAGGGAAAGGAATGTAAGTATATTTATGCATATAATTTAGTCAGTTCTACACCAAAATCTATTTAAAAAATAATTTTCCTTAGACCCTTTTTATTCAGTGGCCCTTGAATGTCAATGTGGGACAATTGTTCCTGTGGGTTTACAGGCAGGAAGATTATCTGAATTGATTTAGTGAAGAACACCTTGGGAAAAGAACTGTCTTCAGATATTTTTTTCTGTGGTCCAGAAATCCAAATAATGAAAGTGATAACAAAGATCTATGTAAATTAGTATTTTTCTTAAATTATGCTAATTTGTTAAAATG
Organism: Gorsachius magnificus; assembly: GCA_034008185.1. Lineage (NCBI taxonomy): Eukaryota > Metazoa > Chordata > Aves > Pelecaniformes > Ardeidae > Gorsachius > Gorsachius magnificus. The sequence goes on along the minus strand of CM067086.1, from coordinate 4,681,850 downwards.
TAAGAATTTGCTCTTGTGTTTTAGTGATTAACCTTAGATATCCTCTATTCTTCACAGCTGGGTAAGAATATATATATATGTAGAACATTATTCACCTCCCACTGAAATCAATGAGGAGACTTCTATGGAAATCAAAATTTTAACCTTTAATAATGTATACTTTGATAATGATTGTATCCTTTCACGTGCTGGCTTACTAAGTTGACAAAATGCCTCTTATCCCAGATGCATAATTGTAGAACCTGAATGACTGCATATCTATGGAAATGAATTATTATCTTAAACCATCAGTTATACATTAGCTAGAACATAACTGACTGTAGTTTTAATTTGTTCCTGAATCTTTCTTATATCTTATACCTTATAGCATTGCCAATGTGATTATACAACATTTTCCATGCTAAGACCCTCTTTCCAATTGCTATGACTTTGTCAAGCTTTTAATCATTTAGTGGTCATTTTACAGACTTTTGATCTACTTGTGCCAAGTGTTTTTCAGAGGAGGAGGTGGAAATATTTCAGTCAGAATGACCCAGCTGTTCAGAATGTGGCAAGAGAGTAAACTGCTTGATGTATCATTTAACAAATCAATGTGTTGCAGCATAAGGGAATTTCGGGGGATCTTGCTTCCATTTAAAAAGAATGTCTTGACAACTACACTTGAAAAGCAAAACACTGTTCATTAGAATTTGCGAGAATTCAAGTTGTTCACACAACTGCTGATGCCATCCTAGGGTGTTACGTTTAGCTCAGAGAGATACCCCGGTATTTCTATTGTGTGGTAGAACATTTAATGGATGCCAAATCAAACTCAACCTTTCTGTACTTTAGCAGAAAAGTAAACTCGATAGTGGGAAACAGAACTTCTGATAAATACGTGTTTGCTTTGTAAATACGTTGGAGGGGGTTTTTTCCCCCAACACTAACATAAAACAAGAACAGTAGGTAAGTTGGTGTTGGTTTTACCCAGATGAGAACTACTTGCACTGTTCATTTAGTATAAGAAGACCACAGTAGATGAGAGGAAATGTCCACTCAACCCAATACCCTGTCTGTGGCAGTGGCCAACATAGCATGCAAGGAAAGAGCTGAGCAAACACAAAGGGATAATACCCTCCTATACTCCAGAAATATGTGGCTCAGGGAATCCTGAGGTGATGTCTTTGGGTGCACTATCTCTATGGTATTGTTGTTGGTTTTGTTGTTGTTATTAAGATAAAAGGGCATATGGACCATGGTTGTAGGCAACATGGAGAAGAGGCAAACTTAAAATAGAAGTTAAAAGACCTTGAAGACTAAAGAATTTCATTCTTTTCATGACTTTCTGTTGCAGCTCAACTGTTGCCAGTAGATGAGCTTCCTCTTCACTGCCCTTTTTCTTTTTGCCCTTTGCTTTTGCTGCTGCTGGACTACAAGTGTGACCGCTTCCTCTTACAGGAGCCAAAGGGAGATGGAAAGTGGAGCACTGACGGAGAGAGAGGAGAGGAAGAAAGTAGTACTTCAGGATCATAAAAGGAGAACAGCTAGAAAGAATGAGTGAGGAAACAATGCAGAGACGTGTCAGAGGGAATGGATGGATGAGTGAGGAAGCTGAGAATGTGTGTGAGGTAGCAAGTGCCCCTCACTACAAGACGTTGTATTGCTGGAACTAGTCTGGAGAAGAGCAGCAAAGCTGGTGAGGGCTCTGGAGCACAAGTCTTATGAGGAGCAGTTGAGGTAACTGGCGTTGTTTATCCTAGAGAAAAAGAGGCTGAGGGGAGACCTTATTGCTCTCTACAACTACCTGAAAGGAGGCTGTAGCCAGGTGGGTGTCAGTCTCTTCTCCCAGGTAACAGGCGATAGGCCGAGGGCAAATGACCTCAAGTTGCACCAGGGCAGGTTTAGGTTGGACATTAGGAAAAAATTTTTCACTGAAAGGGCTGTTAAGCACTGGAACGGACTGCCCAGGGAAGTGGTCGAGTCACCATCCCTGGATGTATTCAAAAGACAGGTAGATGAGGAGCTTAGGGACATGGTTTAGTGGTGGAGTGGCAGTGTTAGGTCAATGGCTGGACTTGATGATCTTAAAGGTCTTTTCCAACCTAAATGATTCTATGATTCTATTCTAAGTGAAAAAATGAATGGGATAATGTAATTATTTGTACCTCCAGATCCTGGAAGTAAACTAAGTTAAACACAACTAAAGATACTGGCCGGCTTTTGTGACTGAAAGAGTTAAACAACTTGGTACAAAGAATTCGTTTCTGTACTGTTCTGGGTAGGTCATGGAAAGGACGTCATGCTTCTGAATTTTATTTGTCTTGGAGGTGGTGCATGGACATCCTTGTATCTCAGAGTCTCCTTTAAATGACATTGCTTGCTAGAGTTTAAGAAAAGTTTCTGTCCCTAGTCAGCTTTGGTCCCTTCCCTCTGTTTGACTACTGTTCATGAACACTGTGACTACTGTCCTAAAACTAGTAGAGCAGGGGCCACACTACTACAGAAATAACTAGCAAAATCCCAGCTTTAAGCAGTTGTCTGTTTTCCTTTAAGCTTCATAAATAGCCTAGGTAACCTTAGATGCCTATTACTGTTCTCTCTTTCCTCTCTTCCGTGTCTTTATATTACCTTTTATCTCCAAGAATTCTCATGTTTCATGTTTATACAGCACAGCAGAGAGTAATTTTATGCCATTCTACTACAAGCACCACCATGGCTTAACAAATATCTAGATAAATAATAATAGGACAATGCAGAGAGATGTAAACAAAATGAAACTCTAATCCAGTTTGGCAAAGCATGTATGTGCATATTTCAAAGAGTTGATTCAGATCATAGTATATTATAGTGCCTAGCACAGGAAAATCCTGGCCCATGCATGTGGTTCTTAGATGTTAGGGTAACACTAATTCCAAAGCAAGCATTTAGTTTATTCTGAAATGCGTATGTTCTTAAACTACCTTTCTGCATACGTATGTGGAATGGAATTGGGTATTAAGTGGAATCTGACTTTTCAGACGTGAGTAACCCTAGTTGTTCCAACACAGCCATTCATGAGTTTTATAAATTCGCAGGAATATTGCTGCCCACAGTACCCCACAGCCCCAAAATGGAAGTGTTCTTAATGAAATGCAATTGGAAAAACTAGGAAAAAAAAAAAAAAAACAGACCATGGAGGGGGGGAAAAAAAAAGAAAAAACAGAGGGAGAGAGAGTAGACAGATTAGTATCACCCTTTCCTTGTTACTCGTTCCCTCCTGTAGAGGAATGTTACTCATGCTACTGCATGATTTTTACAGAAATATTTCAACCAAAATTCCCAGTCCTTGTTCTGTGTTCCTGTAGCCTTCAGATGGCTTCCAAACAGAGTGTCTTGATTACTTATATTGATCTTTCCAGCAGAGAGTACATTTGTGATGAGGATTTAGTTTACCTACCAGCAATTATTTTACAAGGCTCTGAGCTGTCAGCATGTGCATTGTGTTGGGGTAGAGCCAAGACCACACCTCAAGGACACTTTTAGGCACAAGGCTGAAGGTAATATAACTCATCGACAATGGCAGTTTCTGTCTGACTGTTTGCTCTGTATAGATTCAGTTTGTGTGATGCCTGTTCAATATCTAAGCCTTTGTCAAAATGAATAGGACATATATTATCAGGGATAAAATGACAACTACTCTCAACCTTTGCAGAACTCAAGGGCAAAGCCATTTTTTCAGTTAGAAGAAGGACTTTGTCTGCTACCAGCAACTGTGTCATACACATGGATAGACGTGGAGGACCCTGAAACAACCTACCATGAAACTAGTTTCAGTAAAACAAGCAACCACCACTGCACCAAAACCTCCAATGTTAATACCAGAGGGACCAATCCTTTCTACTGGGAACAATCAATCAAGACCCAAGAGCCTTGCTGGGATGTGCTTACAGGTAAAATACTGACTGCTTGTTTAGTATTAGTCTACATGGTTGTTGCATATGTTTGTCTTATATGCTGTGTAGAGATGCGTAAATGTAACACTACAGTATGCTCTACTTGAAGTAAAAAAACCAATGTTGCACCAGTACAACTAGTGGGAGTGAGTCCTACAAGTTCCTTTTACATCTAGTAAGATATATATTACAGTAGTAGCATGAATTGTTTAGAGTGTCTATAGTGAAATAGAAGTATATGAAGAAAGCAAGCCTTTAAACATATTGCTAAAATAATGCAAGATTTTTCTTCAAGTGTCAAAAATGCAAGTACTTTCCTGAAGCTGAATGTGGCCCAAATTCTGTCGTGACTGTGGACATCCAGTCCTCCTGGCTTCAACTGAATGGGCTAGGACAGTAGGATTTGGCTGGATTTCACCACTTCCTTAGGTAGACTTATCTAAGAAATAACTCTCTGAAGGCAAAATATTGAGTGACCTTTTTTTGAAGCTGACTGGAGGGCTACCGTGCCAAAAAGCTTGCCTAATTTTTCTAATTATGCCAGCTGAGCTAATAAAACATTATCTATACCTACAAACCTTACATTACCTATGGCCTTCATTTGAGAGAGAGAAGGCTGGATAGACTTCGGAGAAGTAACGGTACAAGTAGCTCCAGATTGATTACTGAAAATAAGAGGAAAAAATCTCGTCAAAATAGCAAACAACAATAGACAACAAATCTGCACTTTCCCTGTAGATCCCTTCCCCTTTGGGATCCTTGTGCACTAACCACAGAAAGTACTCTTAATGTGAGAGTTCACATATCTATCAGCACAGATTGCCTAACAGAGCTGAAATATCTGAGTCACGTGCTAGATGACACACGACTTTTTGAGAGAAAGGAACAAAATAACCTGTTGCCTCAAGCAAAACACTGTTTGCTGTTGTATTGTACAGAAGTTTGTTTGACAAGATAGACCAATGATCTTCTATGCAGCTACTGATAGGTGAATAAATCGAATGCACAGGTGTGAAACTTGCTGTGTGATTCTCAAAACAGCTAGCTATATTTTCTGGAGACTAATAATGTAGTTTATTCAGAAAAGTGAAAGCTTATGGATTTAATTTAAAGTCTAAATACACATTATTATTTTTAAAATAATATGCTTAAAATATGTATTTCAAAATGTTAAGAAAACTTATACATGTCAGTAAACAGAATCATAGAATTATTTAGGTTGGAAAAGACCTTTAAGATCATCAAGTCCAGCCATTAACCTAACACTGCCAAGTCAAGCACTAAACCATGTCCCTAAGCACCACATCTACATGTCTCTTAAATACCTCCAGGCATGGGGACTCAACCACTTCCTTGGGCAGCCTGCTCCAACGTTTGACAACCCTTTCTGTGAAGAAACTTCTCTTAATATTTAATCTAAACCTCAGCCTCCTTTTCTCCAGGCTAAGCAACCTCAATTGCCTCAGCCACTCCTCATAAGACAGTCAGTGGCCTATATCATATAACAGAAGAAATTAAATATAATTGTTGGTACAAATATGCATTAAGCTGCACGATAAACTGGATATTAAGAATGAAACAAAGAATAAATAACAAGACAAAGACTCAAGAAATATAAGTGAGGATAGAATTGTTCTTTTAGTGAGGTGTCAAGCAGGCTATCCTTGCGTACATTCTGCTGTTTCCTTGTGAGTGACCTGTTTGATCTTGACAGTCATTACTTTTGCAGTCAGAATACCTGAGTTCATTGGTATGACACATCAGATTCTCAGCAGTGCCAGAACAAAGTTTGGCACACATTATGAAGAGGAATATGCACAGCTTTGAGCCTTTCCTATATTGTCCTGGTTCAGCCCATTGTCTAAATTAACAGAAGCCTCAGCCTTGCCTGAAGGCCCTGTGAACAGAGCAGAAATGTGCACCAGGCAGAGGCAGGCAAGCATCTGCTAAGGCACATGGATGTCTGTGAAATGCAGCACCTATGCAACTTTGCTGTGCCAGGCAACAAGGATCGATCAGGAAAACCTGCTGATAAAAAAGAGTTGGGAAAAGGACATACTTTCAGAAACCAACTGGAGACATTTTTTTCTCTCTATTCTCTTCTAAAGAGCTAAAATTGGACCAAACCCCAATGATGTTAGAAACTGAACTTTAAAGAGAATGGTGGGGTAGCTGGCTTTGTTTACATGTGTATAAATACTGTGTAGTTATACCACCTGTATAAATACTGCATGGTGTGTGCTTTGCCACAGAGGAGGGAGCTAGGGTGCTGCTGTGCTCTGGTGGCAGGGGCTGAGGGAGGCTGGCCCTGGGGCTGCAGCAGGGCCAGGGCAGCCCTACCAGGGCCTAGGGGGGTGTTGAGCTGAAGTTTGCCACCAGTGCTTTTCCACCCCTTACATGTAATCTCGGGTATGAGTTAACAGGTTACCTTGCTGAGGCAGATTAGCTTGCGCTCCACTGAGGCATTTCAGGGTGGGAGGTCTGTCATTTTTTTTGTGGTGCCTGCTTGCATGAGGGGATGGCATTGTTCTGCCCCCAACTCCTGTCAGAAAAAGGAAAAAAAAGAAGGAACAATTAAAAGAAAGGGGGTGGGAAAAGGCCCAGGCCTTTCAGGCACAGTTTTGATTGCTGTCCCAGCAGCAAAAATGCAGCAAACTTGCCATATCCTCTCAGAACAGGTTTCCCGAAAAGGTAGGAGTACAGTGCTGCAGGCACATACCTCGCTGCCTTTCTCTTGAAGAAGTGGTGATGAAGGTGAATTGCCTTCCCTGGAGCTGCAGGCGCCCTGCGTGTGTGGTACAGAGGGGCTACCTGGGTGGTGCCATCAGCCCTCCATTTGGGGAGGCTGCGCTGAGGTAAACCGTGCCCTCCACGAAGGGCTGTGCTGAGGTAAACCGTGCCCAGCAGCCCCCACGAAGGGCTGCGCTGAGGTAAACAGTGCCCCCCACGAAGGGCTGCACTGAGGTAAACAGTGCCCCCCACGAAGGGCTGCGCTGAGGTAAACCGTGCCCAGCAGCCCCCACGAAAGGCTGCGCTGAGGTAAACCGTGCCCAGCAGCCCCCACGAAAGGCTGCGCTGAGGTAAACCATGCCCTCCAGCCCCCATGGAAGGGCTGCGCTGAGGTAAATCGTGCCCCCCCACGGAAGGGCTGCGCTGAGGTAAACTGTGCCCCCCAGCCCCCACGAAGGGCTGTGCTTTCTCTGGGAAGCAGGCAACACCTCACATTTGGGCGGATGTCATCCCCTGGGGCTTTACCCAGCCTTGATAACATCCAGGGAGTGTGGCACGCCTCAGGACGGCCACCTTAGCTGCTCAGCTGCCAGCTGCCCAGGAGCAAGGTGTCTTCTGCTGCTGGCACCCCACATTCTGCAGTGGCCCTGTAGGTTTAAGATGGCACATGTGAAGGCACCTGGGGAAGGGGGTCCTCTTTCTGTTGTATTTCTCAGTGATTCTCAGGAGGACATCCCTGGAGCTTGGTGAGTTTTGGGTTAGGCCCTGGGAAGGACACAACCTCCTTCTGCCTGGCCCCTCACAGCTCCTTTGTTGCCACCTTTCTGCAGCATTATCTTCAGTGGTTTGTGACAGCTGTGATGGCGTTTTGAGTCAGAAAAGCTCTCTGAAGGCAGTGGGTTGTTGTTTTCTTTCCTCCCTCCCAAAATGCTCTTACATCGTCGATTAACAGGTTGTGACATATTCAGATAAACTTGTTTCATCCTGTACTGTTTACTCTGAGCCCTTGTAAAAGGAGTTTTCAAAGAGCTGTGAGGGGCACAGCGTAGTTTGATTCTTTATTATTTAATGTGTGTGAGAATTTTTTTGTAATGCATTGCATTAATTCTACCTTTGATATAAGCTTTTAAAAAATAAGTCACCAGGATTAAAGCAATTTGCTACCATGAGGCTTATTATGGGCACTTTCTGAATGCTTATCTTGGCCATGTCACCAGATGAGATTAATTTCAAATCGCTTAAAGTGAATTGACAACTTGAAAAAAAATAAACCTGCCTTTAGAAAGATGGCCCCTTCTTTATCGTTGCTATCACAAATGCAAGAAAGATCATCATCTTCCTGCTCTGCTTGGTGTTTGATTCTCAGTATATGAAGGCCTGATGTTCCTGTTGTGTGCTAGAAAAATCATAAAATAACACCAGTGTGACCATACCAGAATGACTGAACCAAGGTAGGAGAAAGTCTGTCTCTCTCTGGTAACTTTTATCTATTTATTTATTTCTAATCCTTGTGTATTGCTCAGATGTGCTTCCTCAATTGGGTAAGTAAGTGAGCTGTGTTTACTGAGGCATTTGGGATGTGTTGAGTGATTTTTTTTCAGCTGGTGCAGATGAACTGTAAAAAAAAAAAGACTACAGGCCATTTTCATAGTTTCCTGAAAGTCTCAGATATTAGTCACAGCACATATTTGTATTTTCCTGTGAGGTAAATGTAGATCCTGCTAAATATCATGTCCACTGTAGTTATGTCAGTGTAATGCTGACAGGTTTTTCTGCGTCTCTTGGAGTGCAGGCTAGCTTTGACGGCCTTATGGCTTAGGTTTGCTGTTCTGTGTGAATTTCTGCTTTGGGAGTGCAAAAATGGCTTCTTTGATACTGAGCCAGAAGAGCTCACGAGCTTTGCAAGGTTTGCAGCAGTTGAACAGACTATTCTTTGCCCTGTCCCTGCGGTGTACTCCAAGCCTGCAGAGCTGCGAAGGGGCAAATTAGCATAGATCATGTAGTCTTTTAATCAGGTGAAGTCTTCCTTGTGCCAAAGAAGTGGCTGATGATTTAAATCAATTTTACAGTGCAGTTGTGTCACAGGAGAACTCGTAGGAGTTTAAGTATAAAGAAAGCTTTGACCCAGATTTTTGCACAGATCTCTGCATTTAAAGGCAACCCGTACGATCAAGTATTCCCGCGAGTTGTGCTTTTTTATTGTGTTCCCTCTGCTACCTGGCTTTTTTGGTGATATCACAGAAGTCTCCTCTCTTTTCCAGAGTGTGATTCAGCAGTGACTGTGCTGGTTTCGTGTAGATACAACAGAGGAAGGGCTTCCTTTCATGGGTGAGTTCTTGCACTGGTGGAAAGGCACATGTAAATTCATGCGGTCTGATGGCTAACTTAAGTTCATATGCTTTTTGGCGGCATTCCTCCTTTTCCCTCAAGCCCACTATACGTCTTGCAAAATAGCGGCATAGAGGAATTCTTCAGGAAATAATTTAAAAGCAGAACTGATAAATCAATGATAAGCTAACATGGTAAGAGGCTATTCTTTGTTTATGTAAAAAGCCAGATTTTGTGAATTTTCTGCTAAATGTTTGTATTCTACTGGAAAGCTTGCTTCAGAGATGCCTCTTCTTCAGGACCTCCACCTTGCTAAGTTGAAACAAAATTTCAGGCTAATCTGTTATTTCTGGTTAGTAATTGCTCTGAATTTGCAGGTGGTGTGTTTGAAGCCTCTGGTGCTAACCGTTTCAGACTGAAGAGAAGATAAATAAGAGGTAGGATTGTTGATGAGTTTGTCCTATATATACTTTTGCTGGCCTTTACACACATACACACACATATAAAAATAAATATAGAATCTATAACAATGTGAAATACATTTACAGTGACTAACAAAATTTTTTTTTTCCTTTTGTCCTGGTTTTGGCTGGCTTAGAGTTAATTTTCTTCCTAGTAGCTGGTATAGTACTGTGTTCTGGATTTAGTAGGAGAATAATGTTGGTAACACACTGATATTTTAATTGTCGCTAAGTAGTGCTTACACTAAATCAAGGACTTTTCAGCTCTACTCACTGAGAAGACTGGAGATGCACAAGAAGCTGGGAGGGGGCACAGCCAGGACAGCTGACCCAAACTGGCCAAAGGGGTATTCCATACCATATGACATCATTCTCCTTATATAAACTAGGGGAAAGCTGGCCAGGGGGCTGCTGCTTGGGGTCATCGGTCAGTGGGTGGTAAGCAATTGCATCATGCATGACTTGCTTTATATTATTATTATTATTATTATTATTAAATTATTGAACTGCTCTTATCTCAACCCTTTTCTCTTCCAATTCTCTCCCCCATCCCACCAGGGGTGGGGAGTGAGTGCACAGCTGTGTGGTGCTCAGTTGCTGGCTGGGGTTAAACCACAACACTTTCACAAAAGCCCAGAGTATATTGGAAATCTGAGAATGGTTTGGCTTAAAATATTACTACTGATGGAATCTCAACTGAGATTGAAAGACTGTTTGTTGAAATCCCGGTCATTAAAATCTTATCTAGGATTACTGAGGGATGGGTTATATTGATCCCATTGCTAAAGGTAAAGGTTTTTTACATGTCTCTGTTCGATCAAGTGTACTGTGACAACTTCTCTATTATGAATGCTCTGCAATGGCACCTTACCATGAGGTATGTGATTCAGTATCGTTTTGCATTATCTTCAGTCAACACCAATTTAGGGCAATTAAAATGCTCATTTCCTGTAAAATAGCAGATATCTGAATAGTGGACCATAATTTCCATTAGAATGAGGTCATAAAGCATGAAAGCATTAATAGCAGAGCAAGTGATAGAACTGCAATAAGGTTGAATAATCGCACTCTTCAGAATACAGAGCAAACCACCAATAATGTCAATAACGAAGTTAGTTCTGCTGTGGCCAGGAGGTCATTCCATGATGGTGTTTATTATGCCTTTTCTACAGATTCTGTATCAACTACTGTCATGTCATATTTTGTCTGATAGTTCTCATATTGTGCCTGCGTTGCAGTTGGCAGTCATGTGCCTCAGTAGGTGTGACATTAAGCAATGCAATAGAGCTCAGTTTTGGGCCCAAACCTCCCTAAAGATAAGCTAAAGTGGAATGAGATGTTTTGACTGGCTCCTTACTGAGTGAGGGAACAGCTTCAGAGTCCAAATCTGATAATCTCCAAAATTTAGGCCAGTTCCAATTTTGCTTTGGAATCAGGCTTCCCTCAAATATTTCTGGCATTTGATTTTTTTGAAGTCAGTTTAGCCTCAAGAAGAGGAGACTGAGAGGGGATCTTATGAACACTTACAAATATCTTAAGGGCAGGTGTCAGGAGGATGGGGCCAGACTCTTTTCAGTGGTGCCCAGTGGCAGGATAAGGAGCAATGGGCACAAATTGAAACACAGAAGTTCTATCTGAATATAAGGAAAATCTTCTTTACTTTGAGGGTGACAGAGCACTGTAACAGGCTGCCCAGGGGGGTTGTAGAGCCTCCTTCTTTGGAGATATTCAAAACCTGCCTGGATATGATCCTGTGCAACCTGCCCTATATGAACCTGCTTTAGCAGGGGGTTGGACAAGGTGATCTCCAGAGGTCCCTTCCAACCCTAATCATTCTGTGATTCTGTGAAAACCAGTAACAGCCATGGGGATAGCCTTGCAGTTAGACTGGTGCAGCAGCAGTAATTTAGGTTCAGGATTGGCTACTAGGCTTATGCAGTTGCCTACAACATTTTGTGAGACTTAGTAGATGAGACGTCTATAATCATTCATGTGTAATGTCTTCATTTCTGACTGCCTGGACAGCCTTCGCTTTCTTAAAATAGAGGGAGGCAAAAGTGGAATTTTATTTGCAAGCATGTCTGTAACAGCAGGAGAGGAGTTAGTAGATAGAGTAAGTTTCTGTCTATTTAAAAGATTTTAACGATGTGAATAATTGTGAGTAACAATTATTGTAATAGTCCAAACATTTGCTGGTTCCTTATAACCAAATTACAGTTATAAGTGAGAGTTATAATGAATGCCAGAAGAAATCTGAGACTCAGGAAGGAAGATAATTTTTTTAAACAGTAAGGAGCTAAAGACAATGTGACAGTCATGAGCACTGCGTCATTTGTGAAAATGTACTTTCTGTGCATTTATAGTTGTTTTATTATTACATTAATAATGTTCAGATAGGACTAGTCTCCTGTTCTATTATAAAACTCTTTTAATTTGGCTGGTTGCAACAGAGCTGGTCTTTTTTGCAGTGGTAGAACAAAACCCATTGAAGAGGAAGAAAGCTCTCTGTTTTGAGTTGGGTTTTGCTATTATCAAATGTGGTTTCCATTTTTGAGTTGTCTTTTATCAGCCCTGCTCTTGGGTTGTGCTGCAAAAAATCCTAAGTCTTTCCATAGCTGTTTTCAGAATGTGATGTACTTCAAAGCGGGCTGTCGTGCTTTAACAGTCAAAGTGGACTTTTAGGCGATAAATCTGAATAGACATATATTTTCAGGTTATGTTTTATATGTTACTGATAATTGCAAAGCATAGTTGAAAAGTGATTATCAGTGATTTTTTTTTTATTTACACTGCATAGTTTTAAAATGCTGTGTGGAAAAGGGGAAAACAATAAGCTGGTCATGAAGTAGTCAGGCTATAGAACAGGGGTTCTGAGTGGGGAGCAGGTGTACCAATGCCCAAGGACTGCTGACAGCCAATATTGAAATTAGACTTGAAACCTTTGAATGCTTTTTGTACAGCTGGAATAAGTTTTGTCCTAAGTGAATGATTTCTCTGCTGCAATTTATTTGTGTTCCAATGATCAGATAAGAAGAAAAAAAAATTAAGTGACATATGAACAAGTCTTGGTATATTATGTGGAATAATGCCCGTAATTCAAGAGTAAGTTAGGAGCAAAGTTTATCTTCAGGATTTGAAAGTAAGGCAAAAGTTACTATGTATGTGGCTCACTTCGAAGTGAGCCTTCAAATAAACCCTTTTTGACAGAAAACTTTTTCATACAGGCTTGTAAATGTGAGCCTCGAACCCTCAGTTCAGTGTGACCTGCATGGTATTCTGACCTGTGTCAATAAAGAGCTACCAAGCCAATCACTTTCTTCCACCTAATTGTTTATTGACTATTATTTATCTATGGTTTAAAAAATTGGTGATTTATTTTTGAGATATATAACTGATCTCATCCATCCCAGTTTTTAGAAAGGTTTACTTTGGAGCTATTATCTGGTCTGTGTCAGCAATAACTCTGAGCCAAGATAGGTCCTATGTAAAGGAAAATTTAGGAAGACTGTAAGGCTGGTCTACTGCATCCACTGCAGCTTTCTGTTTTTCACTCACTCCATGTCTTGTTTCACGGAGTCCCTAAAAGTCCTTCCACTTGCTCTTTCACACCCAAAGCATGTTGTCCCCTGTTCTCCTTTGCTTGAATTGAGGGTTCCCATTTGCACCAGGACTGTATCTATAATGCAGATTCCTTCCTTCTCCAAGGCAGCGACTCCAGTACGTCCTCAGCCACAGGATCTGCATGCCTCCATGGTTTGCCTTGGCTTGTGTTTCCCTTTCTTGTTTCCTCACATCCTTGTCTCACCATGCCAGGACCAAAGTCTGTCCATTTCTTTTTTTTTTTTCTTATGCCACCAAACTCTAGGTTGGTTTTGGCCTCTGTTGCTCCCTATACTGAGCTTTCCAAACTGTAGGCTACTGTTCCCCCTACTGATCCTAAAGCAGTCATTTGTAAATTGTGTAAAACATGTTTCCTGGCATTATACTACCTACAGTCAGGTATGTGGTAGCTGGTTCAAAGTACAGTGTAACTAAAGCTGCATAGCAACCATGTCAAAACTTGTAGATTTACAACAGTGCAATTTCAGGTTTGAGATTTATGTATGTTGCAGTGGGATCTGAAATATGAGTCTAACTGGTTTGGAATACTTTGGATAATTTCTGACTGTCAGGTAAAGAACTTTCAGAGCTACAAAATATGTACAGACTCAAAGATGTCTGTGTGGCTGGAGAGGTGGGCCTATGTGAACCTCATGAGGTTCAACAAGGTCAAGTGCAAGGTCCTGCACCTGGGTTGGGGCAACCCCTGGTATCAGTACAGGCTGGGGGAAGAAAGGATCGAGAGCAGCCCTGCCAAGAGGGACTTGGGGCTACTGATGGATGAAAAGCTGGACATGAGCCGGCAATGTGCGCTGGCAGCCCAGAAGGCCAACCCTACCCTGGGCTGCATCAAAAGCAGTATGGCCAGCAAGTCGAGGGAGGTGATTCTGTCCCTCTGCTCTGGTGAGGCCTCATCTGCATCCAGCTCTGGAGCCCTCAGCACAAGAAGAACATGGAACTGTTGGAGCGGGTCCAGAGGAGGGCTGCTAAAATGATCCGAGGGCTGGAGCACCTCTCATGAGGCCAGGCTGAGAGAGTTGGGGTTGTTCAGCCTGGAGAAAAGAAGGCTGCGGGGAGACCTGATTGCGGCCTTTCAGTACTTATAGGAAAGATGGGAACAATCTTTTTAGTGGGGCCTGTTGTGACAGGACAAGGGGTAATGGTTTTAAACTAAACCAGGGTAGATTTAGACTGGATATAAGGAAGAAATTCTTTACAATGAGGGTGGTGAAACACTGGAAGGGGTTGCCCAGGGAGGTGGTGGAGGCCCCATCCCTGGAAACACTCAAGACCAGGTTGGATGGGGCTCTGAGCAACCTGATCTGGTTAGCAGTGTCCCTGCTCACTGCAGGGGGGGTTGGACTAGATGACCTCTAGGGGTCGCTTCCAACGAAAAACATTCTATGTTTCTATGTGCTTGCTTACTAGAAGCTCACTAATTGATAGCATCTGAAGTGATGTGCTTGGAACACTTTGCTTTTGAGTGCATTTCATTCAAAGCAGTATCAAAGCTCTATAACGGGTTGGGTACCACGGTGTAGACTGACATTTGACCTGGAGCTATTGAGAAATGGCTGTAGTAGGATAGGAACCTGTGGCGCTGTGCTCCCCCCACCCTGCTAAGCAGTAACCACCAGTGGGGGTGGTGATGGCTGCATCCAGCTTAGGCTGGACTTTGGGGATGATGGCAACATAGTAGCCAAGGACTGTCTGAAGGAGTGACCCACCTGTCTTGCTGGTATGCAAATATGACTATAAACCAATCATCCTACCCCTATAAATAGCGTGCAGCCTGGGAGCGCTTTGAGCTCTCCCGCCCGACAGCAGGCTGGGTGCCAGGATCTCCCCTTGAGCAGGGATGCCTCTCAAGGTTACTCCTTGAGCTTGAAAGATTCCTTACCACAACAGATTGTCTGTAAGTGGCTAACAGCACGCTGAACTTTGAAATCTTAGCTAAGTGATATAAAGCATTGATTGCGCATATATAATTCTTTAGACATAAACTGTTGACCAAGTCTGGGACTAGGACTGGATCCAGCCACACCTTGACTCCTCTCTGAGGAAGGAGTTTAGAAAGCAAGGGGATCTTTTCTGAACCTCATGACTCAACAGGAGGGTCTCACTGGTAGTTTTGTCTGATCCCATCCTCTATGCAATGAATAACCAAGTGTACCTTGCCATTGAATCTTAAAAACCAGTCACATTTACCACTGAACTTTAACTCACCCATTTATATCAATAAATTATATTTTTGCCTCTCTCTCACTCCATCTGGGACAGAAACAAATATTTTACGGGGCCAGCAACTCTCATGTGAGGGATTCAGTGAAAAGTCAAAGGAGACATGCTGTAAAATGCTTAAAATTTATTAATAATCATTTACTTTTTTTCATAAGGAACAAAAGTAAAACAATATTCCATAACAAAATAGAAGAAGAAAATATACTACACCCAGATAACATGACTAAGAAATGGGATAACATTAATTCTGAAAGAAGTGACCCAATAAATCAATCTTCCAAAAACAAAATAAATATCAATGGTTCAACTTTTTAAAGCTTCTTAGGAAAGAATTTACATATTATAATTATTATTATTATTATTATTATTAGTTTACAAAAATCCTTCATGTGCCCCTGTTGGCAAAAAAAATACTTTTTCTGTAAACAGTTAACTACAAACAAAAAATTTCCCTATGTTCATACAGTTGCCATGCTGATGGTGTTATGTAAACAAAAAATAACGTGCAGCAGCTTCTGATGATAGGATTTCTTTCTTTTTCTCACAACAATATGTAGGGAAATAGGCCCATCATAAATTGATCAAAATATTGAAGTTTATAGTTTTGAGCAGGTATGGGTTTCTGTAGTCTTGTTTTCCTTAATGCAAAAAGGAAAATAAAGAAACAGAGAGGTACAGTTTTCCTTGGGTTTTATTTGTTTGTTTTCTGGACTTCAGATTTTGATTTGTCTCAATGAACTGGAATGAAAATGTTATAAAAAGGGTCAGTCTATGTCAATGGAAATATTAGATATTGTCAAGTGTCTGTATTACGCCACCAGAGGCAAACTTCAAACCAGACAAGAATGTTGTTCTCATAATAGACTTTGTACATGTGTAAATCCAGCTCTCAGTCTTACAGTACCGCATGTCTCAGAAGACAAACAAATAAACAGAAAATGTCAAAATGACCTTACGCTGTACCTCTCAAGGTGTAAAAGAAAACACAAGAAAAACAATGGGAGATACATTGGCAATGAAAACTGAAATAATGTAGACAGGCATACTGAGTTTGTATGCAGAAAATATCATCTGTTCATCCAAAATTTTAGCTGCTTTTGAAACTTGTACTTTTTCAAAGGTCTTTTTAAGTCTTATGTTCAAATCTTGTTTGACTTCTTCTCTATAGTTCTAATTTTAGACATTCCCTTGTTCCTGAGAGGCCTTTATCTGGTTTGTCACCTGTTGGGTGCTGACTTGGGGGATGCACTCAGCGCTCACACAGCTGCATTTCTCCACATAGGTGTATGAGTGATCAAGGTAGGTGCCATTACTGCACATCAGAGTCACTTTTCTTTGACTCGTCTTGATTTCCTGACAACACGAGCATTTATGTTCCATCATGTTCGCCTCTGAAGAATACCTGATTACAAAACCAACAAAAGAGAAAGATTCAGAAGTAATGTAAGAAATAACACTGCTTCTTGCACCCATTACTAAATATAACCAGAAGTTGTGTGCTTGCATGTGGGACTATTGCTCGGTATTACCATTCTTACAGTATTGTGGTGAAATAGAAGTAAGTTGCTCCTCATTGTAAAAATGGATGGATCTAGCTCTTTGTTACAGGACAGAAAAAGTAAACTGATTAATCCAGATCACATATTAAGCCAGTCCAAAATGAGAGAATAGTAAGAAACACATAACTTCACTTTTACATGGGCAAAATCAAAACTCATGTCTGTTCACTGTGCCACTGAACAGGCTGTTAAAACATTGTCAGTCTTGAGGTAATTAAGCTATTACATCATGTCTGTTAAAAATTCTAGTTAGCACAATGGAAACAGCTGATGACTGGGTAGATGTTGGACATATTAGAAAGTCACTTGTGATGTGCTTTATGTAACTAGTGTAAAGAGAAGACAAGACACCACAATTATCTTTAAACCACTTACCGTGAGTAGGCATCACAGCTGCCTTCACAGTATGTCATCTCAACAGGTGCAGGAGATACACATCCATGATATTTGATGACAGTAGTAGTATTGTGCTTCATACAGCCTGAGGTTGTCACAAACCGAGAGAAAATAGATTAGAATATATGTGCCTATAAATTGATAACCGAGATGGATGGAGCTGAAATAGGAAATTAGGTCACAGTGCATTTCTCTTTTTATTGCTAAGGGCCAAATGATAATTCTTGCTGCTTGTGTTACCAATGAATGAAAAATTCCCTTTTGCTTATGCAACTTTGGTGCAGGATGCAGAAATGAAGAGCAGTACTGTGGTAGCTGCTCAGTGCACACCCACCCCCCACGTCTGGTTTCACTTTCTTCCTTAAAGAGAATGTATCTGCGGAAGTTGGAGAATAGTCATTGTCCTCTCCCTCCCACAGAAAGGCTAACATTTAGCAGTAGGGGATGGGAAGGTTCACCATATCCTTGTTTTCTAAGGCCCTAAAGCGTATGCTGGAAATGTTCTATTCCTTTCTTTTTCCACCTGTTCCCTTTCTCACCCCAGTGTGAGACGGTGGTCCCAAACTTTGCCTGTTCACCACTTCTGTCTATGCATCTACCATGCAAGATGGACTAATATACCTTATAAGGCACATTTTATAATTACTTACTCTTAGCAAAATTATTATTACTTACTCTTCTGTTTTGGTTGGCACTCTTTACAGCAGCCATCATCAGATAGCGTGATGTCATCCTTGAGTGGGAAAACAGAAAAAGATAACTCAGGTTTCCTATCTGCATACTAAAGCACAGACTTTCCCCTGCTTCCTAAGTTTCTCTGGCATGAGGAAGTTCTTTGTATTGACATGAAATCTGATTTCAAGCAAGGCTAAATATAAGGGCACATGACTACTTCAGTGTTATTAAGGGTTCTTTGAAAGAGGACATTGAGGGGGACTGGAACTGCTTTGCTGGCATCAGAGTTCAGTAGTAAAATTTCAGAAATAAAGCTTGTAGCACATGTGGGATATTTTGAGTGACAAAATTAGTACAGGTGAAGCATTATGTCAGACAGGGTAATGCAATTAACAAAATAACTAACTCCGCAGATGTGTGGGGCTGGTTCTAATCTACCTTGAGCTGTATTAAGTTGAATGATGTTGTGAACTGAAGTAGCTTATTTTCCTTCATCTTTGCTCTGAGTAAGTGAATTCTAGAAAAGAATTTATGATTTTAAATAATTTAGGAATAAAAATCCCATTATTTTTCAGTAAGATTGATTTTTTGATTTGCTTTTCTGAAATGAAATTTGATGGGAACCAGATTCAGAAAGGATAAAGTGAAAGTTTCATCCTGTGTGATGCTTCTCCTAGGTATTTTCCTTGGACACCACGATCCTTCTATCGCTGGTGCTAGCCACTGGTGCTAGCTAGTCACTTCTCAGACGTGAGAACTGGTAGAAAAGTACTTACTGGATCACATTCATCAGGGTTAAAGGGACGACAGCTTGTCCGTGTGGTGACGTGAACGAAATGGTCATTGTGTTTTTCACATGTGTAAGTTGTACAGTTATCACCAGGTACATTCCACTTTTCTCCAACCTGAAAGTAGTTAAAATTAAAGTGAGTAAAAAGCTTTTTACATATCAATGAAATGAAAACCCACCCAGGGCCCTATCATTGCTGCCTACTGCAATTTGATTATTCTGAAAAATTTGCTTGAATTTCAGCTGATAGTTACTTGTCTTATCATACTGCTGCAAGTCCTTTCCATTAACCAAATGAAGAGGTTGTATTTTTATCTGCGTATGGATATGCTTTTTGTGTGAATACAATGAGTGAGTGGACTCACTTGGAAAGATAAATTTGTGTTTCAATAGTTTTGTTGTCAGAATTTATGGGTATGTTCGTTCAGATACGTGGCAGAATTTCTGCTAGCTTCACTGACTCATCCTGTCCTAAAGCTCTCGGCTAACTTGAGACTGGCTGTTTGGAGCAGAAAATTGCCGCCACAGATGAAATTATCCTTTGAGCAAAATGGGTGCTATGTTTTCAGAGCTGAAGGCAAATAAAAGCCAGTTGCTTTCACCTATGTATTTTTCTATGTTGATATCTGAAAGCCATTGTTGAGTATTACAGTTGCTTCCAGAGGTCTTAGAACTGGAGTTCCATGGCTGAAGGTACTGTTCCAGCTGTGTGAGACAGTCCATTCCCTGCCTGAATGAGCATTTGTTCAACATTAGAAAAGGTGCAGCAAATAAATGTGACAAAGACAAGGAGACGAAAGAGTGAAAAAGTAGCAGAGTTCACCAGAAGTGAGCTAAACCAGGGGTAGTTACTTGGAGCACGTGTGTAATGCCTCCCACAGTCACTATACAAGCAGCTGGCTTGCACATGCCGCAGCACTGTCCAGGTATCTTCGTATACTTATGACCCTGTTTTGAAAGAAATAGAGAGGAAATGACACTGAGATGGGACACTGACCTTAACTGGTCGATATCTGAGCTCAGTGGGGTGGGGATTACTGACAACAAAATAGCACTCACGGCTGGGCAGTATGTGTCACAGATAACGGGTTTGCACTTGATAGTAGCGTGGTGAGGGCTTGAGTAAGAGGATTCAGAGCAGGTGCATTCTTCACAAGGGCCTGATGGAATGACAGCTCCAGGCTAGGGAAAGTCAGAAAAAAGTCATTATTAGTCAGTAAAAGCAAATTACTTTGTGTATGTACGTCACAGACAATACAAAGCTGAACTATATATGGGCTAAATTATCTTTAAATACAGTTTTGGTAGTTTTATTTAAGCCAAGTTTCTGCTGTTGGTAATATCCATTTTGGAATTAAATTCTGTTGATGGAGAAAGGAGAGCAGAAAATGGCTTTGCTTGTAAAGGAGGGTGTTGATATCCTGACCTCAAATAATTAATAATGTTTTATCTCAGGCCTTTCTGCAGAATGGTCCATGATAGGAGTCTCAAAAACATTTCATTGTGAGCTTATGTGAAGGTATGTTTTTGTAGTGAATTACTCTGTGTACTTACTGCATAGTAGGTTTCATTGACTACACAGCCAGGTCCTGTAAAGAAGGAAGAAAAATGGTGTCATAGAGGTTTAAGTTTTAAGAAGCAGAAGTATGTGAAAAACCTGCTGTTTTGTTAGCCCAATATGGTAACACAGATAATTTGCATCTTAAAATAAAATTTAAGGGTTTTGTATTAATAAACTTATAAGAATATAGCTGCAAATACCACATAAAGAAGGTACGTAGTACTTACTGCATTTAAAGGTAGGACAGCATTTTCCAGGCTGCATTATTGTGATTACTTCCTGTCCCTCTAAGCACTGGGGTCTGACCTCAGGGCAGAGGCTAGTGTTGCAGTCTGTTTAATGTAAGAGAATATAGAAAATTAACTCGGAATTTTTAAATGAAAGTAATTTTGTTTTGCATGAACTTGAGAAGCTTTCCCATCAGGCAAATACAGTGGTGTTTACACAAGCTATTTTAATGACTAATCCAGTATATTTGCCCAGCTGTTTTTAAAGTGAATGGGTTTTTCTATAACCTTTGTAAAACAAAGCATTGCCTGAGAAGAATAGAGTGGTGATTGCTGGACAGACATACTTCCAAAGAGAAATCTATATCAACTGGAAAATCTGATGACTCTCAGAGGTTCAGGAACTTTCTCGAGCAATTTTTAGGTGTTCAAGACTTTTTTTTTTTTTAAGATAAGTTATTTATACGGGTCTTTGGAGAAGAAAATGCTTTGAATATTTTTTGAATATTGTTTCAGGTGGTGGCAGCATTAAAAGTTTTCAGTGTTAAACTATAGATTCCCAGTTACTTTTCTGTGTCTAACTGTGCAAAGTGTTTTCATCTTTAAATTTGTTCTGTTCAGGCATCTAGTCAATGCTCTGCAAGAAGGTCCTACAAAGTGGGATGAGGGAGAAAAGCATTATGAAATCAATGCAAAGTACTGAAATAAATGACAAATTACTGCTGTAGTTCCTCGAGATTAATATAGTATATTCCCCCTGATAAAGAAATAAGACAGGACTTACAGCACTCAGTCCTGGTACAGCATGGATCTTCTGGTAATGGTATCTGAACAGGTGTGTAACCTGGTTCATGACAAAATGCTTGCGGTGTCAGAGAACATTCGTGCTTTGTGCAGTGCACTTTAAGATTATTGTTGTCACAGACACATTCCTGGCAATCTTTTGTCCATTTTTCTCCTGGCTATATAAAAAAGAAGAAAAATAAAAGGAAGAAAGAAATTATATATAAATTAAAACCAAAATAACTTTATTTGTTTCTAGTTGACTTATTCATGGATACAGTGATTACATCAGCCTTTTCATGTTTCTAGTATTTTTAGGTTTTATAAGAAACCCTCAAACTGAAGCTAATCAGCTGAAGATACTGGAGGCCACTGAAGGTTCTGAGTGTGTTCACATAGCTGTTACTTTTTATTTATTAGTAGTTTCAGTATGAGGGATACAGAAGGTCTGAAGGAGAAGTCATTGAGCTTTACATGCATTTTTGAATAAGAAATTATTATATGACATACTCATTTGCACATTAGGTTACAGAGAGAAATTTCTATAATTTGTGCGCAGCTGAGGAACTAAGAGTGCAAACTATCAACATTATCAGCAACAGGTAACTTTTGTTATCCATCTATCCCTTCATCTCTAGTAACTTTTAACTAGTGGAAATAAAAGAAGCACACATGCCAAAGTTCCACTACTATCATCTATCTTTTTTTTTTTTCTCTTTCTCTTTTTTTTCTTTTTTTTCAGTATGTGAGGTGATGGTTATTGAAAGAATATCCCGTCACTTACTGTTAAATTTCTTAGGGAGTAATGTGATTTCTGCTCTGGCACTCATAATTTAGACTAAAGGGGAACGAACATTTGAAAAAACCCTAAAGTCTCCCCCAACCTAAGCAAAACTTTGGTTTTTGTGAAACACTAAATGTCCTCTTGCTTCACTTGTCTGTGTTTGATATATCACGTGGATTGTGATACTCACCTGTCTGGTTACTCCATTTGGTTCCCTACAAGCTGGAAGAAACAAAAACAAACAAATGGATATTTATACCACTGAAAACTGATGTAAAGGAGTAAATTTGTGCAGTTTCAAACAGAAATACAGTGAAGATAAAACTAACAAGAAAATGAATATGCAGACTAGTTCTTCTGAAATGCAGATTTCTACCATCTTGGTAGATGCAAGGAAGAAGATGGAAAATACGTAGTATCAGTTATTATTTGATTTTTTAGATGGGGACAGTAAAGGAGCTTAAAGAGGCTGATTTGCCCGTAATCTGACCATGTAGAAGATGGCAGCAGAACACAGGCCTCCTGAGTATTTATTCCCCAAACTAGCTACAGATTACTTACAGCATTCAGAGACGCAGACGGTGCTGCCCTCACGCACAAGTCTCTGTCCTTCAGGACAGAAACATCCTTCAGTTACTCCATAGCCAGGAAGCTCAATAAGTCTAGAGTGGGAGGAACGTATGTATTTGAGCACAGTGTTTTTGCAGTGAAGCAGGAGAGATAGCAGCATATGTAGAAAGTCACCATGTCAGATACAAGGGAGACAAAAGAATTTACAGTTTTCTGAAGGGCAACTTCCTGCTAGAGCTGATCAATATTTATAAATCTTGAATAAATTATCCAAACTCACAAATAATTTCATCATGAAGTAACTCCATTTTCTAAGGAAGTAGATAGGTAAAAATAGAAAAAAAGAAAAATATAAGCGGTTGTTTTGGGTAAGGTTTTTTTGTCTTTCCATACCTTGGGTCACAGGTAGCAGGATTAATGGGCCCACATGGCTTGTATACCATGTTTGCTGGACAGTTGTATGCTGTATGGGAAGGAAGAAAAAAGATCAAAAATCGACAGTAGATGCATTTTTGTAGCAAAAGTGACTATAGCTTTGCCTTCTTCATCTGTAGCTTCTGTGAGTAAGGACGTCACTTTTTTTGTCGACAGTAGTCAAGCGTTAGATATGTGTTTACTGACTAAAACACTAATTACTACCATTTCTCACACACATTTTTGAGTTCTGCAATACTTACGGCATGTATTGTTGGTCTTTCCTCTCCAGTCAATGCAGACACCTCTAGCAGCACACTCTGTAGCATATATCTCCAAACTGGAACACTGCATGGATTCATCGGCTATGCGACATCCATCAAAAACACAGCCTTTGAAAAATGGTTCTGGTGGTATCACGGCATGGCATTCTGCAAAAACCCTGCAGACAGAAGGAAACCAAACCCCTTTTATGTTAACCAGTCATTATCTAAAATCCAGCACTTCCCAGTTAATGGCATGCGACTCCCTGCTTCAGGAAAAGAGTATCTTAAAAGAAACAAACCCCTAAGAATGGCCAATAATCTGGGATATAGGTTCAGGAAAGGAAAGGTTAGGAAATTTGAAGCTGCGTTGGTTTTTTTTTTTCCTAAAAAAGCAAAGGGTGATAGTGTGTCTATGTGTGTACGCAACTTTTCATCAGTCTGACACCAGAAATTTCATGAAAAAGGCAGTTGCATCAGATTGAGGAAAAAGGGATGATAAAAATAGGATAAAAAATAATAGAAAATGGTAGAAAAACTGCATGTACAATAGACACTACAGCAAGCATGTGTAAGAGGGCCTTTATTAATGACCCAGCTGAAAAAAAGCTTTTGTCAGAGTACTCTCAAGTATAGGAAATACTGCAGGAAACAATTCTTTGTGCTTTTGGAGATCCATGTTTTACATAAAATGTACAAAGAATGAAGGACACTTTTTGGTGAGATGTTTCTGTCCACTCTGTTAACCTGGTTGGTAACCAGATTCTTTATGGTTTGTGCTGAAGGACCACTTCAAATTCAGAATTCAGTGTTTACTTAATAGTATAGCTAAGAGTGAGTGAGCATACCCTGGAAAGTAGAGAGGGAGAAAGATAACATATATCTGTGTGATTGCAACCCAGGGAGTATGGATTTTAGGGCTTGCTGCATCCATGATTTTCTGAATTCACCTTTCCTTGCTCAGTCATCTTTGGCATGCACATCAGTAAAGAAGAGCAGTTTCTTTTGCAAAGGCCTTTAAATGTACATATCCTGCCATTAAGCTGACATTTTCAGCTATTATCACATACTAGGGCTATAGTTCTTACTTGTCTTCTAAGATCCTGAGACAGTTCTGTCTAGATAGAGTAAATTCATTCATTGTTCTACTTACTTGCTCCAGATAAGCTTGCAGAGAGGAGGCGTTTCACAATGAGGCTTTGGTGGAGGTGTGGTTACAACTGGTGTTACTGGTACTCCGTGACATGATGAGTCGTTTCCGACGAGCCAGTGGTGAGCCATTTGGGGACAGGAAGAAATTATCTTGCCACTTGGTAAGCGGCATTCATCTGTTTTATTATTTGTACATGTTCCTGGAAGATACAAGGTATGTAAGTCTTATAAGCCACATCAGAGATACACAATACATCATTGTGCTGGTACTACATTTAGACATGATTGTGTTCATGAAATGTATAAGGCGCCTTGCTTCATAGGGAGTGCTTTCTTTATAGTTACATGAACTTCAATTTAGGTTAGGGAAAAACAAACAAACCTAAAACTGCAGGCCTAAAGAAAAAAAAAAAAACAGGTTGCTGAAATACTTCAGCTTTTGATCCTACAGAAGTTGAAGGGCAGAACTGTTTTCATTTCCATTTTACTGCTGCTTAAAAATTTCTGTCAGTCATGAGTGTGTGGGAATAACCGTGGTAGGGTGGGGAAAAAATCCCATCTCCAGTTAGTGCATCTGTCTTACCACACTGTCCTTCAGTGTTGTTGCCAAATTTGCTGTATGGGAGTTTCACAGAGAAAATCAGTCCACTAAAGGTGATGGTTACACCAATCTCCGGTATTTCAACAATCATATTGATGCCAAGTGTGGAGAAATAAATGCCATCTTTTTTGAAGCCTGGCTGGACAATCGTTTTGTTGAAGTACATCTGAATGCAGGGTTAAAACAGAAAAAAAACCCACAACTTCAGAATAGACACTGCTTCTGCCTGCTTGTTTTAAATAATGTATTTTCTAATCTTCATAATCATGCATAACTCCATACTGTTGTGCATCACATCCAATGCCCATTAGTATCACAATAACTGCACATATATGCATTAATATCTTGGCCTGTATTACTACATTGCTACAGTGTGATAATCTAAGTAGCCTCTATGTACTGTGTGCAGATTGTGTGCTAACGCACAGCATTCTACATCCAAGTATTTTCTTTGTATCCCTCATCAGTTTGTTTATTGTAAACATTTCTCATATGAAAATGAGTGGTAGTTTAACTACAGAAATATTCCTTTCATTACCATGTAATAACTTTGCTGCAGAATCACGCTGTCCCTATACTACATGTTGCTTGGCATTGGAAGAGTTGTCTGAATTCAAATTAAGTCAAATGTCCCTGGTGCCAGTTTTATGTAGTGATCGTGTTTGTTCGTTAATCTAAGCTGTTCAGTTTGCAGCCTGTATCTCATATGAGCTGATGAAGGTGGACATATTTGCATAATAACTTTTTGTCAGGAATTATTCTGCAACTTTCTTCTCATTGAATGGGGATAAAGTAAGAGTTAAAACTGTCAGTTACTGTTTTCTTTCACAGGGAATCACTGGACTAATTGTGTCAGCATTTTTTTCTGACTGTAGGTGATGAGAACTTGGCATGGCTCTCTAGGGGGAGAGTGCATACTGAGACAAACGTTTCCTTCCACCTCTTTGTGTTCTCTAATCAATTCCCCAGTGCAACTGTGGGACTGGCTTTTTGTTTTCACTGGCTTGCCAGCACTAGTTTAGGATCATTAAGGTGAAGTGACACCCCAGTCACCCCTTTTCTTCATCTATACCTCTCTTCCCAGCAGGGAATTGGAGGGGGAATCATGTCATGGCTCCGGGGCCTAAGTTCCCTATGCAGAGGAAGCAGTCCCTAGTCATCCAGCTGATAAGGGATACATACCCATCTTCACCATGAGAGAAGAATCATGCTTGTGATTTACATGTGTGTTTCTTCATAATGTGTTTGTTTACATAGGTGCATGGCACAATGTACTCGTCATGAAACATGAATCAAGCACCAGTGTAAGCATTCTTTCTGTCTTCTCTCTCTACAGCTGTATTGTCTGTTTCCTGGTGTTATCTATATGTAGACATACCTGCACATAATGTATTCTATTTGGATTGTGCTAAGCTGTTTCTGACATTTTCTTCTTGGAAACTGGTGTAATCTTTTTTTTTTCCCCTAAAGATACCCTTTGCCCTCATCACCTCTGTGATATGGTATTCTGACAGATTGTATTTCAAATGAGAATCAGTAAGGCCTGTAGACCTTATTTCTTTTTTGCAAAAAGAGAGAAATAAAAAAATGTGTATTTTACCACATTGGTCATCACGCCATTCATGAGTTCACGAGTCAGCACCACTTCTGCAGATTTGTATAAAATAATGATGGATTTGGGGCAGGAAAGTCCATCTTTTGCATTGCAGTAATAATTGTCAATGTAAACACGGAAGTTGTCATATTTAGGTACAATCTGTTTCACCAGGACGTAAGTGCAGTTTTCAAGGAAGGTATAGTAGGTTCCATCAAAAGTAATATAATGAGGATCACCCCATCCACTGCACACACCTGGTAGAGAGAAAATATTTAGAAGATTAACCTGAAAATTAATGTAGAAAAAAGACTTTAGAAACGGAACAATTTATAGAGCAACCCTAAGAAAACAAAATGCCCATATAATCTGTGCAGTTTTGCTTTTTTCAGAAAAGGTTATTCCTCAATCTACAGATGCTTACATTGACACTCATACTTGTAACAGCAGCCGTTTTCATCAGGTACCAGTATTGGTGGATATTTGTTCGCACAGGTAATTTCCTTTACAGGTGGGCAGTGCGTTGGAATTACTTCTACCTTGTTGTTTCCCTTACAGATGAGTTCGGTACAGTTGGATAATTTGTATCTTTGTCCAGGCTGCAAAATGAATGAAATTTGCTGTCACAAGAGTTTGCAAACAGATACGAACTTTACTCATATTTTGAGTTTAATGGTATGTAGTTTGAAGTAATGGTGTTGTTGGAAAGGAAATTACGTCTCTTCAATTTGTGGTACTAATGATTTGTAATGTTGACCAGAGCTATTCATAATACTGACCATGATATAGAGGATCAGACAGTTTTGGTTTTTGCAAATCTGAAGCAAAGACTAAAATGAAAATATTCACTTATAGTACAAGGTTGTCAATATTCTACAAAATGTTTTGGGTTTTTTTATGCTAAAAGGAGGTGGGGAACCTTAATTCCAGCTATTCCTTCTTCATGAGCAGCTCTTCTGAGGCTTGGGGGGATTGGTCTTAGGTTAAGGGAACTGATGTCCTTTATACTAGCTATGTATACTATAATTCACTTTCAGCAGAAAACATCACTATCAAAAAGAAAAAAAAGAAAGTGTACAAAAATACAGGTAAGAGGGAGGTAGAACAGAACAGATACAAGTCTCCACAGTAGCTTAGTATTTTCTGTTTAGTGAAGAAAAAAACCCACAACAAAACTTCCTCTATTATTTCAGTAAGAAGGTTTCTCATTTATGCAATGCAGTGCATCAGAAAGTTTTTTACTAGCAGTTAAGTCATTTATGTAGCTTGCTTTTTCAGTGTGAAGAAAGTTATAAAGAAGGCACATACAGATTTTCTGTCATGTATAGTGCCCATCAATAGCAACGCTTGTTCTGGCAAGCTGCACATACAAAGTTAAAAAACTGCAAGCTGTTCCTTTATGGTATGAGCCTGAAACTGATAATATTTCAACAATTATAACGTAACAGAGAAACTACATACCTGTAGGGGAGGGTAACTACTAGAAACACAACCAGGAATTAGTCCAGATGTGGTAGGAGGAGGAACTGTGGTTGTTACAGTAGACCATTCAGGGGAAGTAGTGGTTAAAGTAGTAGAAAAGTTACAGTATAGAGTATGTCGTTCAATGGTACATGTTGGACCACAGACAGCATAAAATATACATCCATCACTATCCGTCCTGTTGTAAATCACATCACCTGATAGAAAAAAAGAAAATACACGAAGATACACAGGGAAAAAAAAAAGGTTAAAAAACTACAAAAATAAAGGCAATAAACCCAACTTCTAACGATATTGAAATGAGATAGAAAAAATTAAAAAAAAAATAATTAAGTACGACGTATATACAGATATAAAAATAGGTGAACTAACCAGGTGAAAAAATAGCATCCCCAATTTTGCAGAAACACGTTGTTGATACAGGGGTAGAAGAAGTGTTGGTACAGCACAATTCAGTTGTGGCAGTAATGGTGGTAAGGCTGGTGTAGGTCTGCGATGTGGTTTCTGAGGAGGTGGGCAGCGTGGTGGAGGAGTAGGATGTGGAGGTGGAGGTCATGACTGTGGTGGAGGTTGGGGGGGTGGTGGTGGGGCTGGTGGTGATCACGGAGGTGGCGGTTTGGCAGTGTTCGTTGGGCCTGCAGCAGAGGACGCGGATCCTGTAGTTGAGGCACATCTTAAATTTTCCGGTCTGGTCTTCGTTCTTGCAGACCAGTCCAAAGTGGACGTCGCACTGCACGACCTGTCCGACGTTTTCGATGGAAAGGTCGGGGTAGTCCTCCGCCTGGCACTCGATTTCCTTTGGATGCTGACAGACTTCCTTCCCGGCGGCCCGGATGTGCTGGTAGGTTTCGAAGTCTCCCTGGCTGGGCCCTGAGGCGGGGAAGTCGACGTCGAACCACTCGCTCCAGGAGCACAGTTCTGTTGGACAGGTGGTAGTGGACGGGGTGGTGGTGGGGGTGACGCTGGTGGAGGATGGGCTGGGTGTCGGGGCGGGAGTGGTGGTGCTGGTGTAGGTCTGCGATGTGGTTTCTGAGGAGGTGGGCAGCGTGGTGGAGGTGGAGGTCGTGACTGTGGTGGTTGGTGTGGTGGTGGTGGTGGGTGGTGGTGGTGGTGGTGGTGGTGGTGGGGCTGGTGGTGATCACGGAGGTGGCGGTTTGGCAGTGTTCGTTGGGCCTGCAGCAGAGGACGCGGATCCTGTAGTTGAGGCACATCTTAAATTTTCCGGTCTGGTCTTCGTTCTTGCAGACCAGTCCAAAGTGGACGTCGCACTGCACGACCTGTCCGACGTTTTCGATGGAAAGGTCGGGGTAGTCCTCCGCCTGGCACTCGATTTCCTTTGGATGCTGACAGACTTCCTTCCCGGCGGCCCGGATGTGCTGGTAGGTTTCGAAGTCTCCCTGGCTGGGCCCTGAGGCAGGGAAGTCGACGTCGAACCACTCGCTCCAGGAGCACAGTTCTGTTGGACAGGTGGTAGTGGACGGGGTGGTGGTGGGGGTGACGCTGGTGGAGGATGGGCTAGGTGTCGGGGCGGAGTGGTGGTGCTGGTGTAGGTCTGCGATGTGGTTTCTGAGGAGGTGGGCAGCGTGGTGGAGGTCGTGACTGTGGTGGAGGTTGGGGTGGTGGTGGTTGGTGTGGTGGTGGTGGTGGTGGTGGTGGTGGTGGGGCTGGTGGTGATCACGGAGGTGGCGGTTTGGCAGTGTTCGTTGGGCCTGCAGCAGAGGACGCGGATCCTGTAGTTGAGGCACATCTTAAATTTTCCGGTCTGGTCTTCGTTCTTGCAGACCAGTCCAAAGTGGACGTCGCACTGCACGACCTGTCCGACGTTTTCGATGGAAAGGTCGGGGTAGTCCTCCGCCTGGCACTCGATTTCCTTTGGATGCTGACAGACTTCCTTCCCGGCGGCCCGGATGTGCTGGTAGGTTTCAAAGTCTCCCTGGCTGGGCCCTGAGGCGGGGAAGTCGACGTCGAACCACTCGCTCCAGGAGCACAGTTCTGTTGGACAGGTGGTAGTGGACGGGGTGGTGGTGGGGGTGACGCTGGTGGAGGATGGGCTGGGTGTCGGGGCGGGAGTGGTGGTGCTGGTGTAGGTCTGCGATGTGGTTTCTGAGGAGGTGGGCAGCGTGGTGGAGGTGGAGGTCGTGACTGTGGTGGAGGTTGGGGTGGTGGTGGTTGGTGTGGTGGTGGTGGTGGTGGTGGTGGTGGTGGGGCTGGTGGTGATCACGGAGGTGGCGGTTTGGCAGTGTTCGTTGGGCCTGCAGCAGAGGACGCGGATCCTGTAGTTGAGGCACATCTTAAATTTTCCGGTCTGGTCTTCGTTCTTGCAGACCAGTCCAAAGTGGACGTCGCACTGCACGACCTGTCCGACGTTTTCGATGGAAAGGTCGGGGTAGTCCTCCGCCTGGCACTCGATTTCCTTTGGATGCTGACAGACTTCCTTCCCGGCGGCCCGGATGTGCTGGTAGGTTTCGAAGTCTCCCTGGCTGGGCCCTGAGGCGGGGAAGTCGACGTCGAACCACTCGCTCCAGGAGCACAGTTCTGTTGGACAGGTGGTAGTGGACGGGGTGGTGGTGGGGGGAGGATGGGCTGGGTGTCGGGGCGGGAGTGGTGGTGCTGGTGTAGGTCTGCGATGTGGTTTCTGAGGAGGTGGGCAGCGTGGTGGAGGTGGAGGTCGTGACTGTGGTGGAGGTTGGGGTGGTGGTGGTTGGTGTGGTGGTGGTGGTGGTGGTGGTGGTGGTGGGGCTGGTGGTGATCCGGAGGTGGCGGTTTGGCAGTGCGTTGGGCGCAGCTAGGCGCGATCTGTAGTTGGCACATCTTAAATTTTCCGGTCTGGTCTTCGTTCTTGCAGACCAGTCCAAATGGACGTCGCACTGCACGACCTAGTCCGACGTTTTCGATGGAAAGGTCGGGAGTCCTCCGCTGGCACTGCGGATTTCCTTTGGATGCTGACACTTCCTTCCCGGCGGCCCGATGTGCTGTAGGTTTCGAGTCTCCCTGGCTGGTGCCTGGGCGGGAAGTCGACGCGAACCACCGCTCGAGCACAGTCTGTTGACAGGTGTATGACGGTGGTGGGGTGACCTGGGATGCGGGTGTCGGGGGAGTGGTGCTGGTGTAGGTCGCGATGTGTTGAAGTGCACGTGGTGAGGTGAGTCGGACTGTGGTGGAGGTGGGGTGTGTGTTGGTGTGTGGTGGTGTGTGGTGGTGGGGCTGGTGATCAGAGTGCGGTTGCATGTTCGCAGCGAGGACCGATCTATTGAGCCATCTTAAATTCCGTCTGGTCTTCTTCTGCAACCAGTCCAAATGACGTCGCACTGCACACCTGTCCACTTTCGATGGAAAGGTCGGTACCTCCGCCTGACTCGTTCCTTTGATGCGAGACTCCTTCGCGCCCGATTGCTGAGTTTCAAGTCTCCTGCGGGCCCTGACGAGTCGACGCGACCACCCTCCAGGACAGTTCTGTGGACAGGTGGTAGTGACGGGTGTGGGGGTACGTGTGGAGGATGGCTGTGTGGCGGGATGTGGTGTGGTGTAGGTTGCATGTGGTTTGGAGGTGGCCGGTGATGGGTCGTACGTGTGGTGGTGTGGTGGTGGTGTGGTGGTGGTGGTGTGTGGGTGGGCTGGTGTGACACGAGTCGGTTGCATTCGTGCCACAGAGACGATCGTAGTTAGCACATCTTAAATTCCGGTCTGCTTCGTCTGACCGTCAAAGGGACGTGCACGCACGACCTCCACGTTCGTGGAAAGGTCGGTAGTCTCCGCCTGACGATTCCTTTGGATGTGACAGACTCCTCCGCGCCCGATTGCTGTGGTTTCATCTCGTGGCCGAGCGGAGTCGACGCACACCGCCCAGGAGCACAGTTCTGTTGGACAGGTGGTAGTGGACGGGGTGGTGGTGGGGGTGACGCTGGTGGAGGATGGGCTAGGTGTCGGGGCGGGAGTGGTGGTGCTGGTGTAGGTCTGCGATGTGGTTTCTGAGGAGGTGGGCAGCGTGGTGGAGGTGGAGGTCGTGACTGTGGTGGTTGGTGTGGTGGTGGTGGTGGGGGCTGGGTGGTGATCACGGAGGTGGCGGTTTGGCAGTGTTCGTTGGGCCTGCAGCAGAGGACGCGGATCCTGTAGTTGAGGCACATCTTAAATTTTCCGGTCTGGTCTTCGTTCTTGCAGACCAGTCCAAAGTGGACGTCGCACTGCACGACCTGTCCGACGTTTTCGATGGAAAGGTCGGGGTAGTCCTCCGCCTGGCACTCGATTTCCTTTGGATGCTGACAGACTTCCTTCCCGGCGGCCCGGATGTGCTGGTAGGTTTCGAAGTCTCCCTGGCTGGGCCCTGAGGCGGGGAAGTCGACGTCGAACCACTCGCTCCAGGAGCACAGTTCTGTTGGACAGGTGGTAGTGGACGGGGTGGTGGTGGGGGTGACGCTGGTGGAGGATGGGCTGGGTGTCGGGGCGGGAGTGGTGGTGCTGGTGTAGGTCTGCGATGTGGTTTCTGAGGAGGTGGGCAGCGTGGTGGAGGTGGAGGTCGTGACTGTGGTGGAGGTTGGGGTGGTGGTGGTTGGTGTGGTGGTGGTGGTGGTGGTGGTGGTGGTGGTGGGGCTGGTGGTGATCACGGAGGTGGCGGTTTGGCAGTGTTCGTTGGGCCTGCAGCAGAGGACGCGGATCCTGTAGTTGAGGCACATCTTAAATTTTCCGGTCTGGTCTTCGTTCTTGCAGACCAGTCCAAAGTGGACGTCGCACTGCACGACCTGTCCGACGTTTTCGATGGAAAGGTCGGGGTAGTCCTCCGCCTGGCACTCGATTTCCTTTGGATGCTGACAGACTTCCTTCCGGCGGCCCGGATGTGCTGGTAGGTTTCGAAGTCTCCCTGGCTGGGCCCTGAGGCGGGGAAGTCGACGTCGAACCACTCGCTCCAGGAGCACAGTTCTGTTGGACAGGTGGTAGTGGACGGGGTGGTGGTGGTGGGGTGACGCTGGTGGAGGATGGGCTGGGTGTCGGGGGCGGGAGTGGTGGTGTGTGGTGTAGGTCTGCGATGTGGTTTCTGAGGAGGTGGCAGCGTGGTGGAGTGGAGGTCGTGACTGTGTGGAGGTTGGGGTGTGGTGGTTGGTGTGGTGGTGGTGGTGGTGGTGGTGGTGGTGGGGCTGGTGGTGATCACGGAGGTGGCGGTTTGGCAGTGTTCGTTGGGCCTGCAGCAGAGGACGCGGATCCTGTAGTTGAGGCACATCTTAAATTTTCCGGTCTGGTCTTCGTTCTTGCAGACCAGTCCAAAGTGGACGTCGCACTGCACGACCTGTCCGACGTTTTCGATGGAAAGGTCGGGGTAGTCCTCCGCCTGGCACTCGATTTCCTTTGGATGCTGACAGACTTCCTTCCCGGCGGCCCGGATGTGCTGGTAGGTTTCGAAGTCTCCCTGGCTGGGCCCTGAGGCGGGGAAGTCGACGTCGAACCACTCGCTCCAGGAGCACAGTTCTGTTGGACAGGTGGTAGTGGACGGGGTGGTGGGGGGGGTGACGCTGGTGGAGGATGGGCTAGGTTTCGGCCTTGTGGGGCTTGAGGATTTTGTAGTCTCTGTTCTGTTTTGAATATAAGTTGTTGGTTCTGATGTAATTCTGCTATGAATATACTCGGTTTTTGGTGGAGTTGTTGATATTGTTGTTGTCTTATGTTTGGTTTGTAAGTGTGGTTGTTGTTGTTGAAATAGTTGTTGATTGCTTTGGAGTTACATAGGGTGTTGTGATTTGCTGGCACGGTTCTGTGGTATTTGTACAGCATTTAAATCTTATTTCATAATTATAGCAAATGGGTGGTAATTGGTCTTTGTTGTAGCATATCAACCCTTCCTCTGTATTACATGTTATGTGTTGCTCCAGGAGTGGATATGGTGTATTAGGGAACCTTACTGCTCTGCATTCAACAGCCTTTCTGTTATCACAGACTTTGTATCCATGTTTTTCAATGTTCTGAATTGTATCAAATTCTCCATCATTGTATCCAGACCCTGGATAACTGACATCATACCATATTGACCAGTAACATTCTTCTTTAATGCAAGGAGGAGTTGTTGAAGGAGAAGTTTTTGCCGGTGTTATTTTAGTTGTGCTTGTTTCTTTAGTAGCTGAAGGTGTGAATGTTGTGCTTTCAGAAGTTGTGGCAATTGATGATGTTGTAGTGGTTGAAAATGATGTAGTTTTTTCACTTGGACTTGATGTTTCTGTGCTTTTAGTTGCAGTTGTGATCGGTGTTGACATGCTGTAATGTGTTGTGGAAGAACATGGTACAAAAGCACAGCATAAAATTCTGATTTCGTAATTGTTGCACATCATTGAGTTTTGATCTTTGTTGTAACATATAAGCCCAGCTTTTGTACTGCATTCTACTTTTTGGCCAAGGTCTTCCAGTGGTACATTAGGAAATTTCTCTGCTCTGCATTGAACAGCCTGTGGAGCTTCACAGACGGCATAACCTTTAGCCCTCAAATCACTAAAGGTTTCAAAATCTCCACCATCATTGCCAGGGGTTTGCACACTCCCATCGTACCATTCTGACCACTCACAGACTTCATGAACACATACTGATGTAGTTGGTGACACTGTGAAAAAGAAGAGGCCACGAAAGTTAGAATAAATTCCTATAGATATTATCTTCTTTTTTTATATATTAACTGGGATGAAAATTTTCCTAAGGTAATTTTCTTGTATTGTGAGCCTGTAATGCATCAGTTTATTGTGCGTATAATTTAATATGAAGTAGAACAGAGAATCCATCACCCGCCGATTTAATGTACTGACATGCTTGGAACTGTCATTTCCCAAGAGATTGCCAATTATCTTTAACAAAGTGCTGAAATAAGTCTCAAGCATAATTTATACACATTGGAGAAAAAAAAACCCTCACTTTTTTTTTTTTTTTTCATTTGATTCAGTGTAATTGCTTGGTTTGTATCTTGCTTCCATATTTATTAGTCTTTCTGGAATGTTAAAGCCCAGATTGGAATCCAGTGGAAAGAATAACATTTAGTCTATGCATCAAGATTCATAGGTACTTTCTTCTTCCAAATGAGTTGACTCCTCATGTAGTATGCTGCACTGTCTTTGCTCCTCCATTTGAAACAACAGATGTCTAATGCAGCATTTTTAACACCCCTACACTTTGTACTTTAGCTCTGGTCTTAACAAACCATTTATTGGTTGGAGAGCAGCCCATAAGCTTTTGCAGGTGAATTATCATTGTGAAATGGCTGGAAAATGGCTAGTGAATTCCAGCAGTGCTGATGGTTTCTGTGATTTCAAAACTTGTAGTTCTAAATTTTATACTGAATACTTATTTCATTAAATGTGCCCATAATAATTAGAGATTATCAGCCTGAAGAATGCTAAACAGGAATTCTAGAAATGAAAATTTCAGTATCTTAATGCCAATATCTGAGCAATCCACTTAGTACTGTAGTTATAAATACCATGAACCCTACCAGGAATTTTACAGAAAGTAATCATTCTGTAATTTAAGAGGAAAAATAATGAATTATTTGTTGAGAAAATATTATTCTAGGTATATAAATAGTTATAATTACAGATAATAAACCTGATACTGCTTATTTATTGTTCACTGTGAAGATAAAATAATAATATCAAATCAGTGTGCACTGGTTTTCATTTTGGTGTTTCAGAAGTTTTTTTTTTTTTTTATTTGTTTTGAAGTTGTATTAATTAATTTATGTTATGAGCATGGGCATGGGTTTGTAGTTATATTTTACTCAGTAATGAACAAAATACATTTTTATGGGCTATAAAGGATGTACCTGTGGAAGTAGTGGTAGGTGGTGTAGTGCTGAAGTGAAATGTTGTTGATGTTGTGGGTAATGTTGAGATTGGGCATTCATAGACAACCCTTTGAAGTGTCCCATTGGGACCACAGGTTGCGACAATACACCCTCCTGTGCCATCTGTAGTATTGTAGATCACATCTTTATAGTTGTATTTATGTCCCTCATAAATGCAGACACATTCTGTAAATCAAAAGAGAGTGTTACACCTTAGTATCTGAAACACAACGCAGAGTACCACAAATGCATCCTATTCAGATAAAAACAACTTAGTCAACATACCATATTCATCATATTTGCATTCTTTGCCATGATTTGTGCATTCACTGAAAAAGAGAAAAAAGGAGATGATGAATGTCAATATATTGGTTCACTTATTTTTTGGAAGGGAAAGTGCAGTAAATGTATCATTTGAGAAAGGATCACTGTATCACAGATGTTGAGGTTTATACAGAGAATTTCCATCAGACTTCCAAAAAATGCAAGAATGCACTCTGTTTTTAAAGGGAATTTATCTATTATCTGTTAAGAACTGAATCTTGATATATTTATTTACAGTGACTAAGGGCATCTGTATGCTGAATAAATATAGATACGTATTTAAAAGGTTAGGTTTAGTGCTGTTAATGGTACAGGTGATGCAGGCAAAGCTGCCCGTGAACTGCAAAACATGCCATGAAAGTTAGGTTAGCTCAGATGGGTTTTGTGCTAAGCTCTGCCGTTCTGGCTGCACTGCTTGCAGTATTCAAGTTTAGATACTTTAAAGGTATCTTAGGACAGGTGTTAACTGCTTCACAACTGGTTCTGCTAACTTTGTGCTATTTGATAGAAGGCTTAGCAGCACTTGTCCCAACATGGCATCAATTCTGACAGAATGTGTGGGAATACTTGCTGACTGTTGCAAATATGCAAGTACCAGTGCAATAACAGAAACAAGCTCAAAACAATGAAAATTAGTTGTCTACTAACTTCTAAATAATTTCATATAATGATTTTAGGGATATCTTAATACAAATTCTTAGAATGTTGCTATAACTATTATTATGTTCATTTTTTACTTAATTTAATAATGATAATTTTAAAAAACTTTAGTAAGAATACAGAATAACTGGTAAATTAATCTCTGTGTGGTAAAATGTTTCACCATGTCATCATTTAAGTTCCTGGGAATGCAAGAAAATTAGACATTATTCTGCAGCCTATGATTGGGCTAGTTCCTATTGGCAAACGAAAAACTTAATGCATGATGAATTATGTTCCACAACTTTAAACTCAACATTTAAAAAACTTTACTAATCCTACCATGATTGACAATTCTGCTTTGAAGGCATCTTCGTTCCTGGTTTGTAATTTTTTCCATTTTCATAACAACCACAATTAGAAACACAAGTCATTGTTTCTTCGTCAAAATAGGACTTATTCTTTGGACAGTCTGGATAGCAGCCTGCAATAAAAATGAGAGTTATGTTGACACTAGGCCTTTCACAAGTAGAAGTAAGTCTGTTCTCAGATTATATCTGCTTTCCCCGAATTACTCCATATGGCAAGTGGAATTTCAGACTCTGTTACTGCTATTGGTTTGATTGCACATTAAGCTTTGGAATATTTTGTCCTCATCTTCACTCCAAACAAGTTCATGATCCATTAGGGAGTAGGATACTAATTAGAAAATCTCTTCTTATAATTTCTAATATAAACCTGTCATATACCAAGTAATATAAATTCTGTTAATCATACTACATTTTAGCTTTTTATAAGTAGAATAAAAATTGCATAATTATGTTTACCTTCCAAACCTCTCAACTCATGAAGGCAGCTTCCACTTGGATTATTGCAGGTCTTCATACAAGGGGCTCCACATGGCTTGTAGTGCCACTCACATTCCCCTTGTGGATTGTAGTAATCGCAGAACAAAGCTAGAGGAAGGAGAAATGGCAGAAAACCCCCTTTGATCTTTTTGCTCTACAGTCTTTCAGTTTTGCTGGGTAAAAATCCCATATGATCAGCTTAATCACATAGGTGATGAACAGTATATTGTCTTGTTTCTAATTTAATACAATTGTTACACTGCCACCACCTTTTGACACCAATAAAGTTATAAAACATAGAACAGAGTTATACACTAAGCATGCAAAAGCAATTAATTGAATCACCGATTTTTGCTAGTATGCAATGATGTTTATTTACATTGAGCCTGATGTAGACAGGTGGGAGTGTAATATAATATTACAGTTCACCAGCTGTGTATCGTGATTGATAAGTAAATCAGACACTAATGACACCGCTGTTAAAAGTTACTATCAATGGTTTCATTTTAAGAAGATATATTGGCTTCCAGTGGTTTACCCAACTTGTTTTGTGGGTTTTTTGCTGGGTTTAGAATACAGCAGTGCATCTTACAAATACAATTTTATCCTTTTTTCTTTTTTCATTCTGCTTTTTTTTTCTTTTTTTCTTCTCTGTTTTCTTTCCCCCTGGACCCCTTCAAAAAATAGTAGGGTGAGACTCACGACAAATGGTTGGGGTCCTCCATGAAATGCAGACGTCCAGCTCATTGCACGCTTGAGCATAGGCAGCTACTGCTGTACAGAAACATTCACAGTCTCCTCCAGTGTCGCAGGCACAAGCATCATCCACGCATGCTTGATAATACTCATTTGGTTCAACCTGTTGGAGAAAACATTTGAGTTTTCACGCACTTGTCCTCTTTGAAAAGGCATTCACTGTCCTAAAAAAGCAGAATAAAATATCTGAAACTGTATGTGTGAGGAAGATAAGAAAGGAAGAAACCATGAGAATGCTTTGAAGAATCAAGAGCAAAATGTAGAATAAAGTTATTAGTAATAAGTTTAATGCTAAGAACTGTTTGATGTTGAAGATGCATTTGCAGAAAGAATGCTGTTACATTACTACAAGCTAGCACGCAGTCATATATATGAGGTGGCTGATGTTTATACTAGTAGCAAATGATGCCATTAGAAAATAAACATATCCTGAGACTTATCTGTGATTGTCCCTTCTAATAAAAAAAAGCAACCATCAGTTTCTTCAGGGTACTAGTTCAAGCCATGAGCTGAGAAAATGAAAGTTAAAATACTTTCTATGCAGTCTTCCTGGAACTTGGTCTGACTTCATCTTGTCAAGCATGAGAAAGTGTATTTTAGTGTATTTTTCAGCTATCCAACATAAAAATTAACGTAATCTCTGGCTCAAGAGAATTTTAAGACTGAAGTTTTTGCCATACCTGGGAGTGACATTTTGCAAACACTTCACTGGTAATGATGCTGCATTGCTTCTGTGCCCAGGCTTTCCTGTATGGGTTTGCAGTGCATGGGTCCTTGGTACGATTGGCATTTGGGCAACTAGAAGACACTTTCCAGCTATTGCCAAACTCCAGCACATTTCCTACCACAGACTGACTGCGAGTAGTGAAATCATTATTTCCATTGCCGTCGTAGTTTCCACAAAGTCCACAGATATGTCCCTGCATGGGGGTAAACACAAAATGACAAAGATCAGTAGGGTACAGTTTGTGAGTATCTGTGAGTAACAGACCTCAGGATGAATCTTACTTAAGATTATCTGGGCCTCTTCAGTAATAGTCTTGGACATCTTCATAAATCCCTTTCATGAAGAGATGGCTCTAACTTGTCATTAGGATGGATAAGGCTAAGAAGCAGAGTAGATTCATGGTTTTTGTTCTTAGTGTTGAGCTAATTAGTTTTATCTAATCCTGAACATACCTCTTCAGTAAGGGCTTTTCATGAAGAAAGCTACTGATGTAGTTGCTGTTATGCCAATGCTGAATAACATAATTTAAGGAAAATGTGTAGTACACAATCTAAGTCAACACTACAAGGATAATAATATGCAATCACTGCTCTTCCAATCTTTTGGTTACAGCCTAAATTTCCATTTTTTTCTTTGAGACATAACATGAACATGTTTCAGAAATAATTTTATCCGGGTTTTGGATTTTGAAATGTACCTGAAAGCTGGGGCTAAGTTTGATGAATATACTGGTTTTCTTGTCCCACATGAGTATCAGGCCAACAGTAGTGTCAACCACCAGGTAGATGCCCATGGAACGGATTTGGAATGGCATTTTTCCTCCAGGTGCCCTCTGGATGACATCAGACTGTCCATCACTGAGTACCAGCTCATAGTTCTAGGACAGGAAAAGAGAAAGTTAAAGGCCAATTAAAAAAAGTCACCTATTGGGTACAGTTTTATATGTTGCCAGTAACTTATGAAATAGTAACACTATTATAATCAAAATGATTCTATCAACAACCTCATGTTAAGCAACTTCTCTTTAGATTTCCCTCCTTTGCTGTCTCTAGCAGAGAGCAGAATTGTTGGCAGTAAACGAAGTGTAGTAACATTTTCACTATCTTGAAGGACACTTATACAATGCAGTCTATCTGGGACAGCTTGTTCTGTCCTGGCACATTAGGCCTAGGGTACAATTTATTAAAGAAAATACTTACCCCCAGGAAAACTTTAATAGACTTAGAGCAAGTGGTTCCTGTAGTGCCACATGGAATGTTCTCAGTGATGACACTGAAGGTTCCCTGATTCATACCTTGTTGACCACAGTAGTTCTGAAACGGGGGAATGACATTCAGTGTTAACTATGCTACATGGTCATATGTAAAATGCAAGGTACTTCAATAGTACAAAAAATCTGGGAAGGACTCTTACCTGGACCAGAACATATTCACAGTCTCCTTCAAAATCAAAGCGTTTGCCATCAAAGGTGGTGTAATGCCCATCTCCATAAACAGAACAGGTTTCCATGCAAGGCTCCTCAGAGCAGTGCCATTTTCTGTTTCTACATGTGCTGCATAAGACAAAAAGCACTCCAAATGTAAAAACCAGACAAACACATGATATAGCTGTATGTACATACCTGCATGTACATCAGTCTGATTTTAAAATATGTTAAGCCTATAATGAAAAAATACGGTTTGCTTATTCTCAGAAATGCAGCATAGCTCCAAGAGCCTTTGAGATTTACCCAAAGACTCTGTTACTTCATGATGTTATGAATCATTTGGGTTAGAAAATACTTTAAATCTTTCACATTTTCAAATCTTTTTGGATGTGTTGAAATGTAGGGATTGCCTGCAAGGAAAAAAGCTTTCTTGGATAGAATGAATATGACGACATCCCAACCATATTGTTCTTCTGACCACTAGCAATTTCTGTGCTGTGTGCCATTGTAAAAAAATGACAGTGCTTGCTTTTTAGGTACTAACAGGATCATCTTACGTAGGATTCCTTCCTATAAATCTTGATACTGCTAGAGTGAAATGCTATAATTCACCTAGAACTATTCCCTTTCAGGTGCTTGAAAATAATACTTTTCAATACGTTCTTACCACTTGTTACAGCCAACTCTGATTGATTCTCCTGGACTGTAGGAGTTCCCGTTGTGAACACATGGACAGTCTTCTGGAGCTATACAGACACCTTTGCCATCTAAGACTTGGTTATGAGGACATACACAGCCAGAGACACAGTGGGTTCTGTACTGTAAGGACCATAGAGAAGACATGACTTGAAACATTTCCCTGATGGAAGATTCCAGCTGCAAGCTGGTAACTGGAAAAGAGATCTAGTTTAATATGTTTTCAACTGGGTATAAAGAGTCTATACTTACACATTCTGTATCTAGAGTCTGACAGCTCTTTTGGCATCCTGCTCCTACCACATCTGCAGTAGCATTGCCACAGTCAATATAAACCATGGGAGGTACGCAGACTAAAAGAGAGAAAGGCCATGAGAAATGCGAGATCAACCATATATTTACACCTTTGTGTTTCCTTAATGCAGACTGAAGGAAAAAAAGACTCCTCTGTGAGATACCTTAATATAATGCATTTGACCAGAAAGAGAAACTGAATATTGTTTTGAAGTCACAATCATCTGGGTTTTGTGTTTATGCTTGGATTACTCATAGAAATTAATGTTTAGTTAGCTTTATGAAACATTTCCTTTCAGAAAAAAAAAATCAAGAAAACAAAGATCCTGGTTTATTTCGTGGTTTTAGACTTTTAGTACTTTTATTTAAAATATGGATGGTTTTCACCTCACATTCAGTGAGGTGACCAAGTATTCTTTTCCCCTGGGTAACCCAGGGTGGTTATAACTTGTTTCAGCCATCTGAAAATTAAGACAGTGGGGTTTTTGTATTTTGGGAATATCCTCTACATTACAGAAGTCATCAGTTCATTTTCTTTTTTTATTTCAGACTTGTACAATTTGCATCATTACGACAAAAAAAGAACAGAAAATGGTGAAGATGGAAAGGGAGAATTAAAGGAAATCTTAAGTGATACGTTACCTGGTTCAGGTTTCTCTCCAATGCAGCTCAGCTTTCCATAGGTGCAAGTGCTATAAGAAAAAGAGAATGGATATGTTTTTGCTTTTCGTTGTTAAGTTTCAGCTTGTTTCCTAATGAATTTGAAATAATGAAAAATTACTGTGTGATAAAAGAGAGAAAATGTGTCCTTTATCAGAATAATTTGTACTATTCAAAAGTATTTTATATTAGAGCAGACCAAAATACAAGTATATTCTATATAAAGGCAGGTTTGCTCTGTCTATTTGCCTGGTTAAGAACTGTCCTTCAGAATAGTTCAGATTCCATTCATAATGGCAATAGCCTGTAATGGGATTATCAAGCGTCTTTCACCATGGAACAAGTCTTTTACAGTCATGGATAAAAAGTATGTGTGGTGGGGAGGAAGTGAGTGAGTGACTGGGTGGGAGTTTGGCTGTTAGCCAAAGCTAGCCCACCACAGTATGGTTTGTTGAATTCCTGTAGGAGTGTAGGTAAAATCTTCCAAACTTGAATAACCCTAACAATTTTTAAGGATCTGTGATTTTTTTTTGTATTAAAGTTATCAGGGAGAGAAGTGCATTTTATTTTAATAGATTGCATAATGTATAT
Source organism: Gorsachius magnificus (assembly GCA_034008185.1). Classification (NCBI taxonomy): domain Eukaryota; kingdom Metazoa; phylum Chordata; class Aves; order Pelecaniformes; family Ardeidae; genus Gorsachius; species Gorsachius magnificus. Next base: position 4,638,960 of record CM067086.1, on the reverse strand, counting down.
ATGGTTTCATGATTGCCTATATCCAATCTCATTCTTTTGTTTATGAATCTCTTACCAGACAACTCCATTATCATGAATAACTTCTCCAGAAGACAGAGGCATTCCTTTGTAGTAACAAGGACAGCTAGAAGCAGGTACACATTTGCCACTTTCATCCATGTAGGTTCCATTTATGCAGGTGCAGCCATCCACTGGAACAAACTTGATGCTGCATGTGACATCAGGCTCACTCAGAGACCGGCAGGTGGGTTGACAGGAATCAACATTGTAGGTGTACTTCAGGGATTTTGGACACAAGGTGGTGTATTTTGCTTGAGAGTAAAAAAGGTGAGTTACATGTGTAGTTCATTTAAGAATCAATGTAGGTATAAATGCAGTATTTGAGGTAAAGTATATATGATAAACATGGCAATGTATGTACACGTGCTTTACTGATATTGTCAATAGTGTAATTTTTTTTTTGTACTGCTGGAGCAGAATTTTGCCCTATAATTGTGTCACAAATACAAATGTTTTGTTCAGGTTAAAAGAAGAAAAAAGTTCAATTATGTTAATGCAAGGTGTGCTTTTTCTTCATTGTTATTTTTATATTTTTTTGTCAAAGTAAATTGAGAAATGCCCTATTTATTTTATTCCTATTGCAAGGCTATTGAGGTCCATGTTACTTCTGCTGGTTCTGAGCAAGTAACCTAACAAAGCCTCGTTTTTATGTATCTCCCTGCTTACTGCTTGTCTTTTATGGTATTCCCTTCCTCCTCAAATTCTTGAAAGTCAATGCTTTACTTAAAACACAGTTTAACACAATTTACTGTAGGAATCCCTGAGAGCTGCTGTATGGGACCTTCTGGATGATCATTTTCAAAAGGCAAAGGGAGGTATAACTTACTGCAGGCTTTGCTCCTCCATCCAGTGAGGAGAACTCCTTTAGCAGCACAGGCCCTGACATAGCTGGAAAGGGCAGCACACATGCAGTCCTCACTCTTCTCACAGTTACATGTGTCAAACATGCAGTTCTAGGGTCAGAGAATGACATATGATCATCAGATTGTCATTTCAAAGCCATGGTGCTCTATACTTTTTAGAATGTCCTGTTTGTTAGAGCTGAAAGTGAGTGTAATCCACATGTATAAGTTAACTTCTGCCTGTTTTCCATTTGAAGATTTCATTGAGCACTTTCAAAAAAGAAAGATTCTTTGCAAGGAAGAGAGAGTAATTAAAGGTCCACAATTTTGAGCTATTTTTTCTTTTTGTTCTTTTTTACTTTTTCAGGTGTTGCTAGGTTTCCCAACTACTTCCAGTTTGTAATCACTGTGCCATGTATACTTAGAACAAGTAGAGGGTATTTGATGCCACCCAACTTTTAGGCTTTAGGCTTAGGAGCTTGGGCTCTCTGCGTCAGAGGAACAGAGAAAACAAGAAGTCATTTAATGTGTTGCTGTGCTAGACAAGGTCACTATAATGTTATAATTCCAGAAGATGTTTGTTGAAAATAATCTTACAGATTTCCAATAGCAGGGCAACTTTGTAAAGTCCCCAGGCAGTTCGTTCCAAAGCTTCATCACCTTGAATTCCTGAAACATTTCTGTTCACATCTTATCTGAATCTCTTTGCTGCTTCTTACACATATTTCTTGCCTCGTCCTTGGATATATGCAAAAGCCTTCTGAGAGCAGTTTGGAGCAACTAATCAAAGTGCTAGTTGAGGCTAAAGCTTTCCTTATGTCTCAGGAGGGATGGCTTTTCTCCTTTGACCTGATAAGGAGTCCAGGGAGTGCAAGCTCCTAGCTTAGGCATTTAGTTTGGTACTTAAAAATATGGGCAGCAGGAATACGCCTGTAAGTTTATCCTCCTGGGAATCGAAAGAAAGATACCTTTACAAAGGAGTAATTATTATGATGTGTGGATAAAAATGGCTTGAAAAGAACTATCAGGAATGCATCTCCTCCCAATTGGCAAGTTATTCTCTCAGGTGTTAGTATCAGACATCTGAGTCTTTTTCCTTTAACTGGGGAAAAGTTAAGAGCTGAGTACCTTCTGGTAAACTTCTGGATTCACTGTTGAGTGACATTCAGCAAAAGGTCCTGTGGTATCAGAGAGCAGTCCACACCAGTGCTGAGCATACTGGTCTGTGAATTGAAAACATGGTAAGAATTTCTCTTGCACTTCATTGTCTAAACTCTTGTCTCAATGTAACAATACTTCCTGCAGTGCAGAAGCTTAACTTAGGGGTTCAGCTCTGCATTTGCTGAAACACAGTCTTTCACTTCCTCTATATAGAAAATATGAACTCCTCATAAACTGCATGCTCTTAATTCATGGTAGTTGTGATGGAATATACTAAGACATCCTTAGCTGAATTTTGAAAAAGGAGGTTCACATTGTGAATTAAAAATACACTAGTTCATCTCAGAAAACAGAAGAGTGGCTTGTGAATGCTCAGAAATTACGTATTTCATTGGCTGAAATGGAGCCTGAGAACTATGAAACTCTGGATTGTAAGTCTGGTTCTCAGTTTAGCAGTGGAAGGACTACACTGAGTCCTACCTTCAGTGAGGCTATGCACAGCTTTTTTCATACGTGACAATCAGTCCTTTCCAGGAATGGATCCCTGATACATTATATGTCTCCAGTTTCCCTTAATTAAATTGGCAAAAGCACTTGCTTTCTTTATCCAAAGGAATATTTTTGAAGATCCAAAATAATATCTTCATTATTATTTATTAATTGAAGACTTCTAGTGTTAACTGAGGAGAACAGTGTGTGTGCAAATGGTTCACCATTACTTTGGCTAAATGCTTGGTGGTTGATCAGCTTATTCCTTCTTTCCATCTTAAAAGAGAATAAAGAGGTTACTATATGCTGAGCTTACCATTTTGTACGCTGACAGTACAAGGGTTCTCAAAGGTATTTTTGGCATCAGGACAATCAGCCCGAGTTTTCCAGGTATTGCCAAAGGCAGCTGAAGTACCCTCTATTACACCACTGGTGGTTTTGAAATCATCTGTCTGAATGTCATTGAAGTTTCCACAGAGACCTAAAAGGAAGCAGATGAGCTGTGAAAGTCTCCTACAGCATGAAGTGTACTGATGAAGGCAGTTGTTACGATAAGATCACTTACCACAGGTCTGCCCTTTATGTGATGGGTCTAAGTCTATAAAAAGTTGCATGAGAGGCATGAGCTGAACCTGTAGCTGAAGACCAAAGGTTGCTTGCAGAATGATGAAGAAAGATGATGGCCTGAAGATGGTGACATTTGCTAGGAACATAAAAACATAAGAGTTATAATTTCATATGAGATGAGCAGTTGAAATAACAGTTTATCATATAGAGGGATTCTAGAGATGTTTGATATGATCCTAATTTCTGAAGAACTGGAGGAAAAATTATCCATACAGGATTTCAAATCCAACACCAAAACCGCTGTCTTTACCCTAAACAGCAAAAGTATAAACCCCCACCACTTTCTGTCAGGTGTTTTAAATAAGGGGAAGAACACACACTTCTGTTGCTATTTGAAAGGCCACCTTTGCTTGATGAAAATTATATAGCATGACTTAGTGGTAGAGTCCAACCTGGACCTATTCTGTCCTTTCATGGCCTGCTTTCTGTTCAGGTACAGTAGTATCTGAGAACTGACACGAGAGAAACTTTCCAGTGATGAATGTGCACCAAGCGAAGGGACAGAGGGAACGCAGGGAACTAAACCACTTGAGATACTGGAGTCCTGTTGCATATCAGAATTCTTCTTTCCTTTCTTATGGCAGTGTTTGGATCTGGAAGTGTGCAATGATGCCATTTGCTTGAATTGAATCTCCATTTCATATTGCTAAAATTAGACCATGATTTGGCTAAAATTATGAGAGTTGAATAGGGAAACCCCATTACTTTAAAAATGAGAGACTATACTCTGTTGGGTACCTTGGATTTGCTGCAGTGTAACCAAAGGTAGAATTTGGCTTTAGATTAAGTGATACAATAACATTTTAAAGTCAAAATGAGAAACATCACAGAAGTCTTCCAGAGGAACTTACCTGCAGAGAATGGCAGCTGTGTGTAGATCATATTCACAAATACACTGCCAGAAGGCTGGATCACAATGTTCTGTCCACAAGAAAAGGCAATTATTATCAAGCATATTTAGGAAAGGTAAAACACTTTCCAAATATTTTCTATCTAGTGTTGTTCAGGATAAAGGAGAAAAAAGTGGAGGGAGACTGTGATGATGTTCCGATTCCTGTACTATTTCTTTACCCTTTATTTCTGTGATCTGTTGACTGTCAAAACAAACAAGCAAAAGCCCAAAGATAACTAAATGCCAGAAAACTACTAGGACCTTGATTTCCAATGTACCTACTTTATTCTTAATTTTTCTTTGAATAATGTTCAAATGAGATAGAACAAAATCAGTGCAGATTTCCTGTTTGTGCTGTTATGTGTCATTTGCAAACTATTTGTCTATTAAGCTTTGAAAACATCCCTGCAGAATGTTAGGTATCTACATTTGTTACTTACAGTTTGTCCTCCACTTAGGCTGACGGCTACACCCTTGAGGCATGTCTCAGTGTCAGTCAGGCCACACTTGCGGATATCTCCCAGAACAGTGAATTCATTGCTGTCACAGAACTAGAAGAAAACAAAATATATTGTTAGAAGGATTTGTTATATTAAAATACTGTTATGTTACAAAGGTTCACACTCAAATGGTGTTCTTAGTAAAGTGAGTCGTTTAAAATATTGTTTATTCCTTTTCTTCCTGCTCATATGTTCTTACATAGATGTATGTATACAGTCACGAAGCAAGCTGGCATTCATGCAGTCTGCGCAATGGAAGCTATCCATTACTTCTGACATTCAAGGGTAAGTTAGGCATACTAAGCTGAACATCAGAACTTCCTAATATTTAGATAATACTAGTTTAATATGCTAGAGAAGAAGAAGAAGGGAGTGTGCCTTTCTTGCCCATTGGTTATGTTGTTTAGCTGGGAGAGGAGAGAAATTGTTTTGTATCTTCTGCGCTGAGTAGATTATCAAAGAGTCTGGTGATTTGGACATTCTTTTAACAGGTAGAAAGTGTGTATTTAATTATCTTCTCATAGGAGAAAAGCTAAAATCACTTTTCACTAAGCTACTGAATAAAGGCAAAATTCAGTTTTTCGGTTCTGATTTTCATCGGACTGTGTTCTCTGAGCTATATTCAAAGTGTGCGTAATGGCCAAGATGATTACAGGGAAACATGCAGAGGCTGTGATTCTGAATGTGTCTTACCACTTTCTTGGAATAATGAAGATTAAATTGAGGACAGCTGAGATGCAGAATTGGAGCCGTCTGGAAATCTAATGTTAAAATAGTGGACTTTTTGACCTCTTGTGTCCAAGTCTAGGGGTTTTCTGTACCTCCAGAGCCTCTGAGAATCTAACTTTACATGCTGGTCAAAAGGGGAGTTTAACTTACAAGTCTGACCTATGCTCCTTTTGTGGATCAAGCCCAGTGCTTGTGAATCTCATCAAAAAGTTTCATTGATTTAGTCTAATCTATTTCTAAATTAATTTGTTCCAGCTAATTTCTAGGTTTTATGGTTCTCTTTTGTAACAGTTTGAGCTTTTGGAGAACAGATTTTATTTAATATGAAGTCTTTATGAAAATTGTTTACATCACTGATCCAATACAAATAAACAACAAATGTACCTAGGATTCTGAAATCTGCAAATCTGTAGTCATTATTTAGATATATTTACTCAGAATTCAGTCCCTACGAATCTAAAACCTCCAGTAAATCTTAGGTCTTTTTGTAAGCCATCAATTTCTAGTTCAGGTTTTAGACTACATGTATGACTTCTTAGCATTTTGCTTTTAAACTCTAGAGTCTTTTGTGTTTACTGGGAAAGACTGGAAGGTTGATCATCTTAATGAAATAGCTCCTCTCCTCTCCCATGAATTCTATATAATAGTAATTCCATTATGAATACTGTTAATTAAATTAGCCATTGAACTATATTAACTGTGACAAAAAGGACAGTACCAATGGATGTAATAAACACTTTGCTCAGAAAGAAGTAGTAAACCACCAGATAGTATTTAATTAAAAAATTAATGGGAAGCATGGAGATTGTTTCATGGAACCTAAAAACTCAGTGCAGTTCTTAAAAAATGGTCAAAGAACACAAAACTACTACAGTATGTTTATTTAGTATAACCCTAAAAGGAAGCCTTTGAAATCCACTTAAAGCTCCATGTTGACCCTCTAAGTTTCAGAAAGTGAATGCGATTGCCAGTAGTTTTAACTAAACAACGTTATATGTAATAAAAACATTTTCCTTTAGCATATTGCTTTAGCAAGGATTGTGACTCATTTTTACCTTGGTTAAGACATAGCTACAGTCTCCAAAGAAGGAATAATATTTCTCATCAAATGTTGAAATGTGGGAGCCTCCTTCAATACTGCAAGTCCCGGGACATGACTGGGTGACACAAGACCATTCACCTCCAGCACAGGTACTGAAATGAAGAAGGGATTCAGTAACCTTGGGTAATGCATGTGTAAATGAAATGAGAGATAACAAGGGCAGTCAATGCCTTAATATTCCTCTTGAAACATTGATCATACTGTCAAAGAAACCAACATTGCTTTGAAATCTCAGAATAAGTATGGGGCAGGCGCATTTATATTACAGATAATCTTTTATATCTTGCTGTTCATTTCCAGTCTTTGGACAGAATGCAGTCCTGGTGAAGCTGGCATCCATTCTGCAACAGATGAAGGATTGCCACTCATCTCCATTAGCATGGCTCAAGCTTCAAACATGTTAAGTATTTCTTGGAAAATAACATGCATGTTGGTGGTTCTTGTATTCATAGATAGGTAGGTGCATTTGCATACACTTATGCAATAATACTTCAGTAATTATAATGATATTGAAAAAATAGATACCATATCTGTCAAATATGCCTCTTAAATGTGATCTCCCGCTCTAATGCAACATCTCCCTAAATGTCACATCCTCCATAGTATTTACATGAGCATCCTAGTATTACACTGTAGTGCTGCAAAGGACATAACACAGTAATTCACATTTTTAAACACTTCCCATATTTGAATTTGATTGTCTTCTTTAATTGATTGGTCTTGAAATTGGAGTACCTATATCTAAACTCAGATTTTTGCTTCCAAATGTGAGGAGAAAAAACAGATGTAAGTATCCTCTAAAAATGTGTAATCAAGGAGCTTCAGCTGATAAGTAGTTCCTCATTTCTTTTTAAGGGGAAATTAGTAATTTTTCCCTAGGTTTAAAATGTTCAGGTAACATACCTAAAAAAAAGAAGTATAAGAAAGGGACTATGTTACCATGATCTGCATTTAGATGAGAAGGAGGCACCAGGAGCATAAGTTTCACCTTCATAGGTACAGTGGCATTCTTGACGGGGAATGCAGCCAGCACCATTAATGTCATCAAATACCATTCCTAGGATAAAAAATGGACTGTTACTCATTCCGTGCACTGCAGAACCTGCTTTTGTACACATATCTGGTAGATCCCTGAAAGCATGTTCTATTTCTTCTTTATTACACAGAAAATTAGTAGAAAGTACTTTAAAATAATGAGATGCCAGCTATGTAGGATTTGAAAGGGCTATGTTCCATTGAAGCCTATCTCAAATCTTAGAGTGATCAAAAGAGACCTCTAGGGGAATACCTTTCTGTTATGGACTTCATTAGATTGGAAGCAGGATTAAAATTACTAGATGATGAGGTGGAATGGATGAACCATTTGTAAGACTGCCCAGGGACATATTTTTACAGTAAATATTTTTATACCCAAAAGCAGAGGATTATCTAAGAGAAGTCAGTACTATTATACAAGCAAGTGATGGTGAATTCAGTGAGACAGGATGGATGATGGGCAAAAAGAGCTGCAAGGGGTGAAGATCCTACCATGCAGTCACTCACAACAGCGACAGTTCTCAGCCCCGCAGGTAAGAATGCACAAAAATAACTCATTTTCTTTGTTTGTCTTGCACTGATACTCAGTTCTCATGCGTAATTCTCTGAAGCGCCAGATTTTACACACTGCCTAGTGCTCTCTCAGCATCTTGTTGTTTAGACACCCAGCACTGGACAGGAAGGGTTTGGTAATTCGGGGAACAAGACACAGCTTTGCTAACACCAGGAGTTGTTATTGTGAGCAAACTGTGATTAAACGTTACATACTTTCTGTGAACTGAATATGGATGCTGACAATAGAAGACTTCCCCTTATTGTTAGGAGGGAGGTATTTTACTCTCAGTTCAGTGATTACATACATGTCTCAGGCACGTTTGTTGTTTAAAAGGGCATTTTTAGTAATTGGAATAGAAATGGTGCATGTGTATCAAGGAAGAAATGCAGTTATTACTTTGATGATAATAACAGTGATGACGTGATGAGAATGATACAGAGTAGAAAAGTTGTTAAATGTGTACTGGTAAGTGTTCTAGTGGCTTTGGCTGTAAGAGAAGGACAGGAAATAAGCTTGCCTGGAGGACAGACACAGCCGTCTGTGCAATGATCTTCACAAAGTGCAGATCGTTCTGGGTTGCTGCACGTGTCAGAGCAGGGGGAGCCACACTCCTGGTATTGCATGTTGAAAGGACATAATTTGGCTGAAAGTAGAAGGAGTATTATAATGCTGACTTTTCCTTTGAAATGCTGAGAAAACAGTATTTCATGGAATCATAAAATCATAGAATTGTTTAGGTTGGAAAAGACCTTTAAGATCATCAAGTCCAACTGTTAACCTAACCCTGACATCCCACCACTAAACCATGTTCCTAAGCACCTCGTCTACCCATCTTTTAAATACCTTCAAGGATGGAGACTCGACCACTTCCCTGGGCAGCCCATTCCAGTGCCTGACAACCCTTTTGGTGAAGAAATTTTTCCTAATGTCTAACCTAAACCTGCCCTGGCGCAACTTCAGACCATTTCCCCTTGTTCTACCACCCGTTACCAGGGAGAAGAGGCCGATCCCCACCTCTCTACAGCCTCCTTTCAGGCAGTTATAGAGGGCAATAAGATCTCCCCTCAGCCTCCTCTTCTCCAGACTAAATTTGCAGTTTAGATTATTTTCTGTCAAGATATAATGGGATATCCTGATCCAAGTGGAGGCTGCAACATTTTAGACTTTCTGATATATATTGAAAACCCTTTGTAATGCAAAATCCCCTAAACTTCCGTATTCCCAAAGTCTTGAGTATGCTCAGGTATAAAACTGGTTTCATTAAAATTACATGAATCTTTAAACAGCTGTCTTCTTCAGGAAAAAAAACCCACATATATGAAGTTTACTAGATATGGGTAGTAATAACAGGTGAAAGACCCTTCCTGAGATACTTACGACACAGCTCTGAGGTTCTCCAGTTCAGAGGCTGTCCGCCTGCATGAGCACACTGCCGGGAGTATTCAGCAAATGTGTTGCACATGCAGAAGTCTGCCATAGAGCTGTCACAGTGACATACGTCTTGTATGCAAGTTTCAATGTAGTCCTGAACATTCACAAGTGCATTACAGCTTGTAAATGCTTTACTGGTTAATACTGTCTCACAGATAGAAACCTAGGGGGGGAAAATAGAGAGGATAAAGCAAATGTTTAGAAAATACGAAACTAATTATTTAAGCCATGTAACAGAACAAACCAAAGGTCCATCTGGTCCAGAAACCTGTCCAACAGTAGCCATAAGCAGATGTTTAGGGAAAGGTATAACAATAGGGCAAGTACACACTATCTTCCCATATCTTGAGTTACTTTCAGCTCAGGTGACTTCCCAAGCATTATACAGTGTCTTTGTATTATGATATCCTCAATGAATTTCTCTTACATGAAAATTCCAGTCTTCTCTTGGAAGAGAAACGCAACTTTTTAGCACTCACTTTAGCAAAGAATAAAAAATTAAATTTAGAAAATTTTCTTTCCAGACTTACAGTTGAATCATATTCATGCCATATTTTTTCCAGTTCTAACAAATTTTTTCCAAAGACAAGGAGAACGTATTTTACACTGAGAAAACAAATTTTGAGAGAGAGGTTCTTACAAATTGAGCTGAGCAGTTCACCAGAACAGCAGGAAGAATAGGATCAGCACATTGCTCTGTTGGTCCATCCAGTTTCTGCATATTCCCAAACTGTACAGGAGTCAGTTTTGTCTCTGTAAAAAGCAGTCCAAATATTACAATAATATTTACTGGTTTGCTGGATTTTGCATGGAGATACTTTCTTTTGTGACACTACTTGCTATGTCATCAACAGTGATTGCCAAATAATATCACTATAATATGAAAGGAAAAGGAGGTGAAGAAGGTATACAAGGAACTGGATCCTAACTGTTGAAAACAAGTAGAAAGTTGCATGGGGCAGCTCTTAAAAAGGTCTAACAGTGATGGAAACAGCCTAATACATCTCAAAGCCCTGACTCTATATATAACTGGCAGCACAGCAATACATAAAGAAGTATTACTAGTTTTGCAGATAATACAACCCACAACCTGTTACAGTATATCACTAAAATAAAGAAAAACAAAGCACCAATACTTCATTTTGCTTTTTATTACTTACTCCCTGACATAAATTCATTGCTAATTGGAATTCCATTGAAGTCCCCACAAAGTCCACAAGTTTGATTGGCATATTTCTGATCCAGTTCCACCTAAAAGAAATGAGGAAAGAGAACTTAGGTTCATAGTAATGTCAGCCTTGATGGTTAGGAACATAGGCTACATTAATATTGCTTATGCACTGAAAATTTAACATACATATAACTGCACAGATTTTCCCATGTGGTAACAAGGTAGGCACCATGGGGAAGGAAGTTCAGTGACCACCAAAAAAACTTGATCTTATTTTAGCCCTGGTGCTGTGAACATTGACACATTGCCAGGTCTGGAATCTGAGGAATACTTCACCAGGAGGTGGGGACATTAGAATTGGGGGTCTGTTGATACTGAGCTGAACTTGTTGGAAAAAAGGGAAATTGGGAGAAGTCTGGAAGACACAACAATGCACTAAAAATGAACACAAATCCAAAAGTAACTAATGTCTGCCTGGCTGATTAAGACTGCAAAGATGTAAACAGACTTTTTTCAAAATACAGGCTTTCTGCCATGTTTTGGATGTTTTCTTACCAGGAGGGCATCCTCTTCATTCCAAAGGAAGGTCAGTCCTAACTTGGCAGAAACTTTCAAATAGCTGTTACTTCTCTCTATCAAGACTCCCATATGGCTGTATGGCAACTGAACCCTGGGGAAAGATCACCATAATTCAGAATTCAGCAGGGGTGGGGACAGAATATCCATTGAATATCCGCACTGATATCCTTTCTCATCCTCTTTGAGAAGCTGTGGCATACATAGGTGAGGAAATTAGTCAGCAGTAAGTAAATACAACACAAGTTGGCAACATTTGGGCTGTTTCCTATGCAATTGCTTCTCATTGTGCAAATGGATCAGCCTTGCTTTCCCTGCTGTTCCTTTTGGCTATCTCTATTAATGGTGTTTTTCTAGATAAAATGCTGGCATGTGTCTTTGGTTGTATTGTTCAAAAAAGTGCTGGGAGGTTCTGTCTTGCAGGCAGTATGCTTCAGGATATTGCTAATTACTCCTTAAAGCCCTTGATAATAAAGGGATAGACTCTTCAGGCTTTCTGTGACGTGAGTGCCATTCACAAAGGTGTACCCAAGATAACCGCTAGACTAACTTGCTATACATAGCTGCTACAATACATAACTTAATGCAGGATAGCTGCCCAAATATTTACCCAGCCTTTTGGATAGGTTTCACGCCCTATGCCAAAGTCAGTGCTACCACTGCTACATAGATAACAAGTTTCCAGACATTTTAAATGAGTGCAGGTACAAGAAGCAGTCACTGCTTAACTGCATACTGTTCAGTGCAAGGACAAAAGCCATCAAAAATTCCTCTCAAGGATCCTGTTCTGGTAAAATTAATGGAAAGTAGAAACTTAAAGGGTATAAAACCCTAACACTTTGACTGAATCCAGCTTATAGCCTCAACTGTATAGATGCATACACAGTTGTATGAGTGGAGCAGCATTTGGACTATAGCTCATCTGAACAAAATGGACACAGAGATAATCTCCAGAAGTGGCATGTAGCTGACTGTCAGGCCCTCTTATTTTTGTGGATAATTCAGGAAGGACCTGAGCCCTACAGCTCCTTGGGAGCAATGTGATATCAGATGAGAGAAAAGGATGCTCACTCAAAGAGGCCACTGGGAGCAAAAGCAGTGATAGCAGTTTCAAGTTATGAACGTACGATTTGCCATCAAGCAGGACAGAGCCACGGGTCAGTTCAATCACTGCTCCTTCCAGTTGCATGATGACATGAGTGATCATGGTAGCATTTTCCACCATTGTGCGCCTAATCTGGATGTTGAAGTCCTCATAGGGAGATTTGCAGTTGGATGCAAAGATGTAATTGCAGACCCCAGGGAAGTAAAAGATGTCCCCATCAAAGTTCTTGAAGTGGAAGTTACCCCATGTGCTGCACACACGGCCATTGTGAGAGGGGTTGCCAGCTGTGGATTCAAAATAAGCAGTAAGAATTTTCTGTAATTTGCTGTATATACCCTCCCTTTAGTTGCTTTTCCCTTTTTATTTCCTTCACTAGCCTTTGTCCAAAAAGCCCATCTTCTGTTTTCCTTCTTGTCAAGCTATTTGTTTACCAATCTGTTACTAATTTAGTTGAATTATCTTTTGTGTTTAATCTGTTTTGCATAGGTATATAGGGCCTAAGATCAGAAGAGACCTCCTGGGTCACTATGTCCAATGCTCTGGTTCTGCTGACAGCCATATTCTATAAATTCTTTCCTAAATGTACGAAGTTCTGAAGTTTCACCAAAAAAACCCAGTTTAAAGTTAGTTTAAAACTATCTGGTACTCCTACTAGGGAAGAACACTCATAGCTGCACCATTTGAATGGCTGGAGGACTTTTGCCAGCATCTTCCAAAATGTATTCCTGTCTCATGAATGCCTGGTTGGTTTTGTGCCAGTGTTACACTTCTCCTTGAAGGTGTTCTACCTCGCTGCACCTCCCCACCCACCCCCCACTACAGAAATCACTTATCTCTTTTCAGTCTTCATTTCCTTACAAGCAGGCTCTCCTATCTCCTTGATTATCCCCACAGTCTCTGTGTCTCTTCCAGATTTACATGCACCCTGCTTGAACACAGCTAGTCAGAATTGTACCCTATATCCTAGTTAAGGTGTCTCACCAGTACTTTGAACACATTAATATTTCCCTGTCTTTACTGGAAATATTGTGCATTATTTATTACAGTATGATTTTTATATATATATATCTATCAAAATACGCCTTTTTGTTTTTTACAGCTGCATCTTACTAACAAAATGCAGACCGAGTAGTGGGGTCACATTTAGATTATCCTTGTTACTTGATGAACTGACTACTTTTCTTGTTCATTTTTTATTTTATGATGCTGAAGGATCTTACACAATTTATTAATCTCTTCAGTCACTCCACACTCTACCTGTGTGACCAACAGGAACACAGATATCTGAGCCATGACATTTGTTTAACTTACCCTTTAGTTTCAACGTGTTTTGAAAAGGTGGAATTATTGTCACTTCTTGGGATTTTGAAGCTGGTGGAAAATCTAAGGGGGGAAAAATGATCAAGTTTAATCTTACTAGAAGTCCTAAAAAATGGATAGAGATTGCCTAGTCTCTTTAGTAATTAACATTTCCTACTACTAGTTACACTCTAGGGGGAAGTTTCCACAAGGTTTTAGTGTTGGTTTTTACACAGTGCTTTGTGTTCTGACATTCTATATATCTCATTAACAGCCAAATCTCAAGGACCATGCTCTTTGGCTGTAGTACTTTCTTCCAGTATTTGTTCAAGACTCCCATTTGATGCTGGCCCTGATGTTCTGAACTCAAAAGCAGCAACCTGATCCTTAGAGCAATGTAATAGCAGTTCAGAAAAAGCAGTGCTAATATCTACGTCTGAACCTTTGCCTCTCACTGCACTTAGAAGGAGAAAGTTACTGAAGAATATTAGAAGCTGAGGATGAGAAACAGGAGCTCATTTTTTTCTGAAGCTCAAATCTTTCTTTGTGCTGAGACAGGCACTTTTCTACAACCAACCAACTTTTTTTAAAAAGCAGTTTTAATTCTGTGAAACTTTAATCATGTGCTTTTCATACAAAGACTTCTATTGGTAGGATCCAGGCCTAATTTTCCATGTCCAAATCCAATGTTTTCACTTTGGATCCAGCAATGAAAGGGATAGAATACTTAGAGAACCTGCAATGTGATTTTCTTAACGTGAGAGTCTGAGGAATTGATGCAGTTTCTCACTTGAGAGTGTCAAAATCGTAGGATTTGATGACTTCCAAATTGTAGATTGTGCAATATCAGCCATTGACGTCTGCATTTAGACCAAAAAATATCACTAAGACAAATATGTGTTTTAGAAAGACAATCTCATCTAGTCCTGATGTAAGGATTTAAAGGGAAAGCACACATACTACCTACCTTTTTTAATCTGTTCCAATAATTAAATGCACTTTCTATTATTAAATAATTTGTGGTTCACCTCCAGTTTGGGTTTATCACTATTTTAATTGCCAGCTAGTGATCTCACAAATTGCAGATTGCAGGGCAGGCTTCATGATTAACTGTTTCAGCCTGTCTTCACTAATAACCAGTCAGCATTGTATCCTTCCACCCTTATTTTGCTCTGTACAGTTACAGTGGTTGCTCTGTACAGTTATGTGTCATGCATGATCTTATAGTGCTTAATTATTCTAATGTTTAAGGTAGTTACAGTTTTCTTATTCTCTTGTGAGTGATGCAGTCATCTTGACACAGCATAAAAAAACTATCTTTTATTACCTACTATCAAGTACCTTGGTGATATGTATGTATACACACACCTTTTCTGAAAATACACTTTTAGATAGAAGGTATGTACCTTTCATGACCTTAAAGATTAGATAACTGTATCATATCAGTAGACCAGATCCACTGGACCAGATCTCAGAGGAAGTTCTCCAGGTTAGAGCAGTTAGGGATTAGCTGGGAATCGGATATATTGTACAGAGGATTTCTCTCCTTTTTTTTGGGGGGGGGGAGGGGGGGGGGAGAGGATAGGAAGAGTATGTTCTTGCTAGGAATAAGAAGATACCACTGATCTTACTATTTATCAACTCATTTTTGGAGAAAATCTTAGAAATAGATCAGCATAAAAATACTTACGTTTTTGTCCCTGCAGGATGGATGGAGAACCATAGTTTGATTTTGTTTGTTGTTCGTCATCCTGGGCTTGAACTGCATCAAGAAGAGTGTAAAAGGAAAACGTTAACATCTAACTTTCTTGAGTTCCCTCATAATTTCTCAATTATACCCGTTTAAACATGCAACAGTCAGTATATCAAAAATCATTAAAGCTATGTTCATGTACAGGAGGTCAGATTTGCATCAGGACCTGTGGTACATGCAACCATGATGGCCATATACCACTCCTTCAGCTTAAATTACTGCAGGAAAGCCATCAAAAACACGTTTGTGATAATTTGAGCAGATCCTTATTCTGTCATTATCATGGTACCCCTGGATGCCCTTATAAGCTTTTCAGATAAAGGACTTGATTTTCTTGGGTTTTTTTGATCACTGTGTGCATTAAGCATCAGTAAACCCCTTTGTCTAGCCAGAGAGCTTTGAAAAGAGCCCTTTTGTACGGGAAGAATTAATGTTAAGAGTTCGAGGACTGATCTCTGTCCTCTCTTACAGAAAGCCAAAGTTACTCTCTATTCTACAGTTTCAAGCCCCTGTGGTAAGAAGGAAAACAAATGCACAAGCCACACAGAAAGAAATAGCTCTTTCCAATAGATACATTTATGACTGTTGATTTTGCCCCAAAGCAAAACTTTTTGTTTCCAGTGAAGAAACCATTTTTCATTCCATTCCACTGCAGCATCAGCATAGGAATACACAAAAAATCTGCAGGGGCCAGAGGGGCTTTTAATGCACTGCTTAGTGAGAGTCGCCAGGGGACAGGTTGCAGGGGAGGAGGTTACGCTGGGTGAGAAAACCGAAAAGGCAGGCTCA
Source organism: Gorsachius magnificus (assembly GCA_034008185.1). Taxonomy (NCBI): domain Eukaryota; kingdom Metazoa; phylum Chordata; class Aves; order Pelecaniformes; family Ardeidae; genus Gorsachius; species Gorsachius magnificus. The sequence goes on along the minus strand of CM067086.1, from coordinate 4,622,843 downwards.
CCCCCTGCTGCATCCCACGAGAAGGGCAGTCCGTGGGTAGCACCGCTAGAGGGGCTAATGCTGAAATCAGAGCTGCAGGGAGCTCTGTAAGGTGCCTTCCTTTCTGCAGTAGCTGGGGGTCTGCAGCTGGTGTTTGAAGAACACATTGTGCCCCTTTTTAAGCTATGAACCGTTCAGTGCCTCTGGGCTCCTCTTCTCTATTGCCTAGCTTCAGAGAGTTTTTTGCTTCTCTCCCCATACACTGTATGGCTCCCAACGCCCTGCCTCATGCCATGTGCATCACAGATTCTCATTTCCATTGCACGGTGTGGTAATGCTACAGCTAGTCTTTTGATGATCTATTTGATACTACCACTTTTTAACATAAGTTAGTGGGGAATTGCCTGGAAGTAGGAAGAAGTACATCTGAGGTCAAAATGCACTAAAACCTAATGTGGTTACCTTAAACGTTAAGGAAAATTAGCAGGTGAGGTATATGTAAAAAAGATTTCCACTCATATGTGAGTATTAAGTGCCCTCTTAGAATATTTGAGGCAACTCCATTTCTTTTCACCCCATCAAAAACCAACCCTGTGCTCTAAGCTTTAATGCAACCTCATGTGCAAGAAGAGATGAACTTTTAAAATCTGTTGTCCAATGTTTTTCAAACAAAATCCCTCGCTCTTTCAATACTGTATCATCAGATGATAAAGCACACAAAATCTTTAATAATTGCATGCAGACAGACTCCACTGATTTGTTCCTTCCTAAAGCCACTTTTGCACCTTTTGGTTTGTACATTTGGAAATGCTGTGCCATCTTAAACAGGACATCAAAAGCTAAATGCAAATCTTGAGGCATTTTGATAGAAATGTGAGTGCTGAGTAAGCCCCACTGAATTTAGTGGAGCTATTCTGGTTTTTGACTGGAGAAAATAGGATGAGGGCATGGACTACAATATAAATTTTCAAGACAGTTAATTTCCTCTTCTTAAGAAGGGAAGTATTTGTAACAGAAAAGAAAACCTTGCATAAAAGTAACAGCTTATTAATTAATAGTAAAATTAACATAAAAGGAACAGCTTATTAATTAATTTGCTTCACAAAGCCAAAAAAATAAAAGTTTCAAACTCCAAAGCAAGTTATAATTTCTTTAAAACAGTCAAAATGCCAAGCAAGTGAATCTTCCTACCTTTGATCTGTATGAAGGCAAGTGCTATTATTGATATCCATAGTGGTATTCGCGTCCCACCACCTGTGCCCATCTTCTGGAAGTCCGGTAGAAACTACCGAACAACCTGCCTCTGAGGAAATACCTGTCTGCTCCTGAGTCTTATATAGTGAAAGAGTAGGTTTTGGCTCAGTTCCCAGATTGTTTCACAAGGTTCTTAAAAGGTGGGGCTTCAGACATTTTAGTTTTGCTTTGCAGGTGCACAGGTAAATAGAGGATGCTCTGACTTACCCTCAGCTATTTGCACTGTAGGAGGAGTCTTCATTCTACAGGTCTTTTTGATGAAATGTCAAGAAGGGAGCAGGAAGAATTTTTGCTCAGGCTTAATCTTCCCAAATTGTTATATATTATGAGATAAATACAATTTAAGGGACTTCTGAGTTACTTCTGAGCAGAAGCTTGGAATAAATCACTTTTTATTTTCCTCCTTAGAGTAAATGATGGCAACTTATAACTTCTCAAAAAACCCAAAGAAGTTACGTCTGACACAGATTTTTTTTTTTTTTTTTTTAATGAGTTTGCACCTGTCTGTGTAGCTACTTTGCCTGTGAAAGTGGAGAAATCAACTGTCTTCTAAGGTCAGCATTTATCCAAAGGCCAGGCACAACACAGGACTATGCAGTGAAAATCCTTCAGCATTGGAGAGTCAGTAATATGGACCTTTCCTTGAGAGATTCTTCTTTCACATGGGCACTTTTAGTGCTACTTCAGCTGTTTCTGTTCTGAGTAAACATGATTTCACCATAACAAATTAGATTGATTCTACCTACAATAAAATATGTAGATTTTCTTGCTGATTTCTGTTCCTAGAGACACAAAAGGACTGATTTGCAAGCATGTCCTTTGGAACGTTCCTTATCTTAGGAACAATGAGAGTATGAACAGTGTTTAGTCATTATGTTAATATATTTATTTACAGCTTTATTACTTTGGTGAATTAACCTTTTATAGTGTTTTACCCCAGGGTGTAGAGAAACACAGTCTTTCAGTAGGAGGAAAGGTCCCCTAATCCCACATGGGATCAAATAGTTCCTGCAAAGTAGTAGTACTGGGATGGTCTTCACATTCTGTGGGAAGAGGACAAGGTATAATTAGGTTTCAAACTGGGAATGAAGTTTAGGTTAGACAACAGGGAGAAAATTTCTTTTTGCAAGGATGGTGAAGTACTCTCATAGGTTGTCCAAAAAGACTGTCGAATTTCCATCACGGGTGGTTTTTAAGAACAGTTTAGAAAAACACCTACCTGAGAATGGTGTTAAGTGCTGTTGTCAGTGCCCTGGGGCAGAGGAATAGACTAAATGGCCATTCAAGATTCGTTCAAACGTAATTTTCTATGATTTCTTTCTGAAAAATAATATGCATTTTCTCTGTTGGAGGAGTTATATTTGAGGAAGTAACTTAAACACTAAGAGAGAAATTACAGGCACTTTTTTTTCCCCAAGCGGTAAACAAAAGCAAGAAAAGATGCTGTCTTTCCTGAACATTTTAAAAGTATAGCTGGTTACTAATAATTAAATAAAAGTGACATAGCTAAATAAAATTGGAAGTGTTGAGGAAAAGAATTGGTTGATTTCAGTCATGAATTATACCTCTGGCAACTTCATTGACGTATAAGTCTGTAGAATTTACCTTTGTATTATTTAAATGAGGAAAAGAAGATGACTGCAAGATACTTATGTAAACAGAAATACATGCAGTGAAAATTCAAGGGAAATGTTATCACCTCTTAACAGTTATTATAAATAAGTTCCAGGATGAAGAGCAAAAAAAGATAACAGATATAACTGGTATGTATTTAAAGTAGTTATAAAATCATGGTAAATTCGGAATTCATTTTCCAAAACCCCAATTTCACCACTGATGATTCCCATTGCATGGCTATCGCAAATTAGGCTGAAACAGGTTTGCATTTAAATGTAACCCATTTGACTGAGCTTTAAGGCACCATCAGAAGTGGTTTCCTATATCTGCATTTTTGGCTGAAAGTCTCAAATGTCTTGTAAGTTACAGATCTCATTATCCTTACACTCCTAAGTGGTTACTTCATTGATCAATTCTTTTGCCATGTTAACTTCCATTATCTTGTGCTGATTCTTTTCAGAAATTATTATAAAATGTGTCAAAATATGTGCAAAAATAATTTCCAAATATTTATGATAATTTAGCAATTTTACTAATTATTCAAAGAAATAATTCCTCTTCAAAGTATATTTCACCTTCATTCACTCAATAGACCTACATAGGTGACATGGGAATGTATTTTTTTAAGATTGGTTTGGAATAATGTGCAGATTTGTGTAACTGTTTATGATCAAATCAGCGTATAGTTGACTGCATAAGCAGAAGTATTAATATATTAGAAAAATGTATTGGTGTACATATTTTTTATTTTTTTACCAGAAAAGATCAAAGATTCTGACACTGCATTTGATCTGAAAAGCCTGACACTTCTTTCTATATCTTCTTTTTCTTTTTTCATGGGATTATATTCCTACTCTCTGCATCTGCAATATTAAATTGCAGGAAGAGTTGTTAGCATTTTCAGATCCATTCTTTTTAATCATACATGATCAAATGCTCAATGGTGATGATGTTATTCACACACCTGACTCATGATTTCTGAACCTGGATCTTCATAAGAAAAAATGAGACCATCATATCTTATTTTCATACACCTTCCTTATCTGTAGAATGCAAATAAAATGTCATAGCAAATTTGGTTAACTTTTGGGCGCAGTAATGATTGAAATCAGTGTCTCCATTTATATTTCTAAGATCTAGAATGATGGACTCATAGAGATATGTAGAAGGTGTCTAGTCCACCTAGTGCTATATTGGAGTAGCTTCATTTCAAGGGAAGGATGAAAACATTTGTAATTGATAGAAACTCTTGACAATTCCTCTGTGCCAGCGCTAAAATGCAAGTTAACAAGGATCTGGTTTTTGGGTTTTTCCCTGGCTGGTCATTTGCCCACTTCTGAGTCCAAGTTTAAGCTCCAGAATTGGTGCTGGGACATTAGGCTTTGCATTCAGCTGAAGAACCATTCTGATTGTCCCTAATTTTTGATCTGTGCAAATTCAAACCCATGTTTTTTATCTGGAAGTTTCTATGGAGAAGTGAGGCAACTGATCAGTTTCTGCTCAAAAGTTGTTCATGAGCATTGTAGGTGTTCTCTTAATTATGTGAAGATGAACTACATTTCAAACAGTTGCAGTAGGTATTTTATAGTATGTGATACAATATAGTCTATCTAAAGTAAAGCTGTAACAACTAAAATAGGGATACAACTCCTTTTATGTCCTTTACTAGATCTTAATCAAACATAGTGCCATTGATCCATTCATTTACTTCCAAATGCTTAGATAAAACTCAATGATTGAAAATGAAATCACATTAATACATGAGTTCTGAAACCCTATTTCATTAACATGAGTAGTTCTCCTGCTGTCTTTTAATGTGTACATTGTAGAGGGCCAAGTACATAATGTTTTGATCTCCATTGCAGCCTCTGTGCTTTACTGTAAAACAGGTAATGTGTAATATGATTAGGATCTATTTCTGGTTTTATTTTTATTATCTGTTCATTTCAAAGGTTGCAGTGCCATTTAGAAGAATCCAAGCAAAGCATAACAAGTTAAATCAGGCATTGGAAGCTGTCTAGCTTCAATAGAAGAGGCTAGTTTACACCAAAATGACTAGGAAGTAAAATATATTGAGTGATAGTATCTCTCATTTTATTTAACAGGTTTTTTGGGGAAGAAATTCAGTCACAGACCATCTCGGAGTCCTGCTTTAAGACATTCCACCTATGCAAAGCTAGTAAAGAGACCTCATTTTATAAATATTGCATGTTAAATATACCTATGCTCTTATATTAACCAAGTTCCTTTTCCTGGGAAAGATCTGAAAAGTCATGACTGGTGAGGACTGGGTCAAGTGGGCAATAGTATTCGTATTGGCACAATAATGTGAGATTACCACAAGTTCCCAGAGTAACCCAGCACTGGTATGAGGTGTTTTCCCTGTAACAAACATTTAGAGGCTGAACAGCATTGTTTTAGCCCATGCCTTCCTTCACACCTTCTCCGCAACTCCAGTGCCAAATTCCCAGGATTTTTGCATGCCGAATAACCCTTCTCATGACTGGCTGCTTCTGCTATCTCTATCATTACAGTTTCTTTGCTTCACATCTACCTGCAATCAATATCGCTCTGCATTCTTCACTTCCTCTTTTTCCTCCTGTGTCCTTTATCTTCTTGACATACTCACTTGAAGACAACTTGAGATCTGGTTTTTTTTTCATAGTATTTGGCATTAAATGCTGTATGTTCAGAGTACAGCTCCCATTGGTTTCAGCAGTAACTGAATGCTCAGCACTTTTGCGTGTTCGATCTCAGTGTTGCAAGCAGATTGTCCAGAAAAGGAAGAATAAACAGCTAAAACCCATGATTATAATTTGATATAAAACTTGTAACTAGCACCACAAATGAATTTTATGGCACTCCAGCAGCTTGATGATACTGTCCTTGTTCTTTTCAGCATTTCCTCATTCAGTCACTTCAAATTTAAGTTCTGCAGCAAAGAAAGCAAGCAGGAAATCTTAAAGAAAATTTTACCAGAAAGATCCCTGTAATGTTCTGAGTAAGAGAAGGTTCTGCAGAAAAAATAATGTGCATCCTGTACTATTAGGAATATGAACATAGGGGCCAGAGTAAGGTTTCCATGTTGTCTGTCTATGTCTGAGATCTCTGTGTATAAACGGGATATACACTTAAGCCTCTTTATAGCTTGTAAACGCAGACACCACAACTGTGCATACTAATATTTGTAATTGGCATTATAGACTAAAAAATTGATGTAAACACACATACTTGAGGATATATTTACATTGTGCAGTGGTGTATATTGCAGAGATCCTTCTGCTAGCAACAGCCAAGGCAAATTTATACTAGGAAATAGCATCACTACAGTGATATGAAGTTGCATCTAAGAGAATTTGTCTTCCTCTGAGGTACTGACACTGCAACATTTTATTTGGGGTATGAGCTGATATCTCTGCTCGGGGCTATACTGTGCCATGTGGTCATAACAGCACTGCCTAAAGCCAGCTGAAAGCTGGACTCCGTTATATAGTGCCCCAAAATAAAAATACCAGTCTTCAGAAGCAATTGGTAAGTGTTTGCAGGCTCAGAGAAATAGGTACAGCTAGTAAAAGAGTGGGTGAAATGGAGTGCTGAGCTTAGCAGTTTACTTAAACCCTTACGGGGACCTATTAGTGATGTACAACCTCAAAAAAGTCTACATGTTAGAATACTCTAGTGGACATCATTCTGCTGAATGACACTCAGGTACATTTGTAATAATATAAACAACAGACTGTGTAAGAAGTGGAGATATATCTACTGCCACCGCTAGTGAGTTTTGACAAAAGTTGTATGGTTCTTCCTCCACTGGACCCTTGCAAACATACTTTCAGTTTACATCTGTAGCAGAGTTTCTTTATCCAAAAAGTGCATGGAAGGTATGTAAGTGCATGTAAACAAAGACAAACATGGAGAAGGAAACACAATCCTTTAGCCCCTGTATGATTTGGGACTCTGAGAAATCAATTAAATTTATAGCTGTGGTATAAAAGTTAGCAAAGACCTCTTTACTATTTCAATTCAAATGTTGACATTCATTTAATAATTGAAGTTTCTGTTCTGTCATCCTCCTTGAGGGAAGAATATATTGCATGGGGTGTGTGTGTGTTGAATCTCTATTTGAAGCTCTATTGTAAAATAATGTTTAAAAGTTTCTTTTCTATATTTAGCATTTCAGTTTGCAAACTTAGATAATAGTACAGCAGAAAGACTTAAACTAATGGAAAATGTTGGACAAAATACAGGCTGGTACAAATTGACCACAAATTAATTTTACTTGGAAGTTTGGATAAGGTTTGTAAGTGTCAAAGGATCACCATCAGTTCTGCAAGACCTTATTGCAGTAGCAGGCATCAGGACCATAAGTACTTTGAAGACAATCCTGATGTTCACTCGCATGTGTGATGCTTTCTATTAACATCGTCTTCATCCATTGTTTTATTTTTAATTTAGTAAATTTTATGCAAAGCTTTTATTTATAAAATACTAAGTTTGCAAGGTCAAAACACTGGGAGGTATTGGTGTTAAGACCATCAGTGCAGTTTCATGAGATACTTTTAAATTACGTGAGTGAAATAATGTTTCTTGGGGGCTTCTTGCTTTTTTTATACAGAGCTTAGATAACAAGTATCTCTTCAGTCATTTGTTCAATTATTTTTAACTGTGTCCTAACATTTTGTTCCTGTGTGTTACTCAAACCTTCCTCTGAATATAGGCTCATCAATTTACTCAGTTATTTTGCTGTGGTGCCCATCACTGGAGTACCTGAGAAGTTCATCAATAGTAATATATTCCTTTTGAAAATATGTTTGGAAATACTTGGGATTTATTATCTTTGTTTACATATTGCTAGATGAGGCATAGAAAAGTTATGGGTATTCATTAATTTTGGATGAACAGTCTAACGCTCCTAGGATTGATTTTTGAAAGTACTAAGTTTTATTTTGGTAATGTGCACGTTTAGAGTGTAGACTTCAGATAGAACTGTGAAGGTGACACAGTTCTGCAGCTGAGATGCTGAGGTGTCCAGCATGGCATCTAGAAGAAAACAAATCACTGACTGTGAAAATTGCAGTTTAAACAAATATGCACAGCGTCAAAAAAAACTATTCAAATTGAGGAGGAAATTGAATCCATTTCAACATGGTGACATCTGTGTGCCACATTCACTCTGCAACAACCAAATTCTCCAGGCAATGAGAGGACTGTGGACAACCATCACACTCACAACATGCTGTCATTCAACTGCAAATCCGGGTTCACCCTTCCTACAGCAGGTGCTTGATGTGCACCCAGTGAAATAGAAACCCAGTGGAGAAAAGCAGGATCCAATCATATACTTAGAGATTGTGTAATACTGCATACGCACAAAGATGGCACATTACGACTTCAGATAGCCGGCACTCACTGCTCACGTAAGTAATCCTTCCTCATTGAGCCTGAGTGGGTAGAGGAGAACTTCTCATGACAAATTCTCATTTCAGTGCGTGCTATGTTGTAAGTTATCGCAGAGCGTGGTTTTTAGATATATTCTCTAAATATGCATCATGGAGATGACTAATTGGTCTGTGTGGTTTGCTAAGCTGAGCCGTCAGCCTCCTTATCGTTTTAGAATGCCAAAGTATGATATAAAACAAGAATGCTGTCAAACTTGAGCAGCTAGACTTGTACTGTATTGAACATCCACTACGTCAGTGGATGAATTGTCTGTTGACCTCTTTTATAGTCAGTTTTCGGCTTTATTGATCTGAAAATTTTGAAAATCCTTATCTGCTCTGATCAGTTGCTACAAGTGACTGAAAACTGGTGTTGCATGTTCATGTTTTGTACATGAGAATTGTGTTGACTGAGATTTCTTTCCTTGACCTGAAATGACTGCCAGAGTTATGGATGAGTAGAAGATGATTCTGCTCCTTCCTATTGTCACAAACAGGCAAATTTTATCCATGGCGGTTCAGCTGTCAAACAGTTTCCAGTAGGGGCATGGTAATTTGTGCTAGCATATGTGCTTGAATGGCTGCAATGTATTATTTGCGTGTGTTTCAATTTCGTGACTGAAATAGTAGTAGATCCTGCTTATTGGTGAAAGCACTAAGCTCTGTTGTTGAATAAGTTCAAGTAATTTTATGGAGAGCAAGCTTCTGACTATTGACTCAAACTAAGCTCAACACTGTTAACCATTCCCCTCTTAATAAAATAGGAATGTTGTTACTGTTTCTGGAAAGTGTTTTGGACATTACAGATAGAAAACCCTGCATTAGAGCAAGTAAGATAAGCAATAATGAATGCATCAAATGCAGATTTGAACTGACAATCTTACAATCTCTATGCAGTGGATGCTGAAGAGATCTGAAGAAAGCTTGTCCATTGTCGTGGAATCGGCTGCAAAACATTTCTGTAAAGGGCTGACTTTTTTGGAAATTGAAAATGAAGTAGGGCTTATTGAGGTTTATCTCAGATTAATATTGACACAAAGGGTTGTCTTCTGTTACTAACCTTATCAATGCAATAACATTTTTGATAGAGAAAATATTGTCATGAAATGAGGAGACATTTTTTCTGTCTTTACAAGAAGGAACAAATAAATTAGTTTGCTACAATCCTTAGACAGAAAGAGAAAAAATTGACATATGTTTCATGGCAGACAATGAACTCTTCAGCTTTCTGAAACAAACACAATCCAGAAGGCTGTCCATCTCCATTTTCTGTTTCTGTCCAACAAGAAAAGAAACAGGAAAAGTAAGTTTGCTTTTATGGTGTGGATCCTGCAGTTTTGGAACTCCTTTGTATGCTCATTTGTTCTCTCTGAATCATTCTTGCAAACAGGTGGGGAGCACTTTCCTTTCTTACTGGTTTTGGATTGAATTCAAGACTCCAGGAAACTCAAGTCTCTTACGCTGGTACACTTTCAAAGTTGTTCAGCATTACTCAATTGAGCTGCGCAGAAGTAAACCTGCATGTGAGTTCCATGCTCTTTCAATGATATTCTGGACAACTTTTAGTACGTTTCAAGACTCAAAGCCATCAGAGATAATTGTGATAATTTTTGTCAAACCAGACCTCCTCTGTAACCCAGACTACACTCTAATACACTTTTTATCCTGTACTTTTTTCATGTAACTTAGAATTTACTTTTGATTTAGGGCAAATCATTTAGGCAAACGTCCCCCTTTGGCTCAGAGATTCCCAGTGACAGAGAATTGTCTGCGTCTGTTGATAAGCTGGTTTAGTTGTTATATACTCAACATTGCTGAATGACAGTCTTATTTTTCTGTGTCGAGGGGAGGAAGCATACGTACATCAGCAGCTGAAGCACTGCCCAGCTGAGCACTACATCAGTTTGCTGGAAAATATATGTTAAAATTTGGCTAAAATAGGTTTGACTGTCTTGTTTTTCATGGAGCGTTTCAGCTCCCAGGAACTCAGTCCAGTTTTATCCCACACCAAGTGACTGTGGATCAGATGAAGACAAAATATTGCCTGTAGGTGAAAAAAGTGAGAGAAGCCATTTATTGTGTTAGGAATCGTTCGGGTTGCATGTAACCAGAGGGGGGTTGGCCACACTGGAGCTGTGTAGCAGTCACTTCAGCACACTCTCTTAGGGTTTGTAGTGTATTTCAACTTTGCTCTAACAGCTGCGTATCAAAAGGCTTAAATAATTTAGTGGTTTGTCTTACAGTTTACATAATGCTAAGTAATTACTGAGCTATTTCCGCACATTATGGTTTGAAGCTCCATCAAGCTAGACCCCCATTTGAACCAGCTTGCCATGGCTCACCTGAATTCATGGTAAACTCACAGTTTAAGCTAGCTGAGGAAATACAAGATGTTTTCTTACTGCAATCACTTTCCCCTCTAGTAGTTCAAGCTGAACTTACAAGTATTACTAAGAGTTCATAATGCAGATTTTGTACATTTTTATCTCATGCAACATTATAATAGCCTAGACTTTTAGGTAGTAGAAACAGGTTTCAGTGTATCTGACCTATAAAATCTTCTGATAATTCAATTAAATTTTGTCCACTGAAGAATTCCTTTGCAGATATTCACAAAACTTACTATGCTGTTCTCAAAAACCTTTGCTCAGCTTGCCCTCAAGTTTACAGGCAGTAATGATTATCTCTATGTTGTGCAATCCATTAAATTGAAGTGGTCCTGGGAGATGATCCACCTAGATAAGCAATCTACTTTGACAATCTACTTTTCCACTAGAGAAGCTAGGGGAAAATTCCATGGGCTTGGAATATGCGTCTTTTTAACTTCTAACCTGCAAAATGTGGCGGGGGCTGTATGGTAAGTAAAAATAGACATGCACAGGTGGCTTCTAGGTTAGAAGTTTAAAAATCAGAGCTATTGAAGGGATGGTGATGTGTGCTGGTTCCCACCTTGGTAAATAAAGGGATAGGGTTGAAATGCCTGAGAAACCTGGTCAGAGTAAATTGTAAATGAATAGGTAAATAAATGGGTCTAAGGACACTTTCCCTCTGTAGAGCAATGACTGGTTTACATTGTACAGTTCCAACATACAAGATTAGCCAGGACAAATCCCGTTAAAGTCTTAAATACACAGCAAGCCTAGCCACTGTCCGGGGCAGTGTATATCAAAGCTCAGTATTTAATAACACGGGATGGCAAGTTAAATGCTAAGAAAGGGTGGAGGCCAAAGCTATGGCACTGATGATGGTTTTAAATGCCAACACTCTGGATGCATGAGGTCAATCACTCTTCCCTTTGCCATTCCCTGAAAACAAGACTCTTAAAACTCAGAGACACGTTTCATAGTGTGAAAACAGTATGAAATACTGTTTGTCTGAAATTTGAAATTTGAAATACTGGAAGTCTGAAACGATGTTTCTGTTGGCAGCCTTCCTGACGTGCACCTATTCAAACCAGGGAAGAAATGGTGTGATACACAGTATTGGAGAAACAGCTCCAGATAAAGATCTCCTCTGCATTGCTTTTTCTCTTCATTCCAATAACCACAAAGAATAAAACTACACTTGATGGAAGTTCTGCCACAGAATGTGCCCTGGTAGGCATGCAGAGAATTTTCTTGTGTCCCTCTCATGGGAATTTTGGGAGATAAAGGAGGAAAAGTGGCAGGAACGATAGTTGTTAGTAGTATCTTTTAGAATAGTAATGTTGTGTCTTAGGCTCTGGCTACAGTCACAAAAGATATTTGCTTACAGAACACCATTTCTTGAAGATATTGCAACACTGGTTAAGGTGAGCTAGAAGAGCACCTTCTGGAAATCCAATGAGAGGGGCTGAGCTGAACTGAAGGTGTTATGAACAGACTTCCTCATTCATGTGTCATATCCATAACCTGCAAGTAACATCTCTGAGCGTAAAGAGAAGGTTTACCTTTACAATTAATAATGTATTTAGAGAGTTACGCAGCTATCCAGCTTCCTGGCAATTGCTCCTCATGTCCCCAGCACTTTAGGTCTCATTAATATATCCTTGACTTCTTTATTTGAGGGTAGCTATAAGCCTGATGGTGATTCCTGGTGCTCTGCTGTTGCTAGCAGGAAATGTAATAATTATAAGAACCACTGGTAGTTACAAATTGAGGTCCGATTTGAGAATTTCTCTGACAAGGATGAAGCTGCAGTATAAATTCCTGTGCTCTGGAAGCATAAGAGTTCAGACTTACTCAATGGTAACCAGAGAACAAGTGAATGGAAGTAACATGATGCTATTTTACTAACATGCTAACTGGAAATTACAGCAAACTCTATGCCACTTTCCTGGCTGGATTTTGGCACCTACTTCCTTCTGCAATTCCTAAATTCCTTTTGCAAACCCATAACCAACTGCTTAATTAGTTTTTATGTTCTAGTCTTAATTTTAGATATTTTTCCAGTTTATCTGGCTAATTCTGATGCCAATTCTTTTTTCCAGAGCACTTGTTGCCCATCCAGTACTGGTATCATCAAGAAATGCCATTATCCAAATGACAGATGAAACACTGAATGGAACTCTGTCCAGAACAGGTACCAATTTACATGTTCATACAACGAACTAGAATGATTTGTGATATTGGTGTAATATATATCAATAATTTTCTATGTAAGTTTAATAATTTATTAATATATAGAATAATGTCTTAGCAATTTCCTATTCTGTTAGTTACTAGTGCAAAATCTGTGCTGTTTGAATATGTCTATTTTCTGTTAGAGTGAAGAGCAGATTCTTACTATGACAGTATTTTTAAACAAAATATCAAGCAAGTACTCATCCATAGAGAATCTACAGCACTGCCAAAAGGTTGTTCTCTCTGGTGCCAAAACACTAAATAAACAACTTTGAGCCAAGCATCTGTGAACACAAGGACTAGCCTATTCAAACCATTATCTAGGAGAACATGAACAATAGCAAAGAATACCATTTGTTGGTTGGTTTCCACCCTGAAATGTATGTTTAATACTAAGCTGTGCTGTGCAGACAGGTATCTGAAAGGAAGTTTCTCATGTTCAGTAAGAACAAAGTAAAGAACTCACACTTCATTTTATCCCAGGTAAATACCAGGCTTTCTCTTGATAGTAAGCATATAGCCCATAACCATACAGGTCCCAGATTTGGAATTCTTATTCAGCCAAAATTTCACATCAAGCGCTAAAGGTTAAATTTGTTTGTTTCTGCAACGACTGCAAAAAACAAAATTGCAATTTTACCTGAAGGGGTCTCCTGGTCAATCTAATGTAAATAGGAGATTAATTTATTCCTGGTGGGTGTTTTGGAGCAACAAGGAGTTTAAATATACTGAGCTGAATACCACACTCAGCCAGCATATACTCTAAGCATGCCAGTTTACATATGGCTTCTAGGGGTATCAGACAGCATCTTTAACACAATGAAAGAGACAAATGTTACTGTATCTGTCGCAGGTCCTTGGAAATGACCCTGAACATCAGCACAAGCTTCATTCTTGACTGACTAAACAGGGAGCAACGCACCTGAAAGGGCATGGTCTGGTTGATAGCTGTGGTGCAGCAACAGCAGGAGATAAACTTGGAAATTTCCTTGGAAATCTGTCTTGCCACTGTGCATGTCCCAGGTTCTTTCCATAATTACATTCACTTCCAGATCAATGCATTTCGGTCAGGAAATATAACTGTTTTGAACCAAAACACCATGGTCAGGTTAAACCTTGGATTGTGAAGTGTATTCTTTCTTTATCTATAGTAAAATTTACAGTTGAAGTAATGAAATATATTGACCCTATAGACCTTGTAATTAATTATAGCAAATATCTGCGTAATTATCCCATGACTTCTGATTGTTTGCTTGGCTGTTTGAGAACATGACTACCTGCAATGTGCGACTTCCTATTGACAAGTTCGTGCATTTTCATTCCTTGGAAAAGTATTACTTTAAATTCAGAAGATACTCTGGTGCTGTTCCAGTGAAATTAAGTCCAATTCAAGCCTTGTTCCGAGTCCCATTTCCCACTTGTTTGGCAGAGATTTGGCTGATGAGTCCTGACTATGTCTCCCAGCAGGGCTACAGGGAGGCAGCAAGACTCTCTGCAGCTGTGGAAAGGCCGAGTCTTCTCTTCAGCTGCTTTTCTGTACTGGCAAGGAGTGAAGTAGGGATTCAAGGAGCAAAGCTTGTGTCATAATGGAGTGATGATGATGAGGGAGTTGGAACTGGGCAGTTTGGATGAAACAGACTCCTTTTGTGGCACAAAGGGGAAAAGGGCCATTTTTCTAGTTGGTAGGGTCAGAAAATGAGGGAGGAATGTTTTGACCCTCCTCACCATAATTAATTTCATTTTCTAATAATACTTAAAGAGAAAATTCTACATTCATATGAACTTAATGATCGATGGTTGTGGCTAGAGGTGCTTACTCTGACAATTATTTGTTTCAATGAACAGCTTCCCGATCACCTATTTGTATCTGCCATCTTTGGGAGTTATAGAACATTTGTCTACTTTTATTTGTTTAAGTTTGCATATTTGTTCAAGGTGCCAGCTGGGAAATGGCTTTTGGTACAGAAAATAACACCTACCTTATCATGGAAAAAAGGTGACATTTCTAACATGATTCTTACGTTGGGAAAATGGGTGGAAGTGCTGCTTTCCACACTATAATGCCATTTGGGGATTATATAGGAGAGTCATTTTTAATGCTGTTTGAGAGGGAAACAGGATTCATCAATAAGATCCAGCTCGAAAGAAGCAGAGGACCCCAGCAGAGATTTCCAAGCAAAAGGTAAAATGCCTGAAAGTGCTGCATCTCTCCACTCAGTTAAGGAGAGAGATGCTGGAGTACTTGGATGTTTGTGGCAAGGCACCTCGGTCTCACTGCAGGTAGCAACCAGTAGTGCAGAATGGAAGGACCTCTAGTTTCCCAAAGGGTGAGGCAACAAGAAAGGCTGCCTGAAGGCACATCAGTCATGCAGATATCTTGCTGGGGGAGAAAAAAATAACCTTGGTCTCAATTAAGATGAAGGGAATAAACAAAACCTTAGAGAAATGTTGTTTTCATATGAAAGCATAGAAATACATTGCATAGAAATGCAATTTTTCATGTGAATGGTGGGTGGAAGTAAGTTTTTTTGCAGAACTCTTAAGGTTCCTGGTTTCATCTGCTTGTTTGATTATTGACCCTTAGCTAGCTGAAGCAAGGAAGGCAGTTGTCCTGGACCAGCTAACACTGGCTTTTTCTGCCAGCTCAGACCCTCTGGCTCCTTTGTGAAAATGTTTCCTGTGACATTTGCTGATCTCATTTAATATCCACTTTGATAACCAGCCTCCTGCATTAGCTCTGCAGCCAGCAAGGCAAGAGACAGTAACCTTTGAGAAGCTGTCATCTCTGAGACCATTGCTGAATTTTTGCGGAGAGTGACTTAGAGGAAATCCTGCTGACAATATTTTATTTGGGTTTTAATTGTGTAATAATGTACTACTTAAAAATAAGACAATTATATTTATAACTTAGATGAGTCCTTTGGAAAGACAGAAAAGGTCTCTTTTAAAGCAAAAAAAAATAAAGTAAGTCCAACTAGGACTTGAGGTAAAGTTCAGTTAAACTTGCAAGTTAGACCTAGCAGAGTAACTATTGGCCAGCTGAGTTTTTTTAGAAATGGTTATAAATCCACTGACTTTGATTTACAAGCACATAGAACTAGGTTTGTGTTTAGCCTACTCTATAGAGGGGAATCATGATTATATCAGTGTATAGACCATTTTTAAACCGCTCAAAGAAGATATAATGCTTTAGGATGGATAGGAATTCTTTCCTTTATCCCAAATTCAGTGAGTGTGAGCACCTATCTATAAAATACCTGTATTTCTAACATGTGATTTCCCTAAACAGGGGATCACGTTGGTCCCTTAAATGATGTTTCAGAACAAAGGTTGTGCTACACTTCAGTCTCACACACAAGCCCTCTATATATTTAAGTTAAAGCAGGGTTCTAGTGGTGTTTATATTTTTCACTGTCTAGCCATGAAATTTGAATTTAAGCCAATAAGAATAGCATGTGTTATTCCTACACCTGTGACAGTCCTGCGGTCTTGCAATACTGTTCTGGTACAAATTGTCCTGAAAACCTGAAAAAAATTGGCATTAATTTAAATAAATATTTACATCAAATGTTCTTGGAATCCATTGTTTGGAAGCACCTGGCTGGAAAATTTCTATTCTGTTACCAAAAATTAATGGAGGTAGTTGGGTACTGTAAACCAGCCCTCTTCTACGTACTTAAATCTAGCTCTGTTGATTAATTATGAGCCTGGTCCATGATGTACTGGAAGAGAGGAGCACACAGCCACTAGACCTAACCTTTAAAAAAGATGCTAAACTAGATTCTCTGCCCTCCAGTGTGGCAATTCAGATGTACACCTGAATATTAACACTGAAACCATCACTCCAGTCTTCTACTACTCTACCCTGAGGAAGTTTGGATCTGGATCACACTCTTTTCTCTTACCTCTGGTTACAGACTGGGCTTTGCATGTTCCACATTTATGACAGGAAAAGGTCTGTTATTGTATAGTATGAGGCTCAGACCATGTCCCTAGTAAATATGAAGTGTTGGTAATTGCAGGAAGAACTGAGAAAAAAGGAGAAGGATTTGGGTGACCTACAGCCAGTCTTGTGTAAGTTGCTATGGAAGGTGATATAAAGTTGTGAACATATAAAGAGAAGCTGAACTGATGTCCTTCTTTTTATATATATATATATGTGTGTGTGTATATATATATATATATAAAAATCAATCAGTGTCAGGCCAAACCTCTGGTCTGCTAGATGTGTAATTACAGGGCAAAATGTTTCTCTCTGCCACAAAGGTCTTGCAACCAAAGAACAAAACAATAGATAGAAGGCAGGCTGTGGATAGCACACAAGTAATAGTGTATGGGAAAACGGTCTTAGTTAAAAGCAAGTGCAAAGGCTAGAAAGCATGGAAGCAGGGTATAGTGCAACTGTTCTGTGGAATACGCCCAGAGGACAACTCTTTGAGTAAATGTTAGCAAAGACATACTGCAGATATTTATCCAGGTACAGTGAAAGGGGATATGTGTGTATGAAATTGGCTGATCAGTTCAGCCACTACACACCTGTTCTCTTGGAGGCATTCCTTCTATCGGAAGGAGCAAGTGCAAGACTGAAATGCCAAAACATGCTGCCATGGCCAGTTCTGCCACGCTCATGGCATTGCATAAGATGCTCATAAAAGGAGAAACTCATGAAACCGTGTGAAAAATTAAAATACCCTGCAGGAAAAACATCTGCCCCCTCTGAACATTTACCTCCAAGATGTTACAGTTAAGGCTGGGACTAGGTCAAGGAGGGAAATGAGCTGCATTTTAAACCTCTTTACCCTCCAGTTATTTTTGTTGAGTCAGTCACCCACAGCTAATGTTTCTACTTTTTTTTTTTTTTTTCTCTCTCATGACCTGAACTAGACAAGACATGTACCATTTATAGAAACAGCGCTTTGGTGAATGAGGTGGTCCATGAGGACCTCCTTCAGGATGTATTCACTGTATCATGGTGCTGATGGAAGAGGCTCTCAACCTGTGCTAGCACTGACAGGCACTGTTTATTGCTGTTTCAACAGCCCTGTCAACAGAGAACAATGTTCAGAGCGGAGAATGGTCTTCATGATGACCTTCTTTAATTTTTTAATTTTTTTAATTTTTTTTTTTTTTTTTTTGCAATAATGCTCTTAAAAGGAGATTTGACAGTGCCACGCAGATCACCAGTTTCCAACAAGTTTGCTGTGCCAACACAAAAAATGAGATTTGGAGCAGAGAACAATCTCACCATAAACACTTTTGGTCTTCTCAGTGCAGGCTGGGAGGTTGACCCCAGGCTTCTAGGCATTTCCACTGAGGTGAGTTTGTGGAGGTCAGAAGAGCAGGGAGAGTGTTGGGCTGAGGGCAAAATATTCAGGAGGTGAGAGGGAGGAAGGAAGCAGTGACTGGGATGGAAGGAGTAAGAAAAAAGAGAAGAACATAGCAGCAATGAAAAAGGCTGGAAACTAGCTGCTTTTATAGTGGGGTGTGAAAGGTGATGTGATTTAAGTGAGATAACAGAAAAGATGCTAGGGTTTTCTTAAGTGTAGTGGGATTCAATGTCTTTGAACATTCAGTTAGGATGTCAGATAAAGAAAAGGGATCAAAAGCTACAATGAAAATGAAATTGCTGCCTTTCCATGTAAGGTTGTTTGAAGAGTTGTGAACATGTGTTTTACTAGCATGGTGCTTTTGATTTGTGGCAAACAGGTGAAAATCTTTTGGCAAAGCTCTGCATAAATTGCTGAAAAGCTCTTGGATCTTACTGGATGGCAACCTGAAACAGCAACTGGAACAGAACACATTTCAGTTCAGGTAAAAAGGAAAACTATGTGATTTATTTTTTTTATTATTATCATTTTAAAGACCTGCAGGTTAGAACCCCATAAAGCTGAGCACCACGCACATGTTGAATGAAATCTAGTCCCTCCCTAGGCTAACTCACACTCTGAATAGATATGAATACTGAGAAAGCGATCCTGTAGGTTTGGAATTCGGAAGGAACTGCAGATATCCTAGTGTGGTTACAGCCACTAATTTGCATAATTTCCCAAATTTCCTCTGCTTATTGATATCCTACTCCATCCTTCCCACGCTATAAAGGAGGAAAAGTTCTAGTGTTAGGGAGGGTTTATGATTAATTTCTAAAGTTTGTTGGATTATTAATATTTAAGCCTTACTACAGATTATTCTTGCCCTTCACAATTACATGTCTTTAAATATTTCAAAATCACAGATCTTTGGCTAGCAATCAACTGCGTTTCTTAATGGCTTGAGACTAGTACTCAGCTAGTTGCTCCTAGGCATAAGCCTTGCATATTAAGTTTATGTGTTCTTTTCTGGAGCCCAGTTACACAGCATATTTCTCATTTAAAAAAAAAAAAAGATATTTCAGAGCAAAGCACACAGGAAAATAGAGTTCTCAGTATGTAATATACATCACTGATGTAGCAGTCAAGAATTGGTATGTATTTTTCCTCTCTTCTGGCTCTCTTTGTGGTCTCTAGATCAAATCTCAAGGTATCTCCAGACATGACTTCTCATTTCCCCTCCTAGTCCAGATTTTTTGTGACAGTAACTTCTTACCTTAACAGAGCCTTAGCACAGCTAACTTTGGTTCAGCACCTGCACTCAGCTCTTTCAGATGCAATGACCTTGTTCACTGGTGACAATACCTTTTGATGGTAAAGAGTAATTATGAGAGTGGCTCATAAAGAAATAACACATTTCCACCTGTATACAGAGATACAGTCAGAGGTCACCGATTAACTGTATGGGATCCTTGTGCTGCTCAGTGGCTTCCTGAAATAACATTATGTCAGTTTTAGGATTAAATGAGAATCCCTGCTGCATGTCAACACAGGTCTTTCTCCTCCTATGAGTCCTGTGCATATGCAGATGGGTGGTGGATTATATGCAGATCTCTGGGAGGAAGCTGAGCTTCTGCAAGTGGTTTATCCCTTTGGAATTCGCACTAATCACCCCTCCCCAAGTAATGCTCCATGGGACGAAAAGATGCATAGATGCATAGCAGATGTAACACACTCCAGTTTAACTGTGTCTGAAGTCCCTGTGATTGCATTTCTCAGAAGTAGAGTTTCCTAGCCAGCAGCTCCTCCCAAAATTCAGAGCCAAAGCCCAAAGATATTGGATAAAACAGTTTTGCCTTCCCAAGGATGCAGAGTTGTGCTGTATTTCTGTACTTGCTGTGCAGAGGAGCAGAAGCAACACTTCAGCCTATTACCTGGCACAGCATCTAGTGACAGGTTCCTGCTGTCCTAGAGGTTGTGGAGCTCACTCATAACAGCTCCCCAGCTGGGCCTACTGTTTGGATTTTATGTGTACGTCCCAGGGAGTAGGGGTAGCTGCATCACCAGTAGCGGGCAGGAAGAAAGCAGAAAATATCTTGAAGCATGTAAGCTCTCCAATAAACAACTGTTTTTGCTGATGTCTCTGAAAAGAGAAGTTATGGCTGCCTACCAGCTATGGTTGTTTCACCTGATTTTTGGGAGTAAGCTGATTGTTTTGGCCATTCGCATGTTAGAATTGCAGCCAAAACCAGAAGAGATATGAAGCCATAGCAGCATGGACATGTCATAGGTAATTATAATGGAATATGGTATAGAGAAAAAAAGTGTGAACTTTTTTTAAGAAACAGGTAAACCATTTTTAATATCTAATAAAACAAAAGCAAACTCATTTACTCTTCCCTTTGACTCACTAATGTGTCAAAGTAGAGCTCATATTCTCTATCTGGCAAATAAAAATGTTAGCAGGGTGTGGAAAAGTAAAGAGAGAAGGACTTTCATTTAAACAGAACACAAAAAGATATAAAGAAAGTAGAGTACACATATATGAAATCCATAAATGTTACAATAAAGGTCTTGAGACAGGTGTGTATATATATATCAAAAGCAAGCAACCAGAAGCTCATAAAAAGGGACTTATAATGAAGAGTGAACAAAATGAGTTGGCATTAGGCCAGAAAATATCAAGCAGAAAGGTGCCTGGTTTAAAATAAATTAGAAAAAGAAACTCAAAATTTTTTAAAGGAAAAATATGGACAGTGGGAAAAAAAAAGGGTAAAAGAAACAGAAATATAGTTTAACTTGAAAGAAATTCCTTTGGGAACAAAACTAATGGAAGTGGCTTGTGAAAGACATTATTTTTGTATTAACAGGAAACAGAAAAACTAAAAGCAAATATATAAAAATAATGTAGAGGAATAAAGGTTATAGTTAAAATTATGGTTATTTTTCTTTTATAGACTTGCAAAATCCCCCATTCCTCCATCCCTTTCACCTGATTATTTTTGAAGTACTTTTTTTTTTTTTTATTCAATGCTATCATAATGTAGTGCAAGCACGTGCAAATGCTTCTCCAAATGCCCACTACTCGTAGCTCTAGCTGTAGTGCTGTATATCATTAAAAGTGGACTTCATTGCTCACTTGGAACTTACACGTCTCAACCTGTTGCTCATTTCATGTGCAGCATTTCAGTGCCAAATTCCTTGGCTTTACTTCTGAGTTAGAGCAGGTGTTGCTTGAAGAGACATTTAGACTGAGAGCGTCTCTGAAAGTCCCCCTTATAGATTCAGTAGAATGAATATTCCCAGCCAAGTCCAAATAGGGTTTCCCTTCCCATCAGTGGAATATGCCATTCTCACACAATATGAATGCAAATACTTATTTCTTTTGAAGTCAGGAAACCCCACCATTAATTGTCTGAAAATGGAGGTGAACGCTGAACCAGGAACCTCAGGAGAACCTAAACTCCCCCATTGACTGGAAGATCCTGATTTAATGATGCAACACAATCTTGGCTTCCATGACAGCTTAGTAAGGTAGGTGCTATAGATTGTTTCCCAGGCATGATAGAAAAATGTGTAATCCTCTGTTCACCTCTGTGACACTTTCCCCTTAAATCTCTGCTCACTTTAAAGTCGGAACCTGCTGTAAGAAAATTCATTTTAAAATTAAACATGGTGGAGAACCACCTTACCACCAGATATAATAAAGTGAAGGAGTGTCAATTTAACATTTGCCGTACTTTCTTCTCCCTGACCTTTCAGAAATTTATGAAAATGAGACTGGAAAAAAAGTAATTTCTCTTGAATTTTTTCTTTTCAATTTCCTTTGGAGTTGTTTTTTTTTTTTTTTATTCTGATGAGAAATCTTTTGTCTATGTTATTGTATATTGTACCTAGAAAAGTAAAAGAAGTAGAATTTTTTCCTTCTCTGTCATTTATTTTATGTCTTTTGATCTTGTCTCTGTCCTGGAGATGATATTACTGTGAAAAGTCTGTGCTAAATCACCAGGGTGAGAAAGGAGCTTAGTCCTTTGAAATGAATGTAGTCAAATTTGTGTTACACCCTCTGTGATCTGATAACAACAAATTTTACACGGAAAACATCACAGAGACGTATACATGCAGCTAATCCACTTACATGCCGACTTGAACAAATATTAACAGAAGAAACACCATACCTGTGGGTAATGACCCACCACACTGTTGACAGATCACAGCCCTAACTAGAGCTTGTGCATGAAAATACTGGATGTACAGGGCTTAGCTCCATTTTTCCAGCAGTATAATGTGTTTTCTTTTGAGTTAAAATTGATCAAGTCAAAGGAGCGACATTGGTCTTCCTGGGTCAGGTGTCAGAAGCTACTTCTGAATTCTGCTTTAATGGTGTTTGCTACAGAACGTAACTTTGGGTGTAAATATACTACATGTTCCAGTCAGATTTTAGGCAGGCTGAATGACCTCCTGGGGGGTATCTCTCCACTGTTAATAGAGGAGGAACAAGAAACTAAGTGCCGGATTTAAGATACTTAGTTAAGTGCATTTCACACTGTGAGATTTTTCACCACCTCTGTGTAATTCCTGATTCAATTTTGGTTAGGATGCTATGGGCTAGATGTGAGGTTTTGTTAGATCAATGTAAACCAGAATGCATGTGAAATACCTTCTGTAAACTGCTTTTTGGAAAATAACCCATCCTTTTTAATGGGTGCTAGAGGTTCTGATGCGAAGCCTATAGTAGAAATATCTTACATTTGGAATTACTATTATCACATTTTTGCTATATAGAGAAGTTTAAAAATGTAGCAGTAATGTTTTTGCAATGGTCTGAAGACATTTGTAAGGTAAATTTTTGGGGGAAAGATGGAAAAAATATAAGGATGAAAATTCTTAAGTCAAACACCTCTTTCTTAGGTTGGGACTAGTTTGGATACTTGCAGGTTTCTGAATTGCTTTTAATACCCTCCTGCTTTCCCTCTGACTTTTCATCATGGAGCTCCAACCCCAAAAAAGGATGTCAAATCTGAGATGGGCCAGTATCATCACAGTTCAACAGAAGAAAAGAAAGGGAAACAGTTCTGTTATTTTTAGAAAATAAACTGCCCTCCCACGCGTTCACCAAATACTCCTTCCTCAGTGCATCTTGCATGCCTTGCTTGATGAGGAACTACAGGCTTCAGTGCATCTGGCTCTTTCAAGAGTGTATTTCGTAGGTGTGATGCCAATGTGCAGCTGTGTAGTCAGAGTACCACTCCTCAGACATAAGCCTTTCTGATCTCATCGCGATTACAGAGACATGGTGGGACAACACGCATGACTGGAACGCTGCCATCGGTGGCTATGTGCTTTTCAGGAAAGACAGGCCTACGAGGCCAGGTGGTGGAGTTGCTCTTTACATAAAGGAGCAACTGGAATGTATAGAACTCTACCTGGGAGCGGATGAAGAACAAGTTGAAAGCTTGTGGGTAAAAATTAAGGGGCAGGCCAGCATGGGTGACACTGTGGTGGGTGTTTACTATAGACCACCCAACAGGATGCGGAAGTAGACGAGGCCTTCTATAGACAGCTAAATGTAGCCTCGCAATTGCAGGCCCTGGTTCTCATGGGAGACTTGAACTATCCTGATATCAACTGGAAAGACCACACGGCAAGGTGCGCACAGTCCAGGAGGTTCCTGCAGAACACCGACGATAACTTTTTGACCCAAGTGGTGGAGGAGCGAACAAGAAGTGGAGCGCTACTGGACCTTGTGCTGGCAAATAAAGAAGAACTGGTTGAGGTTGTGAAGGTAGGGAGCAGGCTTGGCTGCAGTGACCACGAGATGGTGGAGTTCCGGATTCTGAGAGGGGGAAGCAGAACAACAAGTAGGACTACCACATTGGACTTCAGGAGAGCTAACTTTGGGCTCTTCAGGGACCTACTTGAAGAATTCCATGGGCTATGGCTCTTGAAGGTAGGGAAGTCCAAGAGAGCTGGCTGCTATTTAAGCAGCTCTTCCTCCATGCTCAGGATTGGTGCATCCCTGTGAGTAGGAAATCAAGTAAACGAGGCAAGAGGCCTCCATGGATGAACAAGGAGCTTCTAGTGAAACTCAAAGAAAAGAATAAGCTCCATGGAATGTAGAAAGAGGGTCAGGCCACTTGGGAGGCATACAGGAATGCTGCCAGAGCATGTAGGGAAGCAACCAGAAAGGCCAAGGTTCACCTGGAACTAAGTTTGGCAAAGGACATCAAGGATAACAAGAAGGGCTTTTTCAAGTATGTCAGCAGTAAACGTTAAGACTAGGGGTAATGTGGGACTGCTGCTGAATGAAACGGGTGCCCTGGTGACAGAAGATACAGAGAAGGCAGAGCTACTGAATGCCTTCTTTGCTTCAGTCTTCACTGCCAAGGCTGGCCCTCAGGCTCCCCAGTCCTGGCAGGTAAGCGAGCAAGCTTGGAGAAAGAACAACCTTCCCTCGGTCGATGTGGATCAGGTTAGGGATCTTTTAAGGAAGCTGGACACTCACAAATCCATGGGCCCCAATGGAATGCACCTGAGAGTGCTGAAGGAACTGGCAGATGACATTGCTGAGCCACTTTCTATCATCTATGAAAGGTCATGGAGAACAGGAGAGATGCCTGATGACTGGAAGATAGCCAATGTCACTCCAGTCTTCAAAAAGGGCAAGAAGGAGGACCCAGGGAACTACAGGCCAGTCAGTCTCACCTCTGTCCCTGGAAAGGTGATGGAACAACTCATTCTGGGTGTCCTCTCCAAGCAAGTAGATGAAAAGATCATCAGGAGTACCCAGCATGGATTCACCAAGGGGAAATCATGCCTGACCAATCTGATAGCCTTCTGTGATGGCATGACCAGCTGGGTAGACGAGGGGAGAGTGGTGGATGTTGTCTACCTTGACTTCAGCAAGGCTTTTGACGCTGTCTCCCATAACATCTTCATAGGGAAGCTCAAGAAGTATGGGTTGGATGAGTGGACAGTGACGTGGATTGAGAACTGGCTGAATGGCAGGGCTCAGAGGGTTCTGATCGGTGGGGCAGAGTCCAGTTGGAGGCCGGTAGCTAGTGGAGTTCTCCAGGGCTCAGTACTCGGCCCAGTCTTGTTCAATTTGTTCATCAATGACCTGGACTTGGGAACAGAGTGTACCATCAGCAAGTTCGCTGCTGACACAAAACTGGGAGGAGTGGCTGATACGCCAGAAGGCTGCACTGCCATTCAGCGGGACCTGGACAGGCTGGAGAGTTGGGCGGAGAGGAACCTGATGAAATTCAAAAGGGAAGCGCCGAGTGCTGCACCTGGGGAGGTCAAACCCCATGCACCAGTACAGGCTGGGGGCTGACCTGCTGGAAAACAGCTCTGCCGAGAGGGCCTGGGAGTCCTGGTGGATGACAAGCTGACCATGAGGCAGCAGTGTGCCCTTGTTGCCAAGAAGGCCAGTGGTATCCTGGGGTGCATTAAGAGGAGTGTGGCCAGCAGGTTGAGGGAGGTTATCCTCCCCCTCTACTCTGCCCTGGTGAGACCCCACCTGGAGTACTGTGTCCAGTTCTGGGCTCCCCAGTTCAACATGGATGAGGAACTACTAGAGAGAGTCCAGAGGAGGGCTACAAAGATGGTTAGGGGACTGGAGCATCTCTCCTACGAGGAAAGGCTAGGGGAGCTCGGCTTGTTTAGCCTGAAGAAGGGAAGACTGAGAGGGGACCTCATCAATACATACAAATATCTTAAGGGCAGAAGTCACGAGGATGGAACCAGACTCTTTGCAGTGGTGTCCAGTGACAGGACAAGGGGCAATGGGTACAAACTGAAACATAAGAGGTTTCAGTTGAATATGGGGAAAAACTTCTTTACTCTGAGGGTGACAGAGCACTGGAACAGGCTGCCCAGGGAGGTTGTGGAGTCTCCTTCTCTGGAGATATTCAAAGCCCACCTGGATGAAGTCCTGTGTAACATGCTCTAGGAGAACCTGCTTTAGGAGAGGGGTTGGACTAGATGATTTCCCAAGGTCCCTTCCAACCCTTGTGATTCTGTGATACTCTTGCTGAGCATCTCTAAGTTGCTAGGTTCCTATCAATGCAAGGGCTGCTACTAGGAGAACTGGTCAGGAACATTATACCAGGATAATTTTGCCAAAAAAATCTTTCTAGCATCAGTCCACTACAAAAACGAAATAACTGCCTCCCTCTATCTCTGCGCCACCCCCCCCCCCCAAAAAAAAAAACAAAAAACAAACCAGCTCTCCATCTGCTTGCTTGGAAGGTTCGCTTTTTGCCTGCAAAGAACCCTAATGTCAAAACCAGCATTATAGGTTGATTGCCTCCCCCATGCATTTTCACTTACTTTTTTCATCCAGGTTTGGGGTGAACATTTCCTCCGAGCACATCATACCTTTTTCTTTTCTTTCTTAAAATCAGGAAGGTATGTCTGATTTTAATACACCTCTAATTGTATTCCATAGCTTGCTGAAGTGAAGCTAAAATTATACCTTTCATGATGGCAATGAATCAACTTTTCTACCTGTTTGGGTGGATATGAAGGCCTGTGTCCTCCTGATGCTATTGGCTCAGGACTGCTAAAGGAACTCTGTAAAGGAAAGTCTTCTCTTATCACTTGGCATTTCTGACTTGCTAATCTGATTTCAAAGAAAAATTGTTTATAGGAGTTCCTGGTTCAGATCCTCTTCCTTGCTAAAGTTGATGTCAAAGCACGTGCAACAGTAACTGGATGAGCAAGTCAAGCTTGCTGAGTTCAGACCCAGACATGATAACAATTTACTGATTTAGCAGCTCCTAGATGCCAGTTAATAACCAGAGAAATAGCAACCCATTCAAAGTTATTAAGTCAGACAATTTGACCTCTTCCTGTGCTGGTGCCAAAAACCAAGTCTGGCTGATGTTCCAACTCAACAAATCTCTATGTCAATGATTATGTTTATCTGATGCCCCTGGCTAGATGAACTGATAAAAAAAACAGCCTGCATTTTCTCCCGGCCAAACACATAAACCTCCCCCGGCCCCCGCCTGTTTTCCATTGCTACTTACATGGTCTTATTACCCACACTCTCTCTCTTGCAGCATAGTCTGACCGAGCAAGAGATACGGTGAAAGAGGAATGCAACTCAGGCTACTTTTTGTGTACACATTCTACGTCTTCCTGGTAGCAGGGGGGGAGTATCAGCAATAGTAGTCTGCACTCAGCCACATCAGAGAAAATACCTGCTTGGGGAAATTGTGAGAGGGGGGACAAGAAACATGGTACCCTTCACAAGATCAAATGGTATAGTCAGAGGTGATGATCCCACCACACTTTGGACAGAATAGTTAGCATTTTCCAGATGGTTTCCTTGTGCCCCTAATCAAGCTTCCAGTTTAGTTTTTAAAAGTCTGTATTCCTAACATATAAAATGTATTACAGGAAATAGACATCTGTGATCACAAAATGATGAAAGTTTTAATGAGTTTTCTTTTTTTTTTTTTTTAACCAGCTAGATAAAATAATCTCCCTAAAGTATTGACTTTACTTGTTCAAGAGAGAGAGGTCTTGGGAAAATCAATAATGGGACTCATACCCTTGGGCATGCCCACCAACAGGGAGGTGGAAATCTTTTGGGATACTCAAAGCCCATGGGGTCAGTTAGTCAGCTTGTCTATACCCATGGCCAGTGGCAAGCCATGTTCCTTTATGGTAACACCAACAATACATCAGTTCCCAGCAAAAAAAAATACGGTGTCTCTGGAGGTGGGCCACTTGCATCCTGTTGGCACGGTCCACATGCACGGTTGTTCCTATTTGGCTCCATTCCCTTGAAGAGACAAGGAGCAGCTGTGCAGGAAGTAAGTGATGCCCACACCGCCTAATGCTTCCTCCTGTACAAACAAATGGTGAGCTACACAGCCTGGTTAAAGGCATGCATGGCCGTGCTGGAATCAATTTTTCTCATGTGCACAACACCACATGAAACCAAATGAGGGCTGTCCCAACGGGTCAGCAGGCTGGAGATGTCCCGTAGCAGCAATCTGACCTCCACAACTGCCAATATCGCAGAGGCTTGTGAATATATCCATCTCCTAGGCAGCAGCCACATAGAGCAAGATAAAAAAAGGGAGCTGTTCTTTTTGTCTGAAGAGTTAGTTACGGTTTCCTACCAAAATATAAAAAAAATCAGTTACTTTAATTCCATTATAAAAAGTTCTTAAGCCCTTTCCCACTAAATAGTCTAAAAATAATTATATGTGGCATTTTTTCTTTATTAATTTTTCCATCTGCCACTTACCAGAACTTCCAAAAGGAAAATGAAACTCTTTCTATGCCACATGACTATGCCAACGCTGAGCAGAAAAGTAGCAGGATATAAACACAAAAGTACGAGAGAAAATATGAAAGAACCCCTGTCATTACTGTTATATTTGTTGTAAAGAGAAGAAGGGCTTGGAGATGCAGAAAGGAAGGGAAAGAAGTCAAAGGAGGAAACAAAAATCTGATCATCTGAAACATGGAAAAGGGTATTTGCTAAGTACGCTTGAAAGAATGAAACTATGTTGGACTTCAGCATAAAACTATTTCAGACTTCTTAATTTTTGATAGGCTTGTACGTGCATCTGTGTGTGCATATTTAAAATTGTAGAGATTTATATATAAAAAAGTAAAGTATTTGGAATTAGAAAATCAAAAGCCAAGTGAGATGCCAAGTTTTAGCTATGTGATTATTACAGAGGAGAGTGAAATTAGTTTGTAGACATGAATACCATACCATGCCTTCACAGCTAAAGACATCACCCAAACAATCTCTGACTGCCAAGGCTAGTTTCCTCTGGACCAGACTGGCCACATTCCTGTTGGGAAGCTCTTGACCTGGATTTCCTCTGAGTGCTATGTGGGGCTTCTGTGGCACTAAAACATAATTCTGTGTTTGGTTTGGGCTGTTTTCAGTCTAAAGTGCACAAATCAATGAGAAAGGAGAGGGGTGTCTTAAAGCATGATGCCAAACACCTGAGTTGTGAACCTTGGGCATGGGACTATTTGGTGATTTAAGACTGGCTGGGTAATGATAAAGGACCACATAGGTCAGAGGGAGATGGGCTCTCCATTCTGCTGCAGGAGAGAAGTTCCCAAATAGAGGTATCCATCAAATCCTGCTTCCACCCTGGGTGGAGTTAGTCTGTTTCTGAAAAGAGCCTGGGAGTAAACTGGCATACATGCAATGTGAGTGAGCAATTGAAATCAGGACTTAGGAATGATAGAATTGTAGAATAGTTTGGGCTGGAAGGGACCTTTAGAGGTCATCTAGTCCAACCCCCCTGCAATGAGTAGAGACATCTTCAACTAGATCATGTTGTTCAGGGCCCCATTCAACCTGACCTTGAATGTTACCAGGGATGGGGCATCTACCACCTCTCTGGGCAACCTCTTTCAGTGTTTCACCACACTCATTGTAAAGAATTTCTTCCTTGTATCTAGTGTAAGTCTACCCTCTTTTAGTTTAAAACCATTACCCCTTGCCCTATTGCTACAGTTCCTGCTAAAAAGATTGTCCCTGTCTTTCCTATAGGCCCCCTTTAAGTACTGAAAGGCTGCAATAAGGTCTCCGCAGAGCCTTCTCTTCTCCAGGCTGAACAACGCCAACTCTCTCAGCCTTTCTTCATAGGATAGGTTGTTCCATCCCTCTGATAATTTTTGTGGCCCTCCTCTGGAGCTGCTGCAACAGGTACATCTCTTGTGCTGAGGTCTCCAGAGCTGGCTGTAGTACAACAGGTGGGGTCTCACCAGAGTGGAGAAGGGGCAGAATTACCTCCCTCAACGTGCTGGCCACACTTCTTTTGATGCAGCCCAGGATACAATTGGCTTTCTGGGCTGCGAGCACAATGAGTATGAGGGTGTAGAAACTCATTTAGATCTCTTGTAAGGGAGAAACTAACGTCTGACTTCCCAGGTTCGTGGCACCAGGGATGTGGAATAATTAGACGTGCCAATATATATTTTCAACATTCTTTTTTTTCCTATTCTGCATTGAATTTTTTGGCAGACTGCCCACCTGCCAACTTTTGTTGGCCTGCAGAGCCCTATTAATCTGTAGGCTGAACTGTAATTAAGGGCTTTTCAAATCCATGGGTGGATTTCATCCAGGTGACAGACACACTGAACCATTAAACATGCTCTTGTTTATCGTGGTATCTCTCTGCCTGGAAATCCCCATTTCTTTTTGGTCAAAGTATGAGCAAAAATTTGAAGCAGCATGAAAATGACATCCTATAGATTCTTGCAACAGCTTGTTGCTCTGTTGTTCTTTACTGTTAGTAAAAAAACATACGCTGCTTTACTCAAAAAAGATTGGGTAGTCTTCATTATAAAGTGCATGAGATGTGAAGTAGCAAATAGGGTGATATTTTCTAAGATCCAGTTCACTTTACAGTGCACATACCTGTAGTTTTTTCTAGCAGCTGCAGATGTGGTAAAACATACCAAACTCAGTAATACAGCAGTTTTCAAATAAGCAGTTCTCATTCCCAGTTATTTATTGTGACTTTATTTTTCTTCTTTAGTTTTTTAGCTTGAGTTCTTTCCTTTAAATTACTTGCAAGCTGACCTGAAATCAAGAGGAAATTATTTTTCTTTAATGAGAATGTTCATTTTACTACTTCATGTTAATTTCAAGCTTGAGGTGCTTGCAATGTTCATGCAGGACAAAGGATTTCAGGCTTTATTTCAGTGACAAGAAAAGTTCATAGTCAGATCTAGCACCCAATTGACCCAAGATGATAGATGTGAACATAGGATTAAAGACCTCACTAAAATTTGGGTAAGTTTTTAACGCTGAAGCTACTGCATTTTGGTGGAAAATTGGTTGGATTGATCTATAAGAAACCATTACATTTCACATAAGGATGGGAATCCTGTCTTTTGTTTTATGTGACTGTCTTTTCTGGTGATACAGTAGATCGTTACGGTTCCAGGAGTGAGTACATTGCCTTGTCATCGTGTCAGAAGGTGTAGTCACAGAATGGTTATTATGGAGTTCATGAGATCTTTTTCCATAAAGAAGAGAATAAACGTAGATAAGGGAAAAATAACAAGCTGGTGAAAACTAAAGTTATAGATCCATATAATGTGACTTCCTCCTTAAAATACACTTGAAAGAGTTAGTCTAAAAGAAAACATTAAAACATTGCATTTTATTCACCAACACAGAGAATTTAAAGCATTAGGGGCCAGCTGAAGGTTCCCTCTCATATCATGAAGTCAGATATGATTTGGAAAATGTTTGTAGTGATAGAAAAGGCAGATCTACAGGTAAGGTAGAATTCAGAAAGTCATTAATTGGTCAGTTATATGGACAATGAATATGTCTTCAGTTTTGTTAGGTAAGCTATATACATCATAATTCAGAACATCTGATAATTATTAATTAGCAGGAATCAGATAGAAACCTACAGCATGGTTTAACTATTTTTTACTTGGCTGATGCGAGATTTTTTGCACCAGGATGTTGAATTTGTTTAGACTGCTGTAGCATCTCCTAGCTGCCTAACAGTGCAAATTTTAATATACGCCAAAGAATGCAAAAGATATTTCAATTTTGATTATTTCCTGTAATATTAAAATGGAAACAACAGGCTCAAAGAGTGGAGCACTGTATATTCTTACATGCTTGGTGTAAGAGAAGGGAAAAGGTATTGCTTCTCAGCTGGTTTTCCATGAGTTATTGTTTATCATTTCATTTTGCAAGCTTTGTTGATGTAGATACAATTTATTTATGTTTTCATGGATAATTTAATAGACCATGGATACTATTGCAGTTCTGTCAGGGGTTACAGAAGGGGTTTCCCAGATTGTACAGGGAGTGGGCTTTATACTTGCAATGATAATTCAAGCTTAGCAAGTGTGAGCCATTGACATACCTGCCCAAGTCAAAGTGGATTGCAAAGCCCATGGAAACTCGCTGTGCTTGTATACCTAATACCTTCCAGTAAGGTAGAATACCAAGAGCAGGATTCCTCCTCTTGCTGCACCCTCTAGTGCAGCAAGTATAGTGCCATAAAAGTATAAATATTAAGCAGCAATAATTTTTATTTGGTATGTATCTTAGCAAGCATGTTGGAAGGACATCACATGGTACTATTCTGAAAAAAAAAGGTAGTGCCTGTTTCATTCTTCAAGAATGCTCCCTTTTAGTCTTTGACAAATGAGCTAAAAAAGTTATCTCTTGATGCATCTGTATAATTACTCTGCACCTGTGACTACCAATAACTTAGGCTTGGAAATTTAGGCTGTTATTGTCTATATGGCTTGAAAACAGGATCTGGAATTTTCCATGGGCTCTCTTGACAGTGGGTCAGGTGAGACTGGGCTTGGATGAATGATGCACCATTTTTATTATTATAGATAATGCATTGCATCATATTTTTCCTTTACATTTTCATACATTCTTATGCTCTCTTTCTGTTCCAAAAAGTGGAATCTGTTATCACTCAAGAAAACTACTCAAGGAGATGCTACTTAAGAATGAGAACAAATACTTTCTCCCTCAGTACTTCGTTACCTTTTTGCATCTGAGCGAACTGGGGACTCCCGGGCACAGCCTGATTTTGGACATACTTCTTTAGACCCCAGAAGCAGGATTTAGTTGCCTGAACATAGTGCCACTGAGAAAGCCTTGTGGCCCTTTAAATAGCCCAGGATACCTGAGAGGCACGAACAGGGAATTTGTGCCCTTTCTACCTCAGCAACTGCAGGTGATGCCAGATACTTGTGAAGAGCACTGTGTGCCTGTGTTTGTATAGCTGTATCCCACCTCTTCCACTGCTAGGGGAGAATAGCAGAATGCTAAGTTTGGTGCTGTAAATATTCCCCTGAAGGAGCTTGATCCCCTCCATTGACTTTAGGGGGAATGTGGTCTTCCAGCTCAGGTCTCTGAGTCGCAACCCTGAAGTTGAGTTTTGTGACTATTCACTGCTGCTGCAGAGTTAGCCAGCAGGGAGGAGGCAGCAAACCTAGAACCTCTGTATGGCTACTGCTGTACAACTGAGCCACCACACCATTGCCGTAGCCTTCAGCAGTGGCTCACTTGGTAGAGGGAGAAGAATTCAAGCCTGTGGAATGAGGAGGTGAGAGATTGAATGGGTTGCTTGCTCTTGTCTTACCTTGGTATCACCGGTATTATTTACCTCTGCAAGGGTTATTAACACAGGCTGTGTGACTTTTAGTCAGCCGATGAGCTCAAAATCTGCCTGAAATTCTCCCATTGCTTCCCTGCTGGCATAAAGATGCTATCATAAAAATCTGTGGGCTGAGTACCTCTCTCTGTGTAATCCTCTGCAACATACTAAAAGACTGAGCTGCATTCAACTCCCTGGAAACCTGGAAATTAGGTCATTCTTCATGACCATATAAAGAGCTGCCTTTCTGGGAGGCTGCTAGCAATGTTGTGGTTGGATGGCAGTTGTCCTCATAGGAATTCACTGAACTACAGCACAGGTTGAACTGTACCACATAACAGTCAGGAAATGTTAAATCACAGTCAATGCAGCTGAAGCTCAGAGTTCTCTCAGTGTGGTAGAAATAAAGACTTTATATTTCAGTATCAATTCTCTAAGCCATTCAGTACCTGTACTTCATTATCAGGATAAATCTCTGTAACCTGAGATTATTTTCTATGCCAAGATTATCCAATTCTCATTTGGACAATATGCTCTTTATTTATTATCTCATATACACCAACTAAATTAACTAATCATCTTTAAAATTTATTACTACACTGGTCTTTAGTATGACAGTTACCCAGTGATACAGTGAACTCCTGTGCATGTGCGTATGTCATGAAACAGGGAATCGATTTCCAACTTTGCTGGAGTGCCTTTGTAAGGACAGTGGAGCTTTCAAATCTAAGAAGCAACATTTAAATTAAACTTTCAGCTTCTTAGCTGAACGATCTCTTTTTTTTTTTATTGCACACAGCCAATAATGACCAATGACTTAAGCAGTGCTCTACTACCTGATCCGTTGAGGGCAGTATGCACAGAATGGCAGTAAGGTGATGGTTGGGATTTACTTCTGTCTAGGAGGGTAGAATTTGTTCAGTATAACCTTAAGCTGTTCAAAGTCAGTGGCAGGGAGACGCTATTTGCTTAGGGTTTCTGGTTCTCCTAAGACCATTCAGATTCTCTGATAATACAGCTAGGGATCTGAGGCATCTATGTTAACTGTAAATGCTTCCTTTGCAGCCTGTTGGCTTTAGTAGTGTGCAGGATGATCTTTTGCAGTTTTCACCTTACTTGAAGGTGAAGCTTCAGGTCATTTGGTAGGGTACACTGGGAGGGGTTTTTTCTTGCAAATTTATAGTGAACATAATTGGTTTAATCGTTAAGGCTTATTAATTTCCTGTGTCAGCTGATACCTTTTGTTCTTCTGGTGATTCTTTTTGCATTGCTGTTTAGAAGCATTTCCCCACTGCTGTTGTTCCTTTTTAACAGAACAAGGTTATTTATCCATTGGACATAATGTTTAACACCATTTATGGCATAAGGCAAAGCATTACACTTGATGTGGCTGACCAGAATATGGCATTTAAGTAACTAAGTGGGAAGAAAGGTGGGAGAAGTCATAGTCTCGGTGTGCCTGGTAAACCAACCTCTGATGGTGTCTGTAATGAAACAGTGAAGCTGAGTCGCTGCGTACTCTGTGTGCTAGGGATGCTATACAATGAAACCCAGCATCTTAATGAGTTGGGCGCATCTGCCCTGTGTGTATTTGTCAGGTTGAAATTCATTCCTGAAAGATGGGTGTCTAACAACCACCGCCACTGATGAATTAGACACCAGTAAGTTAGACTTGATCCTTATGGGTGCCTTCCAACTTGAGATATTCTATGGTAAGAAAAATCCCCTTTATTTCTGCCTTTTATATTTGCATACTTCTATATTTAAAAGAATTATTAAGGGCTTGGAAGTGAAACAAAACATTTTTACTACATACACAAGATGTTTTAATCAACTTAAAGATTTTTGGTTCGGTTTAAAAAATAATTTCAGAAAGAAAAATATTTGCATGCTTATCTTGTGACTGGCTCTTGTAACAGAGTGCATTGTTTTTTCTGACTTAAAACATTAGCAGCTGGATGATGGCACTAGTATGGAAGTATTTTTTTATGAGGGGGCTTTGCCAGGATTCTCCTAAGTGTTAGCTGAATGCCTTTGTTTTGTTTACTAACTCATTTGCTCTTAATTTATGGACAAAAATAAAACCAGGAAGCTAAGAAAACTCTAATGTGCAGTTTTCATGCAGGAGTACAAGACCAAAGAGATAGGTACCTAAGAGTTGTAGAAAATCAAAGCCAAAGACTTGCCAAAAGTCATACAAGAATTCAGGTGTGAAACCAGGAGTCATCACAGTCAGATCTTCAGGGTAATAAGTCCAGTGCTGAGTGGCAGCCATTCTGAAGATACAGTTTTGGTAAAACTGAAATACTTAATTCATAATGTTCATTTTTCCTTACCTAATATGAGTGAGTTGCTTGCCAGTTTAACCACACAAAACTCAGTGTTCAGAGAATGAATTCAGCTTAGCTAAACCAAAATCTCAGCCATGTGGCAGTTGAAAATCAGTGGAGCTACGGTTGTTTATGAGAAATTAGGCCCTGGGTTCAAAATGTCACACAGCATTGCCAAGGCAACAATATCAAATCATGATTAGCAGAATTACTCTGAACAGTAGATATAGCTTAAAATGAGGTTAAACCAGCTTTTTCTGAAGGTCGAAGAGTGCCACAACACTCGCCAGCTGCCTTTAAGTAAACAGCACCTACAATACCTACAATATCTTTAGCCTCTATAATGCATAGCATCGCCTTTGTGCTAGATATCCTATTGACTCTGTGTGACTCACATTTTATGACCTCACCAATGAGATAACACACTCCTTTGATAAAAGGCCGTATCAATTAAGAAAAGCCCTGCTGTCTGATAATCTGATTAAAAGCTGAGTACTCAGGGTGGTGTTGTGAGACCTTTAATTTCTAATCACTTCTGGCTTCTTGTTGAGCAGCCTTATGGAATTATTCAGCCTTCGGCAAACTTTTGTATGATTCTTATTGCACCTAAAGATAAATTATTCTTTATTTGTTCAATTTGCTGCAAGGTGGGGCCCATCTGCTTATAGGGATCAGTTTTCAAAAGACTTGGTATCAGAAAGTTCACTTTCCATTCAGGTGTCCCTAGGGCTTTTGTATTTTTGCCATCTTTAGAAGTCAAAAAAGGAAAAGAAAAAAAGTAATGCAGAAGCTTGAGTTTTAAGATCACAGATGTACATGCTAGTTTATAAGTTCTCTGACCAGAAAAGTCAGCGATTTATACCAAATTTGAGAAAAATTCCTGAATCTAGAACTGGAAGCAAGGTTTCCCTTGTTTATGTAATCCAGTAATTGTAAATCATAAAATATATTCATTAATCCCACAATGTGGCCAAACCCTTCCATCTATGAAACTGTTGCCACGCATCACTATATAACTAAGTAATGGAAAATTTGATACGTATTGTGAGACATACTACTAGGGCTTACATTCCTTCTTCCAAAGGTGGAAACATCTATGGGGAAAATGCCATGTATTTTACTTCAGAGTTTGCTGCACTTTGGATGTGTAGTCTTAGGGTCAGTGTTGAATTTTTACTAACATGGCCCTCTACAAAGCACCTGTGTACGAAGGAGATGTGTCCCTTTTTTCTGTTTCAGTTTAAACAAGAAAAACTTCTGATAGCACTAATCTGATAGCGGTGAGGTTTTGCTCCTTGGTAACCAGCAGTGTTTTGAGGTGGTGGCAGGAGCTCCAGGCGATTCTGGAAGCCTTTAGTGGAGCACCGGGGCTTGGGATAAGCCTGCCTCCACCCTGCCTAACAACATGCAGGCAAAACAGAAAACACCATGTTACTTTTTTTTTTTTTAAAAGATTCAAGCTCATCTGTTTAAAACCCTCCTGAGCTGGCTTTTGCTGTTAGGATGACTAGTTTTACTTCATGAACTTCAGTTTAGAATTTCTGCATTACTTTGTTTTTTTTTCTTTTCCTTTTTTGACATCTAAAGATGGCAAAAATGTTTCCTCTGATTACAACCTTTCACAACTATCTTAGAAGCTACTAAACAACATCCCTTCTCTTAGGCAAAGACTGTTGGATCAAAATTAATTCATTCCAGGACCTCCCTATTTCAGTCAAAGTCCTGTGTCCATTCTTAGATTAAGCATGGATTAGGTCATGTCCTGCATCTAGATTGGAGCCTTCTTTTTTACCTCTCATCCCTTTCATATTTTCAGGTCTCCTGAACCATGTATATTCATTTAAATGTCACTCTGCCTAAGCAATGCTTAGGTGGAATAGGTATCTGCAGAGATCTGACACTAGAATCATCGTTTCTTTCACAAAACCTCCCTTAGCTGACTCAGCTGATCAAAAAACGTTTTTTGACAAACAAGCAGCAGTTATAACTATATACAATAATATATACAACTGTACAATAATCTTTAAATACTCTGAGTTCATACGTCAATCATGCCTCAGTAAAATGTTTGAACAGTACACAATTTTACAAGTCTTCAGAATCGTTTATATGAGAGCCTGAAGGCAGAAAAGCGCTTAGTGCCAGCAGGCCTTGAAGGAAGAGAGTGCCTAGAAAAGCATTTACAGTGTTGGGAGAGCATGATCTCAGATACAAACTACAATCTAGGTAGATCAGGCAGGGGTGGAATCAAAACAGCCACTTGCCATTTCTGGTGGAAGTGCAGACCAAGAGCACATCTGTGAGGCTCCAGAAGTGGCAAGAATGTGGATGTTATGGTCCGACATCTATTCTACTCAAAATGTAAGAACGTAAAAAGTGTGAATAACCAGGTGAATAGCAGAAGATGCTTAGAGAATATTGTGAGAACAGTGTGTGTAAGATATATTATTCCCCTGAGATATCTCAGCCATACCTGACAATAAGCAGTTTAGAAACTTCCTGGAACATGAAAACCAGCAAGAAAATAAAGTATCAGATATTTATACACAAGGCTAAGGCATCTCATGAGCCTTCTCTTCTCCAGGATAACCCACCCAGTTCTCTCAGCCTCTCCTTACATGACAGATGCTTCAGTCCCTTAATCATCTCTCTGGCTGTTCGTTGGACTTACTCCAATAGCTCCATACCTGTCTTGTACCCAGAACTGTACACACACCCCTGGATGTGCCTCACCAGTGCGGAGTAGAGGGGAAGGATCCCTGCCCCTCTCAACCAGCTGGCCACACTCTGCCCAACGCAAACCAGGAGGTTGATAAGACATAAATTGTACTAGCAGTAAATGGATAGGTGGGGCAATGTACAATAAAAGCATTCTGAGACAGTGGGCAAATGCAGTTGCAAGCTAATGAGATAGCTCACATTGCCCTTTCTGAATAAGACTGCCACCCACTACTGGGCACCAGCACAACAGAAGCTGGATTCAGACTCAAGGCATCAATAGAAGAGCTGAGGCATGAGTACCATAATGATGGGCCCTGCCCAGAATTGTACCAGGATGCAAGGGCATATGGCAAGGAGACAGTCTGGTGAAGTTAGGACCAGGCACCTTTGTGACTATACTAATCATATCACATCATACCATATCATATCTAATAGATACATGTAAATATATACACATATATGTACAAGCAAAGGCATGGAGGAATATACTGGCAAATCTATAAAGAAGAGGAAGACTTCCCCAATTAGCATGGTCACACTGGTAAATTTATAGTCTGGTAGCGGTGAGAAATCTTTCAGTTATACCATGGGTCTGCATGGGTACCGAACCGCTTAGTCCTGCATGGAAAAGCAATCATTAGCTGTTACTGGTAGAAGATGTACGATCTGATTTATCCTGGGCAAAATGTCTAGGGGGGTGGTGGCACATTATGTTAGATGAGCCATCCATGTCATACCTTTCACTTGTTATCAGCTGTGGGTGGTAAACCAATCCCAGAGACATTCCAGTGTAAACTGAACTAGGAATATTGCAGACATAAAGAGTTTCTATTTTGCAAGAAGTAAATACCAGTGAAGAGTCAGGGTAGGACCTTGTGTCAGACAAATGAGGGCCAATGTATATTTACAGTGAAAGCAGTAAATGGAAATCATAGAGAACTGAGACCATATTTATTGTCTCTGGAACTAAACAGTAAGGAAATGCTTAATCAAAACTAGAGGGTGGGAGTCCAAAAGTTGTGGAGGTTTTTACAAATTATACACGCCCCATTCTTTTTCTGCCGTTTTGTTTCTCCTGTGAATGCTTTCACTTTTTTTTTGCCCCCTCTAGAGTAATGTGCCAGCTATGCAAATGTTTGACCCTGTGAACATTCAAAAATTGATTGTGTTTTCTGGCCTTGCTGAACACAAGCCAACCTGCATCTGCAGAAAATGTTTTCCACAAGCAGCAGTTACTGTGCAGACACAGACATGTGCTCTGCTTTACTAAGGGCACTTGCCAAACCCTTGTGAATGTGTCCAGTTATTTTGAGAGATAAAAAACTTGAGGGACCCCACAAAAACAGCAGTACAGTTTCAGAGCCAGCTTCCTCCAGCTGTGTTCATGAACAGGTTTAAAACTCACACAGTGCATCAGAACTTGCCACTCTCAGAAATAGGGCTGCTTTCTCATTGTCTGGCTTTCCGCTGTCACTTGTCAATTGTAGATACGGAGAGAAATGCTCCTGAAATTTCTTGTTTCATCTTTATAGAGTCTTACCACTCCATTTCCCCAATGGGGTCACTTTCTTTTGTTTCTCTTTGGTTTTCACTATGCAGCTTATTCCAGAAACAGTTCAGACCCAGATACAGTCAAATTCAGTGTGACTCTTGACAGCTTCTCAGCTTTTTTGTTTCTTAAGCCATGTACATTTCTCAGAAATACCATAGCAGATTCTCTGCGCAGCAAGTAAGCAAACATTTGCACAAAATCACAAGGATGGGCTTCAAAATGAAATATTGAGGAGCAAAATCCAGTGCATTACCATGAGGGTGCAAACTGTAGCAAGAATAATGATGGACCTAATTCAGATGTGAGTGTGCTCCCTCAGGCCTGTCTGTAGGAGTGAGTGAGCACTGCTTCCTCTTACAGGTGTGTGTTGAGACAGGGAGCTCTCTGCAGCTGCTCTTTCTCCCAAGGTAAGTGCATTGCAATCCTGGTCCAAAGTTTCTTCTCTGGACCTGGGACCTTTGGAAGTAAGCTTGGTCTTTATTTGGGCAAGTCTTGATACTTCTGGTAGAGGGGGAACTGTGGAAACAACATAGAGGTTCTGCAGCCTCTGCTGATCTTCCAGGCAGCTTTTCCCAGGGGGATCCATGAACATATCTACTATGACAGTCACCCGAACAAAAACCTGCACAACACAGTGCTGGACAGAAGGGTTCTGTGTCAGCCCTTCTTGTCTCCCTGCAAACCAGGGTCTCCCTTCCTTGCTGAGGTTAGCCACGGCCATCTTCCAGACAGTATTTTGGCTTTGTCACATGTTCAAAGCCCAATCCCATAGGTGACTTCCTGCCAGCCTTTAGCCTTGTACAAGAAATAGCCTCTTTTAACATGCTACTACCTGAAAGTTAAGTCATATTGACCGATATTTTCAAGAAACAGGGACTACTCTGTCATCCCCATAGTGCACAGGAAATGACTTTACACTCATACATTTGAATGCCTGTAGCCGAAGAGGTGCTATTTACTCAGTCACATGCTCGATGGAGAGCGGGCAGGATGCAGGCATTTCTGTCGGTGTATCAGACAGAAAAGGCAGCAAACAGACACACCTTCTCAAATGCATGTATAGCTCCTAGAGAAATTGGAAAAGCAGGCTTGGGAAATTTAGCTCTCCATGTGACAGTGTTTGCATTTGTGTTGTTCCTGGTATGACATCCACATTTTCCCCTTTCCTCCCCTCTCCTTAATCCACGTGCAAAGGTGAAAGAAAATCTGTTCATGAATGATTTATCAAGGTGCAATGCGAGGGTCAGTCCTTCTGGTGGGTTTGCCAAGTAATGTGACATATTGTGTTACACCACATGAGTTATTCATCTTTGTCATGCTCTGGGGGGCAGGGGAAGGGGGGTGGAGAGGGTGTTGGGTTGTGTTACCAGCAGTGTAAATTTTACTATAGACTGTGTGTGACATGGGGATTCAGATTCTCTTCCTGGTTCTGCAGTTACGCATTTGTAAGGGCCACCTCAGTAAGTCCTTCAGCAGCTGAGAAGGAAGCCTCTAGTTGTGTTTCAGTCACAACATAAAGGTTTTCTGGAAAATACAATACAGGAAATAACACAATTTATTTGTTTTCCTTTGCCCAGGGTACTATTTTAACTCCACAGCTGCAGCATGGGTAGTGTTCAGCTCCAGCTTCCTTCGGTTCTCTTCTCAGTCTCCAGTGAACTTATCAAAGGTATATTCCAGGAGACATTTCCAGATCTGGTGTCCTGATTTTCTTTTTAAAGCAGAACTCCCTTGGCATTAGCACGGTAGCAGATCATATGGTCTGTGGCGTTAGCAAGTGAGAAGGGAATGAACAAGGGTTGTTGGTCTTTCTGCTTTTGAAGAATACAGGCAAGGAGTAAAGCATGTTGGGGACCAGGTAACTGAGGAGAGATGGGAGAAATTCAGAGGCAGCTCAAAAAATTAAGAAAGCTGTTTCAAAACTGATTCAAACTGAAAGGAGAGACCAAAACCTGTAGTAAATGGATTGTGTGTTGCTCTTTCCCAGAGCAGCTTCAAAATTGTGAAGTTCTCATTTTCATAGAGTGAGGGACAGGTCCCTCTGCACACTTGGCTTGGATAGGTCTCCTGGGTCACCCATATTTAAAGAAAACAGTGAGGTGGTTAAAAAAAAAAAAAAGACCATGGCTTTGGGACGAAGAGCAGCCTGCAAGAGCTGGACTTAGAAACAATCGTGATTCCTTCTATCTTCCCTATTTTGGATTTTTTGTAAGCTATGGCCTTTGTGAGGAAGATATTTTTCCAAAAATGGGATTACCTTTGTAAGCAAAAGAAATTAGAAGTCTGCTTTTCAAAAAAAGCACCTTCTGCTTATCTAAAAATTAGGAAACTTAATAGTGCAATGAGTTTCATTTTGATACAAAATAATGTCTGTCTGTTTCTGGTAGGAGGGAGGTAACTAATACTATTTTTTTTCTTAGTGTAATGAAGCCCAAGATTGTATTTGTCTTACTGGCTTATACATAGCCAATGCCTCCATGCCCCTGTATTTCATATAACTGTGACTCACTAACTCAATAATAATAGCAACCTTATTTATATTACTCCTCTCAACTTTTTATTTTATCTGTATGTTTAGCTAAGGAGGCAACACAGCATACAAGTTACCAAACAGAAAACAAGTTCAACAGATAAATATTGCAAAAACCACATGAGGGAAGCAAACACAAGAAACATAAAGATACGTAAAACAACCCTTATCCAGTTTATCCTTTTACTTTCTTTTCTGCCACAGTGAAATAAAATTATTTGGTACATGGAAATCCTGGAGATCCTTCCTGGCTTATATGGCCTCTCTACCTCAATTCTGTGAAAAAGGTAAGTAAAAATTGTCATGCCTTGAAGGAGGCACGTGAACAGACTCTACCTGCAGCAACCCTTGCTCCTTCCTAGGCTAGTGGAGGATCTGGTCTATTAACTCTCTAACTTTGAATGTCTCATGGAGATATGCTCCATGTCAAAGTTCCATGTGACAGCTCTGTGCCAAAGTTTAACTCCCCTGAGAGGTTTCCTGAGGGTTTGTTGCTGATGGGGAAACTGTGCAACAGGAAAGTGTGACTTCTTTCCTGGTTCTAGTTGTTGTATTTGTGTGACTGTCAAGGTAAGTTCCAACCATGGCTGTGAGACAGAGATCTCTATGCACAGTCTCTAATAAATATTGTATGTATCTTAGAAACTGTATTGACTAAAGAGAAAGTCGGTAATGCCAAGACAAGTAGGGGAGCAACTCTGCCATCTACCTCTGCGATCAAGTGTGCTCACAGAGTAGTGCTGACAGCCTGAAAAGCACGTTAAAATGCTACTGAACTATGCCTAGATGGGCAGAAAAAGACCAATTATTTATGCTGGAATTTGGGAAATAAAGCATCCCCCAAGAAACAGTAGGAAGGTGGGATTTGAGGTAAATATGGGGGAAAGGAAGAACACAAATAAGCTTCTCTACTGAAAAATCCAAAAAGCGTGATTTGAAGAGATAGGGATTTCTTTTTAGACTAATTTTTTAAGCTGAGTTTTCATTTTCTCATGAATTTTTTTTAATCTCAGTGTCTTGATAGATTTGGATCTGTGTTTGTAATAAACTGTAC
The DNA here is from genome assembly GCA_034008185.1 of Gorsachius magnificus. Taxonomy (NCBI): domain Eukaryota; kingdom Metazoa; phylum Chordata; class Aves; order Pelecaniformes; family Ardeidae; genus Gorsachius; species Gorsachius magnificus. The sequence continues at coordinate 4,579,315 of CM067086.1, read as the reverse complement.
GCACAGGCAAAGCTTCTAAGGGACATCAGTTTGCATAGTACTTTAATTTCAGTCTATGTGCCTTTGACCTGCATGTTTTTAAGGCAATAGATTATGAAAGGGAACATCTCTTATCCTTTAGATCTCTAAATTAGGCATTGTTCCAATGTTAAAAAAAACTGCTAGTGTTTCAAGGAGAAAGAAACCCTAATCTGAATCCAAAATCATCTTCAGTGCTCACAGAGGGAGATGTCCTCCTTCTGGACAGCTGGAACTGCCTGTGTCTCCTCGCACTCTGGCTTCCCAGGACCTTCTTCCCTCTGCACAGTTTGTCTCTCCGGGGTATAAATAGCCCTTCCTCATGGAATAAGGGGAATCAGTGCTGGCAGACTCCACATACAGTCTTCTCAAGTGCTGGCAGTCCAGGAAACCCATCTGTGGTTTCTCAGGAATTGCTGCAAAGCAGCTATGATAGGAAAATGCCAATAACACATTTACAAAAAGGTTTGTCAGACTAATTCCAGCAGCTGAGCCTGCAAATCCTGTAAGTTGCCTTTGGCAATGACTGGCCGAGTAGCACCTTCCAAGGAAAGTGCAAGAAAGCACACAGCAGACAGCAAAAAGCAATAGCTCACCAACAAGAAGAATTTACTCCTACCTCTCCTCAGGGAATGGAGCCTGAAGGTTTGTGTAATGGTATCTTCAGTATCTGTCTGCTGGCCAGAGAGACCTGGCCAGCCAGTGCATGAGGTTAGGGGCTGCGGGGTGAACCAGCAGCTTTGTTTACTGCTGTTGATGTGGCTGTAGACTCCACATAGCTGACCTATGTAAAGGAGCTTCAGTGATATTCCAAAGAGAGGAAAATAGGCAGTACAGCAGTAGAGACACGGGGTGATGAGCCTGTGGCAGGGGTTGGCAATTCTGGTGGAGTTCAGGGTGACGAGTGAGGAAGGATGGAGACGCATGCTCTCTATGAACCTCTGTGTGTACCTCCAATGAACCAAGGGGCTCCCCGATATTTTGCCCTGGGGCTAGAATGAGCTAGCTTTGTCAATCTCAGAAATAATTCTGCATGTAGTGTAATGAAACCTCTAGATTGAGACTAATACTCTGGCTGTAAGTAAACATGTTGGGTCAAGAGCATAGATGTGCTACTGTTCACGTAAATGGTGCTTTATCAGTTTGCTTAAGTGCTGACTTTTAGCTTATAAAACACTTGAATTTACCGTATAATACAGTCAACTTTGAGAAACTGCTTGTAAATAAACGTTTCTGATGAAGACTGATAAGTCTCAGAGCCACAAAACCATTTTTGTTTGCCAGTTAAGATTCAGTGGCCTAGAGAAAAAGTAGATAAGGAAACAAAAGATTTGTTCTCTACAAATAGCTCTTTTTTACTTTTGGTAGTTCACGCATGTTTAAGATAAACACCAGATAAACAGGGATGGTTGCTAATTCTTTCTACGTATTGCCCAAGGAGGTGAAACAATGCCTTCAAGATTTTGTGCTGCCTTTTTAACCTACCACTTATTTAAGAAAATATTGCTGATGTGCAGATTTTTTTTTTTTTTAAATTAGAGATCTGAGAATTTCAGAAAGAACCTAGAACATGATGATTTTCATTATATAATGTCTAGTTTGTTTCATGGCTTTATTTTCAGTTGTTCATATTACTGTAAAAGAGCATTAAAAATTACTAAACAAGTAGGTACACTCCAGTAGTACTGAACAGTGTATACCCAGTGGTACTCAGCCTACACTCAGCACATTCACTGTCAAGGCTTCAGGGCTCTCAGTGTCTTGCATGAATCACCAAACGAACTGGCATCCCGTTTCCTAAAGGCACATCTACCCTCCTGTCACTCCAACAGCCATGAAGTGCAGACGTACCACAAAGCCTATGAATCTAAATTAGCCTGTACTGCTGCAGCTGATTTATAAAAGTATCTGTGTTTTTTACATAAGCTAAAATCTCTAAGGATACATGCTGTCATGTTAAGCAGGACTCCTTTCACTTAATCTGAGCCATCTGAAGACAGCTCTCTGGCCTTTTGGGTTCATATAGATCTCCCTTAGTCCAGAGAGCACCTCTAGAAGATGATTCCTCTCTCGTGGGGTGACTAGGATAGGGGAAGTGAGGTGTTTATGTGGCCTTATGTGCCCAAACTTCAAAACCCCAAAGTTAGGTGAAAAAAGCCTCTGCAATGTGGTTGCTCTGTGTGATCCCTCCAAATCAGGACTAAACCCATTTTTCATGTGACACAAAGAGCTCAATAAGGCCCCTTTTGGTGTCCCCACTGAAGGTCCTAACACAGTTCTGCGAAGAACAAAGTCTGATGCAACATTGAAGATGTACGCATAAAAATGAGAGCTGAAATTAGTAGCCTGTGTCAGGCTTTTTAACACATCAGTACATTAGTGTAGAAGGCAGTCTGTTGGTCATGTGGAGGTACTTATTCACTGTATTAAAGCTTTTAACTCTAATGGCCAGAGAGATGTGCAAACAGAAACCAGTAAGTGTTTGAGAGGCCTTGCTAAAAGCTGCATAATTGCTCAGACAAACAAAAGAAGGTATGAGCATTGAACATACGAATCAAATAAGTAGATTAGGGTTTGCCTTAATATAAGAACAGTTACATGGCTGACTTTCAACGAATGACACAAGCAGTCAATCTTGTGGTGTGCTCATGTGGTAAGACTGAAATCTTTTTAAATTACGCAGTAAAGATATTTTAGCATCAAATATCCTGTTAATTCCAGCAGTATTTTTCAAGACATTTACAAAGTGAATATTTGACATTATGTTACTAGTGATATTAATAATACAAAATTGATGTAATAATAATGTTAACCAATAAAATAAGGGGTATAAAATACAGAACCAATGCAAGCCCCTTCAAAACAACTAATCAAATAACTCTTCCTTTCCAAAATCTGCTTTTCTTGCTTCTCTTAAGCAAAAAACTTTGTATGAGATGAAAAACTGTTGTGCTTTGATGTTATTACCGAAAGCTTCTAGAGTATTAGGACTACTTAAAATAGTTCATATTATACTGTAATAAATATTGTGATTGTATTGAAACATGATAGTGATTTTGAAACAATAGCTTTTTAACTAACCTGTCATTATTTAACATTCTGTGCGGGTATTTCTATATCATTGACTTTAAATAGTTTGAATACTTTGAAAGCCTTATTTAAATATGTAGCTTTTTCTCCACATTTTCCATGTTGGTATTCTGATTTTTGTTAAAGTTGAGTATTCCTGATATCCCTAATATTTAATACATATTGACACTGTGACCTTTAATATGCACTTTAACAGATATTTTTGAGGGCTTTCATGACTGTTGTTACTGCGTAACTGTTACTGGTAAAATGTTTAACTTGGAAAGTTTAACAAATGCATCTTGAGTCTGTTCTTTGACAAGTTCATGATCAAGAATTCCAATCCCAAATCAAGTTCTGAACTGTTTTAAAGCAAATAGTAGTATTGTATATTGTTTTCATGTAAACCTGAAAGCCTTTGGAAAGATCCACCAGTGCCAGGGAACTGGCTGGGGGAGTCCTGTGTCTAACAAAGCTTAGAAGCCCAAAAGCCACTAAGTGAAAATGGCATTCCTGGATGTAATTTTTACTGAGTAACTGTGACATCCTGAGAACAGGCTAGTATTTTTAAAACACCATTGCACTAGCTTATGAACTAAAGTTTTCTTTGCATTTTCAGATTTTTTTTTCTTTTGATCAGTTTGGTCAAAGACTTTCCCTATCTTCTTTATCAGCATTAACAGTTACACTGCAGTCACCGGACTGATGCTGAATTATATTTTTGCAGTATTTGGAGGTATTAAATCTGTAACTCGGCATATACAGTAGATGCTAACTTAAAGTATTGTGTTCTGGTGGCAGCTGAAGGCAAATAGTCATAGTTTAGTTATATTTGCTGAAAAGCAGAGACAGCTACCTTTGGGCTCCTCTTCCTTGCTGCTCTACACGACAGCCTTAGGCTTGCCAGGAAACCTGTGCATCAGCACTATACCTCACTGCTCAGCATTGGTCACCCCTTCCTTGGCTCTGCTGCAGGACCTGTCAGAAAATGCAGATTGCCAAAAGCCACAGGGCCTTTCTGGAGATTCAGCTGTGCTAAAGGCATTTTTGCATCTTTACCTTTAAGGTCTTTTTCTACCCCCGGTTATGTTGCTCTATTTCACTGATGTACTGGACTTGGGAACAAAAGGAGGAACAGAAAAACAGAATATTGGACAAATATACATTTAAGTGAGTATGAAAACCTGCTCCTTCCATGTGTCTACTGTATTGAATAAAACTTTTCTTTTTTCTTCTTGCTTCAGGTTTTTTTTGTGGGAGTTAAGGTCATTCAGTGATGCAGCGTGGGTCTGTCTGTATTCGCCTGCTGTTCCCAGACAACACCTGAGGTCACTGGCTGATTTCAGTGAAATCTGACAGAGGTATGTAATCCCAGAGGCCCTAGGTTCTTGCAAGCTCCATGAAAATGGGGGGGGCAAGCAAAAGAAAAAATGTCCCTATTAAAAGAAAGGCCATTGTGTGAGCTCAACCCTTGTTATTTATCAGGGAAGCCATGAACTAATAGTCGCCAATAAGTGGATCTGCATGAAACCAGGCCTTCTTGTTCTACAACTCATGCAATGTGGTTTTTTCCTCATAACCATATTTTGCCAAATTTTACACGTATCCCTCCAGGTGGACAATGTTTTTTGATTGGTTGTTTTTGATTCACATTTGCTTTGTCTATACGTAGAAGTTGTACACCTTTACCAGAAGAGAAAATATAGCATGGCTATAATTTGAGTGGTATGCATGTGGTGTGTTCATAGTGTTTATTTCTGCACTAAGGGGAACCACTTACAATAGAGTGTAATACCTCTATACTGCTGTAATCATGGCCACACAATGGACTGTACTGGTGCAGGAATGACAAATCATGCAACAGGTGAACATGGCCCATTATTTTTCTTGACTGAAGTCAGATGAACCAATGTTTTATAAAAAAGGTAAATGATTTTACATATTTATGCGTAATGAAGTTTCACCTACCTAAAGGTTGCAGTGCAGTTCACTTGGGCAGTCACCCATCTGGCATATCTTTACTCATCATCATCCACCCCTTGAGGTGGGCTTTGGACTTTTGTCTTTATTATATCTATAATATTTACTTTTTATTGGAAGAACATATTGCACATAAACCAAGAAAATCTTGAAAATATGTTCTGTACCGCATCATCTATGTAGTCCATGTTTCAGCTTCTATGTGTTGAAGTCATATGTGCAGTGCAGACTTCCAGATATTTGTCAAAAATTCTTCCTAGTGGAGTGATTTAATACGGGGCTTTACAAATTTCTCTGTGCTGTTGCAAACCAGATCAGCCAGATTCAGACCTGGTGATCCATTGAGCTAGGAGTGTAAATGGGAAATATACCTTCCTTCTTGCGTTTCTGACTGTGCAAGACACTTAAAGATAGTCACATATAGGGATCATTCTCCCGTTCTCCCTTTGGCGTAGTATTTACCCCATTGACTCTCTAGTACCAAGAGATACTGTACCCATGCGTGGAGGAACAAAACCAGCAGGCTAAAGTTGCCTCAAAAAAGACAGGGGGTGAATGTGTAGATCTTTATCTTTTGTAACCATAACAAACCTCACTACATTGTATTGCATATTTTTACCTTAACAACATTGAATGAAAGGGTATGACGTAAAGGAACACCTCCCAGTAGATCTGTAACAATGATAACAGTTTACAGATATGGCTACTATTTCTAGAATGTAATTAATTAGACAAAAGAGAAAAGGTGGACTTCATCTTACCCCCTGTTGGATATCTGCAGTGTTTATGTTGGATATCCATGCCTCCCTTTGCAATGTCTAGACAGAAACGGGCTCTTTTATAGTACTATTCACATAATACAGTTCATAACATAGTACTGAAAGACAGTTGGATGAACTTTATCATAAAAGTCATGGTCTCAGGGCTCATGGAAATAGGTTGTGTAAGGAGTGCAGGACTGCTAGACCTTCTCAAAGACTGTACAATCTCGTTACACTTTTGTCCTCTTTCCATGTAATCTGAGAAACTGGGGAATTAGCTGAAAGCACAGTTAAAGAAACAAACCTTATATGCAATCATCTAGTTTGTTATGATGATGATTTCTCTTTTTTGATGATTAACAGTCTACATTAAAAACATCATTTTATCAAGAGGTAGACCCAAGCTTCCTCAGTGTTTGTGGACATACTTATATCTGCCTGTATCTTTGACTAATTGCATAAAATCTTTATCACACTTTTCAGATTATCTCCAAAGTGGCTTAAATTTCCATTTCCTCAAAAAACTCTGTCCGTAATTTCTGCAGGGCATCAGCCTTCTCTGGATATGTATCAGCCTCCTGGATTTCAGTTAGATCTTGAGAAATGTTGATTGAAATTGGTTGACAGAAAAGAGAAACACCTCTAACATAGCTAATACTGCAGCTTTCATTAACTTCAGAAAAAAATTGGTTGTTTGAATCCCTTTTCATCTTCCTGATGCACAGCTAGTGGGTCAATCTGTGTATGGATTGGATGGAACACCTGCTAACTCCTTTTGGTTTGGTAACATATTAAAGGCATTGATCACTAAGTAGGTGTCTGGCCAACGAATGAGCAATGTACAATAAGTTGACTGAAGTCAATGGAAAGATGCACAATAACTGCTTTTGGAGCATGTCCCATGTGAGAAAGCAAAGCTTAGTTTCTCACCCTTGGGCCAACAACAGGTAGGCAGCTGAAAGTTTATTGTCAAAACGGGTCAACACAGTTGCAAAGAAGGTTGCTTCCAGTTAATTCACTGACAGGTTACTTTGATTTGAGAAGAAAACACCAAACAAACAAACAAATAATAATGAATCTTCCAAAGTGTTCAAAACACTGCTTACTGCATATGACTAAAATTAAATAAATAAAACATTTGTAGGAGGAATTTGCTGAGGCAAAGTAGGAACCAGTGGCTGTAAGAAGTTTCCAAACCAATATTAGATTGCTCTTCTGGATGGAAATCTGATGGGATGTCACCATAAATCAAAAGCACTCAGAAGTGTACCAGACATAGACCAAAACCTGTTGAGCCACTCTAGTACAGTCACGCAAAGCTCATTTACAGTATCTCATCTGTGATTAGATTATGATGTATGAATGTTTCCATGAATCTCGTTGTCTAGGTAAAAACCAACAGCAAGACCTAAGTAAATATCCATAGAGATTATATGGCCATGTGCATTGGTCAAAATGAATGCCAGTAGTAGAGATTAGGGAAAGACCATATTGCTCTTTATGGGGTCTCTAAGGTTTAATCACTGAAGATAGTCGGGTAACACCTGATATCTTCAAGATGATCTCTACATTCCTAAGTATACCTTTACTATAACGGTAATACATTAAAAATTTGGAACAGTACACCTAACTCTGGAGTAATTTGCCAAATACCTTTTTTTTTTTTTTTTCCTACTAAACCAGCAGCTAAAAATACTGGATGTCTGGACTTCTAAAAGCAAAAATTGGAAGGGGAAAAGTCAGTAATGTATGTACAAAATCACATACTTCCTGATTTGTTCCAATGGAAAATACAGCAGTGGTGATCTTGATAAAAATGCCCATAAAATCAAAGGAAAGGCTCTGCTTGACCTCACTGTGGTTTGAGCAGAACCACTGTGATAATAACTGTCAAAAACCATGAGGTTTTTAAAGGACTCTGCAAGAACAAAGACCTGAGAGTTCAGATGTTGATTGGTCAGATCAGCCCGTAAGAGCTTTGTTTTGGATATCTTTTTATTCATGTGTGTATTTATGAGTTTCCCAGTGTCAGTAAGGGCATGAAGTTTTAATAAAAACATTACTAAAGGAGAAATAAGTATACTTTCAGGAAAAACAACCTTGGAGAACAATTGCATATCTGAATTTAGCAAAGATTTCTGATTTTTTGCCTCTTTAGTTTTCAATGCCAGTAAGCGCGCATGGTATCTGTGATTCCTGTACTTACTTTTGCCAGTGTATGGTTTGATAGCATAATCTCAGCCAATAGCACCTTTCAGAGACCCTTAATGGGTGGCATAAACAATTCAGTAGGTGACTCATTCGCCTTTTATCTCAGCATTAGACCATTGTTTCCCATCCATCATGTATATCATTAGAAGGTGATGTTTTGCTGAAAGAACAATTACACAGATAAAAATTGATGATCAGAGGTAAAGGAGAAGATACTAAGCCCATGGTGGTCCGATTCCAGTTTGGAAGAATTTTCACAGCTAGAAAACTTTCCTTGTATTTTCAACTAAACATAGTGCTATTATTATCCTCTATTCTGCAGTGTTTCTCTGGGCTCTGCACTGCCTACAAATGGAAATCACCCATCCACACAATATTCCTAAAACAGCTTGTGAAGTCATAGAAGATGAAAAGACACGAATTAATGGGAGATAGTGTTATTACTGGAGATGTGTATGTGCTTGAAGTGCAGAGAATGCTGCAGGTTATTCCAGTAGTTTTCATTCTCATTCTGATTCATTTTTGTCCTGTCAAGCATTACAAACTAGCAGGATTAAGGGAAGTGAAAGACCAGCAGTTTTTTTTCTCCAGCTATGTCAACAGTAGAGATTATCGCTTGGGAAAACTTCTCTGGGGGAAGCCAACACCTTGCTGCTTTGCCTAAAGCTTAACCACTACAAATAGTTGGATGGCCCAATGATGCATTCAGTGAAGAATCTGTGTACGTGTGTTCTTACCTGGTTTTGCATAATTCTGCTATGTCAGTAAAGCTGTAGCTGTAATCAAAATGACATTTTCTTTAACGTTAGCCTTGGGACCCTATCTGCCTTTCATCTCAACCCTAAGTTTTTTTTACTTGACTTCAAACAGCAGTGCAGCCTGACCATGGTGGGAGATCTGGTCACCTCCACGTAGCAGACTGACCCTGCTGCTGCTGACTTTCCAGCCTGTGGCTGCAGGGTTGGAGTCTACCCACGTGCAGATCTTAACACAGAAAGCCGAGGGACAGGAATTGCACAATTCCTTGTTCCTGGCTTGTGACCTGTCAGCATACCATCTCTCACATTCTGCATGTGGTAGAGAGATGTGTGGAGGAGAAGCAAGTGTCTGCAGAGATGTTCCTCACAGGAATGGAAATTACATGGCAAGGTGATGCCCCTTTGACATTGTCGGGCCTTTGGCAGGAATCTTGGTGCTGACTTAAGAAATACATATAGTATGTATGGGTTCGGTACAGGATACAGGACCTGATGTAAATGGGGGAGGGTGGCTGGTAGAAGGCAAACCAAGCCAACTCTGAACACATCAGCAAAGACAGCTTCTAAGTGATCTTCTTTCTTTGGCAATTGCAGAAAGGGTGTGCATTGAACCTGGGTTCCAATCTACTTCCAAAATAAGGCTGAACAGTTCTGGCACAGATTGTTTCTAGTCCTGTGTTTATAAATCAGTGTATGCATCCTTAAAGAACATAGCAAATATGACTCTCTGGTCTTTTCAGTCACGTAGCAGATGCAGCAGCATCCTGTTGTCAGTGGTGCAAAATGAGTGAATTCAGTGAGCAGCAGCAACTAGGGCTGATGGAGGTGGGGACTGCTGGAAGCCGCGTTATCAAGAAAGCAGTGGAGGTATGTGGGAAATGTAAAGCTGTAAACAAAGCTGATGAAGGTAGTGGCAAGGCTCCTTGGGAACGTGATAGGCTTTGAATGAAGACTTTAGTTTCTTTCATGATGTCTTTTTTTCTACAAAAGAGAAGGTGGGGGGGTGGGGACTTTTACAGACCTTGCCTGTCTTTTCCAGTATTCCTTGTTTTTAACCCCTGGGCTCCCTGAATTGCTATTATTCTAGGCTTAAACCAGGCAGGTGACAGCACTAGCTTATGCCCTGCCTTTCAAAGGGAATTAGCCAGGCTTTTCAAACATCTGTTCATACAATTCCTAACACAAAGTTAGAAGTGGTATTTCTAACAAGTTGAAATTTACATTTGGATAATACCTTTCACCCAAAAGGACTTCCAAAAGGATTCACCAGTACATATGTGCTAGAAAAATCATCGTTCAAACAGCAAAATGAGGCTAGAGAAACACATCAGATAATTTCGCATTCCTTGGGTAGAAATATGCAGAGATTTAAACTGCATGCCTCCCAGGAATTTGCATGTATCTAAAATTTCATAGCAGGGGAGATATCGTAAAAGGTAACTGCCAAAATGATACGTAGAGGGAAGTAAAAGCTTAATGGACATACTGACGGCTCGTGTCCTCATCAGGCTTAACCATCTGTATTTAGCCAGTGTCACTGCTGCAAATAAGTTTGTGACTTATCAGCTTGACCACAAAGGTTAATTAAACTTCTTTCTGGATTTGATATCTTTCCAAGAAAATGTAGCAAATGATTTGTAGAGGCCAGCCAGTTTGCCACAGGTAATGTTATACACAAGAAAAGACATATCAATCAGGGCACAGTGAAGCTATCTGAAATCTGCCGAGAAAACAGGGAATAGGTTCCACTTGCTTAACATTTCCCCATGTCAAAGAGACTCTATGCTTAAAGCCAGGCTTGGCATCACTCACTATTTCATGACAAGCCTCGGAGTTCTCTGTTTTAAAGGAAACATAGATGATGTTGAGAGGTTGCACAAAAATCTCAACTTTCCATTCAATGCAGTGATAGCAGGATAAAGCTCTAAAGTGAGCATGGAGCTGTCAATAAAATAAAGAGTGCTATGTAGGCAGAAGACCTCATGGAAATGCTGGAGCAGATGTCTGCTTGTCACTGTTGCTGCGTAGGGGAGATGGCATAAATTTCAAATGTCACTGTGCCCTACTATATTTTATTTCCTAAAATCATTTGCCTTGCCTCTTGAAAGCATATCACATTAAAGGCACAATTCTGAAAAACTGCTTTCCTAGAGGAAACTCACCTGGGGGTCATAAATCAGGAAAGCATAAACAAAACAGCCTAGGCTATACCTTTAAAGACATCCATCCTATAATGAGGAACAGAGCAAAGGATAGAGAAAAGGATGGGATGTAGGTTTTGCTACGTACATCAACTTTGATGAATCACACCCATATCAGGGAAAAGAGGAGAATCCCTCCAAACCTAGCAACCACTTCCAATATAATTCAGTGAGAAAAAAAACCAACTCCTCTCTGCTCAAGATCTGGTTTAATTCTCTGTGTGCAAAAAGGTTAGCTGGCTACCTGCGTGAGGGGAATGGCACACAAGCACTGCTGCACGCTCTTAGCTCTGCCCAATCTCCAGGACCTCAGAGTCTGAAAAACACACATGGAAGCCAAATCATGCATGAAGGCACACAGGGAAAATAATTGCTTCCTACTCTGTCCTTCAACACCTTCCCTCTCCCTGGAGCTATTGTGTATCACAACTGTAAAGTCTGTTTCCAGGATTTCTCCTCCAAACTCACCTCCAGCCTTCTGTAGGGATTAAGCTCCATCTTCACGTTGCATAGTTTTCTAATAGCCTTTTGGAAGACCAATGCCAAATCTGGTACTTTCAAGGTCATGACCAGTTTATCACTGTCTGATATTTTGCCTACTTCAGTTTCCAGTTTGCATCATTCTCTTTGCATCATTCTCCTCATTTCAGATTCAACCCTTTTATGAGTATACAAAGAAATGTCATAACCCCCTTTGAATCTTTGCCCAAATAAGCTATGCTCTTTTAACTTACTGTAATAAACTACTTCATAGTCCTTACTCCTTTTGAGCATCTGAGCCTCAAGAAAAAAGAAATCACATGCTAAAATACATGTATTTTACAGAAAAAGAGAAAGATTGAGCAGATCAGACAAGTGAAGGTTGGAGTGAAAGACCTGGGGAAAGAAATTAAGCCATCTGTATTTATATTCACATATGTATATGTACAAGTGTATTTATGCACACATTTGTTTTTCTCTCCATATAAACAGAGATTTTACACAATGAACTGTCTCAATCGCTTATTATACAGAAAAGCTATGAACATGATCTTTTAGTATGACAAGGAATTTTTTTACATTTATAGTATTAGAAGATACTCAGAATCACTGCCTAGCTCTTCATTTCCATTCAGTAATTTCTGTCCAGAAGGAGTAGCTAGTCAAGAAATTTCTGATTTCATGTGCAGTGAAAAAATACCTACATGAGGTAAACCAATATTTTTCTCTTTCTGGACAACCATTGAAAATCAGAAACTTTGCTAGATGTCTTCACAGGAATGGCATTAGTTGAGAGCACTGGGGATTTGGCTTTTTAAATTATTATTATTATGTCTTAACCCACATCATAGCCAGGAGTGTTTGAATCTGGGTTTTGGCTCTGGGTAGGTTTTGTCTGTTTGTTTGTTTTGTTCATGGACCCTGTCTGTGCAATAAGCCAAATGAAACTAAACTCTTCCACTTCCAAAGTGTCTGAAATCTGGATCTGATTTATTTTATGGCTTGAGCCCTTTCTTATCTTCTTGCAGCCAGCAGCTGGAGAGTTAGCTGTCTGATGAGACACTGCAGCAGACATGCACAGTGTTTGATATAGGTCCTCTGACTTGTCCTCTGCTTTCCATGGAGATCTATATAATCCCTATAGTGATTGTTTAGAGTCTAGTTCTCTTCATTGTGTGTAGGATAATCGTGAACCAAGTTGAATCTATTCAATTCTGTGCATATTAGGGTGATTTAAAGGTGGCTTCTTCCTAATGAAGGGAAAGCTACAGAATGGAATTAAGCTTTATTGCTCACTCTGGTGGACCCTGCACTAGGTCCAGGCACGTGAGAACATTTAGTGGACTATCAGAGAACTAGTTACCCTTGGGTAATGTTGGATAAACGATGATGTTAAGTTAAATGAAAGCATTTTCAAGGTATAAAACGTCTATTTTTTTCCATTGGGAATCGTAATCTGCTTCTGGTTTTTACCAGTTACCGTTTCAGAAGACCTAGTAGAAGTTTGGAGCAAATGTGGTATATAGTAGTAATAACCCAAACTGCTGTGTAAATACAGGCTACTAAAGGTAAAATCACTCAAAGGTTATGAACTGAGCTAATCTTAAAAATATCAGTCTTCCACGGAAGCATTTTTGCCTTGGAAAGAAAAAAAAGAGAAATATTTCGCAAGACCATGTTAAAGAAAATGACACTTAATCAAGAAAAATTTGTTTCAGCAAGGTAAAAATGCCATTTTAAAGCCACTTTTTGTGGCTCTAACTTGCATAAATTTTTGGTTATGTTTTATGTTATGGGAAAATATCAATATAAAATCTGCGGTCTATATTTATTACTAAGAGAAATGTATATATATGTTTGTATGCTTATATGTGAGGGCATTTAAATAAATTAAAACTATAATACTATAACAAACCAAAAACTGGGGAAAAAAATACTTTTTTCCTCTTTTACCACATCAAAGAGCTCTTTTTAAACCAACCTGGATGCTGGGTATCTCCTGATTTAGTTATCCCATTGAAATCCCAGCAGCTAAACTTGTCAGCTGTGTTGCTTATAAACTTTCATAGTTCTGAAGGTGTTGACAAAAGACAAATTGCTGAAGAGGGGCTCTGTCCATTTGTCAAGGAAAACTGAGGGATGAAGACACAAGTTCTCTTTATCCAAAAGCTGTGTGGATAGTATCCTGCACAGACAGCTGTGTTAGTGATTTGATTTTATGACAAGCAAACAGTGATTACTAAAAAGGGACTAAGCTATATTAGACAGCCTGCCTTCTGCTTTCCTGCAAATGTCAACATTGCTAGACCCTAACATTATATAAACTTTATTACACTCTTAACTGGCACTTGTCTGATCTTTGCTGTTCACATAACCTGATAAGGCACCATTGAGGCATGTAACTTGTTATAAATGCTTTATCTTTTTCCGCTTGTAATCTTGTTATGCTACCATTAGATAGACTCTTGTGATGGTTTGATCTTGGCTGGATGCCAGGTGCCACCGAGCCACTCTATCACTCCCCTCTTCAGCAGGACAGGTGGGGAGAAAATGAGATGGAAAAGAAAAAAACCCCAAACTCATGGATCAAGATAAAGGTAGTTTAATAAAAAGCAAAAGGTGTTACCAACACCTTTCTACATACCAATGGAAAGCACAGTACTGTGAGGGCTGCTGTGAGGAAAATTAACTCCATTTCAGCCTGACCCAATGCAACTCTGAAACTTATTTATTGGTTCCAAATGAATTTTCTATGTTTGCTGTAATACAACAATCTGTGGTTTCCTGCTGGAAACATAGGAAAAAGCTTCTTACACAGTTGCCAGGTTTCTGAGAGCCCAAGTGGGAACATATGGGTATTTGGTAATTTCCAAAGCCTGCTATTTTTCCTACATGATTAAGGTTATCATATTTTTTGCAAGCTTTTTAATATCAATTTATTGCTTAGATTTTGTCTGTCCCATACCCCTACGCCAAACACACGCACTTGCGTGGAGTGGCCGAACCCCTCAGGTAAACTACACTACCATAAATTCAGCCAACTCAACATCCCCTTTATGTTTTTGAATGAAATCTGAAAAACACCTCTGATCATACTGAAATTTAATCTTTCAGGATTTTGTTCAATTCCATGCACTCCTTAGCAGCTGCAGGACTAGGACTTTCACGTGTGGAATTAACCCATTCATTTCACATGGCCTTAGGGTAGCAGCTGTTCCAGCAGATTTCTTTTGGACTGCTACCTCCTACTAAGTTTAATAGAAAATAAAATTGTGCCTCTCAGGTAAAGAAAAAGAGAGGAGATCCTTTGGGTAAAATTTTCCGCTGCTCTGTAATCAGGGTTTTGCTGGTTTACCTTCCCCATCTCTTTTTGGACCTGCTAAGTCCTGGTCCATAGTGGTGTTGTGACAGCTCTAGCACAAGTTCGGACTGGTTTGAGGTAAGGGGCAACTTACCCTTTGGGTTAATAGTTTCATCTAAATATTTGGCAAAGCAATTTGGAATGAAATGGGTAGTAGTATCATGAGGAATAAGCACCTCAGTTCTCTTTAGCTAGCTATTCTGTCACTGTTAAGCCATTGGTGTCACTGGCTTTCAAAGTTTGAAATAGATCCCATGACAAATTGCATTAGGCTGTAAACTGTATTGTTTTGAATACGGTGAAGAGAAACTGTACGCGTGTAAAATCGGTGACTCCTGGCCATTCCAGTGCTGTAACATTTCTGTCAGGAGCCTGTTTATATTAGATTTTTAAGCATCCTGGTGAAAAAAAAAATGATTTATACTGTGTGATAACCCTTGAGAGCTGTTGTGTAAGTAGGCAGCATGAAGCAAACAATGTGCTGTGCATTTTAACTACTTAGGCTATGGGGAAAGATTCCCTGGGTGAAAAAGCAACCTCCCCAACCTACAATAGATCACATTTCCTTCACTTCTGTTTTTCTGGGACACGTCTGATGGATTTTGGTATAACATTGTCCCTGCTCTCCAGCCCTGCCTACTCTGAAGTCATTCCTGCAGTAGAAGCCGAGGATTTCTTCCTGGCAGAAGTGTCCCACAATGAGCTCCATAGTCCTCTTTGCTGATGCTACTTAAGCCTTTTCAATCCCTTCTGTATCAGTAAGGTTTCCAAGCAACAGGTGTGCTGCAAGGGGCCTGGCATTGAATGTCCATTCAGTGAATGCTGCTGTGCTCCCCACTGGCAGCACAAATGTGATCTTAAAAATTAAGGAGGTGTCTGTTAGGAAAATAACTCTATGTAGGGACATTCACTGCTAAGAGAAACCTGGTACTTACAGCTCAGTAGCTTCCCTGTCCCTTGTTCCTCACCAATCCCTATGCAAAAGCAGGATGGGGAATAGGAGGGGTGTATCTTCATGAGGATTAGGGGAGGTAGGATAGGGAAGGGACTCAAAGTGGTAGAGCAGACCTTACTAAACCTCCACCTCCCTGGCCAGTTACAAGAACTGATTAGGTCTAAATTGAGCAACCCAGAATCAACCCTTTGGGGCTACCTCTGGTTCTGCTCCATCCAGTCACTCAAAGCAGCCTGTTTAGCATAGACTTGAACAAGTCTGTTTGTAAACAGGTAACAGTGTCCCAACAAAGGAAACCACCTGGTCTGAGTACAGCTATGCAAACATATAACCATTGCTTGATTACTGTGGAAATGTCATCTAGCTATTCCCTTTTATTTACCTGTGACTTCACCTCCCCCTGAAAGGGAAGTGATTAACATTCATCAGTGCATATGTAGTTTTACATAACAATTTGGTGATCATGTAAAACTATGGGAATATTTTCTTAAGTTCTTAACCAGGATGTTTTTAATCTAAGAAACAAACAAAGGAAGAAATGTTCTTCTGAAACTGTGGCTGAAGAAACTGCAAAATCCTAAATGTAAAGATGGTGGGTTAATAATACTGTTCTATAAGTCCAACAGTTAACAGTACCCTATGCTATTATTTCCCAGGGTTGATAGGGAAACCTAACCCATAAAGAGTGGTTAATTTTCCTGGGTCTTGTAGTACTGACTGTCCCTGCTATTTTACTTAAAGGCTTTGTGGAAGGTTAGTAAACGGGTAGAGGCCAAAAGTAGGATTAAAAATCCAGCAGCTGAATTTAGTAGGCAGGTCATATATTTTAAAAAGGGATTAGCCTTCATTAAGTGATACTTCATAGAGTAGCATGAAATACAGTATGAAGATCCTTAGTGTCCTGATAACACCAACAAAGTAACCTAGTAAGTGTGAGCTTGCTGTGATGGATGGGATGAAGAGAGAGAGCTGGGAGGGAAATTTGCAATGCAAAGTTCTTCATGGGCTAGAAGGAGGCTGGATGAACTGATGCTAATAAAGGTGGAGACCCCTGATATTTTAGAAAAATAAATACTGTTTATAATTAATTTTAGTCATATTAGAGGAAGTACTGACATGTTTACAACCACTTCCACTGTTCACCAGCAGTGGATGTTTTAAGCGCAGACGTGGTGGCATAATGCCTTTTTCATATTGACTAATGGGTGGCCCTCCTTGGTGCTGATTTATTCCTGCTGTTCTGCTGAAGAAGGTCCTTTGATTTCCTGCAGCCTCTGCACAGGGCTTCCCTCCTGGTACCCTGTATTACATGTAGCTACAACCCTATTTTGGAGTGCTTTCCCTTCGTGTCAGCTGATATACAAAATCACCAGAGGCAGTGAGATGAAGATGACACATGGAATCTAAACCCAGCTGTAGTCAGTGAGGATCTTTCCTTTGACTTCTCTGCCGTTGAGATCTGATGCTTTGTATTAAATGGTCTGCTTTGCTCAGGATGCTGAAACCGGCCCCGGATGCTGAAATATGCTCCTGCCTGGAAGCTCACGTGTCTGCTGGCTTGAACTGACTCCCATGAAATGCCACTGATCACAAGAGCATGACAAGGGTGATTCTAGAATTGGGCAGCTTTGCAGGACTAAGAGATGGAATCAGTTACTGCCTTCAGAAATCAAAGTAATATTTAACTTGACATTTGCTGACAGCACAGCTGAACTCTGCTTCCCCAAAGTTATGGAAAATTTCCTTGATCATGAAGTTATTACCACTTTTATGCTGTCTTTCCAGTCTTCACAGAGAGTCTGTAATATCCAAGCAGACCCATCTCAGGATTTGTTGTGTCTATGGCTGTATGATTGAATGTAAATGCAGGTTAGACTGTGAGCTTTGTGGAGAAGAGGGTTTACAAAGCATTCAGTTCCTCCAAGGAGCACACAGAAGGAGTTGTAAAGTATCTGGACAATCAATTGCAGGATAAAGAATGGAAGGTCAACTCTGGGGCCTGTTCTGCATGGGATCTCTCTCCATATCAGACCACAGTCATTTGATGGGTTACAGGTAGGGAGACTGAGAAACATTTTGTGCTTGGTAAGTCAAGGCTGGAGCCCTGCTGAGTATCTTTAAATGATTACTCACAGCAAATTCTAGTTTTAATGGATGCCAAAATCTTACCTGCCAATAAAATATGAGGGCCCTGAATACACTCAGTCTGACCTGGGCACTTAACTGAGGTACTTAAATTAGGACCTGAGTCAATGGAGAGTAACACAAGGAGGTTTGTATCTCTAATGGGCTGAAGAGCCTTGCTGGGGTATTGACTTGGTGGGCAACTGTCTTAATTCATTAATACATTTAAACGGATGAAATTAGGTAGTATAAGCCCAAGGTGACATTTGGGGTATTCAGGATCTGACCTCATCTATACAGATTAAAACTTGAAGAGGATCATAGGAACCAAAAATCTAATTTATTTGATGAACCCCTGACACTCAGGAAATTTGTATTTATAGGGCCATTAAACTAGGGAAGTATCCTTGAGGTCTGGTAGCTGTGAAATCATAAGACCTGACACCTGAGCTGCTAGGAGTTTCTTTCATGCCTAAGCATTGTTATAATACATATAATAGATGTCTCTTGTTTTACAGGGCTATGATACAGCATGTGTTTCTGTCATGCTATGATATGGCATGCTTCTCCACCAAGCAAACTTGTGCTCCAGCTCTTCTTCTTAGGCACCTGCCTTATATAAATATAGCAACAGGTGGAGCAAGGATCTACATATCATTGTACATCGGACTCCACAAAATTTGTGACCAGTGTTGGTATTATGCCAACCTATGATTATGCAGGGTAGGTCAAGCAGCAGGTTGTATGTTCTCATTAAATGAACTTAAACTGGTGTTCCTATGGAACTGAACTGCTGACAACCTTCATAAAGAATGCAAGTACTTAGAAACCATCTTATTTACCTTAGGAAGAAGCAGCCATCTGGGCATGGTGTGGGAGAGAAGACAGACTGAAAATGAGATCTACAGGTCAACAAGTAAGTGAAGGCACTGTCATGTATTGTTTGGTACTGGGGAATCTGCATAACACTTTTTCTGGAGCTCACTCTCCTAGCTGCTCTCATTTCTTTTTCTAGAGATAAATTTCTTTTTACAGATAGTTCTGCATAGCAGCTAATGTACTGACCAACTGATGGTAACTTTCTTAGAAGATAAATTTAAGAGGATGTTAATACAATGCATAGCCATTTCTAGTGATTGACTGTTAAGATTGGGTTTTCTATGTGTAACTCAAGGTGCTTTAGTTATCCTTCTAAACACTCACCCGTTTCAGCTTTGGCCAGTCATCTTCTACTGTCCTCCATGGTTAGCAGACCAGGAAGACTCAGACTTACACGTATCCATCCAGCACACTTCTCCCTTTCCATTGCTACAACTCCAATCACAGATGTTAAACACTACAGCTCTGATTGCAAGTGTTAAGTCTTCACAGAATCATATGTCAGGAGGCAGACTAAACAACCTCGAAAGTTTCAGTTTACTCAGAATTGTTTGGCATGAATTGCTAAGGTTTTTTTCTAAAGGTGTGCCAGACTTTACCAATCCCAACTGCGTATAACAGGAAAAGTTTTGACTTTCCTCTGTGTATGAACCATTAATCCAGAAAACAATGCCTCAATTCTTAACATCGCTCCCTCCTCTCATGTTGCCCGTTGCCATTCATTAACTCTTCCAGCTCTATAAATGCAGTAATCTTGGGCCTATAACATTTCTGCTGTGAGCAGGGGCTGTGAAGCCACATGCTGTTCCTGCAGTTGCATCACAAGCACATGATTCAGGAAAGAATGAGTAGAGAAATAAGAAGATAAGCAGCGGGAGAGGAAACTCAAAAGGAGCTTAGCCTCTGCAATGCAAAACCACATCCTTCTATTTTCTCTTTTTAGAGGAGTTGTGAAGTAGGGAAAGGTCCCATATGGAAAATCAGAATGCGGAATTTGAACACCTTCAAGTTTGATTGGTTTTGGTTCCAGTATCTGGTTTGAAAAATACTTGAAGTCTTCCTGGTTTGTTTGAGGGAGAGGATGGGTTCTCGCCTTAGGCATAAGGAACAGTGCGTGTACACATAGGGCCTCTGTTTATTTAGTAATTGAAGATGGTGCTTAATAAAAGCTATTCTAATTACTTTCACTTAGAACTTTATGAGTTTTAAATCTTCTCCTTCACTTTCCTAGAAAGAAATCCCAGCCAATATAAAGGAAGATTATCTATCTCATGCCAGCTCCTTATTATTCTGCGAAGATGGAAGTGATAAAAAACCCAACAGGAATGGCCACTGGAGAACAGTAAGTGTATGGGGTGGAGGTGGGGTCTCATGTCATGTAAGGGTAACAACCAAAATGAGTTGGAAAAGGCACTGCACCCCGAGGAGCCTTTCACTTACAGCCTAGTTTTGAACATCCGTGACCTGGCCTATTTACACCAAAGATTGGCAGATCCCAACCAGGGCAAGGTCTTTATTCAAGATGCAAATATTAGCATCTGTTTCACTTTAGGCCTAAATTCCACTGACTTCACCTGAAGTCTTGTTCAACTGAAGAGTAAAAAAGTGATGTTTTAAGCTTTTTTCCCTCCATTTATATTTCAGTGACTCTGCATTTTTGCTCTAGTTCTGCTTTGAAAAAATGCTACAGACCAATAGCAACTCTGGTTATCAGCTGTGCTGATGCTGTTCTTGGCAGCAAATGCAGGGAGACTGGAAAATGATTTTATTGATGGAATTTCCTCAATACTTTTGGCATTAGACACAATGGAGTGAGCATGACTTTGACGTAAAAAATTCATTGGAATATTTGTTTAAAACCAACCCTCCATGACTCTTGAACGTACCTCAATCAAGCGGGCATGGACTAGAAGCTCAGTAATTATCTTTTTAAAGGAAAAATGCCTCTTTTTTCAGAAATATACACAGCTTTAGGATTTATAAAGGCACTAGGTTGACAAACTTAGGATTATTAGGATAGACACGGTCCATCAGACCTGATGCTTCTGATATGGTATCAGCAAAAATTTAATTAATTTCCTGGTACTGTGTCTATTTTGAAGTCACAGAACTGCATGCTCTGAACCCTTAAGAAACAGAGAAATTCTTCTGCCTTGCATTTTTTTTTTTTGTCTTGAAACCATCTCTACCTCCTCCTACTAACTCCTGCTTCTTGTGCTAAGCAGTGAAGGAGTGGCAGCTAAAACTCTGGTTTCAAAAGAGACCAGTGTAAAGAGCTATCAATCAGTGACTGGTCCAAGACCAGACTAAACAATGACTAAAATTTAATGGTAACCAGTTTTCACTTACTTTCCTGAAGATGGCTAGAGTTTGGAGCAGTGGAATTTTCCCAAAGCAGAACAGAAATCATGAGCTGTGTGTGAGAAGTCTTGTAACACTGAATGTCTGAGGATAGCAAGACACGCAAAAGGAAGTAAATTTTGGCCATGCAGAAACCAGTTCCCAATTACCAACTCAACTAAGGTCAAATAAAATTTATTTGGAGGGCAGTGAGTCAATGATTAAGAGATCAGCTGCAGATAAAAGATCCTGTACACACTGCAGTGGAGAGGCACAACCTTTAGTTCCCCAGCAAGGTGGACTTTGATGACACCACCACCACCCTGCCCTGAGTAGGACTGGCCAGACCTGTCCAGGGCCACACAAGGCCCACAGCATCCCACCACACATGTGCCTTCTCAAACTGGAGTAGCAATTCTGTGCCTCTCCACTCTTCCTATTCCTCCCTCCTCATGTTGTCTGACCCATACCTCCCTAGGGAAGGGGTCACCAGTTTAGAAAGGAACAATTTCCCCAATTTCCCAATGGCCAGGAGTCCCACAAGATGTGTGCCAGTGTACAAACAGGAGGTCTGTAGCTGTGGCTTCAGCTGTTCCACAGCAATTTCTATCTGCAGGCACCTAGACTGGGGAACATATGAAGTATCAAAAAAAAAAAAAAGGGTTGGGGGGGGGAGGAAGTCTCCATGTGGGTGCATGCTGTGAAGTTGGTAGTCAGATGTAATTTGGCAAGGAGTAGAGGTGGCCTACAGGACTGCCGGAAGGTCAGGACTCCAGGTAGTGGCTTGTATTGCTTACACCTGGAGCTGCCAGAAATTAATCCATGGCCTGGAAGAAGGTCCTTAGATAATCTTGAACATTTTGCAGCTGTCACTTCCTTCCCTCCCTCTGCCATCCCACCAAACCCTCCTACCACATGCAAAGAAGGCAGCTGGGATGCAGGAATCATTCTCAGAGGGTGCTGGTAGCTGGTGAGGGAAAAGACATTGGGCAATCCATGCAGGCTTTTGCAATATCATTCAGGAAGCACTCCCCCCCCCCCCTCCACCCCCCCGCCATGTAGCTTTCTGTGCTATTTAAAGAGAAAATGTGTTGACAACTCTTAACCAAGTCTGGGATTGCTGTAAATCCAGAGCACCCGTTGGGCTGGAGATCCTGTAGAGCAGATGGTGATGCCGGAGGTGGTGAAAAAGCAGAACCAGGGCTCTTTCACTCGTTCTGGTAGAGAGGATGTGCCAAGAACATGTAATTGAGGGTCAAAGGGAAAAAACAGCAGTAAAATCCCCATCTACCTGTGGAAGCTTAGAGCCAAATGGGCTCAGTGTAGGACCCAAATGCACCAGGCTGGGGACCATCTAGTTCTGTGGCAGACGCACTCATTCAAAACACTGGGCTGCTTTTATTTTACTTGCAGCAAGTTAAAAAAAAAGAGTAACCACATGCAGCAGAGTGAAAAGATGCCAACACTGGCTTTAAAAGGCTGTAGGATATGGAATAGAGGGGTTTTCCCCTTGGCTTACATGTAGTAGAGCATTATGTAACTTTGTTTGGTAAGAAGCACACTGATCTCCTGGCACTGAAAAAAAAAATAGATGTTGACTGCAAAAATGGGAGGGCCGGGAAGGTAGTACACAGGTACAGGTCTTGCCAAAGTAAGCAAAGTCCAAACATCCCACACTTCCCAAATTATCTTTCTTTCCTGCTTAATGCACTGTAAATGAAATTCAGTTGGACTTTGACATTATTGTGGACTGGATTCAATCCCATTTATACTGTACATAGATAGGAATTGATAAAATGATATTGTTTGAATAAATAGCTCACTTCCTTTGCAATAGTTCTTACATTTGTTAACTTATCAATAATTATAATCATGCATTGCATTTATAATAGCACCTTTCTTCACCAAGAATCCTCATGCTCTTATAAAGGCTGTACTTCATATACACTATCTTAACTTGAAAACATCCGACATCACAACTCTGTAAATCATGCTTTGAAACGTAAGGAAGTTAACTTTCCTACCAATTCATGCATTTTCAATGCCTTTTTTATTGTTAAATATGCCTCTGATCATTCCTCTGTAGAGCTTAAAAAATGCTTTCCACCATAATAAACGCGTAATAAATCTGCAGTGTTAGGCACTCTTCCTAGGTGAAGGCTTCATTTCTTTTCAGTGCTGCAGGCATTCCAGTTAAGTTTAATTTCCCTTGATTTTTGAAAAAACAAGACAAAAATCAGTGGCAGAAGAAAGACTCCTTAATGAACAGTATTAGTATTTCAGTGGTTCCATTCAGCCATTACTGGGTGTGCAGAAAACACAAGGTAAGCCCTCATTGCCCAGTCTTGAGTGACAGAGGAAGGTGCATACTGTTTTTGCTCAAGAAAGGTATGTGAGGTCAACCCTGGGAAAAACACTCTTAAAAGTAGCTCATGCTGCTTAATGTCATTAGACTATACGCCCTGGCAATTTAGGCTAGGTATCTCAATTAAAAAAAAGTAAACAATCCCTACATCTTTACGTAGATGAACTAACAAAAGTCCTCTTAATTCTTGATTCAGTAAACACAGACAGACTTGCAGGGCTCGTATATTTTTGTTTAGGTCCACAGGGACGGTTGCATCAGAAACTTTTAGAAGTGTTTAAGGGAGCTGGCTGTTTCTTTAAATCCCAAAGTGAAAACTTTCTGATACAAACTTAATATGAATGATTCCTCTTTCTCTTACTGCTCAAGGGTTAAACATGGATGCTTTGGAAGAATTTGTTAGGAACTGGACAGTGAAGTCCTTTCTACCATCTATGGCACATACAGCTATTGTAAATAGAGTGTGTCCCATCACTGCCATCACTGCCTCAACATCTCTGAGCAATGGGATAAGAGCACAGAATCTATGCTACTCTCTGAGAATGTTGAGAAATTATTATTTTCTTTCTTCTCTTGGGATCTGTGGGTATATTATTATTATTATCACTAGCCAATGTAGATAGTAGAAGCAGTCAATATTGGCACTGCTTACAAGCTCAGTGTCAAGATTTAATCAATCTTCTTGGTGTAGATTTTTATTTATGATCTTAAGAGTTAGTACGCTAATTGTATCTATTGACCTTTTCAATCATATCTAAAGATCAGAAAATAGGGAAAAGAGAAAGAATGGCAATCAGTCATAATGAAAACAACGTCAGAGGAAGAAGTCAACTGCATTTCTGAAAACAAAGTCTGGAAACTATTTTTCCAGTAAAACCAAACCAAAATAACACCCAAATCTCTTGTTGGCCAAGCATGGAAAATGCCTATTCCTTAGGTAAATATTTTAATAGTTAAAAGAACAAGATGTGCATGGGTGATACAACAAGCTTTCTTTACCAGACAGATGTAATAGTGCAAGATGTAGAATGCCCTTCCCTGTGAATCAACAGATGGACGACATGGCTATTATTTGCCAGTTTAGAGCAAGAAGCAGCAAATGGTTTGGCTATGGGAGCTGCATCTACAGGGCTAACATGGGTAAGCAAAATGGAAGTATGCATGCTGGACTATATCCAGGATGCCATGTTATTAAAACTTCTACCTCTATGAAAAATACTATAAATACTGTATTGCCCATGAATAAGGAAGAACTGTAAATGTTGTCCAACATTCCAATTTATTCACAGAAGGCACATGGACACTTAACAGCAGCAAATACATGTCTTCTGCCTCAACCGTTATCAGTTCTTGCGAGTTACGGAAAAGGGGGCAGGTTTGTGCTTGATGCTCTATGGGCCAATAGCAGAGCCCTTTTCTTCCAACCCTTCCTGCCTCTTTTGAGCAGCTCAAGCTAGGACACTCACACCCTGTGTGACCATGGTATCCCAGAATAGGTGAACTTTGTAGATGAAGGTAATTCAGAAAAAAAAAAGATTTCTGAATCTGGAAAGAGTGTCTTATGCTTAATTGGCTTTTTGCACAGACTGCTCTTAATACCCAGATAAGAGCAATCACCCAGGAAGCAAATCAATGACAAGCAGCACAGTTTAAATTATACACACACCCTTAATCCAAATTCATTTCCGTAAGGAGATAAGCTTTCAGTAAGTTCGTTAATCAACCAGTATAAGTGGAGAAAGCAGAACAGGAGGTGTGGCTTCACTACTTAGTTTATTTTCCAGAATTTACATTTCACTTAAGTCAGAGGTAAAATGAGAGAAATGCTCCCATACTAGTTTCCATCAGAAATGTCTCTTTTTTAACAGGCTAGGATTTGCTGATAAACTCAGTTGAAAAATAAACTGAGAATCAAGACATAAAATGGCTGCAAAATTATAAACAACCATTGAAAAGGATGGGCTGAATATGAAGGAAAGAAAAAAAAAATCGAGGAACCTCACTAGGCAGCAACTTTTCCAAAGCCAAGGTGTCACTGGCAGTGGCTTTATTCTATACTTGAACCATCCAGGACATTGGGTGATGTGCAATACATCTGATAAGTTTAGGGGCGAACCCTCCAGCGACTATCTTAACGTTTGGCTCTGCAGAGACTCACCCTTGGTAAGTCGTCAAAAGAAACTGAATTCTTCTAAAAAAAATAAGGAATCTTTAGTAACAACACCGGGAGAAAACATGAATACAGCTAGTTTTAGCCCATTTCTTAGGAAGTTTGTTGCATAGGAGCATTTCCAGATTGTGAATCTGAGGTACAGTTTAAAAGGGAGGAGATGGGTCTGCCGCCTTTGCAACTATGTTGCTTCTTTAAGTGTGGGTCATTTCTATGGGAAAACAGAGGTCCTTGCCTAGCAGACCTGGGTTTGCCTCATTACTGCTGTATTAGCATCTCCAATGAACACATTAAAAGCCTTTTGCATCAATACCTTTTTGCAGTGTTGGCCCTTGTCATCTTCCATTGCATGTGTTTTGAGCGACAGGCCAAAGGACTTCTCCAGACCCCAAGCAGATCATCTGCTGTTCCCCAGGTAGCTCCTGTCATGCTGACACTGCAAATTTACTAGCTCTTAAATTTGTTCCCCTTTGACACAGAGCTCACTGGGACATGGTGAAAAACACTCAGGGCTGGACATGGATAGGAAGAATGAAGTCCGTAGTGCCTTAAAGCTGTTCAAGAGGGCTTGCTCAGTTACAGAACATAAAAGTTTATCTGGTAGCACTTCGTCCTGTTTTCAGAAATGCAATGACTTTAAATTGTAGCTGCTTCCTTGTAATTAACTAAGCACAAATGCTGAACCCATGGAAATTGTACAGTGAACACTACGGCTTACTGGTATACTGGAAAGAACAATGAGGGCACAGACTCCCATGCTAAAACCTTTGAGCAACACAATATACTCTATTTTGGGCTGATTCCATTGTGCTGGCATTTGATTTAGGGAGAAATAGTTGCTTTTGCCAACAGAGAAACAAATTTTCTCCTACCATTATGTTTGGGCCCCTTTTCACCTCTCCCGTGCACAGTGTTTGCTGAAATCTGCCTGGCCAGTTAAACAGGAGGTTAGCTGTGCTACAGCAGACATGTGGAAAGCAATTAAATGATTTATTACCTCTATTGAACACTGGGTTTGAAAAGCAAACATTGTCCAGTGCAAGAACACCACTAGTGACACACAGCAGTTTGCTTCACTGATGTTTTCCTTTGGGACCTCCCAAAGCATGGCAGAATACCACTGGAGTAGCACTTGGTCACACAAGATACGCTATCCTGAAAAGAAAATATGGCTGAGCTAGGAGATACAGTCATCTTTTTTTCAGTATGAACACCCAAGAGAGTCTGAATTTGTGACAGTGAATTTCAAACAACGCATGACTCATGAAACAGAGAGAGTCTTACAAGCCTCCACATCTCCTGTCAGACACAGCAAAAACCAAAAGCCAGGTCACTTGATTTAACTTCAGGCTTTGAGATCGGCACATTCATGGTGAAGAAAGGGTCACAGATAAGATAAGGTGACATTCAGTGACATTACCACAATTATAATAGAAATGATAAAGCCAGTGTGGAAGCTGGGTAAGGAACGCTAGCTCAGGATGTAAGCTATGTTAAATGCTTAGTCTTGCAAAGGTCTGGACATGTCATTGCAGCCATGATTTATGTCAAATCATGTACTGAAAGCAAAAGGATGAAGTTTAACTTGGCTCCCTGTACAGAAATAGGCCAACGGTCAGGAACAAGTTCAAACAGGCAATATGGACTTTAATGTGCACTAAAAGCATCAACATGGCGCTCCTGACTTGTGCCACTAAAACTCACGTCCCTGGTCTACCCATGAAATTTGTTAAGAACCTCAAAGTGGAAGAGAGTTCTCAGGTCATCAGCATTCCTTCTTGAATCTAGAAGGAATCATATCAGGTAATCTCTCATAAGTGTATTGATCTCTACCTTAAACCCATTAGGTTTTTTGCCTTTGCCATTCCCTCAGAAAAATTGTTACAGGGCCTTGCACTTTTGATGGCTTACAAACTAGATCTGATTTCAGATTAAGGAAGAAAAAGCAAATACCTCTGTAAAACCTGCTGATTATTCCACCCTTCTTCTATTGACTTTCTGGGTGCAGATGGTGTGTGCACCAAAATATGCAAAGTGGCTCTTTATCCTTCACCTGAAAAAGCTCTGTCAGCATCCGATCATTTTTTGGTTCTCAACAAACATATTTACACACAGAACAACAACTATGGTTGTAAGCAAAAATTAGGAGAACTACGATAAAGGATACATAAAAAAGCAGGATTGGTATACAATAAAATGGCTGTAGTAGTAACAAATCTAATGCTTTACTGTAAACAAAAGAATAACTCTCTTCACACCATGTCTTTATTGTCTCACTCAAGTTCTGTTGACTTCAGTGAATTTTCTTGTGGCTTATATTGGCCTAAGTAAGACCAGTAACACCTGCAATAGCAACAAAGGATTGTTTCAAGTGGACTTAAAGGGTGGCGCAATCAGCAGTACTTAATATTTTCTCTATACATGCATATCCTGGGTTAAAACTAATGTAAACTCATCCATAATAAGATGTTCCATAACTGAGATATAAATCTATTGAGAGCATGCCATTAGTAATATGACTGCACTAGACCCTGGTGCAAGCAGAAGAAAAAAAAAAAGGTTATCAAAATACATAGTAGGAAATAATAAATTATATCTTAAAAATTAAAAAAAGATTTAAGAATAGTTAAGTATAGCCATAAGGATTATAAGTAAAATTTTCATCATGCTAAATATTCTGATATTTAATAAAACAGAAGGCCATCAAGTAATTTATCTCTGGAAGTGGTTTAAAAATAATTTTTCTCCATGTTTCCCTTAAATAATAATAAAAAAAAAATTCCAGTAAATCAAGGAAGTGTTTACCTAGGATTTACACATGGTCAAACTGCGGCTTTTTTATCTTAAAATTTCACCTTTGTGGATGCAGTTTAGTCTAATCCTCTCCCAAAACAGGAGAAAGCATCTCGGTACTTTTAGGTGTAACATAGATTTTTGGCTTTTAATTTGTTCTGTTACTAGCTTCATTGTATTAATTGTGCTCTCTAGATATTGAGAAGGAAAGATCAAGGCCTGACAAAGTGAATGAACTGGCACCTTATAAAGTTCCATTTCTGGTATGCCCACAGTACCCCTGGTATAATTTAAAAGTCAGAGCACAAATAATATTATGAATATAGCAGTATAGTAATCTAATCTAAGTCAAACAGTTTTAAAAAAATTCACTTATGGGCTTTTTTAACCTTGGCAATTTGTCACATTTAAGAATACTGCAAAAGGTTCAGACCAATGTTAGTTTCTGACATGGTATTGCAAAGCTTTTCTCAAAGAAAACCAGGTTTTATGTAAAATAAATAAGATGCAATGCTGAGTATTCGTAGCGAGCCCACGAGTAACAAAGTCACTGAAGGGGAAAGACAGATTTGCAAGAGGTTGCTGTTCCAGTGATGCAGTTATGCATGAATTTTGTTAACAGCAGAAATGACTGCAACTTGTGATTACCTTGCTAATAATTTTGTGGGACAAAAGCCTGCAAAAAGGCTGATACCAGCTTCAAGTCAAACAACTAGAAAATCAGCTGGTGTGCCCTTGCAGGTTAGAGATGGAGGCCCAGAGAACATGCAAGGAGGCATTTTTGGTGGTGGTGGTAGGTACTGGAGTGGTTTCCTCTGCCTAAGAGGGATGCAGAGCACTGCCATGCTTTTCACTGGTCTTTGTGTTTATTAAGAATAAAAGTCCCCAAAGTAACCATTACTGATTTTCAGTTTAGTGAAAATAAGTGCTGTTTGTTGCACATTCTGTTAAAGAGTGTATCTCTGTAGAGAAGACCAACGCTTAAAATCATAGATTCATAGAGTCATTTGGGTTGGAAGGGCCCTTCAAAGGTCATCTAGTCCAACACCCCTGCCATGGGCAGGGGCACCTCTCACTAGATCAGGTTGCTCAAAGCCCCGTCCAAGTTGACTTTGAACACTGCAATGATGGGGCATCCACAACTTCTCTGGGAAATCTGTTCTGGTGTCCCCCCACTGTTATATATATATATAAAAAAATTCTTCCTTATATCTAATTTAAACCTACCCTCTTGCAGTTTAAAACCATTGTCACTTGTCATGCCACTACAGGCCCTGGTAAAGAGTCTTTCTATCTCTTTCTTACGAATCATCTCCCTCTACCTGCTGGCCTTGATTCTTTTGATGCAGCCCAGGGTGTGATCAGCTTTCTGGGCTGCAAGTGCACATTGCCAGTTCATGTCCAGTTTTACATCCACCAGTATCCTCAAGTCCTTCTGTGCAGCACTGCTCTCAAATCTGTCATCACGCAGTCTACACTGATACTCGGGATTGCCCATAACTTGTTGCAGCCTAAAGTAGACCCTTTCGAGGAAGGGGAGATGGCTCCTTTCCTGAGAGTAACTGCAGAGGATTAGCTGGGAGAAGATCTGGGAGGGCAAATGAATCTAAATAGGGTGTGAAACATGGGGTGAGTCTGCAACAGGGGTGCAGACAGGGAGAGAAGGGCTTTCTGCAGCCAAGGGCAGACCCGAACTTCAGAGGCAAGGGAGAGAAGGAGGTTTCCCAGGGACCCTGGAAAGCCCCAGCAACCCCAGTGGTGCTTGCAAGGGGTTGGACTGGGGGACAGGACCCACTCTTCATGAACACAGCTGACAGGGGACATATTTAATCAAACCTTTTAAAATCAGATTCGCCCAGCAGCTCTGCAGTTTTTCTGTCACCCTGTTGCAGATCATGATTTTGTACTCTAGTAAAATCCAGCTGTAGGGACTGGAAGTATCTGGTATTTTTTTGGCATGGGAGAACCCTTTTTGCTTTAAAAAACATTCCATTGCACTGAACTGGCTGGCTAGGGCTCCTGTAATGCCACGTTTCTGTCACATCGTAACACTGCTTTCAATGTCAGCTCATATCGAATGACAGGTTGGGTTTTTCACAGAGAGCAAGGGCTTTTCTCACTTTCAGATTCTGCTGGTGTAAGCGTATATTTAAATGACAGTACTGACCCATCTCACGTCCCCAGCTGCAGTGCAGACTGAACACATAACTAATTTGTCTTTCCTTCAGAGAAAGCTGTGCAGACGAAGCAGGACCTGCTTGTCCAGTCAGAATCCATTAGCAACAACGATGACATATTTCAATGTTTGCTCTGTTGTTTTGACTGCGGGAACAAGGAGAAACAGTTCTTAATTACCAATAATCCCTTGAATGCATTATTAACAGCCTATTTTGTTCAAGTAGTTGGAGCCTGCAGTGTTTTACAAGCTCTATGTACAAAGTATTTGTCTTTGCTGAAGATAATGAAAAACTTTGTTATTTATTGTTTTGTTAAAGAGAATCTTTCTTAGGCAAGGCATTCCACCTTATGAGGGAAATAAAAACTAAAAATGCAGGTAAGTTTTAACATTGTAACAAAAAGCTGTGATAAAAAAAAAAAAAAGAATCCTGCATTATCCCAGATTTATAAACTAGAAACTAGAAGAGAATCAGGCCCAAAGCTATTAGAAACCAGAGAATTCAAAGTGATTCAGTACCACTGAAATGTAACAATATTATGGAATCCTCCAGTATCTACAAGCATGGGTGATACTACACAGTGATGTAGAACTGTTCATCACATAAAATAATGACTCATTTCTTCAGGATTTTTATAGAACAGGCAGTTTTGTTGTCAGAAGTGCCATGATATCCCAGGACAAATATCGGTCAGGTAGATACAAGACATAGTGGTAACACTCATGTCCAGGATGCAAAGAAACTCCTTTCATTGAGTCTTACTCTGCAGTCAATAATCAACATCAAAACCAAGCAGCTTAATTCGTCAGTTATTAGTAAAAACATGTCAGGGAAGCTGAGCACACTCTAAAGCATTGCTCTGAAAGAAAAATATGAGACCACTGGGAAAACTTTGTGGGTTTTTTTTAACTTTTTTTTTTTTTTTTTTCAGATGTTTTTCAAGTCATTAACCTTGAGGTAAAGGTGAGTTAATAGGCATAGCTTCTGCCAGAAATCTTTGTATGACCAGTAGTCAAATACCTAATTATCCAGTTTTGAAAGTGTGGATGTAGGGTGAGAATGTACCTGAAACTGCTTTTCCTTTTACGAAAGCTATAGGGGTCATTATTATAATCTAGTCTGAGCAGCATAACCCAGAATACCGAAATGTCACCCAATCGACTGCTTGCTGCTGGAAAGGCACAGATGTCTTTAGGAAGCTGTCCAGTCCAATTTATTTGGTGATGGAGAAGAACAACAATCCACACTGATGCCATAGGGGCTACTCTGGTTCTCAGTAAACAGCCTCCAGACAGGTATTACAGAGCAAACATTGCAGGCTGTAAATATTCTTTGAAGGATTTCCCAAACTAGTTATTTAGGAAGGGTGTGACAAACCGTAGCATTTCCTGAAAATTTTCCTGGGGTAACAGTAAAGAAAGATGGATTTATAGCATATATCGCATACCCAGGAAATCTTTTCCATGCCTAACCTGAAATGACTGCATCTGAAAAAGTCCGAGACCATCAAGAGCAAGCAGAAAGAGTAAGTGGGCAAGCTAGAAGTTAGTTGGGGCGCTTGGGTATGTAAAGGTATCTTCTGTGGTCCTTGAGAGAAATAGCCCTGGGGGGAAAGCTAATTCCGGGCAATAAAGTAGCAGCTGGTATGGCTACATTGCACTTTGGTAGCCTTTTGTTTATAGAACAATACTCACTGAGGGTCAGATTAAACTCTGGGTTTAAGCCAGGTTTTTATGGCATTATGAGAACTGGATCAGTCAATATAGAAAAAATATCTGGGTGTGTAAAGAAGTGAAGGGAAGATGCTGTAAAGGAGTGGCAACAGACTTGCCTCATGACTATCTTTGAACAGCGGTGTAGGGAGAGGTGCTGACATGGAAAAAACCATTTTGGAGCTGAAACACAAAAGGGTTCATGCACTTCTTCAGTGGTCTTCAGAAATTCAAGCTGAATCTAACTTACATATAAAACACACAGAAATGGCAGCAAACTCCCTGCCTGCTAAGCTAGCCCAATTTTAAACTCCCTTTGATTTGCTGGAGTCCTAAGGGACATTGGTGTAGGTTAAATGTGACTCACTCTGTGTCAGGGTTGAGAATGAGATCAGTTAGTAAGGCCTACATTTAAAAGAACAAAAGGGAGTAAAGGGAGAATTCACAAGACCAGTACAAATGTTAAAAGTGAGATGAAGCCCTTGCCAAAAGGCTATAAAAAATATGAAACTGTTCTCAGAATCATTCTTACTAGAAATCAGGGTGACAGGGTCTTCCACTGAAAGTCCTGAGGATGGTTGAGTTGTTCAAGGCAGGACAGGGGGTTGGCAGAATTTGCAGCAAACGTCTGGCATTTCCCATTACTAATATATAAAAATGGCATTTGGGATTAACTTCTTAAGCTGCTTTAAAGGATTTAGATGAGATAGGGATGTACTTACCTTAGACTGCCTATGAAGTCAAAAGAGGGAGAGGTGGGGGCACTTCCAGAAGACAGTTGAGCTCTCACGCAAGATGCATAGCAATTTTCAGTAACTACACAGAAAGATTACAGCACCTCAAGTCCTAATTTATACATCAGGTTTTTTAGGTAGATGGGATAAACCAGAGCCTACCCACGCAGTCCTCTTTGATTTCTTCACTCATATCAATGGGACGCCTCACTGGACTGGATCCTCTGGAGGATCAGTAGTTCAATGATTTTCTTTCCAACAAGGAGGATATTTTAAAAGCAGGCCTTCACAGGAAGCAAGCTCGAGTGGAACAGGGATATCTATAAACAGAGGCGTCAGCCTACAGTTACAGGAAGCCACTTGACAGATTCCCTTTGAATTAAAAAAACCCATTAAATTAAAGCCAGTGAGTATCAATTAAACTGCCTTCGAGACTACTGATGAAAACTGGGTCTTCACACCTAGAGAAAAATAAAGTGCATAAGAAATTACAACCTCTCTGTAGCTTCATGATCAAACCCTGGCCTGCTTTTGACACAAAGCCAATTGCTTGGGCACACGGCAAATGGGGCTGCTTTCCTGGGAGAGGGATTGCTGTTGTCAAAGAATTAGATGGATGTGAGAATTGGCCTTGTAACAAGGTAAACTGAGACTCCATTGTTGCCCTAAAGATACTGAATAATCAGATCCTTTGAAGTGTAAAAACCAGATAGATTTTCACAATGGATACCTTTTTTTGGTGTCTTTCGAAAATTGTCACAGTTCTTTCTCCTCAAGGATGTTTGGGATGCCTGACAAAAGTGAGTGTAGCCTCTTCAAGGTTTGCAAATTGCATGTTATATACTACTGCAAAAAGGCTTTATGAACTTAAATGTTACTATCACGTAAAAGAAACAAAGGCCTTCCTTTATCCTTATCTTAGATCAGAAAGGAAATATAAAAAAAGGCCAAGAACATGTATTTGAGCACATGAATCTGTAGAAGAGTCAGACACAGCTCTCAGACCACCCAATGCTTGGCGTCCCCCTTACCTGTAAGATGATCCGTTGAATTTGCCAGATTATTTTCTTTTCTGGTCCATTACTAATCAGATAACTTCTCTGAGTGGTATTTAGGCAAATTTTTTCATGTTTACATTGCAACTTTCTCATTCTAATTGTTAAGCTGGTACACTGAAACAAAATAGCTGCAGCATTCTTTTAAACAATCCCTTCTGTATTAGAGGGCATTTACAGTTCACAGTCTTTGTTTTCAGCTCAAGATTCTAGATACCAGAATAGATTGATATCGTTACAGCACACCGTAGATAACACTAGAGGTCCAATTCCACAGTCAGGGAATCCACTCAGTGGAAAAGTTTGTAAAAGAACAGCACCTCTCCCCAAATAAAAAACCAGAGCACACCTTTAATTTTCCTTTCCTCCTTGCAAACACCAATAACTGGTAACAAAAGCCAAACAAAAATTTAGCTAAACTATGTCAAAGTAGTATTGGGAACTGACCTTTCCAAGCGACAAACCAATAGGCAAGTCAGAGTTCATCTCAGAATGGCCACCCAGGCTCAGCGTACACCAGCGCCTAGGACTTGTTCACCTGACAAGAGGCAGTATCTCCAGCAAATATTTATTTTAGCAATATGGGACAGTATTTCCTGGTGTGTTGCCTCAGAACTGTTCAGTGAGTGGGAGTACCATCCTCGCATGATAAGAAAGAATGGCTACAGGCTGAAACCAGCTGAGCCCTGGCCCAACTGGCTCAGCTGAATGCTGCTTCTCCTGGGGTTACCCCATTGAAGTGGATGCTGGTGTAAAGAATTCACGCAAAAGGAAGAAACAGTACTTGGAACAATGCCACTGATTTTTCTTGAGTTACGCCAGGGAAATGTTTAACTTGCAGAGACCAGTCACTAACTGGAAGAGATGGCCTAGGGCTACAGATGAGGGCTTGCCCGTGCACACGTGAGAAGCAGCCACACAACAGCAGCAGCAGGATCACGGTCAAGTAAAGCGTTCACAGGGAAGCTTTTCTTAGAAGAGCCGCCTATGTTCAACTTTGCCAGTTCTGGCAGGGGGCTTGTGACAACAGCCTAAAGAAGGACACGCAGACTTCAGCTGCAGTCCAGCTCGCTCTGTGCAAGCAGCAATGCTGCTGCATGCAGAGGCAGAGCCACTCAGCAAGAAGGGCCAGCTTGCAAGTGGGTCGTTAGATCTATTTGCTTCCAGTGTAATGCTTTCCCAAGATCGAGCAGGAGTCAGGCTGATTTTTGGTTTTGTGCATTTGTGGGTGGGTGGGTGGGGTGAGATGTTTGACCCATTGACTGCCTCTGAGCTGAGGAAGCTGAAAGTTCTCATTACAGAGGCTTTGCCTTGCTGGCTGCATCTCAGGACCCTGCACCTGCGAACAGAGGACCAATGAGTTAACCTTAATATCCAGCCATCAGAGCTGTAATTAGTATTGCACAGGCCTGTTAGATGCTGGACCAAGTGAGTAAATGAAGTGCCAGGTGTAACTGGGAATGGAGAAGGAGCATGTGAAGTTTCAAATGATCCTCTGTTCAAAAGCACTCTGGAGATGGGAATATGCCTTTGGTTCCAACATTTCACTTGCCTGAAAAGCAAAATGCATGCCAAAAATGAACAGGAAAGTATACCTTTAAATCAATGCCATTCTCAGTTTCTGTATAAAGTCTCATCATCACTGAAACACACAGAACCAAAATCTAAGTGCACCTGGTAAGATTAGATTGCATTTTATGCCCTTCTCCCAACTAAAGATAATGTAGAGATGGGAAAGGTTTCTAATTGTGTTCTTGCTAAGCCATACTGCTGAGAGTGATTGATTTGCAGGGTTTACATGATTGTGTATCTGACTACTTACAGAGTCTGTTTACTCTTCTGATGACAAAAGCACTCAAGAATGATTTCTTCACCCTCGGGGAAAGGCAAAGAGGAAAGAAAGGAATGTCCTTTTTTGCTGCTGTTCTTTGCATTGTAAAAGCATGCATGCACTTGATTTGTATCAGCAAGAATGTTTTCTGGGCTAATGTGAAATTTATACATGAGCCTCACTGTCAAGCAATTGCAACACATGCCTTCCAAGGGAGCTGAATTGCACTGACAGTTAACTGAATTATTTGGAGATTCCTATCTTTCATGATCAAGCAAACTGGTCTACTGACGAGTGCAGAGGCTGGGAATGGAGTGTTAGGTTCAATTCGATAATCCTTATGGGTCCCTTCCAACTCGAGATGTTTTATGATTCTAGAACTCATTACTTCAGCACACACATCTTGTTGGATTTTGTTGTCCATGTTTCCCAAAGATACCCGCAGTGTGCCTATTCCCACTGTACACCTAGCATCTCTTTCATTGTTTATAAGGAAACAGCATAAAAATAAAGGATGAAATTCATCTCCTCTGACTTCAGCTGTCTACGCTGGCTACCATGGCTCTCAAAATACCCAGAGCTGAGAAACTGACAACTTCCCAAGGGCTCTTCCACCAGTCTTAAGCTGAGATAAATCATTCCAGAAAGGGGCTGGAGAACAGGTTAGTTAAAACAATCTGAGATGAATCCTGCAGAGGCATAACACAGACTGTCCTATTGCATCACAGTGATGACCCAATAAGCATGGGACTCTCAGGTGAGAGTGAAAAAAAATATGTACTGTTCAACTCCTATGCCTATTCAAAGTCATGGATTCCCATGATTTTAAGATCAGTAACACCATAATGAAACAGTACACATGAAAGTAACCCGATACTAACTGAACCAATTTATTATGAAAAAGAATTAAATTTAAGATTACTTGGTGCTCAATAGCTGCAGCATTTTAAAATGGAAAGATAAAGGCTAATGCACTTCATACCTACTCGGTCAGTTCAAAAGCAAGTGGCCCTTCAAAACAATTCCAAAAGCCCCCTCCCACCGGCTGCGGGACACTGCTCTCTAAGGAAGTCACAGTCCTCTGTTCTCTGTCAGGTCACAAAAGACCAAATTGCTCAAGGAGCAGAAGCATCTGCCTTCCTTGTGTACTCTGAGGGTATCATTGGACCATTTTGTTCCCTGTCCATGTAAGATTCTGCCACCAGTACCATTG
Source organism: Gorsachius magnificus (assembly GCA_034008185.1). Taxonomy (NCBI): domain Eukaryota; kingdom Metazoa; phylum Chordata; class Aves; order Pelecaniformes; family Ardeidae; genus Gorsachius; species Gorsachius magnificus. The sequence goes on along the minus strand of CM067086.1, from coordinate 4,542,128 downwards.
GACATGCTAGCTGGGAGTCAGTTGTGTATAACACAAATCACAGTCGGGTAGCCAGGAGTGAGACTGAGCATCAGTCTCTCACCTGACACACAGCTCAGAGTTTGATGTTGGCAAATAATAAAAGCCACCAGTGAGATAAGGAATCACAATAAGGGTGCAAATATTTTGTAGTGTATATGTGAAACACTTTTTTACTCTCCTGATGTAGTGCTCACTGTGCAGAAGGAAAAAAGCACCTTGCTTTCCTCCAGCAGCCCAGAGTCACAGCCAAAGTAGCTTCAGCACCACTGGGGAGAACACAAATGTGGCCCTGAGCTGAGTCCTGCCTCTCCAGCTGAACTGCAGCTGTGGGAAAGGAATTGATGTGTGTGGTCCTGGTTTTACAATGTGCACTTTCTTCAGGCAGGACTTTTGAAAGGCATCGGCTGTCTCTAGAATGTCTTGTAATAACCTTGGTTTATACACCACTATGGAATTGAAGACATTAGCCACCTTGCCCCATTAGCAGCATCGCCGAAACAGGAGAACAAGTCCACTTTGAAATGCAGTTTATTCTACAAACATTTAGAGTAAAATCTTTAGCTAATTTCCATAACTGCATATAATACCAGAAGGAAAGAGCACAAGAGAAGTGTGGTCATTTGAAGATTACTCACAGCTGTTTTCTAAACTACTCACTTGCTAGGGAAGCATTAAATGGGAGCTGAAGTGTTTCCTTTGGTTTATGCTCACGTTCTCCTCTTTGGGCATTTTGTTTCCACACATCCACATTCGTCTACATGCACATATGTGAATTGGACTGTCTTATGCTCAGCGCAAACCAGTTCCACCTTCACTTCATGACTCCTTTTTTCATGGCAGCAAATGCATTTGTGTTCCATTTCACTGGCCTCAAAGGAATACCTATAGAAATGAGAAAGGAATACCTATAGAAATGAGATTTGCTCATCAGTCTGCTGCCTGTTGCCTTCCCAAACTGATCTGTATTTGCTGCTCCAAATAGAGGCACTTCTAAGGAGCAGAGGAGCAAAATTTCCGATCTATTTTTCTGCTTATTCATAACAGTCTTTCCTCAGGACACTACTAGCCATGCAGGGCCAGATCCTCTAACACCAATGGGGAAAATCCCAGTAACTTCAGCGGATTTTGCATTAGGCCCATTCTGGCAAGACAGAAATGAACAATTCACGCAGAGACCAAAGAGCTGCGAGCTGCTCAAAACCCACAAAAGGACATGTTTTAAGAACAAGTAGTTAATAAATTTAGCTGATGTCTTTTCAAAGGGACTGATTTCCCTAACTAAGATAAGGCACTCCTATCACACTAAAGACATTTAGTCACATTGCTAGTGACTGCTGTTCTGCACACCCTGTTTCCCAACCAGGTCCTTTTAAGGAACAGCAAGGGGGACAAGCAGCTGCAGTCCCTTGGCAACAAGCACCCAGGAAGACCAGAGAAGGGGAAGGACAGAGAAAGGTTTCCTACTTACACGGAATAGGTACTGCAGGTCCCTTCACAAAAGGGCACTGGGACCGGAGAAGCTGACTTACAGTTGTTGTGGCTGATGTACTGCTCTTTCACATTGCGCTTGCATTTATGCGGTAGGTCGATGCCTGTGTAGGAGAACACTTCTGTGAGACTTCTTCAGACTGAGGAGTAAATGTTTTGAAAGGTATCTGCTAGGAAACGAAGGGCAGATCATCCTGCTGAGGCTTTTTACAGTTCAAATGCATAGCCAAAAAACAAATGAGAGTGCAAAGAGGCACTAATTCAGCAAAGCAATTTCCTGTTGACCAAGGCACTTTCCTATTTGTGGACAGCTTAAATGAAGACTTATGTATGAGTTTATGTAAATATACTCTTGAACAAAGACCTAAAGGAGACATGAAGGGTTTGGGCTTTTTAAAAATTGCTATAAATTACATTTGGGACTCTATAGCAACCTATGATTTCTGGGTGGATGCTAGAGAGAAAAAACCCTTTTTTCCATGCAATTTCAAGATGGAAGAATACAGATCATTTTCTACAAATTTTCTTATCAAAATCATAGTTCAAACTAACAGTATTTCAGTTATTTAAAACACAGAAAAGGAGATCAAAGCATTTTAGTGTCCCCATTGGAAGAATGAGGCAGATATTTAGCCTCAGCTGTGAGGGGATTTTTAACCTCAGCTGTGAGGTACAAAACAGCTCTGCTGCTGTTAAACAGTCTTCCAGTCTGTAGAAACTGCAGACTCTCAGCGCGTGCAGAAACAGCACTACAAGCAGGGGAGAACCGAACAGTATTGGAATAGGCAATCAATGATTTAACACACTCACATGTCTTACAACAGCCATCTGAAGTCACATCAACTGTCCCCTGTATTGAAAGCAAACATAACCAGAACAGTTCAGATACAGATATTGCTAAGCAGCTAGTAGCAGCAATGAGAGTTCTGTACTTGAAGGGAGCCTATAGAAAAGATGGGGAAAATCTTTTTAGTAGGGCCAGCTGTGGCAGGACAAGGGGAAATGGTTTTAAACTGAAGCAGGGTAGGTTTAGACTGGATCTAAGGAAGAAATTCTTTACAATGAGGGTAGTGAAACACTGGAACAGGTTGCCCAGAGAGGTGGTGGAGGCCCCATCCCTGGGAACATTCCAGGCCAGGTTGGACGGGGCTGTGAGCAACCTGATCTGGTTAAAGTGTCCCTGCTCCCTGCAGGGGGGTTGGACTGGGTGGCCTCTAGGGGTCCCTTCCAGTCCAAACTATTCTATGGTTCTATGATCTCTAACAACACAGATTCTTCGTCAGATCTATTTGTGTACCAATTATATATAAAACTGCTTAAAAGAAAAACAGCAAGGAAAGGAGTGAATTTGCTTAAAAGGTAAGACGTACCGTGACACATGCCTGACCTTATGTAGGTCCTACTGAAGTCAGCACAAAACCCCCCCCAGCCCCAGAGAATGGAACTCCTGGAATTGAACTGCCTGACCTGTGCAGAACCTACCCCAAAGCTAACTCAAGTCAATGTCTCTCTTTGTCTCTGTTTTGGTTTTCAGATCTGCTGCGAAGCCCCATAATGCTTCTGAAAGTTACTGGAAACCACTAATTGCTGAAAGCCAGGGCATGAATACTACCCCTTGCTCATTCACGTACCAATTCTTTGCTCAGTGATGCACCACGTATCAGAAGACACCGTATTCATCGGTTCCCCCAGGGGTCCATGGTAGGGTTACCATTTGCTCAATTGCATTCTTAACACTGGTGTTTCTCAAGAGATGGAAAGTCCCACCCTGCTATTGTGCCAATACTCTTATCTTTCAAGTTCTAGTGCTTATCCCACAACCAGTAAAATGTGTGGATTGTTTGCAAATAGTTTTGTTTTACTTCTATGGGACACTTCATTCACAGCTGAAAAGCCACATTTCCTTCAAACAAGGATGATCAGTTCAGAAAGATCAAGAAATACTGAAGTGGCTCATTCAAAACAGTAAAGAAAACTCCCAGATCAGCAGCAGGGCTCATTCCAGAAGGCTTTTTTTCTGGCTCTAAAATACTTACTGGGACACAGTTTGATTCTTCAAATGGTAGGCAGACCTTTACTGTACTAGTCAAGGAAAACTGGCCTGCTGATTCAGTGCACGTGTACTGAGTACAGTTATCATATGGAGCTTTATAACTCTTTCCAACCTGAATAAAAACAGGAAAAAAACCCCAACTCAATATAGTATAGAATAATGCAACAGTAATACAGTCAGTGAACTGGCAGAGGGACTGGGTTGTTTGTATCACTCTGAAAGTACTGAGATGTCTGGAACTAAGGTCTGCAAATTATGTGCCAAGCTCACCCACTACCAGCCTATGCAAAATCCCTTCTGTGGCCACCTAGGTGGAAAGAATCAGAAGCTGGTGGCAGAATGAGCATAGAGGGATGAACAGAAATGCCAGAAGGCAGGCGTGTTAATGTATGTGGAATAAAATATACACAAAAGAAAAGCATTATATAGGATTTCAACAGTTTTCTTTTTTAATAGGTGGAAGAAAAGCAAGAAGTGTGAAAGAGGAGAAAAGTCTTCGTAATAGAGGTTAATGGATAAATGCAAAGCCTCGTCATGGAAACATAAGAATTGTATATTGGCATAGGAGAAGCTAGCTTGCAAGATAAATTGCCAAGGAATAAAATGATGAAACAGAAAAGAGGCGGAACACGAGCTAACAGAGAAGCAATAACATGTAAGACAGTAGTCACTGGTTGAGACAGCGTCATTAACCATTCACAGGAGTAGCAGGCTGTAATGAAACCAAAGATCTAGCCTGAGGCTCAGCCCACGTCTACACGCCACACTCACAAGACATGATGTATTACCTGGGTGTGTTACCAAGTCACACCACACTACAGCAGCTATGCCACTTCTGATTTCTGCCTCAACAAATTCAGAACTAGTGCTAGTACAGCTGTATTAGCTCACTCACACTACTTAGCCCTGTATCTCCAGGGCAAGAGAATGACACTGTTTCCAGATCGGAGCAGTGTGATGTGAAGCCAGCTCACGTATCTCTGCAAGAGCAGTACTACGCTATGTTGCCATCTCCTCCAAATTCTTTCTCTCTGTTGCGTGTGAGGAGGAGGGGCAGTAATACGATTTCCATTTCTGCCAAAGATGCATAATTTTCAACACAGTGGTGCCTGTGAGATGTGCACAGCAGAGAGCGGCTGTATAAACATCTACATGTACTTCAGAAATACAGACATTTTTAAATTTCCTAGAGGTCTTCCCAGCCTCAAAATGTATGACACTGGTTGAAAAGATGCTGAGGTCTTTTTGATAATCCAGCCTTCTAGGCAGAGCGAGGGAGTGCTTACCTCGATGGTCACATTGCCAAATGGAAAATTCGCTACACATGCCACTTGCTGGCACTGGCTGCAGCACTGACCCTCCTTTTCCACATAGCGGAAACCCTGTGGGCATAAAGTTTCCATTCAGCTGTGTTACCCGATGTCTTCTTGTTCATGAAGCACCTTTGGATCAAAGCCACACCAGAAATGAGCCAAACTTCTGGTTTCATTTCTGTTGTCTTTAGAAACCTGTTGGAACCACTTGAAGCCTGACAATCAAAGCTTTTCTTTCCCTTGTTGAATAGGGACTTCTGGGCACTTCGGTTACCATGAAGACCCTGTCATTGGCTCTTCTTCTTCGGGCTAATACACAAGTCAGGCCAAAGAAATGAATTCAGTGTATGATTACTTGCGCAATCTACCACCAGTGTTAGGGCTGATATGACTATCCACAAGAATTGCTGCTGTCAGACATGTGAAGATCATGCATTGGTTATTTCCTCCCCTGTGTTTTAGGTATCCATCGGTCTCTTGGTGGGTGTGGGTGTGGCTGGCTACAGTATAAAGGATAATGGTTTTATCCATTTTTAGGATTGGTGCTGGGTCTGGCCTTATCTGGGCAAGAAGGGAAAAGAAAATATTCTTTGCTTCCATGCAGACTGAACAGTTTGTGTGCTCACTCAGCTCACAAGTACTGAGAAGTGTCTGGAAACATATAAAACCACTGTGCAGTTTTGGCTCTTAAATTTGCTAGAGCAAAAATAACCAGCACTTTTAAAAGCACTTTACAAAAAAAAATAATCTAATAGAAGATTATGTCCTGCTATCTTTCTGTGAGGAAGCAGTTATACTACCCCAGTTTTACAGTACATCCCGTCAACAGCCTTTGTTCATGGCTGGGGAGGCTGAGCATGCAGGGCTGACCTGCTGGCAGGTGGTTTGGCATTTCACTGGAACACACTGGATGCGGTTGGTCCGCGTCACGGCGTCCTGCTCATCTGTGCACACGCAGTCCTCGCAAGAGCTTTTAGGCACCATTGCCCCAGGCTGGAAATACAGAGGAGACACAGGCCATGGCAAGAATTTAGAGGGTTCTAGAACAAATATACATACCCTGGACTATCAAAAATGAATGCTTATGCTTGGGATTTATTTTTGGAAGAACTTCCTGAAATTAATACCTCCAGATCTGTAAAATGTCACATTTTCAAGTATCACAAAATGAACACAAGGCTGACACTCCCAAGTGCATCAATGACGTTAAATGAATTATTATATTATCTCATAAATTCCATGCATCAACTTTCACTCAGTTTGATTTAGTAATTAATCTTATGATATCCAATGAGATTTAAAATTTGTATTCAGTCACAATTCTGACTTCTTGACTCTAAAACATACGTAAGATCTCATTTAGTGAGCAAGCTACTGGTCTCTAGCGTTACCTATTCAGTCACATAAGACTATTGGCAGGGAAAAATTGTGGGCCTTTCTAATGCTGCTTTTAATGGGAATGTTGACAGTAACAACTTCAGAAAATTCTGACTCAGACAGCATTAACCTGTGGAAAAAAGTGTCTGGAAGAAGACCTACCTTAAATTCAACTCCTTCAGAAACACATACACCTTTTGGTACTGTAAGAAAAAATAAAATTAGAAGAATGTTCTAGGAATTACAGAAACAGTTACTGTACTCATCTCTGAATTGTGAGCGATTTAGAGGAGACAAAGAGTAGAACTGAACTTATTCACTAACCTTAATAGCCTGCACAAAAGGGCAAAAAAAGTAACTAGTACACGGTGCTAACTGTTATTTGGAAACCCACATCTAACACCTGCTCAGATGTTATGCGTGAAGTGGCAGACAATTCTATATCCTGGTACTTTCCATATGGAAAAATCTATTTACCTCATGTTTTTTTACCCATACTTGAAATTAGTTGAGCTTTTCTTTGTTAGGTGTTAACCACCTTGCTGGTAACCGAGCTAATGGGAAGCCAGGTCAGATATATGAATCTGGAAATATAATTTGGCAGCAGAGCTTCAGGATGGGTTCAATGCAACCACCATTCAGTATCTGACCAATAACTTAACTCACTGAATACTGAATACTAGGCTACAGAGAACCTGCACCAGATACTCCACCTCTGAAAAAAAAAAAAGCACCAATTGTAAAGGCTGGGAGGGAAGGGAAGAGGCTACTGCTTATGATTTTGACTCATTTAGAAAAAATTAAATAGTTCAAGGAATAATAAGACACCTTAGGGAAACATGGTACTTACTACAGGAGAAGATAGGACAACAACCGTCCTCGGATATAGCGACCACTGGTTGGAAGCCTAAGTCACATGCTGTTTTGTTGATAATGCACATTTTTATATCACATTCTGCAACAGGCAACAGAGAAAAAGTAAGCCAAAACATCCCGTCCAGCAGTGTTAATTGCAGACCAAAGCTGGAACATCCAAGAAATGGGGTAGAAATAGATGATTCTCGAACCACACATTTTTGGAGTTTGGGACATATTCAGATGAAGTATCTCTAAACTTGCTCTACTGTAAATCTCTTCCCTGGACATATACTTCTGGCCCTTGTTCCTGTTTCTCTTCCCCCACTGGATGTCATCTCTAAAGAAACTAAACACCCTCATCTCAGAGAATTGTCAGATAAACAAGTTGGGGTAAAGCTAAATGAGTCAGAGAGTGAAAAAAACTGAAGAGGCAGTGGATGAGAGCCAAAGATGTAAATTAGATTGGGACATGCAAGGCAAAGCACCCTGACAGTGCCTGCTGCTCCCTCAAGGCATCCAAGGAGACTAATGGATCACTGCCTGGCAGCATGAAGGGATGAGGAACAGAAAAACATCCTAGCACCATTTCCAGGATCTCCCGTCCTGCATCTTCCTGTAGGTGCTGGGAATGGCCAAGATTATGAGCAGTCCGATGAGGAGGTCCTGTGCGGTGGTGGGCATTTGGGACTGGGACTATGCAAACGGAAAGGTGAGGGCAAACATACATCAAGAACCTCCACAGGAGGCCTTGGGGGAGCCTGGAAGATGAACAGATCCTCCCTTACTGGATGGATTTCTGTGCAAGGATCACCCTCTCATCTCAGAATGCAGAAGAGCCAGAGGATCCAGTGAAGCACCTGGTGGTCCCAGTGGTCCATGGGGGATTTTCCAATGTGAGTATCTGGTGGCTCATGGCACTAGTTTAGATTACAAGCTGGACCAGAGGAGGTCTCTTCTGATAGCAAGAGCTCCTGGTATGTAGATAGAAGAAATGACCACTCCAGTGAGTTTATGTGAATCTGGTACCTGTGGGGTACCAGATCTCCCTTGAGAATGGCTGCTAAAGGCAAATGAATCCGCATTATGACATCTGAATTATCCACTCACCACAGACTGTCTCTGTGCAGCATGGGTCATCCAGACGTGGTTTTATTTTGCGTACAAAGCCCTCTTTAGTGCAGTTGATAGGTGGAGATTCAGCACAAGGGCGGGGGAAGCAAGAGATATTCAAGGTCACTTCGTCACAAGCACAGTACTGACAGTCGTGCTCCCAAGCCTCTCTAGGCTGTGAAAACAATAGGGACAGTAGTTCAGAGAACAAAACCTAGCAGCTTTATATTAATGAATGCCTGTGGTAAGACAGTATAGGGCTGGGTTACCCTAATATATTATGTAGGAAAATCAGAGTTCAAATCCCAGAGGGAGGAGAAGGGAACAGTAAGAAAAAATGCTATTATCTGCCACCTTCCTTTGCAGGTTTCTGTGTTTCCAGAAGGGAAGCCTGGTAATTCTGCTAGGAAACAGGGATTCCCAGAAACTGCTGTTTCTGCTTCTGTACCTCAAGTGATTAATAAAGTTCTGTAGTTAAAATCTACTGTTTTCTTCCCCACTGTCATTGCAGTTCACTGGTATTGAAGCTTAGAATTAAAAGAAGAAACTCATGCAGTCATTTCTACAGCAGGTCACAGCACCCAGCTATAGTATAAAGTCAATATTTTCCTTCTTCTTACCTGTTTCACTGACCCATCTTGTGCAGTGCAACCTATAAAATGAATTACAGACTCCTTTAGTGACAGCTAAACCAGGGAAAACAACAGAAGCAGGAGTGCAGGAGTAGAAGGAAGGTCTTGAAATCTGAGAAACAGCCACAAAGAGAGATCCAGAGTGCAAAGTCATAGGTTGTGTACCCAAAATATCTTAAAGATCCACCTCTTTGTTCTTTTGAAAGTTGCACTTTCTGCATAAGAGCAGGCAGAAGCTGACAATCTGAAACATTTCCAGCCAAATTAGAAAGGGTCAGTATCAAGGTCTCCCCCATTTCCTCTGTACCCAGAACATCCCCCTTAATGTGCACTTCCAGTCAGGTTCTTATTCCCCCTTCCCATCCCACCATTTACATAATTTCTTACCACAGACAGAAACACAAACACCGTCATGATCATTCAGAAGAGTTTTTCCATCAGGACAGTAGCATCCCTCAATAAACACTGATGTGTTATTTTGGGAGGGGAGGGTGTCCATAGCGACTTCTCTGCACAATTAGAGCATAAACAGGTATGAATGAGAGGCAGAAATATGCCGCAGGGCACTTAGACACCTAAATCCCAGGGGAATGTGAACTTATATACAGACTTGAAAAGCGCCTTAGGAAATGACCCACCTGCTGAAGCAAGTGCTTCTTTTTGCTTCCCCGCATGGCTTGTATACCTGATCCTGAGCACAGCTGGCCTCTGTGGAGCATTACAACACACGGGTTAGAAAGCCCAGACCCACGTGTACCCTTCGATGCACAACGGGCGAACTGCATGTGCCAACGCAGCTCACCCCGCGGGTCCACACAGCCCAGTCTCCTGCCCAGCGAGGGGGTCCCTGCAGCTTCAGCAAGAGGGGATCAATGGATTCAGCAAGGTGCTTGCGACAGTACAAGCAGTGCTCACCCCTGAATCACTGGGTCCCCCTGAGCAGGGCAAAGCATGCAGAGAGAAGCTGTGTGTTGCCACCTAGTGATGAAGCTCTAGTGACACACAGGGCTCCTCAGCTGAGCTGCTCAGGAGAGGCTATGGGCCTGTTTCCCACTTGTTTTGCACCAGTTCTGGACTGGAGTAATCTTTTTGATTTGTTCCTGATTTTTCTCAGGTCCAGAGCAGCTCAGGAAAGATTGAAGCCTGATGATGCGGAGGAACACAAACAGGCGTGTAGGTGAGGAAAGAACAAACAGAAATCACTTCACCACCAGCGGGTCTTTCCCAGGCTTACCGCAATGCCCGTTTGCCTGCCTCCTCCAGTCCACACAGACCCCGTGGAGCCCACACAAGGCTGCGTACGTCTGCATGCTCTGGCACTCGGTGCTGGGGTGCCGTTCTGAGCACCCGCTGGCCACACACGCCTCGTAGTAGGGCTGTGGGGGGACCACGCTGTGGCACTCAGTCAGGTTCCTTCCCAAAGCAAGGAGACAGACGTGGCGTTTCACTTCCTTGGGCCGCTCCCAAGGAAGAATTCAACTCAGAACCAAACCCATCCCCACCCAGAGGAAGCCTCAAGGTAAAAATACAACTACAAATTACTCTGATAGGCAATACACTCACACAGCTTAATTAAGAATGAGCTTTACCTCCCATTCCTTACAATGCTTTGAAAGGAAGCAATTTTATGTTGGACTGATACCTGCAAAGAAGTGTCTCCTGCACAGCTCACAGCTGTAACTCTATATGCTGACATTTTTATGTCAGTATGTTTGACAATCCTTTTTTAAACCACAAAATTATTTTAAAAACAGACACATACATTTGCTTCCTATATTCTAACCGAGTTCCTTTTCATCCATAGCTTTCAGATACTGAATTATAGCTATTTCCTAGTTGGCTTCTCCAGAACTGACAGGCAGAGGGAGTGCCAAGCAGCAGACACTATGAAGAGAGGATTGATTTTGATGATGCAGCTGAAAAATATCTGCCAAACTCAGGAACATTCGCATATCAGCTGACTGCTCAGTTTTTCATGGTATGCTAGACTTCGTATTCTCATCGCATCCTGTAAGCAGTTCATGCAAGTCATGTAGTGAAGCACAAAATTATCTTGTGGAATTATTTTTCTAGCACTTTTGGGAATTGTCTTACCAGATGATTTTACATAGACTGGAAGGCTCACAGTGCTGATGATATTCAATCTCAGCTGGTTCTGAGACACCTGGATTACAGTATCTGTTGGTAGGATCTCGGACTTTCCAATCTAATGCCATCTCTTTGAAGGACTCAATTACCTCACCATTCCTCTTCATAGCATCATCAGACTTCTGGTTGGTGCAGGTACCTAGTAGCAATATAAAAGCAAAGTGACAGTTCAAGGACAGTTGATGATGATGAAGCTGCTTGTAGAGAAAACCTGGAGGGAAGTTCTCCTCCCTGTGGAAAAGTAACGACACATGGGGTCCTGGATGACTTCACAAGAACTGTTTGTAGGAAGAGAAGGCTAGAAGAAATAGTTTGCCAGTTACTCCTGAAAACCAGATTTGACGTGTTGGTTGATGCCTTTCTCCTGGTGGCTAAAGCAACTGACATGGCTCTGTCTAGCACAGGACTCTCCAGATTTGGTACATTCCCATATTGAGTAGATACGATCAAGAGGAAGGGCTTAGAAAGAGCCTATTCACCAACAGACTGTGAACAGAATGAAAGGAAGTGACTTAAAAGACCGTCTCCTGACAGTGTCCTTCCACCAAATAGAGATAATTCTTTAACATTTTGTGAAAAACAGAGTATCAGTGGAGTTGTAAGCATTTAGAGATGTTTACAAGGGGATGAGAAAAAGAAGGAGGGAAATTTATTGCATTCATTACTGTCAGCTGATGAGGACACTCACCACACAGTCCCATGGTATTGTTATAAAACTTTCCAAGAGGGAGCTTTATGTAAAAAGCAAGTCGACTGTAGGAGACATAAACTTCTAATTCAGGTATTTCAACTATGACGTAAAGGCCAGAACTGGTTATCCTGATACCATTCTTAGAAATGTCTGGAACAACTTTCTTATCATTAAACAAAACCTAAAAAGAAAAGAAACAAAAGTCCCTATGGACATCCTTCTGTTGAGCAAGGTATACAGTTTGTGCAACGGGAAAGTAGAGCAGCACAAATTCAGACCTCAGGTGCATGAAGTGAAGTCTGTCAAAGGCAGTCATTCAAGCAGTTCTCTATGATTCTTTTTAAATAGGTTGCAATTTATATTTGAATACTCATGTCAGGAAGAAAAACACAACTTTCAATTATGTCATCATTTCCCAGATTTTTAGAATATACAAATTTTTGTTGACACAGGGAAAAAGAGAGAGAAAAAGAGATGTAATTGCCTTCCCACCCATTCCATTTTTTACAAGCTTCATCCTTTGTCATGACAGGACATTTGGCAGTACAGCAATATAGCTACATCAATTACGGCCTTTCAGTACCTAAAGGGGGCCTATAGGAAAGATGGGGAAAATCTTTTTAGTAGGGCCAGCTGTGAGAGGACAAGGGGTAATGGTTTTAAACTAAACCAGGGTAGGTTTAGACTGGATCTAAGGAAGAAATTCTTTACAATGAGGGTGGTAAAACACTGGAACAGGTTGCCCAGAGAGGTGGTGGAGGCCCCATCCCTGGGAACATTCAAGGACAGGTTGGATGGGGCTCTGAGCAACCTGATCTAGTTAGTGGTGTCCCTGCTCACTGCAGGGGGGTTGGACTAGATGACCTCTAGGGGTCCCTTCCAACCCAAAACATTCTATGATTCTATGATTCTATCAAATTAATATTGAGAATTCATTTTATCACACTACTTTACCAAGTTTGTTTCTTTTCCATGTTCCATTGCTTGTGTCAGAATAACAACAGAGTTGGAGTGAAAAATGAGAAGGGACATTGAACAAATTGCTCCATCAATGGCGCCACAGTAGTAGTTGTCTATGTGAATCCAGAAGTTGTGAGAGTCAGGATGAATAGACTTCACAAGGACATAGGTGCAGTTTTCTTTAAAATGATAATATGTTCCATCAAAAGTCACATAATGCTCGTTTCCCCATCCACTGCAAATACCTGGAAGACAGAGTGACAGGCCTCGAGCTTGGCTTCTGAGCTTCCTGTAAGTACAAGCTGGTTTTAACTCTTTTACTCGCTTTCAGTGAGAGCTGAAATAACCAGTTTGATAAAGAAAAATTAGCCCTCTTACTCGCTCTTAACAGCCAATGTTAGATGGGACTTATTTTCCATTACATCCTACTGAATTAATATGAACATAATATAGATGTTGACCACACAGACTTATCTTTCTTGAGGTCTGCCTGAACTTAACACAAATTTCAGGAATTCTGCTGCTGCAGTACTTACACTGACACTCAAAGACTTCACAGCAACCAGTTTCATCGTGGTGTTTTGTGAATGGGAAACCATTGACACAGAGTTTCAGTTGCTGAGGAGGGCAAGTCATGCTGGATAGTTTAATATTGTTTCCTTCTCCCAGGCAAGTGGCAATCTGGCAGTTTCCAAAGTTCCACGTTTCATTGAACTATTGACGGGTTGAAAAAGAAGAGAGGCACGTAACAAAGTAATGTGACAAAAAAATCTTTAAAATAACACACAGTAACTATGGTCCATGCAGTCAGTTGTCTAGCATGGCATTATTTGCTATCCACTCTTTCTCTGGAAACCAGGCAGCATGAAACATATAGCAATCAACAGTGCCTTGATATCTACTATTGTTCTACAATATTTTGTATAGGACTCAATATTAAGGTCCTGACCACTTCTGATGATGGAACGCTGCCACATGTGGTTTCCTAGCCTTTGTTCAGCTTAGGTAACTCTGCCCACATACAATCATTTGGAAGTTTCAGGTGAACAGAATAATCTTCAACTTATTCCCTCTACTATTTGGGGGCTTCTGGTATACTTCTAAATCATCTAATTCAGCCACACCTACAGTTCAGCTGCAGTGGTGGTTACGAGTATCAGAGAACACCAGATCTTGGCTGCAGGCAATGCAGAAGAAACACATCATCTTCTTTCAAGTCTCTCACCTTTCTGGGAGGAATGAGCCCAAGACAATCGCTCGCAGGAGTCCCCGTGGAAGCAGGAACTCGGCTTGTTGTGCTGGGAGCAGGTGTTGGTGGACAGTCTTCGGAGTCTGGATCACAGATCTTGATGGCCTCAGTATGACCAATTTCACATTCTGACCAAATTAATTCAATCTGACACGATGCATTGCAAATGGAGTAAGCACAATGACCTGATATATTCACTGGCAGAGAAATATTTTCTCCTGCAAGGCCAAAATCCGACTGTTAGTGTTGGACTGTGCATGAAACTGGTGACTCTCAAGGCCTGTGCATCACACATCACAGATCAGCCACATACTCAGCCCTGCATTTAACTAGCTGGGTCTGCCTGTACCTGACAGCCATGTTCAGGTGTGACTGTCTGTCTGCAACTGCTTGAACGCAGTGACTGAACTGGAGCTCAATTTATCCAAATGGCAAAGGCTGAGGGAGGGCCTTGGGCTGCTAATCTGAAATTCTGCTTTTAAGTACATTAGTGGGAACTGAAAATGAATACAAGAGGAGAGAATACTGAATATATCACTGAGTGCATCTGGTCTTCACAAAGACCAGGAAAGAGGTGGATCAGGAGCTACTAAGAGATGAAGAAGAGGCTTCCCTCCTCTGTTTTTGGAATATGACTGTAGATTACAAGCCCATGTTCAGCAGTTTGGGATTCAGGATTTGTGCCTGAGTCCACTGAGCTTAGCATCTGGTATAAGCTTCCTTACACCAGGGACATCAAAACCAGGACAAAGTTATAGGATATGGGAGAGTTTTACATCTGAAGGTGCTGGTTACAGTTCAAAGATGTAACAGCTTGTGGTAACGTTTAACTGCAGCAGGCTGAATGACCTTTTGCTGAAGCACCTTTATCTAACAGTACATCTTCCCACATCAGTGGTGCAGAAAAAAAAAAAAAAATTTGCTTGGTTTCTCACCCATTGGTATCAATTGTCCATTGTCTTTGCAGAAGCAGGGAGTGGCTACCACTGATGACAGAGGTACAGATGTTACAGGTTGCATATGTGGTTCTGCAGGAAATGAAATCAATTAATATTCAAATCCTCTGCTACTCTTACTTTCAAGCCCTATGGCATCTATTACATTCTCTACAATCACAAAAAGAGGGGGAAAAAAGCATTTTTATACCCCCACCACATTCTGTACATGTACACACTAAAACCACCCTCTCTGTATGCTACTAGAATAATACACAACACACCCCTCCTCCTTGTAGTTAATTTTCTATACAGAATACAATAAACTGCCCTTCTACTGTTGCTTATTCATTCCAATTTAAGGTTTCTTTGAACTTTCTAATCCTGCAGGACTTCACCTGACTTTGGAGAGGTGATTTCCAGTGGCAATCCATTTTGTCTTTTAATGCTTTGCTGTGAAGAATCTGTTGGGTTTAAATACAGTCAGATCATTTAGACGTTTTCCTATGCCACCTACACTCTGCTTTTAATAGTCCTTCCTTTCCTAGTTATTACTCCATTATACTTCTTATTCCACTTGTTAACACATTTAGTAAATACCAAACACACAGGCTCACCATCAGGTCTTTAGCTCTTCCACTCACTTGAGCAGAGAAGCTAACTTTTAATTTTCTTTGTCCCCTTTGTATAATTTGCTACCAAGATAATATACATTTTTTAGCCACTTATTTTTCTTTGCTATAACCATGTGGCAAAATTCCACCTTTTCTTTACTTCTTTTTACTTCCTATTTTCTGTTCATTCACATCCAGTTCACCCTCCAACTTCTCTTTTGGGAAGGGAGTAAACCACCAGGCACCTTTATTTTCTTGCTCCAGTGACCCATTTGAGACCGACTTATTCCAATGCAGAAAACAGTACAATAAGAACCATAGTGTGATATAGGTGATGTGAAGGAGAAGAACAAGGTTTAGAAGTACGAAATTTTGAGACTAACAACACCAGAGTGTCAACTGTAGTATGCCCAAGGTTACTGTAAAAGTTGTACTGAAAAATGTCCAAATCTCTTTATTCTCTCTATCACCACCAAATCTCTTATAAATCTAGTACCTTGTGCTGGTGTGGATGGTGTTCTGCAAGGGATAAGTGTTCTAACGATCTCTCCGTTAGGGCCACAGACAGCATTACCGCACTTGGTCCCATGTACTTGGCTGTATACTGTTTCATTTAAGGTGTAGGTCTTTCCATTGTAGCAGCAAAGGCAATCTGAAGCACCAAAAGAGCACATGCCGTGGTAACAGGGGACACTTGTAATAGAAATACAAATTAAAAGAAAACCAAACTCTGGATTTACCCTTCTGTAGCTCATATCATCAAATATGAATTAGCTGGTTGAACGACTTTCTCAGTTTCTACTTGAGAAGTTGCACTGGGAGTCGAACTCAAGGCCTTCTACAGACAGCTAAAAGTAGGCTCACAATCACAAGCCCTAGTTCTCATGGGAGACTTCAACTATCCTGATATCAACTGGAAGGACTAAATCACATTCTGTGATTTAAAGTGGGTTGGATTTTTGTTGTTGCTGGTGTTTATTGGAGTAATCTTGCACAGAGGAATTACTGGCTGGTGAAAGCATCAGAACTGGCACTGTCCTCCACCCAGCACGGAGCACAGGCGCATTCCCTCTTGGCAGGGAACATGACAGGGATTATTGCCTTGCTGGGTGATAAAACACTGGCTCAGAAGGTGTTGCACAGCCATTTCCATCCACTAATGAGGAAATGCAGTGATAAATAATTTCACTTAAATATATGAGAAGCTCTCCAGCTTTTGGAGACCATACCTTCAAGAACCCAAGGGACTATATCTATTACTGTAACAAAATCAACAAAACTGAAGATGTGTCGTCTATTGGGTCACCCTGCATTTTGGGTTGTGGTTTCTCCCAGATATGGGAATGAACTGATACCATACCTTTGTGTCCTTTAGACACACAAATGTATCTCTCATAAGCTAGTTGCCTAGGCTTATTATGAAATTAGTGGAAATAGCACCCCTACAAGATCTGCCTTGTTCTAAAAGTGCTTATTAAAATGAGTACCATGAATTGCCTGCTTCAGACTACTTTCTGTCTGTCTTCACAGGCTACCAAGGAAATGTAAACGTGGAGAAGGGGTATTTACCTGGGTGAGATGAATCCCACATTTCACACCTCTCTCCTTCCTCCCTATGATCATCCTTTAGACAATTCTTCAGGTGAAAGGCTGCATTTTGCTTATCAAAGTATATCTGTACTGCTGTGCATCCACCTACTGAACCAGCTAGCTGGAGTCCTATTATTAATACGCCTGCAGTAACATGTCATGTTGGGTTGTTTCAGTGCTATCATCACTCAATAAATGGTGAGGGTGGTGAAAAGTTACCTTTGGAGTCTTCAGTACATAGTTTTTCTTCAGGGTCACTGAAGATAAAAGGAGAAGACTTGTTTTATTGACTTTGAATCAGTATATGGAATAACAACGTATGTAACAGTATCTACTTTTACGTAAAAGCCTACTCCTGGCGGATTTAATGATAATTGCCACTGCCTATGAACATAAACCAAACATTCCCTAGCTTGCCCTTTCCAGTCCTATTCTACTTCTCTCACCATCAACTGACCTACCATGAAGTGCAGTTGAGGAGGGAGACGCACTCCCTGCTCTCCTCATCAAAATATGGCTTGTCAGGACTACACTCTGGGTAACAGCCTGGAAAGTCGAAGTAAACAAAGCATTCTTAGTCTGTTTCACATAGATCCACATAAATATCTCTTATCAGATGCAGATGTAATCCCAAAATGAATGTGATCCCAGTATGAATGTTCTTTATACTACCGATTATTTTTGCATGTCCTTTTTTTCCTTCTCTCCCAAAAGTTTTAATTAACTCTGTTTGTCAACAGATAATTGTTCTTTGCAAATTAGACTGAATGACCTTTTATCTATCCCCAGATTTAAAGGCCACAGACAAATTATGCTATTAATGGCACCATCACACAGGGAAATAGCACAAGCACGCATGGTCAATGAGTTTCTGGGGCAAATGGGATAGCCTTTCAGCAACCTTGATGCTTAAGACATTTAAAACCAGACTAATAGCTTCAACTCCCATAAACTGCATCAAAGTCAAGCAAGAATTACCTTCTAAACTGTACAGCAAGTTCCCACATTTCCCTTGTGGGTTCCTGCAGGTCTTCAGACAAGGGGCTCCACAAGGTTTATAGAACCACTCATGTTTGTCAGGTGGATTGTAATAATCACAAAACACAGCTGGAACAGAAGAATAGAAAACCTCCAAGTCTGACACCAGGCAGGGGTTATTTTCTAGCTATTGTAAACAAGAGCTTGTTAAGTCACACATGCACAGGGATGTCAGAATTCTGCTTTATGTCCCATGTGCCTGAGCACATGGAGCACTGCTTTTCTGTGTGCATTTTCAGTGCAATACTTACGGCAAATGGCAGGCGTTCTCCAGTCGATACAGACACCAGCTCTGCTGCAGCTTCTTGAATAAGCAGCAACCGAGGTACAAAAGCATTCACAGTCTCCCACACTGTCACAGCCACAGAAGTCAGAAATACAAGATTCATAATATGGTATTGGGTTCACCTATCAAAATATGAACAGATCTGTTACCACCGATTTACCTGCTGCACCGTGTTTTAATGAGAGAAAGGGCTCTGAATTTCTGCCATCCACTGGCAGTTTCTCTGGCAGAACCAGGCTGAGCCTGTGACAGACTGGGATTGTCATGAAGGAGCTATGATATTTTACTATAGGTATTTTTCTATTTCCACCTGCCTGGTAGAATTGGATTCTAAATCTTCTCATTTTCATGTGTGTAATACTGGCATTTATGCTCAAAATGTCTTTCCAGCATAATTTCTGCAGGACTGAACTAGCTTGCTTTGGGCTAGAGCAACTATATAGTGTGTGCACTCTCTAACTGAGAAACAGTGACTGAGTATAAAAGGAAATCCTATTTCCACTGAACTTCACATCTCTTGCGTTTTAACCTGTGCTAACATGAACTAACCAAGGAAATTAAGCCAAGTTTGGTTTTAAAATGTCTTATTAATTCTCATTAACAATTAGTAGTCTTGTTTCTGTTTAAATGAATTCAGTTTGTGTCTAAAATAAACCAAATAATTAATTTCTTTAGGTAATTTGAATAAACTTTCCCAAGGATCCCCATACAAACAGTCCTACACTAACTTATCTCTAGATTTTACAAACTGATACCTAACTTTTTACTTCTGGTGGCCAACTATTATCCTCTGTTTTCAGTTGCTCAAAACAAGCACTGCTGTTTCCTCAATACTGCGCAACAGGATTCAACTGGCATAGCTGTAAAGTGAGGTTTTGAGGGAGGTAGCCCTCATACTCGAGGTTGCTGTGTAATAGCCCTTGATAGCACAAATTTGGGTGCAAATGTGCTGCGTAATAGCAACAAACATCTAGTCTGAAACTACTGAAGACGAGAGAACAGGATTACCTTACTGTGACAGGCTTCAAAGATGTGACTCTTAATAATGCTGCAGTGCTTCTGCCCCAGGACAGACTTGAAAGGCTGATCAGCGCACAGGTCCGTCATATTTATATTTGAGCAGGTGCTTGTTATTTTCCAGCTGTTTCCAAACTCCTGGATGCTCATCTCTACAGACTGCCCTCTAGTTGTGAAGTCATTCCTTGAGCGGCCATCAAAGTCCCCACAAAGGCCACAGACTTTTCCCTGGGTAATTTGCATAGGCACAGTAAATGGTTTGGTTATTTTGAGTGCAGCCCACTGTTTGACAGAAATATACTATAGAACAGGCCAAGGCAAAATAGCTGCCAATTTATACACAGCCATCAAACTATGGCTTAGAAAAAGCTGGACTTCAAGTGTCAAGATCTCTCTGTTAGCCCTCCAATACAGCAAAGTGCCTGGCTTTACTTCTAGCTCCAAATATTCCGGAGCATTTCATACTGACTGAACAAGTCACGGCCTGTTTGCTTCTTCTTGTCCACTGAACCGAGCGCTTTTCCAAGCCATGCTTTTCAAACTGGGGCTCCAGTTCTGGATGCATAACTTTGAGGTTTAAAATTGTAACTCTTAGTCCATCCCATACCTACCTGGAAAGATGGTGCTACGTGAACAACAACAGTAGTCTTCTGGTCCCACATGAAGTTCATCCCTTGATTTGTTTCAATCACAATATAACCTCCTCTGAGATCCACTTTATAATTCTTCTCAGCTCCTGGATCTGTGGCTATCTCCTGAATTCTTCCTTCCAAGAGCCTGATTTCACTGCTCTACAAGGAACAGATACATTGCATGGAAGGAAATCAAATAGAAAACTTAGTGTAACAGCACTGGTATTCTACCTCTTGTCCTTCACCTTATTTTTCTATAGTCTTTACACTACATCTTGGTCTATTGCCAGACATGTGAGCCACAGACAAGACCCACTGAGTTCAATGGGAAACATCTGCCCTTGCGTGACAAGTCTTACCTCACAGCCACAGAAATTGTCCTCATTCTAGATGAAATCTGTTCTCCTGACACAGCAGCTCTGGGTGCATGGGCAATTGGACATGCCAGAACACCCCTTGTCATGCTGCTCTGTTTCACCATCCCCTAACCCCCCCACTATGGGAGAAATCTCATTTCTGTACCTGTTGGGGGAATGCTAAGCCTGAGCTGGAGGGAAGAAACTCTTCCCTCAGTAGTTACGTCTGTGCTGTGCTCAAACCATGGTACAGAAACACGCTCCTCTAAAAACTTCACCATCACTCCTATACCACTAATGTCACAGATGCAAATGCACACATGCACATGCACAAACACAGAGTGCTGTTGGCTCGCTGCATCTATCCCCTCACCTGTGGAAGTGTCCAGCCCTGTTAACACCAAATACCCAAAGCTTTTCCAGCTCCCTTGCCTCTGCTTTCTGGCTGTTTGACTTCTATAGGTACTCTCTAGCAGCAACTGAGATGGAATATAAGGGGATACTACACTCACTGCTACAAAATCAAAACTACAGCTCCTCAGTTATAACCAGTTCTAGACAAACCTCAAAAATCAGTGTGATCTTTAGGGAGCAGATGGAGAGTGACTTCCCACAGGCATTGTTCTGAATTACAATTCGGAAGGTGCCAGCATCCATGTTATTAGGGCAAAAATCCTTAGGAAAAGATAACATTTTATTAGATCTTTTCAGGCAACTAGACTAGCCTTAAACATTTTCAGGGGCTCTAAATGAATGACACACCAATCTGACTTCTGCTATTTTGTCACTTTTTTGTTCACCAAAACTCTGGGCATTTTAGAAGAATCTGGTGGCAGCTGACCTGGTGGCAGGCTCATATTTAACCAGGAATTTCAAAGAGAAAAGCTGAGGAAAAAAATGAGCTTTTCATAGCACCAGTCCTGCACAGCCAAAAAGGTAAAAATATTTTTTTTTTTAAATTAGCAAAACCAGATGTAATTTGGAGATGACAAAATGTTTCACTGAGTAACGTCTCATTACATGCAATTATTATACATGAGGCTCATACATTAACCTCTACATGCTTCTGTTGCAACAAAAATAATGTCAGTCTTGGATAGCTGAGGAAAGCATGCAGCTTTTCAATACCACACCAATTCCTTTCCCTTGCAGGTGCTGGAGTTATATCAGAAAAGGGCTGTCCAGCCCAGGAGTTAATTGCTTAGGATCACACAGTGCCCTCTTGTGTCACTTCTGAGGGTTAATTGCTTTGGTTTTATATGGAAAATGTCACTGTATCTGCTCTAGGTACAAGAGGAGGGGAGAGTAGGCTCTGCTCATCCGTGTTGACTATTTTGTATGGGATAGCCCTTTAATTACTCAGGATGAACCTACAGTGTAACCTGTGAAAAGCACATGGATAGGAAAGTGAAAACAAATGATACCTGAGCTAGGATATAGTCACAGTCTCCCAGGAAATCAAACTTCTCCCCATCAAAGCTCATGTAATGTCCGTTTCCATACACAGTGCAGGTTCCCTTGCAGGGATTGTCTGTGCAGTTCCACTGCCTTTTGTTACAGGTGCTGGAAGGCAAAATGCAAAGAATCACAATCTTCATATGAAGCGTGGTTTTTCCTTAACCCCAAACAGGGGCAAAGTGATTCAAAGGTTTATCTTTTGCAGTACTTCAAAGAAAGAAACCATCTCTCACTCTTCCAAGGCTTACCCTCTTACCCTCTCAACTGTTCTGAGACCATGCCATGAGATGGCTGACTAATCAGAAAGTTCATGTTTATTACCGAGACACATTTGAACTTTGTCTATTTTTATTCTATTTTTTCCTTCAAATATCTTTTCAATCATTAAGTCCTGGCAGCAGACAGCGGGGATTTAGGAGGTAAATTCAAGGTAAAGAACTGAATATTTCAACCATTTCTGAATATGAATCTGTTCTGTTCCTGACTACAGTGGTGTGAACCAATATTGTCCCTGCCTTGGGACTGGCTGAGATGGAGTTACCTTTCTCTGTAGCAGCCCTCATAGTGCTGTGCTTTGCATTGCTAGCTAGAAAGGTGTTGGTAACACACCAGTGTTTTGGCTACTGCTGAGCAGCACTAGCATACAGCATCAAAGCTGTCTCTCCAACATTCCTCCCTCACCAGGTGGCTGGGGGTGGGCAAGATCTTGGGAGGGGACATAGCCAGGACAACTGACCCAAACCGACCAAAGGGATATTCCATACCATATGATGTACAAAAACTAAGAGAAGGGGGGGGGGACACACACGACATTTGTTATTACAATGTTTGTCTTCCAGAGCAACCACTGCATGTACTGAAGCTCTGCTTCCCAGAAAGTAGCTGGACATGGCTTGCTGATGGGAAGCAGAGAATAAATCCTTTGCTTTCCTTTGCTTCCATGCAGCCTTTGCTTTTGCTTTAGTAAACTGCCTTTACCTTGACCCATGATTTTTTTCTATCTTATTTTCTCCCCCTGCCCCATCCTGCTGAGGAAGGGAGTGATAGAGTGGCTTGGTGGGCACCTGGTGTCCAGCCAAGGTCAAACCACCACACCTTGACAAACTTTACCTCCAGTTCAGGGGGACCACAGTCAGAAAATTTTAGTTGTTATACCCTCGATAAAGAGACTGCATTTTTTTCTCATGTGTGTCCTGTTCTAATAAGAAAAAAAAAGCCCTCACTGCAATAAAACCTCCTAATGGCCTCTGTGATATCAACAGCTGCTTATCAGGGTTTGGCTTCACATGTTAAACTTGATTGCTTGTACCAGTGATTAGACCAAAGTGTTTCTGGCTCTTATTTTCTATGCATCCTCTTGGCAGAACTATACAGTCTCATCCTCATGAAATAATGGCCAATGATTCAAAGCATTTTACCCACCATGATCAGTAATAACAGTAAAGTCTACGGCAGAGTTATACCAGCAGAGTAACTAGAGCAACTAGAGCATTAATCTCTCTTATTTGAGAACTATGCACCCGGAAGCACTGCAAGTCACTGGAAGATCATTGTGATTTCTCCCTCCTCTAAATTCAATCCTTTTCTGGGGTTCCTCTGTGCCCAACAGACACAGAATCAATTCTCCCTTGTAGAAAGACCAGCCACAGACCAACCTGGATGAGGCTGGTACTTCTAAGCCTGGTGTGGAGGCAGTCTGCAGAAAAGGATGGAAATCGTTTCACAGAAGATCTTGGTACTTGTTCTCACCAACTGCAGGCTCATGCAGCATGCTGTGGAGAGGAAATGTTTCCCCTTTTATTCTTAATAGAAGCCTGATGGCTCTAATGATGAAAAGAAAGGCTTCAAAATACATCCTGCTCCACGGGTGCACTATGCATTGACAATTTGAACAGCCTTTGTTACAAAACAAGGCTCCCTGGAATAACATACCATGTGTTGCAGTCCACTTTGATGGTTTCCCCAGGTTTATAAAAGCGCCCTCCATGGACACATGGGCATTGGTCTTTGGGAATACATCCTCCACTGCCATCCAATACCAGCCCATCAGGGCACATGCAGCCAGAAACACATTCTGTGACGTACTGCGTATATAAAGGTAGAACACAAGGTAACTTGTTAATGCACAGGAAGTACAGGGAACCAGCAGAGGTGCCAAACTTTCAGGTTTTTTTAAAACCCCGCAACTGTAAGTCAGTGACAATCAAACTACACGTATCATGGCTACATGGGTAGCTACAGCCACTGTGTTATCAGTCAAGTAGTTGGTCTGTGAACAGCATAACATGTTACCATCAGCATTTGTTAAGGACAATCACACATGCACAATCATGTTGTCCCATGCTCCTGCTAGGAGGTTAAGTCCTTACACAGTGCATGTCCTGCGTCTTACAACTTTTCTGACACTCTGATCCAATCGCACCGGGACCCGCAGAGCTGCAATTGAAGTAATACATAGGAGCTGGGCAATCTATAGGAGGAAGAAAACATTTTAGGGAGGTAATTTAGTGAAAGCAATAAGGATGCCATCAGCAATTGTAAAACAGAGCAGAGCATTTCAGAGGGTAGCATGTGTCTCTCATTTACAGTTTCTATTAGCTTTTGCTTCTGCCCACCAACAACGTGGCGAGAAGGAGGCAGATAACTTCTAAGCTTTGGGAAATATCTTCATCTTTTAAAGAATTCAGCAAGTCTGGTGACATTTTTACAAAGACAACGGCTATCAATAACCAGCACATTTCAGGGAGAAGGCAAAAATGTGCAGAATACTAAAATGTTACAGGAAGTGAGAGATAACACAGAAAAACATTATAAATACTAGCTGACACCATAATGCCATTATTTAACAAAATCTCACCTTTTACCAGGACAGTTTCTCCAATGCAGTCTAATCTTCCTTGAATGCATTTGCTAAAGAGATTCCATAAAATGAAACACATCAGCTCTTTTCATTTAGCTTCACTAGTCACACAAATAACAAATTCCTATAAAAATGAATATTTGGTACAGCTATCAGGTTCACAGAAATTAATTACCATCCCCAGAAGGAAGATTAAGACACCCAGCTCTTAAATACTCTACCTGCCATTGGTTTACTGTGTGTTTTCCCTAAATCAAGTTTTTCCTGAGTATCTATTTTACACTCCATGAGATGAGATTAATACTTTCTTAAATAAGAGACCTCTTAAATTACTAAATGAATCTGTGTGTACAAAATAGTCTAGAATCCTCAGAAAAAAAATACAGGAGCTGGAAGAGAGAAAGAATATGTAGACATCTAAAGATAAAACCAAATTGTTTGAATAAAACAACCTTCCCCAGGTATTTGTTTTCTTTGCAGCCCTGAACTGACTGAAAGTGAGAAAACGTCAATTGTTTTTCACTGTAGATGCAAGTTAATTATGGTTTTTTTTAGTATTTTCAAAAAAAAAAAATTCTATCTCCCTCTCTCTCAAAACTGAGATTTGGGGTTTTTTTTCCTGGACCATTTTGATTTTCTAAATAGTCTGCAGGATGGTCTGTTGGAGGGTGTTTTTCACTTTGCTTTTTCATTTCAAAGCCAGAAACGCCTCCAAGGCGCCTGTCTTCTAGAAAACTTGTTCCCACAGTATATGGGTATTTTTTACACAAAAACGAACTTTGCATAGAGAGAGATTGTGAACACTACTCAAGATTTTTTCAGGTTCTTTTTTGGAGGAAGAGAAGCAGGAATATAGGATCTTAACCTTTACTGTGGCTGCACTGCCTGACAGGGGAATATTTGCTTTGGTGCACTCTAGGAGAAATTTGTCATTATTCCTTACGGTAAAATGACACCATTCAGGGATTAGAGCAGGGACTTCCCCGGTGAGCCCTGTTGTCCCCCAAGTATGCAGCTTTTGCATCATCAGAGCAGCTTACCACATCAGTTTGTCCTCTTGGAAGGAGTTGCCAGGCTGAACAATCTTGCCTTTGTAGTAGCAGGGACAGTCATCTGGAGCTACACATTCCTCCTCGTCATTGAGGTAGGTCCCTTCAGGGCAACCACAGCCCTCCATAGGAGCGATCTGAACTTTACACAATGGATCAGGTTCATCCAGCGAGCGGCAGGACTGGTTACAGTACTTCACGCTATAGTTATAAACCATAGTCTCAGGACACTCCTCAGAGGGATCTTTGCAAGAGAAATAAAAGATATGTATGGCCTCCTCTGTGCAATCATTGCTCATGCTGTTAATGAAGTTTTCTGCATGTTGGTAGCCATAAACGTGCTTTATTCAAACAAGAAGACCTTGTCTCCCAGTGATCTGGGGGAAGCCTGCTCAGATAGCCTAAACTACGTGACACTGAATACAGAAATACTCAGCAGGTTATATCTTGACTGAATAAGGAAATGAGTATAACTCTGTATTTTGTACAATTTACATTTCTATCTTATGCCAAGAACTGAAACCAATACGTTCTGACCTGTCCTTGCAGTTAAAAATTAATTTTCTGTCATTTACTAATGATTTCTTCGGCTGGGAATAATTTAAGAAATGAGCATATGTTGTAAGGGGTAAATTTTAGCATTAAATGGGCAGTGCCAAGGAACTCTTCTAAACATTTGATGCTACCAGAGAAAGTGTGCTTGAATTCTCATAGATATCTTGAGGAAAACTCTTGTCATCCTCTGGGGAAAGAAGAAACAATAGTTTCTAAGACCTCTGGGTGGACCAAACAGTTAAATACCAAAAATCTAAAGAGTGCAACTGACCCTGTAAGACAGTGAAAAGCTGGTTAATTTTCACAGGCTACCAAGAAAAAACACCTTCAAAACTCTGCCATAAAATCTGCAGTAGTGATCTATAAGGATGACATCAAATTTTGTCAGGAAATATCACCTGCATTAAGGCTGTGGTTTTCAAGAAAGTCTGGCATCCAGATTCCTCTGAAATTCAACAAGAACTGGGGAACTAGTAATCTTGGACCTCTTTCTAACTCACATCTGCAGAGTTAGCCCCACAGCTGTTTTTCACATACACACAGATGTACTAGAAGGTACAAGGGAGTTGTTCATGGGCAATTGTGCAGCAATGTTATGACCATATTGGCAATAGGTTCCATGCTTAAACAAAGCTCTGTATGGTTTTCCAGTCCATGACCACAGTATACCTTCTTAGATTCGTTAGTGTGCTAAGTTTATGTACACATTCAAAACCACCACCTTCACCACAAAAACCAGTTGGTTTCCTGGTCTTAGCTGGACCAGACATGATATCCTATGCATAAATCAGGCAGGCCATATTCTCTTACATTATAGGCATACTATGAAGATGCAGCAACTGGCTTTTGTAAATCAAAATAGACCAAATACGAAAGATATTAGTAAAGATGTTGAACATTAGTTTACATTAGATTTGCCTGAATGGATGTCTCAATTGTTAGCTATTAATGCAATAAAATAATGTGTTTACTTTCTGTCTTTAATTTTTCATAGAGGAAAAAGATCGATTTTAGTAAAGCGAGACCTGGTAAGAAAAAGGTTATTTAATTATAATACTCATGATCACAGATTTGTAATCTTAGATTACATACATCACAACCAGAGGCATGAGTGCAGAGAACATGAGCATACCAAAGATAGCTTCAAGCTAGCTTGCACAAGGAGTGCTAGAAAAACAGTGCCATGACTTAGTAGAGGCTACTAACCCCAATGGTCTTCTGGTAAACCAGTAACTCAAGTAATGGTTCATGCTTCCGCTGAAGATCGTGTCACATGCCTGCACTGCCAACAGTTAGCTAGTAGGGTTTGCTTATTTCATACACTCTACAGACTGCTATGCAGGCATCCCCTTAGGATATAACCTGCCTTGGATGCTGCCTGCAGCCTGGCACAGCTGGATACAGCTGCAGGAGCTGGAAGAGCTTTTCCAACCCCTGCAGTGGGACAGACCACTGAGAGTGACTGTTCTGGCCCATTTATTCTTTTACTCATGAACAGCACAACCTTCAATCTTATCACAAGCATGTTCCTGAAAGATTATTTCTTCTTAAATAAGGCCTAAAATGATTGTGCTGATTAAGCCATTAGCATTTTTTCCCAAGGTTACTGCACTGTTTGAGTCAATATTACCTACTGTGCCATGAGTCCACAGATTTCAGTCTGACCCACACTGCAAACCAGTCTTGCTTTGGCATAAAGAATGTCAGTAATTCTGTTGATAACAAAGCTTTTGATAAACAGGGCCTGCGCCTAGTACATAAATCTGCATGATTCTAGGATAATTTGCTGTGGACTACACGGTGTTCCCTTTGATTTCAGCACAGGTTAGTTAAATTGTTCTTACTGCAATCTTAAATGCCTTTGAGAAAGCACCGTACTGGTTACATTGGCTCTATTGGATATCCCAGCTAGCCTCTAAGTCTGGCAATTAAATAGATCATAGCTGCATCAAAGGTGCATAAAATAATTGTTGGTATGTTTCCTATTCAGATCTGTTATTAGTCAAGTAACCTATACATCTATTTTTAGATTGATATAGGCAAATCTCACTTGAACTATCTGTTTATCCATGGAAAAATGGAAATGTTGAAGTAAAATTCAGAAGCTGGGACTTGTGAGTTTTATTCTCAGCTCTGACACCATCTCATAATAAATTCTGGCAGTGCCCAAGAAAAATATATACGTATGTGGACTCTGAACCCAGGATTTAATGACAGAGTGTACATCCAAGAAACTTTTATTCATTTGTTATATAGTCCTGAGCTGAAAATGCCTTTAAACACTTTCACATACTCAGATATCACCAATCTATATTTATTAAAAAGCACTACTATTTTACTGTAACATGGAAAAATGCAGTTAATGACAGCGATACCATTAGTATGGGCAATGTCTGAGACAACAGGGCTGAGATGCACTGCAAAAAAGGTCTCAGAATTAACATACATGGTTCAAAATACATGGCCCGTGTGTTCAAAACTAACCTAATTGTAACTCCTCGTGATTTGATTAATACACCCTACACTCTTTTTTTTCTTCTTTGGGTACTGAATTTACCTAATATTTTACACAGGGAACATGCATCATAAGAGCATGAAGTGGACGTGAACTGATTTTGGCAGGCAGAAGTTTTTTCTAGAATGTATGCTTATTCTGTTTTTCAAAAACCCACTAACTTGATGACTAAACACAAAAGATACTGACTACCAGAGACTGGGCTTTCCTGAAGCTGTTCCCCCATATCCCTACCCAAGGTATTTTAGGATGCGTACCACAGATGCCCTGCCTCCAGCCCTTCAGGGAAACGCCTGCTGCAGCACAGTCTCTGGAGTAAGTAGAGAGCACACTGCACAGCGCAACTTCACTCTTCTCAGCATTACAGGTGTCATACATACATTTCTAGGGGACAGAAAAGGACATGGGTATTATTATGCCTTGCTCACAGAAGAAACAAGGAAACATATAGCAATTCAAAAAGTATTCAACCAATGAAACGTAATTTGTAATATCTCTAAGAGAAAATGCATGCTAATGAAATACTATGCAAACCTGAGAAATAGGAAGTCAATTACAATCATGTAACTGCAATGACATTATGTCTAACACTCATGAATAGATGAATAATATGAATGATAAGGGCACCTATAGTTCATTAAAGCACTAAGAAATGTCTATACCAGCCTCTCATGAGGATGTACAATCAAGGACGTCTCAAAATATGTCATCTAAAAATATACAGAACTGAAAATCCTGCACAGCAATGACTGGCACTTGTGTACCTATCTAATGCATAGATAAGATACACCCAATTAAATGACAGGTGCATAACAGAAAGTGGTTTAATAAGGAATCATATCTAATGACATCTAAAGAACTAGTTAGGTAAGTATAAAGGGGATTTAAAGCTCAAGTTCTTTTAATTGGGAAGCTGGATGGAAGAACCCAGATATATCCAGTCACTGAAGAGCAGTAGGGTCACGCTGCTTAGATGGTCACTTATCCTGCCATTACTGATGTCATGGAAAATGCTTCCATGAATCATGGTTTAAAATCTGATGACATCAGTAGGGATAACAGACATATCCATAAGAAACTGGCTATTACTTTTCCTTAATTGAAAATTGCAAATTCCTATTTTAGTTATGGTTAACATGAATTTCCAAGCAGACATGTTTTCTGAGGGAAACTTGGGACAGGTAAAGCATAAGCCATATTTTTAAAGGTACCTGAAGGCTTAAATTTTAGGCAGAATTTCAGGCTCAGGTATTTTCTCAGTAGGTTGTATCACACACACACACCCCCCATGAATTTTCTGTGTTTTTGCAGAAACTTCTTTACTATTCACATAAATGCGGCAACACTGTAGCTCAGCCAACATCCTCAACAGCATTATAGAGCTGTACATCAAGAGTACTTATGGGCAGATTCTTGCATTCTAAATACAAGGAGACTAACATGATTCCACAGTAATAAATGGGATATAAACAATGTAAATACAGTATATATTCTCCCCCTAGATGTGAATTTTAAACCAAGTCAGAGGGAAGCCATGGGGCTGAAAAAAACTCCCAGTTCAATTCCACACAG
This sequence comes from Gorsachius magnificus, assembly GCA_034008185.1. Lineage (NCBI taxonomy): Eukaryota > Metazoa > Chordata > Aves > Pelecaniformes > Ardeidae > Gorsachius > Gorsachius magnificus. Next base: position 4,511,751 of record CM067086.1, on the reverse strand, counting down.
AAACACTGATTTGGCTTTTCAAAGAGTGAACAGCTTCCAATAACAGTAAATCCATTTTTTCCTATTTTGCTTCTGAATCATGCAACAGAACTGTCAGTGATGGTAGTCACTTAATATTTTCAGGGCTGCAGCCAAAAAGGCCCATCGTACCTTGCATAAACTCTCATTAGCATCAGTGAACTTCTTTGCAAACAGGCATTACTATAACCTATTTCACTCCCCTAGGCCAGATTACTTTTCATGGCAAATCAGTCTTTGGACTAGATAAAACCACCCATTTAGACCAGTGCCTTACCTTGATGTACACAGAAGGGTCTACAACAGAATGGCAGGCAGCAAACACGCTACTTGTATTAGACAGAAGAGCACACCAATGCTGGGCAAATTTTTCTGAAGTGGGAAAAAATATCACTGTCCATAGTCATTTAAACCACATTATTATCTGAATCAATATTCTTAACAGGTATCACACAGAACTAGAATGTCCTGAAGTGTTCAGATATCAAGGTGATAAGCATAGTTGGATGGGTGACCAACCACCTCCCTAAAAGAAAGGTTTCACCTTCCAAGTGCTAACACTATTACTGTCAACGGATTTACAGAAGATCTGCAAAAAATCCCAGTCTTCATAGTTTTCCATCAAACTTTCCTAATTCTTTACAGTCAGGCAATTCTTTATAGTCAAGCAATAATATCAAGCATGTAATAATCAGTGAGCTGTGTGGCTATGAGCTGCAGCTTTAATCACATGTGGCAATACCTAGGAGAGTACAGTCTGAATCCCATGTATATCCAAACTCAGCCGAAGTGAGAAATCAGACAGGGCGCTGAGTACAGTACAATGCTTGCTGAAGTCAGTACTGTTGATAACTTACTCCTTTTGACTTCAGCACAGCTCTAACAACCTAGATTGGATGAACATATTGCCCAAATATTGACAACGAAATATGCCCTGCCTTAAACCTAAATTGCTCCCATTGATGCTGTGTGTGCTTTTCAAGTCATCAGTGAAGAAGGTATTTGCTCTTTCTCCAGCACTGCAGGTTTTTGGCTTTAAAAGGAAAGCTGTCACCTTAAAAACCCACAAAACCCAGTATGTTCTCTCTAGTAATAGCCTCAAAGGCAGTGGCTTTTGATGTTTATGAAATTTCTGAAGCTTTTTTGGTTATCCATCATGTGAAAATTATTTAGCACTGATAATCCAGGTAGGAAAAGCCTGCTACCTTTATCCACGCTGTTTGAACAAGGATCTTCAAAGCTGTCCTCAACATCAAAACAGCTGGCTCTAGTTTTCCATGAGTTACCAAAAGCAGAAGCTGAATCTTCCACAGCTCCACTAACTGTTCTGAAGTCGTCAGTCTGGATGTTATTGAAATTGCCACAAAGACCTTGTGTGGGTGGCAGAAAAAAAAAAAGAAAGAAAAAGAAAAGAAGAAATCACTACCTGAGTGGAAAAGGGAATGGATTCTAGATTAATGCTGTTAGCTCTATAATGGATCTCGCCTGAGAGAAGCCCATTTTCTTTCAGACACTTCCTGATGTTCCCACAAATCAGACAGGACCCTGTCTTTAGAGTGTAATTATTATTTTTCTGCATTACAGTAGCACTTCGTGATAGCACAGAGATTGGAAGCTGCTTAAATGTGCTTCAGCAAACACTGACAGACAGAGAAGAACCTTCCCCAAAGGCTTATAAGCAAAGGAAATTGCAAAAGCAAAACAAAATGGGTCAGAGAGACAGGATGTAATCCCATTACAGAGATAGGAAACAGCAGCACAAAAAGCTTAAATGATGTAAACAGGAGATTGGTGGCAAAATCAAGAACATAGCCTGCATCTCACAAGTCTCTGATGAAGGCCTGCTTTTACAGATAGAGTGTAAAAGATCTGCACACACTAAACATCACAGAGATGATCTAATTTTCTACAGCAAATTGAAGGGTTTAGCCCACACTTTGTTTCAGGAAGGCTATAGATTTAACCACGGGTTCTAACATACCAAAGTCAATATAAAATCAAATCATTTGTTCACTTACAGTGACAGACAAGCAGCTATAACTCAGTTTAAGAGCAAATTGAAAGAGCATGATGTGTCCTACCAGATGTGCGATTCTGATACGAATGATCGACTGTTATGGAGAGTTGCATTACAGGTTTCATTTGCACTCGAATCCGTACTCCAGTTGAGCTCAAGATTTTGATGAAAAATGTAGAGGGTCTGAAGATGGTGATGCCATCTAAAGAGGGGAAAAAAAAAAAAATGTATGCATCTGCAAATCTTTATGAAGCTGAGTAAACAGGAATGTCACTTTACCAGTGCATCCAGTGTAACACAGGAATTCCCAGGACGTCCCAGACCTAGTATCCACCTAAATCAAATGACCTAACAATGAGCAGGAACACGTTCTTTTCTGAGAAAGGAGCAGGAATCCCTCTGTAAACAGATGTATGCTAGTCTGGGAAGATGCGAAGAAGGACATTTACCTTTGCTTACTGGCAGCTTAACAATGAAATTGTTCATGTAGATATTTCCACAGGAACATATTTTTATTGTCTGCAGGGAAAAAGAAAAAAGAAAAAGCCCACAGAGTGAATGCATATGACACAAGAAAGACAACAGCAACCTGACAAGCTTCATTAAGTAGTGTCTCCAAAACATGATCATCTCTGGGGCAATGTAACTCAGTGTCTGGATGCCATACAGCAGCCATAACAAAAAATTAAAAACCCTCTCCATGAACAACAGCTTTGATTGAGTGCTCTCACGTACCTAAGAGGTTGGTTATCTTTTTGAGAACTGCATGTGAGATGTTACATGTAGGTTTGGATCCATCTCGCTGGAAATGTAACATACCCAAAATGAGAGCTATCTGACTCAAACTTCCTCGGTAGTCAAAGAGACAGGTCCCTCCAGACGAATACCTCATACCTTAGGTAGGCTGACTTGTCCTTTGGAGATCCCCATCTTCCTTTATTGTCTATAGGAGGAGGTTAGGGTGTTGGATCGCCTAACCAGGTTAGGACTGCACCAGTTAAATACCAGGTGGACAGAATGAATCTGTATAACTTCAGGAGTGCGTAAATACCAGCCCTAACTCAGCTTCTACTCAATTCATTTTGAACCATGGCATAATCTTCAGTAGGAGAAGCCTCCGGCCTTCATGTGGAAAATTCTGCTACTCCACTCATTGCACTAGGAAAAACCTCAGGACTCAGAACTGTTGTAAAAAGAAGGGGATCTTTTCTTGTAGAAATCTCAGTCTTTCAAAAAGAAACAAGTGAAAAAGTTTGAAGTCATGAAAAAGAGAGGGAAAGCTGACAAGGATCATTTTTAGCCATCTACCTCTGAAGAAAATGGAAAACCAGAATCCAAAAGAACCAGAAAGGAAGTAAGGCTGGTAGAACAAAGCCAATAAACACATGCACCACATCAACTGCTGGTATTCACCTTGCAATCTCAGGACTGCAACAGACCAAAATGAGTCCACAGTGTTAGAGAAATCCCACCTTTGAACCTAAATAAAAGTGACATATTATGTGTCACTAACTAAAGCAAGTTACTTACAGTTCTTCCTAGTGTGACTAATACATTTTTTAAGCAAGTCATTGTCTTTGATGTCCCACACTGGATGATCTCTCCGATCACCACAAATGTGTCATCAGTATTCTGAAAAGACATGAGAAAAGTGATGTGCAGGCATTGTTAGCATGTTGCAGGAAGGGAGCAAGAAAAGAAAAAAGGTGTCTCTGAAAGACCAAAATAGAATAATGAAAAGAACTGACGCATTTAATCTCTAACTGCCAACTGCTTTATTTCACTGCCAAAATAAGTAATGTTCACTGCCTCTCCTCTGTACTGTTTCCTTGTTATCAACCTGTGTGGATCACTTATTTGCAGACAGTCATGTGGAATTCAGTCTTTTTGCAGGAATTTTTACTCATCCACTTCCTTTTGAGAGTCATGCATGAAGAAAGCTTCAGGAGAAATGCTTAAATCTACACTAATACATCCAATAAGAAAATTAATTCACTAAAAAAAAGATGCAAAACTATGTTGAAGCTGCAAAACTTTGATGCTAAGCATCAAGCAAATGATTTGCAATGCATTGCAAATGGGAAAATTTATGGGGTTTAAGACTGAGCATGTGTTGAAGTGCTTTGCGGGATTGGTGCCATTTAGTTAAATTAGGTCATATAAAGCTCCAGCATTGCCTCTTTCTACTCAAGAGATTTAGGAGTGAAATGAGAGATTGTTCATACCTTAGCTAAGACATAATGGCAGTTGCCATGAAAATTGAATCTCTTATTATCGAACGTTGTTAAATGGAATCCTCCATCTATATTGCAACTTCCAGAACAGGGCAGAGAGATACAGCTCCAGTGGCCTCCTTTGCAAATACTGTACAAACCCAAAAAGGATCAGTTAGAACAAACAGCTTTAAAGGAGCAAAGGTGAGATAACATCTATATCTGAATCTGCACAGATGACGCCCCCCTTTTTAGCTTGTCATTTGGCTGTTTATTTAATCTGTGGGGGAGGAAGACTTTATATTAGGCCCTTAAAGTGTGAAGGTTGAACGCCTCTCATGACAGAGTTAACTGCACTGGCTTCGAACTAGCTCCTTCAGAGAGACACTGAGCTGGTCAAGCAAGAAATGTTTCTCAGAAAGAAAGAACCTCTTCAAGCAGGACCTTGGAACATTTTATGCTACTGATGCAACTGTTCAGCAAGTTGCTGATGCAACGTTTCAGCATTAATTGTGGAGGACCTGAGATATGAGCAGTTACAATTCTTAGAGCTGTGCACACAAGAGGGGAACACCCTGGCCAATTTAGCTCAGGCTTTGTGGGGAGTAAGTGAGGGTCTGGCTAGACAGGAACTACCCAGATCCCAATAAGTTCAGTTCCTCAAAAGGAACTGCAGGTTTTGAGTATTATTTCCTTAAATACTGGAACACCTGGCCTACCCCACCATGCACCACAGCATATTTCATTCCTCCCTATAGTAAAGGTTAGGCCTATGGTCAAGAAATGATGCTGTGTCACAGGAGCTCAATTAACACATACAACTGTTCGCTCACTAGATGGACATCAGAGCAAGAAATAAAACTGTTTTGAGAATAATATACCTGAGATCTTATCACCTTTCACTAGCACAGAGTGGGGATGGGTTCAAGCTACAGGTTTTTTTTCTAAATCAAATCATTTTCAAGGACCAGAGCTTTTGAGATCCAGGTCTTGAAACAGCCTTTTGTAGTTCTAGAGGCGGTTGGAAATGTAAATCATTAACGTGGTAGGACTCCTTGCCTCACTTTAGTGGCCAATGCCTCTGAACTAACCAGTGAAGTCTCATTTTTCTGCGTTCTGAAATCTTGAGCTCAATTTTTGCTGGCACCCAAGTGAGGGTGGTAACTACGTGAGGCTGAGGACCACCTCTAAGTTCTCCTGTACTGTTGAAATTCAGACTCAGGTTTTGCATCATTATTTAAGACAAATGTTAGGAATAGGGAAAAAAAAAAAAGAAGAAAAGGAGAAGAGAACACAATACAACTCATCAACTCTTTGAAATAAACGACTCTGCCTTGTTAGTGCAATCAAGTTCACAACAGTACCAGTTTTGGCAGGGAGTGGAGTAAGTCCCTCCAGATGAGTAGACTTTGCCTTGAAACATACAGGGGCAGCTGTCTCTGGGGATGCATTTTTTGCCACCGAGGTCATCAAGGATAGTTCCTGTTCAGACACATTGGCTAGTTAATAATCCTTTGGTGAGTCTGGGAAACACCATCAAGGAAGATTAGAGTAAGGAAAACACTCTGGAGTATTCAGCATTTCTGTAAATGAATGGGATATGTTTCAAGGAAAACACCATGCCAGGTCCTTTCAGATGTTAATTGATGGGAAACAATCCTTACTAGAGCTCAGATGAAAGCAATCCAAAACCCAGAGAATATATCTGCATGTTACTGGAATCTGTTACTGTGAGCAGGATTATCAAGTGACAGATTGCAAGGATTGCCAGTTTCCATCCTTTCCTAATAGTGAATCTACCAGAAATCAGACCCTCATCTTAGCCTCTAATTCATGTGTAAACTTACACATGCACATACGTGACAATGCATTTATATTACTTGTGACAAGCTACAGCAAGATCTGGCCTTGTAATGGGGAAGCACCTCATCAGACATCTTCACCTGCATTCTTACTGTCTAGAGAACACCCCTCCTCTTTCCACGTCTGTACCATTTTTTTCTGTCTAGTCCTTAGAAATCTTTCCCTCCCCTCCTCCAGCGTCAGGATCTTGAATCTTTAGAGATCTGGTTCTTCCAAGAAGAGAGTTGTTAAATTATCCTAGAAGAAACAGTTTATTCATTGCTTTTAGTGTAAAATGCTAAAGAAAAAAAAATTGCCACTAACTGAAAGGGAACAACCTCCCTCTTTGTGCCTTGGTATGTGTGACCCATTGGAAGAACTGCCTTACCAGGAGGACAGAAACAGCCATCCGTACATGGGGCTTTACAAATCTTGCTCCTTTCTGGGTCGGCACATGTGTCAGCACAGGAGTTTCCACATTCCATGTACTCCATGTTGTTTGGACATTCCTGATCTGCAAGACCAAATGAAAATGGGGTGTGTTAATGATGTATTTATAAGAGCTCTCAAATCATTGCATCACTACCCAACTTGGTTTTCCTCCCTTCCCCCATATTTTGTTTGCAAAACTTTCTATCCAGATGTGCCATGTTTTTTAACCTCTGAAGGAACTTTTTATGGTCACTTTTACTTCATCTTTGGAGAAAATGGTACTGCTGGGAAATATGAGTTATTTCACATTATTTTCCTAGCCCAAGGTCAGCTAAAGTCATGATACAAGCAAAGGATACCAGAATCTTTATGGAGTCATAATAGTTTATTTTTGCCTGAAGCATCAGTCATTCTGGCATTAATTTTCTATCCCAATCCACACTAGCAACTTAGGAGAATTACCTGTAGCCTTCCCCCTGGATTTATAGTGATTTTCTGCTCGGTAGCTGCGACTACCGGGTATGAAAGCACAGGATAAGCTAAGGATGAACACAATAGACTTCTCAGTGACTTCTTCTGACTAGATGTCAACATTTAAAACAAAGTTATTTATGAGTTAACTGTGCCTAGTAAAATTCAAAAAAGAACTGGAGAAAACTTATCCATAAGCAGGATGGGGACAATATTAAGATATAGTTCTAATTTAGTGAGAAAAATCAAATTTGTAGAAGCTTTTCCATTAACAATGTTTCTGTCAAAGTACTTATACAGATTGATTTACAGCAGTTAACAGACTTCCTGGCTTTGCTCTGCTGGGATCAGAATACATGCGTATATGTCTTACCTGAAAGAAATCTCCAGAGCCGTAGTTACTTACAGCAAAGTTCTTTGGTTCTCCATTCCCCAGGGTCTCCCTTCCTGAGGACACAGTCTCGAGAGTACTGGTTTAAAGTGCTGCATATGCAGCTGGAAACCAAATCAGACTGAGAGGAATTAACTGCACAGTGGCACATATCCTCAGTACAGGTCTCTACGTAGTCATCAAATGCAACCACTGTGGGGCAGTTTCCAAAACGGGACATAAGTTTCTTACATCTTTTTTTCTGTAAAAAAAGAAAAGAAGAAAAGGAAAAGCAATACTTGACAGTTTACCAGCTTTCAGGTTGATGGATGTGCATCCCAATTGTTGATGACACAATTCCAGCGTCACAGGATAACTCAGGTTGGAAGGGATCTGGGGAGATTATGCAGTCTAACTGTCTGCCATGAGGTCCATTTTTCTTGGACTGGAAGCTGTCATTCAATTATGCATTTTCCCACTATCTATTTCTTTAACACTATTATAGGATATTCTTTCAGCTAGAAGATCAACATTTTGCTCAGATTTATGGGTAGAGTCCTAAAAATTCGTTCAGTGCATGCTCTGTAATTAAAGCTTGTTTCAACAGTGTTTCCAGGACTGTAGTTCAGGAGGGTTTATACTTCTTGGCCACACATACTTACGTATTTATTGCATCTATTGTCTTCTCTTCTAGGATGTCTTCCAGTGTGGTCATCTGGACTCACATCAGCACACTTTTCTGATGGATCCTCTACTTTGTGGAAGTTCCCAAACTGCCTCGGATGCATTTTATACCCTGCAAAATCCCCAGATGCATCTGAGTAACTATCTGCAATTCTTTAGATCAGTTAATGGGCTATAAAGATGCACTTAATCTTTGGGTTCTAAGGCAGTATGCTCTTCACCAAATGCCCAAATTTAACCACAGCATCCATATTATAGAGGATGACAGCCTGATACAACTTCTGTCAAGCTAGAGCAAGGAATCTGGCACACTTGTATGAAGGCCTGCTGCCAGCCTGTGAATTTATAATCACATTGACCTTTCTATTGCACCTCATCACTTCCAAAGACTTTTGTTCGTTATGGGTGTATTTGATCTTACAGAATTTTGTATTTGCATGTGTCATGGTCACACATTTTAGTTTGTCTTCTACGATCACAAACTAAGTACAGCCTTAGGTGCCTATGTTTGTAATAATCTGAAAATCTATTACTTTTTACAGGCTAGAGAACCTGGGAGGAGAGAGAGCAGGAGGAAGACAGGCACACAGTGTATGTATGTAACCATTACACTAGCTAGAGGGGTGCATTTTCCCAAAGCATTACCACAAACTTGTTCCTGGATGTGAGAAATCTTTCTGACAAAGTTTGAAATTTATATATCTTTATGGAGAATATGCCTAAATTGCCATTCTCTGATTTTTATTTTTTTTTTAAAGTTTTAGTAGATTTCTGACCAAGTCTATTCTCCTATACTGCCTCAGTCCCTTAACTAAGTGCAGGCCTGAGAGAATGACTTCCACTAAAGCATTGTTTTCAGGTGCTTTACCACTAATGTTTCTGGAAACAGAAGCCCTTCTAAAGCCCTGAGCTCTTGGAGCCATGTGATTTGCCAAGCATCTCAATTGATATTAAAGAATATAAAGAATAAAGTTTCAAGGAAGCTACTCCATGCAGAAATGGGATTTTTCCTCCCGATAATTTTTTTTCCTCAAGAGAAAAGAGTCTGTAAGTGAAAAGAAATTCTGGACCTTTATGTGCAGTGGATCTTAGCCTGGACAGGCAGACTGACTGCTGCCTGTTCAGCCCAGGGAGAAGGATGTTTTCAGAGCAGAAAAGAGGGACATGGGAGGCCACCTGGTCCCCAGGTGTGGGAACCTGTTATCTGTGGAACCAGATGCACAAAAGAAGAGCCTGCTGTTCTTGGAATAATGCTTCTCAGTAGCAAACTGTTTCTTCAGAAAAATTTGAGCTAGCTTTAGATTTTACCTATGGTATTACTATTTGTATTTTTGTGTACTAAAGGGCAGAAACATGACTAGGATGCATCCAAAAAAGCTTAATATGAAATATGAGAATGAACACCAAATCTATCATTACTAGTGGTATTTTTAATCAAATCTCAGGATTCTTTCTGAATGGGTGAGGTAGATGACAATAATTTTCTGGTGACTTAAGAAACCCAGGTAGTACACGAGGGGATGACATTATAACTTTGGCTTCAGTCCTGCAGCTAATATCCTGGGATGCAAGTTTCTTTCCGCTCATACAACTTGCTGCAGGATTGTAGCCTCAGCTCTTTGCTGTGTTGGCCTCTTTCCAGTTCAGTGCAATACCTGAATGTGTCAGTGGATGGCACCACGGTTTCTGCAAAGATGCTCAGCGAAATCTCTCTGGCTCAGTGATGATGCTTTCATTTCATTATAGAGGCAAAAATAATCACACTTGATACCCAACAGTAAAATGATGAAAATGGAAGGACAGAAAATGCACTCATGCCTCATTTGAGACTACGAGTTCCTTAAACTTTGCTACTGTCAGTGGGAAACCTGGCAATGTTGCTGCATGACAGCCAGGCAATTAATTTGGGTCAAAGAGGTTTGAGAGTCTTGCAAGTTTGCAGACAGCAGAAGAACCCAAATATTCCCAGAACCTCTTAAAATACAGCTCCTGTATATGGAAATGTTAACGTATTTCAGAATTTCTGTCAGGAAACCTGAACCCCTGCTTAGAGGAAAGAGAGATCAAGTTTTGTGCCACATATTAATAGCTCTGTTCTATGTGGAATATGCTGTACTCATTGCATACCATCCAAAATCAAATCATTCTTCTCATTGCCATCATAGTTCCCACACAGACCACATATTTTCTCTTTATATGTTTCTTCCAGGTCCAGCTATAAAACAAAAGGAAAGAGGAAACCCAGTGTTGAAAGGCTTTTCCCCACATCAGCAGTACACGTAGTTCACAACAGAAAAGCACAGTAGCAGGAATATAACTACTTGTAGCAATCTCCTTTTCCATTACAAACCTGCCACAAAACTTACCTGCAGACAAGTTGAATTTAAATGGGAAGATAACCCTCTAGCAATTGTCATTCCTACCTACTAAAGAGCTAAGTGAAGCATGCTGAATATTGAAGTAATTCTTGGACCAGTGTCTCCCAGAAGAGAGACACTGGTATATAGACGTGTGATACCTTTTGCAAGGTATGACAGCTCCACATTAGGCCGGTCAGATAAGTGTGCTCTGATGCGGGATGCTGCAAAGAAGCAGCTTCTGTCAGCTTTTAGCCATATCTAAGGCTTTTTCTAGTCCACAGGCTAAATGGAAAACTTCATAGCATTTCTAGGGGTGGGTCTGTCCAATGTAACTTGTTCTGCCCATACGCTGGGGCAATAAAGAGCCAGGTTAGCACATCATTGCCTTGCTAGATAAAACTATTGCACCTAATCACTCCTACAAGTTTGGAGGGTACTGGTGTCACTCAGGTCCACCAAAAGAAGGTGGTGCTTTTCCTACAAGTGTGTCACACTAAAATTGTGTTTGCCTTACAGGTGGTGCCTGTAATACTTCAGGTACTAATTACAGGGGAAGGGGGGAAGCAAATACGTAATTAAATCAGAATTTGAATACCACTTGACTGCTTCCTGATTTTTTTATTTCTATTTACCTTCTACCCTCTCTCTGCCTCTCTGAATTGCAAAACATGGCATACAACTATTTAATCTCAGTCCCGATTGTGGAGGACAATTGTTCACACCCAAAAGTGTAAATACACTGTTGCAGAAGAGAATATTTTGGGATGATTGTAGAGAGGAGAACTCCTGCATAGTAAGGCTTTGGAATGAGAGAGGCCAAGGTCTGAACTGGCCACACAGATTAGCTTCCCACACAAGATTTGCATTGAGACAGAGGGTAGCTAACAACTCAGAGCTGGAGGGACTATCTGTGCTGCTGCCAGTGCCCCATGGCAAAAGCAGATAACTGCAGAGGTGCTACCTCCAGGGTTAACAGTGGTACCTTTTGTCGCATAAAATTAGTTGGGAATGCCTGGGGGCTGTGACTCCATGCCCCTGCCCCATAAAACTATTACCTAGTTTAGTATGCCCCTATCACCTTATGGGTCCAGTGATACCTCCCTCCCACAATCTCTTATATCAACACAGTGCCTGCAACCAGCTCTGCTTTTCATCATTGATGAGGTTCCCCAAGAGAAAAACAGCTAACTGGCTGTTCGTACGAGGAGAGTGTCAGCCCAGTTCCACTTGAGTGTCAGGCCCAGCTTGGAAGTGACTTGGAAGTAAGCACAAGTGTCCTCAATCAGGATGCTCTTCAAGCTGAAGGGCATGGGGATCCTGGAAATTGGAGGGAACAAAAAAGATTGCATTGAAAGAAAGATTGATGAAATCCTCTCAGAGATATAGGAAGAAAAACTAGAGTCAAAAGGAGCTAAATAAGCCACAGGAACATTCTTTTCAAGGTCAACCTTCATCCACACAATGCATTCAATTTAGGTATGAGAACCTTGTCCCCTGTGACCTTCTACCAACCTTAATCCACAGCATGGTGTATTTTGGTCATGAGTGTGTCAATACTGCATTAGCCACCCAGCTGATACCAATGCATCTCTGTTTGTTTACATATCCTGAGGAACTAACCCAAAAGGTTATAAGGAGCAAGATCACAATACTGGGAAAATGGCCCTCCATGTGAGGATACTGCAGGTTCTCATCATCACTCCAGGTTTTCCTCGAAATTTGGGATTCACTGAGGTGTGAAAACAGATCTGTTCTGTTACTCATGTACTGATGTGACTCAGACCCACATTATTTTTTCATCTCACCAAGACAATTACCGTTCATTTTCCCAGAGCCCAAAAAATTTATAAAATCAAAAAATTGTTAAAAGATAAGGTATTTCTTGCCCCTTTGATTTAGAAGATACACCTGGGTTTTGCTGCTGTATTTACAACTGAGTGATGCTATTCTATATTTGGGTGTTTCTAGAAGGCTGTCAAAAGAAGACAGTCCATATGCTTGCAATTTTCTCTCCCAGAAGATCGTGAGGATTTTTCTGAGAGTCAGAGCTTGCCTTGGCCCCTCATACCTATGTGCTGGGAGCAGATCACTGCACTTCTCATGAACGCTGCCTTTAAAATTGTGCCCAACTTTCAGCTACTGTTGCACGTGACTTTTTACTTATGGAGTATTTTTAACCTTCTGGTTTGCAGTTTGCTTTCTGGTTCATTTCAAATTGGAATTAAAGGTGTGGATTTTGATTTCTGAAACTTCTGTCTTTTGTGTAAGAAGATCCCAAGGCAAGCTGTGATCTGCAAAGCAGTGCGATTTTCTAGACTAATCTATCTGGAAACTGAAAACTTTTTCTAAAAGGACCATCTGTTCCTGAACTGCAACATAAAACAGTAGGGTTAGTACCACAGAAATACTGATTTGAGAAAAAAATACAAAGTTTCTACAAAATCAAAACCTTTTATAAATAAAATGATGATTTTATCTCCTTCTCTCCAACCTTCCCTCCTGAATCAAAGGAACATTAAGGAAACCTACACCTTCTGTTTTTATAACATACACATTGCCTTTTGCTTAACATGTTGGAGTTGATCCCTGGGCAATGTAGTTTACATGCTTTTTGCCTCCTCCACCACTATGGGGTGGACTCTTCGCAGTACCCTGTTCGAAGTGCTATGAACATATCATATACAGCCATTTGCACCTCTGCATTGTAGGACCACTTTCTAGGCAGACCGCCTGTTGCTAATACACAGCAATAAAACTGCTGCACGAGAAAACAACGGTATGGCCTTTACTCACTTGTTCCCATTCACTGTGATGCCCGTCTCCTTCACCTCCAAGATCACTCCATCAATGGTGACAGTGAAGTAGATCAGGAAGCTATTCTTGTCACTGCGCCTGATTTGGATGTTAAAGTCCTGGTAGCTGTCATTGCAGTGCGAAGCGAAGACATATGTGCAGGTTCCAGGAAAAGTGAACTTAACATGGTCAAATGTATGAAAGTGGAAATTGCCCCAGGTGGCACATTCGCTCCTACTGACAGTAGAGACCTGGACTAAAGAAAGAGTCATAGGAGGGAAGCTTAGAAATTCACCCCACATGAGGTACTGTGCTTTTTTTTTTTGTTGAAAAAAAATTAAAGGAGAGGTTTTCAAAGGCAAAAATGTTAACTCCTGGGAGAAAGATACTAGCTTGTGGGAAGGAGCCTCATCTCACTGAACTTTGTAAGTCCATGCCAGAGATACCTCCAATGTGAGCAGATGAGCCCAGGCTTCTTTGAAGTTAACAGTGAGAAGCAGAGGAGGTTCAGCTTCCCTAGCTTACATCTTCCTTACCATTGTCTATATAGGTTGCTGAGGGGTGCTAATATAGATGGCACCCCTCAGCATTTACACCGTAGATACATTTACACTGTAGATATCTAAAGTGAAGTGAGGGGAATCCCATCCTGGCTGCCTAAATCTCATTTCTACTTTTGAAATCCTGCTTCTTAACACAGGCAAGACTTTGGTCCAAAGTCTTGAATTGAGTCCCTTCCAGGAGATATCGCAGGTGGCATGACTCTTCAGCAAAATGGCAGCTGCTGGTCTCAGCAGTTGGGGCTCCCACCAGCTTCAGCAGTCAACTCAGAGCTACTTGTTTTTCATCTCAACCAAAATTCATGTCTTGGACCTCTGAGTTGTACCTCTGTCAAAGGTATTGATACATACTTCAAGTGCATATAAGGCATCACTTCAGAAAGTACTTTTCATACCACTGAGCTGCACAAAGCCAATATGAATCACCTTGAATTAAATAAGATATGCTTGCTACAAAATGCTTTTAGCATTTTTTCTAGGCCTATCTGAAAGAATGACGAATATGGGCAAATTTCTTTATGTTGTTTATGTAGCACATTTAGGAAAATCAACATAGCAGCATCCATCACAGATCAAATCAGAAACAGTCATTATGTACTCAGTGAACTCTAAAATATTATCAAATATTCCTACCTAAGAACTAGCAGGGGAACACTGAAAAATTCAGATCTTGATGTCAGAAATGTGCAACACAAACTCAAGTGCCAAGAAGTCCTTACAGAAACAGCTTTTTAAAGGGACTGTAATTTGCCATAGGTGTTTGCAGCACTGAAATGGAGTAGGGTAATTTAGCACTTTTCTACACAATAATGAGGGGAAGTGAGAAAGTTTGGCTGTTCTTGGAAGTGGAGTTGCTAGAATTACTAAGACAGCAATAACTGTCACATCAGTTGTTTGTGTATTAAGCAACTGGGAAAAGTGTAAGACATTCAAAACCAAACCAGGAGGTAACAGTGCAGCACACCACAAAAAATTTCATTACCCCTAATGCAGTCTTTCATACTGGTCAATCAAGCCTAGCAGGCATTATGGTAACATACTTCTTCTATAAAGAAAATATGTGAAATCTGTTGAAAAGGGCGTCAACATTTTTTTTATGATGCAAATTGCATCCAGAGAGTCTCCTCTTTAAGATTTGTCACTTAGGACATAAAACAGTTGACAAACTACCTAGTAGTGAAAGAAAAAAAGTAAAATAATTACACGGTTGACATTAAGGATGAAAATGTACGATGTTAAACAGTATCTGGTATGCCTACATCTCTTACATTAATATGTTACACATTTTCATTTGACAACTATTTGTCACCTATGCAGAGCAATATGTGAGCAAACAATCTGAGAATTAGATTTTTTTTCTTACCTATCTGAACTGGTTCTTTGCCCTTGCAACAACTCCAAAGTAGGCAGAAGATCCAAAATGACCTCCCTTTTTTTATTTCCATCTTGCCATGAAGCGGGAACTTGAAAATCCTTCCAGGGAACTGTTTTTTTCTTGGCTTATAGGCAGATTTTTATAGTCCAGGAATTTGGCGTGAGAACAAAACACTGATGGCAGGGTCCCTGAAAGGTGGAGCTTCATTCAGTTTTCTTTCAGTGGTTCATGCTTAACACCCAGAAACCTCCTGTCTTTCAGACAAGACAGGTATCCAGTTCTCTCATGCTTTATGTGGAGACAGAGCTGTCCTTTTCTTACTTCCTTTCTTTAACATCAGCCCCCCCTCCTCCCACCCCTACGTTGTTCCTTTTACTTTGACAACAATAGTTTTTGTTTTTCATGACTTCTGATTAGTAATAAGCAATCATTGCTCTCTTTCAGAGCTTTTCTCTGGCTTGCACATCAGCACAATCCCCCAGCTCAGAAAAAAAGTGTGTTGTCTCTGCTAGTTTAGTGGCGACTTCTGAATGTTAGAAAAAAAAAAATATTGTAAGGTCAGGCATAACGTATGGATTATTTAGAGCAAAACTTCTGGCAGGAGGGCAATGTCCTTTAAGAATTGTATCTAAAATACGTTACAAAAAAAGCCAAAGATTTACTGCTTCAACAGAGCAGGAATAACATCAGTCCACAAAGTGCAAACTTCTTGTCTCTACTTCACAAATAGGATTTAATTGCCCCAGTTAGACACGGGAAGTTAATTTATGCACACAGAGGTGGTGGTTTCTCCAAACAGCATAAGGGAGAAACGTAGATCATGATTCATTCCTTCACCTCCTAAATTATGCTGCTGCAAAAGGGTCCCCTGGTGCTATCAGAGTGCTTCAATACCCTATCACATACCCATAAAGAATCCAGCAGGCTCAGTTGTGAGACGATCTACATTCCACAGTAGGTCAGTTCTTAGATACCCTGTCACAGATGTTTGATGTCAGTAATTTTAGGGTCTCTTTTAGAGATTTACTTGCTCTGTTGGCACAAGATGACCTAGCATTTCTTCACCTTATCCCTGCCGTAGGGGAACTGCCTCTGACACAGAGGAAGCCTCTCACCTAGTCCCAGCAAATCAAACATAGGTATCAGACATTCCCACACTTTCAACTGCTCCACGCCCCTTTGGGAACACACTAATGCCAGAATGATTGCCAGTAGTAAGTGGGCACAAATACAGTTTAAAGTGGACTTAGGATTCACCCTTGTTGCAAGTCCTCAGGTTGCATCTGTCCATGCACTCACTGGGGAATACGCATGCCCTTTTATCTGCTTGGCAGACAGTAAGCTGGTCCTCAACAACTACATCTTGCTCTCTGTTTTACCAAGCTTTCTGGCATTTACAAAATTAAGTGTCCTAAAGCTGGACCACTGCTTCTTTCAGCTGTTCTCCCTACACAGTTATGAGTCAGTAAGTGGCTTACAGAACTGCAGGTGCAAATGTCTACCAGATGAAGATTTGCTGCTTCTGTTGCTCTTAAGAAAATCCTGCATTAACGGGTGAGAGCATTGTGCAGTACATGAAACATGAGTTCATGTTACCCCTTTCCCACTGTCCGTGCCCCATTAATTCCATTGTCAGTCGCACTTGAGGCAGGGCGCTACTGGAAGGTAAAGTCTGTTCTTGAAGCCCTGCCATTTGGCTGGAATACAGAACCAACAGACTTTACGGCACCGGTGATGGAAGTAATAGGCTTCTGCTGCTTTTCCTTTTAATCACAACACATTTTCCCTGCTGATCTCCATCCAAATAGTTCCAAAGTAAACCAGCAGAGTATCTAGTAGCTAAATGGAACCATGAGAATATGACATTGTAGAGAGGAGGATGATCTGAAATTGAATACATTGCAATAGTAACACTCAAATTCAGCAGATTCCCATGATAACTTTCAAACTGAGTTCTTATTCAGGCCACAGAACAGTGTGTGGGGAAGGGCTGTGAAGCCCAGGAGAAAAAGCACATAGGTCAGTAGATCACAGACACTGACAAAGAGAGCTTAGTTGAGAAAAAGATGGAAAGCTGAAACCTATTTTCCCAAATCAAAGCTAGTGTCAAAATCTAAATGCAGAACTCTGCTGAGATAGAGTCCATTTTTTTTTAATCATGGTCCTCTTCCTTTCCCATTCCCGGGCAATCAAAGCACCCATTCCATTCATATTGGTATGAGAGCAGAAAGAAGAATAGGACTCTAGGAGTATGATTCCTGACCCTAGGAAAAAATCCCTTTATCCCCAGCAGGCAGCACAAAAGCAGCAGGAACCACATATGACCTACCTGCCAAAGATACCCTTCAGGTTGGACTAGACCTTAGATGACAAAGACATGGTGAGGCTGACCACTGCAACTCCCAGCCCTTTGTCTTCTACATGTGGGGTGGTCCAGGGGCATGCCGGGGTGGGCAGGAGGGATGACCTAAGGCATGATTTCCCCCTGCAAGCCCCACTTAGCACTTAGGGCCTGCAAAGAACATGAACAGCACATGTTAAAACTGTGTCCAAGGAACAGATAGAATAAAACAAGTAAGTCATTGAACCACCATCCACTTATGCTCCACTCAGCAGAGAAAATAGAAACATAGAATCACAGAACACTTTGGGTTGGAAGGGACCTTTAGACGTCATCTAGCCCAACCCCCCTGCAGTGAGCAGGGACATCTTTAACTCAATCAGGTTGCTCAGAGCCCCATCTAGTAATAGCAGTCATTGGGGATCCTCCCCTGAAAAGAAGAGCACATCTCTTGCTACTCAGAGAAACAGGAAACCCAGCTCTCTTGCTCCATACCTAGCCATTTCCTTACCTCTGCTTGTCTGCACTGTCATTTTTGCCATTCCTTTGCCATTTCTTGGGGAGCAGAGTTCCTGTCAGTGACTAACCAGAGGTGCTGCTTCTGGCTTCTCCACAGAGTGTGATGGCTACACTCCTCAGAAATCACGGGGTGCTTCAATCCCCTGCAATGATTTCAGGCCTACTGACAGGGGAAGGATATTTGCATTCAGTGAAGTTTTTATTTTCAAGTGTGGCAATACTGAGGCTTTCAGAAGAAATACATGGTAGCTTTTCAGAAGGAAATTCAGACTGATAGGGAGCTTATGAATATGTTTATCTCTTACTACTGAAACTGCTATTGTAGGCACGCAGGTTATAACTATTCCCTCCGCAGTGGCATACTGGGATTAATAACTCTTCCCTTTATTGGGCCCTGCAGCATAAGAGGCCTTCACTCTGCTGCAACTGTACTAGCAAAAAGAACAATTCCTCTTGGCCCCTTTACAGTCCATTTCATGGATCATTTGCCACTAAAGGGTATGTGATTTTAGTAAACACAATAGGTAAATATTAACTCAGCTTCTTTAATGCCTCTGACTCACTGGAGATAAACCATCATGAAGCTAATGTAATACACCAGTGACTCACATCTCGTATTTTTTAATACAAACTTGGTGAAAAGGCACTCAAACTGGGGGAATCTGGTGGATTAATGCCATTCATAGCCAGTCACCATACTGAAGCCTGACAGTTGCATTTGCATCATACCTTTCTGTCAAAAGGTGATCCCATATGTACTGCAAAGTGTTAAGGCTACCAAGACTTCTGTAACACACCATCCTGGGTCAGACCAAGCACTGGTGGGGTTCAGCCTGGAAATCCTCCAATACTCCAGTTCATTTCAGGCAAAGCTGGTACCGCTTCTTAAAATGTGAATCCACTATCAAATGCTGTTCTAAAAGCACTGCCTTGATAATAACTCTAGAAAAATGTTGTGTACTTCATTAACAAGGTAATGTTAGCTAGGAAAACAATTAATTTGGGTTTGCTGTCAAGCCCTCTTGTGCCAATAATCCACATGATAAAAACATCTGAAATGAATTTGGCAAAATACTTTACATAATTGATGGTTACAAAACTATTTTACACATTCTAAATTGCCAAAAGAATTCAAGAACACCAGGGATTATATTTTTATCCTTGGTATAATCCCACAGATTTTAGGAAATTCACATCAAAGATTTGATTCATCAGGTTTGCATCCAGCACACAGTTTCAAACAGCTGGCAGTAAGTATAAGGTGACCTATTACAGGCAGAGAAAAATCAGGGAATGGATCTCTGCCATTAATTGTCAATTAACATACATGAAGAATGCCTTCAGTATTTTAATTTTGATAGGAGATGGTTGGATGTTTTCTTACATTTTGCCTTAGAATGAACACAAAGCTCCTTAACTTCTCATTTTGCCATAGGGTTCCTTGACTTTTCCTGAACTAATGAAGGGCATTAGTTACTCCTGTCTGCAAAGAATCAGTTCAGCTGCTCTCTTCTGAGGTTTTTTTTGAGGTGTAGATCTTTCGAAAACCAACATACAAGGAGTAATGACACGGCTGATCAGTGTTTGTGCACACAGGTCTCATTGACCTACTGGCACTTCCTCACGTAAGAAAGACTCCCTGCATAGAAAGCCATCTTGTCAGGAGGTTGGGCCCTTGAGCTTTTTCTACTTGAAAGATTTTTCTTTAAACAACCTTCCTGGTGAAAAACATGGAGTAGCAGAACAAAGGGAACCCAGGGGAAGGATATGAACATTCTGCTTTAAGAATTGGAGCTTTATAGGTTTCAGGCTAGAGCAGATCCCACCCCTTTTTTTTAAAAGCAATTTATTTCATGGATGTCAAGAAAATTCAGAAGAGGCCACTGCATACTTAATACTGAAGTCTGTACAACCCTGAAATTACATACCTATTAACCATGTTCACCATGACTGAAAGTTACTGCAAGCCAAAAGAAAGGCAGAGAGATGGTGCAGAACAGGTTGAGGGGAGAAGCTAAGCAACCTTGGCCTGTTTTTTTTCCTAAATTGGACTTACACTATGTCCCTATTAAGGACCCGATCTAAAATTCTGTCAGAGCATTTCTACTGGACTCATGAGATTGTGATCCTTCCAACATGAACTGTGATATTTCGCAGTAAGCAGATAACTTTTCTATGTCATCTAAGTTTCAAAACTCACCTTGCCTTGCCTTGAATGCTATGGCCACTAAAACAAGTGGTGGACGAATACCAATTTTATTTTAAATTCAAATGACTATCCCAAGAGAGGAAAAACAAGACAAATGGGACCACAGTCTTTCCCCAGGCCTCTACTTAGCGTGTTGTGGAAATTAGAATTAGCCACTAGCTAGTTGCCCTCAGTGTGCTATGTTTAGCTCAGGCTCCCTGTGTCTTTAAGAAGGGAAGGTGCCTTCTGTTACTGCTTAAGAGAGAGATGCATGAAGCAAAGGTGCTCCTTCTTAACCCCAGCTCTGTCATACTTTCTCTCTACTTGATTTCTGCCAAACAGGGTCATTGTATGTATGTGCCTCACTTAGTATCTGAGGTTTCTTCTCCACCTTGCTCCTCACATACATGCTAAATTTGCACGGTTTGAAAATCCGTGATGTTTCTCTTATCATTAGGTCAAACTGAGATTAATGGCCTTGATATGGTCAGATGGTAACTTCTATGTGCGAAGATTAGTGTTTGTGTGACTAACTGAATTAGGCTCTCATGACTAGTCCTTCTGTTTAGCCTTCAAAGCAAATGAGGTTTTCACCTGTCAAATATACCACATAATATGACCATGAACAAATTTCCAGAATGATTCTTACAAGCTACTCTTTGTAAGAGTAATTGCTTATCACTGGAATATCTGTGATTTCCTGGAACTAAGGAAGTTCAGTGGCAGTCAAATGTGGAGAGGAGGCTAGCCAGAAGCATAGCAAAAAGTGACATAAAGTGTCTTTCATCTTTAAACCACTCTGCAACAGAAAGACATTCTGATATGGAAGTTGTTGCACTGAAGCAATATCAAAAATACATTATGAGTTCTACTATGGTGAGTAGACTTCTCAAAGTCTTGGAATAATGAAAAAAAAATTACAGTGTTTTTTTCACTGTTCTAAACAACTTTGTGAAAAAAAGTCAATAATTTGACATATCAATTCTGAAAAACTGGACCATTCAAGGAAGTCCAGTTTGAACATTTTGGGTTTTAAAAGGGTGATGCTGAAAAGGAACTTACAGGATTTTCTACATTAGTGGTAGAATACGGCTTAATGTAGGCTGGTTGGAAATCAGTCTGGGAGGTTGCCAGTTAAGAATACAGTTGTTTGTGGTAGACTAAAAAGACTGAGTTTAGGAAATTTGGCCTAAGAAGAGGGCTGCTTAACTTGAAGAACTTGTTCTGCCTTAAAATACCCCTACCCCTCAAAGCTTCTGCTGGGAGATGATATTTCAGAAATTGTATATCAATGTTACAGTTATTTAAATGTATTTCAGTTTTATGGGACCTAAAGTTCACAACAATTTTCTTTCCTATGATCTTAGCATTTGTAAGTCTATTTCTGCCTCTTTTCCCAGTATCTGAGTTTGCTTTGCTACACAAGTTCAAACAGTGTATAACAAGCACAGTAACTACATGATTATTTACTTAGGGCTTTGCCTTTGCTGAAGTCCTTTCATTGGGGCTTATATGCAGAGTTGTACGTGCTTAGTTCAGTGAAGTGTGGTTTCGCAAAGTACAGTCTAACTGTAAACATACTGAAAATTTTATCTTATTACCCTTGCTCTCCTACAGCACAAAATGACAATGTTACAATACACAGTTACATCACTAAACAAGGTAGTTAATAGATCAGAAATCCCTACCTTGTATTATTTTGGGGAGGCTTCTTCTTGAGTTGCACATGGCTTTTTTCCCACCTTCTGAATCCCACCTGCCTCACCTCAGACAGCAGCAGTGATTTTTCCATATTGCTAACAAGCATTTTCCTGGTGTTCTCAAAACACTCATCCGGTAACGGTTCATAAAACAACTGTGCTCACTTTATCAGCAAATCTTCTGAACTCCAGATGAAAGTTCTCACTGTACTGTAGAGTCATATGAACAACATTGAGTTTCCAGTGCATCCTCAGGCAATTAGGAAAAAAAAAAAATCTGAGCTTCAAAGTACCTTGGAGAAGACTACAACTGGGAACAAAGCCCATGTACTTCCACAGATAAGGTGCGCACCACAATCGCCTTGCTTCCAGGGAAGCATGTAACTTACCCTAAGGAAGGCTCAGGGGGCATCTAAGGGAATACTTGTGTGTATCCCCCCCCAAATGGCCCACAATGCCTTTTCTTTTTGCCTATTAGAGTGGCCAAGTGTGTCAAGAGCTGCACTGGAAGCCCTCAGCTGCAGTGCTCTTAACTCATGTGGCAACAGCACCCTCCCTTTTGCTCCAGCATTTGACAGTGGTCTCCTACAACTACTCTGTGCTGTGAGGGGCTTCCTGTAAGACTGCAGCTGCCTTGGAAGGATTTCCTTGAGCTTTCAGCTGCCTTGGAGGAGCCTGCAGCTGAGGCAAGGACTCCAAACCACAAACTCTGGCATTCAAAGCAACAATCATGCTACAGGTAAATCCCAGCTCCAGCCCATACTTGGGAATTTCATCCTGCCCTTATCTGCCCTTCCTTCCCTTAGGGAAAGCAGCAGTAAGGCCATGATTTTATTTTGTTTTGTTCACCAGAATGTACAAGCAGGTTCAAGCACTTCTTTCAGGGTCTCAGGGACATTTTAAACACCATGCTTAGAGGAACTCTGCTCATCTCTTGTTTATGGACAATGTGACAAAGTAAGGCCAAATCAAAAATCACTCAGAGAGCAAGAGCTAGGACCCTGGCTTTTGGTGCCTTCAAAGGTTGTGTGGCTAGAAGTCCCACTTGCCTCCCAGGAAGACTTCCTCCTTTTTCAAGGCAAAGTGAAAAAATACTAGGTAACTGGAAATAAATAAAAACAACCCAAAAAGAAACCCTTTACCACCGATGGAACTGGGAGGCTAAACAGAAAGTCTAAGAGGAGACGGACACAAGACTTGGACGTGGAGACATGACTGTTTTAGCCACTCTGCCACCCAGCCAAACTCTGCTGGGGCTCTTGCTACTCTTTCCTTCTTGCTAGGCTCCAGAAGACAAGGAAATTCCTGGTGAATGGAGTCATTCTTGGAGGACAAAGGAAGTCAAGCCCATTCCCTTCCAGTATCAATGCTTTTTATGAAGCTGTCAGTGCCCCTTGCAGTAGGTCCTGCCTGGGAGACAATGGGATCAGAAGGTTCTACCATCTCCTCTGAGCCCTTGAAGAGCTGACATTGCCTTGTGAGAGATTTCTTCAGTTTGTCCTCTGGGTTTTCCAGACAAATCTCTGCTTGTGACCTGCAGACCCAACAGCTCTTGCTTAATAAACAAAATGCTCCATGTGATCAGGTCAAACAGGTATCCATTTACTTCCAAAAGGGTTGTGGAAAGAGCAAAAGTGCTGCTCGCTGCCACTATTACTCTTCTTTGTAGGCATATGCAGTTAATGCTTCTTTCTTTCCTTTCTCTCCAAAGACTTTCTGTGGATTTTTCTGCTGGAAAAGTTTAATCTGTTCAATTTTGTCATCCAGTTCCAATGGAAATACAAGTGTGAACTGAACTGCAAAGTTCTAAGGTGACTAAGAGTGCAGAAAGAGGTGGAGGTTTGACATGTACAGTTTGACCTGGAACCGCCAAGCACTTTTAAGTAAGAATTCTCTGACAGCGCCTGCTTGGGAGCCTGCTTATGGGCATCACTGACCCAGCACCAAAACTGAAGGGGCTGCTATTCCCGAGCACTGTAAGGAACACCATCTTGTGCAGGCATGTAAATTCCTATCAGAATAATTTTTTTTTTCAGTGCTTACTAAGAGCACAGAAGTGTCTGTGCGGAAATACCAGCATTCATTCTACGCAGAGGTAAAACCCTCTACTTGATGAAGTACAGACTCCCTTTTGGAGGAAGCTTGCTTTTTTATGTCCAAAGTTATTTTACGTTCTTAGCCATAGACTGCCCTGCAGTGGTGAAGCCAAAAGCTGCAGCCTTGTTGATTTATACAGGATCTTTTAACTTCCTTCTTTAGAAGTAGTTTGGTGATCACTAGTAGGGACAGAAAGACCCCATGCAAACTACAGAACAAATGAAAAAAATGAAGCAAGGGAGATTTTAGTCTTCAATGTAAATATAGCATGCAGCAAAATGCCACTACTGACTTGGAATATTTTATCTCTTCATAGGAAACAAGGCAGATTTGATGACACCTTGTATCTGGTTGTCTCCAGAAGCTATTTGCTGACTTCAGACAAATTTAACTGCAAAAATGAACATTTCAAAGACAGCTAAATCTCAACAGATTTTGAGAAAAGTGGTGTTTGCAACAGACTCAAGAAAAATTTGGCTGTAGTATCAGAACAGAAATTGTTAGACAACAAAGAGTCCACAGAGGAGAGTGTCCTTGTAAATGCCCCAGAAGAAAATTCTTCGTCACATCCTGCAATGAACCTAGAGAGATAAATCCTTAGAAACCCATACTAAAGCAGAAACCAGGCTTCATTAGTTCTGGAGCTTGCTTTGTAAACTGATGAAACTACTTCTTAGATCAACTACTCCTCCCCCTCCACAGAAATTATCTCTGTAATCATAGTACTCTAAAGATGCAAAAGTTGTGGAGTTTCGTTTTCTGTGCATTCTTACCAGTGTCTGCATTCTAAGCTGCAAAATGTTTGGCAGGGCTAATAGTAGCACAAAATGGTGTCACCAATTCTTTAGGCAGCAAAGATGCTTGTATTCAGGTTGGCTGTGACTCAAACAGTTACTTTAAGTTCTCAGAAGGGTAAAGCACAATTAGTGTTCAGTAACAGAGACAAAATAATACCAAAAGCATTCTTCGTGCAACAGAAGGTGTGGATTATCCTTCAGATGATTTCAAGAGACATGTCCATCTCTAAGCTAATTTCTTTCAGCTCCTGTTACAGTAAGATCAGATAAACAGGCACTTTAGAATGCAAGTCAGCTAACCTCCTTTGGATATGTCCTTTGTTGCAAGACAAATTAACGTTGAAAATGGCTGTTTCTCTCCATTTCCTGTAGAGAAGGCCTAGGTTTACTACCCTCAGAGAAGGGCATCTCTTCTGCAAACGTTGGAATTTGGAGATGTCTTACTATAGCACTAACTATACACCCCTCAAACACTGTGAATGAACTTCATATTCTTATAGCCGAGGGACTACTTACTTAGTGAAAATACATAATTGTGATGAATTGAGACAGTTCTAACACACACAGTCCTGCAAAAAGGAGATCTGGTGCTGAACTAGAAGTTCCTCCGAGTCATCTGAATCACTTCATGATGCATTATTAATCTTTGGCTTTGTTTTGGCAGAGAGAATCTACCTCTGTCCCACCTTATATTGGGTCCTCCAACAGTACCTTCTGATATTTCAGTTTTTAAGGAGTCAGAAGAAGATAACCCCAAAATTTAGGAAATATGTCAGTTGACTTCCTATAACTTGAAGAAGAACTTTTGTTCTCTTTTAAAACAGGCTCATCAGGACAGCATGTGAATGAATAAGTACAAAACTCATGTTTTTTGAATTGTGCTTTTAATCAGTCAGAGAAAATAAGCTGATTATAAAAGGATCCAAAAGGCTGTGCACTTGGAAGAACACAAATTTGTGTTCTTATTTTGTGCACTAATAAATACAGCACTGTTAAAAATAATTAGAGAATAAACAGTACACATTAACTGGGAAAAGCAAAGTTCAAAAGTAGTCAAGGAACATGAGAATGGTACATAGTCTTTTTAGTTGAATGCTGCTAGGTTTTTTCTCCTTCATTTTGATGTTAAGTTGATGGCCCTCTTGATACGGTTCAGAGTGCTCACCTTGTCATTTTCTTCTATGATCTGCAACTCATTGGATTGTGAATTGCTGCATTCGCTGTCTTGACAGCTACAGCTTTCCACATATATATACTTATGTGAAATGGAATGCCCAGCAGGGCATTTCAGTTCCACTTCCCTCACAGTAGTGCTCGATTCCCTGCAGCAGGAACAGCTGTGCTCCATAGAATTGGCCTCAGCAGAGTATCTGTTAAAATGGAAAATGGCAACATTACTCTGTGCCAGAAGCCAGTGTATAGAGGAAAGGGTGAAATTAGGTAAACTCCTGTGAGAAGTTTGGAATTATATGTAGAAGTGCCACAGCTGTGGCTAATGAAAGTGCCAAGTTCATCTGACAGAGCAGTGGTTGTAACAATATGCTTTTAAAATTCATTGCATTTGCTGAGAATTTTTTTTCTGGTAAAACAATTAATATCAAAGTCCTAGTAAAAAACCCCAGTGAGTTCTAGGAGCTCAGCTTCCTTAGATGGATGTTAAAAACACCAGAGCAACAATTAATGGTAGACAAAGCCCTGACCTGAATAAGAAAACTGCATAGACAAGTGGCTACAATGCCATCACATCTATTGGCTGAAAGGTCTACAATTTCATCGCGTGAATCAAAGTGCATATCCCAAACCAGGCAGTGTTAACAGGAAGGGGAAGCAGCAGTTCTTTCTGTTCCTATCTCACAGCAAAGTATTTTTTGCAGCCTTGTGTTCATCAGCTTCCCAAGCACCATTCCTAACCTGCAAAATCTGTCAATATCAGACTATAAACTGTGTCAAGAGCCTTCTTTTTCTTGTGTTTGTGTGCAGAGGTAACCACAGCAAGACTGTAACATGATAAGGTATTTCAAAATACTAATAAACCCACTGGCTAATTGGGGTTCAGACTGAGTCTAAAGACCAGTTTTCTCCCATATAAGGTGCCCTGTGGCATATTCAGTGATAGGCAACAAATGACAGTTTCTTTGGGGAGTTAGAATTAGGTTTTTACAGTGTTTTAATAGCTCAGTACCAGGTGTCCTACTAGCCACTTTCTTACAGCCACTTTCTTGTAGACACTCTCATTTCAGAGAATATACAGTGAAACTACTCCACTAACACCACCCCTAAAGCATTTGTTTCTGTATAAAAATGGCACATTTGAATCTTCCTTTAAAAGATGTATGCATATTTCATTTTAGGTATTAATTATTGAGAAGCAGCTTTTCAGCTTATGTTCATCAGGTCTGGATGCTTTCTGAGCTCATTCCCACTACGAGAAATAAGCCATGATCTTTTATGATGTTTTCTAGCCAAGGTGGTCTGACACAAGTGACAGACAAGCCAGCTCTTAATGGATGAATAGACCTTATCATAGCTGTCTGAATCCCAAGGCAATTTAATACACTTTTCTGCTTTGTATTAAGACAAGTCAACAGTTCAGTCACAGATCTCACGATTTTGTGCCCATGATTTGGGGAGCTGATACGTTCAGGTTTTCTACTATTCTGTAGTATTTATTGTTCCTTTTGTACAAACAAGCTCAGTGCCAGCAGAATTCAAATCTCATTGTCTGATCAGTTTACTTACAGCGAGAAGGTTCCACATGTTCCTTCACATTCAGACATGACAACTCTGTCCACAGAACGGCAGCCCTTATGGACGATAAAGTCTTTTCTTTGACGGACAGAGCATGGTGTGGGACTATCCAGAGGTGCACCTATAGGGAAAGATCAGAAAATGTTTTCGGTGAATTAGCTCCGGAAGTTCACTGCAGTTCAGCACTCTCTGGGCTTCACTTGCGCACTCAAAGAATTGTCTTAAGTGGTCTTTCTGCTTCAGTTTAAACCTTCCCAGAGAGATCAGACAGTGAATGCTTGGAATAACAAATATAAATATAAAAGTATCTATTTAAATACAAACATATCAGCCTCTATGGCTGGAAAAATGGGTTAATTTAAGAAGAAAATTCATTCTCTGTATTGCTGATTCAGGTACACTGGCATACTTACAGGTTTTGCAACAACCGTTAGGTAAGAATGCAATAGTGCCCTAGAAGAACAAAGAAACAGGAAAAATATTATTTTCTTTCCCAGTATTAAAGAGGCTTTTAGGCCAATAACTGAGGAGAGCAATTCTTCAGTGGCTGGAAATAATCAGAGAAAACTGTAGCATTGTTCTGAATAAACAAAGATAATGGTCTCTTCCAGACCTGAAATCCATCAATTGTAGAAATAAAGAGAATGCTTTGAAGGAAGTCTACAGTCCCACAATTATTCCTCAGAAACAATTCCAAAAA
Organism: Gorsachius magnificus; assembly: GCA_034008185.1. Taxonomy (NCBI): domain Eukaryota; kingdom Metazoa; phylum Chordata; class Aves; order Pelecaniformes; family Ardeidae; genus Gorsachius; species Gorsachius magnificus. Next base: position 4,483,526 of record CM067086.1, on the reverse strand, counting down.
ATGTCTTCTCAGAGACTTCTATATTTGAATGGGGAGTATGCATGGTGTTACTGGCAGCCTACTGACTGAATAGCTAGTATTTCTGTAACATTCAAGAAAACATGGTTCTTGTTCCGTCAGGACCCCACACAAAGCAGCCAGCGAGGAGTTTGTATTTCAGTGCTGACCAGTGTTTTGACTACTGAGAGACAGCTGCCAGTTATAAGCCTTGAATTCTCACCCAGGTATCTTATTTTATACACTCTATAGTGTGCATGGATGCAGCAGAAACTTTTCCCCTTGGGACTGAAAAACTTTGGTGAAATGTCATCAGAGCTTTATTTGTCTTTTGTTGCTAGTTAGGTGGCTGAACTAAAATGAAGTAGAGGATAAGTTGTCCACATTTACTTACAGGTTTGCAGCTTTCCTCATTGAATGCTGGGCAGGTAATCTCAGATGTGGAAGAGATAAGCTGGTTGTGGACATCTACACAGCTATAAATGGTGCAGTTGTTGTAAAGATCATTTTTAAACTCTCCAGGCTGCAAGCGAAATACAAAGTGTAGTAAGAAAAGCTGAAAGGAGTTCACACAGGAATTTTCCTGTCCTCTGACAATGACTTTCCCCTTGTTTCCCAGTCAATTATTTGTAGGTTAACAGCTGTTTTGGGTACAGATTATTACAGTACGCCATACGGGGAGAGAATCTTCAGTTTCATATGGGATTTCCCTTGGAAAATAAAAGTCCCCTAAAGTATGTACAGTGCATTAGAGTTATTAACAAAATCATCCGTGCCAATGGATTTTGCCATGGGAAAGCTAAACTGTTATCTGGTAATTAAGAACAACTCTAAACTTTCACTGTACAAGGGCAATAAAATTGTTTCATAAGCAGGTTTAACTAGTGTTTTTAAGTATACAGAAAACAAATAATATAGAAAAGCCCAAGCTTCCAGATATCACAAGAAAAACCCTGCCAATGGATTTGGAGAGGATTTTGATTTGGATATTGGATTTGTCATACTAGGAAGAGCCTTCAAGAAAATTTGATTTCCTGAGTCCTTCCTATCAGGCCAAAAAATTGTAAATAGGTTTTGTTTTAGGTGAGCCTCTGACCTTGCAGGTGCAAACTTACACTAAGCCTTATCCTCTGAGAAGGACATGTTCCCTCTCTGAAAGGGGCAACTTTACAAACTTGGTAGCAGCATAAGATGTAGAGCATACTTACGCTCAAGATGAGGTCAGAGTTGTTTGCCGTACGTATAACACACTTAGTCTGCACACATCTTCCACAGCATTCACCTTTCACTGGTTGACGCTCATATCCCTAGATATTAAAATTAATTAAAAATGAAAGCACTACGGTAGACGTGTTTTTGAGAAATAAATGAAAACATACTAACACATTAATTGATTATGCTCTGAAGTGCACTCTAGATTTGTGCCTTTCTGTGTTCCAACCCAACAGAAGACAAGTAATAAAAGCAGATGGAATTAATTAAATCACTCTAATAAATATGCCTAATAATTAAATATCACTCCATTAAGTACTCTACAGAAATTTCCCAGCCAATCTTCTCAGTGTAAACCAAACACTAAGTTACCTAGTCAAGCTTCACACAATAGATTGCTCAAGGACAGTTGGCATCCACGGTGGAGTTGGACTCTGGATTTCTGCTCCCTGTCCTTTGCTTATATCACTCATTGATCAAACTGCTTTTCATGTACATGGGTATTATGGGGTGGGGCTTCGTTTGTGTTAATTTTGTCACTTACCGGTTCACAGTAAGTGTTGCATGGAATATGTTCACATGAGATGATATTCAGTTGAGTGCTGACATTAACTTCATTAGTGCAGAAACAATTCTGACACTTATCAACAAAGACTGAGGAATTAGGCTATAAATTTTAAGACAAAAAAGTTCATATATTAATGAGATATGACATGTGTGACAAATTTCTTTATTTCCAAAAACTCTGTAAACCAAGCAATGGAAAAGAAAACAATCATAAACACTATTGGACAGCTATTTGGCTAGCCATTTATGAAGACAACATTTTAAATACTGAATTTAACATGTGTCTATTGGAGTCCTATGTAGCAATGATAAACTCAGATATTAGAAGTACAGGTGTCATACAAATATCTGCAATAAAAAAATTACTAGACCAAGCAGAATTTATTAGGAATCTAAGTCTGTTTAGAATAATATTTATTTACACATCTTTTCGTTTTTGAAAGCAGAGTCTTAAAACTGCAATAATGTGCTGACAGTAAATGTGGACTGACTTTCTGAAATGCATGCACACTTAACTCTAACCCCAAACCTCTCTCTGATACTGACATACAGACAACTCTTCAGTCTCTTTCATACACAGCAACCTTTTCAGAAAAAAATTAGGGTTTGTGAAATTGATGAACTTCTGACAGGAATCCGAAAATTTCTAAAATACTGATTGTACTAGATAAACCACCTCAGAACACTTCTGATAAACTATACTAACTGGTCTTTTAAGCATTTTCAGAAGACTGTTGAAATAGGAACTTACCAAGAACTCAGCATTCTCATGTACACAAACCCTCTTGGGAACTGTTAACAAACAAGGAGTTAGGTGGTTACATAGGGGGAGGGGGGGAAAAAAAAAAAGTCTTGACCCCACTCTACCACTCTAGTCAAACTCATTTCTTCCACAATTGGCTATTCCCCATTTCTGGTAGCCAATATAACTATATATAAAGTACAAGAACAAACACTGCATGTGCAAAATGGAAGGAGGATTTGGCCCAATATACGCGGCCCAGTTTATAGCCAAGAATGTCCACTGAACAGGTACAAATAGTTCCTTGTTTCAATTACTGAGAACAAAGCAGACTTTGTAAAGATATCTTCTGTTGGGAATGCTTACAGGGACATTTCGCTAGATTAAGCTGAGACCACAGTGCCAGTTAATTCTGTAGCTGTTCTTACATGTACTTACAACACGGAAAACTGAATTTGAGCCACCCTGACCTACATCTGATTTTATAGCTTTTCATCATAACTGTAGCAGTAGTAACCACTGTTAATAGTAAACAGTTTGTAAAATCTGACAGTGCTTATTACCTCTTTTAATAGGCTACTGCATACAGTCTTACTAAGTATGATGCTAAATGATGTAATATATAATGCTAATCATTGTAATATATTTCCAAGGGACTTACCACACTGGTACACAGGACAGCACTGACCACTGGGAATATGAGAATGAACTTCAAATCCCAGTGTACACTTGGGGGCTTTAGATGTGCACAAGCTTGTATTGCATTCTGAAAAAAAAAGGAATAAGCCAGAAAGTACACTAAATCACAGCTACTAGAAATAGGCATCTATCAAAGCATTTAGGATAGACTTTTCATTGCTAGGAAACAGTCCAGACCCTCTCCAAAGAAACACATTGCAGAAAGAGAACACATTTTTCATAGTGAATCCAGGCACTGGATTGGGGGACTGCACTAGTTTATGAAACTTTTTCTACTATGTAATTAACAAGTGTTAAAAAAGTATCACAATTCTTTGCAGAGAAGTAGTGGACAACTGCTATTCTCTCCAAGGTTGTAGGCAACTGCCACAAAAATGAAAACCCACATTGAATTCCATCACCTATCTGCATTTTACTTGAATAAAATGTGATCCTGGACTCAAGAACTATAGATTCAGTTATGTTGAGTCCCATAACTGTAAATTAAGTTATGCTGAGTCATTGCAAACATGTAATAATAAACGTATTTTCCCTAACACTGGGCAAGCTAGTTTTAAAAAGCCTGAGGAAAGATACTATTTCGTGACTCTCTGCTGCAGGTCTCTGGTACTAAACTAGTTCAGCTGTCTTTTCTTTTCTATTCTTGAAAAGTATAGAAAGATTAGAAACAAAAGTATAAACTCACTGCAGGTAACAAGGGGACAGCAGGAGTCTTCAGAATTGACTTCATTGACCTCATAGAAGCCTTCTCCATTGCAACTGGCCTTATTTTGTTCAGCACATTCATGAGGCTCACATACAATGCCATTTCCACCTTCCAGGCAAATACAGTCCTGACAGTCTACTGTAAACTTTTCCCCAAACTGCCATTAAAGAAAATAAAGTGAGTGATTGCATGGTTACCGATTAAAAAGATTGGAAGTAAAAACAGGAATGAAAAGTTGGGAAACTACAAAAGAATACTGCGCCAGTGGAGACCACTCTCCTCTCCCCACCTGTAGCCTCTACTTGAAATAGAAGAACATATGGCAGCATACCTCTCTTGGTATCTTATCCATTCCAACACAGCCTGTGAAAATATCAAAATAAATCTCCATTACCACTCATATGACAGTAGACATCTCTACTATATGCTGTATGAGTACAGCATACAGTGAGATCTATGTCACATGCATGAGAAGGAAACAACAAAGAGTAAACAAACATGCATGCAAGTGAAGCAGTAAAACTCACCACACGTTTTCACACAGACATCCACACCAGAGTCATACAGCATTGTTCCATTGGGACAGAAACAACCTTCCACTTGTTTAGCTGAAGTTTCATTTTGTTGACTGTATGAGACAAAATGTTCAGAGGAACACCATTACTGTCATAGGCACGCAGACAAAGATTATGCCAAATAACCTTTCACTGAAGATACAGTGTCAAATGACCTGCACATTTGCAATTTAGGGATTGGTATACCCAAACAACATAAACAGTCCAGGCTTTAGGATCAACAGAACAATTGTACCAAATCTGAGTCAGTTTAAGACATGACAGGAGGTTGATTTCTCTCATCCACCTATGCATTAGATATGACTGAATAGTTAGTTGTACGAGCTATAACTAACAGTGAAGGGATTATTTACCTTGATTTGCAGGTTATCTCTTGAATAGGACCACATGCTCTGTATTCTTTATCTGAGGGGCATTTATAAGCTGGAGCAGGAGAATAAAAAGGAGGAAGAGCTCAGTAATGATATCATATAAAAGTCCCATGATCTTATGCCAAGAAATTAAACACTGACTACTTATTTTCCTACATATCTTTGACAATCTTGAGATTCAAAGAGAAAAAACCCCCAGATATCAGACTCATGTCTCTGAATGAAATTATTTTATGCAAATTAGCCACAGAAATATAGCACCATAGTTTATATTAAGTAGATAAAGCAAAGAGTCTATATCTTGATCACATTTTTTTCATAATTTTGGTCTCTTTTGCACAAGTTTTCAAAGGAGAGTGTATTCCTACCCTCTGTCTTCTTCTTACTACAGCTGAAAATGAATGCATATGTCACTAAATACAGATACAGAGTGATCTGCTGATGCCTACAAAACACAGAACTGCCTGCGTACAAAAAACTATCTACTCTTTACAGAGGTTTCTGGCACAGTCAATAGTTGTATATTTTTGCAGACTGATTTATCATTTCCATTGTTAAAAACGTTACCTGTAAAATTACTTAAGTAAAGCAGCTGATGTGATTTATCGGTGTCTTCATTGCTCAGAAAGCAATATGACTTATCATTAGGACATGGAACTGTTTCAGCAATAATATTAGCTTCCCTAACAGTTCAAGATAAATGGCCAATACTTACAGCAAACACCATGGGTATGACTTCTCCAGTCAATGCATACACTTTGATCAGCACAGGTGGCAGCATAGATCTGCAGACTTGAGCATTCCAGGTCTAAGTTGGGAACCACACAACTATCAAAGACGCAGGCTGCATAGTACTTTTCAGGCTGGACAAAGCCATGGCATGGCTCAAACACACTAGAAACAGAAACATTTATCATTATTAGTTACTCTGTTTTCCGCCAAGTGAGTGTGGGAAAAGGGAAGAGCACAGGACAGTGGAGAGCAGAGAACATAGAAGAAAGTGAAGACAAGAAGAAAGGTCAATGTAGCAGCCAGAGGGCTGGAAGCAAACTATCAGAAAGAATGACATCTAGAAACAGTAAAAGGAATGGAAGCAACCCAGAAAGCTACAAGAAATGGAGCTATAGTTAGAAACAATTTTTATGGAGAAATAAATCCTAAAATTGCCTCTTAATTTGAAGATCAAAGGTTTATAAACCCCAGAGGAATGTCTACCTTCCCAAAAGAAGCTTGCAGATGGAAGATTCTTTACAAGGCTCTGTTGGGGTTGTGCTAGGTGCTTTTGTAGGAATTAGGCCTGGAGAGCACTGTGGTTTGGAGGGATCAACAACCTGCCAATGATCTGCCATGGTTTCACAGTTTTCTGCAATTTTTCCGTTTGGCAACATGCAGTCATCTGCCGTGTTGTTATTGCAAGTACCTAAAATTGGTAAGGGGAGAAAGAATTCACTCACAGATATGTTATCAAATTCCATTCATCTTCGTGTCAGGGCTATCATTTACCTCTTTGTGGGTTTCTGAGAGTACAAAAATTACAACAGTAAGCCTTACCACACTGTCCATGAGTGTTGTTGCCAAACAGGCTGTAGGGCATTCTGATAGAAAAGGATAAGCCATTGTAGGTCACATTCATTTTTAGGTCAGGAATTTCCACTACGCGGTTTATGCCTGACTCATAGATGCTCAATCCAAATTTTTTATAAGGCAAAGCCACTGCCTGTTTGTTTACTGTCACCTAATAAATAAAAGAAAACAGAAGAGATATATTTATATATATTTCACTTTAGAAAACAATTGACTGTTCATTACTTTGCACTGGAGACAGAATGTAAAGGCAAATAATGTCCTTTTAGTTTGTAATAAGTATGCCTGTGTTTCCTTTTATGTCACTAGAAAGTCAAACTTTTCTTCTCTGAGCCAAAGAAAATGTCTATCAGTCACTGATAAACAAGGCCAAAATTCAGAGTTTAAACCAGCTAAATTCTAACACTCAACAGATTTATTAGAGTGACGATGGCATTGAGGACATCCTGAAATCCTAGTGCACACGTTTTTAACTTTCTTGGTATAAAGGGAACATGTTTGTAGGAAAATTAAATGAAAGAAATAAGACCAAATCTTTTCTATCTGTTTCAATACAGTAACCATCATATACCTATGTAACTAATGCTACTATCTTTACTCAGCAAGGGTAGATTTACTTGCTTTGGAGAAAAACACAGATCTAAATGCTGCAAATTTTCAACAAGATGCTGCAACCTAGTTTATAATATTCCCACACAGTAATGTACAAAAATAAAGCAAACAAATCCCACAAAAATCTAAAACCAAATACTTCTCACCCAATTTTAAAGCCCCAAAGCAGAGGCATCATGTTTATCAATGAAATAAACACAGAAGAGCCCCTATTCTGAAAAGTTAAAAAAGTGACACCGATCAAAATTAGTACGTTTTAAAAATACTTAATCCCAGTATTTTATTGTAATATCTAGTTTACGTTGTATCCTTCCATTGAACATTTATTCTTTACCTTTGTTACATTAATTTATTTTATATCCTTAACTCTTAGAAATTTGTCTATGTCTGTATATTGAGCAGAGATAAGGCACTGCAAATATTAGATAAAAAGGGAAGAAGTTGTAGAAATTTTTCCCCCTATTCAGAGTCAAAAATGCAGTCTTTCAAAGCAGTCCTATTTTATAATCCAAAGTGGTATTAAATCTAAAACACAGATTCCTCCTTAATTTTTTTTCCTAACTTTGTGAATGTGATTATTAGGTTGGTGATGTACTAATATTTTAATCAAGAAATCAAAGGTAACATTCTCCAATACCTCTACTTGTACAGTATTTGGTCTGACTGTTGCTATGCGCACTTCCTGAGTCTCATATTTCACAATGAGTGTTCGAGGACAGGAGACTACATCCCGCGTATCACAATGGTAGTTATCAATGTAGACACCAAAGTTGTCAACTTCCTTATAAATCTCTTCCACAAGGACGTATGTACAATTCCCTTGATAGCTGTAGTACAGTCCATCAAAAGTCATGTAATGTGGGTCCCCCCAACCAGTGCAGTAGCCTACAAAAACAGACAGCTAGGTTAGCTACTTATGGCAACATACAGAATCAGATCAGACTACAAACAAAATCTGTATGTGTGGGATTCTTCTCATCTAACTTTAGGCATTTAAATTTTTAGAGTGTATAATATGTCAATGCATGAGCTCATTATCTAGAACTCGCCAATAATAGAGAAAACCAGGCACTTTCAGGGCACAGTTCATCTGACTTATTTCCAATAGACAAGTTTAAATAAGATTAACTGTACCCTAGATATACCTTTACCAATAGTCTGAAAAAGTAACTTAAATGTAGGCTTCTAGCCTATAGGTGTCAACAGCTGGACATTAAAATCCTGCCTTGGGAAACAAATTTATTCTACTAACATAACAGTTACATAGAAACGATGGCAAACTAAGTAGAAGCCCCTGATTAGCTAAAAAGAATCACTGAAGCACTTCAGACCAACACTAGAAGTCTGAGGGTCACAGCCTTGTGTGATACTTGTTCCCTGATAAATATTCTTGCTCCGGACACTAATATTGTTCCCACAGGAGATAAAATATGCAACAAAATGTATACTTACAATCACACTCCCAGTGCCAACAGCATCCATCCTTATCAATGACTTGCACAGGAGAAAGCCCATTGGTACATGTAGGTTTAGGAGGTGGATTACAGATTACGGGAACCACCTGGACTATGTTGTCTTCTATACATACTGCCTTAGTGCAGTTACAGAGCTGCCATGACTCACCCGGCTGTGTTTGGAAAGATTGGAAGAAGGGGAAGACAGAAAGAAACCTTATGAAGTAGTCAGACTGACAACAGTTATACCTGAATATCTTATGCAGAGTATTAAAGTGCCATATGTTTATTGACAATTTTTTCACAACCAGAAGTCTGAAAATGGGAAGAAAGTGCAGCAGTCAGCACCATCAAGGGCTGCAAGATGGGCTAGCACTACTGAGAGCTGCTAAATGAAAAGCATCACTTTTATAAGTAACCTGAAGTGGGAATTGCCTTTTTTAGTTTCAGCTTCCTAAAAGTTAGATATCTGATCTAATCTCATCAAATAGACTCCCTCTCTAATCGACAGTGAAAGACGCTGATAAATATCAGCAATCAATATATGATCAATTCCCTTCCATGAATGCCTAGAACAGATTAATAGCTAAAAAGCTACAGTGAACATCAGCTATTTGGGGAGTAATGTCTAAGGTGATTACATGCTTGCATTATGATGGTATGCATTTTTTTCTATCTTCCACCATTTTTTCAGCCATGTATAATTTCTATCCCCGCAGATCTACTGTGAAAGTTAGTAGATACCTAAGCTGTGAGGAGGCTTTAGAAATGTACAAGACTTGTACATTGTAGCTTGTCTGTCAGAGGTAGAGGGTTCCAAAAAACTCAGAACTCTGAGTCAAGTTTCATGAGCATTTGAAAGTGATCTGTTTCAGTCCTCTCCTGAAACCAGACTATCACCAAGTATGACTCATTGCAAACTCAGACTAGTTCAACCATGTAGTTACTTGCTGAGCTGCCCTGTAAACACACAAAGAACTTTTCCCAGCTCTAGATCTATTCAAAAGCAGAAAGAGAAAAGATAGGTTCGCAACATTTAGCCCTTGCTTACCTCTCCATCAAAGCTATCCTAATATAAAGAGAATCACTGAGCTGAGATCTAATTACTTGAACAAAGCCTTTTTAAAACTATCCCTGAAGAACTAATAGCAATATATAAGCTATGACACCGAATACCATTGGAAGTCATGCTGATACACAAGAAAACAGAAAGAAATAGAATTGATTGATACTTCCTTATCTATATAGATTAATACCTACTCTGTTACCAATACTGGAATTATGTGCCCAGTTCTCAATCCAAAAGAGAATGCTAAACGCCTTCATGAAATCTACTCACCGCATAAGATTCATTAGGCAAAATAGAACAGTTTCTTCCAGGAGTGGTTGGTGGTGAACTTTTAGTTGAAGTACTGAGTGGAGTAACTGTACTGTATGTAGAACTTCCTGCAACGGTGATTGCACTTGATGTTCCAGTTGGAAAAGAAGTACTAATTGAGGCAGAGGAAACAATTTCAGATGTGGTGGTAGTGGTAGTTGCAGTGACAGGGGTAAAATTACTGAAGGTTGTTCCTGAAGTGGTGGTAAACGATTCTGTTGGAGTTGTTCCAGAGGTGACTGGCACTGGGCTTGTCGGCACTGATGGCTGTGACACAGTAGTGCTGCCTGTAGGTCCTGGGGACGATGGTCCTGGTGTCGGGGGTGGTAAACCTGTGGGCCCCCCCGGTAGTGGTCTCGTGGGTAGATGTTTCCCTTACTCCTGTGGTGCTGGAGGGAATGGGTCCTGAGGTTGTGGGGATGGAAGGGGTCGTTTTGGTGGTGGATTCTGCTTGAGTGACTCCAGAGGTGGTGCCTGGCACTGGGCTTGTCGGCACAGATGGCTGTGACACAGTAGTGCTGCCTGTAGGTCCTGGGGACGATGGTCCTGGTGTCGTGGTGGTGGTAGTTGATCCTGTCGAAGGGCTCCCCGTCCCAGTGGTAGTGGTCTCGTGGGTAGATGTTTCCCTTACTCCTGTGGTGCTGGAGGGAACGGGTCCTGAGGTTGTGGGGATGGAAGGGGTCGTTTTGGTGATGGATTCTGCTTGAGTGACTCCAGAGGTGGTGCCTGGCACTGGGCTTGTCGGCACTGATGGCTGTGACACAGCAGTGCTGCCTGTAGGTCCTGAGGACGATGGTCCTGGCGTCGTGGTGCTGACAGTGGTGGTGGTGGTAGTTGATCCTGTCGAAGTGCTCTCCGTCCCAGTGGTAGTGGTCTCGTGGGTAGATGTTTCCCTTACTCCTGTGGTGCTGGAGGGAACGGGTCCTGAGGTTGTGGGGATGGAAGGGGTCGTTTTGGTGGTGGATTCTGCTTGAGTGACTCCAGAGGTGGTGCCTGGCACTGGGCTTGTCGCACTGATGGCCGTGACACAGCAGTGCTGCCTGTAGGTCCTGAGGACGATGGTCCTGGTGTCGTGGTGCTGAAGGGTGGTGGTGGTGGTGGTAGTTGATCCTGTCGAAGGGCTCCCCGTCCCAGTGGTAGTGGTCTCGTGGGTAGATGTTTCCCTTACTCCTGTGGTGCTGGAGGGAAGGGGTCCTGAGGTTGTGGGGATGGAAGGGGTCGTTTTGGTGGTGGATTCTGCTTGAGTGACTCCAGAGGTGGTGCCTGGCACTGGGCTTGTCGCACTGATGGCCGTGACACAGCAGTGCTGCCTGTAGGTCCTGGGGACGATGGTCCTGGTGTCGTGGTGCTGACAGTGGTGGTGGTGGTAGTTGATCCTGTCGAAGGGCTCCCCGTCCCAGTGGTAGTGGTCTCGTGGGTAGATGTTTCCCTTACTCCTGTGGTGCTGGAGGGAAGGGGTCCTGAGGTTGTGGGGATGGAAGGGGTCGTTTTGGTGGTGGATTCTGCTTGAGTGACTCCAGAGGTGGTGCCTGGACTGGGCTTGTCGGCACGATGGCCGGTAGGTCCTGAGGACGATGGTCCTGGCGTCGTGGTGCTGACAGTGGTGGTGGTGGTAGTTGATCCTGTCGAAGTGCTCCCCGTCCCAGTGGTAGTGGTCTCGTGGGTAGATGTTTCCCTTACTCCTGTGGTGCTGGAGGGAACGGTCCTGAGGTTGTGGGGATGGAAGGGGTCGTTTTGGTGGTGGATTCTGCTTGAGTGACTCCAGAGGTGGTGCCTGGCACTGGGCTTGTCGGCACTGATGGCCGTGACACAGCAGTGCTGCCTGTAGGTCCTGGGACGATGGTCCTGGTGTCGTGGTGCTGACAGTGGTGGTGGTGGTAGTTGATCCTGTCGAAGGGCTCCCCGTCCCAGTGGTAGTGGTCTCGGGGTAGATGTTTCCCTTACTCCTGTGGTGCTGGAGGGAACGGGTCCTGAGGTTGTGGGGATGGAAGGGGTCGTTTTGGTGGTGGATTCTGCTTGAGTGACTCCAGAGGTGGTGCCTGGCACTGGGCTTGTCGGCACTGATGGCCGTGACACAGCAGTGCTGCCTGTAGGTCCTGAGGACATGGTCCTGGTGTCGTGGTGCTGACAGTGGTGGTGGTGGTAGTTGATCCTGTCGAAGGGCTCCCCGTCCCAGTGGTAGTGGTCTCGTGGGTAGATGTTTCCCTTACTCCTGTGGTGCTGGAGGAACGGGTCCTGAGGTTGTGGGGATGGAAGGGGTCGTTTTGGTGTGGATTCTGCTTGAGTGACTCCAGAGGTGGTGCCTGGCACTGGGCTTGTCGGCACGATGGCTGTGACACAGTAGTGCTGCCTGTAGGTCCTGGGACGATGGTCTGGTGCTGGTGCTACGTGTGTGGTAGTTGTCCTTCGAAGGGTCCCCGTCCAGTGGTAGGTCTCGTGGGTAGATGTTTCCCTTACTCTGTGGTGCGGAGAAACGGTCCTGAGGTTTGATGGAAGGGTCGTTTGGTGGTGGATTCTGCTTGAGTGACTCCAGAGGTGGTGCCTGGCACTGGGCTTGTCGGCACTGATGGCCGTGACACAGCAGTGCTGCCTGTAGGTCCTGAGGACGATGGTCCTGGTGTCGTGGTGCTGACAGTGGTGGTGGTGGTAGTTGATCCTGTCGAAGGGCTCCCCGTCCCAGTGGTAGTGGTCTCGTGGGTAGATGTTTCCCTTACTCCTGTGGTGCTGGAGGGAACGGGTCCTGAGGTTGTGGATGGAAGGGGTCGTTTTGGTGGTGGATTCTGCTTGAGTGACTCCAGAGGTGGTGCCTGGCACTGGGCTTGTCGGCACTGATGGCCGTGACACAGCAGTGCTGCCTGTAGGTCCTGAGGACGATGGTCCTGGTGTCGTGGTGCTGACAGGGTGGTGGTGGTGTTGATCCTGTCCCCTTACTCCTGTGGTGCTGGAGGGAACGGGTCCTGAGGTTGTGGGGATGGAAGGGGTCGTTTTGGTGGTGGATTCTGCTTGAGTGACTCCAGAGGTGGTGCCTGGCACTGGCTTGTCGGCACTGATGGCGTGACACAGCAGTGCTGCCTGTAGGTCCTGGGACATGGTCCTGGTGTCGTGGTGCTGACAGTGGGTGGTGTGGTGGTAGTTGATCCTGTCGAAGGGCTCCCCGTCCCATGGTAGTGTGTCTCGTGGTAGAATGTTTCCCTTACTCCTGTGGTGCAGGAGGGAACGGGTCCTGAGGTTGTGGGGATGGAAAGGGTCGTTTTGGTGGTGGATTCTGCTTGAGTGACTCCAGAGGGTGGTGCCTGGCACTGGCTTGTGGCACTGATGGCCGTGACACAGCAGTGCTGCCTGTAGGTCCTGAGGACCATGGTCCTGGTGTCGTGGTGCTGACAGTGGTGGTGGTGGTGGTGGTAGTTGATCCTGTCGAAGGGCTCCCCGTCCCAGTGGTAGTGGTCTCGTGGGTAGATGTTTCCCTTACTCCTGTGGTGCTGGAGGGAACGGGTCCTGAGGTTGTGGGGATGGAAGGGGTCGTTTTGGGATGGATTCTGCTTGAGTGACTCCAGAGGTGGTGCCTGGCACTGGGCTTGTCGGCACTGATGGTGTTGACTCTTGAATAGTTGTGCCTATGCTAGACACTGTACTTTCTATTTCTGTGGTTCTAGTTGTTCGCAGTGGGGTAGGTCTTGTACTCGTCTTTGTTGGTGTTCCTGTTTCATGTGTTGTACCCTCTAAGACAGGGAGAAAACACAGTAATTTATGTAAGAATATTGCATGTGTTACTAACAATTTCATTTTCTAATAAAGAAATTAAACAAAATAAACAAGTCTCAGCTGCCCAGAGGTTTTCTCCCTAGCAAGGGGAAACCCATGGCCTGAATCCTTCCCCCAAAGCATGCTGGGGAAAACCTTCCTACAGCCAGAACTGCAGGTGAGTGGCAGCAATGGCCACAGAGGCAACACAAGAAGAGAAAGCGAAGAAAGCCTGCACAGCTGCTCCCAAACAGCACCTGAAATGACAGTGCCACAATGCCAAGCCCCACTCCCACTGCACACCATGGGTCCCACTGAGTACATTCTCTCCAGCTGAAGGACGAGGTCCAAGAGCAGCAAAACCAAGATTCCCTTCAGTTCAGTATCTGTCTAAGCTGGGCAGAGGCAACAGGATGAAAAATCTCCTAACGTTCATGATACTCAAAGGAATGGAACTGAGAACCAGTACCATGTTGTGCACTCTCCCTCTTAATCAGAGAGCTCACTACAGGACCAGCTCTGCTCTACTCTCACGAGATCACACCTGCAGTACTACATCCAGCTCTGGGGTCCCCAGTAGAAGACAGACATGAAACTGTTTGAGCGGGTCCAGAGGAAGGCCACAAAAATGGTCAGAGGGCTGGAACACCTCCCCTGTGAGAGTTGTGGTTGTTCAGCCAGGAGAAGAGAAGGCTCCAGGGAGAGATTACTGTGGCCTTTCAATACAGAGAAGGGGCTTATAAGAAAGACGATGAGAGAATTTTTACCAAGGCCTGTAGTTACAGGACAAGGTACAACGGTTTTAAACTGAAAGAGGGTAGGCTTAGATTGGACATAGGAAGAAATTTTTTATGATGTGGGTGATGAGACACTGGAAAAGGTTTCCCAGGAAAGTTTTGGATGCCCAATCATCAGAAGCATTCAAGGTCAGGTCGAATGGGACTCTGAGCCACAGGATGTGGTGAGAGATGTCCCTGCCCATAGCAGGGGGGCTGGTGTAAAATATCTTTAAAAAGGTCCCTTCCAACCCAAACTATTTTGTGATTCTAGGCTTTTTTTGGAAATATATATATCAACTACACTCCCTCAGAGTACAAAAATTAAGACTCATGTTAAACTGCCAATAAACCTTAATTTCTCCCATAGCAAGGCAACAAATGACAACATAGCCAGAGAATTACTTATTGGTACTGAAGTCGGAGGCCGCGGGATTCTGGTGACTATTGTTCCTGTTGGGAATGTACTTGCAGTAATTGGGGTGGGTGCCGGCGTGCCAGAAACACTTGTTGTTGTCCCTGGGGTGCTGCTGGTGGTGCTGCCAGGGGGCATCGTGGTGGTGGCGGTGCTGCTCGGAGGCGCTGATGGCATTGGTGTGTAAGCAGTTGTCGATACAGGTGGAGGGGACTCTGTGCTCGTTGTGGGCGAAGGTGGGGCTGTTGTGGTGCTGACAGTGGTACTTGTAATGCATTCAAGTATGTTGGGGACGCAGCAGACACTGATCTCGTAATTGAGGCAGACCGGCATCGGTATTATACCTCCTATGAGCTGATTGCTGTTGTTACAGATGAGCCCTGTGTTAACATTGCATTCCACTTTCTGCCCTAAGTCTGCAATGGAAGTGTTAGGGAATTGCTTTGCTCTGCATGAAATATCCACAGCTTTCTCACAGTCCCAGGAGGGCTTGTGCTTCCGAATATTCTCAAAGGTTTCATAGTCACCACTGTTTCTGTCGGAACTATTTGGGTAACTCACATCAAGCCATTCCGTCCAGATGCAATTGCACTCTGCGAGACGACAACAAGAAGAGAAACAATTAGAAAGAGCTGGAGCAGAGACAACAAGCTGGGGCACCAGTACACTCGTGGATGGTGCTCTGGGTGTCCACTGCACACAAGGGTGCTGCTTGGGCACTGCTATACCAGTCAGCCAACCCTGGCCACAACAAAACTCACTGGTGTGGACAGCGCTCCCTTTCTTGGCCCTACAAAGCACACTAGGGCCAAATCAGGACACAGGTGCTGCTGAGCCATGTGTGTCTCCTCCTCGCAGCTAGGGCACACCGCCCTGTTGGGCTTCTTACATGCAAAAAACCTCACATAAGGGCAACACACGAGGTGGAGCAGGACTAAGCAGGGCCCCCCACCCCACTCTCCCACCTTCTCATGCCACTCACACCACCTCACTATCTCAGGGAGAAACCAAACACTGGGAAGGGTCGTGACCACAGAGGAAGCAGGCACAAGACACATGCTGCTGCCAAAACATCAGCTTCCTTTCCAGCAGCGCACATACAGCTGGAGAACAACACTCATGGGTGCACTAGGAGAACCCAGCTGCCCAGAGCTTTGCTCCATAGCAAGGGGAAACCCATGGCCTGAATCCTTCCCCCAAAGCATGCCAGGGAAAACCTTCCTACAGCCAGAACTGCAGGTGAGTGGCAGCAATGGCCACAGAGGCAACACAAGAAGAGAAAGCGAAGAAAGCCTGCACAGCTGCTCCCAAACAGCACCTGAAATGACAGTGCCACAATGCCAAGACCCACTCCCACTGCACACCATGGGTCCCACTGAGTACATTCTCTCCAGCTGAAGGACGAGGTCCAAGAGCAGCAAAACCAAGATTCCCTTCAGTTCAGTATCCGTCTAAGCTGGGCAGAGGCAACAGGATGAGAAACCTCCTCGGAGCCCTGGTGAATCAGGGAGCACAAGGCCTAGGGAACACAAGACCCAGGACCCCTGCACCCTCCTCACTTCTCAAACATGCAGCCCAAGGGCTAGCTTCAGGCACAGGCCATTTCAGGGAACACACAATTACTCCCACTCTGATCCCATATAGAAGGCACAAGCTGAAGTGCTCATGGACCTTCATTTCTCCCACAGCAAGGCAACACACACGAGCACAGGCCAGATAAGTACTTTCACCTGTTGTGGTGGGGGTATGTGTTGTGGTTATGGATGTGCTTGCAGTAATTGGGGTGGGTGCTGGTGTGCCAGGAACACTCGTCGTTGTCCCCGGGGTGCTGCTGGCAGGCGCTGATGGCATTGGTGTGTAAGCAGTTGTCGATACAGGTGGAGGAGACTCTG
This sequence comes from Gorsachius magnificus, assembly GCA_034008185.1. Lineage (NCBI taxonomy): Eukaryota > Metazoa > Chordata > Aves > Pelecaniformes > Ardeidae > Gorsachius > Gorsachius magnificus. The sequence goes on along the minus strand of CM067086.1, from coordinate 4,466,805 downwards.
TGCTCTTTGTGGGCGAAGGTGGGGCTGTTAGAAACAGCAGTGACAGAGAAAACACACAAAGGCGCAAAATGCATGAGTGGGACACAATATGCACTGAACAGAAACGACATGTTAGGCAGCTGCCACAAACCTATAGCATTCAACCCACTGTTACAGTAAAGGCCTCTATCACCAGGCCATCCTTAATGGAGCCATAAAGCAGACTCGTTACAAATCAGTACACAGACAAGCTCATTTCAATCCTTTCCCAGCAAAGAGACTAGGGATCCTGCTGTAATGTTCTTGTCACTAAATCAAAAATACCTACCAAGCGGTAAGTCCTGAGGAGTACTAAGGCTCTGTGAGGTTTTCTCTTTGCATTATTTAGAATAACTTGCTATCTCAGAGTAAGAACTGAGAGGGGAAGCTGTAGTCTGGGAAGGAAGTATGCACAGCATTGTCACGTAATTTCCCTTTGCTGCAATGTCAGTCTGATGAAGGGGTTCACAGAGTGCTAGTGGATCTCAGCAGCCAAAGACCACAGTTCACAGCAAGTGGCAGCCTGCGGAGTGAAATTATTCCCGAAAGCCTGCCAGGGGAATCCTTCCTTCTTAGATCTATTACCACAGGCAAATGTTAGCACTGACAGAGGGAAAGCAGAAGGAGAAAGGGAAGGAATTCTGCACAGCCCCACCTAGACAATGAATAAAATGATGGTACTCATTTTAATGAGTACCTAATTTTAATTTCATTTTAATGAATGCAATGGGTCCTTCTGGGAATCTTTCTTCAGCAGAAGGACAGACGTCCAAACTAGCATAAGTAAGACTTCCTGTCAGCTCAATATCTGCTATGGAGATGACACGCCTTTAGTAGCCATCAGCCCTTTATTTCCTCTGTGCCAAAGCAAGAGCAGAGAGTATTGGTCTGCTAAATACCTGGAGAGGTTGAAGTTACTGGGGTGGTGACTGATGGTGTGAATTCACTTGTGATGGTTGGGGTGGGTATGGGTGTGGTGGTAATTGCTGTTGGCTGCCTGGTTGTAGTGGTGATGGGTACTGTTGTGCTGACGGTGGTTGAAGTTCTAGTCGGTGTTGGACTCCGTGTACTTGTAGTCTGACAAGGAATTTCATGCAACTCACAACAGTTCACCCTGATTTCATAATTATAGCAAAGTTGCCACATAGTTGCATCTTGCTGCTCATTTTCACAGATTAGTCCATATGTAACATTACACTCCACTTTCTGGCCAAGTTGCTCTAAGCTCATATCAGGATTATCTTTAGCTCTGCATTCAATTTTTTCAGGAGCTTCACATATTTTGTCTCCATGTTCACTTCTTATTGCATCATAGGTTTCATAGTCACCAGCATCAACTTCAGGGTTACTAACATCAAACCATTCAGTCCAATGACAGATTAATCCAAAGCATGGAGCTGCAAGAAGAGACAGACATTCAGCATCTGAGCTTAAAGAAAACATTCTTAGATTAGTTTTGTATTCTATTCCATTAAGGACTAGAGCAATGCATTGCAACTCGTCATTTTTCCAAGAGAAAAAGAGTTCTAAAATTGGTTTTGTATTACCATGTTTTTCAACAGGAAGCTTCACATCAAAATGAAATCACCAACCTGAAGCCTTGAAAAGTCTTTCTTCTGTCTATACTTAGCACATTTTTGCCATTTTAAAAAATTATTTGGTTTTGGTTTAAATATATTTTTCTGTAGTGGCCATCTTTAATTTACTCTTCCTTGAAATGTTCCTTTGACATTTTTTAACAGTTTACTTTTCTATTTAAAACTTACTTGTAGTTACTGGAGGGCTTGTAGTGGTAACTGAAATAGAAAAAAAAGATTACTCAGATTACTCCATCATCTGCAAGCTATAGAGAAAATATAACAGTAGTTTTAAATATCTTATTCGTATTTTTTTGCTGAGACTATGGAGACAATTTCTACTATCCCAGCAGGATACTGAGATGCTAACAAGTTTTTCAGAATTAGGAAGGCACCCTGTACATTTATAGTTACAATGTCTTCCATGAGAAGTAAAACAACTCAAAGTGTTAAAAATCTTAGTGTAGTGTGATAAAACTATTGATAAATATCACTCTTATCTGTGTCAACTATAAGCCCGTATACTTGTACATTCTATCTTTAAAATATTTTCCTTAAAGAAAATAGATTTTAGATGTGCGCATCTGTTGACAATTTACCTGTGGTGGTAAGAGTACTGGTAGGAATGGAGCTGGAAATGGTTGTAGGTGAAGTAGATGTCGGACAAGGATAAGTACTTCCAACAACTATAGAACCATTTTCTGCACAAATGTATATTATACATATATTGCCATTCTGTATTTGTGCCACCATTTGACCCACTTCATAACTTGTTCCGTTGATGACACAAGGACACCCTGCAAGAAAGAGCTTTACTGTGCAATTTTTCTACTACCAGGTAAGAGACAAAGGCAAAATACTTATGGGCAAGTAAGCATTTACATGCTCCTTCCAGAGTTATACCTGGAGCTTAGATCTAATATATCGCACTAATTTATCTTTACATTTAGAGGAACATTAAAACATATATGTTAAAAAAAAAGTATTTATATAAAGTCCTCCATAAAACACTTGGAAGAGCAGGCTTACAAACTGGGTTTTAAAATGTTCTGAGAGAAACAACAACTGCAATTTACTATCTGACATTTTTCTATAATACTACATTTTCTGGGAGTGCAGACTCTTGTAGTGAAATCCATTAGCTTGGAGAAAGAATAAAGTGACTTGAGAAGGTTGAACAAGAAGTACTAACAGCAAAGTTCAACAAAAGTGCTGCCCAGTTTTCTTCAGCCACAACTTTCACTTGCACTGGAAAGAATTATTCCAAATCAGCACCAAGTCTTTTGTAGAGACAGACATAGCAGTTCTACGCACTTTTTTCTTTTATTTATAGAAAAACCCAAATGTTAATTACCTGGGATTGGTGTACACTGTATGGATCCTGAGGGGCCACAGACACTAAAAGCAAAATTTTCAAAAATTAAAATATTGCAGATGTTTTATGGTATCTGTTAGCAGAGCCAAGAGCACAGAAAAGTAGAAATTGTTCACTTGATCTTCATTCATACTACTAGATATTTTTCTGGGTGTAATATTTTCCAACATTGCCTATCATTATTTCATTCAAAGCAAGTCATCACTTTCATTCTTTAAGTACCTATCATGAACCACTTTGTGTTGCAAATTGCAATAGTGCAATAACAACAACTCTTTTTCAGAGCAGTGAACTTAGAGCTAGATCGGGGGGTTTTGTCTCTGGTCACTATGTGGAGTCATAGATGTGAGTGCTGTTATTAGTAAGGCTCTAGGAACGAGCAGTTAGGACTCAGCTATCTCTTTCAGGGCTAGTACAGATCATTTCAGATTACAGCGATCTTGAAATCCCAGTTTTAAGTGAGAATGCAGGGCAGAGTAACCCCCTCTCTTCCCAAAGAGCCATGAGAATCAGAAGGCTATTCTAGAGACACACTCAGGTTTCATGCCATTGTATCATTCATGACACTTCAAAAAGTATATTTAATGAATTTGTTAATACACTTATTATAATGACACTATAAATGTAGAATCTGGATTATTATGTGTTTGGAAAATTATGAATGAAAAGTTTAGAATCTATATGTATTTTAAGTACAGCATTTTTTGAGTGTAAATCTCTACTAGAATAAATGGCATTGTTCCTCTGATTTGTATAGATTAGTGCTAGAATATAGCAGCCCTTCAGCTGAAGTTGCATCTCTATTTGCTTGAGGCCCAGTAAAGTAAATGGAGGGGCTCAGCATACCTAAATTCTTTCCCGAAATACTGAAAATGTTTTTGCATTTTTTATATACCATTTTGTACAGTTCTCTTCTGTGGGTATTTCGCTCCCAGGGAGAACAGGAGTTCCATTGATGTAACACCAACATTGATCTTCAGGCACACATTCCTTTGTCTCTTCATTATAAACAGGCTTGTCCTCAGGGCATCTAGGGTAGCAACCTGTTGATGACAAGTAGAACAGTATTCAGGATGAAGAAAAAGTATGAAGTAAAACTCCATGATCATTTACCTTCTGAAGGTAAATGATTCTCACTGAATCAAGCATGGTGAAAGATATAAAAAATTTCCAATTCAAATTACTCCTTGGACAATTAGTCTTTCCAAAAGACTTAAATCAAACAATTCTGACTGATAATATACTGGGGTGAGGAGGATTAAACAAGAGTTTAGTCATGAAAACTAGGGAAGTTGTTTTTTCTTAGTTCTAGATCTTTGAGAAACCCCTAATTTATATTAAATTCTATGGGCACCTAGTAATTTTAAGACAAAGAAACATCCCTATTTTTCTGCAGATATTCAAATGTGATCACTATATCTATAGTATTTTTATGAAGAATGTGGAAGTGGATTCCTTAACAAACAGGTCAAAACATTTATTGTAACCCTAGACCTTGTTTAGTGCCTTTAATAGACCAGGTATCTGCACCCCAAACAGATAATTTATCTGCATTTTTCTGTACCCTTGGCCAGTGACCCAAACCCCAACTGCAATGGATTAACTGTCTGCCAAGCCTCATTGCATTTTTCATATAAATACACTTTAAAAAAATTATTGTGTCCTGCTTCCAAATAAACTCTCAAAAAATACAATTCTTAATTACCTAAAATCCTCTTTATGCTCTACTGGAGTTCTAAATAACCTATGAACTGAATGACCATGTAATTAACTGGTACTTAAAAGTCACTTCACCTTGCCAGGCTGTACTAAAAATGTGCTAACAAAAGTGTGTTCTGTATTTCCACTGAAAATAAAAAACAAAAATAATTTAGAAAGATAATCGGATATATAAGAGTCTGCCTTCTCACACTTTCCAAATCTTTCTAATAATCTAAACCAATCTATTTCAAAACACAGAGATAACTTTTTTTTTGGCTAATATTTTGGTAAAGGTGTGGGGGTTTTTTGCTTTGTTTGGTGTTGTTACCAGCAGTGCAAGGATTAAAAGTTAAGTCAAACTCTGGGCAGTTCTTTCCAATCCCTAAACTGGAGATAACTGCTTCCCGTCCAGACCAAAATGACTGTGTAGCCAAAAACACGGCTGGTTTTCCCAACCAGTTCTGTTTTAAAACAGAAGATAGTTCTGAAGTCATTCACATTCTTGGATCATATAGTCCCTGTAATGTGAAATTCCTTTTCAGTTATCAAGCACAAGGACTCTCACCTGCTAATATTATATCTCTACATACTTTGGTGGTTTCAATGGGATTTAAATGGCTGGTGCATTCTCTAAGTCGGATGGAACTCAGAATAATCTGTTTTAGCCTGACATCTCGGTCTCAAAGCCTAACTAAAAAGTACAAATGAAATACACTAAAAATGGAGGTAGCCCTTCAGTAGCTCTCTGACAACATTTTGTGGTCTCTGTTAAGAATCCAATATATAGCAGCAGCAGCACATCTGATATCAAAGATATTTTCTATTGTAAAGGTTGTTGCATATTAATAAGGTCAAGATGGATCTGACGCATAAAGAATGATAAGGTTGAAAACCCCAGCTATCAGTAACTTGCTTCTTTGCTATATAAAAGGTACTCCTTCTTTTGAAATGCCCTTAGGATGGAATGAAAAGTAACAACGGGTGTAATAATCTCACATTTTTCAGGATATTATCGAAGCAGAGACCTAGTTGTGTTTCTGACAGCAATGTAACTATCACCCACTGATGTTTATAAATAATAAATAACATTACAGGAAACTTATGTAAGACTGAAGACAAATTCAATGTAACAGTCAAGCTGACTAACTATTCCATACTCATTAAACTATACCTAGACAAAGTTATATGATATAAAATACAAAAATGGCAAGGAATTTATTACCTTCCAGGTATGGCACTGAAAAGTTGGTGCTGACATTATTAATCATCCTGCAGGTCACGATATTACTGCCACAAGGCTCATAGTGCCACTCACACTCATTACGAGGGTTGTAGTAGTCACAAAATATCGCTGATGAGGAAAAAAAGAGAAGCTGGTTAAAACCATGGTTGCCAGAATGCAGCTCTGATCAGGTCTTTAAAGGTACAAGTTAAATGAATCTACATGTTAAGCCAGCGAAATTTTTCTTGAGGTATGGGACCTGGACTTTCTTTTCTACTGTACATCAAAATTTGGGGTCAAAACTCTGGGGCCCAAGATGTTCACTGTAAACATGCAAGCTGCAGGATGAAAATGTTTGATTCAAATCACTAAAAAAATTAAAGAATTAGTGTTGATTTTAATTCAAAATTAAGGGTAGGTTTCTGAGAGTATTTTTCTTCCCTAGCTACTAGCAAACACCTAAAAAATCTTGCAGTATATTCAAAATAGCTCTACCTTGCTGTATCACATGGGCTGAGAGTCACCACCAGCTGGCCAAAAGTAAACATGTAAGACACTATGGATGCAACTTAAAAGATAATTCAGCTTAGATGACTATGGACAGAGGAAGGAGCTTTTATAAGTTTATAAACAGAGCTCACTGAAACTTCTACCTTCTATTTCAGTGACTTCTTATACTTAAAATCTACAACTAGCCTCGGTTCCGAATTAGAATGAACTTTTAAAATTTTAAAAATTTCTGCCACTTAGAATCTCGAAATTTTGTTTTGAGCACTTTTGGGGAAAATATTAATTTAAATAATTTACATAATTTTATGATGCACTGGTATGAGCATTAGCACCAATAATGGATACTGCTTAATATATTCAATACTTATTAGGGTCATCTACACAGGAGAAAGAAAGAAAGGGGGGGGGGAAGAAAAAGAAAGAAGGGGGGGGGAAGAAAGAAAGAAGGGAGGGGGAGAAAGAAAGAAAGAAAAAAAAATTGAAATATACAAATTTACTAGTTGTTTGTTCCCTGATATGTTGCAAAAATAAATTGCATTGCATAGCCAGCATGACCTTGCAGTGATAGTATTAATGATTTGATAGGCTTTCTGACGGCAGCCAGAAAGCTACAGTTGTGTTTAACTGTTACTCACGGCATATATCAGGAGTTCTCCAGAAAACACAGGCCTGAGCCTTAGTACATTCTTGAGCATATGCAGCAACTGCAGAACAGAAGCACTCACAATCTCCACCACTGTCACAAGAGCAGGCATCATGAACGCAAGCTTCATAGAAAGGAACTGGGTCCACCTTTTGGGGAAAGAAATGATGCCCCAGTTCATCTCCAAATTAGTTTTCAAACTAGTAAGCTTGAGAGATCGCTTGAGATACAGGAATTCTGCTGGGCAGGAATAAGACTGTTTCTGAGAATTACCAAATCACAAATTAATATTATAGGCTTGAAGCTGCTTAATGTATTTTGGATAATAATACACTTAAAGTAATATAGTACCTTCATATTTGCTATAACTGAAAAAATAAAGTAAGAGTCCTTGGCAGTGCCCACATTTTCTAACAGAGTTCCATTTTCCCACTCTCAAAACCAAGTTGGACTGATGCCCAATGAAGTCTTATCTTCCAGCAAGCTTTGCCAACCAAGCGGTGAGCAATATCAGAAAGGCTGCACTTCACAGCAATCTGAAGTAGAGAATTTTGTGATCACCAGTTTTTGGAGTTTATCCAATGACACATTAGCAAAACATTTCCACTTTTTTGCTTGGGATTGCAAGATGAGAAACTTAGATTGGATTTTAGCTGCTAAAGGAATCAACATACAAATACATATTGAACAACCCCATGCAACACTAAAGGCTTGGTTGGAAAGCTGCCCAGAGAATAAGGACCTGAGGAAGTTGGTCAACAGCCAGCTGGATATGAGCCAGCAGTGTGCCCAGATGGCCAAGAAGGCCAATAGCATCCTGGCTTGTATCAGGAATAGTGTGGCCAGCAGGAGCAGGGAAGTGATTGTACCCCTATACTCGGCACTGGTGAGGCCACACCTTGAATGCTGTGTTCAGTTTTGGGCCCCTCACTACAAGAAACACACTGAGGTGCTGGAGTGTGTCCAAAAAAGGGCAATAAAGCTGGTGAAGGTTCTACAGAACAAGTCTTATGACAAGCGCCTGAAGGAACTGGGATTGTTTAGCCTGGAGAAAAGGAGGCTGAGGGGAGATCTTATGGCTCTCTACAGCTACCTGAAAGGAGGCTGCAGTGAGGTGGGTGTCAGTCTCTTCTCCCAGGTAACAGGGGATAGGATGAGAGGAAATGGCCTCAAGTTGCACCGGGGGAGGTTTAGATTGGAGATTAATAAAAATGTCTTCACAGAAAGGGTTGTCAAGCATTGGTACAGGCTGCCCACAGAAGTGGTTGAGTCACCACCCTAGAGGTATTTAAAAGATGTGTAGATGTGGTGCTTAGGGACATGGTTTAGTGGTTGACTTGGGAGTGCTAGGTTTACAGTTGGACTTTATGATGTTAAAGGTCTTTTCCAACCTACATGATTCTATGATACTAAGTTAATTAAATTAATAATTCTTTGCAACTTTTCCACTGTAAGTTAAGAACAAACTGGTTCTAATATTACCGTACTTCAGGAAAAAGACAAGAAATAGAGAAGGGTGCTCTCTGCACACTGTGCTCTGGAAGCTGTGAGCCTGATATAGTGTATGCTATGACAATTTGGAGGCACAGTACTAGCAGCTAAGCTTGTCTACACTGCACGATGTCAGTGGTTTCCAAGGAGATCCCTTCTGTGGGTTGGAATATTACAAGGAGCAGTGGTCTCTTCAATGCCACCTTTCAAGTATGTATTTCTGTCAGAAGATGGGACTGATGACTTACAGTGCTGACAACCTCTCACAAGAGATGGTGCAACTGCAGCACACACAGACCTATTCAGGCTAGATTTGTGAAGCCAACTTGCACCAGCAGTAGCACTGAAACTGTGGTGATGAATATGGGCTTGCACAGCTGGGGCTGGCACCACTACTGACACAGTCCCATTGCTACAGATTCTCTAACTTCTTTGAGTAAGGCTAGCTGAAATGTGCTGACAACTGTAGCTGTACTGAAGACTTAATTGAAGCTCACTCTAACCACCTCATCGCTCATTTCTGATAACCTCTCTGCTTCTGTAGTAACAGAAATGAACCGTGCTGCCTGATCACTTACTGCCCTCTACAAACCTTGGAGTGACAAATTTTAAAGATATCACTCTGGATGATGCTGCATTCTTTCCCTGCCCAGGACTTCCGATGTGGTTTCATATCACAGGGCTTAATCTCTTGTGTGACATCTGGGCACATGGAAGACTGTTTCCAGGAATTCCCAAACTTCAGAGCATTAGTCTCCTGCAGCCCACTCCTTGTTGTAAAGTCATTGTTAGACTTGTCATCAAAGTTGCCACACAGACCACACACTTTGCCCTGGAAAAGAAAATTAACATAGCCACAGTTTTTAAATATACCGTGGAAGTGAGAAACAGATTCTCGTAACACTGACATTAAAATGGACAACTGACTCTCCGTGTAAATGACATACTTTCATCTTTACTTCCAAATAATTTGTACAGAAATTTGTCTGTGTACTCAGCAAACTATTCAGCTGCCATGTCTTCCCTCCTTGAAACCCAATTATACCTAGTGTATTTCCATGTCTCTGTAGTGGCGCTTCGTCCAACTTGTAACACTAAAGAGTGGCTAAGCCTCTTTCAGATCAGAAGAATTAATTTATTTTCCATTCTTCTAAATTTATCATAACTCAGCTACTAATATAAGCCTGAGGGAATTTCATTCTGCTCAAAACTGTTTTTATTAAAAGCTTCTAATATAATGAGCACCATTTCTTCATCCATGGAAAAAAAAGGACATTTTTCTTGAAATAAAGAATTTAGCAATTTACCCATAATAGTGAATTTTTGGTAGCACTATTTAAGGTACATCAGCCCCCTCAAGCAACAGTATGACCCTGTTTATACAAACCCACAACTTCCACATTCAGCCCAGTGAGTTCAGTACTCTCTAATTCACCATGCTGATTTTTACAAATCAGAACCATCTCCATACACTGCATAGGGCTGAGATTCTTTGCAGGTTTCCAAGAGCATGTACAGTCAGTTAGCACCCTCTAAATTATTTTGTATGTTTGGCTCTTAATATTCACGAACTCAGAATGCCTTAGACGTTTAGCTTTATTGCTATCATATGCTATGCATCCTCTGCAATGCATTGTGATGGACTGTAAGGAACTCGAGTAGCACTTCTGCAACTGTGATAGGAATAATGCAAGCTCATCATCGATGTGCAGAGGATATAGGAATTAAATGCAGAGTCAGAATAAAAGAACATTTATGTTTCCTTGTCTCATTTATCTATTCATACTACTACTTCAGAAAAGAGACAAGTCCTTACTTTGTAATCAGGGGCCAGCTTGATGAAAACAGTAGTCTTCTTATCCCAGATAAGCATCACACCATTGCTAGCCTCAATAACAAGGTAGAGGCCTACTGTCCTGTTCCAATAATGCACATCATCACCAATATCTCGCTGAATTTCTTTATAAACTTTGTCCTCCAATTTCAGTTCAGTTTTCTGAAAGATGAAAAGAGAAATAACATTAACTTTTATGATGAGATAAAATATTAGATGCTCGTAACAATACAATTCATTCTGAAACCAATAGCTGAAAGTCTGAGATGGCATTCCAAGATGACAGAAAGTGCCCTAACACCTTTGTTTGATATAGGTTTCAATACCTAATAATCTACACCTTTACAGATTAATTTGGTAGGGCCTTTAACCTTTACTTATTGTAGCTGCTTTTAGGGACGTGGCTTGGGAGCATTAGGTTTTTTTAAATATTTGAATACTGATATATACTCACCCCTAGAAACATTTTAATAGCCTTTGAGCAGGTGACTCCTGTAGTTCCACAAGCGACGTTCTCTGTGATGATACTGAATGAACTGCTGGAATTTTTGTCACCACAAAAATCCTATTGAAAAAGGAAAAAATGAGCATAAGAAAATTGGGTAGAAAAATTAATTTTTAGTTTAATCTCATAATAATTACAATTATTTAAATCTCCACAATGCATAAATCATTACTGCTGCTTCGTATGTGAAATCCTACATACATATATTTTTACAGATGCACAAACATATACATGTGCATCTCTGCATACATATAAACAGTTACTACAGTCCCATGTGTGGCAAAACCTGGGAAACAAGTGGGACAATAAAACAAAATGAGGAATATATCTTTAAATATAAATATCTTTGTCTTGTAAACTCAGAATTTTGTTTTATTGCACAGCTCATACTGAGCTGTTAGCTCTCACTATAAAATAGCCTTGTTACATACAATTTATGACCACTCTATTAGAAAAAAAAAATTCACACAGCTTGCCCACACTGAAAACACAGAATTTATTTTGGCAGAATGTGTAAAACACCTCAGGAACAGTGATGGTGGGCAATAAGAAATGACAAAACCAAAGAGGAAAGTAGATCTGCAAGGCAATCAGATGCCATTTCAGCCCTCCTGATGAGCATTACCTGAGTAGCCACATATTCACAACGCCCATCAAAGTCATAGAATTTTCCATCAAAGGTGATATAATGGCCACTTCCATATATCGTACAAGTTCCATAGCACACATATTTAGTGCAGCTCCAAAACCCTTTTTGGCAGGTACTAGGACAGAGCAGAAGAGTTGAGTTTTCAGATTGCACCAAGAGTGTGCTGTTTGGAAAACTGCAGAACAAACCAAGCAGCTACCTGGTACAACATGAGAATGTGCACAATACCTGTTACAGTGTGTCTTAAATCTCAACTTCAATAGCTTAGCCTATTTTAAGCCTATAACATAATTTTTAACTCTGGCCAGCTACATTGTTTAGATCTGAGAGCAATTATATTTGAAGTCAATGCACTTTCCCAATAAGAGGTGCCTACTGAAAACAGAGGTAGCTATTACCCCAATATTTTCAGCACAATCTGTATTTCCTCAAATAGCAAAAAAGATAGGTTTATAGGAAAATAAACATTTATACTCGCAGCTATTGCAGCCACTGTAGTACATAAGCCTAGACATGACTATTAATTTGCTGCATAGAATGTATTCTAGAAAAATTTACCAGGTGTTGCAGTCCACTGCTAGCTTCTGTCCAGGAGAATACCACTGGTTGTTATGAGTGCATGGGCAGTCCTCCTCCTTCTCAACACAGCCCCCTCTCCCATCATCAAATAGACCTTCAGGACACACACAGCCTGAGACACACTCTGCCTGGAACTAAGGAATATAAGGAGAAATTGTTACTTTATGAAAAAGCACTGCATTTTTCTTCCACTTCTTCAGAAACACTCTGGTAACAATTGCATTTATAACCAAACAGCCTAATATTGATTAGTTTTATAAGGTTTTTCTTTCTAGGTTTCTTTGCTTTTCTTTTTTTGTTGATTGTCTGAGAACCCAAATCATATCTCACTTGGCAGGTACAACTCCACAGAAGGCACAGTAAAAAAAAAAAAAACCACAGGAGAGGGAGGCCATAACAGGAATCATCATAATGAAATTGGCAACAGAGCAGTAACATTGGGGATAAAAGAAAGAGAAATAAACTTAGTTACAACTGAATTTTCTATGTTGCACCGTGTCATTTAAAGAACACAGAATAAAGGAAACATGACATGGAGAAAAACTGAATACATACATAATCAGTTTGAGGAGTATGACAGCTAAGTTGTACAGGCGTTTGGGAAGTCCACTTTGGGGATGTGTTGCAGTCAAAGTACGTCTTGTTAGAAGAACATTCTGTTGCACCTGAAAGGTACGTTGTTGGTGTAGATGAAGCAAAAAAAAGCAAAAGAAATATGTGTGAAAGGCAGCAGTTACTGAGACAGAAATCTCAGAGCATGCCTAACCGTACGAAAAAAAGAGGCTTGGTGAAGACAGAACAAAAGTGACAATGTGTAACTGTTTCACAAAGAGAAAAAACAAACGCAAAACAAGTAAGTGGAGAATTCAAATAGAAAGTGTAGGTTTGGAGATTGGGCTATTTTATTTTACTTTATGGAATGTCACTTACTTTTCATTCTTAATGTCACTGAAGTACACTGGACCTTTGCATTTCGGCAAACACTAGAAAAGAAGTGAAGTAGAAATTAAGAAAAAAGTAAGCTCAGTGTCTTGAATTTAAATCTAAGGATTTTTTTTATATTAATTTGAAAGTATTTATCAGACATGTCCTGCATAATTTCTACTGATATTTCAAGGTGAACTCTACTGAAGCACACTCATGAACTTTCACTTGGAGAAAAACTGTAGCGAGATTTTAGCCATAATTCACAGAAGGGTTATGTTTTAAGGAATGACAGCTATTTTATTAATCCTTAATACTATGCTTTTTGATGACTCAGGGAACAGATAGTAATGAAACAGATAATAATGACAATTTAAATCAAAGTCTCCATTTGGATACACAGTATATTTTCATGCCCATTCAATTCATGTGCTGCAAATTTGTTGGCTGGTATGCTTCATCTGCCAGATGAGAGAATGACATATTTCACAGTTTGCACTGATGATTCATGCAGCAAATAGTTGTCAGAGTTCATGATAAAAAAATACCAGAAGCTTTCAAAAGCCTTTGCGCTACTGTAAATACATATCAAGGGGACCTTCCTCCAGTGGGAAACACAAGCAATCTGTATCTGACGAAAAAGGAAACAGCAACACATTATAGCTGGCCTTTCATCTTCCTTTTACCCCTCTGCTCAACAAAATCCTATTAACAGCGCAGTTTGAGTGACATTTATCTGTGAAGGCCAGTACTCACACCTCCAAACAAAGCTGCACTTCTCAATTACTAATAAATTACATTGCTACAGGGTGATGCTTTGCTCAGCATGAAGATGGTGTGAAACGTATTACAAATGTTCATTAAAGCACCAAAAAAAGCTAAGCAGCTTACACCTAATAAGCAAATTTTAAAAGGGCTTTTATCCCCAAACTCAAGAAGACACAATAAAACATACCAGCGTTCTCCATCTTTTGTGACATACTCCCCCGGTTCCAGGTATGATCCCTTGTAATAACATGGGCACTTGGAGATGGGCACACAGGTATCCTGGTTATCCAGGTATGTATTAAATGGGCAGCCACAGCCATCCACAGGAGCAAAGTCTTGCAAGCAATGCTTTTCACCATCAGCAAGGGAACGACAGGTTTGCTGGCACATTGTAAGATTGTAAAGGAAGATTTGATTTCCTGGGCAGGCAGACAATTCTCTAGCTGGAAGGAAAAGAAACAAATCGATAAATAAGGGATTCAGGATGGGCAATTTAACCTTGACATTTCTGGTTTGGTTTCTTTGCCTGCACAACATGCAACAGTAAAAACATTCCCTTAGATTTTATTAAAGTACAAAAATACGGTAAGTCACAAGTAATGCTAGCCTAACTTTGTTTACTAGTTGATGACTTCTTTTTAACTGCTACTAATAGCTTCTACTTTCATACCCATATTTGTTTTTAATACTGATAATCAGAGAAGAGAGCACAATACAATAAACTCCTACTCTCAACAATACTGTACCGTTGATGAAAAGCAAGCACAATGATAAACAAAGACACTGATAAGCAGAGACAATGAAAAAGCCATGATGGCTGAGATTCCATTAGTCAAAGGTAGAAACAGCATCATTATTTAAACTGGGGAAAGAAGGTGAAAGTGAAAAATATCGCTTTCTACTTTTAAACGTCATGAACAAATGACAGCTAAAGAATATAACATGAATTAGTAAATATTATAAGAATTGTCTCTTTTAAGTCCATTAGACATTTCTAAGATACTCCAAATCCCTTAACATTGAGGTCACCGACAACCAAATTCAGAGAGAACCTGCTTATTTCTCATGGCTAATTAGTTCCATGGGGATTACAGTTCCACTACTTACTGCAGACACTTTTTCTCCAGCCTCCCAGTATGATTCCTTTGAAAGCACAGGCTCTTGAGTAAGAGGACAGGGCAGCACACAAGCATTCTTCATTGTCTTCACAGAGGCAGGTGTCATATTTACATTTCTGAAAAAAGAACAAAAGGGTCAGTAAGCCACAGGAAACCAATGGCCAGTTGCACTCAGTTGCTATGAAATATTCTGTATCCTTTTTCTGATGTTTTTATTAATTCCCATGATCAGAGAACAATAGAAGGAACAGCCAAAGATCAGCAACTGGAAGTGCCTGCTTCATTTCCTACACAATGAAAATGTTTGCATGCTTATCCTAACCTAAGCCAAGCCTCTTGAACGTTTAAAAAGTAGCCAGCCTCCTAACAACACTTTTCTTACGGGATTTTGATACCATTCTTTCTCAGTTACAGCTTAGAAATGCAGAGATCCATAAAAATTGAAAGTCATCATGCAAAATATTAACCAGCTCTGTGAAGATCTTCACAAAATTTGAGCTCAGACTGAGTGCCAGGTGTGGCAAAGACTTAGAAATTTCTTCTTTTTTGCTCAGGTAAGCTTCACTTACCACTCAACAGTGATGAGCTCAGGGGAAAAAGAAATCATGGGAGATTCTGGCAGGAAAATTATTTGGTGCTATATTCCAACCAATACAGGAAACTTAATAAAAATTTACCTTTTTTTCTGACTTAATAGCAACTAACGTGTAAGGGTAGACTTAAACTTACTGTGCACACCTGCATCTCTTGACTCTTCTTTCCAGTTCAAATATCCAATACAATAAAAATGTAAATTAATTACAAAACATAAGAAACCAGAAGAAAAAATTTACCTTTTCCTTCAGCAGCATTCCATAAGAATCTTATCATAGGAGACACTTTGGATGCATGCTATACTGCCTTAGTTAATCACTGTAAAAATGTCACCAGCTCTTATGGGCAATCTACTCAGTAACGTCTCAAATATTTGAACAATGATAAATGTCTACAGTCACCCATCTGAAATAAAGCAGTACTAAAAAGAGTGCAAGATTACAATACCTTATAGTATTCTGAAGGATCAATGATTAAGTGACATCTTGAAAAAGGACCCTCTGGGTTTTTCAGCAGAGAACACCAATGCTCAGCATAATTTGCTGCAAAAAAGGAGAAAAATTAAATTATTCTATTCATTACATTCACTAATCTTCTTTGTGCCATGTCTAGCCATGTTGTCACACAAATGCAACGCAACAATACAAATGAGAGAAATGTATGCACTTTGGGGAGTGGAGAAACTACATTCAATCACTGCACATGTATTTCTATTCTCCAATTCGGTTATCTAGCAGTAGACACACAACCATAAAATCAAAAATTGTATCTTACTGCTGCAGCTTGTCTACACGGAATTGTGACAGCCCTTTCCATTTGGGGACCATAAAGTTAAGTTAAACATAGGGATAAATAATACTAGGAAATACAAGCTGCCTTTGCAGACAATATAAATGAATGACCTCGCTTCCCTATCTTCCAGCTCAGTATTTCTTTACCATCAGCCCCTACACTTTCACTTCAATTTGATATGAAATCAGTGCTCATATGTATACATACTTGCAGAAATTAATTATTAATTTACATCCTCAAAAAAAAATTTCAATGCTGCACTACAACTCCTACATGCCTGTTGCTATAATATACAGCAAACACTGCTTGTTCTGGCAGAAACCAACCATCTGACTTCTTAGCGTGCTTACCACTTTCAATGCTGAGACTGCAGGGGTCTTCCAGCTTTTCTACCTGGTCTGTACATGTGGACTGAGCTTTCCATGTGTTAGCAAAGGCAGATCCTGTAGCTTCTACCAGCCCACTGGTTGTTTTAAAGTCATCACCTTCCATTCCATTAAAGTTTCCACAAAGACCTATTGAAAAACAAGGTGAAAATTTTACCTAGTTATTACTCATTCTCATTCTAAAAGGTCAAAGGAAAAGGGACAACTAATCACAAACATTAGAAACAGAAATTCATACAGCTGATTATTTCACCTCACTATTAATGCATACTGTAAGTACTAAATATTTAGGAGCCCTATTTTAAATCTTTAACCTCTTGAGAATCATAGAATGGTTTGGATTGGAAGGGACCCCTAGACGTCATCTAGTCCAACCCCCCTGCAGTGAGCAGGGACATCACTAACTTGATCAGGTTGCTCAGAGCCCCATCCAGCCTGGCCCAGGGAAGGGGCCTCCACCACCTCTCTGGGCAACCCGTTCCAGTGTTTCACCACCCTCATTGTAAAGAATTTCTTCCTTAGATCCAGTCTAAACCTACCCTGCTTCAGTTTAAAACCATTACCCCTTGTCCTGTCACAGCTGACCCTACTAAAAAGATTTTCACCCATCTTTCCTATAGGCTCCCCTTAAGTACTGAAAGGCCGCAATCAGGTCTCCCCACAGCCTTCTCTTCTCCAGGCTGAACACCAACAACTCTCTCAGCCTGGCCTCGTAGGAGAGGGGCTCCAGCCCTTGGGTCATTTTAGTAGCCCTCTTCTGGACCCACTCCAACTGTTCCATGTCCTTGTGCTGAGGGCTCCAGAGCTGGATGTGGTACTCCAGGTGAGGTCTCACCAGAGCAGAGTAGAGGGGCAGAATCACCTCCCTCGACCTGCTGGCCATGCTAGAAGACTAGTCTTCATGACGATATCTCTGCCTCAGGACATCACTGCCCTAACACCTGTATTTTTTATGCTTTCTGATGATATTAAAACCACAAAATGCACCAAAAGCCTGGTTTTGTGGATAGTTAGAAATTAAACTGAATACAAATGTAAGGAATATTCTAAGAAACACTGATGTACTGGTACGGGAGTGATAGGTCAATTCAATATGAAATAATAAAAACGCGTTTCTCGTTTGCTTGACTCAATTCTCTTCAAATGTTTTTGCTTCTGCTTTTAGTTTCCTCCTCTTGAATCAGTAAGAAGTGCAAATTATCACTCATGTGAAGAATACAGGACTCTTCAGCATGGCTTTGCTTCCATTTGAATAGACACTTGCCTTGAAGTTTTCCTTGAACTGACTGATCCACAGTCACAAACAGCTGCATGACTGGAAACAACTGGATCTGCAGCTGAAGCCCGAAAGCAGTTTGCACAACAAGGTAGTAGGAAGATGGCTTGAATACTGAGAAGCTGGCTGAAAAACAAAACATAAACTGTGTAGTAAACATACACATAGGCTGCCAAAAGAAAGACTTATTAGATTTTAAGGTATCACCTGCCATGAAAACTCTGAGATCAGGATCAAATTCATAGGTTTTTTTCCTCCAAAAATCACTGGCCCCACTAGACACAATGGTGGTCCCCACTAACCTAACAAGTTGATTACCTATAATGACTCATCCCTGGGATCACAACCAAATTCAGATTTTCTGCAATACAGCTTCAATGCTAACTCATTAACGCTGAGCAATCTGAAGAGCAAGAGATTTTCTGAGAAAGTATTACCCCAGCACTGTTGCATACAATAAGTAATAGTCATGTCTCTACAAGCCAATACATAGCTAAATATGCTACTAATGAAATGTTAGATGCTTATACGTAAGTTAAGCCATTAGAGAAAAATCAGCAGAACTGACATACAAAAATCAGCATAGTGGAGGAACTAGACTTCTTAATTAGAATCATAGAATATATTGAGCTGGAACGGACCTGTAAGGATCACGGAGTTCAACTCCCTGCTCCTTGCAGGACTGCCTAAAACTAAACCATATGACTAAAAGCAATGTCCAGACACTCCTTGAACTCCGACAGGCTTGGTGCCACGACCACTTCCCTGTGGACCATGTTCCAGGGATTGACCACCCCCTCAGTGAAGAACCTTTTCCTAACATCCAATCTGAAATTCAGATCAAGAATTACTTTCTTGCAAGTAATATACCATCTACAGATAGGCTGGTAAATAAGAAGCAACACATACTGTGTCAGTGTGCTGCCTGAGCATATCTAAAAAGGATCGATAAAGAGAAGTTCTACATTCCTTTCAAAAGTTACTCCCAGAGCTCACAGATGCTGTTTGATAGTGACCTTCCACCAGAAGTTAGGCTCCTAAATTAGGTGATCTGAGTCAGCCTCTGAAAGTGTCTGTCTAAATCCACTGATTATATAAAAAGTTGATGATGTCTTAAGTGAGCTGGGAAGATGAGGGGGGTGCTACACAGTACAACCTTCTTTCCTGCCCCAGTTGACCAGCAAATACAGCCATTACCTTCTGCCGGCCTTTCTTCCCACAGGAAAAAACACACACACACAACCACACAAACAAAAACAAACAAATAAAAAACCCCCAAAACCAAAAAAAAAAAAAGTGGGAAGGAAGTTGGGTGGGGTACACATGCCTGAGCCTCACCATGACTGAGAGCCAGGACATGTCAACACCATGCAGCCAGGCTTGGAAAGTGCAAAATACCCCTCTTTATAGGCAGGTTAAGTTATCCGCTTTAAGTTTAAGCCATGACAATTCCTCTTTCCGAAGCTACATGCCGAAGTACATTCAAGATGTATGAAAAAAGTGAAGAGCCTTTTTTTTCAATCATCCACTGTATAGAGTCAGTCTGTCCATGAAATTCTCAGTGACGACTTTTAAATCATATTCATCCCCAAGCTGTTGCAAAATCTGAACACATTTCGTATGCCTCTTCCACTTTTGCCTCTGAAAAAATACACCCTCCCCCATAAGAAGTCAAGTGTGTGACACAACGCACAAGGCTATGTCCCTTACCTGACACATGAGGCACGTTCACTGTCATCTCATTCAGTAAGACACTGCCATCTGGTCTGAAAACCACCACCTGTGTAATAGCAAATAGCATCAATGAGGTTCCAGGTACTGAGAGGAAAAGGAACTAAAAAAAAAAAAGGAGGAGGGCAGACATTTTGCACATTTAGACTGTGAGTAGAACTTAAAATCTTTGAAAGGAAGAATTTGTCTGAAAATTGAATGTGGCAGCAGACCTGTAGGATACAAGTAACATTTCATCTTGCTATTCAGTTTTTCACTTACATCTGCCTACAACAATTTATAGCAGTAACGAAATGCAAAGCTTGTTAATATTGGGCACCTTGGCTTCAGCAAGTAAAAGAAAATATTGGGCCTTCAGGATCTATAGTGAGTTCCTATTCCCTATAAAAGCTTCAGTGTAATATTTTTGTATGATTCTGGCATGGTAAGAAAGCAGTTTGTCAAACTTCCTCATAAAATACTAGTCTGTACATACAGAAACATAATATGATGGGTTTCTAATTTGGTTTGGTTTTGTTCTAGTTATGCTGGCAAGGACATGGAAGACCAGAAACACAGGAAGAACATTATGTAAGTATGTAAAATTATGTATAAATATAGTCTAGATATTCCCATAACCAAACAGAATACTAAAGTGAATGAAACTATAAATATTTAAGAGGTTGGATCGTATCAACATTCAAAGATGGGGTCTCTTCTGAAAAGGACTCAATTAGATCTATAAAATTATATCTGAATAAGGGTAAAATACTGTGAGGGGAGGAAGAACGGTACTCTTACTTCCAGCCAGCCTAGAATACAGTGAGAATAATCATATAGCTCAGAGCAGAGAAGGAAAGAGTGAGAAAACATCAGCTTATTTGAATCTCACCTTTTGTTCAGTTTAGGTCTATTCTGAGCTCTCGAGGCAGAAGCCTGAGTTGTTTTTCAGGCTGTCTGAGGTGCCTTATCTATCCACAATAGCAACTCCAGAAGAATCAGCATATTTCCCTTATTGTGGAGCAATGACTAATTTTCAACATATCTAGCAGAACCCACAGAACACTTACATTTTTTTTGTGATCTACTAACAGCACAACAGTCTTCAAACAGGTCTGCCTGTCTGTGGAGCCACAGGGAGCCAGTTCTGCCAGGAGAGCATGACTGCCATTTACAGTACTCTACAATCACAGGGAAATAAATGTCCATTAGTCCAATCAAGAATCTCAAAAGATTATTTGCAAGTCAAAGACTGAAGTCATCGGTTACAATAACAATTACTATAGAACTTAGCTATTAAGACCACCATTTCAGCACTGGGTCTGGAAGCTGAGCCATCTTTCAACAGTGGTATGGTCTCTAGTTCAACAAGATCTTTGCCATGAATTAAATAGCTGCCTAGCTCCTTTCCTTAGCTGACTGACACTCAGACACAGGAACAGCTATTACATATACGGCTGAGAGCTTCTAGTCCTGAGAACTGCCAATTTTTCAAGTCTACCTATTTATGCAGCCAGAGCGATCCTTTGATTTCTTGCACACGAAGGACTTCCCTGGATAATAACAGCATACATAGTCTATTAGCCAAGTTAACCACCCACTGCAGTACGTGCCCAACTTCCCCCTAGGGCTATTACAGCCCATCCTGAATTTTCCAGTACAGCTTTTAGCATTTCTGCTTCCCTTACCTCATAAACATAGAATAAAACAACAATTCACAGCTGTTACATATCTGTGCACAGACACTTGTATTTACAAGAGAAAAGCCCTACAGTACACAGTACCTTGGCCAACACATAGTAACAGTCTCCATGGAAGGTGTATTTCTTCCCATCAAAGGTGGTAAAATGGGAACCTCCTTCCACTGAACATGTGCCTGGACAGGGTAGATCTTTGCACGCCCATCTGCCCGAATCACAGGTGCTATAAACACACAGATAATAGAAAAATGCTTGTAGATACTACAGGAGCTGAGAGCACTGAAAGCATCTGTATATCTAACAAACCGCAAGATATCCCCCGGTGTTTAAAACCTGTTTTTGATGGTTTCCTTAAGATTTCCCCCCGCCATATGCCATAGATACAAGAAAACATTTCAGAAAATTGATTGTATGGACATGCAACATAAATGTTAAGTTCAGAATGTTTTCAGGAAGTGTCCTATGACTAAGTGGAAGATTGAAAAGCACAGACCCATTTACAATCATTCAAAGAAAGGTGTGTAAACAACCATGATCCTTACCATTCTTCACATTCATTGGTAATGTTTTCTCCAGGTGAATACTCCTTTCCATGGAGTTTGCAGTGGCACTGGCTAGGAGGTATGCAGCCTTTTTCAGTAATATCATCATACACGGTTCCTGTAAAGCAGAACAGTAAACTATTCCAGCTCTTTCTGTAATAAACGTTTTCCACAGAGGAGAAACTCTCAGAGGAGGCATGCTCTCAACTTGACACAGAAAGCAGAGGCTGAGATTATCAAAACCGTGAGGAATGCTGGTTCTACTTTTTGTAATATAAGACACATGGAAACCACTTTTATACAGCTTTGAAAATCTAAGTCTATCCATTTATATCACTATACACAGATCAAAAGCTTAATATAAGTATAGAATAATCATCTCAGAATTTTACATTTTTAGATTTTCAGTCCTTCTGGCACACTCTGTAGACTATCATTGTAATGTTTTTCCCTAAGGTTGATGGTAAGTCTGAAAATTTCACTCGCTATGCCTCATTATCATTCTCTGGGCCAATAGTGTCCATTGCCTCAGAATTATTCAACCTAAACCCCATGACTTTCTGTGTATTAGCAGAATTCCATTTGTTGAGAATTAAAAAGCAGATTTATTACCTGTCATTGTGTTAATAAGATTTAACTATAAAATCATTAATTAATCAATTATGACCTTCTTTTAAAAAACCCTTATAATTATGTTCCCCTGGGGGGGGGGGGGGGGGGGGGGATCATGAGTAGCAGTATTAATTTTTAAGATCTAATTTGACTACTTTTAATATTTTAGCTATGACCTCCTTTGCCAGAGCTCTTGGTTTTGTTCCATATACAATAGCTAGAATAACACTTGCCTTCAGGGCAGAAACAACCATCCATGTAGTGTTCCTCACAAAGGCTGCTGATCTCCAAGTGTGAGCATGTATCCATGCAGGGTGAGCTGCTTTCTCTATAGATCATGGTATCAGGACAGGTCTTGGCTGAAAGAATGAGAAAGACACCACCAGTTATTTGAGCATGAAGTCCATCGTTCCTCATAAGCCACAGATCATACCTCCTACGCCCCTCAAGCCAGTGCTGTCCCAAGCCAGACTCCATCTGGCAAAGCATGTTTCTCTCTTTCTGAACTACTTTGCCTGCTTATTATATTTTCTTGTTTTGGTCTTGAATAGATTATCCCAGTCATCTGCAGCATCAGACCTGGCAGTTTTTTAATGGGTCAGGAATTTCTACTTGCTGAAAAAGATTTCTTAACAACTAGGGTAATAGAAGAAGAAAACAGGAAGAACATTGTATGTAGTTTATTGCACTACTGGTATGAAATTTGTAATATGTCTATAGTTTTGTAAAGAAGGAATGAATTTAAATGTTTCACATTGCTACATCCATGAAATATTTTTTTCTCTGTAAAATTTATATAGCTGCTTACGGCAAAAGTACTGTGTCCTCCATTCACCCGGACGGCCACCCGCATGCGAACACTGGCGAGAATAC
Source organism: Gorsachius magnificus (assembly GCA_034008185.1). Classification (NCBI taxonomy): domain Eukaryota; kingdom Metazoa; phylum Chordata; class Aves; order Pelecaniformes; family Ardeidae; genus Gorsachius; species Gorsachius magnificus. The sequence continues at coordinate 4,443,406 of CM067086.1, read as the reverse complement.
TCAGAGATGGTGCTGCAGAGGCAGAAGGAGTCCTCACTTCCATTACATGCACACTTGTCCTGCATGCAGGCTTGGATGTACATTTCCAAATTAAGACGTAATTGACAATCAGCAAACGCAGAGGAAGTCAGCAACTTCTCACACTCATCACGCTACAGAAGAAGTATAGTATTTAAGAGATTTATAAGCAACTGAGCTTCTAGACACTTCCTGTCTTGTCATAAAAACTGTTGTCTTCTAAACAGCAACAGTTATTCAAGAAAGGAAGAAGAAACCATTTGCCCTGGAAGGGACAAAGCCTCCCCAGAACTTCACACACTAACCTCCTGTACCACAAGGATATCTCCACGTGCCCATGCAAGTGAAGTTCGCCACTAGGAATACTCACATGCCCATTACAGCTTGGAAGAGCCTGAGTTTCATCAGGATCTTCACATTTGACATTGGGTTTGCTGATCTTCTGTAAATTCCCATATGTAATTGAATTGTAGCTTGCACCTATGAGAAAAAATTACAAAGAGGACTGCTGAGCCCCAAAAATTGACAACAAGGAACATCTGATTCCTGGGACTCTACTGATCAAGGAAAACAGTTACTATGGTATCAAATATGCCTGTCAGAAACAGGTCTCTGCTCTGAATTATGTCTATTAAGTCTGAATGTGCTTAAAAAATTTCAAGTGGTAACAAGAAAAGGCAGCCAGAAGGGAAAAGAACAAGATGATTCATCTGGAATAAAATAACTTTAGACCAGGAATGCAGCACTGGAACATAATGTCTATTCTGGGGCAATCACAGAAATCTCTCAGGTGAAATTTGCTCTCCTGTGATGCTCCTATGCACAATGCTTATCACAGAAGATAGGCTGATAACTGTCAGTATTGTAGGATGACTCACCTCCATTGATAAACTCATTGTAGATTGGAACGCCATTGTAATCCCCACAGAGACCACATGTATGGTTATTAAATTTGCTGTCCAGCTCCACCTAGTTAATGGAAAGAAAAAACAGAAAAGAATCATCTGGAGCACAAAGATATTCCAAAGCAAGTAAGTTTACTCAAAAGGGAAGTTGTTAAATGGCAAACTGATGGTGAACTCAAAACTCTTAGAGAAGTAGCTACTGCTAATGAATTTGTAACATAGTTGATAAACAGAGCTAGATGCAAAAAGCAACACAGAAAACAGAAAGAAGTGACTGAAGCTCCTGTATTTCAATAATGGCAGTAACCACCATGGTGATAAAGATGACGAGGAAAGCATTCTTAGAATCACAAGACTTTTTTTTAATTTTTCTCCTTTTTTTCCCCACTGGGATAAAAATTAAGTCTTTCTTTAGATTAGGAATTTGATGATGGCAGTCCTTTAAAAGACAGAGGAAGGAAAATGCAGATTGGATTGTGGGGGTGTTATAGCAAAAACATTAGTTATTTCTCAGAAAGCTCCTTCTCCCTTTCATGAGACCAACAGGATCATCTGCATACCATACTGCTACCTCTACCACATTGCAGAGAAAGGAACTTCAGGTTTTTAAAATAAGGTACTATGAGTGTCAGCTGGATAGGTCAGCCTAACACTCTAGCTCTGTTCAGTTCGTGAGACTGTATTTCTGTTGAGTGTGCAGTGGTCTGTTAAACCCAGGAAATACCAATAAAAAAAGACTTGGATCTTACATACCATTAGTGCATCTTCCTGATTCCATATCAGAATCAGCCCTAATTTGGCATAAACCTTGGTGTAAATGTCATTGCTCTCAATGAGCACAGAAGAGCTGTAGTAAGGTGTCTTCACGCTAGGAAGAAAATCAGAGACTTTGCATTACTACAGAAACATAAACGTCTCTAATAAGCCAAACACCCTAATGAAACCAGTCTTTGTCTACCTGATCCTAGCTGCATGGGATGCCTTGTTTTAATGAGGCATAAAATTGTCTGACACCTGATGTGATAACTCATTGTCTTTAAAAGGCAAATCAATTTCAGAAGCAAAGCCTCCCCAAGGGTATGGATTCTTTAGGAAAAAATTCCAAAATGTCAGATGTCTTCAACTTAATCAAGGGAAAATCCATCATCATTGTGGTATTAACAGAGGATATTCAAACACTTGCGAATAATTTACTTCAGGGAAAGAACAACATAAATGGAAGCTTTTCTTTACCAAAAGATCTGACAACCATTTCAGAGAGAATGAATGTTCCTTTGCAAGGATCTTCCTCCTCAAGAGAGAGCTCAAAAAGCACAAGCAGATACAGGGACCAACAATAGAAGTTTGAAAAGAAAGGAGCATGTTAAGAGGAATTCCGTAGTTTGTTTCTGTAGTTAGCTCATTAGTTTTCAGTTGACAGGACCAAGCTTATTAATGATGACAGCAAGGCATGCTAATATTTTGCAGAACGCTGAGCATAGATGTTTTTGAGTAAAGAATCAGTTCACCAGACCTCTCTCCTGTTCTTGCACGTCCGACTTACAGTGCACTAGGTAACAAGACACAGTGCACTAGGTAACAAGACACAGTGCTGAACTTTATTCAGCAGTAAAGGGATTGTGGCAAGCAGCCTCATCCTATAAAATCTAGAGTGTGTTCAAACAGAAGCAGTACAAACTGGAGTCCAGACAAAATAACCAGTTCACTTTCTACACATTTGCCAATATGATTGTTACCTGTCAGGATTCATGTGTGTCTACGCATACCTCCTCTTAAATAGTCTTTTGACTGGGAGAATTTTATCTCCTAATTTCCTGCCACTGGGATTTTTCCAACTATTTACCTCAGGCATTTTTAACATGGCCAAATGACTTACACACCTAAACACTAGGTGGGAATTAAGGAACCATTATTTCTACTTTCAGCTGCATTGTTCATCCTCTGGACAATGAGACCACATGAGAGCTTTCTGATTTATTTTTTTTTTCCCCGAATACTAGACATTCAATAAATCAGTGGATCAGGTACCAAAAGGCAAATTCATACATATTTCTACTTTACAGTTTTCACTTTCAGTAGTGTGAAATGTTATTTTACATGACAATGGATCATATGTCATTTAAAGAGCAATATGAGAAATTAAGTTCTACAAAAAAGCAAATCCCCCATGCAGCAAAAACCTGTCAGAAGAGAGCTATTGTTTTAGGAAAACTACCTAAGTCAAAAAGATGCTTGGTTTAAGAAAAAACAATGTTTAAAGGATTTCTAAACTTGTTTTTCATTGAGTTCTTTTAAAGACCTGAGTACACAATAAAGGGCTTTTTCAATTGGGGGCAAGAATGCATTTTTTGTAACTTCATGTTGTTACACATTCTGGTACGATCCTTGGAAAACCGAATGTTATTTTCTATCTTTGAAGAGATTTTCCATTGCAGTGGCTTCCAAACTTCAGAGCAAAAGCTGAATTCTGGACAAAACCCAATCCTACAATGACACTAGAAAGGATTTTGTTTAAATTATGCTAAGATATAGTAGCAGCCAGTTTCTTCCCTCTTCAGAACTATGTCTTAACACTATGATTGCTTCACTTTATTCAGTGTGTGTATATACATACACTGAAAGGCTAGGCTAACGATCGGAAAGGCTAGGCTAAGACACTGGCTTGGCACCAGTAATGGTGTCAGACTAGTTCCTTGTGTGACTATGTTACAGGAGGAGAAAAATACTACAGCTCACTGAAAAAGTACATATTGCCACACACAAATCAGTGTAAATTTTTACCTGCATTATAATTGTTATAATCCCTTGAGGAATAGCCATCGGACCTTAAAGAATTATGTATGAAGATCAGAAAAAAACACCCCTCTTCTGCCACAAGAAAAAGAGACCCTGGATAAATGCATCTTCATTTTTGAGGATTTGCTAGACCATTTGCTAAGGTAAACTCAAGGTGATGCCACAAAACAAATGAAGCTATGTCTTTTTATGCCAGTGAAAGATCTGGCTCATGACCTGCATTGTTTCCTGCACAACCAGAAGAAGAAAAATTCACTCAGACCTCTTCCTGACTTGCAATTAAATCATCCTTTAGGCCAGGGTAGAAATGATCATTAATGCTAAAGCCCCTCCTCAAAGCAATTTTTATGCTGGATTTCCAAGGGCTTTTTTTTGCTTGCAGAAATGCTTGTAGCAGTTACCTTAATAGTATACAGACAGCTGTGTAAAGAGTTAATCCTGTTTTTATCTTCCCAGCACATTTCTCTGAAATACTATTATACTAAAGGAACTTACATCCGCCCATCCACCACAGCCAGTTTTGGTCTGAGGTACACCGTGAAGTCCTTGACTGTTAACAGAATATACTGGATCTCAGGGTGTTTATTGTCATTCAGAGCACGCTGAATGTGGACAGAGAACTCCTTGTAAGACTCTCGGCAGTCAGAAACAAAATTATACTCGCAAATGCCAGGGAATTGGTAGATGTCTCCATCAAAAGTTTTGAAATGGTTGTTCCCCCAAGTGCTGCAGACATAGTGGCCATGGTTTCTTGTCCTTCCTGTTAAGTGGTGAAAGAGAAACAGGCATGAAAAAAGTTCAATGAACAAGCTAGCATCAAGACAAGGTAAACGTTGCATTTTACAGTAGAAACCACTTGCATGTGCACAGTGATTCCACAAATCTCAAGCCTGATCAAGTATCTGCCTGTTAGGCAGAAGAGGTGTGATTCTCTAACAGAAAATAAGACATTAACAAATACTGCTGAGATCTGGGTACATCTTATAATCCTCACTGAGGTAAAGGAACTTATCTGTATGAGATGGGGAAACTTGACCACTAACAAGTTGGTGCACCAGTGCAATGGAATTGCTTTTCCAAACATATGAATTTATTCTGAATCACAGTATTACTTTTAGCAAAATTAAGTATTTCTAAAGAGCTATTTTCTTCCCTGATGCACCATGCACTAGAAACACACAGACTTAGGAAGCCAAGGAAGTACCACTCCTACTCTGGAAGGCAAATAGGTTGGATGTTATGAAAGGACTTGTGAGCAGCAGAAGTTTTTAAAGAATTCCTTCTTTTCCTAACGGAATTAGTGATTTCTATTACTACAGAATATAAATTCTTCAGAAGATAGATCAGAAAATAACCATGGTAGGAGAAAAAAAAAAAAAAAATTTTTTTTTTCAACAGCAAAAGATGAAAATGATGATATTCACTCTGTTCCCAGCCACCTATACCAAGAAATAATATATATAGTATCTGATTAATCTCAAAATGCTGTAGATTACGTGTGAACATAAAAGCTCAACATACTTGGGAAGCTTGCCAAGGTACCAAAAGTACACATGCCACTCATCTTCACGAGATTTTCTTTCACTGGCACAAACTACCAAGGGGACCTCTAAGTTATTGTACTTTGATGATATCAATCATACCAGATACATCCAGCCAAGCTGGTATGCTTGTCTCTCCAGCAGGAAGGCTACACAGAGATTTTCCCAGAGCTCACAGTTGGGATACCAAATGCAAGATAATGCTTTCCTCCCATTGCTGAATTCAAGATGCGGCAGACCAAGAGCAATACCCCAAACCTGATCACTGCACAAAATTCATCACCTATTCCTCCAAAACCAATTTTCAGTACAAGAGCTCAATTCCAACACTTCGAACTTGATAACAAATAGAGTAAATCAGAGCTTTAACAGATGGGTTATTAATGTCCTGAATGACAGAATGACCTTTGTCTAATGTTACTACATTCACTTTTGAAGAAAGTATTTATGTCATTCCAAAGTAACAAAGGGCAGTCATCCACGTTCTTCATTGCTGTAACAATAAAACTCCCAAACTCATATAGTTGCTTTCTCCCGCGTAGTTGCCATATCTAGGAAAGTCTCAACACGTGGAAAGAAAAGTAACACTGACAATATTTTCCAAGCACATCCATCTAGAGATTAATGCAGTAGATATAGGTATTAATGTCTCCAAAGATAGCAGTATCCACCTATGTTGGCTGAGCCATGCAGACTCAGTATTTGAAAGTTTAAGAAATCGAAGGCACCTTAAAACTCCAGTGCATTATTTAAATGCACTGTCTCCTTCTACCTTTGCAGTGGTATTTTAATTATCTCCCTCTTTTCCTATTTTCCAGGAGGCAATCTGCTACCATTTCATTTCTAGAGCTTACCTTTTCTTATTTCATTTGCATAGGAAAGAGCCAGCCAGAGGACAAAAAGGCTGGCAGCTCTTAGCCCCATGGTGGCTAAGGCGGGTGAACTGGGAACTCCACTGAAAACTTTTCTTTATATAATGTCCACTGATGCAATTGCTTCTATCACAGGGGAAGAGATACAAAGGGAAGAGGAAAGAGGAGAGGTAAAAAAATAGGTGTGATATTTACAGAAGATAAGAAGTAAACAGACAGGTATTTTTCACCATAAATTAAGGAATTCAGTATACAGGAAATGGTATAATATTGATTCAGTAATCATGTAATTTTTTATTGCTCTATTTAATCTACAGGATGCTATGCTTTTAAATACTTCAAATGCTCATGCCAAGTTTAACCTTCAGTAACTCCTATAACAAATAGTGAATTTTGGAGTGGCTGACAAAAGAAATCCCTTGAAGGAAGTTTAGGATGAGACACCCACAAACAATGGCTTCAAAGCCAAAGGATTTTTTCATTTTTCACCATCACATAGAATGATTTCTGCAAAAATTAAGCAATGTTTGTGAAGCTCCTTGTAGACAACAGTAACCCTTACAAATAAAAATGATACACCATGCATTGTAAAACTGTTTTGTAGGCAATTGTTGGATCTAAAAAAAAGTATAGCCCATACTGCATATTGTGCCCAAAATATAACTGAGATGGGATGACAAGGTAAGCTCAAGGAATTCACAGCATTGTCATGGTGCAACAGAAAGCCCATCAAAAAGGTTGTAGAGATTCTCACAACATATTAAGATTTTGGGGGGGAAAAGGGGAAAACAGTACTGTCCAAACTGAGTAACAACTGTCTTCAGACAGAACCTGCTGCTTTAGTCAACTAGAAAAACACTTCCAAAATAAAGACATTGTCTTTAGCTGTTGTTTTCTGTTATTTGCTATTTTTATCTCAAGTACAGCCTAGTCTCAACTCAAACACCTTCCTGTTTTTCCTCAGTACATCTCAAAAGGTTTTAGACTTTCCGCTTTTCCTATTTGAGGATACAGATTTGCACTTCTCTCACCCTTACATAGGGATACAGACTATCATTCACTCAACACTCATGACTGAAATTAAGTAGTTGCTCTTCTCACCTTTGGGAGTCGATCACTAGAAAAATGTAGAATTGATTTTCCGTCTTGGAAAATAAAAATAAAAACAGTAATAACCAGTTAGAACAAACCATTTAGAGGAAAAAAAGGAGAAACACTGTCTACAGAGACCTTTCCCTGATGGTTACTTGAGCAGGTCTAACTTCTTATGACAACTCAGAGACATCTCCCATGCTGGAATTTTCTGTCAAATGCCACCAAACCTCTTAGTTCAGAAATGTTATCTAAAATACTTAAGAGATTCCCAAAAGACTTTATTTTTAACTTTTTTTTTCTACCCTTTCTTTTTCTAGATAGACTGTCTGGAACTACTATTGCTTCAGAAAAAAGTGTCTCCATGATTTAATTCCTATACAGTCTTTGCAAACTGTAACAGCAACTCCGTGTACACAGCAGACCTGACTCCTTTTTAGATTGAGAGACGTGTATGCTCACAGGTATAAGTTTTCCGTTCCAGCTTCTTTGCCATGGAACTTCTAGACATAGAACCAGCCTCATTCATTTGCTGGGACTGTGAAAGGTAATCATCATCTTTCACATAAAGATGCACCATCCTTCAGTTCACTATGCTGGTGTTTTTCTCCTATGCAGGTGAGAGATGCACCTCTTTTGGGGTGACATGGATAGGTCTAACTCCTTGAAGAGCTACTCTTAGCCAAGCACCACTAAATTTTAGTGACTGATTTTCTCTGCTCCAGCTCTGGCCTGCCTGTACAGGGAACACGATTCCTTCTTGGGCTATGAAGTTAAAACAGGACTATTTTCCTTCTCCAATCTTTTCAGAGTGACCACCAACAACTCATTGTCCCTTCTTCTAACATATAGGAAGCTGTGGCTCATTGTGACATCCCGAACTGGAGAATAAGGAAAAGGAACATGCCTTTGAGCATTGAGACCACTCTTATAGAATTTGCACTCAAGATTACACTCCTGTGCTGATCTGAGGAGTACAGATCCTTATCTTCACAATTCTTAAGTATTTGTATATTTGCTAGCATTAGAAAGTATTCTAACCTATACCATCTCTGTTTCCTTATTGCCAGAAGGGTAATGATCCTGTCTACCAGCTGCTTTATATGCCTTTCAGAAATAATCTTTGAGGTAGACATCATAGCCTGTTTTATTTCATGCTCAGCTACCTTATAGCTTATTGGATTATGCATTTTAACCCAGAAGAATCTTACTGCATAACTTTGCATCCATATGTATGCATTAATTTATTTACTATAAATTGCTTGACAACCTGAAATAATCAATCCATTTGGGAACAAAGATAATTCTGCTTTAGCATTGGCATCTTTGCTTTAAGCTTACATCCATTCTCTACTGAGAGACCTGGTTGACCCGTCTGTGGAACTTCATGCTATTCCTTGTTTCCGATCATCTTAATCAGAAGTCATCTTCCTCTTTCCAATATCAGGTGCTGTTCTTATAATTCTGCATGCACTTCAATCCTCTCTCAATAGGGACACTACAACTGAAAACATAGGGAATCCTAACTGGGTAAAAGCTATCACTGTTCAAGTGGCATCACCAGAACAAGTAACGAGAAGGAGCGTTTCCATATTTAGGTCCCTCTGCTGAGTCTTAACAGAGATTATTATTTTTTTTAAAGTTCCTGAAGTTCATCGGTAAAAATACAAGTTTCCATAATCTTCACTATATGCCTGACCCAGGACCCCCAACACCAGTGCTCCAACAGCCAATGCTGAAATTCAAAGTTTTTAAAAAAAAAAAAGTTGATTGCATAGCAAGTGTGTTATAGCAGCAGATGCAGAAGGAGAGATAAAAAATATGTTTTGAGTCATAGCTCTGTCAATGCATTGTTTCCCTACCCTTAAACTTTTATGAGACTATTTCTAATCATTCCATCAGTATAGCTAACTTCTAATGTTCATATTAATTACAGTGTAAATTTATTCTGCAGTATACTTTCTGTTAAAAAGAAAACCCACACAGAAGATTATCTTCATTCTGACTCACACTGCAGAAGAAAATGGCCTATATGGAATATTTATATTACTTTAAGATAAAATTAAGCAGAGGCCTGACTAGGCTTATTGGTTTAGGATGAATAAATATTTTTTCAAGAATCTGGGGTCTGTTCCTATCTGTCAACACACCAACAGGAAATCTCATTGCACTCTTGTCATAGCAAACCCAGGATGACCACTGTACAAATACGTCAGAAAGTACAGTTATACATGGTGACTGAATTTTTTTCCACATCTGCTTTTGTATTCCTGACTTGTTGCTGATCACAGGCTGACAAAGCAAAAAGCAATGCTCTATCAGCGATGCTGCTCTGCAGAAGTAGCCATGGAATTTTGTTCTGCTACTCTTCCACCTGCCAGCATTTCACCAGAGCACACAAAGCCTTCCACATGACCATCCAACTGCACGATACACACATCACTTCCTTTATCCGAAGCACAGGGGTGGGTTGTCTGAAGTCCCTGGCAGCCATTCTAAAATAGCTCTGGCAAAATATAGGCAGATTATGAATTAAGAGACACCAGTAAGCACGCTATAGTATTCATTGACAAAAACTGAAGCAAGCACAGAGACAAGAAGCCAAAGGCTGAACAGTGCATGAAAGAGAGCATAAAGCAACGACACAGAAGTAATGAGGACGCATTTCTTTTTGGTATGTGTGCTGTTAACAGATTAACCTAAAATTATCAACACAAAAAGAGCCAGTATTTATATGGATGTACAACTGGTATAAAATTATTAAAATTATTAATTTTGGGTTTTATGTTATTAAAGAATTATAAATAAGTGGCAAAACACATAGCTATAACCAATTTATTGCTCTCTCAGTCTTTCTAATGGGGAGTCACTAGTTACTATTTTTACAAAAATAAGTTTAATACACTGAAGGTCCATTTAAATGTATGCAACAGTCAAGCTTTTTTTAAGGAAATATTACAAAAACCCACATACTTTTGATTGATTCTAGGTCCCTTCTGGAAATGGGCTAACATAATTTAATTAATTATCTTGTCATTTTCCCCTAAGGTATTAGATTTCTGATTGGACTTATCTCAGCTCTACCACTAATTTCATCACTGTGACCTTGAGCAAGTCTTTGGGTTATTGGCATTGTTTTTTATCCAAACAAATATAAGTTTGGCATAGAAATTTTAAGATTAGCATCCATTTTCCACTAATAATACTTCCTTCTTTTTGTCAGTAGCTCATGCTCTGAGACTAAGGTTGCAAAACATTTCTTTCTCTTCCAGTTAAGTACAAAAGCGGATAAACATGTGACACACAACTACTGAAGATTAGGAATGGATGTAGTAAGTGATAATTTCTACTAGTAAACTTTCCTACTAACACCTTCTAGAAAAGGTATGTCTGCAAAACGCCTTAGCATGACAGCTTCTCTATCAATACACATGGGAAAATATTTGACGCTTTTTAAAAAAAAAAAAAAAAAAAAAAAAAAAAGAGTAAAACAGTTCTCCTTTGCTCAAGCATCTATAGGATTTACTACAGAGAAATCAACAGAGCCAAGAATAAATGACATAGAAAAGGCACAAGGGAATTACACTCCACATTCCTTTCTGGCAATTTTACCGCAGTGGAGTGGGATTTTCCTAATCTTGTATTTTCTCTTTATGAAACACTGGGAAGAAAAAATACTAGCGAAATGGGCAATTTTTCCTCTGTCCTGTGAAGAAGGTTTTTTCCTGAAAATACAGATTACTAAGAAGCTGGGCAACATTTTAGGCAAAGCTTACGCATCTAAACCCGTGTTCTTTCAATGGAGTTCACATATCAAGGACATGTTAGAGAAAGTTTGAACAAGAAACAAAGTGAGCATGCTTGCTATCACTGCAATTTTCCTCTACTAATATTTTCTACCATCTCCTTGTCTCAAAACTCCTATTGACACTGATGGAGGAACTGAAGTAAATTTGCATTTTATTAATATTTTCAGGTGCCATATGGGAAATCAGACTCACCTTACTGCCACAAACTAAACTAGAAAGCAAACCCTTCAGTCTTCCCTTCCTTTTTGCAGCAGTATGTGGATACAGCCTCCAAGTCAACATTTGCTATAAGTTATTTTTTAGCTTTCAAAACTAGAATTTTTGAATGACACACAAAATATTACACTGAATGCCTGCTTAATACAGTATATTCTCCTATTTTACAAAATATTCAGTCTAGTTGCTTGGCTGATAGATTAAACTTTTCCCATTTTGCTCAACTCTTGATGGAAAGGCTTACTTAATGGCAAGTAGTCAACACTCCTACTGATCTGACAAAATTTCGTAATTTTAAGATTTACTATCAAATAGCTAAGCTAAACAATATTCTGAGCCATGGTATAACTATGGTGATGGTTCCATTGGATGCTACAGAAACCTGAGTTCACTTGCATGAACATTTAGCTAAAAATCTTCAGTTTTCCTCCTCCTACCACCAAATACCACAATCCGGCTGGTACAATTTACTACATTTGCCATAGTTATGGTAAACGTTAACTTTTTTGTGTTATGTAAATAGGTAGTTACGTAATTCATAGTGCCTTCTGCCGTGTGTGAGAGGGAAAAACTACGTCAAATGCAAGAACACATCTGACTCATATCTAAGTCTTCCAGATGCCATGCACATTTTCTAACAACATTACTTTATAATTAACTTTTGAATCATCAGAAAGACAACATTGTCAATACAGAGCGATGTATCACAGCAACACTGCGAATACAAGAGCGTATATTGAAGAACACTGAGAGCTGCTACCTCCCACACAGCAAAGGAGAGGGAAGGATGAATTAGATAACCTGAGAAATATTTTCCTTTATATACTTCCATGATTTTTTGCACTGTTTGTGTTTATTTTCCACGCATTTTCAAAATTCAAATTTGATCACTCATTGCCTTTTGAAAGGTAAAAAATAGAGAACAAAACAAGGAGGAAAACCAAGAAATAGTTTTGAGCATTCCTTAATGCTTCTCCTTTTCAATTTCTGCTTTTTAAAATGTCAGTTCTCAGTAGCAGATCATCTGCACTATAAAATGCCAGCAGCGAGACTGACAGTCCATGCCATCCAGTGATGTATTGCATCTACTAGGACTCCCTACATTCAAATTTTGGAAGGGCTGGATAAAAGAAATTTGGAAAAAAAGATTATGATTATAGCTTCAAATTATGCATAATTGATGTCCAGAAGAACTGTTTCCCAGAGTATCAGGATACCTCACAGTTTTGATGTATGTGTCTCCACAAAACTCCTGTCCCAATATTTACAACTGCAGAATTAAACAGACAGAGACACAGAACCAGGAAAGTACTTAGGCAATATACAGCAAGCATCAGTACACATCCAGCATTCTGAACAAGGAGCTACCTGGACCAGGCAAGAGGAAAATCTCAAAAGAGGAGTATGTCTAAATTTTAACTCTTTTTTGTGGATTACGACTAATACCTTCATAGACTTGACTCTCTTCATGAATGTGGGTGCTTCATGCCTTTCATAAAACAGCCTCTTCTCAAAATGATGCCACAGCAGGACCCTTCTTTTCATTCTACAGCTGAGTACTCAGTGATGGCTGAAATGTCCTGGGGACACACAATCACATCTCCTGTGAGAATATAGCTGGACTAGATGATTGTTGTAGGTCCCTTCCAACTGAACAATTCTATTCTAATACCTGAATCCTTGGCCTCTAGGGCTTCCTCCTCCTTTTGAAACTCCTCAACTTTGCACAGAATATTTACGCGTTTCATTGTTCCAAAGGGAAGTAGGATTGAGTATGACTCTACAATGCAGAAATTAGAGGGACTTGCTGATGAGAAGAGGGATGAGGGGGGTGGTCTCAATTAATCAAAACTTTTGATATAAAATATAGCTCACATCCGGGGAGTAAAAACTTTGGTATGGATATAAGCCCAAATTGTTTAAGGTTATTTACTAAGATGTTTCTCAGTTTATGTAAAGAGAAAGATTTTAAAAAAAAAAAGTTAAATTTTTAATTTGACCTGGACAGTAAGACTTAGTTGAACATATCACATCAGAATGTTGCTGATGTGTAAGAGCACGCAGAACATGGGTAACAGAGTAAAATCATCTTTCTCTGCCCAGTCTGAAGAACAGTTATTTTTCTGGCAACACTTCCGTATGTTAGAAACATTACAGAGAAAAAGTATTTCATAACAACTGTGTAAGAGATGTTTGCTGTAAGCAAATAGCTTAATAAAAAGTCTAAATCGAAAGCAGGTCCAGGAGATAAGTGATAATATCTTCTCTGTACTTTCCCAAGACAGAGACCAGAGTAAAATTTCCAGTTCAGAACAGTACTTCATCAATACTGCATTAAGTGTTGCTCTAGTCAGACAAACCTGAAACTAGATAAAAAGATTCTTTATTTTTCCTGCTGCAGTGGGTTAACCTTGGCTGGCTGCAAACCCTTACCCAGCAGCTCTCTCAATCCCCCTCCTCAATGGGATGTTTCTTCCTCCTTCCTCTCTCTCTGCTACACAGCATTTGGCCCTCTCTCAACTATATTTCCACAGAGGTGCCACCAGCTTGGCTGATGGGCTCATGGGCTCATTTCATGGGCTGTGCGCTTGGTGGGTCTGCTGGATCCAGATGGCAGCATCTATGTCTGGCATAAGGCAGTCCCAGTCCAATACACTTGTACATAAGTTATTACAGAAACATCTATTTACCATCTCAGAGAGCCACATGTTTCAAAAAGGAACAACTTCTAGTATTTTAGACCAGACTGAACATGCTTGCCTACAAACTAACAATGCAGTTAGGCATTTACTCTACAGGCATTGAATCCAAGTGCTAGCACCGTCTGACTATAGGGCAGCATTCTTCTGTAAATCATCCATCATTCAAAAAAGGTGTTTAAAACAACAAAAATGGTAAATAATTGTCAGACTTAAATGCAGATTTATTACAAAGTGCTCAAGGTAACTTAGGCTATTACGGAAATGGAAAGACTGAGACAGGCACATGAACTCTTGAAGATGACTTATAATAAAAAAACCATAAATCATACTTCTAGCCATCACCCAAAAAATTACTGTTTTCTGTTAATGTTAAATGCATTTGGGGGTAAACTTTTCCATTTCTTTGCAAGAAATTTATGGGAATACAGATATGCCAAAAAAAAAAAAAAACCCAACATATTTGCCAACTCTCACCTCTTGTCCTAACCTGTTCGTTTTCATTTTGTCATCACAGGACTCTCTTCAGATTGGGTCATTCAAATCAAAGCAAACAATCTCCCTGAACTGATCGAGGATATGATATTTTAATTTGTTACAAGGGATTGTATTTATTATATACAAAACTATCAAACACACAGAGTATGACCTGATTAAACATACAGGTTATAAAGCATGGATTATCTGAGTTTTAATAGCAGCTACTTCATAGCTGTTGTAGGAAAAACTTCCTCTTTTGATGAAACCACCGTTTTCATGTTGTGAGCCTCTACTTGCCAGGTCTCTCTCATGCAAGCTGGTATGTAGAATATAGCCAAAATAAACTGCGAACAGAAGAAATAATTTTTAACTGAGGGGAATTCAGTGAACTTAGAAAAAGCAATTCACCTCATCCTAAACTGGGATGCATAGATAAGATTTGCAAAGGGTCCAGGCAGCAATTCTGAACTAGCAGAATTCAGTTTTACCAAGCTAAACAGTATGTGTATAATCCTGTCTGTTTGACAGGATTTGTAACTTGACTCCTGTTATATAAATAATGCTAAAATAAGTAAGCAAACAAAGCACACCTGAATGAACTTGGAAGTGACTGATGCTTAACTTACGGCATTTACGTTCATAATAAGCCCTCTAATTGACTAAGAAGGTGTAGCCTCTTTGCGTGGCTCCTGACAAACTATCATACAGTCTGGTAACTCCCATTTCACAAAGTAAATTTAAAAAAATATAAAAGAGACTGATGTGAACAGAAGATTAGTGTATACTACTGCGTCACTGACCATAACTGAGGTAAAAGTGTATGTGCAGTCTATGTGAGTCTTAGGAAAAAGCTTTCTTATTTGATTAGCTGGAAGAGAAAAGAACAAAACAGAAACAAGGATACATAGTGAAAATGAAATAGAGTATTTCAGTTTCTAACCATCTACACAATCTTTAAACAGGCATTTGTATTCAATCCAAGACAGGTTGGTCAGAACAACAATTGCCTAAATACTGTTGTTTGGATAGCAAAATGCACTGAATTTTAGTTCCTCCTTATCTTTCATTACTGCCATTCATCTTCTCATTTCCTACTACCCCATGTAGTAATAAAATGCATCTCTCAAAACCTACTTCATGTCTGGAACTGCTTCAATAAAAAAAAAAAAATCACAACACAACTATGAGTCAAAAGTTGCAAAAGAAAAGTAAAAAGCTAAGAGCTATTTAAAAAAATGAAGAAGAAGGTGGTCTGTAAAATACCATGTAGTGTAAAATACCATGAACCATGCAGCACTCAAGTTGTATTTCTGTCGTGGTATAACCCCAGCCAGCAACTAAGCACCACACAGCCACCCGCTTACTCCCCCCAGGTGGGATGAGGGAGAGAATTGGAAGGGTAGAAGTGAGAAAACTCGGGGGTTGAGATAAAGACAGTTTAATAGGTAAAAAAAAAAAAAGCTGCTCACAGAAGCAAAGTAAAACAAGGAATTCATTCACTACTTTCCATCAGCAGGCAGGTATTCACCCATGTCCAGGAAAGCAGGGCTCCATCACACGTAATGGTGAATTGGGAAGACAAAATGCCATCACCTCAAATGTGCCCCCCCTTTCTTCTTCTTTTCCTAGCTTTATATTGCTCATCAAGGCATCATATAGTATGGAATATCCCTTTGGTCTGTTGGGGTCAGTTGTCCCAGCTGTGTCCCCTCCCAACTTCTTGTGCTGCCCCAGCCTACTCACTAGGGGGGTGGGGTGAGTAGCAGAAAAGGCCTTGACTCTGTAAGCACTGCTCAGCAATAACAAAAACATCCTTGTATTGTCAACACTGTTTCTAGCACAAGTCAAAAACACAGCCCCACACCAGCTACTATAAACAAAATTAACTCTATCCCAGCCAAAACCAGCACAATTTCCCAGGAAAGAATCAATCACAGAATCACAGAATCCTAGATTGGAAGGGACCTCAAGTATCATCTAGTCCAACCTTCCTAGGTAAGAGCACAGTGTAGACAAGATGGCCAAGCACCCTCTCCATCTGAGTCTTAAGAGTGTCCAATATGGTGGAGTCAACCACTTCCAATGGTTGACTGTTCTCATTGTGAAAATTTTCCCTCTCATGTCCAGTCAGAATCTCCCCAAGAGCAACTTGTGTCCATTCCCCCTTGTCCTCTCCATGTGAATCCTTGTAAAAAGAGAGTCTCCATCTTCCTTGTAGCTACCCCTTAGGCACTGGTATGTGGTGATGAGATCCCCTCTAAGCCTCCTTTTCTCTAGGCTGAACAAACCCGGTTCTTTCAGCCTGTCCTCATATGGCAGGCTTCCCAGTCCTTTGATCATCTTGGTGGCCTTTATATTTCTTATATGTCAATATGTCTTTTTAAAGGTGACTTTTTTTTGCTGGGTAGATTCCCATCTTCTACTGTGACACATTTATAACATTGTTCATTTATTTTTCTTTAAATGTTAGGGGTTTTGGGGGATTTCTGTTCCTTTGTTTGCACACAGACAGTAGCTAAGAACAAGATTTTCAATAGGGCAGAGACTATCAGAGCTACAGTGTTAGGAATCTAATTGTCAAGCATAGAGAGAACTGGGTTTGCAATGTGTCTGTGAGGGGCCTTGTCTACTATAGGTAGGAAGGAAGATATGAGATGCTATAATAATGCTTTCATGTACATAATTCAACACAAATAGGAGTAATAAAGCCTTTAACAGCAGATTAATATTTACCTCTAAAAATAGGAACTGTCCAGGAACAAGTGAAACAGTCAAAATAAGGAGTGACCTGGTCACTGTTTGAAGGCATCATATTAGAGCCTCAGAATAGATGAATACCACCAAAACAGACCTAAAAGGACCAAAAATGAGAACAAAAGCCAGCACAGCCAAACACCACTGTAATGGAGGCAAAATAACATCTTAGTACAAAATAACTTCTTAATACAAAGAAACAAGAGGAAATGAGACTGAAATAATAACAAAACCTATGAATTTTAACATAACACAGGCTTACCAATGCTTTAAAGAGCAGTTAGCTCCTTGAGTTATTAGAAAACAATAACATACCCTTCAATTCTATTAGAAGCAGGAAAACTGCTACTTAATGAAGTGGACGATAACAAAAACAACATTCAAGGAAGAAACCATGACAGTTGAAGAGTTAAATGATGTTTTTCTACCACTGTTCACTACGAAGGTGATAACTCACTATGGAGAGATACCCTTATGTAACAGCCACTTTTTATGGAGTATGAGTCAGAGGTACTCTTGCAATTCAAGGTATGAAAACAGTAGATTTTATAATAAATTGATAAAACAAACATTAAACAAACTGCCAAGTATGGATGCCATTGCTTAAGTGTTCTAAAGAAGCTCAAGTATAAATAAAACTGCTGAAGTTCAACAAAAGCTCTTAAATGGACAAGCTCCTCTTGGATTAACAACCTTCTTACAGATTTAAACAAACTGTAGGAAAGTCAGTTGTCACAATAGACAGAAATAGCTGATGGGTTCCATTAAGGTTTAAGAGCTGTGAACTGTGAAGCTACATGATTTGTTAAGATCCTGGATTATCCAGGAGAGCCAAAACTAAACTGAAATAGAAATGCAGAGTTAGCTTTCAATACTGAGAGGGAATAAAACAATAAATGAAAGTCAGTGACTACCAGTATAAAGCAGTGAATGCAAAAAAAGACTTCCAGTGTGCCCACACTGTCTTCCACACACACCCACAAAGGACACAATGTCAGTCATCAGCTCTTGGGAAAAATGTCTTGAAAGCAATGTGACAATTATCAGAATAAGACCATCTAAGTGACCAGTGACAGTTAAAATGTTAATACAGTGTTAGTAAAGGCATAGAGAACAAAACACATTTATATTCAGGAGAGAAGGAATGTAAGAGGATAAAATAAACTCATTCCAAGATTTTGTAAGTAAGTATCACTCTCCTTTCCAGTAGGACCCCACATTTAATTTTATTATGTACGTTTTCTTACAGAGTAATATGATGCTGATTCCAACTGATTAGGTGTATGGGGCACGAGTTAAGACGACCATTTTTATACTTGCGATTCAGAGGCAGAAAGAGAAGCACAATCTTGCACATCCTTCATATTCTTTATTCACTTCCTGAAGCTAAACTACACCTTCAGATTCAGTTTTGAGTTTCTTCTACTTACTGTGTTTTTCTCATACTTTCAAAATATTTTATAGACTAAGCATTCGAGCTCCTGACTTGTGGTGCTCAGGAAGAAACCAAATAAGACACCACTGAAGACAACATGAGTGTAGTTCCCTTTGGGTCTGATTAAAAAATCTGGAAAAATTAGTAATGTCTTTCACTTCTGATTAAGAGATTATAAATAATGCTGCAATTTACCTTACTTGCTGGCAGCCCTGAGTTACAGGAGAAACAAACATACTGTGTAAAGGCTGACTGTCATGTGGAGGAGGAAATCAAGCAGTTTCATGCCTGGCAAACCTAGCTGACCATATGCTACCAACCATCCACATATCCATGGTAAAGTGATTTTTTTATTACTTTCTTCTTGTCGCTTTGCTGTAACATATTCCCTACCTTGTGCCCTGGCCATGGTGCTGAAGACAAAACCGAGCTCCAGCACATGCGTTCTCAGTTTCTTTACTGCAAGAGTGGAGCATAACCTCCTCACCTGTGGAGGTGTGGGGCCAAACTGAAGTAAAACTGTAAAGTTCATTGGATGTAAACCATGCTGCATTCAAAGGCCTTGGGAACATACATTAAACACATGCTACTAGTCTTTAGTCAGTACTCTTCTGGAGAAAGACTTCATTATGATGTACAGTCACTTGCACATAAAGAGTAATACATTGCAAGAATAGAGGTAATTCAACACACTAAGTACCCTAGCTTGTCCATTTCTATTTATGCAACCCCCCCCAGCCTCTCAGTAAAAGGGGTGATGGACACCCTAACAGGGGAACATAACTTTGGGACAGTCCTCTTTCATATAACGATGGGATTTTTGATCAGTATTCCTTTCATCAAGCCTTTTCTTCAGCAAGCCAGAATACAGCATTGTAGTGTTTGCAGTGCAGTCCCATAGTTAGCCTGACTGGCTTGAGAACTCACAGAGTAGATGAACACTCTTGAGAACGCATGTAATTCAAATTTTTTCAAGTTAATTTAAAAGGTTTTGGGGGGTGGTGGTGGTGAGGTTTTTTCAGGTGTGTTTTCAAGAGTTCATTTCATCATCTTAAAAAAAGTGTGAGAAAAAACAGTGCCAGTTCTTTTGAACATGTAACTGCTGTGCATGTACAGTACTAAGCAGACACATAATCTGTTCTCTGTCTTATCCCCTTTCTCTCCTTCTTTTGACTCCTTCCTCAACTTCTGCCTCTTCCTACATTGCATGTATAATCGAAAGTGCATTAACATAGTCCTAACATGTAACCAGCATCTTCCCTAAAGTAGGATAGGATTCTGTCTACAGATAGCACTATGATTTCTGTTAGTACAGTGATTTGTGCTCAGTTTTAGGCACCATTCAGTGCAGAAAGAGTTCTGAGTTCCTCTTTGGGATTATCAGAAAAATGTATTGTGTAGAAAGGGAAAAATACACTCTACTCAGCACTTTCTGCCAAGATTAGACTTGTGAAATAAGAGCCCCAGTTTGCCCCACAATTAGAACCACTAGCTAATCCTCTCACTCTGAGGGCTTGACTGCTTATTACTGTCTTTTCCTATCAGTTCTGCAGGTAGATGTTACGTAATATGCTGGTACTTGGTAGACTTTTTTTACAGGGTTCATTTCTTAGATAAGACTTGCCTTTTCACCTCTATTTACCTACTTTATTTAAATGTACCTTTTTTACAAACTAAATTGCTTACTTATACAATAGTTTTATAGACGCTAGTTCCTTCTTACATCATAACAGTTATTTCAAGCTATTGCAAAAAAAAAATGACAAATAAAAGCCACATTAAGAAAGCATGAATATAAAACTATATTTGATCAATCATGTACATATTGGTTTTTCCTGTCAGAGAATACAGACAAATGTGATTGACAGATATTGCGCCTCATTTATTTGAATGCAGACACATGTTTCTTATTGTCTCTGCTCTTTGCAGACATGCTTGTTTTCTGGAGTGTACTTTTTATTTTCTTAAATTTAATTGTAAATTACTCAAACAATGGCATTTCCAGAAGCTTCCACTGTATAGTTTCCTTCTCTTATTTCTGAGTTTCAGAAATAATCTATATTCCACTTCTTGACATCTATAGGCTTTGAGTACATGTGAGCAAGTGTTACATTTCCCCTGGTAGCTATCTACAGTTCTAATTTTTTCTTATTCATGAGTTCATCATGCTGGTGTGCTAAATAGTTATGCCATTCTTAAATGTATGGCCATCTTTAGTGTGTAATAAACATAGACATTTTGACAGTAGCAAAACTAACATACCTTGCTAATACCTGCATTGCAATAGATTGATGGGGACAACATAACATTCTTCTTCAAAAAGAGAAGGAAAAACATTGATGACTGAATTACAACGGGATAGTAATTATTAGAAAAAAGCCCTGCAATCATTATATATGCATTTATACACATATGACATACAGACTGACCAGTCCCTTCATATTTGGTATCACACACCTTTTAGCACATTGTACTGAAAACAATTTTTTAAAGCAACAATAGGGTGCAAAGCAGAGTTTAAGGGGTAATAAAGAAGAGCGTGTCATTACAGCTTAGCCTTTTCCTTTTATATGCCATCTTAAAGTCACAGTAAAGTCACTGCACACCCAGTTTGAGAAGAAACCTTCACAAGTGTGGCAACTTTTCTAGTGATCACACAAAAAACAGGATTGGAAAGTTAAAAGATAAACACCAAAAAATGTTGCACGTAAGAAGCAAAAGCATTAAACCTGAAACAGGTATCATGGCTTGCATAGTACTGTACACTGTAGACCATTAATCTTAATAATAATTGTTAATGAGATTTAGAGCCTTTTTGTATCTTGACCAGGAATTGAAAACCAACTTAGATAATGGTACTGAGGTTAAATCACTATAGCTTCAGTAGTCTACATATGAATGTGCTGTTTTCTTCCTAGGTAGGCACTGATCTGACTCAGATCATAACCAAATGCAGCAATTCATGTATTTTCCATTACTGCCAGTGATCACTCTGCATCAGCAAAACTATGATGACACAGGGTGAAGAAGCACAAATTGATACTGCCTGTGTTATATCAACCCTGTGGTTATATTAAGTGCTTTATGCCCCCAGGTGGAGACACTTATTCTATTCCTTAAGTACTGAAGCATTTTTTTCAATTTCAAAACAGATACTTCACACCATGTTTCAGTGCACACTTTCATTTTCAGAACAGTGAAAATGAGAAAATAATTACCAGCTTTGTGCATCGAGTGTTCTCCCAATCGCACAAATAGAGCCTGCTGCTTGCACAACTATCTTAACAAATGCCATAACTCTGCCCTCAAAGGATTTCTGCCTTCCAGAACTGTATTGTGCAGCATTAACAGGCAAATGATATTTCATTCATCTCAACACAGACATACACTGTCAATTTATTGGACATAACACTTATTTTTCATTAACTGGATTCTCACTCAAAAGATAAGGCAGTGATTGCTCTTTGCGGAAGAAAGCATCTTTGTAATTGGAACACTTTGGTACAGAGAAAACTCAGACCAGCTCTAGGGAAGGACACTGAAGAGAAGCTGATGGTTCTGAAGAAGTAGTTTTAAATTCTCAAAACACTGTGGTGATACTGAAAATGAAAACTCTTTTTATAATAGAGAAAGAACAGCACTCTCATTAAAGTAGCTGCCTGGCCCAAGATAAACACCCAGTAAAGGACAGTCATTATTTAATCTCTGTCCAGTTTCCAAAGGGAACAAACAATAAATGTTCTGGGAGGAGCTGAAGAATTAACAACAGCTGCTTGCCACAGCTGATAAAAGAGTAACGATTATGAGATTGCATATACATGGAGTTTGCACCCATCTTCACATTTGTGACTTGACTTACAGCAAGTTCCTGGTGCAAGGAAAGGGAATTCCGGTTTTTTAAGCAAATGCCCTTCAACTGTATGAACACAGGATTCTACTAACCATTTCCTAAGAAAATTAGCCTCTTCCTATAACATAGAAATAGACAGAGACATTTAGGCTCAGTAGTACAATATATAGTCATTTAAGTACATTTTACTTAATGTACTTAAATGCATAAGTATATTTTATTTTCCAGCACTTTAATATATGTGCCTTATTGCTATTAATTTAAAATAATTTCTATTTCTAAGTTTATGGGAGATTTGCCATTATTTTTTAATGAATGTTTTGTAGCTACATCTGCTGGGGGCAGACTTAGACCAAGGCAAAGGACTTCTAAAGATCTAGCGCTCCTGTTTTGTAGCAGTAGCAATGATCTGTCCACCCAGACATGAACCTGTTGTGCTAAGCACTAAACCTCTCATTCAATTATATTCCTCAACTCAAAGATATTTTAATTCAGTGTTAAAGTTAATGGTATTCACACAGAGCTAACATTTTCATTATAAATGTGAATTCATTAGTCTTATGGTAACTATCACCACTGAGTAAAATGCGACTCTTGTACATTCCAAATAATCCAACAAAAATCTGATTGTTTTAGATCAAACTATTTTGCTCAAGTAGGAATGAGTACTATATTTTGATTAGATCCATTTAAGGCAGTTTAGCTGCTGTGGCCAAGACTGACAGCTGAGAAACTTCATAAAAGATTCAGGATAAATACAGCAAGAGAAGAAAACTAGAAATCTAAGGCCATGTAAGGAGCCATGGTAGAAATCTTCCTAATAAAAATATAGCATATTTTGGAACTTCTCACATCTTATATAAAAAAGGCATTTGTCATTCAGAGGACTAACAGTTCTGGCAACATAAAGCTTTCTTGACAACCATACACTGATTCCACCACTTCGTTTCACCACTTTTAAAAAAAAAAAAAGCTGTGCTAATTTCAAATCACTCTTCATAGAATTTGGCTTGAGAGCATAACGAAATTAAAATTCTAAGTGTTTGCAGGCAACGTAACTAAATAGCCATGAAAAAGGGCCAGAGTAAAGTAAATCTTACTGTTCCACAGCTATGCTTCTACTGAAGTCCCACTCAGGTGGGACACAATTGCTTTTAACCATCTGAGAAGTGTAATGGTAAACACAGATTTAATATGATTAAGAAATGCATTCAAGTTGATATAGAAACTGAGAAAGCTGTTTCAGATTACTTTTTGTAAATCACAATGTTGATGGGTTCACACAGTCACTGAGACACTTGCAGTTGCTCTGCATTACATTATGATCACCAGGAGGCATTAGATCCAAAAAAACCAATGTAAGCTTTGTGTTCAGGGGCTCTCCACTTCCCAGCTGACTGGGCTCTCTCTTTCCTATTAGGGGTCCCTCTGATTTACTAGCTGACTTTCTCAATTATTTAGCCTCAGCAGGAATGGAGAGATATATACCACCACATTCCCACAATTTTCATGGTGAAGACACTCTCAAAATTTATGTTTAAACCTTCTCAGGCTCCAGCAACATTTCTGAGGTCAGTGTTGGCCTAAGTCTGACTCAGCACAGTCAGCTGGAGTTAGATAAGTTCAGAGCATGCCAAACATACGAGTCTCTTCAGGGAGTTTAAAAGCAAGTGTCATGGTTTAACCTGGCAAACAGCTAAACACCATACAGCCACTCACTCACTCCCCTCCTCCCCTCCAGTGGGATGGGGGAGAGATTCAGAAAAAAAAAAAAAGTTAAAACTCGTGGGTTGAGATAAAGACAGCTTAATAAAAAAGTAGAGGGAAAGAAAAAAAAGTAGTAAAAATAATAATAGAACATACTAAACAAGTGATGCTCAATACAGTTGCTCACCACCCGCTGACAGATGCCCAGCCTATCCTGAGCAGCGATCCTTCCTTCCCACCCCCGCTAACCCCCACCCTGCGCATGACATTAGATGGTATGCAATAGCCCTTTGGCCAGTTGGGGTCAGCTGTCCTGGCTGTGCCCCCTCCCAACTTCTTGTGCACCTGGCAGAGCAGGGGAAGCTGAAAAGTCCTTCACTGGTATAAGCACTGCTTAGCCCCAACTAAAACATCAGTGTGTTATCAAGATTCTTCCAGTACTAAATCCAAAACACAGCACTATGCCAGCTACTAGGAAGAAAATTAACTCTATCCCAGCTGAAACCAGGACAGCAAGGTTTCTTAGTTCTTGGGTTTATAGTGCCAAGGAAGGAGACAGGACACAGACAGTCAGCTTATAGCAAAGTCACTGATTATAAAGCATGTGCATTAACGTATCTTTAAACACTGGGAATTTTCTTCTGGAAACCTCAGGCACAATGCATCATTTCAGGCAGCACTTTTTGGACTGATCTCATTGAGAGGCCTCTGTGCTATTTTAGAGTTCTAATGCTATTTTATAACATTACAACAAACCTCAATAGAGTATAATTTGGTGTTGCAATTCACCATGTAAGCTCTTTAAGCACTATACTCCAACAAGTACAGTATTTCCAATGAAGAAAATAAGCCTATTTGCTGGCCTGCCTAGAAAGAACTGTTTAAAAAGTTGTACTTAGGTGATAACCACACTGTTTTAGCAAAGTGAATGATGCTAAAGATGCCTTTACTAAGTATAGTGTCCTCTAAATGTACGTGAAGAGTCCACATGTTAAACATGTTTCATGGATTCACTTCTTTGTTCCTTGTCCCAAGTAACAAGTGATAGGACAAGAGGAAATGGCCTCAACTTGTGCCAGGTGAGGTTTAGATTGGACATCAGGAAAAATTTCTTCACAGAAAGGTTTGTCAAGCATTGGAACAGGCTGCCCAGGGAAGTGGTTGAGTTACCGCACCCCTAGAGGTATTTAAAAGACAGGTAGCTGTGGTGCTTAGGGACATGGTTTAGTGGTGGACTTGGCAGTGTTCGGTTTACAGTTGGACTCAATGACCTTAAAGGTCTTTTCCAATATAAATGATTCTGTGATTCTGAAAGATGCAGACAAACCAGGAACAAAGTCCAGCCAAAAGCTTAAGCATGTAGCCTAGCTTTACTAGCATCTACATGAGTTATAAGATAAAATACAGGAAAATGCAATATGGTCTAACTGTCATTTATTCGTATTAAGATATTTTAGTTGTGTCTCACAAGAGTTTGTAATTCTCCAAAGATTAATATAGGGAATCTGCTCACTGAGTTTGTAGTTCTCAACCTCATTTATGTTACTGCTATTGTAATAGATATTAACACTGCTACCTGTTGGAAAGATCCTGTCTACACACACATAAAATTAATCCCATTAGACCTCACTTTAAGGTCACACATCCTTCACTAAATCAATCGTGTCTCTAAATGTTTAACTTTGCTTGAATGGGAAAAGCACTAACCCAAAACAGCCCTGTCTCCAGCTGAGGCTGAGTAAATTACCAGAAAATAAGAGTTTTGGCCATGCAAGGATTTCAATTGCATTATCAATTCACAGAGGTACATGAT
This sequence comes from Gorsachius magnificus, assembly GCA_034008185.1. Classification (NCBI taxonomy): domain Eukaryota; kingdom Metazoa; phylum Chordata; class Aves; order Pelecaniformes; family Ardeidae; genus Gorsachius; species Gorsachius magnificus. The sequence continues at coordinate 4,417,419 of CM067086.1, read as the reverse complement.
ATTGTCAGTCTAACCTATTGAAACTCCAAACTGCAGAAAGGTTCATGGATAGAATTTTTAATCACTCTTTTGGTCTGTCTATATTTTTCCCAAGTCCCTAGTACTCAAATTTATTATGGCTGCAGAACAACTGACTCTCCAACACATGGAGAAATAAGGTGATTAGGATTTTAATACAAGAGTTCTTAATACAAAATTAAGGTACAGGAAGTAACCTAGGTTACAGAAAGTCTGCCCTAGGATTCAGGGCATTCAACATCCTGTTAGTCCCCTCCCTAATTCTAATTCATTCCTTTTGTGTTCACCTCACCCCACTCCATCTCCCCAAAGTATTATACATGCTTTATCTTCCCGCTTCAACTCCAACACATGCTCCTATTATCCTCCCCCAATGTCAAAGACCATCCACCTTCCTCCTGGGCCTGGGTACGAAATGACAGGAGACAGCTTTGTCCCTCACATACATGCAGGGCTCTGCCTCTTCCCCTTTCCCTTCCTGCTGTTACAGAACTGAGAGGATAGAGAACCAACAGGAAGTCTGATCCGGTTTCAACCATGTGGGGCAGGAAGGATTAGCTTTCAGTTTCTGTGTTAGTGCTCTTTTCTTCTACAGGAGGTTTGACAAAAACTTTCTCTCCAGTATACACTCGTCCAAACGCTAGTCCATTCATTATAAGAATGTCAGATATGCTCTGTGTGTCACCTGCAGCAACACGAAGCAGTTGCTTCTCTCTGGAGACCAGGAAGGAGGAAAGCTTTAAATTCAAACAATGCCTGCAAGTCACACAAGACAGAGATCCGAGATCTCTCAAGATCTGGCCACACTGGCATCAGTGTAGGCCTAAATTAAAGAGGATTCTTTGCAAATTCTTACCATGTTTCCTTCCTCCTCCTTCCTTGAACATGAGTAGTTTACTACAACTTGTCCTTTAATTGCCAACATGCCATGAAGTCAGAATCTTTTCTCTCTCTATTCTCATTCACTATGCTGTAAGACAACTTTATCATACAAATGAGATTATTTCTATCTTATGAAAAGCAACTGCTTCCTCTAGGCGACAGCATTTGATATCCAACAACAAAAAAGCACTTAATAGCCTTAGCATGAGACATAGCATCTGTTTACACAGAGGAGAAATTTATAACATTCTATTTCCAAGCAAAATGCACCTTGCTTCATCTTGCAGTTGAAGACAATCAACATCAGAAATACTGTTCTTTTTCAGAGTAACATCACACACCCTTCAGAGCCCCTCTGTGGTTACTCATGAAAAAGCATTCCCATAGCCTTCAAAAGGCCTGGGCTTTCAACCAGCATCCTGTGACCTACATAAAATCCATAAAATTAAACTTCCTCCTCAGGATCAGCAGTTTTCTGAAAAGAGGAAGAACAGTATCATTTACTTTGTGTTCAGAAGGCAGAAAGCAAAGCAGCCAAATGGGACTGTAACAAAGCAAAATATATTTCAGATAAGGAGAAAAAGCTGTTTACAAATCTTAAATCTAGTGAATCCTTTTCTTTTGAATACAGTACTTATAAATTTTCCTTTCAATGTTTCCCAGCTTCAGATGGTCATCTGTGAGTACAGCACTATGAATAGAATTTCATATGTTCTCATGTGACTCAATACCCTGGGGCATTCACTTTTTTTTTTATTTTTTCTGCAATTCCAGTTGTACTGAGATAACAGTTAATATCTGGGGAAATAAGCAAAGTAGGATTATAAAATGGATCCAAGTTTATGATGAAGAAATGAGTTAAAGCCAGATCCATTTAGCAAAGGGCCAGTAGCTTGAGAGAAGATTAAAAGTCCAACCGTCACTGTGAACTAGAGTGAAGTCAGTCTCGAGAAGTTTCCCCTCAAACTGAGAAGAACGTGAACTGCTCTTCCAAGCTAAACTAAGAGAAACCTTAGGATTAACCTGCCAGATATGGCATCAGACTATAAAAGTGTCAGAAAGACAGGAATGTTTTTTCTGTCTCTTTCTAGACAATGCCACCAGTTGGGCATATCTAAAGAGTTCATATTTCAATAGCAAAGAAGAATGTGATAACTGCCATTGAATCAGTATTTTGTTCTGGTGTCCACATCCTGTCAAAACAGCAACATATTCACACCTTCCTGGAGAGTATGTTATAACATTCATTCATAAACTAGGCATTAAAAGAAAGACCAGCAGGGTCTGAGGGACCCTGGGCTCTACTGTCGAGACCTCTGATTGACATTAGAAGAGCCCGGAAATTCAGTTTACTATAAAGCCAGGTGGTCTTTTTCATTACCACTGGGATAAAGGCATAAATTTATTCCATGTTTCACAGGAAAAAAAAATGTATTACCATTGTTTCATTGATTAATAAAATTATAATGAGGATCATATTATTAACATTTTGTTGAACTCCTTTATTAAAACAAAGCCAATGGGTACTTGGAATGAAGTTTCTGTGTATATGGTTTACTGAATCAACTCTTCATAACTCATGGACCTCACACAGAAATAATTGCCTCGCTGTGGTATTTATGACCAAGATCAATAAATTAAACATGGTGGGAAAAACAATTTGTAACTCACCAGGGGAAGACGCAAACTTTATCAAGAAAGTACCAGAACCCAGACACAGTCTGTCCTCTGCCAGTAGATGGCATCACTACTTCTCTTTAGGAAGAGGGATCAAGGAAAAACATCCATGTTATCAGCAAGAGCTGTGGCAGCTACGTAGATATTTTTTCTCTTTTATTTTTGCATAAAATAGAATCATTTTCCCTAGGTGCTGTTTTTGTGTTCCAGTAGACAACAGACAAAATTAAGACCATACACAACCTGACCACACCAGGAGACTGAGAGAAAGACAGAAAATATTGAATCTCACTGTAATGGCAAACTAAGGATCTGGTACCTTGTGCATGTGAAAACAGTGCATAGAGAGAATTTACAGAGACAGTCCTGCATCTAATTCAAAACCCCCTCAAATTTCTAGATAATGAATAATTACTTATGAAGTTTTCACATACAAAACTTACTTTGTACACTTCTTTCTTTAATCTTAGCATGCAGATTGGACTCAGGCCCTGAATCACAACATTTTTAAACAACTCTTATATTTCTACAAATAGATGCTAAGCAATGCAATAATTCTTGAATAATCTTATTAAACAGAACTACAGCCCCTAAATAATTCATAATGGTATGAAGCTGCATCAAGGGAAGTTCAGACTGGACATTAGGAAGAGGTCCTTCACGGAGAAGGTAGTAAGTCACTGGAACAGCATCCCCAGGAAAGTGGTCATGGCACCAAGCCCATCAGAGTTCAAAGGAGCATCTGGGTGACACTCTTAGTCATATCATTTAGTTTTAGGTAGTCCTGTGAGGAGCAGGGAGTTGGACTTGATGATCCTTGTGGGTCCCTTCCAACTCGAGATACTCTATGATATGTATTAATATCTATCTGATATGTAATACTGCATATTAAACAACTACAGCTCTCTACAGCTAAAGAGGGTTGCAACAATATTCTAGCATAGGTTAATTTTAGTTGGAAATGTCTAGGTTTGGCTCTGTGTAAAATACTACTTCGTAAAGAAATGCACACTAGAAAAGTATTTTTGGAAATAGAAATGACACTTCAATAGAAATAGTTTATAAACATGTATCAATGAAATAAAATAGGACCTCAGAATCAGTTGGGTAAAAAATGGCTATAGCACATGTAGTACTTCATTGTCTCACTGTTTTGGATTTTTTGGCTTTAAATGTTTTTTCTCTGCTACTTTATAGAAGATACGGTATAACTGCAGATTTTAGGATAAAAGTATTTGGCACTCAATCTGAAACTCGAAGGTTTCTTATACCTGATAGATAGCAATTCCTTAATATGTTTTAAGTCTTGTCCTGTACCTTACAATAATAGACTGTTTAAAGTTGGCATACCTTAACACAAAGCCGTATTTTTTGCACCATCGTAGAATCATTAGTCTATTTAAGCAAACTTCAGTGATGTTCTGTACAGCAACTCCTATATTCAGTCCATAATGACAAACAGAGAAAGAGTAAGAAATATACTTGATTTGGGAGAGGTAATAATACTAAATTTTCCATGTAATCAATGGTTAGAGAAAAAACAAACTGTCTGCAAGTTAGCATCCCAAAAAAAAGTAATATAAGAACATACAGTCATCTGCAGGATTAGTCTGACAGAAGAATATATTGCCCCAAAAGACAGAACCCTACCAGGCCTATTTTTCACTACACTGGGGCACTAATTCACTGCTCAGAGAGAAAACATGTTATTTGTGATGTTTAAAAATCATCCCAGACCAAAGGTGCTTGAGCAATCAGTTCCATCTGTCTCCGCATACCAGAAAGGGAGGATCTGCAGCTCCTCCCCAGACTTCCTGGCTCCAGAGCTGAGCCACTTAAAGGAACGGTGCTCAAAAACCACACAGCCTCCTGCCGGGCTAACTGAACTCTCCTGCAACCACCCTGGTTTCTCTGCAAACTGAGAGGACCCACTATGCTGGCGGAGGCAAGAGCTGGAGCTTCCAGTTCTGCTGCGTAAGAACTAGAAGTCCCTCAACAACTGCGACTGAGCGAAGGGATCTTCATGCATCGTCCATCAACACAGTGGCTCACTGTGATTAGCTGTGCTCAGTTCACTGATTCACTGCGGCACTGTTTGCTGCTGCAGCAGCTTCCAGCTTCTCACTGCGACAGTGTTCACTCCCCAGGCAGCTTTTCAGTCACCACTTCTCCGTTATGCTTTTCCATCTCTCCCCCACGCACTGCCGGCAAAAAAAGTGCAGATGCTAGGTGACAGGATGAATTGAATTAGTGGAGCCACAGTAACTGACTGATGAAAAAGGCAGGTAAAACAGTCATTTATACAGTATTATAATTTATACAGTAAATTCTACAATTTATGCAGTCGTTTAAGCTAATCTGTTTTATTTGCATTGCCTCAAACTAGGAATGCGATTTTTCAAATGTCAGCTGATGTGGGCAAATACACTGAATTGTTGAAAGTATAACCTTATTTCTGAACTGTAAAATTAAGAAGGAAGTTCTTCCCAGCTTGGCACCCAATCTCCAGGAACCCAGGTCAAGCAGCAATGTGACCTGATACACTCCAGCACTTGCATCCAGCAGCTACCTACTCTGCAGTGCACATGACTCATCTCTATAGATATGAAGAAAGCGAGCACAGGGAGCAAATGAAGGTGGATAAAAAGGTTGGCTGGAAGAAGACAAATACTAAAAGTGTAACTGTAGACAGCAGCTGCAGTTTCAGCAGAGGATTAGCTGTGTCAGCCATCTGGGGAGGGAGTTGATTAGTGGGGAGAGGAGGAGCTTGAAAAGGTTTTTCTAAGTGATCAGAACACCATTATTTTCCTAATGAAAAGGTAAGTTCCTTTCCTGTAGGTACCATTTTCAGAGACAGTTTTGTACAGAGCTCTCTCTTTAGCAGTAATGCCAATAGACTTTGCAATCTTGGATGAGTCACTTCTCCATTTCTCACAGCAAAATTACCACCACTTGCCTCCCTAGCCCTGTGAGAAAATGCAAGCAGCAGACAGCCTTTATACTGTGTTTCAAAGATGAAACTATTTGAATAAGCGTTAAGCAGTTGTATCCTGTCAAATTCATTGGCAACATATGGTGGGGGTGAAAAAACAGAGACATTGCACAGGAAATGGAAAATAATAGGAAGGACCTCCCCCTGGTGGGAATTCCTTGACCACAGAAAGGGGGAAAGGGCAGGAAGCCTGTGAACAGTAATACCAGTCTCTCTTCATCACCATGTTTGCTCCCCTTATTCCTGGGCAAGCCCAAAGAACACAGACCCAAGCTTGTTCCCATAGGAGTGTGACAGTTGCCAGTCTCATGCCCTGTGTGACCTCTAATTAGCTCCTCTGTCAGCCAAATGTGCTGTTCAAATTCCAGAATCCTGAAAAAAGAAGCAATAAAACAGTCTGTGACCTCAAAAATTTGCTATTTACTTTTCTGCAGTAATGTACGTGAGCTTCTGGTTTCCCATTGGCTTTTCACTGCTTATATTCCAACATACTTCAAAGTGGGCACTCAAAACAAGACACTGCGAACTACTGCATTGTAAAGCATGCACCACGATCCAGGTCACTTACAATAAACTGAGGGCACTGTAACTTATTAACCAGCTTTCTCTCCTGGCATTGTTCACAGTTCTACAGAACTGCTGGGAGCCTGCTGCAATCACCAGCAACCAGCCTACCTCGGGACGTTATTCTGGGGTACTACCAGCAGGAAAAGCTCGTTTCCACAGATTTCTTTGAAGTAAGAATTACAAGATGGCTTCAGATATGGCCTATTAACAATCCAGTATTAAGCTTTGCAGACACTTCCCCATGTAATGATTTATCTTTCAGACTCAGTGCCGTAAGACACCTGATTGTGAATTCTCAATGAATGCTAATCTAATTTGGAGTGTTTCTTTTAAATTATCATTAATCCAGTGCATTTTTTTGCCACAGATACATGGAATGATGACCATGACTGGAAGGTTTTAAATTTCCCCTTCTAGCTGACATAGTAGGCAGAATTACAGGATATCTGCTACCTAGGAGAGGCAAACATCTCCAGGGAAAAAAAGGGAGCCATCAAACTGTAAAAGCAAATAATGCTGGTTGTGAAAATCATGTGATGCTACTGTAAAGGTGAGACTGACTTTGCTCCAAAATGGGAAAGAACTGCTACCTCCAGAGGGAAGCGAGCATGGGGTTTACTTTCTGGAATCATGATGGGCCTGGAGCAGCAGCGCAATAGCAATTTCCAAAGGGCAGGAACTCTACTGCCACCCAGTGAAGTTATAATAAAAAAACCATGAGAAAATTAGAAGCAACGTGACTGTGCAGAACTAGCTCAGAGTGAGCTGTCGAAGGCAGCAACACAGCTGATCTTGAACGAAGATGGAAAGAAAGTTACATGAAGACAACTTTCTACCACAATTTTTCACATGCTGCTTGCCCTGGCATGACACAGGTTAAAGTCACAGACATCACAGTGGGACTATTTAAGCAACACAGAACAAGATAACATATTACACATAACTATCAGGAATAAGTTTTTCCTTTCTTTTTGTCATAGAAAATCTGCCATGACAGAAAAACCACCAAGATAACTGCATTGATTTAATTACACAAGTAATTTCTCACCATGTAGCCCTCAGAAATCTGGAGTTACAATTTCCTCAGGTAAGCATTGATGGAAAAAAGATATACACTTAGAAGTAAACACTGCCTCCATTCAGAATCATCCACAATGAAAAAAAAAAGTCTGTAAATGCATCTTTCAAGTTTTTGGTTTCAGGTTTTAAGCACTGAGATCTGTAAGCATTTAGTACTTCTGGTTTTGCAAAGGACTGCAACAAACACAGGAATATGGCCATGAACCTTGCTGATGAACCTCCTTAGTCTGGTGTTATGCACAGTCCAGACATACAATTTAATCCTTTTTGTGTGAAATTATAATAATGCTGATGACAGTGTAACACAGGTACAAATTCCAGAATTGCCCTATCCCAGGAAGCTACAGGACTGTGCTGCTTTTCATGTGCTTTATTTCTGTTTCCATGAATCAATTCACAGCATCAGTAAGGCAGGACGAAGGAGTATTGCTGCACAGACTAGGAAACAGTCTAACGGTGATCAGCGCGCCCTGGTGAAACATGAGAGATGGATTTGTATTCCCACTGACTGAGGAAGGAACAGAACTCTTTCTGATTAACTTCTCTAAGATGACAGGAGTTAATCAGATTTGCTTTCGGCCACACATCATTCAGTAGGCAAAAAATATTCAAGAAGCATACGGAGAATTTTTCTAATGCCAGCATTTGTACAGTCTTGGCAATTGCAAATGACAAGTGTTCCCATCAGTAAAAAACAACAGTTATTCCATGCCCCAGAACAGATTGCCTGGCATTGCTTGTCACTATGAACAGTCATTCTGCTGGTCTATTAGGGGTAATTATAGTAACTGGATAAAAAGATCTTTTCTGGTTTTTTCCTGCATTCTTTTCATGATTCCCAAATTGCCACTGCATAGGAAATAAAATACTGGTGTAAATTACTGGCCCTATTAAACCAAACAGGAATAGAAGAATATTGTTACTTTTATTTAGAAATACTATTTACAATTAAAATCCTGTTCAGCTGAGCTGAAGTTAACATCAAAATGGTTTCTAGCCAATAGGTTCTTACTAGCTGACAAAAGTCTACAGGCTACATTCTTCAGAAGCCGTAAACTGCCTTTTTTAAAAACGCTAAGTAAGAACACAGCATCTTGCTTGATTCAGACTAAACTTTCCCCATTTATTCCATGCACATGGTATACACTGAGAAAAATGTTAACGCACATCTGCGACTTGTCTCTTCTAGGTGCGGTTAGACTGCACATTAGCCTACTTTGGGGAGTTTCTTTTTGTAAATTCCTTTACCTGCATTTCCAGCCCTGGTAAATGAGCAGGGTATTTGTTGATCTGCTGTATTGCTTGGCAGGGGAGAGCCCATTCCCATTTTCCACAAAAGCACGCCACAGAGTGTGCTCACTCAAATTCTGCACAGAGCAAGAGTCCATAAACCATATTCATAAAGCTTTATCACTATGAAAACAAGTACAGTTCTTATGTTTTCCTTTTTTTCCTGTACATTAAATCAGACTTTGCAGGCTAGACGGCCAGGCTGGTTAGGAAAATTAAAGAATCTTATCATGTTGGACTCCAAGATCACAGAATAGTTGCGATCTGTTAAAGCAATAGAAATAAACACACAAGGAAGAGGTTAAAACCCTGTCTCAATATCAGCTCCAGATACCTAGTGTTGTTTTTAAGCTCTTGAAATAACAGAAAGCAATGACTCACCCATGAGACTATTAGCAATTTTTTAAAACCCAAGCCATATTTCTAGCTGACATTCTTAATGCAGTCTACATCTTGTAACAAAAGCCTTAATTTATGAACAATTACAAAGCTACTTAAGACCAGATACTAAAAATTTAAGAGCAGGTGTTTGGAATCTAGCCAGGTATCATGAAAGACCTGCTCAAACTGAAAAATCCTAACACAGAAACTTCCCATCTCCTGCATGATGGTGCGTACACCATATTATAGACACACAGGTGCTCATTACCTAGTACAATCAAATTTTCTAGAACATACTTCATTCTATCTCGATAACATTACACTACTATTCTCCTTGATTTTTAGCCAAGAATTTAACAAATTCACTGCAATAGTCCTTTTTGTGAGAGGTGAGAAGGAAAAGGTAATAGTCATTTGGGCTTTCTTTTTAAAGTATACATTGGCTTCATCAACTATTATGGTGGCTCTAAAGCAGGTTTTAGTTGAGTTCTGCAAAAATAATTTTGGTGCTCCCCAACAGAAAGTGTTCAGGCACTGAAAAAACAGACATGAAACTCAGTTCATTAATATGATTTGCTTAAGTAACATTATTGTGTCTGCAATTCAAATATATTTTTTCTATCTGACTAATGGAGATTGTCTACTAGAAGTATATATCAGTTTCTCAGGGCCCGTACTAAATGAGGTAATATCTGTATTCTACAACTAGCCATACACACAACCTTCTTGAAAAATGATGCTTCCTTGGAAACAGAAATGGTATAGGAATTCCCAGAATACAGCTGCCACTAGCTGGATGACTGATTTCCCATCCCATCACAAATGGGATTAACCATCACCCTATAAACCTCAATGCTATCTTAATTCATCAGTAGATATAAAGTCAATAAATGGAAATGTTGCCTTCCTTTCCTTTGGGCTGACTGACCATTCTGGAGGAAAAAAAAAGAATACCAAGATACTTTGTTGGTAGGCAACTGATTCATTAAATATCCTTCTAGCATTTGTTTCTGAAAAAAGGGCTTACAGTCCTTCTATTACTAGTTTCTAAAAAAAGTATGTTGTGACTTCAACTTTTGCACTCAGGTATTTAAGCATACCATATTTCTAAGATTTAAGGTTATATGGTTATAATTATGGTTTTGTTTCTGAACTAATACTTCAAATTTGATAATTTTATTTTTCATCATTCACCTCACCATAAATGAGAGTCAAAGAAAGTAACAAGTCACCAACTGATGATGATCTATTTAGAGCACTCAATGACAAGGCAGTTCCTCAATTAATATGACACTACTAAACCACTTATTGTTTATGATAACAAGTATATTAAAATGTTTATTTTAAGTCAGACACTGGTAGTGAAGTAAGCATTCCACTCCTGTTTTTCTTTTTAACGTTACTAGATGTCAAAAATACACAACTTATACTTATATTCTGCAGTACTTATTTGCTCAGTTTATTAGCATTCTAGCCTCAGCATCTTTTATTATTTATTAAATAAAATTATTTTATTATGTATTTATTATCTGGTGGCATTTAATTTTGATTTGCTATGCTTGGGTTTTTTTCTGTGTGGTTGGAAGATTTTTTCCTTTTTTTAAGCTCTAGATTTTTTTGTCACATACACATACATTTTAAAGATGTTTGCTAAACATGTTTAAAATAGAAATATCTGAATGTGAACAGAGAAAAAAGTTTGTTAAGTAAGGTCATGCTCTTAATGCTTCTTTTGGCAAATTCTGATCCTTTATTTCTTAAATTTGCCACTTCCTCCTTTATCATCACCATTTGACTCATCTTTGCTATAACCTTAGTTCTCCTTTTACAGCAGTGGGAAATCACCCTGGGCAATATTAATTCTGAGAAGGTATTAGATTTATCAGAGCAAGTTATATGCACCAACAGCTGGATTTTGCCTTGATGGATCCCCCCACTGGCACCCTCCAATCATGTGAGCTATCGCACCATGTCTTCATTATCCCAATGAGGTGACAGCCCTATAACTACACTCAGACTTTTCTAACTCCTGCTTGTTCTCCACGCTGCATTCATCAGTGTAGAGGCATTTCAGAGAAGCACCCAAGCATGCCAATTCCTCAGAACAGGCAAGACAGCTTTTACAATAAGGCTGCTCTACAGCACTGTCTTCTTCTCATGTCTAAACTTGAGATTCCACTACAGCTCCATTTTGTTGATTGCTATGCCCTTTTGATTCCCATCACCTGGGTCCTTGGCTTGCCTACTCTTTCCTTGGCTTGATTTCTCAAATATCAACTTTCCCCCATTGTTTCTAGTTTAAATTTCTGCCTATCGTATTGGCTGCTTGAGATGCTCCACTGGCCACTGGAAATGCTCCATTTGATGGTACTTCCAGCTCATCATCAGGCATGAGGGCTATGAATTCTGTAACTGCAAGTCATGAGGTGGGGCTGGAGCCTTCCTCCTCAGGTGAGAAGTCACCAGCTTCCAGCTTTTGCCATGATGGGAGTTTCCACCTTCCGAATTCATAGGTACAGGCTCTTCCCATCTCTCCGCTACAGTTGAAGGTTGAGGTTTGTGAAGATGCAGGGTGTCAGAGAAGTGCCAGTTGATAATTTTCTCATCCCTTTTGATTCTGCACAGTTTACTGTCCTCCTCCTGTAGCTCTTCCACTTGGAGGCACAGCTCCTCAACAGCTTCACAGCTCTTGGCAGGCCAGAAGACCAAATGCTCTAGCCCCAAGCACTCTGTGCTGCCTCAGACTTAAGCAGCTGCATCCTCCTTTTGAATCATAGAATGGTTTGGATTGGAAGAGACCCTTAGAGGTCATCTAGTCCAACCCCCCTGCAGGGAGCAGGGACACCGGTAACCAGATCAGGTTGAAGTTATGTCTGAGTCCAAGAGTCCAATAGTGAAGGGACAGTGACTCCAAAACTTCAATTTGAATGTAAAACAGGCCTTGATTCATTGTTTTTCATTTTCTTTTAAAAAGAAAAGATAACACTCGCTGAAATTTGGTACTTGCTTTTCTTAAAAATAATTAAAGCAAAATTAAAAAATAATCTAGCTTTTCCCCCAGCTCTTTGTTTTCATGTATCACCTAATTAATAATAAAAAACACTGCAGACAAATTCAATGACCTGTTGATAAGATTTCTACAAGTAACTTCCTTGCTCATGTATAAGCAGGAATTCAAAAATATCCAAGCATGTATCACTAGGCCCACTTGCTCTTCAACAGTAACCTCTTGCTTACTACTCATCAGGAATGTACCAGTCATGTCTGTGTAGTTTTTACAACAACAAATAAAATACATCAATACTCATAAATGTATTTTTACAAGTAGACAAGTGTTGCTGTGCTACACCTGAGTATTATCAGGGAATAACTCCTATGAAGCAGTAGAGCTTGTCTATGTATGTCAGGTCCATTTTTTTTCCTGTTGTAAAGCCAAAAGTGAAAACTTGTGAAATTTTTTTCTAAATAATTAATTCGCACGCAGATTGAAGAAGAATTTTTTGGCTTTCAACCTCAGAAGTGCCCAAATCACTTTGCACAATTGCATATAAAATATGGGTAGTGCTGTTACTGTGCTGTCGAATGTGACAACCATTCTGTACTGAGCAATATTTCAAGCACCATCCAAATGCAACCATACAAATGTCACCTCTGCCTACAGAACTTTATAAATGAAGCAATATTAATAAATTAAGGGACAGTGGAGTGCATGCAGAAGCAGCCAAGTATACCTGAGGATTACAATAGGGAGTTCTGGGTGGGCAATCAAGTTTAAACTGCACAACTGCCAAGGCACACGGATTCTCTGTACGATAAAACGGATTTCCGGTCCCACACTGAGGGAAACCAAGAAACTTTTGCCTATAACCAGACAAGAAAAAATGTTGCTATTGCACTGTTTATATATTATATGCTATTATACCATTTACCAAATCATTTTGACTTCTGCTCACAGAAGTTTATGATTAGGTATGTGGGAGGTCATATATTTCCACTCCAAATTTCTGAAGATAGCATTTTCATAGGAATTATCATGACACAGAATGAATACTCCTCTCCTAGGCTGCTTGGTAAAAGAAAGACTCTCCAAGCCTTTCAAGCAGAAGTGAAGATCCCCAAACACATGAGCTACTGTGAATCTAAAGGGCCACTAAGTACCATTTTAATTACCTATTTATCTTGTATCCAACAGACCATAAGAGTAAAAATGTATCTTGCCCCTTTATATTGTACTATGCTTAATGAAAGGATTTTTTTTTCCAAATCACCTGCAGTTTTAGGGGTTTCCTTTCACAGAGTATAACCAGTATTAAATACTTTTCAGAGGGGGCAGCGCACACCAAATTTCTTTCCATCCTAGCCTTTGCATACTGTACAGGTTTATAAGTTGTGCAGTGCTCTAATGATGTCAGCCTTTTAGTATAAGCTGACCCCAAAGAAACATGACAATAGGCCACCATTCATAAATGTTGTTATTCAGAATGGCTGCCACCCTCCTTATCTTTAAACAGGCCAAACCTCAAAAAGGTCAGCATTTCCTAAAACACTTTTTACAACATATGAAGAGGCGGAAATTATTTTCTAGCAACATAAGGGTGTTCTCAGGAGAAGTGGCTGCAGCTCTGTGGTGCCTACTCAGCCTACACAAAGGCCTACATAGCAGAGACAATGCAAAGCTACATGGATTTTGGCATTGATAAAGAAGCCAGTCACTCAGTGACAGGTTTTAAAGGTGAATAGAACAACCATAGGCCCATATCTAGTTTTCTGTAGTACAGGCTGGTACAGAGGAAGTAGTCATTTTGTCCTTGCAAATGGTTGTTAAAGGTACCCTGAGAGACACAGGTCCTGCCATAAACACTTGTAAGCTGAACATCAGTAAAACCAGATCCACTTTAGTGCTATCATTTCCTCTCCTAGAATCCTCATCTTTTGGTTGGCACAAATAAGTATCTTCCTGCCTGGCAGAAGAATGTTAACCATAGACTGCTTAGGAAGTCTAAATGAACAGTCCAGTGATAGTGGGAATTAATAGTGGAAGTCAGGAATGGAAAAGATTAAACGATAGCTCCCTATCCCTAAAGCAGAATTCACCTTGCTGTGCAACTCAGGGGAAGGCAGAGAAACCAGATCTTGCAAATTAGTTATAGCATTTTAGGCCTTGCAGGAAAAGCTCATCCTAAAACAGAAACAGCCTCTGCATCCCATGATTTCAGAGATAGGAATCCTGTCAAAGCTCTGTAGACCTCTAGGTCTTAACCTTCTACAGAATGCTGTTTACCATCTCTGACTGCCTTGAAAGTTTCTCTGCCTTGGACTGGAGACATCAACTCTTCTCCTAATTGCTAGCCTCCCAATGATTGCAATCCTTCTGCCTGGCACTCGGGAAAAGCACTTGCACAGTAGGCAGTAGCAGAGAGCATCTGATATTTTTGCCTGGTCCAGAGCTAAGGGAGGCCTTGGCACATGAAAGGGATGAGGAGAAGAGAGAGCTGAGGGAGGATTGTTCAGATCTTGGCCAGAAGTCATGCCCTCAGACAGCAGGAAGGAAAGATCACTAGAATAAAAAGCAATTAGTTATAGCTATTTGAACAACTAATGGTTACTAATAGTAATCATTCTCTTTAAGGAACTATTTTTCTTATCTTACTAAAGAATACAAAGACAATTGGCGGGAGGCAAGCTAAGAAATCAGAGCAACTTAATACAATTCCTGAAACGTTTTGAATGTAGGAGATGCTAGTATTTTAAACAATACCTAAGGAATCAAAATACAATTGCTCTACTAAGCCACAGAAAGATTTTTAGGGATTAGGCTTTTCCAGCAGCAGACTGAAGGTTAGCAACATTTGTTTGAAATTAACTATTTCAAACTAATCAGAACACTTGATATACAGGTAAGATCTTGGTATTTCCTCTAAGGGAGGCTCCCAGGAAACAAGAGACCAGTCAGTCTCACCTCAATACCTGGGAAGGTAATGGAGCAACTAATCCTGGAAGCCATTTCCAGGCACATGAAGGACAAGGAAGTCATCAGGAGTAGTCAGCATAGATTCACCAGCAGGAAGTCACACTGGACCAACTTTGTAAGCATCTATGATTAAATTACTGGCTTTGTAGATGAGGGGAGAGCAGTGAATATTGTCTACCTAGACTTCAGTAAGGCTTTTGACACTATCTTCCATAAGCATAGACAAGCTGATGAAACTGGCACAAAATCTAGTTGGAGGCCAGTAACTAGCACTGTACCCCATGGGTGAGTACTGGGTCCAGTCCTGTTTAACATCTTCATTAATGGATGATGGGGCAGATGACACAAAACTGGGAGGACTGGCTGATATGCTAGAGGGTTGTGCTGCCATCCAGAGGGACAGACTGGAGAAGTAGGCTGACAGGAACCTCATGCAGTTCAACAAGGGTAAGTACAAAGTCCTGCACCTGGGGAGGAACAATCCCAGGCACCAGTAAGGTGGTGGGGGCTGCACAGGCAGCAAGCAGTTTTGCAAAAGAGACCTGTGAGCCAGCAATGCACTATTAAAGCAAAGAAGGCTAATGATACTCTGGGCTGCATTAGGAAGAATAAAGGGAGGTGATCATTGCCCTCTGTTCAGCACTGGTGAGGGCACACCTGGAGTACTGGGGAGCCCAGATCTTGACACAGCACAAGAAAGACACTGACATATTGAAGAGAATCCAACAGGCCACAAAGATAATTAAGGGACTTAAGTATCTCACATACGAGAAAAGGCAGAGAACGCTGGGACTGTTTAGCCTATATAAGAAAAGGCTGAGGGAAAAATCTTAGAATTCTGTGTATATAAATAGCTGAAGGGAGGATGTTAAGATTGGAGCCAGGCTCTTTTCAGTGGTGCACAGTGACAAGACAAAAGGCAATGGGCACAAACTGAAGAATAGGAGGGTCCATCTAAACATGAAGAAACACTTTTTTATCATGAGGCTGAGTGAGCACCAGAACAGGTTGCCCAGAGAACTGGTGGACTCTCCACCCTTGGACATAATCAGAAGCCATGTGGACATGGTCCCAGGCAACTGGCAGGTGGCCCTGCCTGAGCAGGGGAGTTGGACCCCTTCCAATCTTAAGGATTCTATGATTCTTAGATTTTTATTCACCTAGCATTACTTTTATAGCCTTTGTAATAGGAATGAAATAAATTGAAAAATATGAAAGCAGGAAGGACTAAGAGACATGCTGAACAGAAATTCAGAAAAAAAGACACTTAAGAGTATTCTTTACAACCTATTTGGATAGCACTTTATGAAAAAATATAAGACCCTTCTCACAGCAAAAAGTGATTTTTTTTTAATTCCACTCAGACAGAATGGACCATGAATATGAACTTTCTGTTGTGCTGTAGAAGAAAACGAAGTTTCCATCCTCACACATCCCATAGCAGTTACTAGACATTGCCTGATCATTAGTAATATATACAATAGCATTCTTTTTTCCCCACTTATTTTTAAATGAAAGTAGAGAACTTGCTTGGATCTAAAGAGCCCAAATTAACTGACAAGACCTATTAAAAGTGCCAAAAACCTAACTCCTTTTCACTAGTTCTTATTTCAGACAGGCAACACTTCACTTGAAGGCTCTCCTACAAGTTCAGCTATTGCCCCAAAAAAAATACTGCCAAAAGATGTCAAGCAGCCATTTTCTCCACATCTGCTCTCCTTCAGAGGACTCAATTTGGTCCTTCAAACAAAATCTAAACAAATATCCCGAAAATTTCTTTAGATACCATAGGTACAAGATGAAATAAACTTGGCTGTTAGACCAGCAGTGTAAAAAAAACCTGTATGGAACTTGCAGAGATATCACAATCTGATATTACATCATCACTGAATGCAAACACTGAATAGTGACTCACTGACTGCTAGCAATATGTAAACATACTCTATCTATTGATTGCGTAGTTGAAGTCCTGGAAACTCAGCTTAGAGTAAACATTTTAAATTTTATTGGATTCCTTGATATCAAAATGATGCTGTAGATTATTAACCTACAGAGAATCCTGGATTCCAGAGATAGCAAAGTGCCTGTTGACGCTCTAAAATTTAAAACAGTAATACTTACAGCCAAGAAAAGTAAAACACACAAACAAACAGCCCCCCTTCTTCCCCCTCCAACCCCCACAAAATTACTACTGGTCTACAAAATGAATAACATTTTCCAAAAAAAATTCCTATTGTTTAACTTCTGGTTCCTGGCATAGAACATATGAACTGAACATAAATTCTTAGCATGCTAGATTTAAATTACATCAAGAAGATGCTGCTTTTGACACCTCACTGGTAACTGGAGTTCAAATTGGAGCATACATACGTTTTAATAAATTACAGCAAAGAATTTAACAAAAATTACGACTGAAGTTTGAACCATCAAACCAGATTAAATCAATCCCACAGCTGAATTAAGTTTGATACACTATACATAAATGACTTTTGTTTTATTAGCTTTTTGATTATTGTGATGTACTTCAGAGAGTTTCAAAATTGCATGCTACAAATAAAGGAGATTTAGGTTCAGATTAAACTGGGGAAACAGGGTTGGGGGAGGTTTTCACTCAAGGATGTTGTGTCCTTCAAGTTATGGACAGCTGTAAAGGCAACACAATCTTTGATAGTTGTTATAATTCGTTTTCTACCAGCAGGTACCCAATGTTTACAGAGATTTTTTTTGGGGGGGGGGGGGGGGAAGACAGGGACATGATGGACAGACATCTCAATATTCTCATTGTTTACACTAGACTTTAAAACCACAAGAGCAAAATTTGGTGCTAAAAATCAGTCATGTCACATGCTTGTAAAGGAGAACAATTTGAAGTGCTGCAGGCAGTAGCAACATACACAACAGTGAGACAGAAAACAGACCCAGATAAACTCCATCAGGTTTACACAGACCAGCATCACTGACAGACATCTATACTTTGGTGTAAAAGAAACTTCGGCATCACCCTGTGCTTACCTGCCACTCCCACTTCACTGTATGTGATAACCAGCCAGCCAGGGTGCACCCAGTCCTGTCACACTCCTTAAACCACAAGTGTCCCCCGAGTGACAGCTTCAGGGAGCTCCAACAGACTGACCACAGGCATTACAGATCACAGGGTGATCACTTGACTCCAAAAGAGGCATCTGAAGGACAACACCAAATAGCCGTGGCTGCAGGGAAGTTTCAGACCACTGCTTCCTTGGCCTGCTGACAGGGGAAAGCGTGCTCACCTTTCAATAGTCAGGAACTTTCCCCACTGACTGCTTAAGAAAAGTCATGTTCAGGCAGATCCCTACCTTCTGACAAAGCAGAAATCCTCCTAACGTACAGAAACAGGAGGTAGATGCGCCACTAGTGCCAATAGTGTCTCTGCTCATTTCCCCGTGGAACTCACCATTCAGGCTCTCTCTTGGGCAAGGCTGCTAACAGTTCTAATGTCACATGTTAAAAGGTCACAGATAATCACCAAAAGTCTTGTCATATTAAAAAAAGATAGAATCACATCTCAGTAACTTCAGTGCCAGAGAGGTAGGGGAGAACTTCAACATTTTTTGTAATTTGAAGTAGAAACCCAGTAAAAATTGAGGAATAAAAAAAGTACAAGCCTATTGTTTAGATTTTGACTCCAGGGCATTATACGTTGAGCTCAGCTGATCTACTCTCACACGGATACCATACAGCTCCAAACTTCTTAAAGCTGCTCAGAGTTTCTTTCTCAGATAATCCCAAAGTAAGGATATAAACAAATCATGGTACCATATGGAAATTTGAAGACCAGTTTACATTGAAGTACTGGGAAAAAAATCCCAACTAAAATGGGATGTCTCAGACTCATGATTTTGTGAACATCTGCAGTGTCTTTACTGGTGGTAAGTTGTTTACACATTTGGATGCTCTGTTAAGATCACAAGTCACAGATGCTTTACCTGCCTCTTTAAAATTTGATTTAGCAAGTAAACAGTATTAAAGTGCTAAATCTTGAACATCATACACAATATGATTTTTCACATATTGTTAAAAAAAATCTTGATAATTATAATCTCAGTGATGCGACTCAGTGTAGCAGTACAGACAGCCATGTCCAAACGTTGGGCTGCTTTTGTCTGTGAAGTTGGAGAAAACTTTCATGCAGGGACAGGCTGTATAGGTAATAAATGTGCCTACAACAATCCTATCTGACTTAGTGTTAGGAAAGCAATCGCATATGAATGATTATATAAATGACAAATGTCCTTGGCAGAGATTAGCAAGAGAATGGCCAAGATTATTTTGGTGCAAACAAAATAAACAAAGTTCTTTCCAAGTAAGAATCCCATGATACAGGTTGCCTTAAGCAGAGTTCCTTAACACATTCTAGCATAGAAAACAGTAGAAAGCCTCCATCTCCTAACAGCAGCCGCTCTACTGTTCTTATTGCTTACTCTCGGTGCTCACACCCAAAATAGGATGTGAAGAGAGATCTTAAAAAAATGCATTCATGTTTAGCCACTGTAAAAACTGCTGGAAAACACCATTTCCCTTCTCTCACTGGCTTTCATCATCATTGCAAACAGATTAAAACAGCAGAAGATATGAGTAATACTGGCAAAACCAGCAGAAGTGTGTTGACAGTTACTAATGTACTTCAGCTTAGTAACATTTTAACATAAGAGTTTGTAGCTTGCAGCCCTCATTAAGTTTTCTTTCTTGCAGAAAAACTACCTTGATTTTTCAGTAAGTTTTCTCAGATAGCAACTATTGGCTACAAACAATTCTTTGTGTTGTCTCTCATTGGATATGTTAGGATCCAAATTTTTTGGATGAGAGGAAGGCCCCCTTGCTTTCTAGCCAACCTCAGATGAGTCCCTTATAAGGGGAGTCATCTGCTCGAGATCTACCAGCATCATCATCAGGGATTCCTGCCTGGGTTCCAATTTCTGACCGTACATCATTTGCAAGCAAGCCACTTTCTGCACACTTTCCACCAACTGATCCACAGTCCCCGTAATGACAAGGGGGTCCCCCCTTTCCAGGGGATTTTACCCCTCCAGCCCAATGAGCCGCTCATTGCATTAGGGACCAGGGGGCTCGTAGGTCTCCAGTAGTTAAAAATACTCCCGGCCCCCAATACCCTTCCACCTCCCGTTCACTTAGCAAAATTTGATCCCCTCCTGATAACTACACTCTCCACAAATAATCCGTCTCCAATTCCCTAGGGGTTCGGCTACAATTTTTTTTCGATTTTGCCAATTTGGTGGCAATGTAGGGGATTTCTTTTGTTACAACTTGGGGAAAATGATCCTGCTTATCTTCGTAACTATATTCGGTTTTAGTTATGGGTCGCAGCGAGTGTGGGTCGGGTCTTTTTAAGTTCTCTCTCGCCGCTTGCAGATCGTTAGCGGGGTAAATAGCCGGGGGGGATGAGGGGGAATGGGAGTGGGGCTCCTCGTGGGTGACATTCACAAGAAGTTGCTCCGTAAGAGAAAGTTGCAAATTCTTAACTTGGTCTTTTTCTTCTTCCAGTTGTTTTTTTTTTAATTCACCAACTTTTCCTCGCAAGGTTTGAACCAGAGTTTGGAGGGATTCAATGGTCTGAGAGTCGGCGGCGCGGGCCCTGTGATTCTCCAAGCAACCAGGCAGCGCTCCCCTGCCCCCAGGGGCATTCATTTCATCACTCGTCTCCACGCTAAGGAGGGGGCAGTCGTCCCAGGAAGGCAGCACAAAAAACGTTCCGGGGAGGTCTCACGGACACAAAGCAAGTTCTAGACAAAGAGGCTTCGCGTAAACGAGGCGCATCCTAGACAAAGAGGGGGGTGGCCGTCCCCGGAAGGCAGCACGTTAAGTTTTAAGCACTCGCGCTATACCACCCCCCATTCGTTCCTGGGAGGTCTCACGTACACAAAGCAGACACAAACCTGCGGCGATCGCTTAAGGCGAATCAAAGCTACAGCCAGCGCGGGGCGGTCGCCTCAGGAGGGCAGCGCCTCAGCACCCATTCAGTGCAGAGTCCCACCCCCAACACCCCCGAGGGGCGCGCACGGACAAGGTAACCCAGGAACGGGTGGGCAATCGACACTCTCGCTTCGAGGGACCCTGGCCGTGACGCCAATTTAATGTAAGGATCCATTTTTTTGGATGAGAGGAAGGCCCCCTTGCTTTCTAGCCGACCTCAGACGAGTCTGGGAGGCGAGGGGCGGCTGGACCAACCTCTCCTTTCAGGTTCGCTCCCTTCGAGCGAGATGAAGGCGCAGGCGAGGTCAGACGCCCGAAGCCCGCCCGTTCAATAACTGTTGGGGGGGAAGAGAGGAAGCAGCGATAGGAAAGGAAGGAAAGGCGGCAAATTCAGCGAGAGGCCCGGACAGACAAGCGCAGGGAGTCACCAGCATGGATCCGCGGCGTCCCAGGGGGTCCGTGCTTCTTCGGCGGTGGGCGATCACACACGCGGGGTCGCTGGTCGCGCGGGGCCCTCGGCGGTCTCACAGCGGTCGCGCGACGCCTCCCGCCGTGTCGCTCGAGGCCAACGGCCTCACGTCGGGCCTGAGGCCGCGGCCTTTCATAGGCTGCGAGCCTGCGGCACGCGCCTGCGCAGACTGCCCTCGGCCACCGCTCCACGCCTGCGCCGTGCTGGCCCAGGGCCGCGGCGCCATTTCGCGTCTCCGCGCCTCACACACACACATCCCCACCCCCCCAGCCTTCCCCGCCCGTGCCCGCGGCCTCACGCGCCGACCACGTCGCGCGCACCCGATAGGGCGTTACCGCGGCCTCGCCGCCGTCTCTGTGGCTGTGGAGGCGGGAGGGGGCGGGGGCAGCTTGCACGGTGACCTGCAGGGTCCTCTTGGCTTCATGTGGGCCAGCTCTGAGGCAAGTGCCCAGACGTTCCGTCCCTCCGTCCGCCGACACTCTGTTGAGAAACTAAGGTAAGTATAGTATATACAGCTCGGCAGCCACAGGCCTTGGAACAGCTATGATGTTAACTCAAATGGAGTTGCTGACATCATACCAGAATTACAATCAGTGGAACAAAACCTGGCCCTTGTTTCACATACTTTGGGCCACATTAAGCGCTTTGACTGGTCAAAGTTTTCAGTTATGTGTGGAGTTGTGTGCAAACCTGACAGCAGCACAGTTCTGTGGACTCATCAGAAAGGGTCAAAAGAACAGTAGGTATATGTATAGAACGTACATCATCTATATGTATGTATTTGTATATGTGTATATATGTATACACGTTTATGTTATGCATATACATTTATGTACAGAGTAAGTATTAACAGGTGGAAAATATGTTGAGTCTTGTTATAATAGTTAAGTCATCTAGCTTACTTGGATAAGATCTTAGGTGCATTTAGCAGCGTATGGTCTGACTTCTTAGGAAAATATCAGCATATTCCACCTTAGATAGAAAATACATTTGGCGAGTATCCTGTTTATATTGTATTGTAGACACATAATATACATGCATTGTTTTGTTATTCCTCCCTCTGCTTGTTCTTAAGCTGAACAATGAGAAACTAGGGATTTCATGTCAATCATTAAAGTAGGAACATCGACCTGAAAGGAAAGAAAGGCTAGAATAAAAAAGGTGGAGAACAACTCATTGAGAGTACCTACTACTAATTTAGCAATTACTTCAACAAAGAGCACAAGGGAGTAGTCATACTGACAAGTGTAAGGACTAAAATTAAGTCTGGATCCTGCCTAAACTCTGCAAAATAGTTCTTTATATTTGCCCTGTACATCTGCATATAAGACACCCACCACCTGACCGTAAGGGGAGAAAATCCCAGCTTGAGGTACTAAAGATATGACACATGACACAATGCAGCAATTCAATATATTATGCTCAGTTTAAAAACTGGAAAGTGAAACTGCCAAACTGGAAGTGCCAAATAAAGGCAAATGAATATTCAGTTATCATTTTCCAACAGAGTCTTCATACTTAATTACGTTTAAACTTCCTTAGGAACTTCAGAGTATTAAAAGAGAATGTGCACTTATTTACACAGAACTTTCAAATAGTGGGTTCTTTTCCCCACAAGAAAAACTTCTTACTGCAACAGTGTGACTGATAATAGCATAAAGATTTTATTGTGTTTAATTGCGCACAGGAGCAAAGAGCTTTCAGGTCTGAACTTGTGGCATGTTTTAGGGTGACAAATGAAGACAAAAATGTCAAATCTTTGTGAGAAAACATAGTGCTGACATCTTTACATGAAAAGAAACACAAAATGGCTGCCGGTCTCTCCAGGCAGTGAAATCTTAATGTGTTAAGTGATCAGCTGACAGACATGACAGAAACATAGCTCTCTGGCCTAGGAGGCCAAACAGCTGTACATAATAGTTGCGAGTTGTATTTGTACTAGTCAAAAGTGATGCAAGTTGTTCATTCTTGCTGCAAGAGAATGTCTGACTTCTATGAAAGCATTCTCCATACGTAGTGCTCTCTGGGTATGGAAACTACCTTCATTAATCCCTTCACGTTTTGTACACCTTTAACTTTGTTTCATATTCCCAATAACTTCATTTTTTTAGAACTGGCAAGGGGTTTCCAAATTTCAGAACAAGATATAGGCAATGTTTTTCAAATCTGCTCTATCATGAGTCAGATGTCAAAGTGTATATCTCTTTCTTCTTTTTTTTTAAAATCCAAGTCAACCAAAATGCATAAAAAAGGATCAGAATGTATCAAGTAAAGGGTAAACAAAAGTATACGCTTGACCATATTATCTTAGCAGATACGCTATATTAGCATCAGTTGGAGACTATCTGTTCTAAAATGCACACACATTAAAGGGCAAATTAAACAAGTGATTGCCAATTACTTCCTGTTCCCAGCTCTTAATATTTGTGTAAATACAGGTTTTATTTTACTTCCTTACCAACAGAGGTCAAAGCTTGTACTTAATGGATTCTTGGTTCACACAATATATTTGCTTTTCATTCTATATCTGGTAATAAAATCTGATTATTAAATTAATAGAGCTGTGATGTAAGAAGTGGCAAATAACTTTATTTTTTCTAAGTCTGGTTTGAACATTAATTACAAACTACAGATTTAGCCCAGCTGCATGGCAATAATGAGTATAGCAATTAGGAGAACTTGGGCTGTTTCCTGTTCATGTGACTTAATGAACTGAGTTCTAACTAAGCTAGAAACATTTGAACCGCAGCTGCTTTCACGTGTAATGCTTTCTATTCCTTTGCTGTATTGTGTGGAGTCAAAATGCATGTTGCCCAGGAGAACTGCTGAGGAATAATTCTGGGTAATTCCTGAATTTCCCTTAAAAAAGGAATACTGGTTAATTGTTAAAGCCTAAAAGCTGAAAAAAAAAATTGACCCGCGCTTCCCCAAATTTTTTCTCATAGGATAAATATTCTCCATGCTAATACAATGCGAAAGAAAAAAATATGGTAGGAATTAAAAAAAGAAATTGTATCAACATTTGGTATTTGGGAAAAAAAGGAACACACCAAGTTTGGATTTACTTCAGCACAAAGTCTAATCTGTCTCTAGACTTTTATATGAGGTCATCATGAATAGTCAAGAAATAGCAAGAAGGAATACCTTTATTCTCACTACTAGAAGCAAATGAAAATGAGAATAAATGTCTTCCTCTACAGACTACTTAATCACTAGAAGACAAATTTGGCCTTAAGAGATACTACACAGATTTTGTACACAATTATACTGTTTGAGGGAAATTTTAATTAAAAAGTCATACACAAGTATCAAGAGATAGAAGGCAGACATGAATAAAGGAGACATTCCCTCTATGACTTCTCTTTCCACAGTTGTATCATTCTGTTCTTTTCTGTCAGCACTGTGGCTAAAATGACCTGAATTTTAGGATTAAGTGTTATAGAACAAACTGTGCAGCCCAGATGGCTCCAGAGATCAGAATGTAAACCAGTTTGAGTCCAGCATCAACAACACAGAATTCAGGAGCAGGAGAAGAGAACGTGGGAAATGAGAGCAGTTTCCTGTGCCCGGGAAGGATAACAAGGTACCATGTGAGAGAGCCCTCTCACAGTGGCGGGCCTTGGCCTTGCTTTGTTTTGTGCATGTTTGTTTTTTTTTTCCCCCACATGTTTTACTCCAGAAACACTTAAAATATTTTGTCCAAGTTTGTCTTCAGGGCAGCGGATATGCTTCAGAGAACTGTGGGAGTGGCAGGCTTTCTCAGCCTCTCATGTTGGCAGGATACAAGGAGTGAATGACACCAACCAAGGTCCCCACAGCTATAGTATCTGAGATATTCATCAAAGCGAATGCCAGAGGCATAAAGCCAACACAGGGAGGTCTCAAGCCATTGTCCCCAACAAATTATAATTGAAAGTTAAGTACCAATTGATGAAGTCCTTACCATTTTGAGAGGCTGTGTTTTAAATAATTTTCTACATTTTTTTCTTAAGAAGTATATGGGAAAGACTTGACTTTACAGTTATTTAAGTACAAAAATACTTTTGGAACAGTGTAAGAGTGCTACTTTTGGAACAATGAAAGAGTGCTGTCATTTCTTAGTTTGTATTCACTTTTCATCTATATGCACTGTAAAAAAAGAAATTAAATCCTCCATAACACCTATAGCCACTGTGTCTATGTACATTGCAACAAAACACAATTGACATTGTTAAATGAAATTTTCCGTTTAAATATCTTTAGTGAGATACCCCAGGACAGCAGAGCTGGCTCCAAGTGAACGGCAATCCTAACAGTCTACTCAATAGCATTCTTTCTGGTTGTGTGTGAGGTACCTCATCTCTTTTGCAGACTGTATCTGATAAATTCCAGAATTACGGACTACTTTATAGGTACCGAGAAAGAGAATTCTCTTGATTTTGATGACCAAAATGTAAGAAGGAAGTGTGGATTTCTACTAAAACCATAAGGTGGATTATTTAGTGTCTGATGGCACAACCACTCTGGGCTTCTTTTAGGTACTGTTTGCAGAAGGAGTTTAAGTGTATGAAGAGCACGAAAAGAGGTGGGTAGAAAGGCACGCAGAATGAACATAAGTATCAAGGGAGTCTAAAGGTGGGAAATAGGCTGAGGATAAGGACATAGCTGGTTGTGATTTTTTGGTGAATATTTCTCAGCCAAAAATTTCTTACTTACCACAGTTGGAACATTCTTGGAGTATGTATGTATTTCACTGTCCGTTTCTTTGGAAAACATCTTGGCATGAGGAGCAACCAGCAGGCTCTGTGGTGCCTGCTGGCCTGATTGCCTGCCAGCTACTCAGGCAACGAGGCAGGAGCCTCTGGTGCATGCAGTAAGCTTAGCCTGGAGAAGCAGCAGTGTGTGATCCTTTGCTCCCTGGCTAAATTACCTGAAAGATAACGATGAGAAACATGCAGACAAAACAGGAGCTTGTTTTCTTATGTTTAGCATAGTAATGCCAGTTATGTTGATCTTCTGGTTTATTTTGAAATAGTGGGATGGTAATGAAATTACCTTGTGTAAGGTGAAGCGCTAATGCTTCCCCAGTTCATGCTGACTTGACTAGTCATTGCATCCCTCTTTTCCTTCCTGTCATAGGTTCACAGTACTGAATTTTCTGGACTTTATTTAAAGAGTTTTATGTAAAATACCTAATACTGGCTACCTGCCTTTCTTTAATTTTTCATTAAGCTGTTTTTTGTGAGAACAGAAGACCAGCATGTAAAATGTTCAGTACATGTTACAGCATAGGAATATTTCCTTTTAACTCCTTTCCACTGTAATGGATAAATCAAAAATACTCCACTTTTTTCCACAATAGCAGAGAGAAAAGGTTACTTAGTTGGTTTTTTTGGTTGTCCATGTCCAGGACAAAATTCTCATTCATTCATTGTTTAAAGCTTTGTTTAGTCTGTAGATAAATTCTGTTTATATTAATAATTTGAAAATTTTGCATGAGAGATGCAGTCAGCATATATTCAGTTGTCTCTATAGGAATTTAGTGTTTCTGACTTATACAGCAGAAATACTATGGTTCCATCAAAATCTTGAGTGATATGGATATGCTTCTGCTCTTGTCAAAGGCAAAATTATTTAAGGGAAGTGAGATATTTCTGAGGAGCTTCACCATTTGCGACTATTGCACAGTGTTTAATTTTCCACAAAACGGATTACATACTAAAGGAAACATTCTGTCATACCTATTGTGACATTTCTAAGGCAAGTTTGCAGTGCTCATTGGACAGGAAACTGGATAAAAATTGGCCTGAAATCTCCTTCATGTGGCAATCCTATTTTCCAATTTCATGTTTGAAGAATTTCAAACTACTTCCATGTCTGTATTCATACCAGATATGTCCAAATATGTATATAATTAAGGTATGCTAATAGAAAATAAATAGTCTTACCTTGAGACAGTCTATACCAAAAAAACCCCTCACAAGATTCTCTGGAATGTCAAACCTTCCTACTGAAATTGTACAGTCCATTTGATTGTAGAGAGAAACTGAGATTGCCCTGCCAGTCATAGTGAATGTCCCAGTCATAAAGATAAGCCAGTTGTATTCAAGAGCCTCATTTTACCTAATTCTGATACAGCATTTCTAAGATATGTTATCTTGTACATAAATGATGCTATCATGAATATTCCAAAATGTTTGTTTGAAGGCCAGTCATCCACAATAATTTGGAAGTTAAAGTATGTATGATTTTAGTAGTCTCATGTTAAACCAATATATCTTACAATGATTTAAAATTTGAATAAGATAGAAAATCAAACATTGGATCTCAAAGAAAAAAAAACCAGCAGATCAGCTGTTGTGTCAGATTGCTGTTAAACTGTAGCCTGTATCTTTACACACCAGAAAGAGCGAAGGAATCTTACAGGCACAAGCTTCAAAAGTTGGAAATTACTTGAAGACCCCCAAGGCCTAGGACTAATCAAATGCTGTATTTTGGTTTGACTCTTTATAAAGATATGTAGCTAATACATAGATCCAAATGTACCCAAGGCTGCTACAATCATACAGAAAGGAGGAGTGTGTTACCGGGAGTGGAATGTTTTCTTAGGGATCTTCATAAAAGCAGCAAATATTCCAGAATTTATGTACCTATAATTTCCTAGATGAATAAAGCTACACAAGATGGTTTCTTACTCAGTTAAAGTGTTATGACTGTCTCAATATGCATAATTTCTGGCTTAACATAAATTCCTTTCACATTTCAAAATCTTCCAGATGTATACATGGTGCCGGAAAGTGAACTATACCTAAATACTGAGAAACTTTTACTGGATAATGTATAGGGCTGGAATAACTTCTGCTCACCTGTACAATGCCAGTTTCTGACAGTTAATGATGTTACTAAATCAGTTATAATTATGACATGGAGAAAACCCCCATTAATTAGAGGCGTCATTCACTCACTACAGCTGGATAGATGATTTTTCACAAAGCTCTTCCACGTAAAATAATTGTCCGTGTACTGTGGACTTAGTCACTTCTCATAGTCCTGCAGCAAATGCTTTTGTCTTGGTCTCGAGTCCCAACTTAAATGTAGTTGTAGATGGCTGCTTTTGATTAATTGCATTTACATCGTCACTGATTGTCCGCAAAAAATAACAAATTAATTGCTGAATCATAAGTATTTAGGCTGATTCCTTCCGGGATAACTGAAGGTAAAATCCTTATCCTGACTTCTCAGGCAGAATAAATGTCAGCTAAGAACATTGCTACAAATACAGGGAACTGAAAGCAACAATATTTTGGATAAGTAGTTGTAATAACTTTTGATAGTATTTACATTTCATGAGTTCTTCTTAAGGTTCATATAATAAAGGCATAAAAAGTTTTGGCAGACATAAAGACTACAGAAAAAAGCTTGAAGGCACAGTAATGGAAGAGGAAAGTTATCTATAGGTGGTATATAAAGGCTCCCTCATTACCGGTGATCTTAGTTCCATGAGGTGTCAGTCTGGTACCTTTGATAGCAGAAATGTTGCTCTCAAGTGCCCAGCTCTGGAAATGAGCAAGTCATGGAATGCTCACTGATATCAGCTGTTTTAATTTATTACTGCTTGACAGAAAGATTATGTAGATATGTAACAAACAAAAATAAATACGTATTTGACAGCAGTGATGAAATTTCTTTCATCTTCTCTGTCAGAGGAAAGTAAATTTCTGTATGACACTATCAGTGATCAAGTTTAAGTTGTTAGGGAGCGCTACAGTTCCTGATCTTCATAGAGCAGTTATTTCCTAGAAGTGTGAAAAATTAAATTCTATTTTGGATTTCATCAATAAGAACTTAGAGCTGATTTGCCAGAAATTAATGTAATATGTACAGCTGTGAAACCTTAATAATTATAGATTTATTATAGTATCAATCTCATTTTTCAGGCTGTTTTGAGGACTTAATATTTTTGCACTTCGATCAAGATTTTCAGAAGTGACGTGTGATACATGGTATTTATGTTGACGCCTTTTGGAAAAAGGTCCAGTCCATTCACAAAGTGCTGAGCAGTTATCATGCACTTTTAAAGTATATGAACTCCCACATCCCAGAAGGGAGCTATGTAAATGTCACATGCAAGATTTAAATATTGGAGTCAATGGTAATTCTCACATTATTACATTTAATTTTACAAGTTCAATTATTTCAACTGCATTAAGGTGAAATCTGTGAAAAGGATCCGTAAACAAAAAAATGATGCATCAAGTGCAACAGAGTCAAAGGCGATGAGATCTTGTGGAGGATTTCAATACTAAATGTTCACAATCCATCTGAAACCATGGGATACGCTAATGGTGAGCATGTAGATGTGGTCAAATACTTGGTGTTAAATTCTTTCTTAAATGTCTGGGGTTTAACTAAACAGATTTTTTTTCTTACCGAAAGTAATTTTTTTTTATTTTGTTCATTTACTTTGCTTTGTTATAAGGCAGATGCAGAAAATTTTCAACAGAAATTTTGGAATTTGGGGTCACAATTCTATTATCAACAACCATGTACTTTACCCTTCAATTGCCAGGGGGGAAAAAAAAAGGCAGGCAAAACCTATAAGGCAGACCTTCATTTCTATTATAATTTAATGCTTTTATTTTAATTACAACCAGGTTGAGCCAGGGTTGAGATTACATGAAAGGATGGTCACTGTCTCTCGAGTGCTTCTTCACACTACTCAGAAGGGATAACTCTGAGAACACGGTGAGGCAACATTTTTTAAGCAAAAGAATGATACCAGAGAAGGACAAAACGATAGGAATCCAGGAAAGTAGTGAATTACGTAAAATAAGTATTGCATAGGTGAAACAGGAAAGGGTGAAGAGATTCATGTGGGGAGGTAATCCATACCTTTTATATTTTATGGGGAAAGTTGTCTTCTAATTAGGCTATTTTTTCCTGAAGTAATTACTGTGCTAGTGAAAAATGACAGGATCAAGCAAGTGAAGTTCTTCTTGTATTGTGTCGGTTCAGTGGCGGCAGTGATGCAGTGAATACATTCAGTCTGTTCAACATTTCACCTCTGATGTGGAGACACACAAGTGTTGTAACAGAAGTGGAACTGATCTTTTGGGATGTTGGTGGGAAGGTGGAGATGAACTTCTTAGAGCTGCTGAAGTACCACAGTGCAATAGCCTTTCCCATTTTCTAACATGGATTGCCCCCTGCCCTCGGCAGTGCTAAGGTGGTAGGCAAGAGTTTACTTAGCTCCCCTGCTAACTCAGGAATGCTGTATTATTCCTGGGCTTGTAACACGGACAGGCATTTTCACTGAGGCTAAGTTTATCATTTTGTTTAAAAAGTCATAGCAGGGAGAGATGAACACAATCACTTGGGAGAGCGAGTGAAAGTTAATGAAAGAAGAATTAATAAGAAATCTGAGATCTGTGTCTGTTCATTCATGTCTTGCCATCTGTTATCCATACATTCTTTCCAGCAGTTCCAAAATTCCTGCACTTCATTCTTCCACTTTGTGTGCTGGTACAATATTATTCCTCTCTTTATCAGATAGCCATCATAATTTGTGTATTATTTGTCTTTTTGCATATTGCTTTTGGGTATAATACCAAATTTGTTCAGTAAATGAAGTTAAATGTGTTTGATCTGTTACAAATAGAATCCATTATAAAAAAACCTTGTAGGAACGATAATGAACTGGAGGAGGTTTGCATTTTCTTTTTTCTTTCCTTTCTAAATGGCATTTAGGTGTGTTGAACTTGATAAAAAGGAGATCCTGTTTGGCGGTTGCTCTGCTGCTGCAGTAGTTTCTGAAAGCCATGGGAATGAGGGAGGGCATTGCAATTCTATATATAAAGCATCCAAGCTTGAAGAGGTAAGCCTGGAAAGTGGCGGCAGCAGCACTGCCCAACTGGAACGGAGGAGAGTACTGAAAAAAACTCTCCAGGTAGGGCATGCATCATGTTTCCGACAGTAATACTGCTCATCTTCTGCAGTTTTCTGCAATCTGCCGGTAAGTCTCAGATGCCTGTCTTCCTCTTGATATATGATTTGAAGGAAAATGCACATGTATTGAAACAAAGTGGGTGACTGTCATAATACTACAACACATGAGGTTCAGGACTTGCTCTCCTTTCCCACGGGCATCAGAATTAAGTTTATTCATTTTTTCTCCCTCGCTGCATCTTAAAACACAACTGCATATTTAATAAATACATGGCTGAAATAGAACTATTTGTTCTTAACTTTTTTTAGAAATGTGGTTACTGGTTTGTTGGATCATTCCCTAAAATTGGTTCCCTAGATACAGGGAATATTTTTTAATGGACTTATATTGTGTTTCTAAGCTGCTGATTGCCTTCATCTTTCAGATGTTCATGATGCAGTGCTCTAGTGATGTCAGTGTGGAAGCTGTATATCTGCTGTGTAGAGTGATGATCAAACCCTTTTTTCTTTGTTATGCAAACTGCAAAAAGTATTAAGTATGAGCTATGGGATGGCATTACTTTTTTGAAGAATGATGTGATAGAAAGAATTCTGTGCTGGAAAACAGGCAGATGATTCCAGTCTAAAAATTTTACATGACTCTTAAAGTATTCCTCCATATTTTATTAAATATAATTATTTAGTCTCTTAAAGGGCTCTGTTTTACTTTTTTGATCCAACCCATCTGAATATCAGATGACTGTGTAATTTTTTTAAAAAAAACTTAACAAGGAAGTTCATTGACTCTTTAGCTACTCTGCTTTCTTACGCATTCCTCTTCCTGTAGTGTTTTCAATGGATTCTTTGAGAGTAAGCCTTTTTTGCCGTAGTTTGGCATTGCTTAAGATAATGGTTTCTTTTTATCTCTTCTCTATATTCTCTGTAATTACCAGTTGTTACAGTTCTGATCTCAAGAACATGTTGCAAGCTGCTAAAAAGCATACTTCACTTGCTTTAGTTTGAACAAAGTTAAATTTATTTCCTCTGTATTGTGTTTACTGCATTTAATGAACCATATAGTTCAAATTGCGCAAGGGCATGTATTACTCTTAAATCACTGACTTAAATTGTAGCACTAAAAAAAATTAAAATATAAGCAACTCAACCCTTTTGTAGACTCTCAGAGCCAATTTCTAATCTCAGCTATATTGTTATAAATCAAGTATAATGCCATTCACTGTATTAGCACCATTGTAACCAAGATAAAGTTAAGCACCTGAATGTGGGCCTTAACTCCAAATGCAGATGCCTGCAAGTTCTTAATCTACCTGACTTTATATGTTAGATGAGTAGATGGATTCACAATTAAATGGAGAATTACTGTTGACCCCTACTCAGCCACAAGCTTTATGTATGAACTTGGCAATTACAAATAGGGCCTCATCTATAAAGGAATGTGTTGTCTAGGATAGAACTTCAGTTGAATTTAAACATAAAAGCCTAAAAGTAGGATCTAGAAAATTCTTACAGAGCAGTCTTCTCACTTTGGGATGTATGAACATTTTGGGGCCTTGAAATTCCACGCAAGGTTGGAGACTATGAAAACAAATAGAGATTTCATTCTGTCAAATAAGATTTTGAAATCAGACAATTTTTGGAGGCATATCTGAACCATAAGAGGTTGATCTGTGTACTCTAAAACTAGCCAACATGCAGGATGCTCCTTCTTTTGAACTCTAGATCCAAGTCTTGTCTCTTTAGAATGAGTTAAATCAAAGCAAGGACTCCAATTCTCCTCCTCATAGGTCTGCATCCAAATTCCATACCTTGAGTCTGTCTCTAACTAGAAATGTAAATATTCATTGGAAGAACATATATTTGATGTGAAGTCTGATGGAAATTGAAAGAACCACTTCCTCCTCCCTTGATAACTCAAAAAAAGCAGTAAACATGCATTAGCCTGGTTAAAAAACCCTGCAGAAGTTTAAAACCAGGTTAAAACTGTTTGTTCTAGCTTTTACTAGAGATGCTGATTCATTGATTAAATTAAGGCTTTACCACATTAGATATTCCAGTAGTCAAAACTGTGCATGGATCCTTAAGAGATGTTTATGTACAGTCATGATATTATTTCTTGCTAAGTAGGTACGCGGGAAGTTACCTTGATTTATGCTGTTCAGCTGTCTTATTTTGCAAGAGACAAAGGGACTTAATTTCACATTGAAGAGAAATCATCAAGAACATGTGCAGCTGATTACTAGTACTACAGCTATGACTCTAGCACTACCCTTGCTGTTAAATTTTATTTTAGGCATGTATGATTTTTTTTAAAGCTCTTGTCTATTCTAGCACTTCTGACATTTCAACATTTCTTTTTGTCCCTAATGAGAAGATAATAATGAACCCCTTACAGAACAGAAATCCCAAATTATTTCTATTTGGAAGTACAAAAAAGTTTTCATTTCAACATTTTACATCAAACAGAAATGTTTTGTTTTCATTTAGCTGATGTGAAATACTTTGGTTGAAGTCACTACAGAATAAAGTTGTATTTTCCCATAGGGATGTCTCATAGTAACTGTAGTATAAGAAAAAAATTACTGCTTTCTTCACAGTAAGGCAGGTTCCCTGTCTGGATTATATTGCTGTCATGAACTAGAGAGACTGACCACACAGAAACTGCACTTTGACAGATAAAATTATCAAGGAATTTGTGCCAACTAGAACAGAGTGGGATTTGAAAGTAAAATTCCTTTACCTAAGAAAAGTAAAAGTCTGTTTGAAGTTCTATTGAGCTAATTCAAAATGAAGTAATTCATGTCAACTCAAAATCATGACATTTCTCAAAGGAAAACAAAATATTTGCAGTAGTAGTAAAATGTCAGTAAGGAAGATTTCAGTACTTTAAAAATCTCATTTACCACTAGGACAGCCTTTTCAATGGAAAATTCCTAAATGATTCCTAGATACATCTTCTACATGGGGCCATAGCACTTGCTGCATCTCTGCAATCTACCATTTCATGTGGTTGTGAATGGTTAATAAAATTGCCAGGATGGTTTTACTAATCTCTTCAGAGTTAAGTGTGAGAAAAAGAATGTAAATGCTAGGAATAATTACCTTACTGTAATTAGTTTAATAGTTTGATCTGACAGGATACAGACTGATTGGCAGATAGTCAGCAAATGGCTCTGTATTTGTTTTATTAGCTGTTCTCAGAGCCAAATGTTAAGGTGGATTTGATATCTTTAGTAATTTCCAGTATAATTCTTGCACACCTCCATGTAACGGTTGGACTTCATGATCTTAAAGGTCTTTTCCAACCTAGACGATTCTATGATTCTAATCCAGGATGACTATTACATTACATTTTTTAATCTAAATACCAAACTGGAAGTATTTATAACATTTGGTAACTGTCTGGCATGATTCGACTTGTGAATTTTGAGTTTGAGTAACTTACAAATAAGCTTTGTAAATCGAACTGTCTGTTCCCATCTAAAATATTTGACCATAAAGTATTAGACTTTTTGTTTTACATCAGGCTCTCTAGATAGATCTCACTTGAAATATTATGTTTTAGGCATATCTTCAATTCCTGCAAATCAAATATCCTCTGAAGGCAGCTGTTACACTCGTAAATCCCATTAATGTAGTGTTTGTAGTTTGAGATTAAACTGTAGTGATCGCAAAACTGTTTAACAATAATATATTATTGAACAAATGGTGATACCAAAATCAAGGGGATCAAAAAAGGCTCGAGGTGTTAAGAGTGTTAACTCAATAGCCCCATAAACTGACTCCATTACTTTTTGTGGCGCACTCACTGTGATGGGTGGCTCACCAGGAACCTGGAAGGACAGAGGAAGAAGCATGCTGTATTCTGGAGATGCCTGCTGAGTTGCAGGACGACCGTGGAGGTTGTACTGCAACACTGGCAAAATTTCAAGCAAATATTGGCCAGTGCTGACCAATTATAGAGGACAGGGCAGCAAGAGTAGGATCTACAATGATTTTCTGATGAGTGTGTCAGACAGCTGGGTTGAAGTTGAAGTGCTGGCCATGCAGTGAATATAGCAGCTTGCAACTCAACAGCTAATGAGATCGCTTAGTGCTGTTTCTTGTGGAAATGTTCTTATTTAGTTTATCAAGAAGTTATGCTGGTAACTTGCTCCAACATAGAAAAATTATGTTATGTTGTACTCATTGAGTTTCATTTTTTGGTTGTAGAGCACTGTAATATTGAAACAATATTTAGGAGAAGGATAGAGAGAACACGTCTCACTGAACTTCTGCCTTGGCGTTTACACCACCGAGGGTTTCCCTTTATGACAATGGAGAGAAATAAAATTTTTGTGTATATTCCATTTGTTCAGTGTTAGACACATGTTTTGCAAGTCAGATTGTACTTGGAAAATTTGTATTTATTTTCACAGCCTGTAAAAACAGTCCAGACAACTGGCTGAGATGAACATCATTTAAAGCTACTAGAACATTTGGGGTGGGAGCACTTCTGTGACTGAACTTACATCCTTGATTTATTTCCCTTCTGTCTAGATACTGATTGTATACAGTTCCACCAGTGTAGTATTTTAGCCCTTAAAAGCTTAGGTTAGTTTATCCAGATAACATCTTTTTCAATAAGTATTATTCAGAGGAGAACTGAGGCATAGACTGATGGGGAAGTTGGAGATGTCTGGATCTCAGATTCAAACAAAGGTATGTGCTGAAACTTTATTCTCCAAATTGCCCTTTTGTGCCTTAATCTAGCCTCAGATACAAGGCAGAACCTCACCTGTTTTCCAACAGCCCTTGAGATGACACATGATAAATATTACCTCGCATTCAGCAGCACAGCATGGAATTGGCTAGAGAGTGTATTACAGTTGGTGAGCCCTCTAGGGGCTTTTATTCTCTTCAGTAAATAAGGAAGCAATAAAGGCCTACAGAGCTGTAGTGTAAATATAGATACGTATGTGGATTTGGCCTGGTTTATGTGATTAAAAGAAGCCTTTTGCCATAACATACCTTCCTATCTTCTCTGTTGCAAAAGATCCTAAACATATAATAGAGAATTATATGGTTTCTACAGGATATTTGCTCCTGCTGTCTGAGAAATACTGGACCTGACAGACTTTAAGAATGAGTAACACATTTCTGAAGCACCCTGGGTCCTTTTTCTTACAGCTTGCTTTGGTTGTTACCATCCAGCTGTTCACTCTATGAAAGCTCACTCCATGCATGCACCCCCTCTGTCCCTGCGCAGGGCTCAGTGTTTCTAGATTGCCTGTGGCAGCCGTTTTCAACATCTATCTTACTCTCTTCACACTTTGGGCAGGAAGCAAGCTGCTAGGAGAACAAACCTGTGGATATGTATGAGGACACGGTGCAGTTGTGCACATGCAGTAGTTCTGGGTTTGTGATGGAAGAGGGACCATACTGTAGTCCACATTTGCTAAACATTCCTTGGCTTCTTATAACCAGAACAGGCTTTGTAAAGAGGTGTGTGGAAGGGAGCAGGTAACAGCTTTCATCAACCTGCTGTAACATGAGCAGCAAAAGCAACCACTAGGCCTGGGATTTCCCACTCTTCAGCTACAGATCCCAAGATTCCTGTGAAGAACACATGGGACATCATTACTTCTCCCATATTTTCCCAGTTTTGCCTGTTCCCTCCACTACTTCTACCCAGATGATGGAATAAGAATTCAAAAATACAAGGAAAGATTTATACCACTTTTTTTTTTTTTAACAAGGAACATAGGAATTGAGTCTGAAGTACAGGAAATCCCATATTGCATAGGGTATTTGGCATCTTTTGCTAACATTTTACCAGTTGCAGAATTTTTTATTATAAACTGTATTCTGTGTATAATTTCCATTCAGTTTTGTGTGGCAGTACACAATTCATATGTGCTGGCCCTGCTTTGACTTGTACCATGATAAAAATAAATAAATGAATATGCAAATATTCAACTTCTTTGTGCTTAGAGGATAACTTCTTCCTGGTGTATTTTTCCTCTCACAGCTTTTGAAGGAAATCATTGGTCCTACCTTTTTCTCCAAAACCAGAAGGAATCTCTGCAAAGAAGTAAGTGCTTGACCTCGTATTTAATGTTCACGCTGCAACAGTAAGTAGCAACTCCATTCAACGTTGATTACATATTGCAGAAGACACTGTACAAAACACATAAATAAAATAAGTCTTTGCCTCAAGGAACATGCATCTTAAAGCATTAGTTTTAGAAATACGGAATGAAGAGTTTGCCCATAAAAAGACGGTAAAATATGTTGTCTTGCTCTGCTAAGTTTTGCACTAATTGGAAAGTGGTTTAGTGTCCCATCCTGAGGTTTTGATGCCTAAGGATAGAAACTGTGAGCAGTTTAGTAGCTGTAGACATTTAGAAATTTGCTATTGAGGTCATTTGTGTAATCTGTTTGAATTTCATTCCTGCAGATTACTGCCTAATATTATGTAAGAATTAGGAAATTGATTCTTTTGATGCTGCAAAATCCAGGAAATTAAATAAAGCTGATTCTCCATATAGGCTAGGTCTATGAGATTATTTTAAAGATTACAGGTTAAAACAAATTTATGTGCAAGCGAAAGATCAGAATATGGAAACGTTCTTCCTCACCTTTATAGCCAGCAGCCAGTGGGAAGTCAGGGTATGGACAGATCTCCGCTTCAACATCCAGCTGTGCCTGCTGATGCTATTGTTGCCACAGTTCTGGTAGTTCCCCAGAAGTTTTCCCTTAACTCCTAAGAATGGCTTGCATGGATGCACCCAAATCTGTAAGGAAAAATAACTCCAGCCACCTACTTACTGCAAATAGTCCTTCTGAGTCTAAGAAATACAAGAGATAGTAAGAAACTACTATCTTACTTGTGTAAAAATGTGTGCCATGCCAAAGCACAAAATAATTAGCATATTACAGCTTTAAAGTACTAAAAATATTAGCTACCAGAAGTCCGTTAGAAAGGCAGATATTGTTAAAATGTTAACTCATAATCAGAATGGTAACTTGACAGCAGTGATTGTGGTATTTTCTGTTACAAAGAAGTTTC
Source organism: Gorsachius magnificus (assembly GCA_034008185.1). NCBI lineage: Eukaryota > Metazoa > Chordata > Aves > Pelecaniformes > Ardeidae > Gorsachius > Gorsachius magnificus. The sequence goes on along the minus strand of CM067086.1, from coordinate 4,379,150 downwards.
CCTTGGGTTCAAAAGGAGGCTGGACAAGTACTTGGAATCCAGAGCACAAGGGGAGTAAGCAGACAAATCCCAGTAGCCTCACAAAATCCCCTGAATTGAAAATAATTGGAGACTGAGAGAGTATCTGGGGAAGTGTAAGTGCCTGACCTGATGGTTCTCTTCCCTTGGGCAGTGTCTTAATGATCACTGCTGGAAATAAAATACTGAGTTACATCAACCCTTGGTCAGAACCAACACAACTTTTCACATTTTCTTTTCTGAAGAAATGTGAGGCACTGGCTTTTCAATTTAAATTTCATTCATTAAACATTTAGTTTTCCACATCCATGACAAGAATGAATAAATGTCATCATGTTAACATGATATACTGTATCTTACAGGACATGCTGTTCCTCTGCTAAGACAGGACACAGATGGCTATAATCCGTCTGAAAACACACAATTTCTCTAGATCCTTTCTAAAATAAATATGGGTATCAATCCTAGTATTCTGAACAATTTTTCTATCATATTGTATTTACAGACATTATTCCTAGTAATCCATAATGTTTTACATTAAAATACTGTGCTTTACTGTTACATACTGTTAAAAAGCAACTCCGTGTACTCCAAAAGTTGCTGCATTTCAGTGGCTGACAATGAAATTCTTCATCTAGTTTGGGGAAAATGCAGAGGTGTAGAGCCAAAAGAATGATATAAAATGCAAATTTAATATAATGAGAAACATTTCTTTAGGCAGAAGAAGCAGAGTGGCTTGAATTAGGTGAATTCTCATTCAGCATAAGCATCAAAAAGCTATGTGAAGTTCATCCTATAGGTAAAAATAGTTGAGTACTTGGGATCAGCCAAAAAAAAAAATATTCAGCAATATCTCTGTCTTCTGTCTGTTCTTACAAAAGAAACAGTAGGACATGGATATATGCAAATTAAAAGAAAATCCCTGGATATCACTTAATAAAAACTGAACTCAAAAGACAAATATATAATCTAGTTTTAAACTTTCTTGAGTTATTGACATTTCCATTGGTTATTCTTTCTCTGATAAGATTGAAATAGAAACAAATACACTGGAGGCACTCCTATATTTGCAGAAAGGGGCACCTATTGCACTCTGACCATTGTGCAGCCCATGTAATCATTCCTTGGCACAATCTAAAAAAGCTGGGGTTTGCTGGTCAGTATTATTTAGGCACAAATATTAAAGTAGCTGGAATTGGGCATGAAGGATCAATGATAACAATTAGCTGATTCCTATTTTCCAGTCAGACTTTCTGGACAGCACAGAAGTATGGAAGAGGAGTACTTTTTGCCAACTGGTAACAGCCTATTGGGAAACAGTATTTTCTATATGACCTGAATAAAACCAGTAACATTGTATAGTAATTTGATCACTCTTTAAGAGTAAAAAAATGTTTTGGTTTTAAAGCAGTGAATATAAATTACAGGCAGACTTTGCTAAACTTACCTGATACTATGTGCTTCTAACATATATTCTAAGATACCTGAGCCTCATATAACTCCATAAGCAAAAATAATTAAAAATGTAAAGTAACGATCTGGGCCTGGAAATATATAACCAAGAACATGATTTTACTTACTTTAGTAGTTATATCAACTTCAGAGGGACTGTTCAAATGCTTTAAGTAGGTATAGAAACATCTAACGTCAAGTGCTGGAGTTGTATCTCTTTTAATAGGATTCATATCAACCTCCTAAAATCTGTCAATTCAGATGAAAAGTGATGACATTTTAAAAAAATGAAAACATTCCATATATTTATAAAGCTGTCTGGGACTTTGTCACACAAACACAGAGCCAAAAAAGTGGAAACTTAAAAGTTGGGCTTTGAAGACTGTCTTTGGTTATCTAATGATCTGACTGTGCAATGAATTGTGATACAGTAATGCCATAGTTTCGTAAATGTTGTGCCTGAGATGTTAAAGGTCTCTCCAGTAGCAAGCTGTCGCCTTTGCAAACAGATTGAGCAGGCTGAAATAAGAAGATAAATGTTTATATTACCAATGAAGGAGATGGAAGGGTATTTCCCAAGCTAGGAAGCAAGGGAGCTCTCCTTCTCCTTACAGTAAATAAGAATATTGCCTTGACTCCATCTATGGTTTCACTTCCTGACTTGAGACAAAATTTTTAAAAAAAAAGCAAAAAAAAAAAAGCTAGGATATTGTTTACATAATTAATGTGAATAAAAACTTACTAGCTTTTCCTGCTATTTATATGTGAAATGGGAATGAGCAAATATGCTGTTAGGAGGCCTAAAACCATTTTTCTCTTTCACTTTTATAGTTCTGAGCAAGGATTCCTGTTCTACCTGGGGTGGAGGGCATTTTTCAACCTTTGATAAATACCAGTATGACTTCATTGGGACCTGCAACTATATCTTTGCAACTGTATGTGATGAAGCCAGCCCAGACTTCAATATTCAGTTCCGCCGTGGGCTGGACAAAAAAATTGCGAGGATCATTATTGAGCTGGGACCTTCTGTTGTCATTGTTGAGAAAGGCAGCATTTCTGTCAGGAGTGTTGGGTAAGATTCTGTGATGAACAGGAAAAAAAGTGTTTAAAGAAGGCAAGGAGTTATACAGCAGTTGCACTAAAGAAGACTACTTTGCATCCAAAATGAATTAACAAATTGCAGAAATTAGGACACCTAACTGGACTCTACTCCCACTTCTTCCTATCAAGCATTCATTCACACTCTCTAGATAAGTATTTCATTTGCAGGTATTTGAAGCAAGCTTAGAGTACATTTGTGTAGGTAGAAGGACAAAATAACCTTCTCAGACTGAATCAGTTCTCACATTGAAACTACGGTCTCCTAGATACTATCAGTCTGCTTATGCTCATCTACAAGCACAGACAAAATGGCTTATACCCTTTAGTAGATATTACTTGAAATTCCTGTGTTTTGCTTAGAGTTCATTTGATTTGAGACTTAGATAACTCGGAGCCCTCTGTGCTAAACATAACACATATGTAGGGTACAAGAGAAACTTTGAACTATATGACTAACAGAGAAATATTGGCAGGGCTTACAAAGAAGTCCTTGTATATGAGACTACTGACTGTTGACGTTATTCCAAGATTATTATGTCCAGAAAACAGCTGCTTTACTGAGAAATTACCCTGATAGGAACCTTTGGGTTCTGCACCATTCAATCTTCTAGACAGATTGCTCCCATACAAGGAAATTTTTCCAGGGAAGTTTTCAGCATCTTTATCAGATAGGCAGCATTGAATTTTTGCTATGCAGATCTGGGAAATAACTGACTTTAGTTTGTTTGCGTCTTATTATACTTGCCTGGGTACAATAACCATCATGACAAAAAGACAACTTGTAGCTATACCTTAATTTAGCAAACTGTATTTGGAAAAATTTCCTTTATTAGTTTATGTTCCAGGAAAGCTATGTAAATCTATGGGCCTAACCCAACTTCAAATTTTTGTCCTACATTCACAGCAAGCAAATGCCATGACTGACCTGGACTAGTGTTGCACATAGCCCTGCTTGAGGTGGAAGGCTGGCCTGGGCAACTTCAGAATGACCCTTCCAACCAACTTTTCTATGTATCACATACTTACTGAGTACTTAGCAGGATATATTTGTTCATTAACATTGTTAGTTTGTAGCGTTGGAATTCAGCTGCAAGGATGAAAATCTAATTCTGCTACAACATTCACATTATAGGTTTCTCTAACCTTGTCAGCAGTTGTAGCAATAATTCCTATATAACAGGCTGTAGTCCACAGAAGCTCTTCAGGATAACCAACAGTAGTTCTACCACACAAACTGTATTGTTACAAGTTCTTGAAACATGTAAGCATACTCTAATAAAACCAAACCAAGTGAAGATGCCAAGCCCTGTGCAAACATTTTCACTAAGATAATCAGGATGCAGCCACCTCCTGGTGATTATCCTATGAAACTGCTGACATTGATTTCCAATCAACAGAAATTTTAATATATCCTGAAATGTTACAGTTACAAAGGAAAAAGTTCCATGTTGCTGCAAGTACTCAGACTTTATGTGTATTATATCTAAAAAAAGATCACTAATACCTTTGTAATATCAGTAGGTATGAGAAAGTCAGTTTCTCCTCTTACCTTGTTACAGTGTCATTAAGTTGCCTTACACCAGCAATGGAATTCAAATAGCACCATATGGACGCAACATCCGTCTGGTGGCCAAGCTGATGGAGATGGAGCTAGTTGTCATGTGGAACAATGATGACTATCTCATGGTTAGTAAAACGTTCTCATACAGCAGAAGAGAAAATTCTCACTGACTTAATGGAATGACAAGATCTCTTTAGACTTAATGGGTGCTTTCTGCATGTTGTGGTTTTTTTTTCCTGCTTCATCCATTCCTCTTGAAATAAACAACTTTGCTTTTTATACCTGCATGTTCCTTTCACTTCCAGCATTGGTAGCTAACTAAAGCCATCAATGTTGAGATTTGTGGATGCTTTCGCAGATTTTAAACTTTCCTCAGGCTTATTCCAGCAGCTACAATGTTTTGCTAAAGGGATGTTGAAGTTGTTTAAAGTAGTGTAGAATTTCACAGTGTATGCCATAGTTTTGTCATTTCTACTGTGCTTCCCCTGGACATCTTTTGGTTTCAAACATATGGCACTCCTACTAGATTCTTTGTTTCTTTCCTTTTTCTGGATATTTTCATGTTTTCCCTCCAAAATCCCTGATATATTTTAAAGAGGATACATTTTCTCAGCATGACATGTGATAGTGTCAGAAAAGACACTGAATTCTAAATTGGTAAGCTTGCTAAAACAGGGAGATTGCTATGTAATAAATTGCCTGGGAGATTTACCAGCACTACTATCACACGTATAACAGAAAATGCTGCTGTGATGGGTACACGCTGTATTCTACATATAGTCAGATTATTTCCTCTGATCTGAGGTTGTCCTAATAACCCATTTGATCATAGCCAATAGTAATATTACTACCTTACTCTCCAGAGCAATTGAATAACCTTCTTCTGAAAACAGAATGTCTTCTTCTAACCTTCAATTTCTTAAGAGGACAAACCTGCTCTGTCAACAAAGATATGAGCAAGGGAACAGCATCATTTCCTGTTCTATTTTTTCTGGCTCCTTAGAATATTATGCCCCCCTCATTTCTCTGAAAATGTCTTAGAATCTTATTCTTTTCTTGGTTCAAAAAACACCCCCACAACAATCACTATTTTCCTTTTGGGAAACGAAGTTACTGCTTCCAAAACTTTTCCTCCAGTCAAGTTACTGAAATAAATGAGAAGGATCACCTTTAATTGGATCCTTGAACTGAATTTGTTTGAGGAAAGTAATGCTGTATAGATAATTTTACTTAGGGTGATCCTTTTAAATGTTTTGTTTCATTTTATTTTAGGTTTTGACTGAAAAAAAATATATGGGGAAAACCTGTGGAATGTGTGGAAATTATGATGGTTATGAATTGAATGAATTTGTGAGTGAAGGTAAGATCTAAGGACAGGTCAGGTAGAGCCAAGGTAGAAATTTAATACTGTACCAACATTGCTCTGACTGCTCACTCGGTTTCAGAATTGAGTAAAGCACTCCCAGAGGTCACCAACACACCTATCAAATGATTGTGCTACACACTGTGATTTGCTATGATGATAATATCGTGGGTTCCTCAGATAAGTGATAAGGATTCTCTTATACTTTAGAAACAGGTGGTAAGGATCACACTTTCACCTAACTTTCAGAACAGTCTAGGTCCATAGCAAGGTAAGGAGAGGGAAATGATTATGTGAGGCAGAAGCAAGAGTGAGGATATAATAAAAAGAACATAGTGAGCAAGAACATTAACAAGTAGTATGTCCTGATATGGGTGGAACTTTAGAATAAAGTAGTTGGTGCTGAGGTCTTGCCATCCACGCTATATGTGGTTTGGGGGGTTTCACTTCAGAGTCACTCTAACCTGGTCTGTTGAACTAATGCCCATTAGCAGTTGGAGCTTGTTACACACACGCTAGGAGCACATCTTCTGGCTTGGTTTCATCTTAAAGGAATTCTGTATGCTAAGACCACTCCACAAGGGAAATCAAATTGTATGGAGTGGAAAGGCTGGAAGATTTTCTTTAAAAGCACACTGCTAATCTGAACTACAGTGCTGGTGTGGAGACAGTAAATTGCACACTGAACTAATCGCAGATCAACACAGCCAGATGCTGTTTTCTATACACATCACAGAAAACAGTCCTAAAAAGTATACAATATTTTTTGGGTTGTGATGGGTTTAACCTCACATGTAGGGAAAATATAAGAATGGGGGAAGAGGAGAAGAGGCATGAATTAGCAGCTAGCAAAAGATAACACAGCTGGCAGAAAAACAGTAGCAGCTGGTATCATGTAAGGTAGTAGACATGATAAATTAGGAAATGCTCAGAGAAATGATCAAGGTATAAAAGGATGCTTTAATGAACAAACTCCAGGTAAAGGGGAAAGAGGTAGTTGTTATCATGAGGAAGATTAATTAGTAGGACCTTTCACAGTCAAGGAGTAGAATCCCGAGTTTTCCTACATCACAGTAACAATTAAACAAATCCATATGGCTTTTTTCTGACAATTTATAACCCTTGAATTTACAGGTAAATTGCTGGATACATACAAATTTGCTGCATTACAAAAAATGGATGATCCATCAGAGATCTGCTTGTCTGAGGAGATACCAGTTTCTGCCATTCCTCACAAAAAATATGTAAGAAAGATCTATTTGGCTTTTCTACAGCATGATTCTTAACCGTGGTGGAAAGATAGATAGAAACCAATAATGGGGAAGCTCTGGTTCCATAGAACTGACTTCCATGAAAATGGATAAAGTCAAAGTTTGCATTGCATGATATGAGAAAGAAAAGAGTTTGTTGCATTAAAATATACTGGCATTTAGCTCACAGCTTTCTGAAATTTCATGTAGGTCATCACAAGAAATTCGTGGAAACCAGTGAAGCTTTAAAGGTCTTTTTGTTGAACAGCTGGAGACCTGCCAGTATAAGCTGTGCAGACTTGAAGACATTCAATGATGCCTTAAACATATTTCCAGATAACAGCATTCATAACAGGGCCAGCCACTATCAACTGCTATTTCTTCCAGTCCTAGATCAAAAGAAAATCAGCATACCTGAAACATGATGCATCCATGTAACTATGGTTGAAAGAGGAAGCTTGGTAGCAGTAAAGAACAAAAGAACTTCTATTGCTTAGATTTTTGCAGATACAGGAATCAAATCCTAATTAGGATGGTCCTCTGTCAAGTTGTTTCACCAGGGAAACTCTAATTTTGCATTCCCACACAGAATTTACAGTTTCACGGAATGGTTTAGCTTGGAAGGGAATCTCTTCAGATCATCTAGTCCAACCCCTTTGCTCAAGCAGGGTCAGCTACAGCAGGTTGTCCAGGCCAATGTAGGTCCTGAGACTCTCCTGGGTGGAGCTTCCAGGCTGAGGAAATGAAAACTCTACAATTTGTCTCAGCAACCTGTTCTTCTTTCTACCTAGGAGCTCATAAAGTGACCATATACTTAATGGCAAGTATTCACTGCTATCCTCTAAAAAGCGTTTCACTTAACATAGAATGATCATGCTATTTGGTTCTGCTTGTACTTCCTCACAAGAACATGATATCACTCTGCAATTCTCATGCGCATATTTATATACAGTATATAGGTTACTAGTAATTACAGAATGCTTAAAAAGTTTTCTCTTGAAATAGGAGATTTTTCTTCTTTTTTCTTTAATAGTTTCATCTCATTTTTCTAGCAACACAAGAATCTCTTTGAGCACGGAAACGGTTACTCTTGCTAAAAAGTGTAGCTTTCATACTAGAGAGGAAGAGCCAGCTAGAATCCTTTTGAGAATCTCTTTTTTTCCAGAACGGAAGAACTGAGAAACTTTAGTTTTGTACCTTCTCTTCAACAAGAAGATCAGGAATAAAGAACAGGAGTTTCTGTGGGTCCTGTGAGGAAGATACTTTCCTGAAGATGAGGGTTTTGTAAATATTACTTGTATTCCCACTGAAAAATTGCTTTGATCTGGTGGAGAACTTCTGTTGGCTGGGAGGTTTAATCCTTGTACATTGTTTGTCTTTGAGACCTTACACTGCAGTAGGCAACACGATAGGCAATACAAACATATCAAATGTTTGCTTAATGGGGAATGAGTGTTGCTATCTTCACACCAGGGATGTTTGTCCTGGAACTGAATCTCCATGAGACAACATACTCCCTGCCTGTAAGGTTCTCAGACATTTTTAGGGGGATTGGTGGTACTGAAAGAATGACCTAATTTTCAACTTAATGAGAAGCGGAACTAATTCAACGTATCAAGATCCTTCTATTATACAGTGGACTTACATTCCCTTCTATTTGTGTATCTCTCATGCATTTTAAGTCAAATACATATTACTAAACTGGGCGGGGGGGGGGAGGAAGCAAACAAACCAACAAGAAAATCATAACTAGCAGTGATATTCTACTGTGGTTTTCACATGGGGGAAACAGTACTAGGAACAATTTTCTTTTTTTTTATTTAGGCCATGATCTGCTCCCAGCTACTTAACTTGGTGTCACCAACCTGCAGTGTGCCAAAGGATGGGTTTGTCATTCGTTGCCAGCTTGATATGCAGGACTGCATTGAGCCAGGACAAAACAACTGCACTTGCTCTACGCTGTCAGAGTATTCAAGGCAATGTGCTATGTCCCATCAAATGGTGTTAAACTGGAGAACTGAAAACTTCTGCTGTAAGTTCAGATGTTTTATTCATAGGAAATTGTACTTAACCTTGCTATATCTTACATAGAGGGAGAACGGTCATTAACTGGAATTTAAATAAACTGGTAGAAAAATCTCTACTGTCCTGAATCAAACAAGTTATTTGCTTAAGAGAACAACAGGTCTTCGGTAAAGCATTAAGAAGGAGAGCATGGAAAGCTCAAAGGAGGAGGAGGAAGCATGAAATGTAGCTCCTATGTCTAGATCAATCACCACAAAAGAAAGAAACATCCACCAAGTGAAAACTGCTGAGTTTCTCAGACTTTGAACAGGAGGCTGCTCTCTCTTAGTACAGTTTTTTAGTTATTGTACTTAACAAATTAGCCAGTGAAGAGAGAGAACTTTTAAAAGGCCTCTGAAATCTTCAAACTTTTCTATTAACAGTTGCCATAGCCCCTTTTGTTCACAGGGAATCAACCTTCTTAATTACAACTACTGATTGGAAATAAATAGGAAGCAAATCTTCCATTACTCTCTAAGCTGTACAAGATTAGACGCACTTTTTTTCAAATGCCTGTTACCAAAATTCTGATTCACTTTTTGCAGTCTTTTTGAATCCACCTGAAACTTCAATCTATAGTCAGTGTTACGTAGCAGGATTCATTGTTTTGTAAGAGAACATGCTGATCATAAAAAAAGCCAAGAGTAACTTAAATTGCTGTTGTTATTTCTAAACCAACTCACACAGATGCAGATCATGCCAAAAAAAGAGAGCTTTCAAAATGACCTTGCTTAATATGGTATTGTCCTTCAGAATCATATCATTTAACTGTCTTTTTATTTATCTTTTATATGAAATACATGATCATGGGTAGCAAATTCGTAAAATAAATTGCTTGGACAAGAATATATTTCTCCTTATCCCTTGATTCTTATTCTGTTTCAAAGACCTTTAAGAAATCTACCATTTAGATTTTAGCATAAAAATAATGAAATCCCAGTTGAGTTATATTCCTGCAGTCATTGTTTAACTTGCCATAATCTATCGTCTCGCCATTGTTACTTAGGAAGCCTTGCACCACTTTGTCCTCCCTGCATCTCCGGTGCCGTATTCTTCTATTCTCCTCTTGATCTTCATGTACTGGTGCCACTCTTCATTTTTTGTTTTGTATTTAACATTGAGTTTTCTTTCATTCTTTCCTCATACTTAGTGAAAACTTTCCCTACTAAGCTCCATTATTATCCCCAACACTTCAAAATTGCACTTCTTTCTAAAATAATTTTTCTCTCCTCTTCTCCAAGGTTATCCATCTTACATATATTATTACCCCTTTTTATTCATTGTTTGGTCTATAACTGGTTTTAATTCTTCAAAATGCCAAACTCCTTATGGCATTTTTTAGGTTCAGATAAATATTAGTAAGGCACTGTGTGCATTCACAGAACTGTACAATAATTCTTGCTAATCACAGTAAAATAATAGCCTGGTGTTCTCCAAGTCATAGCAGTTTTCAAGTTTCCAGTAGACCATTACTAGGACTGTTAGTAAAGCGATAAAAGGCAAAGCCTGGGGAGAAAAAGGGAATGTGAACCCTTGTTTCCCAAAAAACCAAAGCTGAGAATCTAAGAATTTGCAAATAAATGTGAAATATACAAAGGTAATGAACTTTTTAGTCTTCATTGTTTCTTTGTCAGCCTCATCTCTAACTACCTCTATTTCCCTACCTCACTTATTTTTACTCTTTACGATAAGGAAAAATCTCTGGTTGAATTTATCACATAGTAAAACATGTTCTGAGTTCCATAAATTAGAATTGCTAGGTAGCTGCATTCTGAAAAGCAGATGGTGTCTGAGAAGCAGGAACTATACAGAAGATCAAGAGTTATATTCTTTAAATCCTTCAGGTACTACAGAAAATCTGATTTGTGGTAGTTTATTAGGCTGCAGTATAGCCTGTTTGCCATTCTTCAAGCTTTCAAAAGAGGTGGCTAATAAATACAGCATGAAAAATGAATAAAAGCTAGAGTGAATGCAATGGTAATGATTAATACTCACATGATGAATTGACTGTTGAAGCAGGATAAGAGACGTTAGTGCCAGAAATCACAAGGTCATCTTCACTGTAGGTGGCAGATGAGACATTCTTCTATGTTTACACCTTAAAAATCTTAACACTTTCACTGTTTGTTGCAGCTGTGGGAAAATGTTCTGCTAACCAAATCTATGAGGAATGTGGTTCTCCATGTATTAAAACCTGTTCCAACCCAGAGTACAGCTGTTCCAGTCACTGTACATATGGTTGCTTTTGTCCAGAAGGTATCATTTCTGTATTCATCATATCTTAAATGGCCCATACAAATGTTTTAGGCATATATCCAGTCAAGTGGAATAGACTTCTTAATAATGAACTAGCAGTGCATTTCAGGGCATTGTGCTGCTAGAACTGCCACTTCTTGAGTAACATAATATAACCGAAGTCTTGAATGGTCATGGTCCTTAATGGTCGCTATTTGCAAGAACAGAGCTGTGAAAGCATTTTCCTCACAGGACCATGATATGTGATGAAATAATTATATGCTGCCTGCTTAAAGTTCTGTACTATAATATACGTTGAGTAAGCTTAATTAATTTCCTATCCCAAACAGGTATCTAGCCTTTCAGGGTACCAGCAAGAAGTAGCATACCTCAGAGACGTTCTGCAATATTATGGACATTTTGTAAAATCCCTTTAACATAGTTCAAGATGAACTTCCTACAAAAATTCTAATTATGACTATCGTTTCCATCATTTCTTGAAATTTCAGAACTGAAATATCCTCCAGGGTTACTGCGATGTCATCAATATCATCACCATTTTATAGTAGTCAAAAGCAATGTGTTGTGAGCTACATATTTAAAACTAGGCTTAGTACTAAAGGAAATAGAACATGGCCATTCTTCAAAACTCCCAACTTAGACTGTCATAGCAAAAAAAAAAACCATTTGAAAAAATAACGGTCAAGCTTACTGTTATTTTCAATTAAGTTCAAATTTCAAATGAAGACAATTGTCTGCATTTTCATATAACAAAGTAGCCAAATGCTGTTCTTACTTTTAAAGAATTGGTTTTATTTTAATCAAGAGAAAATGTCCTGCATGTTGTATCTCTAAGTATGGGCACTGGCTGGGCAAGGATAGCATTCTCAAGCTAATTTTGGAAGGCATTCAGCCTATAATAGCTTTAGTGCTAAGTAAGGATATAGAAAAGTATTTATTTTGTTTATCTTCTTTGGCAGGAACTGTTCTTGATGACATCTCAAAGAATCGAACATGTGTTCACATTAAGGATTGTCCATGTACACTGAATGGGAAAATATATGCTCCTGGTGAGACAATGAAAGCAGCATGTAGGACCTGGTGAGTAGCAACAGGTACTTTCATGAGAGGATGGAGAGTACCCTCACCAAGCGACTGGAAAATTTAGCCTAACTTTTCAGAGTTCAGCTACAAATGTGTCACACTATCTCTGAGGCCACTTTCTTCAAGTGCCACGAATCATACATTTGTAATTGAAGATGTACATGTCTCATTTCATGATTAATCTCTACAAATATAAGTGTTCCTTCAGGACACACAAAACAGTAGCATTTTTATCTCCTCTGTGAAATTGGGGGTAAAATTAGTACAAAACAAATATCTGGTATTTACAATTTCTTTCTGGCAATCTCAGTGTTTCTGATCACCACATCAGTGCTGAAAACTAAACTTCTGTTTTATGGTAGAAAATAATTACTTAAGATAATATTTTTAAATTTGGAAATTTTTTCCAAAAAAAAGGTGGAATAACTTTTTTTTTGTTACTTCTCCTGCTATCATAATTCTAATAAATAAAATAAAGGATAAATAATGGAATTGGTTCTCAGAACTGTAAGAATTAATGCACTTCCCATGATTAGTCTATTCAGGAAAGTTTACTGACAGTCCATACAAGAGTTCAGCAGCTTTCAGTTAGGATGAACAACTTCAACTGATATACATAGCCGAAGAAAATCAAAGCATAGAAAGTATAAGGGGAAAAGTGATACAAATGACATCTTCCATTAGTAGGAATTAGTTGAGTTTTTAGAGTGTAAAGAAAAGACATTTCAAAACAGTGGAAATGGAAGTTCAGAATGTATATATGTATGTTACACTGTGTTCAGTAACCAATTTTGCATGTTGGTCAGCTACACTAAAACCTCCAGACAGGAGGATCAAATCCTCTGCCAGTAAAACAGTGCCTTAGTATGAAAATAGCCTCACACAGAATTTCTTGTTTCCCTCAGTAAATGTACAATGGGTCAATGGAACTGCAAAGACTTGCCCTGCCCTGGAAGGTGTTCACTGGAAGGAGGCTCCTTTGTTACCACATTTGATTCTAGATCATACAGGTTCCATGGGGTTTGCACTTACGTTCTTATGAAGGTAATTTCCTGCAGTCTAAACACACACAATATAAAACAGATATATTTCAGTCTGTCTTTGCTTTCCTGTTGGAATACAAACTGCGGTCTTCCTATGATATACAATTATTCTACAAATTACTGCTTTTCTGACACAGATACTTTTCACTATTTTCCTCCAGAGTTCCAGCCTGCCACACAATGGAACCCTAATGGCTGTATATGAAAAGACTGGTTATTCTCACTCTGAGACGTCACTTAGTGCTGTAATTTACCTATCTACAAAGGTAAATTTTCCTTCCACAGGTTCTATCCAGCATTTCGGATTAGCAAAATAAACTGAACTGAAAAATTGTGGGGGATAGATACTAAAGGTATGTTCCAGTTCATGCATACACACTAAAGATCTCAGTTGCTACATCAGCTCAGGAAGTTAGAGTATTTTCAATGTGAAAACTGCAAGCAGTATGGAATAATGTGAAAAAAAGCTTGAACCAATTTTTTCCTGTTATATAAGTCATTGACAATACAGTTTCTTAAGTAAAGAACATACAAATACCATCAGTACAGATAATTACTTCTGATTCCATGTCCTTTTCTTACAGGACAAAATTGTGATTTCTCAGAATGAACTCCTTACTGATGACGATGAACTTAAGCGGCTACCTTACCGATCAGGTAAAGAAAAGGGAATACATGTAAAACCCAAATTACATTAAATGACTGTTTTACACAACCCAGCATCTTTTCTCTCGCAATTGCCAATAGCAGAGGTTTTAGAGGAAAGTTAAAATCTTTCCCATTGCATCTGTCCCTTCTGGAGAGTTGTGTGTGGAAGGAGAAGACTTGTAGACAGAATACTAGAACACTTACATATACATTATAATAATTACTTTGCAATATCCTATGTATCAAAATCTCTATTTCTAAATATCCTTGCCTTTCAGGAGACATCACTATTTTCAGACAGTCCTCGATGTACATTCAAATGTATACAACCTTCGGGCTGGAACTTGTGGTTCAAACGTCACCTGTGTTCCAGGCCTATGTGAAAGTTGGATCACAATTCAAAGGCAGAACCCTAGGTAAGAAATCTCGTCCCCATGTGAAGGAGAAAATGTAGGGAGTGTAATTTTGAAAGCTTAGTACTCATCCTTTAAGGAATAAACTCTCTTCTCTGGATTCAAAGAAAAAAAACAACAAAAATACCTGCACTGGAAAACCAATGTGCTAAGATTTTTTTTTTTCACTAATAACTTTTAAATGATTCAAAGAAATTAGATGGGTGACATTTTCCATGTGTAATAAAATGCTGTTTTCACATGTTTTATGTGTGCCTTTTTCAATACGTGCTTTACTACACTATGAAGTGGCAACAAATTAGTCTGTGTGGTCTCTACATCTTGGAGTACATGGTTCTTTGAATGCAGTGCACGATCACTGTAAACACAATGAGCCTAAGAATCTAAAAGCTTCTCAGCAGACAAGCACCAGATGGAGATGTTGATGTTTATTGCACAGCAACATTAGCCACAAAGGCATATCCTGCATTCTAATTGTGTATGGGGAATTACAGAGAGGCTTTAGCTTTTTAAAAAGTCTAAATGTATATTCTGTGCCATTACAGATTTTATATACATAAGAAAACGTGTAACTGCAAAAGTATGTCGCAGCCTTTCTTTTTACATGATTTAAAACCACTGAAAAAGCCTTCTAAAAACAAGACAAACTTCTGTATGAATTTGTAATTGAATAGAAGCGGACAACCTTAACTTGAGAAGATAGAGGCTCAGTGACTGAATATGTAGATAATCAAGATCCTCTATCTACCTGACATATAGTATTCATTGACACTCCATGTAGAACTTTTGAATCAATTTTGTAACTATTATAGAATGAAACATAGATGGTTGCTTACACTTTCTTTAATTTTCAGCCATCCCTTGCATTTCTGATGTTATTAGGTCTGTGCGGCAATTACAATGGAGACACTACAGATGACTTCATGACTAGCATGGATATCACTGAAGGCACAGCCTCCCTATTTGTAGATTCCTGGAGGGCAGGAAATTGCCACCCTGCTTTAGAGAGAGATACTGACCCCTGCGCTTTGAGTCAACTGAACAGTAAGTAGATGATCCTGTTGTAACTGATCTCTCCAGCTGGCTTTGTCTGACATTTCCATAAGCCTATACAAGGGGACTGAGAGAGTTTGAGAGAAGCAGAGACTGAGACAACTGAACGTCACAAATTCTGTCACCAACAAGACACTTCTGATTTCTAGAATACATATCTAGCGCAAGCTTATCGGATCTCATTCTAGAGATCTGGGGTTGAAATGATCAGTGAGACATTTGGAGTGGTATTTCCAGGGAAATTGAAATGTCCCTAGATGTCTTAGTCTTGCTCAGCATTGCTGTGACTGAAATCCAGGCTTTGTCTTCTCAAGTCTCTATTGCTGTCTTAAAAAAAAAAAGCCCTACTGAGCTGTTTGAATAAAAGTATAGTCTGCAAGCTAACGAGCTAAGAATTTGTCCTTTTGTTTAATCTGTCATTACCAAAAGCTCAGCTTAAGTAGTGTGTCCAGTTTGTAATTTCTTTTTCTTTTCCCTAACTTTCTCTGTTTAATGTCCGTGGTTTACTTTCATTAGAAATATCTGCTGAGACTCATTGCTCCATTCTTACCAAGAAGGGTACAGTGTTTGAGAAATGCCATGCTGTGGTGAACCCTATTCCTTTCTACAAGGTAGGAAATTATGATAGATGGTGTACAGGAGTCCAAATATGGACCAGAATGTACTCATATACAGTACCCCATTCATTTGGATCAGCAATGCATAGAAGCTAAGGAATAAAAGTGTTTCTGAAAATTATGTCTCCACAACAGTAAAAGTCTCTTTGTTCATAGGCACCAGTTCCGTCCCTATGAATCAGAAGGTGGTGTTACTCAAGCTGCAGTTCTCCATGTCAACAACTTTAACTATGCAAAGTATTGATTTTCCCACGTGCATAATTGAGCCAATCTCCACAAAACATTTTGAAAATTAAAAATGAAAAGCAGTGAATAAACAAAGGCATTTTTTAGGTATTAAGTGTATTTTATGCATGTCAACCAGGCAATTAATCTGATCTTCATCAGTTTTAGTTATGCAATAATATGTACTTTGCATGACTTACCTCTTCAATTCAGCATAGAATCATAGAATTGTAGAATCATTTAGGTTGGAAAAGACCTTTAAGGTCGAGTCCAACCATAAACCCAAGTCCACCACTAAACCATGTCCCTAAGCACCACACCTACATGTCTTTTAAATACCTTCAGGGTTTAACACTTCCAAATGTCTGCGCCCCAGTAACAGAGTTCTCTCCATGTATTGGGTTTCAGAGATGTGTCTACCAAGCCTGTAATTATGAAGAGACATTTCCTTATATTTGTTCTGCTCTGGGATCGTATGCACGAACATGCAGTTCAATGGGTTTAATCCTTGAGAACTGGAGAAACAGTATGGACAATTGTAGTAAGTAACTGAACCAACTCTTGATAGTCTGCCATCAGATGAATGCATGCATACAGGTCTATCTGTTTCCATTTAGAATATTCCCATGTTTGATTCACCAATGACAAAATTGAATAAGAGCAGGAACATATTTTAAAACTACTTGTCAGTCATTAGAAAATAGCTACTTATTGCTCAAGTAGGCCAAGCAGCAGGTATAAAAGCCATATTCCCAGGACCAGATGTGTCATAACACAATAAAAAACAAAAATGGCAAAGCAGTTTTCTAAACAGTGTCCAAATTGTCTTAAGAGTAATGAGGAAAGTAATGAACAGAAAGAGGAAAGCAGAAATGGGATAAAAGATATCCAACTTTTGAATACCCTTCTAGTCTATTTCAGAAAAAGATTGTTATTTTAAGACTACATGAAAAAGATTACTCATATGCTTTAAGGTAAGCATGTGGATGCTTCTAGGACTTGATAATTAAGTGATGGAATAGACAGATAAATAAAGCTATACTGTACTGTAAGATGAGAAAGAACTAGGAAAATCCCTGGTTTCAGATGTGATTTTCCTATTATGCAACTTAGAGATAGACACAGGTTTCACCATTACTCAAAAATACCCTGGTATTTCTGCAAAGCTTCTCTTTGCATTATTTTATTCCAAGATACACAAAGAATCAATAAGATATTTAACCTTCATAAAACTTCCAAACAGCTACATGGTTGGTGTTAAGCCCTGGTCTGCAATATTTTTTTGCTAGAGCTCCACATCCACAGGAAGCGAAGTAATAGGAAGCATTAAGCATCGAAGCCTTTTTGACACAACATGTGCAGCGCATTATGAGCATAGTTATCTTTCACAAGGAAGAGGACAAGTAAATTAAGTTTAACATACACTGTTGTCTTGTTTTACAGCCATTACTTGTACTGGCAATCAAACATTCAGCTACAACACTCAGGCATGTGACAGGACATGCTTGTCACTCTCCAACCGAGCCCTGGAATGTCATCCAACAGACATCCCTGTGGAAGGCTGTCACTGTCCCAAAGGAGTGTACTTGAACCACAAGAATGAGTGTGTTCGTAAATCTCATTGTCCCTGCTATTTAGAAGATAGAAAGTACATTTTGCCTGACCAGTCAACAATAACTAGTGGGATTACCTGGTAAGTGTCTCAGGTTTAAAGATTAACAAACTGAAAATGGAGACAAGGGGTCTCTATGTGTCTCTGTTGAGAGTTAACAGCAGTTAAGCAGCTAAGCACCACACAGCCGCTTGCTCACTCCAGCCGGATGCAGAAGTGAATCAGAAGGGTGAAAGCAAGAAAATTTGTGTGCTGAGATAAGAACAGTTTAATAACTTTCTTTATTATTAATAAGCAAGAAAAAGCTTATTTAATAAGCAAAACAGCATGGGCAATCCAAGCTAGGTAAGGAATTAATTCACTACTTCCCATCAGCAGGCAGATGTTTAGACATTTCCAGGAAAGCATGACTTTGTCATGCATGACTTGGGTTACTTGGGAAGACAAGCACTGTAACTCCAAACATCCCTCCTTCCTTCTTCTTTACCTGAGCTTTTACTGCTGAGCCTGATGTTGTATAGTATGGAATATCTCTTTGGTCAGTTCTGATCAGCTCTCCTGGCTGCGTCCCCTCCCACCTCCTTGTGCACTTCCAGTTTACTCGCTAGTGGGGTGGTGTGAGAAGCAGAGACATCCTTGACAGTGTTCAGCAATAGCTAAAACAGCGTTGTGTTATCCACACTGTTTTGGTCACAAATTCAAAACAGCACCACTGAGCTGCTGCAAAGAAAATTAACCCCATTCTAGCCAAAACCAGTACAGTCTCCTTTACTTTTAATAGAAAAGGTTTATTTTTTAAGACATCTTTTTTGCCCTTTCCTTTAGGAACAGGTTCTTAGGAACAAACAAAAAGCATTTGACATACATTAAGCTTGCAAATGTTGGGGAAAAAAATTAAAAAATAATAGGTAAGATCTGATTATTCCTAGTAGGAAATTTTCTCAACAGCATCTGGACAGCTATATACAAACCTCAAGAATAACTCAATAGTCAAGATGAACAACCATCATAATAGTAAATGGCCTATTATTCACTTTCAAAACTGGTGTTACTGTATACTACAAAAAGTAAAGAGAGGCAAGCTGACTCACATTCCATTTTGAAGGATGGGGAGGAGATAGTAACATAAAGGAAGCATTTCCAATGGTGAGAAACATGAAGCCGTTTTGCAAAAAAATAAAAATTACTTTCTTAGGAGAGAATCACATCAAAATTCCTTTTTTTTCTCCCCCCCAGCTACTGTGTTAATGGGAAGCTAAGTTGCACAGGCAAACCTCAAAATCCTGCAGGTATGGGTCTGATATGGTTTACTTTGAAACATATTCTTTCCCCCTATGTTGTAAAATTGCTACTTCACAATCTCTCCAATGTTTGTTTTTTTTTCCTTTTTCCTAGAAAGCTGCAAAGCTCCTAAAAAATATATATCATGTTCTGACAGTTTAGAAAACAAGTATGGAGCTGCATGTGCCCCTACCTGTCAGATGCTGGCTGCTGGAATTGAATGTGTGAGTTTCACAGCTCTGGGATATCGATCCTCTTGAGAGAGGAAGAATGTTCTAGTGGTTACTTAGAACTTGACTACATTCCTTCTGGTGAAATGAAAGGAGATATTTCTTCTAATGTGATACAGTTAAGCATCAGTCTTCCTTCCACAGACTGTGGACACTAAAAATTTACATATAGTTAAGAAGCGATTAAAGGAATTAAATTGTATGAATTAATGAATTTAATTCTATTAAATTAATAAAATAAAAATCCATTAAGGATTCCTAACTACATGGCTGTCATCTCTGGCTCAGTTAGTCCATAAGCTACACATCACTGGAAACTGATAGTACATGTGGTTTGTGCTTCCTGTTCTATTATTTCCCAACTATCTGCTGCCAATAGTCACAGGACGCAGGAGACCTAGGCTAGCTGGACTTCTGGTCTGCCCTGACAGGGTTTTCTTATGCCTTTATATTAAGGAAACAGACTAATTGGAAGAATTGTAATAAGCTTCCCTGATACAAAGAAACTTCTGTTGTACTCTGAAGACAATTTTTTCAGAGTCTTCAAGTATGTTTAATATCTCACACAACAGGTATATCTGACAACTTCAGTGAAACTAGTTCAATTGACTAGTGTATCAGTACGAGGAAAATCACAAAACTGAAATCAAGTCAAAACTAGAATTTAGCACAGGTTCACTCTCGACACCATTCACATACGAGATAAAATGCATCTCACGTTTTGTTTCATTTTACAATCTGCTGGTCTTCACCAGATACCCACTAAATGTGAATCAGGCTGTGCCTGTGCTGATGGGCTATATGAAAATCTTGATGGCGCCTGTGTTCCAGCTGAGGAGTGTCCCTGTGAATATGGTGGTCTTGCTTATGGAAAAGGTGAACACATCCAAACTGAATGCGAGATATGGTAAGAATCACAGAGTTTTCCATTGCGGAACCTCTGTTTCACTAAACCATACAACTACATAACAAAAGTGTTTAGTTGACAGGAGAGTAGGCAATGGCAACAGCACAGAGGTGATAAAGAGAAGCTTAACATTTGACAATATATATGTATAGATAAAAGAGTCATGGTACTTGCTTGAGGGATTTCTGCCATATGCATATCCAGGAATAAGGGCATCCAGTAGGGCCTGTAACTGTAAACTACATAAGGTCAAGGATTAACAGCTCCACCTAAAGATGAGGGCACTATCTTCTTTTCTGTAGATAAAAGCAACCCCCCCAAAAGATTGCTGTAAAGAGATGGAAACATTCTCAAAGTACTTTATTCCCTTTCCAGTTACTAATCTAGTGTTAAAAAACCACCACCACCCAAACTACACAGAACAGTGACATCTGTTCTCATTAAAGCCAAAAGTAAATGAGTTTTATATTCTCTTTCATGAAAAAAGAAAGCAAAAATTACTTAAGGTTTCTTCTTTATCATGAATTAATTTTCTAGGCAGTCCATAACTTTTAGTTATGGTTCTTATATTAATTGTAAGTCAATTAAATTAACATCTTATCTATAAAAGTGCATGTATACAAAAACAAGCAGGTTAAGGTGGCATTTCTCTGAAATCTGAGTATGGTTTCTCTTCTCACTCCCAGCACCTGCACAAAAGGCAAATGGAAATGTGTTCAGAAATCAAAGTGTTCCTCGACGTGCAATCTGTATGGAGAAGGCCACATCACCACTTTTGATGGACAGCGTTTTGTGTTTGATGGCAGCTGTGAATACATATTAGCTATGGTAATCTGCCTCTTACTGCTTATTTTAGCAGTATCTTAGCATCAAGAAATAGCTTGATTTAAATGGCTAATGAAAATATTCTAGGATGCATCTATAGCCAACAGAACACTTTGAATCTTTATAAACACTGAATGTGTTTTTATATTTTCTGTTGGTTTCAATACTTAAGATGAAAAGACTTTACTTCTCAAAACACTTTTTTTTCATGCAATTACAACCAATTTTCAATTTAATAACATGTTTAAATAGTCATTGATATGTATGTCTTCTGTACCAGCCAACTATATCTTTTAGGGAAATTATATCAGTTTGACTATCAAATCAGAGGTCATCACCTCCCAAAACAGGCAGAGTAAGAGTCATGACATGTATAAGCTTTCTTTACTTTTTTATGCTTTTATGTTTTAAGTTGGAAGACTCCAGATACAGAGTCTATTGGGGTTTTGTGCTTTTTGTGGTTTGCTTTGGTTTTTTAGGATGGCTGCAGTGTTAATAGACCTGTTTCCTTTTTCAAAATTGTTACTGAGAATGTCATCTGTGGGAAATCGGGGGTTACATGCTCCAGATCCATCAGCATTTACCTTGGGGTAAGATCTTCTTTCTGCTGTTATCCAGCCAAATAGCTATTTTAAGCCTATGTTTGCTTCCCTTTTGGAAGTTTTAGCTGTGTCTTTGAAGTGACGTCTTGTAAGTGGAATTACATGCTAAACCTAGAGCTTCAGTTTTGGTAGGAATTACCGTTGGTTTTTTTTCAATTCTTATGTCAATGTTTCAGTGACCAAACTTCTTGCCCACATACAATCCATAAAATTTTCGAACTTTACTGACTCAGCAGTGAATTACTGAAATACCGATTTCACCCCCTGCCAAACTCAGGAAAACAACAGTGTAAAATTGAGGAATTCTCGTCACAGACAATCTCTCCAAATTTCTCTAAGTCCATGTAATAGCTGCAATTCAAAATATATCCAGATCTTACCTGAGATATCTAGGTGAAACTACAGCAATGAGCAGTTATCCTCATTTCCAGTTCTGTGTGACAGCTTCCAGAACTGGCTAAGTTTTACTGGTCTCAGTTCTATGGGACAGTAAAGCCCAGTAGTATCAGATCATCTTGGAGTTTTGTGGGATTTTGTGCATCATAGAATCATAGAATGGTTTGGGTTGGAAGGGACCTTTAAAGGCCATGTAGTCCAACCTCATAAGGTTCACATGGGCTCACTTCTTGAGCTTGTCCAGGACCTCTGAATGGCCTCCCATCCCTCAGGCATGTCAAACACACCATTCAGCGTGGTGTCATCCGCAAACTCGCTGAGGGTGCACTCAATCCCACTGTCTATGTCACTGATGAAGATATGAAACAGTGCTGGTCCCAGTACAGACCCCTGAGGGACAGACACCACTCGTCACTGATCTTCATCCAGATGTTCAGCCACTGACCACTACCCTCTGGATGTGACCATCCGGCCAATTCCTTATCCACCAAACAGTCCATCCATCAAATCCGTCTCTCTCCAATTTAGAGAGAAGGATCCCTCATGGGGGACCATGTCAAAATCCAGATAGATGATATCCATAGCTCTTCTCCACTGATGTAGTCACTCCATCATAAAAGGCCACTATGTTGGGCGGGCAAGACTTGCCCTTGGTGAAGCCATGCTGTTTGTTTTGAATCACTTCCTCATCCTCCATGTACCTTAACATAGCTTCTAGGAAGATCTGTTCCGTGATCTTCCCATGCACAGAGTTGAGGCTGACAGGTCGTTAGTTCCCAGGGTCCTCCTTTCTACCCTTTTAAAAATGGGTGTAATGTTTCCCTTTTCCCAGTCTCCAGGAACTTCACCTGACTGCCGTGACTTTTCAAAAATAAGTGGGAATGCCAAGACAGTCTGTACTAGCACAGCATCTGATCTTCAGCAATGTGACACAGAGTAAGGATAATACTGAAAATTGATAAGTTATAACATCCAGATAAATTTCCTTCCAGAATTTGACATTCATACTGCGAGATGAAACCTTCACTGTTTCTGGGGAAAATCCTGGAGTACGATATAAGGTGAAAAAGAATGCCCTTCACCTGATGTTTGATATCATGATCCCAGGAAAATACAACATGACTCTTATCTGGAATAAGCACATGAACTTCTTCATCAAGATCTCCAGAGAAACGCAGGTATTGCAGAATAAGTTCCTCAGTAAACTGTCCTTCAATTGAGATTGAACTGCACATTTGATGACGGTTGCTTTGACTCTATGATCGCAAAGGTTTTTCAGAGATGCTACTAGCAATGCATGTTCATCATTATCTCCAAAACAGCAGAGGTTTTCACTAGAGGCTGATTTTTAAGTGATTACCCTACTTCATTCAGGAATTTTTTGAGATAAACACTTGTATTTAGACAACTTCATGGTTGAATTCGATCTCTAAACAATGACAGTTTACAGTTTAGAAGAGAAACAAATTAATCCACTGATGAACAGAACCTCATGTACAAGATGGTAAGAATGTATGAGAGAGTATTTGTAGATCACATTCACTACTAAAGCACAGGAGACCATCAGTAATTGAAAGGGAAGAGTAATTGTAACTTGCTGATCTGACATTGTTGCTTTCATTTAATATAGGAAACTATATGTGGTTTGTGTGGGAACTATAATGGCAATATGAAAGATGATTTTGAAACTCGAAGCAAGTATGTGGCATCAAATGAATTGGAATTCGTCAATTCTTGGAAAGAGAATCCTCTTTGTGGGGATGTATACTTTGTAGTGGACCCCTGTAGCAAGAACCCTTACCGTAAAGCATGGGCAGAAAAGACATGTTCCATCATCAATAGCCAAGTCTTTTCTGCTTGTCACAATAAGGTAAGAATTGATTTGGCCTTCTTTTTATTTATAGGCATAATCTGTATTCTTTCAAAATGCTCACACCCCAACACTTGACTTTCTCTTCCCCAAAATATTTTATTAAAATACATATAGAATGTTTTATGGCTATGTTTTAATAAAATATCTATAAAATGTTTTATGGCTCTCATTTATGTTAACCTTCATCTTTTCTTATTTGCACCTCACAGCCCTTCTGTAAGCCCAAAAGCTAAATATGGCATTAACTGATCAGTTAAAAATATCAGAGGGAAAAAAGAATGAAGACTTAAGTATCAAAATCAGTCAGTCTGTTGATGACACCTGATACTGATCGATGCACTGTTTACTCTGTTGAAACCATTTAGCCTTTTTTAGAAAACAAACCTAAGAAAAGCCTGAAAACAGTAAATCAACAGTGTTACTTAGAAGATGCAGTTCAACCCAAGAGCAAGATATCAGCCCTTCTATTTGTTTTAAGTTGCCCACTTTGTGGAAATTAAAATATTGCAAGGTTCATCAGAACCAGGCCTTCTGAAGGAAAATGTCTGTTTTCAGGAGGTGAAAACAAGTGAGAAATGTGGATAATGCTGCAGTCCTCATGCATATCCATGGCGAGTGTACAGCTGACAAATGTAGACATTTGCATCTGAATGGATGTCGGGGTTTCAGGGTTTTTTTTAAGCTGACTATGCATAGTATATTCAGGACTAGTATGAATTTAGAAATACATATCTCACAAAACATCATGAGTTTCTATTGTTGATGTGGAAACACCTACATTCTTGTTAAAAGGATTTGTATGAAGTGGGATTATAATCGCTTTCACAAGTGTTCAGAGGAAATACTAGTTACTCTCACTTAATGGAACACATATTGTTTAGCCCACGGAAAAACACCTTCTTAGCAAATAGGCACAAAAGAAACCTAGAAAATTCATTGCTTCATTTTCCAATGCAGGTGAATCGTATGCCCTATTATGACGCCTGTGTTCGAGACTCTTGTGGTTGTGACATTGGAGGGGACTGTGAATGCATGTGCGATGCCATTGCGGTATATGCCATGGCATGCTTAGATAAAGGTATCTGCATTGACTGGAGGACCCCTGAGTTCTGTCGTAAGTTTCTTCAAGCTTTCTTTAAACAGGTTTAAGAGATTATTATTGTTACTTTGAGTATATTAACATGGCAACATAGGTAATTGCTTAACAAGCACCTCCTAAGTTGCATTTTCTGTATGGGCAAATAGTTGACTTCAGTCACCTGGGTTTTGAAATCCGTAGTTTTCATTTGTGCTAAATTAACCAAAATATTAGATCTCTTTTTACCATGGAGTAATGAGAGAGAAAATAATGTGGTCACAGAAGGCAGACTGTTTCTTCTGCTGCCACTGTGAACTGTCAGTTTGTCAGCAGAGGGAGCATGAAATTGTGAAGACATGTTTCATTTTAGCTATGATGAAATCACCACCTGTGTGGATGTCAAGGAAACAGAGACAGCTGTGTTGGCTGGAACACTGTAAAACAGGAAAGAGACTTCAAGGTGTTCCAGAACATCATATGTGGAGGAAAAAAGAGGTTGTCATCTCTGATGGTTTCTTTTCAATTTCACTATATTATGCGTTAAAAATTGCGGAAATGCCTGCATAGCACATTTGCAAAAAAAGAAACCAACTTCACTGAGCACAACTTTCAATTTACGTCAGAAGCCAGTAACTTCAGTGACAAAATTTTTGATTCAAACTGTTTATTACTTTTGTCCTCCCTGTAGTCCTCTCAAAACAATATGCCATTAATTTGAAAAATTCTGATTTCTCTCTTGCTTTTACCCTTCTTAGCTGTCTATTGTGAGTACTACAATTCTCATCAAAACCCAGGAAGCGGTGATGCTTATTCCTATGGCTACAACAATAACAACTGCACCTGGCATTACAGGCCTTGTAATTGTCCAAATCAAAACTACAAATATGTCAACATTGAAGGTAATAAGCTATACTAGTGTAAAGCGGGAAACAGTAACATAGTAATTATTTTCAATACTATTTTTTAAATCAGTTATATCACAGTTAAATAATGGTATTCTAATTGATGCTATCTTTGAAGCAGTTTTGCTGATCCTTACCTTACTACTACTGCTTTAAATACAAAATCAGTCCAGCACCTCTACTACATCTAGCTTTATATTGAGCTCAGCCTATCTTGAGGAGAAATCTCTGACTTGCACCAAATCAAAAGAATATGCTGTACTTAGGTAAGAAAACGTGGAGAGAGCAGTTAATATTTTTATTAGACAAATAGCTATAGTTGGAGAAACCAAAAAAATTACTACGTAAGTAGACCCTTCCTCTGAAGATGGCATTGGAAATGCTTACCTGAATAGATGAAGTTGCAATTGATACAATTTTTTAATAATAGAAATGTAAGATATTAGATTATAAATAGTATAAATTAAGTGCTGTCCTCTGAGAAATGTAAAACAAACTTTTCTTCTTTCTTCAGGCTGTTACAACTGTTCTCATAATGAATACTTTGACTATGAAAAGGAAAGATGCATGCCATGTGGTAAGCAGCGACTTATATACTCATTCTCTTCCTCTACTGTAACTGGAAAACAATACTAAAACATTTGTATATTTACAGAGAAGGGATTTTTCATAGTACCTCTCCATTAATAATGAATGTTCAGCCAAACATAACTTTCCTTCAAAATAACCCTATCACTGTACTGCTAGTATGTAAAACTTCAGCTGGTAGATAAGGGAATGAAAGGAACTAATTGAAAGAAGGATTAGGGTAGGGAATGCTATAATACAGAAGCTGGATGGCCCTGGCTGATTTTAGTTAGCAACATGAAAAGTTATGTTCTTCGCAAATGCGAGTACTTTTCAAAATGTGGGTCTTCCTGAAAATGTATTGGTGTTCTGATCTGTGTGAGGGGCTGACCCAGCAGAGCCGTGGGTCTCAGATGTATTCAACACCATTAATAAAAAAAGGAAACACACAGAATAGGATCAGACCTCACTAATAGACTCTACTTAGCGAATATCTTTTTAGAGATTTTTTTTTTTTTTAATTATTTTAACTTAAGATTTATTACCATATGGTTACTTCTATGAAAACCTGTCTTCTTAAATAATGTTTCAGATAGACTCTGGTTGCACGGTTTGGATTTTCATGCAGATGTAAAAAAACTCAAGGACAATTTTTCTCATATTACAGAATTCTAACTTGTGTAACCAGGATCTCAGCTAGTGATCTCATTTACATACAAACCCCATGTTTCCATTATCCCTGAAAAGTGAGGTGCTGTTAAGTATAAAAATCATAAGAGAGGTAGCAAAAAAAACTTACTTGTGTTCATTATTATTATGAGATGTATTCATTACTTTGTCATTATTTAAGTCCTTTGATGTTAAGTTTACCACTGAAAAATGTAATATTAAGCATTTATGGGAATATCTCACTGATTAACACAATCCTTTGAATCCAATCTGAAATTTACCTTATTTGGAATATTTTAATATGCTTTCATTCACAAACTTAACTTGTTCTATCTTTACACAACAGGAGATGAAAGCACTAGTACCACACATGAAACATCTTCACCTTCAACAGGTTAGTTTACGTAGTTGAACAAACTACTACTTACAAACTGGTATATGTCCTTATCTAAGTTTATGAGGTAAGCAATATCTTTTTTTATAGTGGTGTCACCAGTTTCACATGCATAAGATGCAATGATGAAAAATAACTTGGTATCATAATTATCACCAAAATTTTCCCAGAAATATTTGTTAGAAATATTTGTAAAAAAAAAAAAAAAAAAAAGTATGTCCCTGCTCATTGCAGGGGGGTTGGACTACATGGCCTTTAAAGGTCCCTTCCAACCCACACCATTCTACGATTCTGTGATGTACAAAATCCCACAAAAATTTCATCACAGTTCTTAGTGGTGACTGGCCATAAAACACTTTGACAATTTAAGAAGGTCTTCATGGAAGTGTATGAGTGAGTCTACCAAACACCTATAGCTTGATCCAGGAAAGCAATCTCTATATACTGATCTTAAATTTGTTAGAAATTCTATTAAATTCCCTGAAGACAGATGGCATTAGGAAAACATTACACTGTTGACTGTATGAATAAGAAAATACAATTCCATCTCTGCTGCTATGCACAAGTATTTATGCCAAATTCACTTTAAAGTGATGAATAGAAATGTATAAAACTTCAAGAATTCGTGCACAAAATAGCAAAGGATTAGATGGATGTTTCCATCTATTGTTTCATGTAAAAGGTAATGTTTTTAATAGTAGTTACTACTAATAGTTATTAAGACTGTTTTTATTTCAAAAAATAATTTTCAATTTATATAGGTATATTATAAATAGATTATCAAGAACTATTTCTTATCCTTTGTTTTTTTCCTCTTAGTAACAACAGTGCAGCCTAAAGTAATGAGAAGCTCTACCACAAGTACCCTATCAAGCGTACCTAGTATTTCTTCTTCCGCAGTTACTGTATCAACTGAGACTACAAATCCAACAATAACCTCAAAAATCACAGTTCCAAGAACATCACCAGTATCACCTCTTGTCACAATAAAGTCAACAACTGGTAGGTTTTTAGTGTTACTGTCTAAAATTAATTAATAGTAAACCCACTCTATGCATAGTTGAGATACCATTCCATTAGGAAAGCATTGCAAGCTATTTCAACATCCAAGCATAAGACTCCAAATCATGAAGTAGGCAAATCAGGCTTCCTGAAAGGTGTTTGCAAACCAGAAATGTTCAGAAGTGTAGATCAAAAGTGCATGGAAAGAGAAAGGATATAGACACTAGGTTAAAAATACAACCAAAAATCACTTGTGTCACTCACCTGAGAAGCACATTAAAAGTTCTATAAGCAGTGAGCTAGCTCAGCTCCAGTTGGATTTATTAGCTCAGCTTCAGCCTCTTTTCCACAAGTGGTTCAGTTATACAGGCCTATTCAAGTAGCACCCAACCTATTAACTCTGAATAATGTAAGCAGGCTCCAGAGCAAAATCACACAGGTATCAATGCAGCAGCTTTGTCTAGGATTCTAGAGTCCTGCTCTCAGGAGGATGACTCCTCCAGCATAAATTATTTTCTGACTCTAGGGCTTTTGGAGACTCATAATGAATAACACGTAACTTCCTACCAACATTCACTTCAACTAATAAGCCATCCCGGACCCAGGGTATCATGGAAAGCAGAGTTAAAAAGGAGTCCCACAGGAGTCAAAACACAACTTCAAAGGCTGCTATTGTGACATGATTTATTCACTGGGACAAGGAAAGTCCTATAGTATGATGTTATTTAGCTTTGTGATACAAATTACAGAAAGTTGAAACTGTGGCTGATTTGGAACATAAGAATAGCCAATGAAATGGTCATTTGGGCAAAGTCCATACAGACATTAGCCAATAAGTGACAACAAAGTTAAATCCTTAGAAAAATTATAGAAAAAATAATTTAATATAGGAAAAATGCAGAAAATGAGAACAAAGAAAGAGATGAGAAAACAAATACACGTAAGAAAAAATTTTGCAAGCATATGAGAACATGAATACAATAATACAGAAAATATTCAAAAGATCAAGGGGGAAAACTGGGTCTCTGGAATATGGGTAGCTTCTTCAAAATTTACATATTTTTAATTATTCAATGAACTGATTACTCATATTGTATTATTTACGTTTACTCCAAAAGAACATACAACATCAATTTTTACCACACCAAATATGTCTACAACCATCGCTACCCCTTCCATAACTACCTCAACAAAAAGAACCATGACCACTAAACCAAAACCTACACCTGTTGCCTCATCAACCACTGCTTCAACAGAGACAGAAAAAGTAGGGTTCACCACACCAACCTTCAAGACCACTATCAAAAAGGAAGCTACAGCCACCTCAATACCTACTCAAACCGTAACTCAGATAACAACTTTCAGCAAGCCTAAACCAACAGCAGGTAAATATCGCTTTTTGATATCTGCCAGGTGAAGCCATCACTCAAAAGACACATGTCAATGTATTCCTTAAAAAAACCCCAAACATTCTTACTAGTTGTCTTAACATTGCAAATAGATAGGAGAGGTCATGGATAACTGAAGAAGTGTGATAAAAATGGAAATTTATGTGTCTTGCCAATGCAGCAAGCATCTGACATCAAAATATCATCTTAAACCTAACCTTTCTCTTCGAAGCCATACTCTACACTTAGGCAAAATCTCTCTATGCTTCCAAGTGAGTTCTTGAAAACTCACAGATGGGAGAATATGTGTTCCCCCTAGCCGTTTTAACAAATTCTCCCAAAAATAAATACTAAAAAAAGGAAATTACACTTCATGAATCATCTATTCCCTATGCCAACAAGGACAGTCTCCTCTGAGGCTGTATGACAACATGAATTGCTAGGTTAGCAACCGACAGCAGAGGCTGGGACAGTGTGAGGGGGAAGTTTACTTTAGTGGGCGGGCAGGTGTACACTCTCTCCCAATCCATGCATCTCCCACAAAGTACTGTTGGGGTGCACACATCTGGGTCTTCTTGGGCCAGCAATTACAGCTTCCTCTGATGTTCAACTAGGAACCTTACCAGATCCCAACCATTACTAATGTCCATTATTCCTTACTTTACAGAGAGTGAGGGAACCCAAGCAACAACTCTGCACCACCAAGTCCCAGCAGGTGAGTAAGAGGGAGCTGAGAGATGCCTTTGGCCTAAGACTCTGCTTCACTTACCCCAGCTTTTCCAGAGGATGTTCTTGCCCAGCCTGGAACACCTTGGAGAGTAGACATGCACATCCAGAGAGGCGCCTTTTCCCTCAGGAGCTCCAGGAAGAGGCAGAGGGTGCTGAACTGTCAGACGGGACCCTTCAGAACCAGTTCTTGCCCCATATTTTTTTGGGGGTAGCCACTGGCCCATTTCCCCTTCTTGCCCAGTAAGACACAGTAGGGTCTGGTCCTGCTTTTCTTACTTCCACCCATATCCTGGGGCTTCTGCCTGGCAATTGCCCACATCTGTTTCCTTCCCCTCTTGCCCTGCCACTCTCAAACAACCTGTGTTTTTTTCTCTGTAGTTGTCACCCACACAAAACCAACAAAGCCACACGTTGTGCAGCATCTCATCACACAGAAGATCACCCCTGCCACGTCTACCAGCAGCACCTTTGTCCCGAGAGAGGCCAGCCCTGCTAGCAGCCCAGAAGTCCCACTGAGAAGGATGTCCCCAAGCCCCAGCTCTTTACCTGCCACCTCAGCCTCATCTGTTTCTTCCCCTTCCTCAGCTGTGTCCTCAACATGGTTGAGACCATCACATCCTGGTAGGACTCCCTCCTGCCCTTCCTGCTGCTCTGCATCATCCTTCCATCTCCCACCATTCTCTCCTAAGCAGCACATCCCTCACAGGCTTCAGTTTGGTATTCGTTCTCAATTCCCACTGCCCTTGCCATGGGACTCCTGAGACCCAGGCAGGTCCTGGGACTGGCCCACCTATGACCCTGACTGCATCCTCCTCCCTTGCCACTTTGGGATTTGGCTCTGGGGCACAGGCCTTTGTCAGGGTACAGAGATCCGTGAGTTCTTGCCCTACAAATAGCGAATAGAGACAAGCTAACACACACTCCCTCCCTGTACAGTGGTACCCTGAGAATGCACACTGGGGGAAAAGAAGGCAGTGAAACTGCAAACTTGTCTCCAGTTTACACCTCAGAACAGTTTTGGATGAGAGACAGAACACAAGGCATGCTCTCCATCCAATGGATGCCCAGGCACACCCATGACAAGTATGGGTCAACAATTGCCACTTACTTGGCCAATACTGACCCTGGGTGCAAAAGAGTGGAGGGTGGGCAAGAAGGTGAACACTCGACTACATGCTAAAGTTCTCCCACTTAGACCCACTGGGCTCCATATGCCTGGGTTGTCTTGGTGTTGAACAGGACAGCCTTCAATGAGGAAATGCCACAACATGCTTTGACTAGAATCCTTTCCAAGACTCAACCATTCTTTTCTCTCGTCCCTTTCTTTGTAGCAAGGGAGCCAACCAGAGCTAAGACTCCAACTAGTAAAGTAGTAACAGGTGAGTGCTCTGGTCAGGAGAGAGCTAAGAGTCATCCATGGCCTATGCCTGTCCTTTCAAGGAGCCTCAGCTCTCCCATGGATCCTTTCCAGCACAGTCTGCAGCAAACAAATGACAGCCTACCTGTCAACCATTTGAATCCGGCATGAAAGTAGAGATACCTCTTCCATTCTCTCAAGAGCTCCAGGAGGAAGGAGACACAGACAAATTGCTAGACTGCATACATCAAAACCATAACCAGCCTGCAATACTCAGAAGAAGCAGGATGGGATGGGAAAAACTGGGGGTCATGGCCTCATTCATTCACCCTTACAATAACCAGAATTAGAGGGACAGGGCCCAGCCTTCCATCCCTATCTGCTACCAAAAACCTTCTACCCCAGAACCGCTCACATCAACAAAATTCTTACCTTAGCAGGCACCCTCAAATGACCTCTGCTTTTCTCCCGGCAGCCCACACCCACACGGAGACCATCGAGCCACGCGTTGGGCCGCCCCTCACCACGCAGAAGACCACCGCCACCACCTCGGCCAGCAGCACCTCCAAGACCTCTGTCTCCAGAGAGACCAGCCCCGCTAGCAGCACAGAAGTCCCTCCGACAACGACGCCTCCGAGGCCCAGCTCCCCTCCTGCCCCCAGCAGCCCGCTCACCACCCGCCTGCCGTCTCCCGCCGCTTCCACGGTCTCCTCCACATCGGCCCCGACCAGCAGCCCCAAGCCTACGCCTACGACCCTGAGGCCCGAGCCCTCTTCCCCGACAACGAGTGCTCCAACGGAGTTGCCTGCGTCCGAGTCCTCCGCACCCTCCACGGCCAAAACCAGCCCGCTGACCACGCCCGCTTCTTCTCCCTCCTCAACTGTGTCCTCAACATGGCTGAGCTCCTCGCAGCCCCGTAAGGCTCCCTACGGCCCTTCCCGCTGCTTCTGCCTCCTCTTCCCTGCTCTCGCGCTCCCTTCCTACCCTTCCGTCGGTCATTCATCGTTCCCTCCAAGCACCGTACGCCGCTTGCGCCTTTTTTTGGTCCTTGGCCTCCCTTCCCGCTGCCGTTGGCCAGCCTGGGACCCCGTGCAGCCCTGGGCCTGTGTGCTGGCCCTGCTTGGGATGCAGCCAGTTGTTGCTCCTAGCGGGTTGTCTGGTGCCGTGCTGTAGATGGGTGTCCAAGCCGGTGTTGACAGCACACAAGGGCTCTAGCTCTTGCTGACCCATGCCGGCACAGCACCCAGGCCCTCTGCGTTTCTCCTTCTGCCTGCCAGGGAGTGGGCAAGGGCTGGGCAAGAGGGACACCGCCAGGATAGCTGACCCAAAGTGAGTGCCCAAGGAGATGCTCCATACCGCAGAGCGTCACGCTGAGCGGAGAAATGGGGCGGGGAGGGAGCGGCCTTTCCCAAGTAGTCATTGCTCGAAGACTGGCTGGGCACTGGCCACCGAAGGGAGGTGGCCCACGCGAGTGATTGCCTTTGCGCCTCGTGGGCGATTTCCAGTTGGTTTTCCATTTTGTTTCCTCACTTCTGAACACTCTCCGTGCCTGGACGCACGTGGGGTTTTCTGCTTTTGTGCTCCCGATTCGCTCCCCGTTGCCGCTGAGGGGGAGTGAGCGAGTGGCCGGGTGGGCACTTGGCGTGCAGGCAGGGTCAAGCCACCGCTGACTGGCACACACATTGGCCAGGACTGGGGCTAAGCAGGACAGGGAGGCTTAGGGGAGGAGCCAGAAGCCCAGTCCTCCCCCTGGCCCAGCGAGACTCAGTGTGGTAGGGGGCTGCTTTCCTTGCCCCAGGCCCGAGCCCAGGCCTGCTTCCCACCTCCCTCCCCTCCCCTCCCCTTCTTGGCCTGCCGCCCCCGCCGCCGTTCCCCCCCCCCCCCAAACCGAAGTCCCTCCGACAACGACGCCTCCGAGGCCCAGCTCCCCTCCTGCCCCCAGCAGCCCGCTCACCCCCGCCTGCCGCTCCCGCCGCTTCCGGCCCCACAGCGGCCCCGACCCCCCAAGCCTACGCCTACGACCCTGAGGCCCGAGCCCTCTTCCCCGACAACGAGTGCTCCAACGGAGTTGCCTGCGTCCGAGTCCTCCGCACCCTCCACGGCCAAAACCAGCCCGCTGACCACGCCCGCTTCTTCTCCCTCCTCAACTGTGTCCTCAACATGGCTGAGCTCCTCGCAGCCCCGTAAGGCTCCCTACGGCCCTTCCCGCTGCTTCTGCCTCCTCTTCCCTGCTCTCGCGCTCCCTTCCTACCCTTCCGTCGGTCATTCATCGTTCCCTCCAAGCACCGTACGCCGCTTGCGCCTTTGTTTTGGTCTTTGGCCTCCCTTCCCGCTGCCGTTGGCCAGCCTGGGACCCCGTGCAGCCCTGGGCCTGTGTGCTGGCCCTGCTTGGGATGCAGCCAGTTGTTGCTCCTAGCGGGTTGTCTGGTGCCGTGCTGTAGATGGGTGTCCAAGCCGGTGTTGACAGCACACAAGGGCTCTAGCTCTTGCTGACCCATGCCGGCACAGCACCCAGGCCCTCTGCGTTTCTCCTTCTGCCTGCCAGGGAGTGGGCAAGGGCTGGGCAAGAGGGACACCGCCAGGATAGCTGACCCAAAGTGAGTGCCCAAGGAGATGCTCCATACCGCAGAGCGTCACGCTGAGCGGAGAAATGGGGCGGGGAGGGAGCGGCCTTTCCCAAGTAGTCATTGCTCGAAGACTGGCTGGGCACTGGCCACCGAAGGGAGGTGGCCCACGCGAGTGATTGCCTTTGCGCCTCGTGGGCGATTTCCAGTTGGTTTTCCATTTTGTTTCCTCACTTCTGAACACTCTCCGTGCCTGGACGCACGTGGGGTTTTCTGCTTTTGTGCTCCCGATTCGCTCCCCGTTGCCGCTGAGGGGGAGTGAGCGAGTGGCCGGGTGGGCACTTGGCGTGCAGGCAGGGTCAAGCCACCGCTGACTGGCACACACATTGGCCAGGACTGGGGCTAAGCAGGACAGGGAGGCTTAGGGGAGGAGCCAGAAGCCCAGTCCTCCCCCTGGCCCAGCGAGACTCAGTGTGGTAGGGGGCTGCTTTCCTTGCCCCAGGCCCGAGCCCAGGCCTGCTTCCCACCTCCTCCCCCCCCCCCCCTCCCCCCCTAGCAACCGCCCCTCACCACGCAGAAGACCACCGCCACCACCTCGGCCAGCAGCACCTCCAAGACCTCTGTCTCCAGAGAGACCAGCCCCGCTAGCAGCACAGAAGTCCCTCCGACAACGACGCCTCCGAGGCCCAGCTCCCCTCCTGCCCCCAGCAGCCCGCTCACCACCCGCCTGCCGTCTCCCGCCGCTTCCACGGTCTCCTCCACATCGGCCCCGACCAGCAGCCCCAAGCCTACGCCTACGACCCTGAGGCCCGAGCCCTCTTCCCCGACAACGAGTGCTCCAACGGAGTTGCCTGCGTCCGAGTCCTCCGCACCCTCCACGGCCAAAACCAGCCCGCTGACCACGCCCGCTTCTTCTCCCTCCTCAACTGTGTCCTCAACATGGCTGAGCTCCTCGCAGCCCCGTAAGGCTCCCTACGGCCCTTCCCGCTGCTTCTGCCTCCTCTTCCCTGCTCTCGCGCTCCCTTCCTACCCTTCCGTCGGTCATTCATCGTTCCCTCCAAGCACCGTACTGTTTTGGTCTTTGGCCTCCCTTCCCGCTGCCGTTGGCCAGCCTGGGACCCCGTGCAGCCCTGGGCCTGTGTGCTGGCCCTGCTTGGGATGCAGCCAGTTGTTGCTCCTAGCGGGTTGTCTGGTGCCGTGCTGTAGATGGGTGTCCAAGCCGGTGTTGACAGCACACAAGGGCTCTAGCTCTTGCTGACCCATGCCGGCACAGCACCCAGGCCCTCTGCGTTTCTCCTTCTGCCTGCCAGGGAGTGGGCAAGGGCTGGGCAAGAGGGACACCGCCAGGATAGCTGACCCAAAGTGAGTGCCCAAGGAGATGCTCCATACCGCAGAGCGTCACGCTGAGCGGAGAAATGGGGCGGGGAGGGAGCGGCCTTTCCCAAGTAGTCATTGCTCAAAGACTGGCTGGGCACTGGCCACCGAAGGGAGGTGGCCCACGCGGTGATTGCCTTTGCGCCTCGTGGGCGATTTCCAGTTGGGTTTTCCATTTTGTTTCCTCACTTCTGAACACTCTCCGTGCCTGGACGCACGTGGGGTTTTCTGCTTTTGTGGTCCCGATTCGCTCCCCGTTGCCGCTGAGGGGGAGTGAGCGAGTGGCCGGGTGGGCACTTGGCGTGCAGGCAGGGTCAAGCCACCGCTGACTGGCACACACATTGGCCAGGACTGGGGCTAAGCAGGACAGGGAGGCTTAGGGGAGGAGCCAGAAGCCAGTCCTCCCCCTGGCCCAGCGAGACTCAGTGTGGTAGGGGGCTGCTTTCCTTGCCCCAGGCCCGAGCCCAGGCCTGCTTCCCACCTCCCTCCCCTCCCCTCCCCCACGCGTTGGGCCGCCCCTCACCACGCAGAAGACCACCGCCACCACCTCGGCCAGCAGCACCTCCAAGACCTCTCCCCCCGAAGTCCCTCCGACAACGACGCCTCCGAGGCCCAGCTCCCCTCCTGCCCCCAGCAGCCCGCTCACCACCCGCCTGCCGTCTCCCGCCGCTTCCACGGTCTCCTCCACATCGGCCCCGACCAGCAGCCCCAAGCCTACGCCTACGACCCTGAGGCCCGAGCCCTCTTCCCCGACAACGAGTGCTCCAACGGAGTTGCCTGCGTCCGAGTCCTCCGCACCCTCCACGGCCAAAAC
The DNA here is from genome assembly GCA_034008185.1 of Gorsachius magnificus. Taxonomy (NCBI): domain Eukaryota; kingdom Metazoa; phylum Chordata; class Aves; order Pelecaniformes; family Ardeidae; genus Gorsachius; species Gorsachius magnificus. Next base: position 4,342,439 of record CM067086.1, on the reverse strand, counting down.
CAGCCCGCTGACCACGCCCGCTTCTTCTCCCTCCTCAACTGTGTCCTCAACATGGCTGAGCTCCTCGCAGCCCCGTAAGGCTCCCTACGGCCCTTCCCGCTGCTTCTGCCTCCTCTTCCCTGCTCTCGCGCTCCCTTCCTACCCTTCCGTCGGTCATTCATCGTTCCCTCCAAGCACCGTACGCCGCTTGCGCCTTTGTTTTGGCCCTTTGGCCTCCCTTCCCGCTGCCGTTGGCCAGCCTGGGACCCCGTGCAGCCCTGGGCCTGTGTGCTGGCCCTGCTTGGGATGCAGCCAGTTGTTGCTCCTAGCGGGTTGTCTGGTGCCGTGCTGTAGATGGGTGTCCAAGCCGGTGTTGACAGCACACAAGGGCTCTAGCTCTTGCTGACCCATGCCGGCACAGCACCCAGGCCCTCTGCGTTTTCTCCTTCTGCCTGCCAGGGAGTGGGCAAGGGCTGGGCAAGAGGGACACCGCCAGGATAGCTGACCCAAAGTGAGTGCCCAAGGAGATGCTCCATACCGCAGAGCGTCACGCTGAGCGGAGAAATGGGGCGGGGAGGGAGCGGCCTTTCCCAAGTAGTCATTGCTCAAAGACTGGCTGGGCACTGGCCACCGAAGGGAGGTGGCCCACGCGAGTGATTGCCTTTGCGCCTCGTGGGCGATTTCCAGTTGGTTTTCCATTTTGTTTCCTCACTTCTGAACACTCTCCGTGCCTGGACGCACGTGGGGTTTTCTGCTTTTGTGGTCCCGATTCGCTCCCCGTTGCCGCTGAGGGGGAGTGAGCGAGTGGCCGGGTGGGCACTTGGCGTGCAGGCAGGGTCAAGCCACCGCTGACTGGCACACACATTGGCCAGGACTGGGGCTAAGCAGGACAGGGAGGCTTAGGGGAGGAGCCAAAGCCCAGCCTCCCCTTGCCCACCCGTCTCCGGTCAGCCCGCTCCCCCCGGCCAGCAGCACAGAAGTCCCTCCGACAACGACGCCTCCGAGGCCCAGCTCCCCTCCTGCCCCCAGCAGCCCGCTCACCACCCGCCTGCCGTCTCCCGCCGCTTCCACGGGGCCCCCAGCCCCAAGCCTACGCCTACGACCCTGAGGCCCGAGCCCTCTTCCCCGACAACGAGTGCTCCAACGGAGTTGCCTGCGTCCGAGTCCTCCGCACCCTCCACGGCCAAAACCAGCCCGCTGACCACGCCCGCTTCTTCTCCCTCCTCAACTGTGTCCTCAACATCGGGCCCCCCCGTCCCTACGGCCCTTCCCGCTGCTTCTGCCTCCTCTTCCCTGCTCTCGCGCTCCCTTCCTACCCTTCCGTCGGTCATTCATCGTTCCCTCCAAGCACCGTACGCCGCTTGCGCCTTTGTTTTGGTCCTTGGCCTCCCTTCCCGCTGCCGTTGGCCAGCCTGGGACCCCGTGCAGCCCTGGGCCTGTGTGCTGGCCCTGCTTGGGATGCAGCCAGTTGTTGCTCCTAGCGGGTTGTCTGGTGCCGTGCTGTAGATGGGTGTCCAAGCCGGTGTTGACAGCACACAAGGGCTCTAGCTCTTGCTGACCCATGCCGGCACAGCACCCAGGCCCTCTGCGTTTCTCCTTCTGCCTGCCAGGGAGTGGGCAAGGGCTGGGCAAGAGGGACACCGCCAGGATAGCTGACCCAAAGTGAGTGCCCAAGGAGATGCTCCATACCGCAGAGCGTCACGCTGAGCGGAGAAATGGGGCGGGAGGGAGCGGCCTTTCCCAAGTAGTCATTGCTCGAAGACTGGCTGGGCACTGGCCACCGAAGGGAGGTGGCCCACGCGAGTGATTGCCTTTGCGCCTCGTGGGCGATTTCCAGTTGGTTTTCCATTTTGTTTCCTCACTTCTGAACACTCTCCGTGCCTGGACGCACGTGGGGTTTTCTGCTTTTGTGCTCCCGATTCGCTCCCCGTTGCCGCTGAGGGGGAGTGAGCGAGTGGCCGGGTGGGCACTTGGCGTGCAGGCAGGGTCAAGCCACCGCTGACTGGCACACACATTGGCCAGGACTGGGGCTAAGCAGGACAGGGAGGCTTAGGGGAGGAGCCAGAAGCCCAGTCCTCCCCCTGGCCCAGCGAGACTCAGTGTGGTAGGGGGCTGCTTTCCTTGCCCCAGGCCCGAGCCCAGGCCTGCTTCCCACCTCCCTCCCCTCCCCTTCTTGGCCTGCCGCCCTCAGTCAACCTCTGCTTTTCTCCCGGCAGCCCACACCCACACGGAGACCATCGAGCCACGCGTTGGGCCGCCCCTCACCACGCAGAAGACCACCGCCACCACCTCGGCCAGCAGCCCCCGACCCCCCAGACCCCCCCCCCCCCCCCCCCCCGCCCGCCACCACCCCCCCCGCCTACGCCTACGACCCTGAGGCCCGAGCCCTCTTCCCCGACAACGAGTGCTCCAACGGAGTTGCCTGCGTCCGAGTCCTCCGCACCCTCCACGGCCAAAACCAGCCCGCTGCCCCCCCTTCTTTCCCTCCTCCTGCCTCCTCTTCCCTGCTCTCGCGCTCCCTTCCTACCCTTCCGTCGGTCATTCATTTCCCTCCAAGCACCGTACGCCGCTTGCGCCTTTGTTTTGGTCCTTGGCCTCCCTTCCCGCTGCCGTTGGCCAGCCTGGGACCCCGTGCAGCCCTGGGCCTGTGTGCTGGCCCTGCTTGGGATGCAGCCAGTTGTTGCTCCTAGCGGGTTGTCTGGTGCCGTGCTGTAGATGGGTGTCCAAGCCGGTGTTGACAGCACACAAGGGCTCTAGCTCTTGCTGACCCATGCCGGCACAGCACCCAGGCCCTCTGCGTTTCTCCTTCTGCCTGCCAGGGAGTGGGCAAGGGCTGGGCAAGAGGGACACCGCCAGGATAGCTGACCCAAAGTGAGTGCCCAAGGAGATGCTCCATACCGCAGAGCGTCACGCTGAGCGGAGAAATGGGGCGGGGAGGGAGCGGCCTTTCCCAAGTAGTCATTGCTCGAAGACTGGCTGGGCACTGGCCACCGAAGGGAGGTGGCCCACGCGAGTGATTGCCTTTGCGCCTCGTGGGCGATTTCCAGTTGGTTTTTCCATTTTGTTTCCTCACTTCTGAACACTCTCCGTGCCTGGACGCACGTGGGGTTTTCTGCTTTTGTGCTCCCGATTCGCTCCCCGTTGCCGCTGAGGGGGAGTGAGCGAGTGGCCGGGTGGGCACTTGGCGTGCAGGCGGGTCGCCCCGCTCACTGCCCCACATGACGGACCACAGGGGGAACCCCCCCCCCGGCCCAGCGAGACGAGGGGGCTGCTTTCCTTGCCCCAGGCCCGAGCCCAGGCCTGCTTCCCACCTCCCTCCCCTCCCCTTCTTGGCCTGCCGCCCTCAGTCAACCTCTGCTTTTCTCCCGGCAGCCCACACCCACACGGAGACCATCGAGCCACGCGTTGGGCCGCCCCTCACCACGCAGAAGACCACCGCCACCACCTCGGCCAGCAGCACCTCCAAGACCTCTGTCTCCAGAGAGACCAGCCCCGCTAGCAGCACAGAAGTCCCTCCGACAACGACGCCTCCGAGGCCCAGCTCCCCTCCTGCCCCCAGCAGCCCGCTCACCACCCGCCTGCCGTCTCCCGCCGCTTCCACGGTCTCCTCCACATCGGCCCCGACCAGCAGCCCCAAGCCTACATCTTCCCCCCTCACTATTTCCACATACAGGTCTGCTGAGAGTACTTCATATTTTTCCTACCAAAACACTACATTTATTCCACATGGCAAAACATCTTCATTAGTAGTTCCTACCAGTATCTCTGCCAAGTCGACTCCAGTTTTGATACCAACTATTTTATCTACAGCAATTACTTTTTCTCCCCGTATGATTACTACGGCTTCTACAGAGTCAGTTGAAAGGACTTCTTTGCAAACAACAACATTAACCACTACTCGCACTACATCTCCTCCTTTTACCTCTCGACTTTCAACATCCTTGTCCTCTGCTGTACCAGTAACAGTGCTAGAAGGTAAGCTGTATCCATACCATTTCATATATAATTTTTTTGGTTTTAGCACATCTTTTGTTTCATGTGTGTATGAATTCTTACATTACATGTTCTTTGGCTATGATACCATTTGTATGCATTGTCCCCATCTTTTCTTTTTTTCTTTTCTGCAGTTATTTTTTACAGAGTGAAGTCTGATTTCATGGCAACATGTTCCCTGCTATATACTGATGTAAACATAAAGTGTCAGTTGAGGCGGCTGACAGGATGCTTATCAGTAAAGTCACAAATGTGTCTGGTTTTTAGCTTTGACGTCCTAGTTAAGCAGTCTAAGAAAGATACCTTTTATTTGGACAGGATGCCTCTTCACTTCCCCTGCAGTCCTCCTGTTAGCTCGCATATTCTATTTCTGTACACTTGAGCATTTTTTTGGTCTCTTCTGCACGATACTCTTATCTCAATTTTCAAGGTACAGTGATGGTTTTTGGCTTCTGTACCTAATTAAAACCTCATCTGTTTTGACTGAACAATACCACATTCTACAATTTCTACACAATTTCATGTAAAGGGAGGCATCCAAAACAACTTCCTCTCTACTGGTTTTAAACAGAGCCATCCTACTTCAGGATCTACAGTATAGGAGTCAGGAACATTGGTGTGGATGCACAGGAGATACTTACACATTTTTACCTGTATTCTGTATAGGTAGCAGAGGCCTAGCTTCTAGTCCTGTTTAGAAACAGTGGGCAGCCAGGTTTTATTGAACAATTCCTAGAACATGGATTAACCTTTCCAAAGCAAACCAGAATGCCGTACACACTGTTCAGTCTGTGAATGGAAGGTGGATGTACTGTGTGGTTGGTTCTTTTTTGTACGTTCATTTGTTTTAACCACTGTTTGGGGACCCATCTCAATTTCAGCTACTTTGCATTCTCTTTCGGGAGAGTTCAACATACAAAGGAGGAACTATCTGGAAAGTGTACTTCAGCCCCATCACTCTGCTGCCTTCTTCCCTGTTGGCACTGTCATCTACTGCTTTCACCATTTGTTCTCCTTTTCTGTGTGTGTAGTTCCTAAGGAAAGTGCAACCTCACCTCCCAACAAGTTACAGCCTTCACTTGCCTTACCTTTTTCAAGAATTAGGAAGGATACACGGCATCCTAATAGGCCTGCTCTTTTCTACCCTGCTTAATAAGGAGATCATAAGTATTGGCATCTTTTTCTCTTTGAAGCATGTGTTCAGAATTTTTCCACAGACCTATATGCTGTTTCCTTAATTGTGAATCTTCACACAAAGTCCTCCATTCTACCGTTACGATCAGATGAACTGAACCAGAAACTTATCTCGAACAGCAACAAAAAAAATGAACAAAGCAGGCCACCACGCTCAAGTCATCAAAGTCTTACTCCAGAAGACTGATTTACACAAAGGGTCCCAAAGAATCCCCTAAGGAAACTGTATTTGTAGTTAACTAGTTCTCTGAAGCGGTGATGTGGGAATCAATACAGAACTGTGGGTACAGTCACCTGTAGCAGAACCTTTCATCTCTGTTTTCACTGTTAACCTTGTCAGCAGAGCGCAGCTTGTACAAGTCAGCTCAGCCACAAGGCGCAGCAGAATTCCTACTTGCAGAGCAAGCAACTGCATGCACAGCCTGTCCCTCCTCCCACTGTAACACAGTTTGAAAGAGGCTGGTTTCAGGTTTGTTAGCAGAAAGGAGGCTCAAATTGACCAACTGCATGAGCACCAGGAAATGGTAGTTTGACCCAAGGAGATGGGATTCTTTCTATTGCCCCATTCCCTTTGACCCTACTTCCCCTGCATCCCCGTAGTTTTCACTCACAGAATGGGAATCCAAGTAGGAATTCTCCTAAGCAGAAGGATTTTTCCCCAGTATAATTGTTTTTTGTGCCCGATGTAGATTTTGTTCACATTCTTTTTCTAAAAGAAGCGCTTCAGAACAGTACCTTCCCAGCCATACTATTCCAGGTTTGTTCCTTGCACTTAACAGGCAGGACCTCCCCGTATTTATTTCATGAGTTCAGGAAGTTGCAAACAAATTCTCCTTTCCCTGCACATTTTTCATCCCTAAACCGAGCTATTCTGGTACTTTTCAGTCTTGCAGAATATTAACAATACCCTTCAGTCCAGAAAGAAAAGTTAAATATTGGCCTAGCTCCTAGCTCTTCGTTTATGAGACGCAGCTGTAGTGCCTTAGACTAGTGCCTAGTTATTAGTTACCTTATTTTCCAATGACAAATTCCCAATTTCCTAGTACAGTATTAACTGAGCCTTCCCTGCAACATCGTTCCAATTTCATCCATAACCTCTCTTCAAGCAGGGAACCTGAATGTGCTCAAAAGAGCATTGAACAGGAGCGGTGCAAGAGGTACATAAACTGCCTTCAAGGTACTCGACACCTTTGTTCTCCTCAATATAAATTTCATACACAATCTTTCACTGGAAAACTTGGAGTTTCAGCTGGCTTTTTGCTTCATAAAGTGACTAACGCCTTGCTTCACGTCAGGAGAAAATGCAGGATCAATACACATAATCCTTACCTGCTGTGTAGCATTACGCACTCAAAGGAAAGACAGACTTCAGGCAGGCATTTGAAGTTGTGAACTTCTGGCTGCTTATAAATAAACAAACACTTAAAATGAGTAAATTAAGCATTTTTCAAAGAAGTAAAAATCGATAGATTAACAGATAGTTAATCACAAAGTCTATGAGCCAAAAATAATTCCACCAGAATTAGCCAGCTGTTTCATTTGCATCTTTGTGTTCTCGTCACTGGATTCAAGTTTTTTCCGGCTGGACTCAATTTGCACTGTATTCTTAGCAGAAATTTTTTTGCTTTTTGTAATTCCAGCAACTTGCATTTTATTAATTGTCCTCCAGGGTAACCACCTCACGCATCGCCAGTGCCTAGTTTAAAACCTTCTCTCGCTGTGTTACTCACTTGTGACTTGTTAATTGTCTCGCGCAACAGGAATGGTTTTCCATGAAACCAAGTATGGAGGCTTCTGGCATCCAGCAGAAGGTCACTCATGAAGGGCAAGATACATTTCTGCTCTAATTCTTTCTTTTCACATTTGACAGAGCGCTGTAGAAAACTCGAATATGAAGAAAAAATAACTTACAAAGGCTGTTCTGCCAACGTCACTTTAAGCCGATGTGAAGGATTATGTCAGTCTTCAACAGAGTAAGGATACCTGAGAGATTGTACAGTACTGAAGTTGTACAGTACTGAAGTTGGTTCTTTTTCTTATTTGGCCACCTGCAAGTAGTGATGTTTGTTAACTACCACTCCTTTATAATTCAGGGAGAAAAACGTGGTTGGCATCTACCCAGCAATATAATGTTGCAGCCAACTAGAACCAGCGCTAGTTAGCCAGCAAACTAGAAAAAATGCTAATAAGGTCGTTGAGTATGTAGAGGTCAAAAATTTAAAAAAGGAAAGTTGTCTCCCTTGAGTTTTGGTTTTTTGTTTTTTGGGTTTTTTTTGTTTTTGTTTTTTTTTAAGAGACATCAATGCTGCAGGTTTTTGGTGCTTTTTTGTTCTTGATTTGGTTTGCTTGGGGTTTTTTAAGATGGAAAAGTTCAGTTACACTACAAATACCTGTTTTCAAATAGCCAAGACAGCAAAATAAATTCATCTCACCTAAATACGTGATGCCACTTCAGTTGTCTCGTAACGTTCTCGTAACAGTGGAATTTAGAGGGATTTTATAGCAACAAGTGTGCTGTCCCAGCCTCCGCAGTTCTGCTTGCTCATTAGGAGACTTCAGAGACAGAGAATCAAGGCTTCAAGAAAACTAAACTCACTGCCGCAGTATTACAGACTTCACAGTTATTTGGGAGAAAAAATAAAATTGTTGTGTTCCCAACAATTCAAGCAAATACAATGTTCAAGAACAGGAAAGCAATGAAGGGCTTTGCTTTTGCAAAAACTAATTTAAATTAATCCTGAAGATAAAAGCTATCCCCTCCCAAGTGAGTTCAGGTGTCCCTCAACATTTTGAAAACTGATTGACTTAGTACCTTCAGAGTCTGCAAAAGGGCTGTGAAGCCTGGAGCAAGATTTTTTAGAGTTATTAAGGTTCATCACAATCCCTAAGAAAGTTGTGGTTAAAAAAGTTTTAACTGAAAGCAAGCTTTTTGCCCCTTTACAGAGATTTTTACAAAAATATTTTTTCCATAACACTCTCATTCCCACAGCTGAGTTCCAGCCTACTTTATACAACTTTCCACTGACAAAAAAAAGAGAAAGATAGGAGCAAGTCCAGCAGCACAGTTGGCTGAACGCTGCCAGAAAAGCAACAGTGTAAGAGAACAACAGTACTATCAGAAGAGAATTCAAACCTCACCTGCTTATTCAAGCTATCACTTCACCAACCTGTGCTTTATCCCTGGTAATTCAGCAAGATACGCGCAGGTCCACTACTACCTTGTTCACTGACCTCATGGCCCAGAAATAATGTTACGCAGTCATTAGCTTGGATTCTGGTTCAGAGGAAAAAAAGGGATTTTTCCTTCCCCCATGAACGGTGCCAAAGGAACACGCACGATTTCACATCTCGGTTAAGAGATCACACCAGAGGCCTTTTGCAAACTCTAACTAGACCAGTGCACAGCTTTAAAAAAATTTAAATATACAGTTACTTTATGATTTTCAGAAGTGCTAAAGGGGAATGGGGAAATCAAATCCTGCTAGTTTTCAGTGAGGTCTGAGGCCTAGTAGCTATAAGCCCCTTGAAAAGTCAGTCTTAAAAAGGAATGCAGAAGCTCAGTACACCCTAACTCCTGCGGTTGTCATCATGAGAACTTCAGAGAGTCAATTGCTGCACTGTTTGTAGTTCTGTAGTTGCCAGAGCTGTCCAACTCTAACAGTTGTCCTCTTTCCTCCAAATGTTCCACCACAAGAAAAAAAGTAATGTTCAAACACTGGAAAAGCTGTAAACCTGAAGTGCTGTATACCAATCTTAACTCACCCTCCCTCTCTTCCAAACAGGTTGAGTGTTGAGAACATGATGGTCAACACCATATGCGGCTGCTGTAGGCCACTTCAGCTCCTTAAGAAGGAATTCCAACTGCCATGCCAAGACCCAGATAACCCTGGGAAAAGGCTCGTTACAGAAATAATTGTATTTAGTGGCTGTGTTTGCAGCTCTGACAGTTGCATACACTAGCCATACCTCCAGATGGCCTCAGATACCAATTTTTTTTTTTTTTTTTTTTAATTAAACACTGATCACAATTCCATACTTCCACAGTGCTGCTCATCGTGGAAGTTCTCTTCTACTGATTACACAGGATAGCCTTGCAGTGAGGCTTCCGGAGCAGCTACCTGGAGCGTCAATGAAGTTCACTGATAAATTATTCCTGATCAGGAGGGGGTTGGGCGGGAGGGGGTGGTGCAGGGGAGAAAATAAAAAGAGTGGGCAGGGTGGGGTTGGAGGACAATGTCAGAGACTGCCTGGCCTTGCTCAGGGTGATATTTAAACAGAGGCTAAAAACTGGCGTATGCACTGTACAACAACAGAAGTTTGACTTTCAAATAAAGTAGAAGGAATTGAATTTGCTAACTTACTTCTCATTATGTGACCAATTATTTTAACTGAAAAGTCCGTTAGGTTCGCTACAGTCGAACTAGGACCTGCAGAATAGCCCATTACTCCACTGGGAGAAGAGACAACTGAGGTGACCTGTTCATTTCTTTTGAAAATGGACACGGCACTTGTGCTTGTCACCCACACGCAGCTGCTGTCAGAAAGCAAGGTGCTACACGAACCAAAAGCTAGCGGTGCAGTTTCTGCACGCACCCTTAACGATATTTCGAGAAATGTCCCACCACATTAACGCAGACATGTAGTGGCTTCTGGACAAAGCAAGAATTTGTAGGACATGTCTGCAAGAAATCAAAGACCGCATGTGTCTAACAGGACACAGGTAGTTCACTCACAAGCCATTTCTACTTGCTACTGGGACAGAATATTCTTTACTACTTTGTTTGCAATTAATTTAAGAAAAAGTTTTATGAATGCACAAAAGCTCATAGTGCTCAGGTATTTTTTTTTTTTTTTCATTTAGCAAGTTTTGGAGAAGTACTAAGAATCTGAAGCTTGAAGGAGGTTATCTGGCAGCTTAGATACTCTCCTTTTACAGCAACATCAACTTCTTTTTTTTTTTTTTTAAGCCCTGCCTGTAATACAGGTGTGCACTTCAGCCCCAGCCGTACCCCACCGTGACACCCGTTCACTGCAGCATGTACTGTTACTACAGTTACTGTTGTAAAACACTACGGGAAGAAAGATTTTACATCAAGTTGTTTTGTTGGGTATTTTGGTTGTTTTGGGGTTTTTTTTTTTTTGGTTTTGTTTTTTTTTACAGCAGAGTATTTGTAACATATGACCAAACAGACCACACAAGAAAGCCATACACAAACTCACTGGGGGAGCAGAGATCTGCAAGGCCAGGTACAACTCAACCGAACACAAGCCACCAGCAGTTTGCAGAAAAGGATTTACCGTTACATATCAATTGTTGTTCCGTAACAACCTTGCCATGCAAGTATTCTTTACACTTCCATGCCCCCAGAAAAAGAAAAAAGGACAGTTTGATTACTGTTCTAATCATTTATTTAGTCTTAATACGTCCTTCTGATGAATATAGTCTAATATATAGTCTTCTATATGAAAATTCTCCACTTCATTTGACAGAACTTTGTTTTATACAAATAAGACAATCACCATGTTACATACTGGAGTGTAGGTCAAGAATGAACATATGCTACCTGTTTTGCTATTCAGTTATTTTCACATGTCAATGCCTGAAAATACTGTACTTAAAAACAATAACACTGTTTACTGCAGAAATTACTTTGTCTGCTTGACAGGATACATCACTTTGGTAAGTTAACCATCATTCACAAAAAAAAAAAAATCAAGTATTTGTCCTTAATTTGTTCACTTTTCTGCTTATGGCTTGATTGAGCTGACATTTAATACAACATGCGAACAGTCATAAGCTTAACACAGTCACCACTGAAAAGACACTTTCCCTTACCCCCCCTCCTTCCCACATTTTTAATGCACATTTTAGCACAGCTTGAACCAAAGCAAAGTGAACTAAAGTAGTGCAGTGTCTCAAGGTGTCCTTTAATGAGGGCACAGAACATTTTCAGGGGGACAGATATACAACAGGATTTGGAAAAAATGAAACAGAAGCTCCTCCCCTGTCTTTGCTAAGACTCACTTTAGTTCAGCACGTCAGATTTTTAACGTAGCAGCCAACAGCATGGTTAAGATAACAGGACTAATAAAGAGACATATGGCATCCAAAGGACAAAACATAAGGTATTTTACATTAGTCTTTTGCCAACTGCCCAACCTGACCGCAGGACCTGCTCATGAAGATTTTCAAAGACAACGTTTGTGATCAAAGAGTCTTGCTTAGCTACCCGAAAGGCCATAAAAGGGCCCACTGTTCAAGAGAACGTTTGCAGAAAGACCAGGTCTATAGCCAAGTTTTCAGTCATAACATCCCATAGTTACCAGTCATTTCTGGAAAAACAAAGCATCTCTCAAAATCCACACACCACAGCCAAACCTTTGTTCCACGTTTCTCACTTTCGCTCAAGTATGATCACTAGCCTTCAACCAAACCATAGTCACCCAGTTCCATCATTTAACTCAAAGCACTGAAGAAAAAAGAAGCAAGGCACACTCAGTCATGTAGAATCCCGTCCCCTGCTGTGCACTGGGCAGCACGACAGGAGCCTCATTTAAATGCATTTTCAAGGCCATCACTATCACTCAAAACCTTTATTTCATGGGCGTACTTGGCTGTATGTGTTGTGAGACACCAGTCCCAGGCTTCCTTTAAATAACCTTCAGGAAATCTTGATCTGAGGTTCACTTCTCACGTCAGCAGCAGCTGACTTCATTCATCACGACCTGCAGTACTTGCTGACAACCGCCCGCAGTTTCTAACTGCACTATCTCACCCGATTTCTTTTAGCAGCCTTTCTTGCATCTCGAGGCTGGAAGAGCATGAGCCAAAGTTGTGTCCACCCACTTCTGCAGAGAGGCTGCGAAGAGTTTGCGGATGTGGAACAAGTTAAAGGCTTTGTTTGTAGAAAACACTATAAAAGCTGAACAATTTGGGGCCTTCTACTCTCAGTCGCAACACAAGTCTGCTACACCATGTTGGATATTTTTATCACCACTGACTGACAGGAAACTCTTCAGATATCAGTTACTCAACCTCTCAAGTTTTAACATTACTGTACACTGGGGAAAAAAATATTGTTTAAAATTACATTTTCATCTAAAAGAGTGCATGCCTTACAGCCCTTCAAGGGCCCATTTCTTCCCACTTTTCCTTTTACCAGACTCTATAGTTAGTTATATCACATCATCAGGACTACTATTTGCCAAGTCTGATGGGAAAGAAAAAACACAGATCAGAATATTTAACTTCAGTTTGACTAACAATGAACAAGCATGTACTGACTCACCACCCACCAGAGAAGCTCACCTCATTAGGTGAGATGAGCAGAGGATTAAGAATAGCTTTTGTGTTCAATCCACTTTCCAAAGATCAGAAAACATTAAGATGTAAATGATTACATGATTAATACTTTAAGACTCTGGTCCTGTGGCATTTTTCAAATACAAAGATTGGCGACACTCAACATAAATGTTCACTTGAATCTGATTCAAATGCATCTTCGAATCTGCCCTTCCATCTAGTAAAAGACTTGTGCCAATGTTCAGCTTACAAAGTTTTGACTCTACATTAACATCTGAATTATCCCTACATTGGCTTCTTTCAGCTCAGAGCAGAGGGAGTACCTGTTAAAGGCACTAATGCAGGATGTTACTAGCCATTTCCAGTTGAAATCCTCGGTTACCACATCTAAATCAATTTCCCTTTAACAAGTTTAAAAGCCTGACCTCTGCAAAAAAAAAAGGAGCAAAAGACAGCCCTCCCACCCTCTGTGTAACACAGTAAAAGCCATTTTTAATGTAAAAAGTCACTTCCCTGTACTGTACATTTTATAGTCTTAATTTCAAACAAGGGTCAAGGCAGGGAGCTGGTATTGGTTAACATTGCAGTACTCAGACAGTGATGTACAAGACATTTATTTGCAGTATGATGACAGTGATATAAGTGGAAAAACCCAAACTGACATGGTTAATATTAAAACTGCTCTGACAGCAATTCACATAATCTCTGAGATACAGCTTCTTTACTTGTTCGTAGTGTGAGCCTATACATCTGAAAAAGAACATAAAATATTATTCACTTTTTAAACACAGTTTGGCATTAAGCAAATGCACAGACAACTAGCAAAAGCTACCAGTTGCCTCTTTCTTACTTTGTTAGATTTGGTAGGAAAAAGACCTCCAGTTAAAACATTCAGAGGCAGCCAAGCACTGAGTAATACAGCTTTTTCAAACCACAGGCTGGAGTACATCTTCAAACCCTTGTTGAGAGTTACCATTACTCTTAATATTTTTAGGCTTTAACAGCAAGGTGTTGTCCAAAATTTTTCTTCAAGAGGAGTAAATGTTGTGGAAAAGTATAAAGTCTACCACCACTTCTTCAGAAAACAGGAGACTTACCACCCAAAATTTATTTTTAGCCTCCAGTTAACTTTGATAAAACCTCTATCAAAATGCTTGAGCAAAAATATTCTTAGCATTGTATTCATTCGCTTATGTTTTCTCTTTCAGCCAGTCATTCTCTTATTAACTTAAATTGGCAAAGGGAATTGTACTTCATCTTGTTCAAGGTGCCCAAAACAGAAACATTAAATGTTTCCAGCTTTCAGGAGAACACGAGACTCCATGGATTGTGTGAAATAATACAATGATCTCTTCCAACAGGAAAGAGAATTGCTATGAAGAAGCAACTTAAACTGGGCCAGGACCAGCTGCTACAATTTAATTTCTTGTTGGAGTCTGCAGTCACAACCAGCTATTGCAATAGTGATTTTTAAATAAATACCTTAAGGAGTTTCAGATATACACAGATACTTAGTTCAAACAAGAACTTGTATTTAAGCCGTAGATACTTGAACAGATACCTGTGCCTGGAGGTTGGGTTCAAGGCGCAGCAAGCATCCAATCTGAGTAGTTTTTGTATGTATGATGCCAGCACCAACAAAGTTAGCAGGATTGGGATCTACTTCCTCAAGTAGGGCTGATCCAAAGCCAATTATCTGTGAAAGAAACCCAGAAGAATTAGATATGGGGACAGTGGGATACCAATACCAACCGAGTACTATCCAAGCACAGCCACCACCAACTGGCAAAACAAGTGGGAGACTATTTTTTATTTGAAGTGTTCAAGACATCAAAGAATTATCCAATATCAATGTAATTACAACAAACTTTTGAAGTGACAGAATGACCCTGCTAATAAGCTGTTCCTGAAAAAAAGATTCTTGTGGAAAACAATTGAGAAAAGAGATTCCAGATAAGTCTCTCCTGGTTTTGGTAAAGCCATTCCTGTCTTACACTAGTCACTTCTGTTTTGCTTAAGGAAAACAGTTCTACAGAAAGTCACTTCTTTTCTTTTCTAATAGGTAACTCTAGTATAAATTAAGGCTTGAAGTATCTTCCAATTCAGTTTTAGGCACTGAAGTGGTGTTTTCTTAAATAGATTCAAGCTGCCAGCTGCTACTGAAAACTATATCGAATTCAAGCCACACTGAGAAACAGTCCATTCAACCCAGCACTGCCAAGGGTCTGTTAGACGACATGGATACACTTTACCAGGATGATCCAATTGCCATACAAACAAAGTTTGCTTACGCTACTACCCTTAAGCTATCAATTAAAAATACCACACTACCACCCACCTTTGCTTTTGTGATCTCTGCATCCATTGGGTGTTTTGCTTTAAAGATATTCTGTACTTCTTGTTTCGGACTGCAAGACAAGGCAATATGAATACATAGTATACAGCATTGTTCAATAGCAACTAATTATATTGGGACAGTTTATAACTCACAGGATTAAGTATGGGATGGGGCACTACACCAGCTACATTCACAATATACCCTTTTTCTTCCCTTGGCCCACCACAAGAGCCCCAACCCCAAGTATAGACAAAGTCTTACTTGCTCAGTTGCTTCCAACGCTGAAAAAAGTCTTGAGAAGACATCTCTGTCGGCTGGAAAAATTTGTTCAGTGTGATGGGTAATTTTACTGAAAGATTTTGAAATGTTCCACCATACCTGTACATGGAATGGAAAGAACACTGTGTATGCAGTACAGTGTCAGCAGTCTCAGCCTAAATCAACCAAGCAACTGAGGATGAACACTAAGGTGCAATTGTTTATGATTAAAAACCATCAACTGCAGATAAAGTTATTTCTAAGATACAGTTTTAATCCACTGTTAAATAAATTTATTTGCTGCACTTAGACGGCACATGAAAGTGAACTGGCAGAACTTCTAATAAGGATCTCTCAGTTTCAAATAGGTTGTTATTCTTCTAGATAGCACCCATCAAAGGAGTGAAAATATATCCCTGTGAAAACATACCAGGAAGAACCAGTTTAGACTAGAATAACAAAATGCAGCCCAGAAATCAGGATTTCCCAAAGGCTGATGTTGAGTGGACATAAGATTCTATTTTTGGCTGCATGCATTTCCAGTCCCTGTTGTTTGCAGAAATGTTCTTGGTTTCCAGAAGGGAGAAGTTACTGCATATGTTCCTGTCAAGATTTCTTAAGCAAACAGGAAGACTGCTGTTTTATACGGAGAGCGGAAAGAGAAGTCATGGACACACTTTATCAGTAGCTGCTTCTTGATTAGTCTTTTTTTTTATACCACATTGTTCCAAGTGGATTCCCTATCTCCCCTAGTAGCTTAAAGCTCAGTTACATAATTTTTTCAAGCCGTCTATCCAAGACAGCTTTTTGTGTCCATATTCAACACTTCAGTCAGAGAACCAGGAGAAATTTAACATCTTTCATCTGATTAATTCACTAGCATTTGAACCCTGTGTTTTACCTGAATTGAATGTTCAGGATTGGAGCTTCCATGAAGTCCGACACACATTCGATGTTCACAACCTGTTGAACCTGTGCACCTCCATCCACTGTGGGGTCAACAGGTTTTGTCTGAAGATTCAGGCATAAGAAGTGGTTAAGGAAAACTGATCAATGAATTGATAACTTAAAAAAAAAAAAAGCAAATCCTCCCATAAGCTACATGAAGAATTAGCATCGTGTCCACTCATTCTCTCCATGTTTTTCCCCTCATACTGACACACCTAGAAGCAATAACCCCCACAAATCTCAGTTATTTGGATATTCTTAAAGAAAAGCTGTCCTCAAAAAGGTATGAAGGCACAGACTTTGCAACAAAAACCATTGGACTATCTCATTTTGATGTGAACATTACAGGGATGCTTTCAGTCAAACAAGTTTGATTACACAATCTCCCTGAAATCCCCAATTTGCAATACCAAGCATTAAGGACAAACTGTAAATTAAAAGATTAGTTTAAAATATCATCATCTTTGTGTTCATGTATTCTTCTACCTCCATCTGAAGTCTGAGGTTGCCTGCTAATGAAAGACTTGAAGGACACCACATCTATACCTCTGATACTTCATGACAGCGGAGGAAGCTACAGAGTTACATTACATATTAATTCAGCCTCACTTCTACTTATTTCAACATGAAAATTTGTGTTTGTAACCATAGCTTTAAGGAGAGAATTTCCCACCTCTACTAAGACTTGTTCTTTCTGCAAGAACGTTAGAAACTTATCAGCAAGTTTCTCATTTCTTCATGTTCAAGGACACCATGCCTTGATCCAGCAGCTTTATTATAATTTTGTGTGGCATAAACCACAAAACCCAAATAAGAACAGACACACGCTACTGCATTTAAGGATATTTGACTGTAGGTCATCTGAGCAGATTACTGTTGGAGTAAAATTCAAGAACTGTGTCGATGTCTTATTACCATAGAATATGAACATACGTCCTAGAAAGAATAGAATAAAAGACATCAGAATTTTTAGATATGCCACATGTAATCATATTGAACTACTTGTACTTCAAGCATCTAACACACTTTCTGCCTTTCTTTAAAACAACTTTTAAAAACAAAGCATAATTTACATGCTTTACCTTACCAAGATATCCACAGTTCAAAATGAAGTAACAGATTAAAACAAAAAACACCAGACCTCTCCCAAAGCAGCTGTCACACAGGCAGTTAAATAATCAGTGGAATTCTTTCAGTTGCCGGAGAATGTTACTTTTTATGTAAAGAAGCTATTATGGTACCAGAAGTGATACAGAAGGGGAGAACCAAGCAATTCTAGTGCTGGCCAGCTCTTTCCTACATGTTTTCAGTGTCCTGTGCGTTAATGTATTACGATAGACATGCCTGAGTTGTGTATCATATTAGTACAATAAGCTATACTGTAAGATGTAAAAACTGAGGAGAATGGTCCTTTATAACCCTGGCTGTACCAGCCTTACAAGTAGGCAGCCAGAGCTGGAGCTTACAGTACCACTTAACACTCCCATTTCATCTTGGCTACCAAAACAACCAAAAAGTTTAAGGAAACAAGAACCCACACAGAAGCCAGGGACACAAAAACAGTGAAGATCCTAAGACAGGTTAGGCCTGAAATCACATTTCCATCTTAAGCAGCTGAAAAGTAAGTCCTATCTGCAATACCATGCTGGCATTGGGGTTGATAATGCAGACAGCTAACCACTTGGCCTGACAGATCTTACCCAGGTTCTGTCGAAATTCAGATTTCAATCCAATTTGTAGCAGCTGATTTTCAAATAAGACTCCATTATTTTTACACACAAACCTAGAGGAAGAGAGGGAGAACGTGTTTTAAATTGAGCGATATTAAACAATATTTAGAACCACAAAATTCAGGGTTTACACAGAGGATGAAGATTGTGGTTAACCTAGAGTGCATCAGTCTGTGAGAGAGGCCTTTGCAGAAAACTGCAGAGTTAGAAGAGACAATTTTACAACCAAAACCACCACTTGTAGGACACCAAAAGAACTGAAATTTTTATTTGACAGAATGCCTGAGAAACTATGAAGGAAGCCACAATACGCTATATACACACACATTGTCTATAAAGGACCAGGCAACAGACTAGGATTTTTCTTATTGATATTCTTGACAACTTCTGAAACTCATTAGGTTGGTGCAGAATTGAAAAGTTTGAAGCTTTGACTGTTTAAACCTGAAAGAAAAAAAGAATCCCTTGTTTTATCAGTTCTGTGTCACATAAGTCAACTGAGAGCTGTTTGGTTTTGTTTTTTGGTTTGTTTTTTTGGTTTTTTTTTTCATTTTGAGAGAGGAAGCCCATTCTGCAGTGATTTCAGTCCTTTCTGTCGCCCTTCACGTAGAAGTAGAAGAGGTGGTCAGCAAACATCAGCCTTTTGCATACAAGGCATTTAAAACATACTCCCAAATATCAGTACTTTTGACAATTTACTCTTTTAATGTTTTTCCTTTATTTGTGAATAGTTGTAAAACTTAATATACATAAGTTATACATGAGGCATTGCCTCATTTTAGAGCAGTGTGTGATAGCACTGACTCATAAAGGCAACTCTAACCTGTGTACTCATGAGCTTGTCATAAAATCCACAGCATCTACAGAGGTGTTCTAGTCACAAGTCTGACAGTACATGTTTCTCTAGTTTTGCTGGTATTAAGGTAATGCACAATATAGTTTTGCTTTATAACTATGTTCTGGAAGTTGCCCAGCCTTGCAAGGTTTTAGTATTGCTTACTTGTGAAAAAGCTCATCAGCATCATGCACAGTATCAGCTGGTTCCTCAGAAACTACCTCAGATGAAGCCAGGTCAGGGCTAGTTCAGGCAGCACAAAGGAAGAAAGGCAGTAGCGACAGAGATAGCAGGAGTTAGTAAAGACAGCTTAGTGCTTAGTTATTTCTTTTACCTCCTTCCTCAAAAATGGCACTGCTGAGTTTAATGCATGAAAAATTTATTAGCTGCCCTAGCTCAGTACACCTAGAAAGGTTTTAGGCATTAGGCAATGTTTTCCCCCACTTCTCTCCCCCACCCCACCCCTCCCTGATTGCTAGGAACCAGCAATTCTTCCCGAAGACAGGAGACAGCTAAAGGTGTTCAGTAGCTTAAACTTATACCTCTTAAACAGCCAAGTCCTTTTAGGTGTTTAATTGTGACAGCAAAAAAGTTTTAGTTCAAAACCATAAATGTAGATGTATATTAACTACTAAAAACATGTGCTTTGAAGCAGAGGCCTCATCAAGCTGAGTGGCACTTCTAACTACAGCTGCACAATCAGTTCTTAAAAACACACAAGTATTAAGTGTAGGCAAGAATATACAGGCACACAGAGAATGACTTACCCAAGTAACAGATTAGAAACAAAAGTGACAACAGCACTAAAGAGAGGCAGGAAACTGTAAAAAGCAACTTCTCAGTATCATTAGAGAAGCGTTTCATCATCTACAGACAGACCAAGGGGTTGGGCAATGCTATATTTTCTTCTGCAGAAAGAGAAAACTTTTTAGGTAACTTTTGCTTATGAAGCTACTCGTATTGGTTTCTTTTTTATCCTCTTTAACAAAAAAAAAAAAAGCTGCAACAAGCTTGTGTAGCTTCTTAAAACCTTGGTATTGTGTAGCATGATTAAATATCACTTACTGCCTTCCAAGAGAAACACAGGATCAAGTCTTAAATCACTGCAAGCCTGCAACAATGCATTGCCTAGTATAAAATTTTGATTAAAATTATGCTTTTATTGCAAATTTGTCATGACATCATTCAAAAGTTGGTCCTTAACAATAGTAACACATTCTTTGGCCAATAAGATGACAGATTTTTTTAAGACATTCTGCGATTTTATACTACTTATTTCCAAGATTTTAGCTAAATAACATTTGAGCGTAGCCACAGTGGCTTTTTAATATTAAAAGGATTATTAACACATTGCACCTACACTACACCTGATAACACAGTCAGGAAGCTACCTGTATCAAATCCCCTTATAAAAAAAAGTACTTGTTTTTTTTCCCCTTTTCACACCCATTTGTCAGACAGTAGCAGAACAATTTAGGTATATCTTGAAATTCTGAGAAACAGCATCTCTGGAATATAATCCATCTCACTGTTCCCATATCATCTTGCCATAAATGGAGACACACAAGAATACGTTATGGACATAAGGTAAGACTAAACGTATTCATATCAGGCCAGATAACACCCAAATTCAAGATGTACTGAGATGCACAAGCAGCTTAGTTTAACAAAGAAGCAAAACCAGCATGAAAACTAGGCAATACTGTGTGGCTAATATCCTCAGGTTGATTACTACAGACTCAGTTTTTCCATGAAGAGAAGTATTCAATAAAGATAGCACATCCAGCACAGAGTTCAAGAACACCTCTCTTGCTGCACAACTACCACCCAGGAATGCATTCAATAAGCTGGAACAAAACCAAAAGTTATTGTACGTATTTTTTCCTATAATGCTGTTTTAACAGACAAATTCTTCTTCAGATTCCTTACAGGGTGACTTAATTACCTCGCAAAGTTGTCATCAGAACCAGGAGCAAGAGGTGCAACTGCAGAAGCCGAATCTGAAAATACATCCACCAGCAGGCTACCACTAGAGGACGGTGGGGGAGCTGAATTGGTGAGAGGGGCAGCACCCAGACCCAGCAGATCCGCAGATGGAGAAGGAGTAGACTAGGGAAGACAAGACACTTTGGTGTTATGCTACAGCAAAACCAAAACAAAGCTGTCTTTTGCATAGACAACTAAGTATGGCAAAGTGCCTCTCCCCACCCCAAATGAAGCTTTGAATGGACATAGGAGGCTTCATGAATGCAGTTATCACCATCTCAACTTAAGGTCATTTACAGATGTGTACACATTTTTTCATTTGAAGAGAGTTATGTCCATCTAACCATTAAATAAAAAAACCAAAATTTACTGTCTAGAATCTGATTCTACAGAAGAAAGATGACAATGTTTTTCCCCCTTCTCTTCTGCCCTCTTAGTTTCAAGGGAATTTAAGTACTGTAGGGAATAAAATTCAAATGTGTTGCTTTTCTTTCATGAAGAATCCATCAAGGCAGTGGCTTTTACAGAAACCTAAATTAAAACATAACAGCACCTTTAAAATTGACTAACAGTTTAGTCTTTTGTTTTTGAAGCTTGGCAAACCTTAGAAACAATGTAAAACCTAACCAGCAAAAAAGCAGAGCCTGTAACTAGTTCAAGCTGCAAACATTAAAGGCAGAGGCAAGACCTTTACAATTTTATTTTTTTTTTCCTTAAATAGAACCAATCAAGTAGCTAGGACAGAGAATCATACAACAGAGGCTTCATATATGTGCCCAAGTCATGTGCAAGAACAAAGCACAGACTGTTAAATAAAGTGTTCACACATTAGACATTAGCAGCCTACAATATGCCAGATACACTGAAGATGAGTCATGAGATGCATTTGGATTGAGTCTGAAATTTTGGTTTTGTAAGCCAACTCAAATCTGTCATATACTCCAGACTGAATTTGATGCAGTATAACAAAAAATTCCCTGGCAAAAAATTTTCAGAAGCCAATCAGTAAGAACTACTGAAAACAAACAGCTGGAACATATTCCTGGCATCTAAGCCGGGGTCACACCAAAGCCACTGATGAAGGTAAAATAGTAGAGTTTCTGACATGGCTACAACCCACAAAGTAAAGCTCTTAAAGCATAACACCATTTTAACTGCCAGTCACCTCAGTCAATTTTGCACACAAAAAAAATTTGGCAACTTTTCTGCTGGAAAGGTATTTCTGTCCATTCAAAGATGCTGCACTTGGAACATCTACTCTTACATACTGCAGTGACTAAGAGTTAAAGGATTATGCTTTAGCAAATTGAGCAGGAAGTGTGCTACAGTATTTCCTCCTTTTAGGTAATCTACTACTACATCTCAAATGTAATTACAAGTTATGCTAGCCATTAAAACCAGAAACAAGTATTACATTATGGGAACGATTCATCCTATCAGCTTTGATTGATAATAAAATGAGGAGTTTCAGGTCAGAAGAAATAAGACTGTGCCTTGTCTACCATAATTGAACTCAAATAGTACTGTCAAATAAACAGTAACATTATATTGATTTAAGGACATCTGTGTTAAGTCAAGTGTTGTCCACTTCTAGTAAAAACAGTAACAACCTTCGGGTTGCAAGATGCAAAGTATCTACCACGTATCTACAAAGCAGAAGGACAGCTGATGCTTTGAAATTCAAGTTACTCCTTTTGTATGTTAATTTTATCATCTCACCTTCACTGCAGTTTCACTGGGAAGGAAATTCCCATTTCTAAATTTACAGTAATATTTCTCAAAGTAACAATGTAATAGGGATTTTTTTAGGCTGCAGACAGTTTGGGTCATTTACATAATATTTCCAAAGGAAAATTGCATCCAAGCATGCAGTGGCAGGAAAGCAGCTATATGTTCCCTTGATACTTTATAGCAAACGCCTACAGTCTTAAATTTCAGATGAGAAGCTTTAAACAGCTAAAAAGACACTTTAGGGAAACCATTCTTTCCTCATGTGCGTGCCACCTAAATTAGTGAAATAACAGCTTTTAAACTCACAACAGCACTGGCATTGACAGAGGCAGGTTCAGCGCTTCCATTCATATCAGAGCTCCTCTCCTTTTTGATCTCTTCCAGGTCAGTAACTGTGCCTGGGCCTTTCTTCTTCTTGAGTTTAGCCAAAATAGAAGATTCCCTCTCTGGAAAGGGAGGCATTTCTTCCAGCACTGTGGCCTTATCACAGAAAAAATGTGTATTAGTTAAATTTACAGAAAAAGCCAAACCAGCTTCTGAGTCTTTGAAGAGATACACCCTTACAGGTTGCACGACCAAAAGCAGCAGTAATTATCCATACAGAAAATGACTGTGCAGTTTATTATACAGTGATGGAGTAGACTTGCTTTAAAAAAAAAAAAAAAAAATTATTTAAATTTTGAATACCCAAAATTAAATAAAAAAAAAAAAAATTTCATAGCAGACCTAGTAGTCCTTAAGTCAAGCAGACCTACGCTGAAACCAAAGATTACCCAAGGATCTAGTCAGACCTAAGCATTCATTAGCTGTCAAGACTAAGAGTGCCATGCTCTGGCCAGAACTGAGAGCATCATATTAAAATACTATGAACTTCTAAAGACAAAAAAAAAACCAAAACAACAACCCAGCACAATTACAAGTTTCCTGCCCACCATCAAGTAAGCCCTCAAAACAAAGCACTAGCCTTTTGGTGTCTGAATACTGCAGGACCCTGTACTATGTCAGCTTTCACTGGCTTCCCAGCTCCAGACCATTAACAGTCATTTTTCCCACTAAAGCAATAACAACTTTGATTTTAACTCTAAATTAAAGATGACTGCAGCTGAATTAGGTAGACTAAAAGAATCAGCACCCACATTGTGGAGCCTTAATCCTGCATTAAGATTGCTGAGCAATCAGGCAAAGTTTAGCGGACTTTACTTGTTGACAGAAAGACACAGCTAAAGAATTCTGCATAATAAAAAAAAAAAAAAATCTTAAAAATACTCACCAGTATATCAGTACTGGCAATAGTACTGAGCCTCAAATACTCAACAGCTCTCTGCTGCAGCTCAACATCAGCATTCTTTAGCTGACTGTCACTGCGCAATACATCTTGAATTGTAGTTTTGATTTCTGGAAACAGGTTCACAAACTTGATGTAGGTAGACAGAAGCAGAGCTCGGGTAGGAACGCTACACAGATGAAACTTGGAATGTAGCAAGTTGAACTGGATGAGGGGACTTGAAAGATGGGAAGAAAAAGAATTTGTTTTTTGTAGACATGATAATTCTTAATGCATTACTAGCAAGAGCTGAATCATTTGTTAACTGGCCTTTAGGAATATTAAATAGACATTAGATTCTTTACAGAAAGTGTTACTACTTCAGTTCAGTACTTTAGAAGGTGTTTTACCTTGATCTTGGATCACCTGCTATCAGATTTCCAAATTCTCCCAAGATGTAGCCACCTACTTTTACAAGATTCTCATGGCATGCTGGAGCTTGAAGGGCCTGAAAGAACACATTAGTAGTCAGTCATCGACCTGTCGTGTATCAAAAAAGACCTTTTCTGTCACTTCCATGTCCAGCTTCCTAGTCTACTTTCCTGTAAAAGCAGACCATAGGTTTAGGCACTATAGAGCACTTATAAGGAAAGCATAATAGGTATAGAAGAATCTCTAACATAAGTATTACTTGCTTAACAGCACTCTTAGGCCCCTCTAGCAGCACTGTGGACTTCTGAGGACTGACACAGCTGCTTAGGTTTCCCCTTACATCTTTAAGGGGTGTAAGAAGGATGTTAATATACTTAACTTAAACCTTGCTAGAATGTGCTGAAGTTGTCCAAGATAAAAATACTGTCTTTACTGAATACGAAGAAACACATAGCAGGGATGAGTTCTGAAAACCAGTTTAAACATTCAGGAAAGGAAATTAAAAAAGTGGAAAGCCCATATAAAGAAGCCAAACAAAGTCAAAGCAACAAGGCCAGAAATTTCAAAGTGTTCTCCTTTAATAGTTCAAATTCCAGTTTTATCAGATCCTGAACAGAAGGAATGGGTATATACTCCAGAAGGATCATAAAATTATCATTTTGAGTGTTTTAGATCCCTGCGTGCAAAAAAGAAAAAAAAAAAAAAAGGCAAGCCAGCCTGTAAAAACATTCCATTTTTACTACATTTCAGAAATTTTGCAGCTAATATAATTTCCTTACTAAACCATCCATTCAAT
Source organism: Gorsachius magnificus (assembly GCA_034008185.1). Taxonomy (NCBI): domain Eukaryota; kingdom Metazoa; phylum Chordata; class Aves; order Pelecaniformes; family Ardeidae; genus Gorsachius; species Gorsachius magnificus. The sequence goes on along the minus strand of CM067086.1, from coordinate 4,317,652 downwards.
GCCATCCACCAAAATAACAAAAACCCCAGAATAACCCACCCTCACCGCAACCAGAACAGTACAAGGTATATTCTACATTACTTCAGCCAGAGAAGCTTCTCATCAACTTAATAGTCTCTAGCTCTGAAAATCTGTGATGCTAGTTTTACAGAAAGCTTCAGCAGCATCTTGTTGAAATACTGAGGATCATATTTTTACTCCCCCCCTCACACGGGGAAGCACACACACCTGCTAGATCACATGGCGTTTACTTAATTCCTACCTCATTTTGAAAGCAAATTGAAAAGTAATTCTCACCTCAAAAACAGTCTTTGCTGCATACCCTTGAACATCATCCCTGTTGATGACAATCTGAATAACTCGATACCACACTTCTTCACTGACATAGTCACCAGCAATGCGAATCAGATTCAAGATTGTATCCACATACCAGGTATAGTCCACTGCATACTTCTCAGCTAGAATTGCAACTTTCAGAACCTGAACACACATAAGAGAATAAAGAAGGTTGATTAGCTTCTACTATAAACTGTGTATCAAAATTGTTTCATATACACCTAGTGATACTCCATGGTAGCCCAGAAGCCTCAGTTTCAGATGTGTCAGCTTGCTCACTTGCTTCCACAGCTAAGGCAAAAGATGAACATTGAAATTCTATGCCAGAACACACCAGTTGCCAGGTACATAATGCTTTCTGCACAATGCATTCAAATATGTTGCATCTGTGGCTTTTCAACTGTGTACCTAAGCAATCAAGAGCAATTTATTGAACATTTTTTGTTTGCTACAAAAACACCATCTAAACCATCACTGAGACAGGACAAAGTAGGAAATTGGAGATGTCTTAAAAAAAAGAAGTGAAAACTCAAGCTAGCAGAGACAGACCACAGTCACCGAAATACAGTGGACTTTTTCAAGTCATGCTACAACTCCTATATGCTAAAGCAAACAATCAGCATAGGAAGAGACCTCTACATAATTTATCAGTTGCATTTATGCTGACCTATTTTTTCAAGAGTAGTAAATGAACAGAATGAAATTCACATTCTCCGCCAACAGCAACAAGACAGTACAAGAGGTAAATCAACTAACACTGTATTCTATGTTAACTTCTCTGATCAAGAAACTTGAGCATCTAATTAAGCTAAATAATTACCCTAAGTACAGGTTTTGGCTACCATTCTGGGAAGGTTGTTAAGTGATTATTTCAACTTTCACATTTTTTCCCTGCTGGGAGGAAGATCATCGGTATCATGCTTCTCTTTTAGCTGGTTATAAGGTATTGGTTTTGGGAATCCTTACACTGATAGAATGTTCTCACAGCATTCACAGTATGAAGTTCTACCTACAAATAAGTATTTATGACACTAATTTTTGAAGCTATTAAGACAGTTGACTAGAGTAGGACATAACCCTCAGATCTAGAGATTGTATTTGCTCAACAATTGATAAAATTCACTTCACTTTCTATATGCAATGCCCTGAAGACCAAGATTAGGTTTTAAAATTCCTAGTTTCCAAGTGGTGTCCCTGTCCCCCCCATCAGCTTAACCTAAATGAAGAACATTATTTGCTGTTAGACTACAAACTTAGGGTTTGGACTGGGGGTGTGTGGTGTGTCTGTCTGTTGATTTTTGTTTTTTTTTTAAACCACCACGAAAAACTCTAATACAGGCTATCCAGCATCCTTATCAGTAGATGATACATATGGTGCTAAAGCCAGCTATGAAAAAATTAAGGAAACATAAATATCTCACAATTTCTTCTCTAATGGAATAATCGGCAGTCTCCAAGTAATTCAGCATTTCAGCCACAATCTGCTGGGCATTGCTTCGGTCACACATTGCGTACAGGAGATCTACAGCTCTTTGTCGTACACTTACATCTCTTTCAGTCTGCAAAAGGACACACAGAAAAAGGTCAAGATGACTTCATCTTTATTTGGAAAGCACGTGCAACTTACTGAAGAGGTGAAGCTTGCTATAATCCATAGTCAAATTTAAAACAAATGCATTTTCATAATCTTTCAGATGCAAAATAAACTCAGATATACCCTTCACATAAGCTATGAGCTTCTCATGCTATTCTCTTTCAGTCACCTAGGAAGAGGTCATTGGAGACTCAGCTTCCTGCTTTTAGATAATATTACAAAAATTCAAATCATCAGGTTTTGTTTCTTGAGTACATGTATTCAAATCTTCAGCAAGTGCTGAAAGGATGAAGGAGTCTGTACAGAATTACCCTAACTAGGGTGAATGAGTTTGTGGTCCACTGTGCACTGGGTAACTGGCACCACTGGCCACAAATGCACTAGTAACTGGCTGAAATTGTCAAGCTGTCACCAGGCCAATGGGCAATTAGCTACCTGCAGGTTTAGTGTTGGGCTTGCCTTATATCAACAGAAGCCCAGCTAGAACAGATATGCACTTTAAAGTTAGACAAATGTATTAATATGCTACAGCATTAGCTTGGAAGAAAACAATACATGTAAACACTGAAGTGTGCAAGTACATTTACATGCAAATAAGTCTTCCTCTTTCAACTTCTGCTTTTTCACATAAACATGGCCTGGGAACATGTCTTTCTGATTTCCTGACTTTTTGATTCTGCAGTGGAAGTTCATCTGCTCTACTGCACCCCATAAGCTACTTCAGTGAAGGAATAGTGTTTGATATGAGAAAGACAGTAATAAAACAGTCTTCCCAGCATTCTCCATTTTGAAATTCCACATTTTGAAAGAATTGTTCGTCTTCAGTCTACAGCTTGAGCAGATACCAAAGCGTTACAGGGGCCACAGTTACAAATACCAGATTTACTAGTAAGCTGCAGAAATAAACTAAAGCTGACCTCTATCATTGTCAGCATAGCAAGATTTTGCAGGATTAAAGAAAAAAAACTAAAGCAGACTTCTGAGAATAACTCATTTGGTCCCCAAGCATTATTAGCTTAAATGGGGATGGAGGGCTTGGGGTAGTGTGGGAGAGGGTATTGAGGCAGGGGAGAAGACAACACTCAAAACAGACCGCACAATTAAATATTTACCTTCAATGCATTGATAACTGTTTCTATGTGTGTTTTCACAGCCTCATGTGAGAATTCAGAGCTGGCAAGCGTGCACATGCTTTCCAGTGCTAGGTAACGCAAATTAGTTTCTCGGTGCTGCAAGAACTGACCTAGCTGGTTACAGGCACGGACTAGTAGATTTGGCTCACTGCACAGAACAAGAGAGAAAGTGAAAGTGTTAAAAGCAACAGGTTTGAGAACACCCAATACAGAATACTATTTCTGCAGTGGAAATGTCTTAAAATGTCTTGAAGTGTCTGCTAGAATGCCCCACTGGTAAAATAAAAACTCAAGACACTGTGAGCAAAGAATCTCTTTTGGATTAGAGTGGTGGGGTCAATACAAAACACACACAAAAAAAAAAAAGCAGCAGCAAGAAACAAGGCAATTAAAAATATGCTGACAGCAACACAGTTCATGAATACTGTTCAATTCCATTGCCATGGCTATGTTCCAATCTAGCAAGCAATTTCATATTCTGTTCTCCCCTGCTTCCCCTCCCAGTTAAGTGTTCCGTCTAGTGTTCAAGACAAAGCCACAGCTTTTCACTTAAAAAAATCCTCTCATAATAGAAGTGTTCTCACGGCTCACCTGTCATGATGTATGATTAAGCTTATTGCCTCAAACAGCACAGCATTCTTTGCATTTGAGTGTTGTACTTTTTTTGACTTTGGTGGCTCCTGTGCTTTGTTAAGAATAGTTTCCAGGCATTCTGTTAGACGACCACGTACCGCAGGGTCTTCTGGAGAAGAACAAGCCGTTGGACAACTTCATTTTGCTCAAGACCCTAACCCTTAATTTAGGCCTTCCACCATGCTAAATCTGAAGTATTCCAATACATTAAAAGACAGTTCACCTCCCCCCAGTAAACAATTGGCGAAAGAATTATAAGACATAGTTCTATTTGGGTGAGAACAAAAGCCAAACACAATCTGTACTATAATATATTTCAAGGCTTTGATACAGTTGATAACATTAAGGAATTATTAAAATGGCAGCTACAACTGGTTTGGAAGATGCACATCAGTTTGACACTTCGCCCCAAGCTATGTGGCCCTTTGAGTTATGTTGTGTTTGATTTTAACAATCTGAAATACTCAGTAGTACAGACTTCATAGAATCATAGAATGTTTTGGGTTGGAAGGGACCCCTAGAGGTCACCCAGTCCAACACCCCTGCAGTGAGCAGGGACACCACCAACCAGATCAGGTTGCTCACAGCCCCATCCAACCTGGCCTTGAACGTTTCCAGGGATGGGACCTCCACTACCGCCCTGGGCAACCCATTCCAGTGTTTCATCACCCTCACTGTAAAGAATTTCTTCCTTAGCTCCAGTCTAAACCTAGCCTGCTTCAGTTTAAAACCATTACCCCTTGTCCTGTCACAGCTGGCCCTGCTAAAAAGATGGTCCCTGTCTTTCCTATAGGCCCCCTTTAAGTACTGAAAGGCCGCAATCGGGTCTCCCCGCAGCCTTCTCTTCTCCAGGCTGAACAACCCCAACTCTCTCAGCTTATAGGAGAGGTGCTCCAGCCCTCAGATCATTTCAGTATCCTTGTGTTAAGGCAACGTGCTTGCACTCCAAGTTATGGTAACACTACAGCACAGTAGCTCTTTGAAGATACTGTACTGCATAGAGATGACCACTGTTGCGATTTGTGCATTACCTGGAGGTGGATAGCACTGTAACAGCCTCAGAAGTTTCACAGATAACCAAGGAGCAGGAACAAAGTAGTACGTATAGTCCTGAAGATCTGTTGATGCAGAAGTTACAATCTGTAAAATAAGCAAACAGCATGTCAGCTACTGGACTTAAGTGATGCACAATCATGAGAAGGACCCAAAGAACAGGGTAGGTCACCTTTGACAGAGGCTTACAAAACTATGTCACTAGCAATGTTTAATTCGGTAAATTAATTAGGCGCAAGTTGTCATGAGTATACCATCACGTTCCCTAGTAACAGAAATTCAAATTTAAAGACACAGTAGTCTAGGAAGTCTCTTCCTGAAAGCATACTTGCTTTTCTTAAGAATGAAGATGACCATCTTGCAACACCAAAATGTTTAACTTGAAGCTTGATTTTCTTTGGTTCAGCAATTCATAGATACAGCCAACAGAAAGCTTAAATATAGCATTATTGTTGACTGCTGATAGGTGAACTTGAAATTCAAGCACAAGATGCTACGACAGATTGAACTAAAGCAGAAGGACAAACTAACACCTTCAGTAATATTCATACTCCAGAGTATGAATTAATCAGCTTTCATAGAAGAAGTTTATATGCACAGCAAAATGTGATAAGGATTAGATTAGGTTTCAGAGGGAGTGCCCCTCTTCATGGATTTCTTTTTCCCCTTTGATTCTAGGGTAAGCATGAGTTTGGCACTAGCTTTGCTCAAATAAATTTATTTAATCTTGCTGCTCTGTAACAGAGCAGCTATGTGCTTCCCTGAGCACTCCCTTCCTTTTAAGTATTAGACAAAATCTCATATTTGAAAAGAAATCACTTGTAGTTCAAAGAAATTTTGGGTATAACACCACATAAACCTGGGTCTAAAATACATTTGTGAATTAGTATCCTCCCAAGTCTTGCATACCTTCCAAAAGACAAAAATCAAACAGTAACTTAAGTTTTCCAGCATGAAGATGCTAACTTACAGAAATGTCTCTCCCCTCCTTCCTGCACCCCCTGCCCCTGCTTAACCCCCTACACCCGTTTACAGAATATCAAATGCTTACGAGTATTAACCTAGCAGCAGCTCAAAAGAGAGAATAGGAAGACGACTCATCTTGTTAGAAGCTTAGATAAAGTTAAAATTATGGGCTGTATTTTTGAGGGTTCTGTGCAGAAGTCTGCAGAATCGGTCTTTGATCCAACTACTCTTTGGTGTTCTAGTAATATAAAATGAGGATTAAAAACTCAACTGCATCATAAGGATCCTTTCAAATACAAGCAGCAGGCAGTAGGCAGACACCTGCTTGCTACATAGTCTTGTAGCATAGCAAGGATGACACCAAGAAAGTTTGGGCAAGCTAGTAGAGTTTTCTGCCCGGGTAAGCAACAAGTGTTAAAAGAGATTAGTTGAACCAGCTGTCTGAAGTGAAACTGAATCATCTTCACTTTTAATGGCAAACTAAACTAATCTGACCTAGAAAGCTGAATAAATAAGCAACAGTAAGCTAACCTGACCTAGAAAGCCGAGTAAATTAAGCAACAGTGAAGAATTATCAGGGTTATCATTGGACTCACTCTGCTTAATCTAGACACTGCCAAGGAGACTGAAGTTTTAAACTCTTCTGGGTTCTTCTGTGCCAAAGTCGTGATCAGACTTGTAGCTGCAGTAACCACACCCTAGAAAAAAAACAAAGCAATACATTAAACTTTGTAGTAGTTTAAGATGCTGCCCATGAACACCTCAAGTGTTTAACACTTCAAGTATTTTTTTAATGTACGACAAGACTAAGTTTATCCCCATGACAAAGCCCCACATTAAAAAGCCCTTTATTTGGCTAGCAGGTAGACTGACTGCACATCTTTGAAATCCAACAGCATTTTCAACAACATGATACTGCCATGCCAGCAGAGCATTTAATGCCATTTTTCTATTAGCTTTGTCTCATGTTTGGATAGTACATCTAAAATAACAGGGAGCTGTACTGAAATAAAGCCTGGATGCAAACTATCGTACTACACAAGAGAAGCATGAGTAGAAGAAATAGGATGCAGCACATCACCCAGGAAAGAATTCTGACAACCCAACATAAAGAGAGGGCTTTGCATAACACAAGCATTTTATATTACTGCAAACTAAACCACTCATTACTGCTGAAGCACAGGTCTTAATAGCCTTACTTTCATAAAGTAACTAGACAGGGGAAAATAGTCTCTTATCTAGACCAATAGGCTTTTCTGAACCAGCAAGATAAGAATGACAACATGGACACCACAGGACAAGGAAGTCCAAGCACTGAGAAGTCAGGGCTTGCATTTTTAGCATAGGTCTAATCTTAAAAGGCCTAGGAAAATTAGTATTACATCTATGCAATATGACTTCAGATTACAAGGCACAAGATTAATTTATTTACAGCCAGAGCAAAAGAAGAACTTGTGCATACCATTCTTGTATCTCGAAGAAAAAGGTAAATAAGGCTTTATTAAAAATATATACAGCAACTAAAAAAGGATATCTTCCATTTCTTTCCCCGAGCCTGAAGAAAACAGCAACCCACTTGCTTGAAAGACTTGAAAAGAAATAAATGAATAGCGTATTCAACAGCAGAAGTTAAATCATTCTCTATACAGAGTAGGCCCAAGAAGCATAATGAAGCTGATTTACCAAATGCTGGTCATTGAGGAGATGCACCACTCTAGATGTCCAGTCTCCCATGGGGACAAGGTCAGGAGAAGTTCTATATAAACGCAGCAAGCATAAGGCAGCACTCTGCTTCACACTATCCATAGTATCCCTGCAAGACATAAATAGGGATTTTAAATACAGTGATTAAGTCACAGTGGTTAAGTCACAGCAATACTTGGAGGCCAGCATTATGCTAGTCTTTGCACTGACTCAGCATCGCTAACTAGGTAGCATTTTTTCCAACAGCAGAAGTTCACTAAATTCTTCCTATGTTACAGTATTTGTCCTTAATTTTGTCCAGTAAGTTTACCTAGTCAAGTTTTCAATCGTTACATATATCTAGTAGCCTCTATAATGGTTCTTTAATTTGCAACTTAAGAGTGACATTTCACATCTTTTTATCAGAATTAGAAGTTTCTTATTAGATGAGCACAAGCTCATCTAATCATGAGAATAAGCTTCTTCCAAACTGACTCAAGTCAAACAATTAAGGTACACTATATTATGCACGCAACCAAAGCTGGACCTCCTCATAGGTCCTGCATATCAGATACAAATCATGATCTATTGAACAGCTTCAGTACCTACAGCTAGCATGCAAGTCTGCTTGCTATCACCAAGCATTTAACCCACAAATATCTATTCACCTTGCCATCTGTGCTGCTGGCACAGAAATGGACTATTTTAAGAGCAACATGTTACTATTCTAGTTAAGTGAACTTCCTTTCACAAAGCAGTCAACTGACCATTTTGTATGTTGCACAAACAACAGCTAAAAAACGTACAGAGCATCAGCACTGAAAATTTTAAGAGGCGGTTTATACCGTACAATTTCGGTTAAACATTCAGAAACCTCCACATCCCCAGTCGAAGTTCAGTCCACCTATTCTTTACGAATTTACCAGTTTCCATGAGATCAAATTGTACCTCAGTTAAAAAAAAAAACAAACCAAAACCCAAAACCACCACAACAAAAAAAACCCCCAAAAACCCAAAACCAAACCAAAACCAAACCTACTCCTCCCCTCCCTGTCGACTCCCTCCCTCCAATTTATATTCAAGCCAAGGGAGCTACGCTAAAGTTGCAAATGTAACTGACAGTGCTCATTTTGCACAGATCACTTGGATATGACATGTACACATACACATTTTATATATATTCTCTTAGAAATGCAGAAGGAATAAGGCCCTGAAGACTGATTTCAGAACATAAACGCAGCTCGAAGTTCAAACAAGTCTGAACTGAAGGTGCTGTGCTCTGCTGTGATTGATGACCCCAAGTAAAATCTTTCAAGCTTTTTAAGGTTATCTTATTAAAATCCGTGACTCATTATCACAGTGCTGTCTCCACTATGCTACATGGAGAATAGCACCTGGCAAAGGCAGTGCAGGACAGGACAGCAACAAGCCTGACAGGGCCCCAAAACGTGCCATCTCTAAACATGCGTGCTTACATAGGCAATTCCATGTCTGAGAAAGGTGGAATTACAGGATAGATTCTCCCTCATTTCCTCCACCAGACCAGACCCATACTGAGCAGCAGGTGCTAGCTACTTATTCTTCTCTTTCTGGCCCATACTACATTTCAGCTCTGCAAAATAGTAACAGTATTCAAGTGTGGCATTATAGACACTATTTCAAGAGTTCAGAAGTATTTCCTAAGACTTCTGCCACAACTAGGTATCACATTATATCCTTCCTCTTGTCACCAACTCAGTGCACATAATAGACAGTCAGAATGTGTTGCATAAGTAAGCACATTTCCAATATTTGCAAGCTCCAGTGCTTAACATATAGAGTATTAATACAGTTCTTACACAATGTTACTTTTTGTATTAGGGTAAGACATTAGTTTGTTATAAAACAAGATAATACCTGCATATTTCAAAACATTTCATATCCGTAAGAGTTTAAATGCACTGCTTGCACTTGGACGTTTTAAGTTTCAAAATAAATTAGCCCTGCAATCACAAGTTTCATTTTAGATTTACTTAACTACAGCTGCAGACATTTGCCAGGTCTGTTTAGAGACTTCTAGCAATACAGAGGGAAAGTTAGAAAGTTGGTGGTGACTATTTGCCACGTATTGCTGTTTACATGGCTATAAGAGGAAGGAAGAAAGCTCACACAACAGAATATTCTCACACTCCTTATGAAGTCCGGACCATTTAAAGAAGAGCTTCAGTTACAACAAAATTTCTAGTATAAACATCTACTTAGGTTCATTTTTTTCTTCATTTCATCAGGAGAGAGAAAGAAAGTAAAACATACACATTTCAGGGGTGTTCACTGCCGCATATTTATACAGAACAAAAACTCAATCACAACAAAGCTGTAAAAGCCTACTCAAGATACTGACAAAGTCTTAATTTCCATATTGTATTTGTACACTTATACAAGCAACTCCATGCTCAGGTATATTAAAGTATCTGCAGTTTCTGGAAATTGTCATTGTTTGCACTGCAAGCCCAGGGCTGTATAGCCCTAAGCAGGGATTAAGCTTCTGCAATGCAACCAAGTTGCTGAAAAAGTTTATTGGTGTTGTGTTCAAAGAAGACATATCATACCTACCCAGCCACAAGTATTTTTGGAATTTCTCCAGCAAATGCTTCTGCCATCTCCCGGCTACCCACATTAGCAATACAATGCAGAGCAAGCCCCATGAAGGTGGGGTTGCGGCTGGCCAGATCATTCTTGATCGCATTGTTTATTAAGCGAATCAGCTCACTGTTAGAGTTCACTAGTACGGAGATGAAGAGATATCCCTGTGATTCAGAAAAAGGAAAAGGAAAATTTATTTTAGCCGACTTAAATTACATTTTCTGTTAATGCCACAAGTAATTCTTTGAGACATACAGTTCTCCTCCGACACCAAACGTACAGGTAGAAATAGGTATTTAGATAGCAGAGCAAAGGCTAGGAAGATTAATTGAAGTAAATAAAAATGAGTAAGTTTAGTGTTACTTTAATTTCTCAGTTTAAGTGTTTCATCAAACTATTTCAGCATATACTCAAAAGATAATTTTAGAAGAATGGGAGAAAATCAAGAATTTGGCTCATTAATTAAGACACTAGTAAGTTACACGTACCCAATAAACACAACCTTACCTAGGAAGATTTAAAGACATATTCTGAAAATTAAAAGGTTACATACTGTTTAATGCAAGACTCAAGGCAGTTTCTTAACAAGAGCAATAATTTTAAGCAGTGTGCACGTTTTAGCTTTTACAATTAGTAAAAGATTCCCTGTGCCCAAAGGTGTTTAAATTTCAGAATCACTGCTAGATCCAAAATAAGGCAGGGGGGTTAGGGGGAAGAATGAAAGTCCTTTACAGACTATACAGCTGAAGCAGGGTATTAGACAGAGCAGCTTATCTTTTATAGAAACAGCATTACTCACAATTTGTTTCTCTGTATATCTATTGGAACTGAGCAAGTTTACAGCTTCCATGTGACCAAAGTCAATGTCATGCCCCAGGAGAAAGATGAAAAGCAGTTTGCAGACATATTTCTTCTTACTGTAACCATCCAAAGCCTTGTCACCTAGAAAGCGAGGAAACAAGGAACAATTAATCCTATGTTGTTCCTAGATCTGGTTCCCCCTGCCCTCAGTTCCACTGAGGTACCTCATCATGTCTTACAGTAACTTACAGCTCATCAGACAGACCACTTCTTTTCCTGAAGAAAAAGGGCTACATATGAACATACACTTTTTGCAGAACATTCTCTCCCTACCCCATGTAAGGAGATAAAGGAGTATCCACTAAATCAGGCAAGCCTGAATGCTAGAGAGTTCAGTCAGAGTAGCAGAATTTTGATAGATGCTGCTGCCTGAAAGGCTATATAAGCTCCTTAGCCTCTCCATTCTGGGCCCAGAATAACTAGTTTGTCAGATTAAGTGTGTATTCCTTAGTGATGGGCAAGTTCGGCCAGAACAGCACTGCTTAAATAAGATATCCCTAACTTATTACCCTTACCAAAAAAGCTCCAAGCTGCATTCTTTTTGAAACTTTAGATCCACGTAATAGGCAACTAAATCTATACTGTTCAGATTCTTTATTACGTAAGTTTCTCCTCCTTCCTTCTCATCCACTGGTACAGAAGCAGGTTAGATTTCCAAGCCACATGCATCTACAGCTCCCACAGGTTTCACAGAACATTCACTAACTGTATAAAAACAAGAGAAACTTTACCACTATAAACTAAACTTACAGTTTGTGAAGGAATGAACACTACCATCAATGTGTGAAGCCATGTAATGTTAGTGAACCAAGAGAAAGCATACTGGCACACAGAAGTAGACAATAATAAAAGGTTATCTCTACTGACAGCAACTATGCATTTTGCAGGGTTGCTTTCTATTTGACTCTAGAAACTTCTCTTATTTAGTTTTATTTCAACTGAGAAAGGAAATTTAAGCACACAACTGCCATTTTAATATAGACAACGATACCCTTCAAATCTGAGACTTTAAACACATTGATTTTTATTTTTTTTTTAAACTGGCACAAACAGCCTATCAGTTGCCAACAAAAGGAAGCTTTACCTTAAAGCTATTTTTATCCTGTGCAAAGAAAAGTTGCCATCAGGTCTGTGCTACAGAAGCCAACATATGTCACATTTTACTTAGACACATGAAGCAGTGTTACTGAAGCTCCTCATGACTGAAATCCTGCTACGCGGGATCCTGTCAAGATCCTCTGACAACAGCTAGCTCTGCAGAAAGCTGCCCAAAGACATATTTTCTTTAAGTCACATTTACAGTTTGCTGCCATAAGGCTATTTTCCTGCTGAGTCAGCAAATGAATCCAAGGCAGTTTGCCTTATTAGACATCTGAATTAACATTAGAAGAACCAGAGCAAAAGGGGCGGGGGGGGGGAGAGGCAGGGAGAGCGGAAGGTTGGAGGTTGGGTTGTTCTTTCTTCCCCTTCTTCGGAAGCAATATGGCCAGAGGGAAAAGTAGATATTCAGAAGCAATATGGCCAGAGGGAAAAGTAGATATTCAGCCATGTCTATCTGCTGTGGCCTTCAAACTATGGCTTAAACAGCAAAGGAATAGAGTCTTCGATATTTATAACAGGGGAAATAAATATCTCCTGTTATACTATTTTCCCAATAAAATGGTACTCAAGAGCAAACGCTTCGTCCCATCCCATCATGGTAGGGAGAGGTGGATCAAAGATATCTTCCTCTCCTAAGGAAGCAAAGTATCTTTGCAAAAGATTTTTTTTCTTGGGGGAAAAAAAAACCAACACCCCCAAAAAAAAACAAACCAGGAAAAGGCAGAGTGACAGGTTGGAGTTTTTAAACACCTTTCAGCTGCTTCAGAAAAGTTTCTACAAACTGTTAGTATTTGATTCACAACTGGTCTTCTACATGAGATCTGGAAGGAAAGTGTTCCAGTATCTGAAACACTTTTTCTTAAGACAGAAAAAATAGTTCACTGACTGCTTTCAAAAGCTTTTGTCCCTTGTATGCAGAACTGAAGGCAATCTGAAGGTTCTCAGATTGCAGAAAGCTTATTAACTAAGCCAAGTAACAGTTACTTAGAACTCTTCTTTAAAGCCTTATTAGCTCCCAGCAATAATAGAACATCATTGTCTTTTTAAAAATGTTATTTAAGTAGCTGAGCAACTTGAAAAAAAAAAAAAAGAGCATTGCTGTCAAAGGTAGTTGTCTAACTCCACTTGTGTTTTGAAGAAGTCTTTGATTCAGATTCTTACTGAAATTTCAAGTTTAACTATTCAATTCCTCTCCCTCCCATGTAGCATTTACAAAGAGTTATAAAGGTTCTATTTCAAACATTACTAACAAGTCTCTTTGCTTAAGTATGTACTAAAAAAGTACAGCTTCCCTCAGCCTCAAGCAAACATCCAAATAAGAGCAGAAGGCAATCTCACATGTTCTGTTATCTTCATTGTAATACATGACCATTTCTTTTAACTCAGCTCATTTTTAAATGCTTTCTGGAACACTTGCAAGTACTACAAATCAAGTCAGCAGAAACAGGAAGGATTCAGAACACATGTCAGCAGGTTTTGAGCACAGTGGCTACTTGCTTTCCCCAGGAAGTTTATTAGTCATTTTCCTAAGAAAGAAATTACTAACAGCTGATCAGCAAATACTACTATTATTAAGAAAGAATTATTACTTTCCCATTTCTGTGCATCACCTCTCTACCATTTCAACAGGGAAGTTTTGGGTTTCATTGCTCACAGATCTCTTTCACACAGCCTTCCAAAAAAGAAAGCACAAATGCTTATGAGACCCCTTGGTTGCCACACAGCACCTTCTGTCTCTAATTTGGACCACGAGTTAAAAAACAGCACCTGCTTTTGAATCTAATTCAGCATACTTTAAAAACAGCCTGCTGCAGCCACAGAGCCTGCTGCCAGCCAGAGGGGGCAAGAAGGCAGTTTAGTCCTGTGGGATGTTCACTGGTGGGTAGAGGGGTAAGGAAGCCTGACAAGTCTAGTCTCACTAGCATCCACATGGTTGATAGCTATGTCAAAGGCAAGACAATCTTAGCTTTTAAAACTGCAGTAATGGCTGCAACACCCTTAAGTGTTTCTTTGCACTCAGTGTGCTTCCTTTGTAGCTTGACACTGACATGTTCATGCCACTGACAGCAATCCAGGGCTATACTGTATGACAAGGCCTACTACTAGCTTAGAGGCTAAGAAAAATAAAGTTGCTTTTTATGAATGTATCTACACTTTGAGACAAGATTTGGCTTTCTGTAAGAGCGGCAGTCCAAGCCCTCTAAATGAAAGGCTGAATATTTGTGGCAGACAACCCATACAAATCCATGAGCTAGTCTTTAGTTACCATACTACTACCACCAGAACAGAGTATTACTGGAGCAGCCCTACAAATCAGATATTTGAAGCCTGCTTTTACTTCCAACAATTCACTTTGTCAGTGAAGACAATTATTTTACTGTCTGATTGCCTTCATACATCTCTTAGATGATCAGAAGACAATGTGACTAACCAGACCCATCTTAAAGACTATGCTTTCACAGCCTGCTAGGAAAGCAATTTACTGTTACACAGCTTCCGTTTAAAACAGGTATTCAGAGACTTGAACTTCCTGCAAAGGGTTACTGTGTAGTTAGGGGCAAGACTTGCTCAAATTTGGGGAAACAAGTGAGCTGCAGTAAAAAAAAAAAAGCAGAGATTATCAACTGACATTGGGGTACTTCTGCACAAGCTAAAACTAAGATACACTAGCACGTCTGAAATCTAGCAGCCACTCTTGTAACACAAACCTTATTAAGCAATCAGAACAAAACTAAAATCTAATGCCAGATCTGGAAAAAAGAACAAGCCTGAATGAAGCAGAGAGCAAAGTTCCTTGACTGTAGAAACAGCTTATAGATTTGTGAGCAATTTTATTAGTACACAAATTCTGCTCCAAGACATCAAAATGATTCAACAAATTAATAAACCAGGTATTTTTTCACTCATTTACAGAGCGATTACTACTCTGACAGCCAGACTTCTAGTTTGGCTCAAGCATGGGAGCAAAATCAGTTTACAGTCTGCACACACGAAACAAAAGGAATAGTATTTCTCCACACTTAACTCCTACAACTTCTGTTTTATTACTCTGTGTAGTTTCTCTTTCATGCATCTTATCTCAGTTAATGCAGAAGCATTTAAAGCAACCGTCAAGGACACACTGACCTCAGCAATGGAGCTTCCTCATGCTGAAACAAGAGACAGAGTCATCTCAAGTACAGAGATTCTAGATTCCTTCTGAGCTTGGCGCACAGAAGCCAGAGCAGAACTCAAAGCCATAGTGTACATTCCATCACCTGAAGAAAAGCATGGCTTTTCCACAGTTGTGCAGCCTCATCCCAGCCCGTTAAGTACAAGGGTATTTTAAATAGCAAGTTACACAAACATAAGGCAGGTAAGAGGCTTGCCAGCAACTGGCATGATAGAATAAAAGTAGAAATACTTAGCCTCTGTCTGTAACAGTGTAAGAATACCTTGCAAGTTGCATGGGGTGGGGGTCTAGATACCACAAGAGTATGCTGAAGACTGTAAAGGTCCAGAGGAAGGAAAGAATACTTGTGGCATACCAGCTCTTATGCTAGTCTCAAGCAAGGACATACCTTTGTCAAGAGGCACTACTTGCCAGACTTGTTTCTTTAAGTCAGACCTTTCCCTGGCAACAGCAATGTAGCCAGTCCAACAGCTGCGCGTTCGGCCAGGTAATTAACCCAGGACACCAGTACTCTCCGTATTTATTTAGCAAGGAACTACATCTTAAGTTCACAGATACACATTTGTCTAATCCAAACTATTTAAAAACATTTTTAAAAGTCAGAGCTACATAAAAAGAAACTGGGTTAAACTGAATGATCTCTACTTAAACCAAGAATAAAATGCATTATGAAGTTCTGTTTACTTTTATACAGCCCTTCTGCAAGGAAGAACCATGCAGCACAAAGCCCATGCAGCAGAAAGATACACAGCTATCTCCTCCTCACACTCTCAAGGCCTCAAACAGTCACACAACAGGCTGTCCAAACTCAGCTTCTTCCAAACCGTGACATTTATTCCTGGTTTTTGTTCAGGCTATGTCAAGTTATTGTCTTCAGTTAAGTAAGATTTTTCACCTAAAATCCATAAAAATTCAGTGATAAACTAGCCATATGGGAAGCTTTAGTCATTTTTCACTCAAGCTATGAATGAGCACACACTGATCTTTATTCAAAGTTATTTAAACTGTGCTTAAAGGATGCTACACAAGGTACACAGGCTGAAGTTATTGCACTACTTTGCTGAAAGCACCTCTATCCTCTGATCGTGGTTCTACATAGCCAAAGGTGGTCACTGTGACTGGAAAATGGACACAGTTTTAGAGTTAGATTGGGTGATGGAGAATAGTCTGTAGAACAGACTATGCAAAGCCTGCTACTTCTGGCAAAAATCAGACCAACACCAGTGTTAGATGGAAGCTTTGCAATGAAAAGGAATTGAAAAACAATGTGACATCATAGGGAGATGACTAAATGAAAGTTCTTTTTTCTATTTACCCTAGCAAAATAGCCATTAGAATTTCCTCAGTTACCCTATGACTGAAGTTGCCAGTCTGGATAAAGCATGCTGAAATTTCTAAGAGAAAACAAGTAGCACAGAGGCATATGAGGGCTTCTAATTTAGAAGAATTTCTTAACTTTTCTTGAATGCCTTTGCACCGTAGTAAACTTTTCCCTTCCAAGCTGTTGTTGACACTCAAGTTCTTGTAGGTCTTCATATGCCTTTAAGAGACATAGCACTTAAAAAATAGCAAAAGATCCCAATGAAGTTCAGGAAAATTATTTCAGGCTTTGTTAATACACTGAGTATTCCAAATAGATACATTAGTCTAAGTCAGGACAGATAATTAAGGTAAACAGGTTTAATCCAAACACAGAAAATTCTGAAGCCACATACATGACCTCCACGTTGCAATGCCTTATCTAGCTACACACAGAGCTCCGTATCTATTTAAACAGAGTATCTGCCACAGCCACTACTGGCAGAACTCCATTCAAAAGCACCTCAGCTACCCTTCAGAATCTTTAAAATTTGCAGTCACATACACAACTTGAATACAGTTACAGCATGAGTTTTATCCTGTGTTGTTTAAAAGTGAATTATTGGAATGCACAAGGACAGAATTAGGCACTGCATATCCTTTGTTTCAGATTAATAACTTGTATTGCTGTTGCTTATGGGAGTGGTCAAGATGTATGGCTTCATCAGCAATACATTTTTGTCTTAATTCTGCTAGAAGACAGCCTAACCCATTACTTCTCTAAAGGGGTTGGGGGGAAGAGAGATGAAGGCAGAAAACTTTAAACAGGTTCTGTTTTACTGGAAATAATTACACCCATCCATTTTTATTCAAACCAGTTCATGGCCCTCTGGAAGAAAACAGGCTGAGTAATCACACGGTTAGGAGGCAAAATATTAGAAAAAGGTTGTGAACAGTAGCTCAATTCTTTGATATAGGAGGGAGTTTTCTTCTGTTATGGCCAAGAATCACAAAACTGTCAGGAAGTTCTGTAGTTAGTTAGAAGATTTTCAATAGTTATTCTAACAGTCTGCTCTAGCATTTTGCTTGCATCAGCAGTTGACAAAAAATGCTAAACAAGAAAAACAAACCAAAAACCCATAGAAGAATGTCATATGAGGAAATATGTATAATTTAGTGTGATCAAGTTACTTACCTTTAAATTTTGACCGAATGTTTGCTAGTTCTTTGTTTATCCTCTTTATCTCTGCTTCTTTACTTTTGCCTGAAATCAAAAGAACACACATCAGGATGGCAGTGCTTTGGACAGCCCTCTGCTACCCTCAACTTCTTTCCAACCAACCATGCTGTGCAAACATACAAACATCAGGAGGAATTATTATTCTCCCTTTCAAGTATTAGGACTAGATGAAGGCAAACATCACAGAGGTAACTTAAGCATCTCTTTATACTGGAATTTGAGAAGCTAAGAGGACCTCCCTGTTTCAATAAGCTCTGCAGGCTTTAGACAGTATCAGTTGCATACAACTAATGTGAATGCCTTTATTACTGATTTTCACAAACACTTCAGTCTTTCTATTCCTTAAATTGGCAAGAGAAAACTGAATTTCACTTCCAATTTGATTGCTAGGTTGAGGGTGCTCTGAAGAAAAGAGTCTCCTAAGCACAATCTTATAAACAACCAGCTTGTATTATTCCTCACCTTAAAGGACAAGCCAATTTACTGGCTTTACAGGAAGAGGGCTCTGCAGAGGGATCTAGACAGGCTGGATCAGTGGGCTGAGGCCAACTGTATGAGGTTTAACAAGGCCAAGCGCCGGGTCCTCTACTTGGGTCACAGCAACCCCATGCAACGCTACAGGCTTGGGGAAGAGCAGCTGGAAAGCTGCCTCACAGAAAAAGACCTGGGGGTACTGGTTGACATCTGGCTGAATAAGAGCCAGCAGTGTGCTCAGGTGGCCAAGAAGGCCAATAGCACCCTGGCTTGCATCAGGAATAGCGTGGCCAGCAGAAGTAGAGAAGTGATCATGTCCCCCGTACTCCACACTGGTGAGGCTACATCGCAAATACTGTGTTCAGTGTGTTTCTTGTAGTGAGAGGCCCAAAACTGAAGTGCTGGAGTGTGTCCAAAAAAGGGCAATGAAGCTGGTAAAGGGTCTACAGAACAAGTCTTATGAGGAGCAGCTGAGGGAACTGGCATTGTTTAGCCTGAAGAAAAGGAGGCTGAGGGGAGACCTTATCACTCCCTACAACTGCCAGAAAGGAGGCATCATGTCCAAACCTCCTGTGTCACCCAATGACTGTTAATCATCCCTTTACCATTCCAAAGATGATCTAACAGCAGGCCAGACGAAAGATGACTAAGTAACTCAAGGAAACAAGTGCCTCAGGATAGGTTAATAGCAGAGTATTTAAAGTATAAGGCAATCCCACGCCAAATACAAATTTATCCAGATTTTGTAATTTCTTGATGTAGACTCAAAAAAAGAAACTGTAGTTATGCACCTCCAAAAACCAACTCTTGCTTAAGATGCAGAAAACTGTTTTATATTTATATGCTTATAATAATGGCCACAAAAGTACAGACATGTAGCAAGACTAGCACACTGTACAAATGGAAGCAAGTTAGGCCCAAAATAGAAGCAACTACTTCAGTTTGCCTTGTCATTTTAACAAAATACCTACAGATTTGCTTAAAATGGAATTTTTCCACTCTACAACACTATTTTATAAGGGGCACTGCCTAAAACCCTGAAGTGTAGGGTGCCTTGGCAGGCACGCCACATGGCAAAAAAAGCCCAACTTCTCCCATACCCAACCCTGAAAATCTACTTACTTGTACCTACTCCTCTACTTACTGCTTTTAAGAAGTTAACCATTTTCAGAGCTCAAGAATTCACGATACCTGTTCCGACATAAGTTGTAGTTACTATCTGTATGCATCTTGATTTTCGGATAAAACAGTAGATATGTCCACAGTTTTAATTTGACCTAGAAACTCCAATTAACTTCTAAACCCACAAGGTTAGAGATCACAGTATACTCCCCTCAGTTTATAAAATGCATCTGTTGGTATCACAAAATTTAACGAGTTTTCACTAAGGTATCATGCAACACATTACAAGTTTTCTTCTAATTTAACTTGCCAACCTAAAGTAAGCTGGTTTTAAAGTAGTAACACTATTTACTGTACAAATAAGCAGCAGCTTGTACAATCTCAGGCTTGAAGTGTCTTCTGCTATAGATCTTTAGATTTTTCTTAATTGGATTAGATTATTTGTCCTGTGCACATGGCAGAGATACCCCAGCGTTCATGTCTAAGACACTTGCCAGCATTAGGAATTCACTACTAGACTGAAGCAAGTCTTTTGCTCCTGAGTCCATACCCTACAGAGGGCCACAGAAACATATGCCAAAAGGGTGCAAGTGTATATGTAAACAAACAACACTCCAATTTTGCTAAGCTGTCACATTAGCACTCTTTTTAAAGACTTGAAAACACTTCCCTTATTTTCAGCAATTCATCTGCTCCTAATTTCTAAAACTATTAATTTCTTTTCCCTTTTACGAAGTGAAAGGTACGTCTCATTAAAATATTACTACCAAGTCAGGAGATTTTGTACTTCATTTAGATTAACGGGGCAGAGAACATTGACCTCAGTCTGGGATACTGCTAACCTAAGTAGGATATTTAGTTACGTTGAATTATTAGCAATTGTTTCTAACCTCAACAAGCATGGCAGTAATCACTGATGTTAAAAATGGAGGGAGGAAAGGGAAGCAAGAGTGAGTACATCTTAGCCAGCTTTTCTTAACCCAAGATGAAATCAAGGTCATAATTTTTTGTTTTAAATCACCAAAACCTCTCAGCAAACTTTTCAAGCAGCATCGTCTACCTGTTATGCTCACAGATTATCAGTTACTTCTAGAAACTGGGCTCTTTGTGTCCTAAGCAAGCACCAGAATATTAAGGGAAGCTTGACTAAAATATTTCAGGAATTTGTGAAGTCAGCACCTTTGGCAGAAATGGATTGCAGCCTCAGCACTACAAAAATCAAAATCCCACCCCATGTGCATACAACTGTGCAGTACGTTGACAGGAACACTTATATTAAACAACAAATCCACATCTGAAGGTTTATTCTCTCAAAGTTAAAAACTTGCATAGCATACGAACAAAAGCCTGTTTTGAATAATTCCTTCAGGCTGTTCTATTTTGAATACCATATATAAACTCATCTAAAAACTGATCAAACATAGACAGCATACCAACTAGCTGGTGATTAAAGTTTAGCTCCATACATTGGAAATCAAGTTGAATGATTAAGTCTTAAGTTGTCTTCTCATTAGTTATTACAGTCTATATGTGCCTGAAGTTGCACTTCTAGAGAGCAGCACTAGCACATTGGATGTTAAATGTCACTGAGGACAGTCACATAACAACGCTTATGATAACTCATGAGTTAAAATGAAGCTGAAGTATCTAAAAAACAAATTTCCTGAACTCCAGCAGTTATACTGCATGGCAACCTTGTTAAAACTTAATTTATTGTTTACATTAGAGGATGACAATGCAAAACAAAACCTCACAGTGACAGGTAGCTTCAATTCCATGTTTCCAAACAGAAAATAACTATCAAAAACTAAGCACCAATTTTTAGCTAGACCTTCTGTCCCATTATACACAGGGGCAGGGGCTGTGGCAGCAGGCAAGGGCTGTTAAAGAAAACATGTTTGATTAACTGAGAAGTTTTCATTGCATCACTCAACCGTGGTAACACTCACTGAGGAATTCCTACACATGTATTTGATTTTTACCATCACTAGAAACAAGTAACCTTAAGGACGGTTAAAAAGGAAGATAAGACCACTACTGATGACAGTTGAAGGAGTGCTGTGCTGTAGAAACAGAGGCTTACATTTCAAAGCTTAAACCAGCAATTGCTCCGCCTCACTTCCAAGCTGTTACACAGCTCCCCATTTCAAGAAATTATCAGAACTGTATTCCAACAAAATGTGCTGAAGCCAAGCTATTCAACTTGAAGAAGCTCAGTAAAGGTCATGTCATGTATACAAAGAGATGGATAGGACCTATTTAAGCCAGAGCACAACAAGATTATGTTCCACATCAGTTCAGGCCACATCCTTCTCACTTTCATTTATTCAGGCTTTTTCCAGTTTAGCAAGACTATGGTTCATAGAATGTTTTAGGTTGGAAGAGACTCCTAGAGGTCATCTAGTCCAACCCCCATGCAGGGAGCAGGAACACCACTAACTTGATCAGGTTGCTCAGAACCCCATCCAACCTGGTCTTGAGTGTTTCCAGGGATGGGGCCTCCACCACCTCTCTGGGCAACCCCTGCCAGGGTTTCACCACCCTCAGTGTAAATAATTTCTTCCTTAGATCCAGCCTAAACCTACCCTGTTTTAGTTTAAAACCATCACCCTTTGCCCTGTCACAGCTGACCCTACTAAAAAGATTGTCCCCACCTTTCCTATAGGCCCCCTTTAAGCCCTGAATGGCTGCAATCAGGTCTGCCCGCAGCCTTCTCTTCTCCAGGCTGAACAAGCCCAACTCTCCCAGCCTGGCCTCATAGCAGAGGGGCTCCAGCCCTCGGATCACTTTAGTAGCCCTCCTCTGGACTTGCTCCAACAGTTCTATGTCCTTCTTGTGCTGAGGGCTCCAGAGCTGGACGCAGGGCTCCAGGTGAGGTCTCACCAGAGCAGAATAGAGGGGCAGAATCCCCTCCCTCGACACTGGCCACGCTTCTCCTGATGCAGCCCAGGGTAGGATTGGCCTTCTGGGCTGCCAGCGCACATTGCCAGCTCATGTCCAGCTTTTCATCCATCAGTACCCCCAAGTCCCTCTCGGCAGGGCTGCTCTCCATCCTTTCTTCCCCCAGCCTGTACTGATACCAGGGGTTACCCCAACCCAGGTGCAGAACCTTGCACTTGGTTTTGTTGAACCTCATGAGGTTCACATGGACCCACCTCTCCAGCCTGTCCAGGTTAAATATCCATAACAAGTTATTAAAAGAGGTGATTGCAAACCACTAAGTTTTGGCTGGCTGTTTTGCAGGAAAGAAATGTGCTGTTTATGGCCTTACAGCCCTAGTGTATGACTGCTGTTAGTGTTCTCCAAAATGTGTACCTGAGCAAACAGATACCCCAGACACAACATTGTCCAAGGCACTTATGAACAATTACTTCATATTTGGCAGTTTGCCAGGCTTCAGACTACACTGTGCTGCCTACTGCCTTCATTAGGGAAGATACATTTAGTCTGCAGTGCACAGTTATCTTTAATTACTATCTTGTTTAACAAAGATAGACTAGTGAACATCAAAAGCCATGCAGCTCTTCGGAGAACCGATTACTATTCTTAAATCTCCTAGCAATTCAGGCTACAGTCAGCGCTTCAGTATTGCATAAATATACCTCCATATCCCAGTTTGGAGTTTTGGCACTACAATCTACAGAAGAATGAGAAAACAGAAGTTGCAGGGAAGGGATTTGTTGGGTCCATTCATTTGAAGAGAACATTTGATATACCTTAATACTAACTTGGCAGCAAGGTTGCAAGACTAAGCGAGTGCTTCGAGGTTGGAATTAGTGAGCTGCTTGTGTCTCACTTTGACAGTGACCTGCTCCATGGGGATTAACTTGTTTCTATACAAACTGTAGACGGCCTAAGCCAAATTTGAGGCACGAAGCTCATCCATGTTGATTAACTAGAAATGCCACAAGTTCTTCGCTTTCACACAAACCAGAGTACGATATATTTCTGACCAAGTCTATTTCCCATTTCCCATTATTATTTATTTCACATTTATTTCCCAAAGGAACAAAGAAGCATTTTTTCTATACAAGTGTCTACATAAATACTGAGCAGAGTAGACTTCTGCAGGCAAGTTCTTGAGACACAGGTGCATTGACAACATTTAAAGCAAAAAAAATTACTTCACAAAAGTTTAGAAGTTCCCAGTACTCATTTGGCTCCTATCTGCTTATGGCCAGCAGCCAGTGTAATTGAGCCCACCCAATAATTCATTTATTTTGTATTTATGCACAGGTCAGAACTGTTACACTGTGTTACCTCTTAGCCTTACTTGCCCTGTGGCCCTCTGACAATCCTATGATTGTAGATGTGCCATTATTAGTGTGAAGAACTACAAAGCATGTTGGGTAAGAGGCTCTATTAGCATAAGAAAAAGCTTGCCAGTATTCTGTCATGCTTCTTGAAGGCAAGTAGTAGTGTTGGTTACTATTCGTGGCACTACCATTTGTCTAACAGAACATGCATCTCTGTTCACGTTCAATTATCAAACAGGCCTTGAAGACAAAACAACCCTAGTTTTCTGTTTAGGAGAGCAACAATACAAATACTGCCAAGGCTAAGAGCAGCAGCTTCTCCTCTGAACTCTGTAGTGGCTACGAACATCGCCTTGGGAAGAACACCATTCTTACACAAAAGATAAATTCTCAATTTTAAAGATTATGTTAGATGTTTTCCTTGAGAGCTGCAAGTCATTGTTTTCCAAGCATAAGGATTTTTCTGTTTTGTTATGTTTTCATTAGTCTCTACATTAGAGGCATCTAAGCTGATTGGCGAGTTAGATGGGACAGACACCACAGTCAAACTGCTACTAGCTTCCCTTCAGCAAAATATGTTGATATAGTTTCATAATCAGTTTGATTCAAGACTATAATTCTTAAAAGGAATAGTCTGGAGTTGTTGCCTTAGTATTGCTCTCTTCCTGGCATACACATTCCTGCTACTGCCTTGTACTGCTGCAGGTCAATTAGGGAGCCAAACAGCTGAAAGCAAAATTGGTTGATTTAATATCCAAAGGGTAAGTCTTACCAGCTTTACTACAAGTGATAAAGCCAGCAAAAGACAGCAGAATACACAACCAGGTAGAGAGAAAGTTCACCACATTCACCATCCAAACACAATTTAGTCGGCATAAAGCAATCAAATTACCCACTTGCCTTTCCTATTGCTAAAACAGCTTGCAAGTATGATGACTACACTACATTCTTAAACCCTGCTGCCAGGGAACAGAGAAAGAAACTGGTTGAAAGAAGGGCCCAAAATCAAAGCAAACACTAGCACCTCTACAGTAAAATGGTGCAAACACGTATATGAAAATATTCACATAAAAGTAATCAGTGCAACCATTCTTGCCTTCATGAAAGAGCTATTATAGTACTTACATCTCATATCAGTAAATTAAACCACTGCTTTTACCTGCCAGCAGGACAGATACTCATGTTACAGCTCTAGAGTATAGATTAGCCATTTGCTATGTAGATCATTAGCCTCATGAAATAAAAAAACAAATCCATCCTCCACCTCTCCCTAATCTCTCAGTATGTCTGAAGGAGGATGCTGGTGCTACTGTTTACAGAGTCACTGTGCAACTAATCCAGAGAGACGACTATAAAATACCATACCTTCACAGGATGTTAGAATGCCTTCAGTTTGTTCAGAAATTGACCAGTTCAAGGCTGCAGAACAAGAAGTTTTTTTGCTTAATGATATACTAACATCCTGTTATGAACGAAAACATGAGTGCATGCTGGCATTTCACAAGGTATGTTTGATCAGAGGGAAGAAGTGCCTGTCTGTCATGTTGAAGATCATGAATGGCAGAAAGGCCATTGAAGACTGTTGTTCCTTGGGTCATCCTGTTGTGATTTGATATCAGTTACTACAGACAAAGAGATCAGTGACTGATCACATTTAAGAACTCCATAGTACTGTCTATTTTCTAATATTCTGCACAGTAACTGAACTAATATCCACAGGACTTCTTCCTCCAGTACGCTGCTAGAGATCTGCCACTATAACAACACTTCTCATGAAACAGCAGGGAGTCACAGGCTTTACTGTAATCCAATAATCCATTAACTCCTTGTCCTCATAAGAGAGGGAAATAAATCCAAAAGAGCACACAGCAGCTTCCAAATCCCATCACAATTCAGATATTCTAATTGCAGCAATTTGATACAAGTTTAATAATTTCAGGTGCCTACCATGGATAGTTTTTTCTAACTAGGCACCAGAAGTTAAGAAAAACATTACAGTTCAAACTGTGAAAGAGTTTGAGGAGTAACTAGGTAATAGGGTCTAGCTTAAGACCAGATCTTTCCCCAAATGAACTGAAAGCTTAATGGAAATCCATATCTGAGTGACTTTATAACACACAAAACATCTATTTGGCAGTTTAATTGACAAAATTACATTGACTCCTATCAAAAGAGAAGCTTTAAGCTAGGAAGAGATGCAAACCCAGAAGTGCAACGTTATGCTACTACATAAAATATCTCTTCCTCCTTCCTTAACTGAGCAGGTTTAAGTATGGATTTCCTTGAACAGTATTTTCACACTGTACAGTTACACTCCCTTCAACAGGGCAAGGCAGTATTTGCACTGGTTTAGTACAAGTCACTGTAGACTCTCTTCTACCTTAGTTCACTTCCAAATAATAGAAGAGCAGTTTGAGGCTTATCCAAAAGTCTCCTAGTTTAACTATCACTTCTAAACTACTATTTCAGTGGCCTTAAAAAAGTCTTATATGAGCCCATTAATTGACGCAGATATGCAATAGCCTCTGCAATAGTCCTTAACTTCCTCTTACCAGTCCTGATAGGCAGCCTTCATATAAAGGATTTAAAATTCAGCAGATGTTATATTTTCCAATGTCTCTAATGGAGAGGTTGGATGTCACAGGAGAGACTCTAGCTCTTCACTACCTCTCATCTATTAATTATCATCTTTTGCCACTCTCCTCTTTTCTCAGCCAAACATGCACAAATTCAACAAGTGTAGAAAAACCCAAACAAACAAAACCTCAAAAACTCCAGCCCCTTAGAGTTCCACAAGATGGCCACAAGAAAGCTAAGACAGAGAGGCCATGGGCAGAACACTAGCTTCATTTTGCACATCCTCCTCAGATTAATCTCACACTAATTGTGTTTTCCTTAAATCACTCTCCTACAAATAGTAGCAAGTGATGCAAGGCTTAGTGCTTATTATAGCTCTAAGCAGCATGGTCTTAGGGCTTTTTTCAGGCCAGAAACTGTCTCTATTAGATGAGTGGCCACAGCCTTGCAAGAGAAATAGGAGAGCAAATCAAGATGCCTTGCCTTCAAATTTCTTCAGAGAGATAAATAATCTAAGAATACAAATAGAGTAATTGACTGTCTACAGAAGTAACTTAAGTCCTACTTTAAAACTATACCCAATGCAAGTAAGAACCTACACCTCAGACGAGCACTGCAGTAGCTTTAGCCTACAGACCGAAAGATGTATTACTGACATACAGCACTAAAACAAGATGTGTGTGTGCAACTCACCTCACATGAAGTTTGTTTCACTATGTGGGTGTTCTCATGGAGAACAAATAATGTTATACATACCCACGTGGTCATTTAATTCATTTGCATGCTCCTCCTACATACACAGGTAATGAACTCCATTATCTACCATCCAGTCAAAAGGGTGATCATTATATGATGAATTTCATGAACCACACTTTTTTGATCCCCACCTGCTTATACGTAACCTGATGCACCAGTCCCAACTCTGTGAAGCAAAGCTACTAAAGTCAGAGTTCAAGAGGCTTCACCCTCTGGATACTCTCCCTGTCCAGTACAAAGAATTAATGCACTGAGTTTCATGAGAAGAGATAGACCTTTGTTTAATATATGTTGGGATTTATTTAAGGAAAAATATAGCCCGAGGAGAAAGGAACAGTATCTTGGAACAGAATGTACACAGAAACATTTGGAGAACAAACTAAAGGAATCTTTTCTCCCTCTGTCCAACTTTTAAAGTGATGCTGGAAAGGTAAGACAATTATCTAAAGCAGTGAGGGAAATTAAGAAGTCTTGCCCTCCAAGTCTGTGGCAAAAGCAGCTTTTTGCCTCTGTGTAGACCCATTTCATCAACCCAAGAGTAGATGACTTCCTGATTTTACAGCGGAGGAGCGGGTTACCAGTAGTACACTTAATACTGTAATAGAAATTATTTCTACATTACCACCTCCAAAAGAAAGGAGAAAATCAAGCTTTCCTAGTTTTCAGGCTGAATAGCAGATAACACTGTTGTTGCAAGAGAATAGGCTGAATGACAAATGACTTAAAAGTACTTCATCACCAGATAAGCATAAAGCTATTCTCAAAAAAATGAAAACAGACTCTTGATGATGTATCTGTCAGCTAAGACAGCTGGAGGGTTGATAAAGCACCATCTTGCATAAGCCAAATCACTTCAGCAGCTCTGCAGTACATACACAAAAAAAGATGTATCATACTATTTAAGAATTTTTTGCAGGAGTCCATATGCTTGCAACACATGCGGATCTTGTTGGATTTTAGTTCACGAGGCACTTCATCCAAACAGTGACAAGGATTCTTCCTGACCTGAACTCCTAAGGCTGGATGGCACTTCACCAAACCACAGGATTCAGAGCTTTCCAGCCCCACAACCACCACAATCTATTTTACAGCATAGCCATGCCTTGCTATTTTCTCCACGGGCCACATTAACTAAGTGCTAATTAACTGGGCTATCTTAACCAAGTACTTCAGTTCAGCTTTCAATCTAAAGTTTTCATGTCTCTCCTCTTGTGTCTATGAAGGAAGCTAAAAAGCTATTTGCTGTACTATTTCATATCTGGTATAAAAACATACAACTGCACAAGTTTCTAGAAAAGCCCTTGCATCTACTGGCAAGTTGTCAGGCATATAACAGGGTTATTTTTTTAAAACTTTTTTTCCCCCGCCATCTGCACCAGAACCTCTATATGCAAAGTACAGAGCCTACAAGAAGCTACTCTGAAGCAAAATTCTGCAGAGCTATCAGGAACTACAGGATAATTCATTTTCTTACATAATTGAAAATTCACTTGATTATTTGTAAAAAACATTTTGCTTTGAAAAAGTCACTCTATTACAGTTTCACAGAGACTAGAGCAAAGTCAAAGTGTTAAGAAGCACCTTTGCGCCTTAAAATATTTTATGATTGCTGCTACAAGTAGTATGCTGACTTTTTTAATGAAAAGCTTTACAGACTTTTGAGAAATCAGTGTATTTTAAGCAGACATTTTAAAGTCACATAGAAAGTAATTCTTTTATTCAGTCATATGTGGCATAGAACCATTTAACACACAGATCAAGACGTTCAATAGATAACCCAAGTGCCAAAAATGTGCTTGACACAAAAGTGACAATCAGCCTTTTAACTATTAAAGACAGATGGACAGCGTGAGCTGTTCTTTCACTCACAATCAACTAGAATTGAGAGCACTGAAAATTGCTATCAAGTAAGACTTTTTTCAAGCCTGCAACAGACTGGTAAAAACAGATAGGCAAGACAAGCATTACTCCCAAATCAGTAATATAATAAACTTGTAAGAGAATGATGCATTATTGAGTGTTGCAGAGTTTGTAGGTACAAATGCCCAAGAAGTAAGACTTGATGCAAGATGATTAAGCATTTCCAAAGGTAGACAGTCTAAATTTACATAAGTGTTCCCCTGAAGTTAAGGTTATTTTATTACCTTGAAATCACATGCTGTGCATCCACCTGGGCACAGTTAGTACACACTACATTTTCATTTTTCAGCAACATCTATAATGCAGATTCCTTATCTGTGCAAAATCTTTCAGGGAAAAACACACACCATGTTTCAACATTACTCATAACCTGAAAGGGCTGTAAACAAACCAAAAACGTCAGGCCCTTGTGATAGTATTAAGGAGTCCAACAAAGCCAAAATTAAGACTGAAATTCAGAACACCATCAGGCATTTTGCGCATCAGTGCAACTGTCAGATATTTAGTCCAGCTTTAAGCCTAGAAACAGCGGGTAAGAGCTGTACTTGGTGTCTAGCTTTCCTCCCATCTCAGAACAGAAACATTTTCTTAGATTTACAAGTCAAATGATTCTGTTCACCTAAACAGCTGTTATTTTTTGTTTCTGACAAATATCTAGCTCCCCACTTTGAAGAGGGAGAGATGGAACTGAAGCCAATACCAGTGCCTGCAAAGCACAGAGTCTCTAGAGAGTGCTCTCAAGTATTTTTGGGAATCTTAGTCAGCATACACCAGCCCATGGTTAGCTAGCAACACTCAGAGTTCCCTTAAAGAAAAAAGATTCAAATGCCAATTAGACAGCTATTTGGAAGCTGCATAGATCACCTACTAGTGGGAACTATCAGCTCTTTTGCAGCTATTTGGAAGATGGAGTTATTGTCTTCATTATGAAGATGAAAAAGATACAAAAGTATTACAGCTCCCAAATAGCTGTCTGAAGAGGGACAAAACATTTGAGGAATATCAGTATTTGTTTAAACAGTGAAAGTGCTAACATTTTATTTGTTTCACAAGCGAGTTACATCCTCGTCACTCTTGCAGATACTGATAACATGAGAGGTTTTGTTGTCCAATCTGGACAGTGAGGTGGTTGTTCCATCAGAGTTCACACAATGCCTACGCACTGGCAAGCCTGTGGGGAAATCAGCAGTTAATTTGTTCTATCCTACTACTTTAAATCTTGTTATTCCACATATCTAAACATAGGTTAGGAACCCAAGAGCTTGAACGTTTTTCTTGTATTCCCTTCAACTGAATTCCACTAAAAACAAGGGTGGACAAATGTGTTAACCAAGTGGAAGACATAAGAGACACTGAAGAATAAAATCATACTACTTCTAGCTAAATGAATGAAAACAATAATTTAAAAAATAGTGGGTAGATACAACAGCAAGTCTTAAATGCTATGACACCACGTGAAACTATGTTACACGTGCAGCTTATATAGAATACCAAGGTACTAGAAAATTTTCAGTAAATAGTTGGGCCAACCAGACAAAGCACAAGAGCATCCACGTAACCTTGAAGTGATACACAACATATTTTATAAGCCTTCTACACATACAAGAGTGAAGTCTGAAGAAACCTAAGGACCTGCAACTCTGTTCCAAAAAAATCATTGCAACAGCTTCTGCTGTAAGGATAATTAACCTTGAATTTTACATACAAAGACCCTGTTTACATGGCTAGAAGTCCAAATCACCTGAATTTAATTTAAGGAAACTCTGCATTTAAACAGTCTCATTTTAACAGTAAAATTTTGTCCCCAGCTTTTTGTGTCAGAAGTCATCAACATGAAGAGTGTTCCAAGCCAGCGTAATTATCCCAATACAAGCCTAGTTAGGTCATCGTAATTTGCATTAAAAAATTCTCCAAATCCAGGCTCATCTGTTAGAGAGGAAACCTTACTACCGTTGCTTTTAAAGTAGCCTCAAGTAATCTACAGGCACACACAGGTGGACAAAATAAGAGCTGTTTCATCACGCCAACCACAGCGACCTTAGCCCTTCCCCAGGCAATTCCTGCCACATCATACACTTAGATCTCTAACTCTGATTAATATTAAACTGCTCTCATAGGCAATTCTCAGTCAAAAAGAAAAGCTGAGCACTGAGGTGTGCCCCCCGACGTACGCCTTTCTCCCACCCGCCCCCAAGCAGCAGCATATTTGTACTCCTCCTCTCTGCCCTGTACACTCACAGGCACACTCCCCCTTCTTCCCTCAGGGGGACACTTACTCGCACCCCTCTCCATCCCAGTTTTAATTACACAGATCCTAAGACCCGATGTCTGTCACAGCGGAATTTTAAAGGCAATTTAAGCCAAGCCTAGGCATACCCGCAGCAGGGCCTGCTCGCAGGCACCTCTACAGAGGCCTGCTTGCCATCAGTGACGTTTGGAATTGAAAGCCGTTCACGGATTTGGAAGGAGACCGGAGCCGCCTCTCTCTGCCCCGCCACACACCCAACCCGCACCCCGAACGCACGGCGGCTTCGCTTCAGAGCGTTGTTTTAAAACAACGACGACGGTGGGCACCGACCTCTCGGCCACCCCCTTCCGCCGGGGCAGCGACCGCAACACCCAGCGCCCCACCGCAACGGCGGGAGGAGGGGGGAGAGGGAAATACCCCCGACAACCCACCCAAAACGCACCCACCAACCCAAACCCACAGCCAAAAGCCTTAGGCTGCTCCCCCCGCCGAGCCGCCTTCCCCGCCTCCCCCCCCCCCCAGGGCGCGTCGCCATTTCGTGAGGCAGGAGCGCTCCGAGCAGCTCGCTGCCGTGGGTAGGGGGAAGAGGAGTGCATTGGGGAAGGCAGGGAGGAAAAGAAGCCCCGGCCCCAGGGGGCGACGGCCGGCCCGGCCCGGCCCAGGCCCCAGCCCCACCGCGCCTCAGCCCCCCGGGGAACCCCGCATCCCATCGCCCTTCGACACAGCAGGCATCGTGGCGCTCGATCACGGCCGCCCGATGCACACTAAACCTCCACAACTGCCACCGCCCGGCCCGCCCCGCGGGGGCCCCGAGGCGCGCCGCGCCGCCCTCTGGCGCCATCTGCCGCGCGGCGGCGGGGGCGCTGCGGGCAGCGCCGGGCCTGTTCGCCGCCGCAGCGCAGGGCCTTCTCGCCCGGCTCTTGCGCCGCGCCCCGCGTATCCCCGCAGGAATCCGGGCGGTCCTGCGGTCTGGGAGGGGCGGCTGATCGGCGGCGCCGCTGCTGGGAGGCGATTACCAGTCACCGCCGTCAGCGCAAACGGGCCCAGGCCTACGTGAGGGGTCGGCAGGGCGGCTTCAACCGCTGCATCCGCGGGTGACTTCCCTGCATGCTCCCTGCTCAGGAACGGCCTAATCCCTTCCTCTCCTCGTGCCCCTAAGGACCGAGAAATTTTACGGTTTCTGAAGGAGGAAATACAAGGCTTCGCAAGCACCGCGGAGGATGTAACTTCTAAGGGAGAAGCAGAGGGATGGCAGGTCAGGAGACAAGAACATTTCATCAGTAAGCTTTGAGCAGTCTGCTAATCTAGGGTCTTATTTCTAAAATGTGGAGAGTGGGGTGCAGACCCTCTATGGTACGGTATTTAAGATCATGCTTTCCACAGGGTGGACTGATGGAGGCCATGCCTCAGTCCTCCAGCTCGAAAGGGGCCCCAAAACCGTGCACGGGATCTACTTCACGTGCCCTGCATAGTCACTCTGAACATTTGCAAGTCCAAAAGCTACTGTACGCAGAGCCATCCTTTGTCACATACCCCTTCTGAGCCTGCCCTCAGCTGTGTGACACAGTTGCTCTGCATTACGTATGGCAATTCTCACCCCTCTGATTCCCTGGGCATACAGGCGTGCAAACCCAGGGCCATGCATTTCTCATGAAGGCTGAGAACGTGCAGAGTGACACAGTCCCAGGCTACATCTGCTGAGGCTGAAAACATTTCAAGGTTAAACTGTCAAAGAGGTAGGACCGCGCAGAGCATTTAATCTCATCAGCTGAAAATAGATTCAAAGGGTGCCAAAACTGGTCTAGTCTCCGTAACCAAAAGTATGCTGAGAGTTTCAGTCATAATGCAAGTGATTAGTATACTTAATGGATTATAACGATCTGTAGAATCATGGGGTTTAAGGCTACTGGAGATCAATCAGTCATTTCATGTTTTCCTGTATACTTCAAGCCATTTAATTTCACCTATCCTTTTTTTTTCTTGTTTTCCCCTGAATTGAGCCCAGTATCTTGCTTTCAGCTACAGCCTACCTTCCAGAAAGGCACTCAGTCTTGATCTGACACCATAAAACTCACTGTTTCCCTGGGTAGTCTGTTCCCATGGTTATTCCTCCTCATTTAGAGCTTGCATCTTATTTAAATTTATCAAGCTCCAGTGCCTTTAGGTTAATGATACATTTTTCTCTCATAGATAAAGCACTACGTAATACTCAATACTATCTCTCTGATGGTGGCTGTACGCCTCAGTTAGGTCCCCTCTCGAGTGTCTGTTCTGCATGTTTTCAGGACACATTGTTACATGAGTGATTTTTAGTTGTGTAAGTATCTATTAGAAAGACAAGATGACAGTATGTGGTAGTCACACGTATACCCATTTCTCCCTGGATCCATTTTGTAGACCAAGTGCAACTACAGGTGGTCATGCACAACTGGTCTTGTATTCAATTCAGAGTCTCTGCATCTGTAGGCTTACATGAAGAAAACTCTCCCTTTTCATAGCTTTACAAACAGATTTTATTGCTTAACAATCATTTCCATTTACCTTTGAAGCCGAAAACTTAAGATGTCACTACGTAGGAGTTTCTGTTTCAGAAAAAAAAAAAATAATTTTTGAGCTAGCCAAAAAGCTGAATGAATTTCTACTCTTAAGAGCATGATGACACCTAAAGGCCAAGTATATCAGTCCAGTCTGGGGGTATTTTATCAATACTGCAACTGCAAGTCATGCAGGTATACTTAAACTACCTTTTAAGTGGTGGCTTGAATACTGCTAGAATAGCTGTGGCAATACCAAGCTAAGCATAGGCAGCAAATTCTGCCTGAGAACTGGGGTAAGTATTCAAGTAGTTAACCCATGTGGAGCTCTCTAATTTTGTATCTATACTCCTAAATATTTTATTTGAAGTGGCTCAGTATGCAGTACACATACCCTGGTTATTTTATGTCAACCTCCTTTGACTGGCTTTTGTGGCTTTACTATGTTCATCCTTGCTCCCTGTCTTCTTTTTGCCTCAACAAAGGCTTATGCAATTATGGCAAATGCGTATGTATATGTCTGCCCTTACTGCCTCAAAATTTAGAACATATTACCCCATTTCAGACAGTTTTGGTAGAGAGAAGATACACATTTCATGTGAACAAAAGTTAGCTAGAGGAAGGAGAGCCTGTAACAGTCTCTAGATGCATCCTGACTGAAAGAAACATTGTAATGTGAGCTCAGCTGTTACTATGCAGCAGAGAGTTCACAGGAGGCACAGCCCTTTACAAACACACTGAGTTACTAAATCCAGAACATGCTTTGGTTTGAGCTTAACATCTATAAAACACCAGTCTGTGAAAAAAACAGACTTTGTTAGTTCCATCCAATCATATCATGATTGTTTAAGAGATTTCTAATTACTGTAAAATCAGCATTAAAGGGGAAATACTCTCAAGAAATGCTTTCCTGTTACACAAAATATTTTGCATTATATTTGTTTGCCAACAAATCCACAGTGTCTATCCCTTCTTTCCCATGTCGTATATTAGTTGCTTTAATAATTTTCAGAATTTCTTTGTACTTTGGTACAAAGACTTGAATAATTACACTCACCTTCATAAAACTATTACCATTAAACTGAATGGATTCAGCTGATGAGTTTCCATTTGTAGGAACTACAAAAAGGGAATTGTTCCTTTCCCTTTGTTACTTCTGTCAGATTTGTCCCTCACCCCATCAATTATTGCTTTCTTTTGCTCCTCATGGTCATTCTAACCATTACTGGAAGCAAAAAGAACTAAGGAGAAAACAGAATTGGTGGCTCCTCCACGCGTACACACAATTGTGTTTCTCTACCTGACATCTAACATTCATTATCCATTAACAGAGAGGACAGGTTTATCAGCAATGCCTTCTGCCATGTCAGAGTGTAAGACATAAAGCTTTCAAGATTAAGAAACACAAAGTTAGGATAATAACACTATCGTGAAACCCTAAACTTAAGAAATTTGGGACGGATCTGCCTAGATTTTTCTTTCCAGTGAGCTCAATGACCAGAAGGGTTTTACACTCAAAACACCAGTTTTATATCAAAATGTAGAATAGAATACTTAAGCTTTAAAATAAACTCTAAGGGGGTAGATGAGATAAAATAAGGGTGGGTAAGGGTTTTACAAACAAGATCTCCTTTGCCACTTGCATGCTGGCAGAGTAATGTCAGCCAGCTGGGTGGCTTTGTGAGTTGCAATAAACTCTGTATAATTCCTTTTAGTTCATAGGAGGTTTTTTTCATTTGTTCTCTGAAGTCCTTCTGCTGTTTGTCTTAGCTTTCATTCTCTTTAACTACAGGCTTCCACTCATTTCTTGCTGGGGCACCATTTTTATTTTCTGAGTATGCACAGCTACTCTCCAGGAAAGCAGCACACTTCTACTCCCCCCCAAGTGTCCTATCTTACTCAGGTACTGCTTTTTTAAAGGAATAATAATGTATAGACTGAAAACACAGAAATAAAACTGGTATGGTCTATCACAGGCAACCATACCCCATTTTAAAACTTATTTATCCTTCTTTAAGCTGGCCACAAATGCACAGAATTAAAGCAAAAGACTTATTGTCAGACTTATTGCTAATGTATGAAGAAAAAACAAACAGAAAACTGATCAGTATTTTCTGTAAAAAAAAGCTCAGGGCCTTTTTATTTCTAGGAAAAAAAGTTAAGAAGCATGAGATATAATTCCAGGAAAAGCAAAGTGAAATTTAATGAGTTACAATTAGTTACACAGGGGGAGCTTAGGTGCTGAGATGCCCAGCGGTGTGTCACCCAGCCTTCAACTACGCAGCTCAAGGAAAGGAATTCATGGTGTTCAGTTCAGTTACTGAACTTGGTAAGTAGTGCGTGGAGTAGACAGCAGGAGTTAAACAAGATAGATTTGTGGTTCCCAGAACAGATACAGATTCTTGTGTCTTTGGAGAACATTGAAAATGTAGAAGTATAAAGATCCCCTTAAATTTTAGTCTTGCTTAGTGGAATGTCAGCCTCTGCTGGGGACTGCACAATACCCTGCAGATGTGGTAAAAATTTGCATCCTTAAATATAACAGATCTGCGATTCCCTTGCAGGTAGGTCTCCTCAATGGCAGCATGAACCTTGTCAACTATTTGCAGCAAACTTTGGATCCGTCCTGCTAAGGCTACAAGAGTCAATAGGAGACTACAATGGCAATGCAACCCAGGAAATGATAGATTCCATTACAGAGAGACTGGAAACAAAACTGATTTTTTATGCTCTCATGCCTTATCTCTGTTGTTCCTGCTATTTAGAAGTGTAACTTGGAAGCATTTAAAGTTTGTGAGAGATGATGTTACAAAACAACAGAAAATCTGGTACCACATCAATTGTAAATTACTCTAGGTAATTTACTGTATTTACTGTACTCCATTTACATAACTGTAGTTATGCACACCTTTTAAATTTGGGGCAGTTTATATATGAAAATGTACTGTGCTTCAAACGTGACTATCAAGCAGTCCTATGAGATAAAAAAATCACCACTTCTTGAGTGAAAGCTGAAGGATTCAGGGGTGGCTTGGTGACACTAAAAAAGCAGGATGAGACGTTCCTTTTTCCTGCTCTTTCATCTGTAAGTGTGTGGGTCCAAATGTGCTAGCGAGTACCAGTTCCCTTTCCGACGCCCTTGCTAGAGTTTAAATCTGGGTGATTTAGTGCACAGAGAAATTATGCATGTTCTTAGCGCTTGCCAGAGTGACCATACAGCCAGTTCACTGGCAAGACTTTTGTTCAGCGGGAAAACATTTCAATCTTTCTTTTCAGTGCTAAAGAAGATCTTCATTACACAAGAGGGAATGAAAGAGGACAGATCAGGAGAAAATAAGGTAACCTTCCAGTTCAGCTTCTGTGACGTGACACCACGCTGTAACCAACATAGAAAGCAGGTCACGGCAAGGCTTCTGTTGGGAAGCGCACTGCCAGGATATGCTGGGCTTGCCACTACATCACGACATAACACATCCGTTTTTATCAAGTCTTTTGCTATGGTATTTAGTCCCTGCAAGCAGCCCATGGAATAACAAGGTTACATCAAAACGTCTGCTGCAGTAAAAAAATAGTAGTAGCACAGTCATGTTGTATGTAGAAACACAAACTCTAAAAGGTCAAAACAGAAAATAATGAAAATCTCAATTTAAAACATGGCCTTATCTTTTAAAGCCTGTTAACAGCCACCTGAGATTTGACCCCTCCACCCGGAGCCAGCAATATTGCCGTGTCTGTACCATTATGTTGTCTCCAGGCCACAGCACGCATTTTGGCCCAAACTCCCTCCTTACCTACGCTATTTGCTACGACTTGGAACGAAGCAAGAGGCTCTCCAAGGGGATTTACTGTTAGATCGTGACTAGCAGCTGCTTTCTTTGGGTGCTGATGAGCACCAACGCAACCCGCGCCCGGGGACAGCCCAGCCGGCGTCGCTCCACCTGGGGCTCGGCCGGGGCCGGCAGCCGCTGCCGCGCCTCTCGCCCCGCCCCGGAGAGCCGGTACCAAGCAGCGGCCGCTGCCTCGAGCTGGCGACCTCCAGCGCTGCTGCGCCGCCATGTTGGCGCGACCGGCATTTCACCGCCACCCGCTGCCCTCCTCCCCCCCGCGCCGCCTCAGCGCTGCCCCGTCAGCCGGCGGGGCGGTGCCGTCCGCCTCAACTTCCGAAGCGGCGGCGGGCGGTAGGTGGTGGCAGCGGGCGGCTGAGGGCTGTCGGGGGGAGGGAAAGGAAGGGGAGGCCAGGCCAGGCCAGGCCACGCCACACCGTGCCGTGCCCCGGCTCTGTGGTGGCCCTCGCCCGGCGCCGCAGCCGGGGGCTCGGGGGGGCTGACACGGCAGCTGAGGGTGCGGGGTACGAGCTCCGGGGTAGGCCGCGGCGGGGGCTTGCTCTGAGGAAGCCTGCCGGCTGGGCAGGCTCGCAGGCGGTTTCCGAGGTCTGCCTGGAAAGCCTTGGTATCTCGAGAGTCAGAGGAGTATGGGAGGCAATTCTAACTGTCAAATAGAGCACCTTACAAGAGGAAAGGGAGTAATGTTTACACAGGTTAGAAATGGGTTTACTTTCGCTCTTTTCGCTCCTGAATCTAGCTTTTGTTGGTTTAATTTCAAAGCACATCAATAGTATGCCCCCTGGGCTTACTTTACTAAGTGATGCTTCTGCAGCAGTAGTTAGAATCTAGTTTCTTCCTTAGAAATAAAGTATAAGCATTAACGGATTTAAAATAGTTACTGTGCTAGTCTCCAAGATTATTTAGTTTCTTTGGTTGCTTCTTTTGGAGAGCCTAAATCAGCCAGCTTTTCTCTCTTTTAAAAGTAACGATGCATTTAAAACAGCTGATTAAAAGTAAGTTGCCTCATGTGAAGACTCAGGTTAAGCAACATTTGTGACCTGGCTTAGAGAAAAACCCGGGCTTCAGATCAGTTTGTCAAAAGATGTTTTAAACCTTAAATTTTCAATAGTATCACTTGAACAAGGACACAGAGTCAATCTTCAATTTTGCTTGCATTTTGCATTGTTATGGGAAATAAACAAGAGTGCCGAACTTGTACAGTTCTTCTCAATTTAGTTAGTCTGAGGAGCATTAAAAAATTATGAAGGAAGGTTTGCAGAAGAAAAACTTGATGGGAATCTGATTTTGTACAGCTTGCAAAATTCATGCTTATAGTTTCCAAAAAGAGTGTTTAAAGTTTGGCTAATTCATCTTCATGTGGTAGAGCGATGCTGCCTACTTAATTTTCAGTAAACTGATGTTGTAAAGGGACAAATTATTAAACTAAGGTTCCAACCAAGAGTCAATGTTGGACTGTCACTGGCAGAAACCATTTTGCCATGGGCTCGGTGTTTCCTGTAGATCTAAGAGTGGATGTTGACTTAACAATAATTGGCAGATGGATATGGTCATGTCAAGGAAATGGGCACATTTTGATGTCTAATTAGAGTTCAGTGATGGTTTTTTTGAAATTCTGTTCTTCAGGTGTTAAACATTAACTTCTTTTCAGGGAGGTGGGTCCTGTTGCTAATTGTTTCTGAAAGTGAAATCAAACACCTCCAAATCAATATATATCAGCTTCTGGAAGAATTGATATCCTGTCCAAATAGTTAAGACTTGTATTGATTATTCAGGCTCTCAATTGTTCCTCTCTGCAGTAGTTTATAGATCCTGCCAAGCTAGGTGGAACAGAGTAGATGCTATCAAGAGCAATCTGCTTTGTGTAATTTTTTAGGATGTGGAAAACAAGGGGGTTACCAGTGACCTTGAATTCAAAGTAGAAGCATAACACCTTAACTATTAACAACAGTGAATTTCAAATGGTACAGCAGTTTAGCTTTTACTCTGCTCTCTGGATCCAAGAAGTATATTAGAAGGTTTTTTGCTTTTATTTTATAGTCTTTATAAGACTTGACTAAAGCCTTCATTTTGTATGTGATTTTTTTCTATGTTCTTTGGTGTAATGGATTCATTTTTTTCAAGCACTTCTGCCACCATCATCCTGCTGCTTTGTTCCTTAATAATGTATTCCCCTGTTTTCTGGCAGAATCCCTAACTCCTGCAATAATATATCTGCTTTTTAAAACCTCACTGCTAAGCCAGCCACATCCAAATATGCTTAAGTTTATTGGGTTGTTGATCTCGCCTCTGCCTTACCACTGTTGGTCTCAAATAGCTGCTGTTTCATTGAGTACACTTCCATTTAACTGTTAAGGTTCCTTCTGTCACCTCATTACTGCCACAGTACTCCTTGAGAGTAGTCTGCTGTTATGGGATCCCTCACCTGGTGTTTTGTACAGATAAAAAAATACTCAAACTTCAAGCAGCACTTATTATCAGTGCCAACAGAACAAGTTTTGTAAATATGACTTGAAGAAATGATCTTATAAGTCTTTAAAGTGAGTGGTAGACATGCTATTTTTTCAGACTAATGCAGAAAGCATGAGAATTTCTTAAGTTTTAAAAAACTTAAGAAAATTAGGGGAAAGGTAACTTTTTTCTCCTCCTTTAGTATCTCATAATTATGAGAAGCTGCCCGATATGTATCTAGAGCCGCTAGTTTATTATAGATGAAATCTAGTCCCAGTTTGATACTTAGGACTCCCAGAACTAGTAACAGGTTGGTTTCTTCATTCTGCTATTTTACCTCCTTTTGCCATGTTTCTCCTAATACTAAATATTTTTTCTTTGTTTTCTTATCCGTGTCTGGGAACTACGTTGGAAAACCAGTGTAACTCATGAATGGGCAGAGTTTGAAAAACAAGTTCTGGCTGTATTAGAAATGCTTTTTTTTTTTTAAAGTCTTTCCTCTGACAGAACTAAGGTGTGACAGATAAATAGCCCTGAACAGAACTGCTCTCTATTAATTCTCAATTATTTTATCTGGAGCTGGGACAAACTGTCAATGTCGTTCTTCTAGACCAAAAGGACCCTTTTTTTTTTTTTTTTTTTTTTTTTTTTTTTCGATTTTGTGTGTATCACTGACTTGGCAAAGTTCTCACCTGTAAGAGTAAACACACTTATCCATAAGCTTATAGCTATAATTCTTTCTGTCTCTTAATCATTTTGTGACTTGCTGACTGGGTTAGGCAGGAGCAGAAACAAATGACAAATGGTGTCTCTTATTTGCTATAGAAAAGGTAAGGTGGTACTATGGGTGGTTCTGAGCAGCAGACATTTATCTCTGTTTCAGCTGTAAACTGTTATACTTCTTTAGGGATTCTTTAAAAGGGAAGCTGTAAGTAGCCAACCCACTTTCTCTGTGATACAAGTACTAAAACAAGGGACAAAAAAAGATGTTTGAGCCAGGAATCTCTTAAAGTACTCTGCTGTTTTGCTGCCAGAGATAAAGCACTGTTAAAACAGTATTGCCTTAGTGAGTCTGACTCTAGAGGGCAGAAGATAAGACAATTGCTTGACTTTTCTTAGGCAAGAAAATGGAATTAAACTGTTACATTCTTCTGTTCACAGAGATTTGAATCTTGTTTTCAGGGCAGGAGAAACTGGACATGAGGAAAAACACCATGAGGCTTCTCTGTACTTCACTTTCTCTTGCCATGATTTGCTGGCTAGCTGAAGGTACCCTGTCAAAAACTGATACAAAGAAAGGTGCTACAAAAAAGCCTGAAGAAAAGGTAAGAGAAATAACTGAAATGCTCATCTTATCAGACATGTGCCATGAACTAATTGAAGTTTGGTAACTGGACTCTCATTCTGTCAAAAGAGCGTTAAAAGCAGCCATCCGTTTCCATTGACACATATGCTCACAAATAACACTACCTGAAACTGTCCTGTCCTTCAGCTTTTATGAGTGTCACCAATGGTTCACTCTTTGAATCAATATGATGTAGGCTTCTGGAGTTTTATCCCCCATGCAAGCTGCAGAAGCAGGAAGCTTTTGTCCCCTCTTGCATAGCTAAAGGAGACATACTTACATTCCTTTGGAAATGGGGGCGGGGAGCAGTAGTTTGACCCAAGAGTGCTAGGTCATAGGAAGGGAAGGTGTTCTCAGACTTGCCAATGGGAAGGCTGTATCCTGATAGAAGAGT
The DNA here is from genome assembly GCA_034008185.1 of Gorsachius magnificus. Taxonomy (NCBI): domain Eukaryota; kingdom Metazoa; phylum Chordata; class Aves; order Pelecaniformes; family Ardeidae; genus Gorsachius; species Gorsachius magnificus. The sequence goes on along the minus strand of CM067086.1, from coordinate 4,276,040 downwards.
TTGAATAATTTTCTGATCAGCAGTTCCTTTGCAGGCAGAATGATTCAGAGTCCCGTAACAATCTGAGCAAGCAGACCCAACATGCTGAAGTCACTTTTAACTTGCTGAGCATGTTCTTGTTTTCTGCTTGTTTTCTTTCAAAACTGCAAGAAGGCACAGCAGTACAAGAGAAAGGGTGCGTATGGAGAGGAAGTATATTTACTAGTGCATATACCAAGTATATGTACTTAGTGTTGCTAAGCATGTTAGGTAAAAAAGTAGACATGTTCAAAATCCTCTCCCTAAATTATAAGTGTAGTTAATCCTTCATTATGCAAATATGTGTCTCACTGTTTGTATTGCTTGCTTGCTGAACATCTACCAGGAAGAAAATCTAGTCTGCAGGTAGTGAGGATAATACAAAGAGTTAAGACAAGCCTTATCGCTAAAGTTCATAGGCTGAATCAATAGATGATTTCTGTGTACTCATCATGCACGATTTATTAGGCCTTCTCACTCTGTTTCTGTCTGCTAAAACTACCTGTGCTGTTCTAGTTGAAGCAGATCTTCCTTAAAGAAAGGTGTTCAGAATCTTGGCCTTCAGTAACCACAATGCAGCATACTCAATCTAAAATATATCCAAATTAAAAGTAATCTTCAAATTCTTGATTAAGAACTCCTAGCCCCTTTTTATCATTTTGGGTGTAACATGCCAGAAGGCATTGACTAGAGAGCAGAGCACCAGCAGCTGTGGTGAATAATGTTCTTTAATCTTATCACTTCTTGATTTTTTTTATATGCTTTTTGCCTTGCAAAGTAATTTTTCTGATGATGGCAAATAATTTCTGAGCACATCCCTGTTTCATTTTTAAATGAAACTGCTCTGCATCATTTAAAAGGAGTGCTCAGAGTTTAATGATGTGGGTTTTTTTTTTTTTTCTTTTTTAAGTCTGTTGCAGTTGAAAGTGTCTGTTTTGTATGGCTGGTTCTCAAAACTTGTCTTCTCCCCCCAGACACTGCATTCTGATAAAAATGTGCAGGACCGGGGACTGGTAGTTGTGGATCCAAAGGCAAAGGATATTATACTGGAACACAGAAGTTATTGCTCTAAGAAGATGAAGGAAAGACATTTCTCGGGAAATGTTCTGGGTTATATTACTCCTGTAAGTTAATAAAATGAATAAAATTGGTGCTTTGAATGAATATGCAGCAGACTGTGCTAATCTGCTGTCTTGCATCCCTGCTTTTTGTAATAATGGGAACTTCTGGTCAAATAGCCAGAGGATTATTTGAGAGCTGGCTTGGGATTCAGGTAGTCTCAAACACTCGTTCTTCCAGCCATCTCCTGGAGGATGTTTAGGTCATACTGGTTTTCTTCTCACTGGTAGAAGAGAGCTGATGGTATTCTCTTGTCCCTGATAAACCATGTGAAATTGCAGTAAAGTCAGAACAGGAGGGCTACTAAGTGTCCTCATCCTATGCAGCTACCAACTTGAACCTTCTAAATAAACAGTAAAAATTTTATGCTGCTGTCAAACTGATCCCTCTTGCTATCCAGTCTTACTATTATTCAGAACATCCTTTCTTGAATAATAAATGTTTCTTCCTTTTGTTTAGAGGATGCTTTTCACTTGTTTCAGTCTTAAACTGCTCAAAAGAGAAATAGGTGCCCTATAAATTTTCACCTTTCTCAAGTTCTCTTGAACATTTTATGTTCAAAACTGAGTTGGAATCTACATGCAAATTCATGTAATTCAGGTGAATTTGCACAATTTAAAGATTGCCTTTCATGTAGCTATCAGAGTTTCCAGAGTACTTTCTTATTTAAATAAAAATCATGTCCCAGAAGGTTTCCTCAGACTAACGAATGGGAATCTAGCAAATGATTGCATTTGTGTAAAAGAATTTATATGTATTTAGTCAAAAGTAAAGTGAACTGTAGATATTCCTTTTGAGCCTCTCACTTTTTTTCTCTTTTCTTTTGCAAGTGGAACAGCCATGGCTATGACATTGCTAAAATATTTGGAAACAAATTTACACTAATCTCACCAGTCTGGTTACAAGTGAAAAGGAGAGGGAAGGAAAGGTTCCAGTTCACTGGGCTCCATGATGCTGATAAAGGTGTTACTTTCTTTTTCTTTGGCTATGCATTGCAAGTAAGATTACTGGTCTTGTTGCAGACAAGGTGGCTTTGGCAATATATGCATGTGGGTTTTTCTGGCTCTGCCTTATGGTGTGCAGTACTTTTCATCTGTTCCATTTTTGGGGGAGTTTTCTTTAGAGTGAACTTCTTTCTGTCCCCACCTGCTGCCACATGTATACATAGTTTATCTGTCCAAAGAATAAGTGGGAAGCTCTTCCACCAGGCTGTCTACAAAGCCCCTCTTAAAAACAAACAAACAAAAAAAACCCCAACACAAACAAAAAACACCCCCAAAAAACAGGAAGGGACAAAGAATCTGTAACCGCAGAAATGGTGTTTGCACCGTTCAGTTGTTTACCGGTTGTGGGTTTTTTTCCCTTTGCAAAAGCATTGGGGTGGATTTGGTTTGGGAATGGAAGAAAAATTTAATCTGAAGAGAATTTTCTCCTTTGCTGTCAAGAAACTGGGAGCAAGTTCAGATTTCCTCTAGTATGTTCTTAAATAATAACTAAGTAGTTTATGGTTTTGAAATTGATTGAATGTGGAATCTCATTTGAAACCGCTATAATTCTTACCACATTGGTGCCTACTAACAAATTCATTCTAATGCATTGATGCCAAGAGGAGTGGATGGGACACTTGAAAGTGCCATCTTAAATAAAAACAAACAACAACAACAAAACCAACAAAAAACTAAACCAAACCACCACCACCACCACTAAACTCCTCCCAGGTGATGCTTGATGACTACAGTTTCCATGATGAGGCAGAACTGTAAGCAGCAGGGAGGGGTTGCGTAGGGACTATTGTAAGATTGTAGTAGATGCTAGTTATGCTGTGGTGGAGGTGAATAGCTTTGAATTTGGTGCATCAGAGGATTCATCTGTGTTGGTTATGAACTAGTAGTCTGCAGCAGGAAGACGGGTATAATGAAACTATGCTACATTATTTGAAGAATGCTTGAAAATATGTTGTCATTGTCAACATAATTTATATTTTAACAGTTGTTCTCTTACTTGATATTGTTTGACAGGCTGGATGAAAGATGTCAGAAAAACCTCCAAAACCATCAAAATAGGTGAGCCTCTGTTTTATGTTTGTTTGCCTTTTAACTGCTCGCAGAGTGAAAGAAGGCTTTGTTCAAGGTTTATGTGGGAGAAAGGGAGGTTAGCTTAGCATAGCTGTATGAAGGAAGAAGTCTGAGAAGAAAAATAAAAGCAGTTTAGATAAAAAGCAGTTAACTATAGGTAGTTAAGTAACTCAAGTGTTGATCCTGTTGGTGCCCTAATGTTTTGCCTTAACTTCATGTCTCTGGACAAACCCTGGTTCGCTGGGCCCTTTCTGGAGGGATACTTTGTATATAACACTATATTTTTACCTGGGGGGGGCAGTCTTTGAACTTGTTGCTCAGAGGTTCTGCTTAGTTAAAGAGAAAAAAAAATATAATCCAAATCTGAGTCAGTCAAACTTTCCTGAATGACAGTAGGAAAGTCCTCCTTTGGCTGTTATCCCCTTGAAGCTGGGAACTTGGTGGATGTGGCACAGTGTGTCTCTAGGGAAAATGTCAAACATTGCTATAGAGATAATATTGTGCTAGACTTCTTACATTTGTCTATGGCAAGAATTCTGTGGAACTGTGAAACCCTTTGTCCTGGTTTTGGTTGGGATAGTGTTAATTTTCTTCCTAGAAGCTGGCATAGTGCTGTGTTTTGGATTTAGTGTGAGAATGATGTTGATAACACGCTGATGGTTTAGATGTTGCTGAGCAGGGCTTGCACCAGTCAAGGACTTCTCAGCTTCCCATGCTCTGCCTGGTGCACAAGAAGCTGGGAGGGGGCACAGCCAGGACAGCTGACCCCAATTGGCCCAAGGGCTATTCCATACCATATGATGTCATGCTCAGTGTATATAAACTGGGGAGAGTTGGACAGGGGGAGTGATCACTGCTCAGGAACTGGTTGGTGGGTGGTCAGCAATTGCATTGTGCACTTGTTTTGTTTATGTTTATTATTTTTATTTTCCCTTCCTTTTCTGTCCTATTAAACTGTCTTTACTCCAACCCATGAATTTCACTTCCCCCCTCTCCCCTGCCTCCGATTCTGTCCCCCATCCTACTGGGGAGGCGGGGAGTGAGCAAATGACTGTGTGGTGTTTAGCTGCCTGCTGGGTTAAATCACAACACCCTTCTTGATTGAGAAGGGAGAATGAAACTTGAAATGCATTAGAAAAAGCGAGTGCTCAGTCAGATATTTTAAATTACTTCAGCTGTCAGATAATAAAGCCTTTAAAATCTCTCTAGACTCTTCTAAAATACTCTTTTACATCCTTGGTAGTTAGAAAGGGCTTAGATGCAGCTTTGTATGAGTTGTTGGCTTTTTCCAGTGTGCATGACTGTCGACTGTTGCAACAGTTTTCCTGACTCTTGTCTGACTGCTTTTTTAATGTTTTGTGTTGGTAGAAAAAGAAATTGTGAGCTCAAGTGCCCATATTTTCCAAAATAAAAATTTGTCCTAGGGCCTTGAGGTGAGTAGAAGAGTGAAGTAATACAGGGCTGTGTACAAAAAAAATCAGAGTTTGGGGTGAGCCTTCCTATGTTGTTCTTGTGGTAGAAGAGGTGCACAACTTACAGAAAGATTGCTGTTTCATGGTGGTGTTCTTTTAAGACTCTGCTTGGGGCCCTAGGTGATAGTTCAATCAAGTGAAGGTATCTTTTTTTAAAACTTGCATCAGTGCTGACCTTTAACTAAACATAAAATGAAGAATGTTCTACAGTGTCAATTTATCTATGCTGCTAAAGTTGGTCAGAGTAAAAAAGCAATTATCTTAGTCATGGGATATGTTGTTTAGTGGCATCTCTGCTTGCATCTGCTGTATTCTGTTTCTGCAGAAATATTCCAGTGCAGATAAAACACTTAATTTTCACTACTAATTGACAACTCTGCTTGATAGTGCCTCGAATTTTGTTTGATGGCTGGACTTACCAGGACTTTGAGAGTGTTTTTGGCAGTGAGGATGAGATAGAGGAGCTCTCCAAGAACATGGTTCAGCTAGCCAAGGTAAAAAGATTTTTTTGTTAATGCTTATTAAATAGGGTGAGATGATATTTGATTCCTTTAGTGTAATGGGTGTTTTCTCATTTCCAGTAGTTTTATATTCTACCAGATAAAATTCTGCTCAAAACAATGAGGCAGGGTTCTTAATAGTGTGTCTTAATATGTGCCCAACTCCTATAGATACGAAGTATAGCAACACTTAAGTGCAGTTAACTACAAGTCTAAAGTGAGACTACGTAAGTCTGATCAATACAACCTTGTTAAGTTATTGTTGGCAGCTGCACTGGTGACTTTTGCCTGCTATCAATTGTGATTGATAAACCCTGTTCCAAACAGCTGACAGGCTGAATGTTACTGAGGCAATAGGGGGTACCTGATAAACTTCTCATGGAGGTTGCCTAGTGAGCAGACTGCTTTCTTTTAAATGTCTATTAAAAAAAAAAAATAATCTATTAAGCAGGGGCTGAACTGGTTTAGTGGCGGGTTTTGAAAGGCAGAAAAAGGGTCATGTGTGCAATGAGTACCATTTTCTGTGTTACAGGAGTATGTTCGGGCTCAGTGTGCTAGAGCTAATGAGCCACTTTTAATACCAAGAATAACTCACTAGATATCTGTTACTGTACAGTTTTGCTTGGCTCTGAACCAGTTTCCTTAAAATGTTAAGAGGCCGGGGAGAGGAGAAGAGGATTTCCTTTTAAGGAATGGTTACTGTTTGCTAAGGTTTCCTGGGCAGTCCCTTAGCTAAGGCTTTAGAGCCATGCATGTGCAGGACTAGGCAAGTTGCATGCAAAAGACATTCAACTTTAGTTGATTCATGACAGCTTGCTTAATTACTGTCAGAATAAGTTTTCTCACTTGCTAAATGATGTAAAGAAATCTAGAGGAAGATGGATGTAGAGGTAAACTGAATAGTTTCTTAAAATTTGTAACCAATACATCGATTTTAGGTCCTCAGTAACACTTGGCCTCTTAAGGAAGGTGTACTCGAGTACAACAGTATCCTTGATCATGCTAAACATAAATTATCACAAGTGAGATTAATTGTGGGCGATGTTTGGAATCACGCCTATGCCAAGATAGCATTTACATCTTTAGACTCAAGAGCTCATGCAGTTTTTTCCCCAATACACGTGTAAATGTGTATCAAATGATTTGCTTAACAACCATCTTCTGTTAATGGCTGAATTTTCCCAATCCGATACTGGTTTATCCTGTAAGAGTAGAAGTTGTGGATAACTATTACAGATTTTCAACTTTTGCATGTTTGTTAAATAATCTGTGCTCCTCTGACTTCTTCATGAAGAAATGCTGCATTAAAGATGAAGCTGGGGTAAGAATACAAGCATGTTCAGTCTGTAAAAGTACAAGAAAAACTACAGTAATTGTGTGCTTTCATACTGTATTATCATCTGATATAAGCATAATGAATAAGCGTGGTGATTAACTGTATATTGTCGATTCCCTTTATTTAGAATGAAAATTTTGATGGTTTTGTAGTTGAAGTTTGGAGTCAGCTGGGAAATCAAAAGCAAATGTGAGTATAAGTCTCTAGGATGCAATTCCTAAAAATCTGTTCTTTTAAAGCATCTTTTTAATTTCTCCATGTTGATTTGAATTTGTCATTATAAATAAGTGCACTTCATTGTAGGACAACTGAAGATCATTCCACTTATCTTAGAATGAAGTAGAAGAATCTACATGAGCTCAGAGATAACATAATAATCTTCATAGTGGACCTTGCAGACCACATTAGCCTTTCACATTTGAGTTCTACAAGATGTTACTGTTGTACAAGGGTGAAGAGGGTACCTCAATTGCATGCTTACTCAGCTGTTGGCACTGGCCCTTACTGGTTTGGGTTGCTGGGTGAAACTTGGAAGGGTGGGATGCTTTAAAGACCACCAAATTTTAGTTGATTAGGAAACCTTCCAAACCGTTATATAGAGAGCTTTTAGATGTACTGAAACTAAAACTAAAATCCCCAATGCGAAGCAAATCTAAGGAGAAACTGGTTTCCAGTTCTTGCAAACACAGTGTATTTTAAACTTTGGAGTAGTTGATCTACCTTTTGGTAGATGAAGTTTCAGTGAGTCTGCATTTATTGTAGCTGCTAAACTAAAGGGCTTATCTATATTAAGCTGTTTCCTGACATATTCTAATCTGTTTTCCTTGAGCAAAAACCCCTTGGCTGTTTTAACGCCTTGGACAGAGTCAGGGCAGGGCAAGCTCCAAACTGCTGCTTCAGAAGGAAAAGGCAGAACGTGTGGCGAAATGAATGATTCTGTGCAGCAATCTAAAGATTTTTGTGGTAGTTCCCTCAGGAAATTCAGGCATCCATTCCCTGAAGCACAGTATTCCTACCAGCTCTTTATTGCCTAAAATGTCTGGGGGAAAATAGCTTCAAAGAGAGCTCCACAGAATGCAGACGTCATTATGGAAGGCTTTCACCTTTCAAAAATGGTTACTTCAGGATATTCTGTTTAGGGCAAATGTTATTGACTGAGGGCGTATAATAGCTACTTCTGGAACTGAGTGTGCTGTTAATGGAGTTCTACCTTTTCCCTATAAAATCAACACTTGGGAAACTGCAGAATCTTTGTAGCCTTGTTAGGGTCTCCACCATTTGCACTGGAATGAATAATCCTTAAGCTACATGCTGTTGCTCATAGTTAGGTAATTTGCCAGGTTTTTCATAAGAATGGATCTCTATATTGAGCTCTGAATCTATTGCAATGTCTTAATAAGACAGCGAAGAAGGTGATTTAAGTCATTAGTAACTGCCAGCCAGAAGTTGGGTGTCGTGGTCAGTTTATCTACTGTGCTTACTGTATTTCAGTAAAATTGATGCTTTTCCTATTAATTAACTTACAAATGTAGGACAGAGATTGCTGTAGTTTTAAGACTAGCTGAAGGCCAATTTAGGCACACTAACATCGAACTGCTGTATTGCAAATGACACACCTGAACAAAGCACACTTTTTTTTTATTAGCTCCAGGGTGAGTTTACTTGTGGCGCAATAAAAATGTTACTCTTTGCTAGGAGCAATGCTGGTTCAAAACAGCATTGCTTGTCCCATCTCGTGTGCTAAGAACTGTTTGTACTAGAGGAGGTGCTGCTGTGTAGTTGCTCTAGCCCTTGGTACCTAGGTGTTATTTAGGCAAAGGACCGCTTACAAATTCACTGTCTGTTATTGATAGATAGGAGTGGGGAAGTATTTTCCATAACTTCAGAGAAGGAAAGGGTTATTCTCATAGAATAGAATGGTAACTGCCTCGTTTGCTCAGTCAGTCATGTTTGATCAATGTGGCCACTCGTGAGCAAGACTTTAGGATTATTCTTACTAAAAATGTGAAAGATGATGTTTGGCAGAAGAACATTAATAGAAACAAAAGTTACGAACTGCAGATTTTCCTCCTCTTTGAGACCAGTTTTGATTTAAGTGCTTCATCCTTTTTTTTTTTTTCCTCCCTTTATTGCCATTCCCCTAGAAATGGTTAGGGTGTTTAAGTCGCAAAATACCTTGTGTTGGGCTTGCCTACTCAGAGATGAGCATTCTGAAGAAGGCTAATCTGGGCAGCAAGCTGAAGCTAAGCTTGTGTGTGGAATAATAGTTGTTTTGTGAAAGTAGAAGCACATCATTACATTAAAAGTTTGTCTCGTGGTGCTTGTAAGTTATGGGACCAGTGTCTTCATTTTGAGATTAAGTCAGTTTGCCTATTGCTTAGTCTAAAATGGGGTGGCTTGGGTATCCAGTGCCTGGGGGGATTTCCCAGTGTTTTTTGGAGTGAACAGGTGCTTTGCACAGAACTTAAAGGGCAGAATTAAGTGAACTTGGCAAGCCTGTATTTTAATTGAACATTGAGTGCTGTTACTTTGGGATCTGTTAGTTTCCTTCTGATTAGCAGAGCAGAGTTATTCCTGATAAGTGGGTGAGCATGGATGGTCTTGTCCCTGCCAGAAAAGAATTGGAGCAGCCCATGACCTCTTCAGCCCACAGAGTGGCAGTATTGTAACATGATTCGTACCCAGTCTTCCTTGTCAGACTCTTGTCTTTCGAAAGTTACAAACGCCAGTAGTAAAGCACGTTCTTAACCTTGGAAGGGTGGGGGTCAGTTGACAAGTAGGCGTCAACACAGAGATGACCCCTAATCCTTCGGAGATACCGAGCATTCATAGAACAGCAGTTGTGTATGCTCCTGTAAAGCATCTGTATTGACTATTAGGTACATAGTGCGTACACTTTCCTGATTCGGACCCTTCAAGGTCAAACACCTGAAAGTAGCTTAACCTACTTTAGGTAAAGGAACAAAAGATCATAATGATGCTCCTAGGAACAGATAGTTTTCCTTGAAATTACTTTCAGAGCTGTCTGACAATACAAGGAGACCTGCATAGCTAATACAATTTATTCCAATTATTTAGTGTAAACAAGTTTTAGTTTAAAAAGAAAATAAAAAATCAGATTTTTTTTTTCCCCTGAAATACAAGGAAAGCAGTTAGCAACAGGTTATTGAGACTCAATGCATGTGCATAAAACTATATGGGGATATGCTGCAGCAGCCAGCTTGCCTTATAAAATGACAGCGGTGGTAAGGATCTAAAAGAAATATTTCACTTAAAATCATTATGGTTTTCATTTTTCAAATGACACCTAGCTATTAAATTAATAAATAATACAACGGAACTCAATTATTCTAGTGCATCCCTTCCTATATCTGTGTTGAGGGGAAAGGTGTGGAAATTATTCCTGTTATTTTTTTAATAGTATTATGGGAAAGATCCATGATCCCATCCCCTGCACTACCTTAGTGGTGCAGTAACACTTCATATAGCACAGGTTTCCTTTCCTTTCCACAGACTTAAAATGACTGGAGACTGGGATTTGCTTATGGACATTTGTGCTTGATCTGATGTTTCAGCTACAAAATCAGCATCCACTCTCTAAAGACAATGTGCAGTGATACTTTTTAGCAGAGTGTACCAATATTTCTTGAGGCAGGTGAGTTTGCAAAAGAATTTGAAACCCTGCAAATTAGTGTCCTAACTCACTAATAAATTGGGTTATGATTTAAACACTACTTCATATATCAGAAAGCTGGATTAATTGCAGCTGATGCACTTCTTAGTAGACCTCAGCTGAGCAAGTGTCCTCATGAGATACCTTTTTTCAATAGCTGAACGTGAATTTTGGTTGGATTAAAGAGGCATGATGACATCTTCATAACACATGCTCTTCCCATTGTCTTGATGTTGGGGCTTGAAACACTGAATTGCTTAAAGACATCATGACAATTGAATTTTGTAACTATCTCCATGTAACAGCCTAACAGTGTTAGCTCTGTGCAAAGCTTCTGTAACCCATAAATCCTGTGACACTGAGGCAAATTTAGACACATCTCTCTCAACCCTTTGCATGTTTCTAGAAAATCTTGATTTTTTGGGGGGAGGGCGTTAGTCACTTCATTATAAATGAATGAAAATTCTTGCAAGGTCTGAGGAGTTATCTAAAAAGAGCCTCCATTTTTTCTTGTTTATCCTAGTTGGCATTACAGATGAGGTGAAATGTTGCTATATTGCTGGCATCCACTAAGACTTGAAATCCTGTGGTTTCAGGCTCACCATGTATCTTCTGGTTTAAATCTTAAGCAGAACTAACTTAATCTGGTTTTGTTTGTTTTCAAGAACAACAGATTTTCTAATCATTCTGGTTTGGGGGTAGAATTGCTCTGTTATGTTCAGCAGACTAAAGTCTTAAATTACACCAATCCTTTGTGTTGCAGGAAAGCATATTGCATATTCACTTAAATGTTGATTTTACCGACAGTATACATTTTATGTAAGAGAATTATGTGCCTAAATATAGCTGCCTGGTTTCAAGTCAGATATCCTAAGCAGCCTGGTCTCTGGTTGTTCATGTAGGGTCCGAAGATGCCTCGAGTCTTACACAGCAATCCTGTATGCATGCTTTGTATACCATTGGATGTATAAAATGGCATTAGGTTCTTATATTTAGATGCCTAAATACCACCCGTTATATCTGAAGAACCTGAATTACCTTGAGATGTGTGTGTGGGCCTAAGTTTTAGGGGATTTATACTGACCAGTTCAGGCTCCTGTAGATGTCTAATACACATACTTCAAAGTACTGTACCTACTTCTTTCCTGTGATTTCTGGTAATAGAACTATTGATACACAAATCACAGTGAGGTCAAATTTAATGTGAGATGAAAGACTGCATCTGATGCTGCCTCCTCTCATGCTGACAACCATTGCACAGTGGAAAAGTATTCAGCTGCCCATCTTTTATTTTAACACATAGGAAATTAGTCTCCGAACAAAAATCTAAATCAGCCAAGATAATCCTGTGCAGACGGTAACTCAATTCTAATGTGTTTTGCTGATTCTTGTCGTTTAAACCTGCTTCTTAATTGAATAACTGTCTTTTAGATAAAACTTTCTTGACTGAGTTTGCAATAAAATATTCCAAGTTATTCAACCTGTGGCATTAAGTTTAGAAATGTACATGGCAGAAATATTGGGATAACTGAGCAAGCAAAGGTTCTCCTCCTTTGTTAACAGCTATACAGGACAATGTCTCTCTTGCTAATCTCACTTGTGGGTTTATTGGGTGTTTTTTTTTCTCCAGAGACCTGGGTCGTGTTGTGAAAAAGGCATGAATGTACCTATCAGAATCTCACAGCATCCATAAAAGTGCAGATTATTCTGATCAGTCTGGCATTAGCTGACAGATGGCACTGCCATCACACAGAACCAATCTGAAAAACGTGATTTTTTTTTTTTTTTTTTTGGTCACCATGTGCTGCAGGCACTTGGTATCATGCAGAAGATGACCTTCAGGCATTTTATTAATGTTGGTAGGAATATAGGAGCAAAAAGCTCTTTTGGCAGTTCTATACTTCATGTTAGTCCCTGAAAAATTAATCTATTAATAAAAGATTTGCCATAATTCACTCCAATTTCTTGGTATTAACTAGGCAATGAAATGGCACAAAAGGGCAATTTCTTCTTGAAGTAGACAGCTTTATTCTGTCCAATTTTCTTGACAAGGTATAAATTTTAGGGAATACTGACTACCAACTTGTGCAAAAAAGTGTCTGAAGGTGGAAAGTTGCAGAGTTCTGAAGAGTCACATAACTGAAGGGAAGGATATAACAGCCTTATGTGTTTTCTGCAAGGCTTTTTCAATTACACCTGCAGCCCACTCTTGTGCACTGAAGTGAACTGTACTAGAAAGTGTCTGAAACACAATAGACTAACAATGCTAGAAAAAGTGAGTTCTGAAAAAATAAGCTTCTCTCAAACTTTGGGTGTTGAAATTTTGGATGTCTGCATACTTTATAAGGGGACAAGATACTTAAAAATCATGAACACTTGGAAAATTGACCTACAAAGTGATAATAAAAGTCCTGAAAAGGTAGGAATGAAGTAGACTTTAATTAGCTCAGGATAGAGTCTTAAAGCTGCCAATGTTTTAGTAGCTACTGTGAAGTTAAATTTGACAATTTTGAAGTCTCTGGTAAATATTTAATGAAGCCTTTTCAGGGAGACTGATTCTATTCCTACTTTCCTGCACCTCATTATAATGTTTAAAATGTCAGTAACTTTTCTTTCAAAATTACCAGTGGTAATATGGGAGAATATTGTGTTTATAACACTGGAAAGCACTGTTGGGACATAGTAAAGTTTTAATTTATAGCACACAATAAATGAGCATTCTGCTATTGCTGTTGGGGGAGAGGGGAAAAGTGCACATTTGATTTGTATAATCTGTCTTGGCTGACAAATAGAAGGGAGCCTCAATTAAGTCTTTAACCATTAATCCTGTCTGATTTGCTAAAAAGTTTTCAGGTCCCAGAGACCTGGCTTGACGGATTAGTGAGTAGATGTTAATCTGGGTTTCTTGAGCAAGAATCTGCTTTTCTTCTTGACCTCCTCCAAGTTGAAGCTAATTAGTTGTTGGCCAGAGCTATGCTGCTTGGATTTGGTGGTGGGAGTGGCTGTTTTCATGGAGTCTGGTTTTAGTTAGTCCTGTCTGCTAGCTGCAAAATAAAACCAGCACTCCAAACTGCACTCCTGCCTGTTTATCAGGCCAGAATTCTCTGTCCTTCATTTACAGTTGTAGGTTGTGGTTCTGTGCTGTATGCCTTTCTAGTTTTAAAATATGATTGCTTTTGTGCAGTCACTGTTTTTGTGGATGCATTTTTACCTCTGCTGGTTAACTGCCAATGTCTGACATTGTGCTGAGGGAGGGGGAAACCTTGAATTCAATATTCACTTGATTTTTTTTATTTTTTTTTTTACCTCGTGCATCTGATTCAAAATAATCCAAATTGCTTTTCTTATGCTTCAGAGCATTGCTACCTGGATAGCAAAATTTTAGGAGCTGAGGCAGATACATGAAGATGCAGAGTGGGACCGAGGGTGTTGACCTTGTTTCTAAATGAAAAAGATCTTGCTCTGCACTGATGTTAGGTTCTTTTGTCCTATTCTGCCCCTCCTTCTATCCCCTCACCTTCTAAATAATTAAATTTAAGTCAATAATTGTTTTGTGTGGTGTACAGGTCTCAGAAGTTCCTACAGCTAACAAAGGCAGCCAGGCAGGAAAGAGAGATCTCTGATGAATACGGTAGAATAACCTCAAAGACAAGGGAATTGATTCTTTGGTCAAATTTGTCTTATATGTAGCATCTCTGACATCTAATAAAGGATGCACTTATACTGCAGATTGGGCATAATTAGTTAAAAAGGTCACTTAGTCATCAGACTGAAATCAGTAGGAAAGTAGGCTTAGCTAGTTTTAATACTGATTGTATTTTTTATAAGATTGTCATGTGGGAGCTGTGATGTGTATGTTGGAGTCAGTAAATGTCTGTTCAGTTTAGTGTTGTAATTTTTTAATGTGTTCCTATGGAAGAGGATTCTTCTTTGCTCTAATTGATTTGTCTAAATAGTGACACTCTTAATGTGGAATGCATATGATAAGGAAATGGGAGGGAAAGCTGTTACTTTCCCAGAGCAAGAATGGTAGAAGTACACGCTGCAGACAGACTGAAAGCTGATTCCTGTAATCTCAAGTCTCCCCCTAGAAGAGGAATATAGGTGGCAGTGTGACAGTTCATTGTCAAGAGCTGTTCAGCACAGCCAGCTCTCAAATTGTAAGCACAAAATACTGATAGTATTGGGAAAGTGATAAAACTTGCTTTGTTTGTTTGCCAGGATTTTGAGAGTAATGGCTTTTATAGAGTCCTTAGGAAGTTTTCATCAGGCATTGAATCATTTCAGGGAAAATGAAAATACTTTGTTACCTTTGGATAGTGTCTACACTGTGCAAGTCAAGCATCATTACTGTGATGAATAATTATATTGGAAGATCAAGGATTTCAGAAGAAGATCTCTAGGATTATACTGCCTCAAAAGGCATGATAGTACCAAAAGTTTCTGAGAGTTCAGGTCTAAACCAGTTTCAGTGGAGCAAACAACTTGGATGATCGCCTGTGCATATCCTGCCTTTACTGCTTTAGCACTTTTAGCCTGTTGGAATGGGTCATGAAGTTGATTTCTGCTCAGTTTGGATTTAAGCATAGTTCTGAACAGATCTAAAATTCTGTGCTAATATCTGTCTTCTGCGGATCCACCCTGCCAGTGGGTAAATATGAAAGGTGACTTTGTTCTGAAAAATCAAATGACTTAAGGAAGGCACAAAGAAGGGCTTTATAGTGCTAATTGAAGGTAATATTGGACTCCTCATAAGATAACAATGGTCATTAAACTTTTTTGTTTCTTCATTCTGTCTCTGAATGATTTTCTATTAACATCATCCTTTAAATGAAGAAGACTAAAACCCGTTTACATGAGAATTGAGTTTATTTTCCTGTTGAAATGTTTAGAATACAGATATGAAAATCAGCTTTTGGGAGTCTTTAAATGATGCACATGGAAGGTGATACTTCCAGATATGACATTGTCAGACATTTATTTTGTAGCTATCCAGTAATGTATTAAGAAACAAAAGGTTCATTTATACAGAAAAAAACCAGCAGCAGAAATGCTTCTAAATACAGGCCTGAAGTATCCCTTGAAGACTGCATGTCTTGCTGTGAAAGCATCTTTACAAATCCTCAGACCTCATGTAGTAATAGAGTGGCAACTTGAATCCATTCCACAGCTGCTGCTTTCAGAACAGTGTTTGGTTCTTCTATTGATCTAATTCTTTTTATTGAATGCAACTTCAAGAGGTGACCTGCTCTAAGAAGATATGCTGGTTTTGCAT
Organism: Gorsachius magnificus; assembly: GCA_034008185.1. NCBI lineage: Eukaryota > Metazoa > Chordata > Aves > Pelecaniformes > Ardeidae > Gorsachius > Gorsachius magnificus. Next base: position 4,260,572 of record CM067086.1, on the reverse strand, counting down.
GCTAACAATGCATAGTTAGATTAAAATGGAAATGTTTTAGCCCCAAGGTGATCACCAGTTCCAATAAAACTAAGACAGTCTCCAGCAGTTCAGTGTTCTTACTCCTGGAAGAGGGTAAACCTCTGATCAGTCTTCCTAATTTTTTTTTTTTTTTTTGCTATGGTCATTCACAGCAAACTGTGTTTGGATCTCTTGCCAGTGCTTTTTCAATTATTTTATTTATTGTCAAGTTGCTCTTGCCAATATATAGCACCAGTTTTACTGTATTTCCCTCTAACAATATGTTTGTATTTCAGGGAGTTGATTCACTTGCTCATTCACCTTTCGGAAGCTCTGCATGAAGCACAACTTAAACTTATACTGGTCATCCCTCCTGCAGTTGCAGCGGGGTGAGTATTCTTATTTAGATGGCAGGTTCCAGATCAGAAATACTTTCCTGTCTGATGTACAATAAATGCAAAGCTTTGTTTATAGCTATGCGATTTAAATGAATAAGAAATTATTTGCATTTGATTGGTAGTCCTGTTATCATGCGTGTTGCACTGAATAGTCTTAGTAGCTATGTGCATTCATATATACTTAGTCAAAATAACTTGCAGAGGGACCTTCTTATGATGGTGTTAACCCGAAATGTCTGGTAATAACTTCCAGGAGAACAAGAGCAGAAACAGTTGTGGAGCTTAATGACTTGTTGCCAAGGAGTAGAAAAGGCGTCATAAAGGTAGCATATAAAAACTTTCTGAGCCTCTGGGCACAGTTTCAGCTATGATAGATAATAGTTATTCTTTAAGCAAGAAAAACACAACTACAGGAAGGAGTTATATCTATAACAGGGCTATGGGTTTTTAAAATTATTTATTTTGATTTGATAGTTCATATGTACAGAAAAATGCATTTAATAAGATGATAATATTTAAAATTGTTGATGATTCGGTTTATTTGTGCAATGATTTGAATCTGATGGACCTGTACCAGTTCATATGCTCTTCTGGCTCAGTTAGCAGTTCTTTTCTTTCAGTGTTTATAGCAGAGAGATATCTACTTTCTAAGACTGTATTTGTTGAAAAAACAAACCCATGTGGAAAATGAGAATGAAATTTCATTATATGTGGAAGGAATTTGAATCCTCTTTTAGTTTTTACAGTTTTAGGAAAAGATTCTACATTGTCTTTAAGTGACATATAATAAAGCTGAAAAAAAATCAGTTTTACTAGATCTCTAGTCTTTTTCTGGAAAGTCTTCCCTCTTGTCTGTCATTTATTACAATCTTTCATGCTGCCTTCTTATGATCTACATTTCATCCCAACTGATAGCAATTTTCTCTTGCTATTAATTGTAGTCTATTACAGATAAAGGAGAACACTTTAAAACATTATTCTAAAATGCTTTATCAGTCATTTCATCACACAGATTATTTTTAAAATGCTAATGCATGCTCTCGTAGAATTTAAGTAATTGCTGTGAACACTGTTCACATCAAAGTGCCTTTGTTCCTTTTGGTGTTGGGGAGAAAGGGGAGAATAGTACAAACCTTAAGATTCCTGTTCATCATGAATGCCTATTGACACTACCAGATTCGGTCTCGTAGCCAGAGGGACCTAGATCTGTTTTGTTTATATACAGTCACATGGGGCTCCACAGTCTAGTTTTTCTAAATCCCGAAACAAGAGTTGAAGCCGCTATAAGCTCTCTGGATTCTTAAATGTATTTTGCCTTGACCAGAATTTGCTTTGTTATGGTAACTGTATCTTTCAGGACTATTTTGCAGTTGAACACCACATTGAGGTTTGGATCTTGTGTTGTCACTTCCCTTCCTGCTGCTGTCATGCACCTTGACAGGATAGTGGCTTCACAGTTCCAAAACCTTTCTGAATTGGGATTTAGAGATGGACTATTAAAGCTGGGAAGAGCTGTCCATCTGAAGTGCAATTTTTAACCTCAAACATGTGTTACATGCCTGTCTCTAAATGGTCTCATCTGTAGAGGAGTAGTGAAGTATTCCTGTTTTCTAGCTGTGGGAGATAATACCCGTAGCTTATATGAAAGAATCCAAAAGTCTCGTTCCTCTAAACAAATTATTTTGTTTCTTTATGCATTCCTAAAGTTTCTGGGATTTATTCATAAACCTTTATTGCCATTCTTTTCAATTAATAGTGTTATATAAGCCAGCTGTCTGTGTCTTCCATGTATGTCTTCCTATTGCATTAACTAGTGAAAACACTTTAACTTCTTGAAGAAATAGGTAGCTGAAAGTACGTTCATCAGTTAGGGAAATATCCTAAAACATTCACAGTGTCCATGCATGCTTTAAAGCTTAGAAGTATGTTGGACTCAATGGTATCAGTCAGCAGAATCCTAAAATTTTTTTCTGCCTTACTTGACTTTTCTTTTTAGATGGTAGATGTAATTGAAAATTTCTGATTTATAGGATAACAAGGCTTCAACTGAAAAGTGCTTCCCATTGTGTATTAAATATCTTGTGTCTTGAAACTCACCTTAGGTTTTAACACACGTTTGAAAGTGTGCTTTAATGCATCTTATAGTCTGTATTTGTTGGAATCACTGTAGACTGTTAATCAAAAATACAGCAAAAGGCGTGGAAATAAGTATGATCAAGAATCAAATAATAGTTTAGAGTTCAGCAGCTGGCAAAAGACTGATTAAGGAGACATGAGCTGTACGTGGAATACCCTAACCAGCTGGGATGCTAGCAGCGGAAATATTGTTCCTTTTGTGTTCTACCCTGATTAAAATTTAAAGAGAGAGCATAGTTAAATGTAAGCAGTTTATTTAGGAATTTGTAATTTAGACTCCTTTGATATGCATTAAGATCAAAGCAGTCTGGCAGCAAACGCTATCTGAAAGGAGACGCTTTTAAGAGCTAAAAATACTGGTTTGCTTAGGGAAAAAGTCTGGAAAAATGCAGCATTGCACATGAGATCAAGTGCATGATGCAGGAGGGAAACATATTGGGTCATCTGTTTAACTTCTTGAATTCCGTTTTTGCAAACAAAAACTAAGTGAGACTGATCCTCTAACTAAAGGATCCAGAAAAGCCTTTGGTTTTTGGTTTGCTTGTGTAATGTTGTGGGCTAAAAGCAAACCACTTGAAAAACAATTTCTTTTTTTTTTAAATTCAGACATTTTATTTATTTGTTTACAGCATTTTTTAATGTATCTGTTTACAGTATTGTCCAGAGACAGTTGCAAGGGTATATAATCAAGGGGTGGGAATGTGTATGGAGGCTGATCAGGAGGCAGGAATCTCTCTAGCAAGCTTTGCTGTCACAGAGAATGCATGTAGAGCTACCATAGTGGCAAACACAGACTGAGGTAGTTAGTATTTCCCTCCTCCTGATGTCCAGGAATTGCATGATTTTCCTGCAAACACAAGTGATTTGCAGGAGAGAGAGGAACAGCAGGAGCCAAAGCTATGCTCTAAGAAGTGGGTGTTATACTCTGACTCCGCTTTGGGATGGGAGACTTGTGGTTGCGTGTGTCTGAAGAGAGGTGCTAGGACTGCTGTGTTATGTAAATGGTTGCTAGAGCAGATGGTTTGCTGAAGACTTCCAGCCTGTCTTTCAACAGATTGTCTCAAAACGTTAAGAGTGTTACTGCTTTTAACATGTATGGATATGGATGCATGTAGAAACTATGTAAATACCATTTCTAAATGGTAATGGGTAGCCAGGCATATTCTGACCATTGGTGATGGTGGGTAATTCCATTTGTGCTGACTAATCCTGGACTTGATTAAATTCCTATCTTAAACATGTGCACTTCAGTGATTATTGTACTGCAGAAATTATACTGGTGAAAGCTGTGTAGATGTTTTTATACTGATATCACATGCCTCTTTCCAAATAGAATACCTGTGCTACCTTTATGCCTAAATATGCTGTTAAAAAAAAAAAAGACAGCAAATGGGACTTGAAATTTGGTTGCACCTGTTCTCTTAAGTCTCTAAATCAAAGGGGTTGAGTTGGTTATTTTATTTGTTTCTCTATACTTACATGCTTTATGATATGTTAGGGATGCTTTTTCAAAGGCAAAAAGTGAGGCTTTGAATTTGAATAGTGGCTCTTTCCTGTCTGCAAGTAAAATTAATTTAATCTGACTAGATTATTACATATTTTGTCCATGTTCAGCAACCACTTTATCCATGGTGTTTCCCAGTTACTGTGAAGAAAACAAAGAATAAAGAAAATTCTTAAGTTTATTTAGGTGAGCTATCATTTGAAAAAGTATCAGTGATGCTCCTGATTCCCGCTGTCCTGAGAAGTAGCAAAGGCAGACAAAAATCTCTTGGGAGCTGTAGATAGGGTCTTGTCTTCACAGGGGTTCTGAATCTAGCCATGGTTGCATAACCATGGCCTTTCTTGCATTTGTAGGTTATTACAAGCGTTAGACATATGGTGTAACTGTGTTAGGATCAGCTTGGTATACACAAAGGAAGGGTCTTGATCTGGGCAAGAGTCCTTTGAGCTGGGGGTGTGATTCTTAGTATTATAATGAGGGTAGTTCAGCTGAGGGTACACAGATCTTGGGTTTGCTTGCCAGGTTTTGGATGTTTTCAAAACATCTTGATTAGGTGTTCTCTTCAGGCCTACTTGCTCCAGGATGTCTTTGTTCCAAGATTGCCAACACTATGTTCCTCTGATTAAATGTCCCTGTTATTACTTACAAAGTACATCTGGTATCAAAGCCATTACATTTTTGAGCTATTCTTTAATAGACCTGTTGCTTGTGAACAGAGAAGGGCTTGTGAGTGATGTGATGGTTGGAGGCTGTCATGGGCATAGCGATCATGAAATGATAGTTTTTGGTTCTTGGGGAAGTAAGGAGGGGTGTTAGCAGAGCTGCCATCTTGGACTTCTGGAGGGCAGACTTTGGCCCGTTTAGGAGCCTGGTTGACAGAGTCTTTTGGGAGGCAGTCCTGAAGGGCAAAGGAGTCCAGAAAGGCTGGACATATTTCAAGAAGGAAATCTTAAAGGCACAGGAGCAGGCTGTCCCCATGTGCCGGAAGACAAGCCAGCCTACACGATTCTATGAGATATCTTGACCTATTTGACATGCCACTGAGAACTTTTTTGGGGTCTTTTTTAAGGAAGATCACATTTAAGATACTAAGAGCTTGTTTTGTTGTACCCTGAGTACATGAAGAAGCCATAAAAAACACTGGTTGCTTTGTTACTGTTAAGAGTTTTAGAATTACTGATTAAAACCCTGTTAAAGGAGTGATTGCTGCATTTCTGGGTGGAAAAAAGTCTGCTTAAAAACTCCAAAACTTTGTAGTTTTTCATGTATCAATCGTAATTAAAGTCCATGGAAGACAGTTTTAAAAACAGATGGTTTCAATTGTTTAAGAAGCCCCAGGTTACACAAGGCAGCTTTATACTTTTGTAATTTTATCAAATCTAGCATGATAATATTAGATGTATATCAGACCTTGATCCTTATTTTAAGTAATAGTATGCTGCTGTTCTTACCTATGTCTTAATAGCATGCTTACAATAGAAAGCAGAGGTCATTGAGCAGTATGCTTTTAACCTTATGGGACATGGTGTTTGGGGTTATTAGCAAGAATGAAGCACCTTGTAAACAAATCATTGCAGCTATCACTGTCCTCATGAAGTTCTCAAAAATACTACCACTGATAAATTGCATACAATTTAGATAGAATAAATTGTTATCTCCTGGCCAGTATATCAAAGTAGGATTTAAATTTAAAACAAGCATGTTTGATAACAGGTGAACTTAACCCTGCAGTTTCACATCTGGCAGAAGGACTGGGAAGCTTTAGTGGAAATATGAGCAATGGTTCCTTGTCTCTAAAACAAAAGCTCTCAGTATGAATTTGATCTAAGTGCCAGCTTTCTTAAAATAGTCCACTCCGCAGATGTGTGACTGTCAGACTGGAATGACATTTCAGATGGGACCCATCAGCAAAACCTGTATGAAATAAATAAACTGAAGTCTGTTAATGTTTTAGTAGGGGTCATATTTTCTAGACCTTGGATCATTCTTCTCTGGACTCTCTCTAAATCTCCTACATCTTCCTTAATATATAGCTCCCTGAAACATATATTTTAAGCTGTGGCCCTTACTTTTTCCAGGAAGAAATATCTGTCCATACGGTATAGAGCAGAATTTATAGGACAGCGAGACCAACTGTGTGGCACATGCCTAGCAAGTCTAGTATATTTTGGATACATTTGACCTGTTGTATATGCAGTATAAAAATCAACCTTTGCTGGTCCTCTGCAGATGCTGCTGGACCTCTGTAAAATCCAGGCTAAAGAAGTTGTAGGGCAATATGTCTCCTATGAAAGTGACCTAAAGCATTTTCCTAAAACAGTAAGGCTGGTGGATTGTTTTTAAGTTTGTGGAAGATATCAGATTGGTAAGTAGACATTTAACAGGAGGTGATCAGATCTTGAAGTTATTCCAGAAACATTAAAAATGGCCTGGGATTAATGCCATGAGATTAAGTAAAGATGGGTATAAAATACTGTTTTAAGGAAGGAGAAGTGAAATACGGAAATGCATGGAAACTTTCTGGGCAGACCTGTGTTGGAAGAAGGTCAGACAATTTCAAAATGCTGAAGCAACAGTGCTGTGAGATGTAGGGAAAAGGACACTTTTCATTTTGAGATGATTGGCAGGGAGCTCTCAGGGTGACAAAAGGTAATTATTCTGCTCTGTGCTAGGCAGGTCTCATGAAAAACTGAGTCTGGTGTTCTATATTTATAGGAGGATGTAGAAAAATGAGAGGAAAGCAAGAAAAATGGCTAGAAGTCTAGATAATGTTTCCTTTGAGGAAAGTTTGAAGAACTGTATTTAGTATATTAAAGAGTAAAAAAGTGTCAGGAGACATAATATGTCTTCAAATGTGTCAACAGCAGCTGTATAAGTGGCAGCGATACATTGGTCTTTACATCAGCCTGGAAGAAAGGGATAAAAATACTGTGATAAAGTTCATGATAAAGAAATCTTAGGCTGAACACTAGAAAAAGTTGGATGGCAAAACACTGTAGAAACACCTAGGAAAATTTTGGAAGCTTCATATGCATTTTGAACTTGATACGCATTTAGGTAGCAGGTGATGCACAGCTGTGTGAGGAGAAAAGGGAGAGCAGCACCTTTCTTAATTTCTTTGGGTGGCAGAATTAATGCTCCATCAATGCCTAAATGTTCAGCAGAAGAGTGCAAGGAAGCAGAGCTGAGCAGCGGGAGAAGGAAGGAAAAGAGTACGCTCTGTTGTGAAACTTTCTGTCTCGGGAACAAAGCAAACATTCACAAATACACCTTCTCCCTGCTTCTCTTGAAGAGCTGTGGGCAGCTCCTTGTTCAGGGATACACCTAGTACTCAAGCTAGCCTTATTCTTTATTAGATACTTTTGAAAGCTTTCTTTGTTAAGCCTTCCTACTAAAGTTTTAGGTAAGCTAGAAATCTAGAGAAGTTTTTATTTTTGTTGTGATTTAAAAAGTGTGGGTGGGGCAGACGCAGCAAAGGAATGGAGAGAGCTGAAGATACCTAAGTCAGCTTTTGATATTTGGTTCTTAAATTGAGACTGTATAGGCTTGCTCTTAGCCTTAGTGAATTAAAATGACAAGTAAACGTTTCCAAAATGATGTCTAAAACACTAAAGAGGCCCATACTGTTAAATTTATAACCTTACGTGAATTTTCACGAGTTGCCTAAAATTGACAAAATATGCCTATGACAAAGCATTTTCTGTCAGATACTGTGCTGGCTGTTTTCTTCTTGCTCTGAAAAGCTTGCCACATCTGTATGTGAAGCACGGCATCTCAAAGTGTGTTTCTGCTTCCCTTACGTCCTCAGCTAAGTGCAGTTATATCCCAACCATCATTTTTACCTGCTGCTTCTTGCTGTGGCTGATCTCTTATTTGATTGGGGGAAAAAAAGTTGAAAATCATAGCACTTGTTACATTCCAGACAGTCTGAAGTCTTAAGATTTGATAAGTGACTTGAGTTATGCTGAGGTTAAGTGTTGTTGACATTACATTTTTTTTTAAAAGTGATGAGAAGTTGCTGGCAGAGGATATTTTTGGTTTATGTATGCACAAGGGAGCATTTGGTTTTAGAGTAGGGAGATTATAAAGCCTTGTCAGTGTTTTACTGTGATTCAGCAATTTTCCTCCCTTCAGCCTCAAAGTGTTTTTTATTTAAGCCATTAAAGAGAATGCATTTTATGTTCAAACGACGCTTAGTATTATTTTGAAAATCTTCATTATAGTATACGTACTGTTCCAGGAGCTGGGTCTGCTGACGTTCCTGAACAAAGGCAGGAGGAATGTTCTGTACTGGTTTTGCTTTAGTTTTGTAGTAGTGGGAGCAGAGGGTAGACAAGACTGATTATAAATTCCAGTATTTTTGTCATGAAAAGACTAGCTGTCTGGTTTGGTAGCTTTGAAATGGCATTCTTCATTCATTGAACAGTAAGGTCTGCTATGGTGAGATGTGAATATATGGAGCTAACCTAGCTTCTTTTAGGAGATTCCTGGGGAAAGAAAAGGGCACTTAACATAGATTCCTATTAACTGTCATGCTGTATAGGCAGAATTATTCCAAGATTGGTAGTAATCTGGATAAATATTTAGTCTTTTCTAAAAACATATAGCCAAAATCCTAGGACTGTATGGGGGCTGTAAAGGTTAGAATATACTAAGCCTTTCTTTGGGAAAGAAGAAATTGTATTTCTAGGAAAACAAGATGTTATCTTGTTAAAAACAGTTCTTTTGGTGGAGTAGAAAGTGAAGAGATGTTTATGTACAAGGGTTTTCCTCCTTTAGACCGCTAGTTGACTGTTCAGAATAGGTGGATGTTTCTTCGTGTTTTTCATTTGTTGTGAGAATCAGCTGTATCTTAGACCTCACTATGGGTTTTATGGATCAAGATCCACCTTTGTATCAGGGGGAATCCTAGAATTGTTCTGTATGCTGTCAGCAAGGTATATAAAAATGGATTTTGGGGACGGACAACCCCCCAGCATTTTGAAGTGATTTATCTTATTAAAATGTTCTTGCTAAAGTTCAAGTTATTACTACCTTTGTTATGCTAAACTTATCTCTTAAGATAATACAAGAAGACAATACTCAAACAATATACACATCCTCTCTGAACTTTAAAAGAAAGCCAGACAACTGAGTTAATGAAAGTAACTTGTTAAGAAGCCAGAACCAGAGATGGCTAAAAAGCAGGATTTCCAATTTGTGCCAAAGCATCCTGCAAACCAGATGTTTTGATATTCAGGTTCTTCACTTTACTCCACTGTGATGCTGTTTTAATACCTGTTTGCCCTTTAGAGAGTTTGCGAAATACTTCTCTGCTATGCAGCAGTCTTGCTCACAACTTGTTACTTGCTCGTGAAACACGTGCAGTTAAATCTGTAGTTGAGCAGGTCTTTAGTTTTTCACTTTTTTTTAGATTCTAGGCTTTGAAAAGAGCATATTAAAGCTACTGCAGTCTTGGCAAATAATCCGTATCAAATTTGTATGTCTTTATTGGCTTCTTGAGATGCACAGCAGTAGTGCAGCTGCTTTCATTTGAAAGCTACAGGAACGCAAACCACTTTTCTCTCTTCAAATATTTGAACATAATGTATGCTCCTCATTCAAAATACGGCAAGCATCCCTAACTTTGGATGTTCATATTTGCATATGTAAGAGTAAAAAAAAAAAAAATAAATCTACAGCCTCTCTCCCTGTTAAGTTAAAGCTTCTCTAGGTCAGTATTTTCCACCTCTAAACTTCTCCTCCAAAATGAAGATTTTAGCACTCAATTTATTCTTTATTATTGCTGCAAAAACATTGTGGATGTGAAGGACTGTCTTAAGTAGCTTCAGCTCTTTCTTTTCAGAGCTGCTGTGCAATGAAAATTACCAGGATCTATGCAGTCTTCATAGCTGATATCCACTGCTACTAGATAGCAGTAAAGTTTTGCTACCCTGCCTCTTTGGAAAGAATGGCAGCAGGGTACACAACTTGTCCCTCCTTTTACTTTGTACTATCATGCTCTTTTCTTGAGTACATGATCGAAAATTGCCTGTTGACCTTACTGTTGCTCAGCCCAATGAATGCCACAATTGACCAGTGTTTTGCATATGCGATAAAGGAAACAGGTGTTTTAGTCTTAGAAGTTGATTATGAGCAGATACTTGTAATTATTAAGGTAATCTGTTTTTCACCAGGAGTGTAATCGTTAGAAGTTGCTGCAGATTCAATTGCCTTGCCATAACTTTGTGTATACAGAATGATATGTTTGTGGGTTCACTATTCTAGTATATATGCACTGTTTTCTTTAGAAGCATTTCTAGCAATTAGTAATTCTGATGCGGAATATGCAAGTAAACAACAGGGTAATTTTTATAATAATGTGTAGTAAACAAATTCAATTAAATTTATAAACACCTTCTAGGATGTCTCTGTGAAATGGGAACCATCATTTACTTTTAACATCATTCTTAGGTAGGACTATGCAGGCCAGAATGCAAAGCCTTGACATTTTGGTAAGTAAATAATGCCAGGGATCAAACCAGCAGGAAACCTATTGCTTGTTTCAGATGGAGTTTTAAATCATCAGATTATGTCAAATAACAGCATACTAGAAAAGCAACTTTGTAGAGTAGTGTTATATTAAGTAGGATTCTGTTTTACCAATACCTACACTTAATGTCACGAAAAGTTAAAAAGTTTGTGAGAAACCTGGCCATAATAATCTTATTTTGTTGAAATCAATAGTACTCTTCCTGCACTTTTCTGATTTTTGTACATGTCTGATCATCTTTGTTACTTTTCCTTCTAATTTGACAAATGAGGTCACATAAAAGCACACAATTCTAAAAATGATAGGGGTGTATTCATTGTAGAGTTAGCTAGTATATACATCAAGTATGCTCTCCCATGCTTGCTGTTACTAATAAAGAAATTTGATGCTGGGAGACAATCTCTTTGGGCAAGTAATATACAGAAAATGGGACTTGGGAAGGAAAGTCTGAAAAATATAACTATGCACAATTTCCTATTTGTTGTGCCTAGCTGATAATAACATATTGCCCTCCATTGTTCCTGTAGTCATCGATCTTCCTGTGAGTATTTTTAAAGAAAAAGGCACTGTCAGGAATATGGAGAGTACAGTTACATATCAAGAGATTTTGAAATCATGCTCTGTGCATAAAATTCAGCACTCAAGAAAGCACAGAAATTACTCTTAAGCGGGCTGTCTAGGTTAGCTGACTGGCATAATAGTTTTTATTCCATATTAGAGAACCTGTAAAATATGTATGACTAGGATCACAAGATACGGCTTGAGATGAGTTTATATTGAGGGGAGCAGAAGACTGGGTAGGAAATGACTACTGACTACTTCTGAGTAACAGTTATTGGAGAAAGGTTAATAACCTCTTCAAATTATAGTAATACTATTGAATCATACTCAAGAGTCATGCTGTTGGGCTCATGGGTTTTGTTTCTTCCCTGTATAAAGGCTTAAAGTATAGGTCTGTCAGTCACATCTCTTTTTAAACTGAATTCTGTTAGCTACAGTAAAGCTGGATGCTTGTTAATGGCTCTAAACTACATCTGTTTCCCTTGCGGATGACTTCCCTGGTTTTGCTGCTGTTTTTTGGGCTGCCAGCTCAGTACAGCATGGCTCTGAGCGCAGCCATGAAAGGTAATGCATTTTGTATAGATTCAGAAAGGGCTTGAGAGGAACAAATCTATTCTTAGAAGTGGCTTTTTAAAGACTATGTTTTACTATATAAAATGAATGCAGCCAAGGTCTGGCTGCACTGATACGTGCTGAAGCAGGTGTATACATCAGATTTTTGAATTAACACTAGGGAGAATCATTAAAATAATTTGTAGATCAACTAGTGACGGTCAAAGAGAAGAGAGTGGAATGTATTCCTTGCCATGTCTGGTGTTTGTAGATCTACAATTCTGAGCCAGCTGCTGTAGAGCAATTACTGCATAAGTTTCAGTGTGAAGTTGGAAAAGAAACCCAAACCACCCCCCAAAAACCCCTGATGAGCATTTTAATCTTTGCAAGGAGGAATTAAGCCTACATTTGGTGTGCTAGAGTTTTTAAATTAGGCTCATATGCTCCAGGGTACAAGCTTGTTTTGCGTGATGTTCTGCTGTTGGAGCACGGCTTGCCTGGGCATTAAGCCCTGGCATGAAAGGCACTGGAATAGTTTGGAAATTAGGAGAACCAAATGGTGACACAGTGGATGTTCATTTATGCATAGTCTTGCTTAAATGACTCCTCTGAAGAGGCTGAAGCAACGTAACAGAAACAACAGTAAAGGAGAGCAGTTAACCTCCCCACAAATGGAAACAGTAAATATAGTGACAAGTGTCAAAAGTAACTTTTTCTTCTTTGGTCTTCACATTGTCTGTTTTTGTCAAACAGGTGAATTTCTTATGTTGGCTTAGGAGTTTCAGATAGAAATTCTAAGTTACTTGAAAAATACAGTGTAAGTGGTGCAGACTGATCTGCCAGCATGCCTCAGCTCTGAGGACAGCAGTTTTCAGGCTCATTTGTCCCTAGGTGTCTGCTGGGATTTCATGCTTTCTTTTCAGGACATACAATTGTTGGCATGGTTCTCCTCCTTGACTTCTGTTACTGGTTTAAACCAGATGGGCCACAGGTAATTAGTTTGGCTTCATGAAAACTGTGTAGGCTACTCCATGATAAGATCCCATGTTTCTCCCTATTTGGAGAGCAAGTACTGCAAAGGCAACAGCTGGGATGGGATATGTATATTAAGGAAGAGTGCCAGCCCTCAATGTTCTGCAAAAATTTCATTTGGTACATAAATACCATTTTGTTTCCTGATGAAAATACAGCAAGTTTTTACTTGTCAGTCTGTTATCATCTACAGTCCCCTAGTGATATGAAGCACTCCTGCTGTGTGAAGTAACCACTCCCAGCTTTTTTGTATTGTGACTTTGTAGCACTCAGTTACAATTTTCTTGCTTGTCAAACTGCCTAGGTTTTGATATTTTTAAAATACCTGTCCTAATCTAATCTGAGAACTTGGTAAAGAGATTCTTGCCATTAAAAAAACTTGAACATGGTCAGTGATGCTAATAAAATCAGTCAGGTTCATGTTTTAAGATGCATTTGGTACAGATTTTTTTTTATTTTAAATTGTGATCTTTTCTGTGGGCAACTGACAGATAGCCCTTATGTTCTTTGAAGGCATCTGAATTTTACCATTCCTATAATGAAATTAGTGCAGCAGCCAAAGACAGTGCACAGGTAGGGTTGCAGGTTTTTATTTCTGAGTTTAAGCTACTACTCTGAATAGTAGAGAATAGTATTGGAAGGTGCTTTATCCTAACGCAAAATAAACTATAACTATGTGACTCTTGATATAAGTTTATCTAACAATCTCTTTAAAATCTACCAATGAATGAATTTTATTACAGTGCTCCCAGACTACTTGCACCATTAGAAGGTTCTCCCCAATGTCTAGCCCAGGCTTGCTGAAGTAATTATCTTTGGATATTCAGGCTGTTGCAACTCATTAAAAATGAATTGCTAAATTGTCATGTTTCCATTAAAATTCCCCTTTTTGCTCATTCTTTCTTTACTTTTATCTCTTGGGATGATGTTTCTTTGACTTATTAACAGTAAGGTAGTCTTTCATATTACATGAACAAAACACGATTTGGAGATCTTAAGAAGATGGGGGTTAGTTGGGAGGGGAAGGAACCTCTTGCTTTTGTCTTTGCTATCATCTGTCCCAACACTTCTAGTGTGTAAAATTGGGAGAGTGTTCTAAGAGTAGAACTAGATGAAAAGCCAGAGCTGGAAGAGTGTATGTGAGCAGTGGTGACTGCACTGGTTTTATGGAGTAAGTTTGATTTTTATTTCTGTTTTAAGAGGAATGGGACTTTGATACAGACTGTAAAAAAAAAAAAAAAAAAAAAAAAAAAAAAAAAAAAACAACCAAAAAACTGACTTGGAATTTGTATTTTTCTCCTGCAACAGACTGACCTCAACTCTGTGGTTCAGTGGACTAACGTTTTTGGTTTAGCAATGTACAGTCCCTGATTTGTCATATTCATCTGGGTTTGTAGGCCACAAAATCAGATACTCGGATTTGGATCATATCATTGCATACAGTTCTTCAGCTCTTGCCACTTTTTGTCCTTAGAAAGGAAATAGAGAAAAAGAGTGCTGTGTTACAAATGCTTGTGAATGTATTTGAATACTAAGCATGCACGCTTTCAGAAATGCTTAAAAAGTAACATGCATCTCTGTAGAAGCTTTGATATGTTGTCTGCAAGGTGTGCTCACTGAGGGAGAGAGGTCAGAGATGGAGATCTTGCTGTGCTTTTAAAAGTCTCCAATCAATTGCAAAGAATTCAGCCCCCACTGTGTATTAAATCTATTTTCATCTGTCCGAGAATCTTCCTCTTCTTGGTTAATCACTCAATATGGTCACGTTCTTTTTTTGACAGCAAGTATTAATTCTGTAAGTATTGTTCATGGCTTTGAACAGCAGTATCGTGTCAAGGTTCTGATGTTGACTTGCCTGCTTCATCCAATACTATTGGAGACAGACCTTAATTCTACTTTTAGCACGATTTCTGAGGAAACGAGGTGTCTATAAGCTTTATCTGTTCCATTCTGCATCTCTTCAGAAAAGCTTTTTTAGCATTTGATAGGTTTTGAACAAAATTGACATAGACATAGAGTTTTAATAGTCAGGTCCCTTCCAGTTCATGAAAACAAGCAGCTGGACAGATGAAGATGACCCATCTTTTTTCCTCAAGACCTAGCAGTGAGAAGGCATTGTAAATGGATCATCTATAAAGACACCAGAGAATCTTAGTCACAAAATGTCGATGGAAGCCAGGATCCATTTAGAACTGTTTTCTCAATACTGAGAGTTGAGAATTATTTCAGTGACCTGTCATCATTACAGAGTTTTGGAGAATGTAAAAAGAGATTGGGTAGTTACAAAACTGCCAAGAGGATTTTTCCTGAAAAGAAAATGGTTTCAGATTTAATTTGTTTATGCATCTGACGACTTCATTATCAATGCCTATAATTGTGTGATGCACAGGGTAGAGATTTTAGCCCTTTCTCCTGTTTGTTGTAGAACAGACTGGATGCAGGAAGAAATGGTGAATTTTTATTCAGTGATTGTGCATTAACTGAATTCAGTGGTCTGTGTTCATAAAATGCAATTCTACTGTACTTCAGTGCAGCTAACTGCAAGGAGCTATGAAAACCAATAATATCTGATGGTGAAGAAAGATGTGAGAAGGGAAGATTTGCAGACAGTTGCTTTACAGAGAAAACAGAGAATTATGTACAAACAGAAAATTAAGTCATTACTGAGAAGATGACTTTTGAAATAGATATATACAGGAAACAGAAAATCAATCAGTTTTCCATTATGAAGGACTAGTCAAAGACGTGAGGATATAGAAAATTTCTCTTTTAGAAGGGAGGGAGAAGGTGGGGTAACCAAACAAGAACACAGTTCAAACTTGCAGGGAATAGCAGTCAGTTACAAAACCTTTTTTTTTTTCTTATCTTATTTCATTTTGAGGGTAATCATAATGAGACTAAAAGTAATTGAGAATGTAGATTCATTTGAAAGTAAATATAAAACTAGCTTCCATGGTTGAAGTATGAATAGTCTTTCATTCATATCAATATGAAAGACCACAAAGTCAAAACCTTATAGAAATACTTATTGGTAAAGCACTAATGGGAATTTTGATACATATGACCATATGCTATTTGGAAGATTCGGGTAATAGACATTCTAGGCTATGAAAAAGCTCCCCTGCACTTATTTTTAGATGTGAAAGGATAGAATGGTAAAAAGGGACTGTGAAATTCTAAGCTGTGTATATCAAGGAAAATGGGTGATTTCTTCTTCTAAGTCTGTGATGTTGTCCCTATAATAGTTTCTGTATATTCATATAGCAGTGTGCCATCAGAAAATACCAACAAATTGCCGGGAATATGTGCAAATAAGACCTGTGCCCTCAGGGGAATAGTTTCTCCTCTTGCTGTGTTGTCTAGCAGAAATTTGGGTCAGGAGCTTACAAATGGAAATGGCAAATCTCTCAACAAAGGATCTTCTTAGTCAAGCCGAAAGTGACGTAGCTAAGAATGGGAAGAAATTAATACTGGGCCATGTAAACAAAGTTTCCTCAGGGAAGTCAGTATTTTATGCAATACAATGCATCTCTTAAATGCATGTGGTGGAAGCTTCATCACCTCCCAAGGAAATGGGCTGGTTTAAAGCAAAAGTGTTGATGATGTGTCTGAAGGACAGCTGTTCTCTGTACAAGAAAAAGACACTCACTTTTTAGTAATATTTTTGTGTCTTAAACATTATGCTCAAAAAGTAAAGTACTTATTCTCTCAGTAACTCAGTGGTTCCCTACAAAGGGATGGGAAAGATGGAATAGAATATTTTCAGTTAGAAGGGACCTACAACGATCATCTAAGCCCAACTGCCTCATCACTTCAGGGCTGACCAGAAGTGAAAGCATATTACTAAGGGCATTGTCCAAATGCCTCTTGAACACTGACAGGCGTGGGGCATCAACCACCTCTCTAGGAAGCCTGTTCCAGTGTTTGACCAGCCTGTCTGTAGAGAAATGCTTCCTAGTGTCAAGTGCAAACCTTCCCTGACACAGCTTTGAACCATTCCAATGCATCCTATCACTGGATACCAGGGAGAAGAGATCAGTACCTCCCTCTCCACGTCCCCTCCTCAGGAAGCTGTAGAGAGCAATGAGATCACTCCTCCAAACTAGATGAGCCCCTGCTTCTCGTAAGACATACCTTCCAGCCCTTTCACTAGCTTTGGATGTATTCAAGTACCTTAGCATCCTTCTTAAATTGTGGGGCCCAGAACTGCATGCAGTACTCAAGGTGAGGCCATGCCAGCGCTGAATACAGCAGGATAATCACCTCTTTTGACTGGCTGGTTATGCTGTCTTCGTACCCCAGGATGCGGTTTGCCCTCTCGACTGCCAGGGCACACCGCTGACTCACATTGAGCCTGCTCTCAGCCAACACAAGCACCTGGGATAATGTCCTATATGCATCATGATGGACATTATACCCAGACCTCAGCTGAAACGAGTTATTTGTTGTATATATGGTATCAGAGGTGTTTTTTATTGCAGTTAAAGTGCCATGAATTTCATCTCTGTGGTGAATTTCTCCTTGTGGAGCAACTTTTACAGTCCATATAGATGCAAATTTTGCTGAGATTAGATGGCCATTTCCAAACTTGAATAGTTGGGGGGTTTGCTAGTATTTAATAAGTTTCAGAGTTAATGATGTTGAACGATGATACAAGAATCACATAAGAAGACTAGTGCATTTGAGCAGAAAGTTAAGGAAACTGTATGGCACTTGCTTAAGGTATTGAGTTAGAAAAAAACAAATGCAAATATCATATGAAGTGTCTGGCTCGTAGAACAGCAATAAAAAGGATTTAGTATAACCTACCGTAAAAAGAATACTCTGCTTAAATTTACTTCTTGAATCTAAATTGATTCATATTTATAGTGCATGTTGCATAATTTCAGTATATTTTCAGGCCAGTAGGACCAGGTTTCTTTAAACAGCAGTTTTTTCTTGTATTCAGTGTTGAACTTCGTTCTTCTAACAAGTACATTTGTTAGGTTCTAAATGAGACGTGATTTTTGAATGGTGTCTTATGGTGAACTCAAAGATAAAGCAAATGAAGTAGTTCAGAGTTCAGGATAAATTCCATACAAAGAGGCTTTTCAGATATATCAAATAATTTTCTTTTCCTATTGTTCATGTTCATACACCTGACTTCTGCTCCTTTACCTTTGTGGTGTTGATAGTGAGCAGATAAAATCACCAAGGTTTTAGTCATCGGACTATTTAGTAACAAGCTGTCTTTAGTATGTATGTTGTACAGTGCTGATAAATGATGAAGTTTCTGCCGTTTCACTGAGTATTTTGGAAATGGCATTCAAGGCTTAGAATGACAGGCCTGTGTCTTAGAATTGGAAACTTTTATTTTCCTGGACTTTATGTTCTGTGCCAAGTCTCTTGATTTTTCTCTGTGCTGGTTTTCTCAACCATGTAGTCAGTAGAACATACCTGCCCTTGAGTTAAGTTTACGATTAAATATCAGAATAATTGGAAAACATAAACGAGAAGCATAATAGCTGTTGAAAAACATTCAGCTTCTATCCTTGAGTGCCAATTTTCTTGACTCAGAACAATTCTCAAGGCATGAATCAAATAGTCTTATTTTTGCTCCAGTGGACAGTTTCCTGAAGTGTTTGACTAGAGCAGAATTGACTGGTGGTGCTGATTGAGCTGGTGAGTGGTGCTTGCTTTCTGTGAAGAGCGGTGGTGTTTAACGCTATTCATGAATGGACAAAGCATATTCATTGCTGCTGGGTTTGTTCCAAGTTGGAAATTTGACCTTGCTCCTCAGATGGCATTCCTTTGTAGAAGTAGTTGTTAAGTTACAAGCTTGCTTTGGAGAATATGATGATAATATCCATTTTAACCCCTTTTTGGTGGTGTTTTTTTGGGGGGGTGGGGGGGTGTTGGGTTTTTTTTTACGTATTCCTTGATAGTATGTATGAAAAATGGATATAGAAGGTAAGTTACATCGACAAATTTCATTGAAGTACTACCCAGCTTAATCTATAAAGCAGTCCAGCTTGCCCTAATATTTAATACACATTATAATTACTTTTTATGCTTTTCCCTTCATGAGTAATCACAATCAATTTACTGAGAATATGTTTTGCTGGGGAATTGCTTTGACTACAGACAGCCAAGTTGCCATGACATTGTTTCAAAGACGTCTTTTACTTTCTTTATTCTTGTAGAACAACTGTAGTTTGCAGTTGCGGTAAATGACAAGCAGATAACTATCCAAAACAGTGAGGTCCACCAATAGGTTCCAGAAGTGAAGATTTCTTTTAATTTGTTAAAACCCTGGAAAGAAAGGGATGGGATTTCTGCTTAATATAACAAGTATGTCACTGGTTCTGAAAACTTGAGACTGCCAGAACACCGCTATGTTTCGTACAAATTACGGCTACATAATCCAGTGTATGTTTGGTCAGATTCATTGACCTGACTTGCAAATATCATTCATGCTTTGCTCCCCTACAATGTGACAGGCATGTTAAATGATTTAATCTGCCCCACTTTGTAACCTGTATTCTGTTAACCTCTTTCCTAATGTGATGGAGCAGAAAGTGTCCTTGTAAACTGATAAATGAATGCTGTCATGCTCTGGTGATCCACTCAGCACATATTGTTGGATGGATAATTTGCACAGTGATCCAAAAATGATAAGGGTCAAAATAAGTGATTTTTCAGTTTATTACTTGCATCTGTCACTGAGCATCTTTTTGGTTGTTAGATTTAAGATGGAACATGAGTGGTTTTAAGGTGTACCTTGTCTAGATAGGGGTTGCCTACTAATTTCTAGATCAAGTAGTGGTTTCTGATATTACTGGGAACATCGGGATTCTTCAGTCTCTCTCCTCTACTCTCTACAGGAATCTTGTACAATCCTCTAAGTCTGCCTCTCGAATGGCAGAATTGCACCACAGAGTTTGTAGCTGCTAAACCACCTTTTTATTCCTTTTCTTTTCTTTTGTAGTGTTCTATGAACCCTGCTCTCCCAGGCTCTTTAGGACAATATGCTACTTCTCTACCTGTCTGTCTCATGTTAACATGCTTCAGAGCCCTCTGGCTGAGGATATGGTTCTCCTGGCAGCAGCTTCCACTTTCTAGTTCAGTCCCATCTTTGCAATGTGATTAAGGCTGCCTTATGTTCCCTGCTGTGCTGTGTGTGCTGGTAGTTTGAAGTTATGAATTCTCTTTGAAACAGATTCAATGTTTTCAGGCAACTTGTGTGCATTAATTGTTTCTGAGTTGAATGTTTGAAGGAATTCAGTAGTCTCTATGAGTCCAAAACTGTCAAAAATACACCCCCTCATTCATGAAGCTAAGGTGGATACTAACCCAATGCTAGATTTTGTAAATCAGGAATAAGCAAAAATAGGGGGAAGAAAGACTGGTGTTACATATATCATATGAAGATATGCAAAAGGCATAACTAGACTTTTGTCTAGACGAGGTCATAGAATGGATTTCTTCTCCCCCTGCCTCCCCCCCAAAAAGAAAGAAATGCATGTGTTTTTGTCTAAAGAAAAGAGGTTTGTATAGTCTTTTGCTAAAAGCAGGCAGTTGTATTCGCCTTCTGCTTTTTAGGACTTTTTGGGAAGGGAATGAAAAGAAACTAAAGTGTTTTCACCGGTGAGAGAAAATTTCTTAAGTATGCTACAAGCTGAAATTATTGTTATTTTTGAGATTAATAAAAAAGTTACCTTTGGCTTATGTTTTTGTATCAACAGCTGCACCCATTCATTTATTTAAGTATGGTTCAGATAATTTAGTTATATAAGTATCAAAAGCAGTTTGACAGGCCAAGCAATTAAAGGTTTTGTAAAAGCTTTTAAGAGTTCAGTTGATTGCCACCTAAGGCTGTTGGGTTAGTCCACAGCCCTTATAATCACTGTTGTAGCCATGCTGGAAATGCTTATTTGGTAAGTATGCTGCGGAAGTCTGATTCTTCCCACTAGCAACATAAGTAGCATTGAATATTTTTTTCTTAGACGTTTATTGTAAGAATGACACTGAAATATGTTTTTTTGCTGCCTCAGAATGAAAGGTTTTTATTACCTGATCAGGTAGTATGAAACCCAAAGGAGAGAATAAGCCAGGTTATTGTAGTAATTTATCTCTTCCTGTTTTTCTTTGTTTTGCTTTGTTTTAAAAGGACTAACCAGCCAGGAATGTTCACAAAAAAAGAATTTGATCAGTTGGCCTCAGCAATAGACGGCTTCAGTCTCATGACATATGACTTTTCAACACCACAACGGTAAGACTCCATCTAACATTGGAAAAAGATTGCTGAAGGAACTGATTCCCAGTTAAGTCACTACTAGATCTACAGCATGAGTTCATTTTTTTACTAAAGTGGATAGTGTGTTTTAACTGTATCAGATACTAAAGTTTTGGATTAGTAATTAGGATAGGTGATTTTTGAACAAGCCAGTAACTCAAGACATTGTCTAATAGCAGTGTATATTTGGCACTGAGATATTGTGAAGGGCTTTGTACTCAAGCAAAAAATTATCCTTTTACTAGTTCTGTGACGCTTATTCTTTTCCAGGCCAGGTTCTTTTGGTTTTAGTTATTTAGCACAGATCGGCAGGATAGGTAAATGAATAATCTAGTACATGTCATTGTTGAAAAAATTAGCTTTAAAGTACAATTGACAACTCATTTGCTTCATCCTGAGGCAGCACAGTGCCTTATGGCAGCACTGCTAATGTGAATGTGCTTGACTGTTTTTCCATTCTTCCAGTAGTCCCTCCTTTGATAGAGCTGCTCATGCAGCAGTCCATCAAACCACATCAGGGAGCTGATCTGACTGAAAAATAACACAAAACTTCACTCTTGTACACAAATATTCATTTTCAGGAGCTTAATATTTTTAACTGTGTGAAAGTGGAGCAGCAATGTAGTTGAGAGGTCCTTAAACTCTACAGAGACTCTTTATGTTACTGTTCTCCAAAAGCATGGTTCATTTCATCTCCAAATTGCAGGTAAGGATATGCTTTTGGAATTCCTGGGAGATTCTGTGTATCTTGCATCAGGGTGGCTGTCCAGAGTTAATGTTTGTGGTAAACTGGCAGATTTAGAAATGCCATCATATTTGTGTTTATTACATCACTAAAACCTTTGTCACCTGTAGTATATTAGCATTTTGATAATGTCTAGGGAGGTTTAACAGAAAGCGACTTTTATCTCTTCTGGAAGGAATTTATATACCTCCTTCCTATCTCTCTCTGTCCCATCTCTATATCTTCAAGCCTAGATATCTAGAGGAGAGCAAACATAGGTAGTAATGTGTACTGAAGTTGCAACAGTTTTTTGTTACTCTCCTGCTGGAATATGCAGCGTAGAGGTTGGGCATTTGTACAGGCAATAGAAACCCATCTGGAACCCTGAATGCATTTTGAAATACTGTGCTGTGGGCTGGATCTTTCCTGTGTGGCAAAGCTGCACCGTGCTTTATGCCATGTTAAAATCACAGGTTTGGTTATGTGGTAGTCACATCTTTATGCCTTCATGGGTGCTTTAAGTTGCTTAGACCTGACATGGAGCTGCTAATCTTTTTTACTTGAAAGGAGGAGGAAAGCATTCTTCAGTTCACACTCATTGTATTTGAAATAAATGTAGTTTCTGAGATGTAATGCTTATAGTCTGAGAAAGGATTTGATAAAAAGAATTCAAATCTTTTTTGCTTGAATTTGCTTTGATTGGTCTGAGTTGATGAAATACAGCATAATACATGTTTTCTCATAAATTTTTTGCCTTTAAAGATGAACATAATTTCCAGCAACATTCCTGTATTGCATTAGCACATTGAGTTTTAATGGCACAGATATCCTGAAGGCTTTGAGGCAGATAATCAGTAGGGAGTAGATGATGTTGATATTTGTGAGACCAGAATACGCTTTTCCTTTTGTGGTGTTAGTAAGTGTTAGCGATAAAGCCTGCTCTCCTTTCTGATGAGATAGGAATGGAATGAGCATGATATCCTGATACTATATGTATGGCAATTCAATTACTGTATTTATTAAGTCTCTACTCTTTTTCTTGATGTAGCTTTTTGCTGGGTAATTGCCTATTTAGGGTTTTATCCATAAATAAGTGTTAATCATTGAAACATGTCTTGCTTTACCATTCACTAATTTTATG
Source organism: Gorsachius magnificus (assembly GCA_034008185.1). Taxonomy (NCBI): domain Eukaryota; kingdom Metazoa; phylum Chordata; class Aves; order Pelecaniformes; family Ardeidae; genus Gorsachius; species Gorsachius magnificus. The sequence continues at coordinate 4,237,717 of CM067086.1, read as the reverse complement.
TTCTTTCTGTAAGTAAATGGTGGATTTTGTCCCAGTATGTTGTGCCAGTTTACAGTAAAAACATTGAGGATGGTGTTGGAAAACTACTGCAGTCATACAGAGTTTTGAATTCTCATGTGGGCATGGTGCCAGGCCCAGTGACAGAGAAAGTGTGCTAGGTGGAAACCTTTTCTTACCACTGTAAGAAGCTTTGTGTCCCTTCACATCAGAAATGAATCACGAAGTCGAGAGTGGGGCAAGCATGTTTTGTGCATCAGTACTTCAAGCCACCAAAGAATGTGCATTTAACATTCATAGGATTACAGGTTAGCCTTCGCTGATTTTTGCGTGCCATAGTTTGCTTTTTACAATTACACTAGTCAAAACCAGAAAGCTGAGAATGAATGTGTACTTATTCTGACAAACTCTTTGATTTTTGCTTGCTGATTCGACAGACCTGGTCCGAATTCACCTCTTCCCTGGGTACGAGCCTGTGTTCAAGTACTGGATCCTGATTCAACATGGAGGAATAAAATACTTCTAGGACTGAATTTCTATGGCATGGACTATTCTGCTTTGGGAGCCTCTGGGGAGCCAATCCTTGGTAGCAGGTAAGACTGCTCTGGATAGTAAGTACTTATGTATGATATATTCTCACAAAACTCAGAAATTCGTAAGTATTATTGTTTAGAAATATGGACGTATTAGTAACGTAGAAATGGCAAAAGTAATAATTCTGCACATGAAATAGTAGCTCACCTATTAGACTAAGACCTGCAACTTCTCCTCCCTGTACAGAAGTGCAGATAGATGGCACAGTTATCCTGTCAGAACTCCTATGGAAAAATTATTTGTGTAGTTTTCATCTATCCATGTTTGTATATGCAGTTTTCCATCTTTGTCTTAACAAGTTCTGCAGTGTTCTCTAATGCTCTGTATCTTTTCGGGGTTTCATGCACTTGACCTAAAGATTGGTTCTCTCAGCTCCTGAAGTTGGTACCTGTTACTTAGAAATTTTATATTGGTTTCAAACAGCAATATGCCACCAAGTTCCTTTAAGTAGAAAAAGCTGCAGTAAGCTCACCTGGAGACAAAAAAATCTGTAATAAGATAGAGAAGCATTCCAAAGCCAGCCTGAAATTTTATATTGATTCTCAGAGGTTGTTTTAGTTTTGGGTAATAACCACATATAACAAGTGAGCTTTGTAGAAATGCAGTTAGGGTATAGTACATCAAGCCAGAAGAAAAAGCAAGAAAACCAGCATGGATTTGGCAGGAAAATCAGGTTTGTTTAGAAGTTTGTTATTAATTTATAAAATAGAACCAAGGCAAGTGGAAACAAACCTAAGGCACCTAAGAGGTGACTGTTCTCACTTTCACAAGGTTACTAAGTTCATTACATCAGAATATTTCAATATAGTAACAGATTGCTTGTTAGGCATTATAATACTATCTGAGGTGGACTGTATAAGGTAAGGGCCTAAATTTGTTGTGTCCATGCCTTCAGTCACACAAACACTTATCATCATTGCACTTGCCTCTACTGTCTTCCTACTTCACCTTGGCTGTTTTTGCAGGGGTTTGATACTGTAGACACAGTTTTCTCCCAGTGCTGAACTGTGCCTGAATCTGGCTTAAAAACAGAAAATTACTACAGGGTGGGGAAAATAAAGCGATTGTCTACAGTGAAAGGTATATATAGTGAGTATATCAGAATGCCTTCTGTAAAGTTAGTTGTAGTTAGTTGTAGTGGTTAGGCAGGAAAAATACTCAGTAGTGAAAGCATTGACAAGCCTAATTATACAAGCTCATCACAATTATGTAGCTTCACTGTAATATTTACAGTTCCTTTTACAGGTAGGAGTATAGCACTATCTAGCAGAATAAAAGGATCTTGCTTCTTTTTTGAACTGCAACTTTTGGAATTCAGTTTCCACTTGAGTACATACTGCACACTAGGATGGCATCTACTTTTACTTTTCGTAGATTCATCTTAACTCTATTATAGTATTAATTCATGTTCCTTTTTAATTAATGGCAAAAATATCCTAGCTAAGAGTCATGTGTGATTAATCTAACTTTTACCAAAAGAGGCTATGTTTATCTGTATGTAGGGCACTGGCACATGGTATGGAACAATATGTTTTATACAGAGAATGGTCCTGTTAAGGTATTCTTCATGGACAGACAATGATAGTGTAATTTTTCAGATATCTATCAGAAGCAATATTCTGGACAAAGTCTTTAAGAGCCTTTGAGTTTATAAATAAACCACCTTAATTCTCACTTTGCCTTACCTATTAATACAGGACAATGGCTAAGTTTATTGTTCCAGAAATATATTTTTGAGCATGCACAGATATGTGTTAGTCTTTGTTGTGTATGTTGTGTAGTAACATAACTGTAAAATAGGTTCAAAGTAAACCAGCTTCAAAATAGGCCAAGAAGCTGCTTGCTCAATCTCTGCCCACCCCCAGTGGGATGCGGAGAGAATCAGAAAAAAAGTAAAACCAATAGGTTGTTATAAAGGCAGTTTAATAAAACAGCAGAGGAAAATAATAATGTACAAGACAAGTGATGCACAATGCAATTGCTCACCACTGACCAATGCCTAGCCCGGCCCTGAGCAGCGATTGCTGTCCCCTGGCCAATTCCCTGCAGTTTTTATACTGAGCATGGGGAGTTTGGGTCAGCTGTCCTGGCTGTGCTCCCTCCCAGCTTTTTGTGCACCTGGCAGAGCATGGGAAGCTGAAAAGTCCTTGTCTAGTCTAAGCACTACTTAGCAACACCTAAACCATCAGTGTGTTATCAACATTCTTCTCATACTAAATCCAAAACACAGCGCTATGCCAGCTACTAGGAAGAAAATGAACTCTATCCCAGCTGAAACCAGGAGAGCTTCTGACATAAACAGAAGAAAGGTTGTTAAGTGTAAAATAAGCTTTCTGCCAATTAATTGGTAACAGGCTGTTTGTAAGGAAGTCCTAGTTTCTAGCATCTGTGAGTCTTTGAAAACTATCACTATCACATCCAATTGAATCCCAGAATGGGCACAGCTTGTTCAGAGATGCTCTTGCCCCTCCCTCCAAAAAAGCTTCCCTCTTACCCCATTATTAATTTCTAGCTACATCAGGTTTTTTCATTCTCTAGTAAGACACATGGCTGAGGCTGATCCTATTCCTTCTCATTTTTGTATCTGCTTCATACTACATAAAAAGGCTGCTCAGAAGCTGTGTCCAGTGTATAAGTGGATAGCTTGATTATTTATTTTTCTCACTTTGGCTACTTAGTGAATTTCAGCTTCCAGTTTCTTGGCGACTATAATCTGGTGTTAGTCATGACCTGTAAAAAGTGTTGAAGGTTTGAGTCATGGCTCCTTTAAGGCACTCTCTATATGTTGTAGTGATAGTGATGTTTAAGCTGAAGTACTGGTATTAAAATTAATTCAAAATTTATTTAGTTAAGTGCAGTATGGTGTGTGTCAACTTTTGTTGCAGGCTTCTCTTCAGGTTTTTGCATCTGAGATTTATTGTGTGTACAGGTCTCCAATATGCCAGTGCTCCTTGACACACTGTAAGGTGCACACTGTCTTGTTGAAGCATGTTCATCGGAATCTGATCATCTTTAATAAAAGAGCTGGAGAATTGTTAGCTTCAGTGGCAAGTCTCAAGTTGTTTGATGCAAATGTAGTATGCACTTAAATCAATTATTAGTATAGCTTATACATACGATTACATGCAAAGTGCAGAAATCTTTGCTGGTCTCATGTTTGTGTTTTTCTTTAGGATAGGAATTATGTGATGGGAAGAGGCTCTGAAAGTAGATAGATTTCATTAATTGAATATTTTTTCAGTCCAGAAGTTCATAAAAAAAATCTAAAGGTAGAAAGGTTACCATTTTGCTGAAAAGATATGCAACCTTCCCATGTAATATCTTTTCCTTCATACATGCCATAAAATATATATATGTGTATGTGCTTGCGTACTTGTATATATCAGGATTAAATGAAATTGCAACATTTTTCTTTTACAGCACAATATAGTTTGTCTTTGGGTGTTGTTACAGTAGGAACTACTGCTTATACTTGGAGTAACAATGTGTTTGTCTTGCAGCTCAGTCGCAAGTATTACTTGTTAATATAACGAGTCAATCTCAGATTCTAGCACATCCTGGTGCTTTAATCAACCAAGTACCACTGTTGTTTAGCTGCAGGGAAGCTACATTCCTCTGTATATTTAGTTCTGACATAATTTGTATGAAATGTTAAGCCTGAAATAAAGGTAGTGTGCCTGTGATTCCCCAGATCACCTCTGGTGCTTCTGGCAATGTTTTTTGCCCTCTGGCTGTCAAGAATCAGGTGTCTGAACTGCTATGATGCAGTCATTAAAACTTATCGCTGTATTAAAATCCTATCAGAACATAACCATCTGTTGTTACTGACTTGCTGCTCTAATGATCAGTTTGTTCCAGCGTGTCCTGTATTGATACTGTAACCTGACAGTATTTCTTTTTCACCTCAAAAGTGTTTTGGGTAAATAATTCTTCAGTATACCCTGAAGCTTTAGAAATTGTGTAGCCTTTCTGCAGAATCTTTACCTTTGAGTCCTTCTTGAGGCCTGTAGTAGGTCAGCAAGCCTCTTAGTCTCATGAGCTTCTTATTATGATGTACTTTATTCACCCTTAGCTGTCTACTCTTCAGAATCTCTCTTAATCATTGGGACATTATATCTCAGTTGCAGTAATATCCATTGTTTTCTTTTGCCTCCTCATGAGATGTTAGACAGCAGTTGCAGTGGTGTTTTCCATTCCATGCCATCTAAAACCTGTAGCCTTTATGACTTGGGCTGAAAGGGAATTGATAAACTTCATTGCTAGCTGTGAATTAAAAGCAATATAAATCAAAGGCAATCATGTGGCCATGGTGCCACTTAAGTTTATTAAATCAGCCTTCTTTACTGAGCACGCCCTTGTTAAGTTTTGTGTGTTAAAGGCATTTTGTCCTTTTTTTTGTGTAGTGCTGACAGAGGGAAGATACATCTCTGGTGTTCAACCTGGCTGTGTATAACTTTTGAATATATTCTGCATCCAAGCTGCTTTTGTTCCAAATGTAGCTGTTGAAAATAGATATGTGAATGACTCCATTGTTGTGAGACAATGCTGTGTGCACTTACCTTTTATTTAAAGGAATCTGAATAGGGATTTTTATGTTAATTTTTAAACACTTAAGAAGATTGATATAATAAATTGCCCGTTGAAGCAAGGGAGAAACTAATTTGACGATCCATTGTGCTATTCAGAGATAGAAAATAAGATGATTTGCAAGCTATGTGAGGATGCAGAGTTCTACTGAGAATTTTATTGGCTGCCTGCCATTCTCTAAATAGCAGGTAATAAAAAGTGGTACTTAGAAACAGTTAGAGGTGAGCTTTCCCCCTGAATTACCATGGCAGTGCCTTTATTAGCAGCAATTTAAGAAGATTTAGGCCAACTGTGACTCATGATTTTGTCTTATAGAAGGTAGCAAAAACCTTGTTCAAGGGATGCCTTCACTATTCAAGCTTCAAGACTTTTACAACACTTCTCTTCATGCTGTAATTCGCTCAGGATTTCCATTACTTCCCTGCATAGCAGGATTCTGTCTCCTGATTTAATCCATTTTGCTCATAGTTTGTGTAACACTGAGGAGATACTAGTATTTCAAATAAACTGATGGACTAATTAGCTCTGTAGGATTGAACATCCTCTTGATCTGTTGTCCACCTCTCCACTTCATTGGAGAAACTGTTAAGCTCTTTCTTCTTGAATTATACTGCTCGGTCACATGGTAAAATCTTGGCAGTGATAGGAGGAAGTTCTGGAATCAGAAAAGTTGTTTCTGTATTACAAATATCTAAATAATTCAGAAGTGTTTCAAGAGGTTTATTCTATTAAATTCCCTCTGGGATAATCTGTTACGTGTGGCTTCCATGGTATATACATTCCTCCCTCCCTTTAGGCATGGAAGGTGAGCATGAGCTCTTAGCTGAAAGTGAAAGACTAGTTAATTCATATAAAGCAGACAGAACATGTTATAAAGTAAAATTATTATCCTATTTCAGCTTGTCCAAGTTGTAAATATGACATTAAATACAAAAGCTGTTACAATTTGGTGTTATGTAAAACAGATTCCTTATTTCATTTGAAATGGGGGCAAGGGGGCTTGTTTGTATTAGGCAAATGATTGGTTCTGAAGTTCAGTTGAACAGCGGCATATTGGCTGTGGGTGAGTGTGTGTATCTCAGTGCCTATGTAGTGATTAATAAACAAGAACAGGTAACGCTATGTGTGTATCCAGATTCCTCTGTTATCAATCCTTAGCTCCCATTGCCCCATCCTCTCTCATGCTCAGTGCTGAGAGGATGATTTTTTGCCTGGTGTTGACTGTCCCCCACAAGATATTCATTATGTTCAGTTCCATTGCAAATCAACTGGGGATGAGCATGGAAAAACCCCATCCATTTTGTGCGCTCTGAGACTGCTCCGTGATGCAGACTAAAGTATGGTGTTAGTTTTTCTTGTCAAAGCTCAATCCTGAACTACAAGTTTGATATAGGCAGAATCATACCATCTAAGTGTCTCCTTTTCCTTTGACACAATGCTTTTGAACAGTACAATTAAAAAAAAAAAAAAGTAAAGTTAGAAAATATATCAATTACTCTTTGAATAAGGCAGTGGAAAAATTTCTGTAAAAATATTTTAACATTTCTCAAGGCTGGTTTTTGTGCACAGTCATTTTGAAGGCAATAATTAATGCACATGTTTATTACAATTCTAGAGAAAAGTAGCAATCACAGCAAAGTACGCAGTGATCTAATTCCTCATGGAAGGACTTGATAACTGAGTCAAGAACCAGCATGGAAATACATAACAATTTAGGAATAAGCTTGAAGCTTTGAAGTAATACTTACAGGAAAAAAATAGTGGAGAGTATAGCTACACAGTCTTTGAAGTAATAGAAGTGCAAGTATGTTTCACAACATTAACAGCTTTTGATTTGTGCAAACAGCTTGTTTCCACTTGGAGTTATACAACAGGTGATTGAATGAGGTTTCCGCTGGTAACATTCAGTAGCAGTGTAAGGGCCAATAATTTTTTTTCTTTACATTTTTATGAGATATTTCAGTATATTATTAACACTAGGAAGTGGACGGAGATGGGGTTCCCCCCCCCCCCCAGTCTCCCCCCCCCAGTTTAGTTCATGCCTGTTTTAGGAAAATGGATGTAGAAATGTTGGGTAATAAATTTTAGCTGAAATAGTTTTTTGATTTGCGCTCTAAAAATAAGAGAGTTGCAGTTCAGAATGTTACTGGAACGTAGTGTTGTTCGTGGCTAAAATGGAAATCAAGGCAGACTCTGATACTTAATCTGCTTTTAGAAAAAAATGCAGTGTTATGAAAATTGTTACAAATAAGTTATTTGGAAACTTAATTAAATTTACAAGATTATGCCCCCAAAATATCTATATATTCTAAATAATTACCTCTTTCTGACAGTTTTACGTATGTCACTTCCATGTTTAAATCAAATGTTGGTTTTGTTACCCTATTTTGGAAAGAAACTGTCTTTGAAAAAAGTAAAAATCCTTCCATATACCACATCTTTGTCAACCTTTTGCAAACAGCTTCTGCCTTTTGTTATTTACCTGCCCTTTTATGGTTGGGGAGGGGAAAGAAAGTTCCTCTAGAATGGTATTTCATGTAAAGTTCAAGGTAGCTGCAATGCCAGGCTTAGAGCAGGTACGTGCAGTGAGTGAGGACATTGATCAGGTGAGAGGGTTAAAACTGAGCCTGTAAAGTTCTGTGACCCGATTTCTGTAAGATTGGGGATAGTCCTCCTGCCAACCTCAAATATAGGGTGGGGGTGTAAATGGCAGGTGGTGTTTGCAATTTTCAATATAAAATTATCTACTTCAATGGTTAAAACCCAGACAAGGTTGTCTTATCATTAGTGTTTCATTGTATTTACCAAAATTTAGAGACTTGAGTGTTTTATAAGATTAATTTTTTTCCTGTTTGAGTGAAAGCACTTTGAGTGGGCTTTGAGTCCCAGTAACTTACTTTCTTAAGGTGTTTCCAGCTGAGGAGTAGTTGTGGGTTAGAGGTCTGTACTTAATATGCTGATCACTTGGAGCCATAAACCTGGAAAAGTAAAAGTCAATGAAGCTGTTGCTTTCCATATTCTTGCACTATTTAGATATAGTTATATTTCACTGGATTCTACATTTTATAGTAATGAGGCACTAGACAGTTAGAGAAAACTCAATATAGAAGTGGAATATATTTTAGTATTGACAGTGCAAGTGAAGTTATGATTGGGAATAATAATCTATAGAGTTAGTCCTAAATCTTAGCATTTGTGGATTCTGAGCATATGGAGAGAAGTCAATGCGATGTGCATCCTTAGGGAGACCTTTACGTACCAAGCCTGGGAAACTAACACAATCATTGCAAACTGGCATTGCTCAGCCCTCATTACCCAGTGAATACACAATGAAAACATCATGGGGAGCACAGTGTCTCTGCAGTTAACACTGATATTTTGAGTTATAAATAGGATGCGGGTGTCTTGTATCACCTTGATTGCTGCTTACTTGCAAATTAAAAATCTAGTTTCTTCTGTATTGGGATTGCACTGTTTTTAACTTTTTTTTTTTGATATTGTAAGGCATTCTGAAGCATTTAATTTACCTTCATTTTGTTTCTGTACTTGAGTTTACATATTGAAGGCCTCCTGAACCATGCTTTTTTGCTGATGTATGTATCCTTGGGAGGATGAATTAGAACACAGGGGAATGGGTAGAACAGTTAGAGATTAATGGTAAATTGTTTGTCATTTGTAATTGCTCTTATGTTTGACCCTGGAAACCAATATATAAGCATCTGTATGTGTAAAGTGGGTATCGTGTTGCAAAGGTTTAAATCTTAAGTGTTAGTGTCTCCGTAAGCCTTACTTGAAGATGCCAGTTATAAGATTTTTATTTTTTTTTTAAGAACTATAAATAAGGGCAGCAGACACAGTGCTTCCATTTAAAAGCATAGCCCAGTATAGCAGTATCTGTGTACTTATATTTTTTCTGATTTAGAAACAATTTTACTCAATATTTTAGCCGTTCTTTTTATTCTTCCATCTAATCATGAAAGAAAACTGATCAGTCTGGTGATGGAAACTGTCAACCAAAAGTAACTTAGTCTTAAGAAAATAAATTAAAATTTAAGTCAGGAGAAACTAAGTGTGAAATAAAATTAGTCTCTCCCAAGATTTTAAAAAAAAAAAAAAAAAAAGCCCTGTACCACTGATGGTAATATGTCAAGTTTACAGAGAGCCCCACCAATAAATTTCAATCAGATCTGAAAACCTCTCCAACAACGAAGAGTTTTCTTCCTGATCTTTACCCCTAGAGTCTTCCTTGAGAAAATACATAAAGGGAATATTAAGCATTAAGATATATCTGGAATCCTGTAGTTGACTGGCAGCATTTATTTTGTAACTGTATTAAGAATAATTGAAAGTCTGTGGGTTTTTTAAGCAAAAAACCTGATGCTGAATCATGAGCTTGCCTAAGGTAAACCACTGATGTTTTCCTTTCCTTTCCTTAGATTTCTTTCTAAATCTGTATTTCCAGTCAATATGCGTGATAACTAATGGCGCTGTGCTGTTGGGGAACAAAGTCCCCCATCCCCTCCAAAGCAAACTGTAATATAAAACTAGAACTGTTCTGGAGTTTGGAAAGTAAATGATAGGAAAGCTTATTCAAAACAGTCAGGCATATGTGGAGAGACACTCTTATTCTTTTGGCTAACAAGATAAAAATTTGAGGTTATGTTTCTGGAGGGAAAGGACAGGAATATAACGGTGAAAAGAGAATTTTTAATAGAACTAAAACTTATCTTTTTAATTTTCTTTCTCAATTCTGCTGTTGACTTTACTGTGAAACCAAAGCAGTTTATTTAGCCTCTTGCCTTTTATTTGAACTATCAGAATAGCAAACGTATGTTTTTTAGTTCTTGGAGTATTGCCGGTAAGAGATCAGCATTTGAACTTTGGCAAATATTGAGATTTTTAGTACAGATGAAACAGCTTGGAATTAATGTCATATGCAGCTTGTGCTTTTGTAGTGATTCTGTATCTAAAATTGAAAGGATACCACTTAACATAAAAAGACTGTGGTACATTGTTCAGAGCAATGGTGAATACAGGTAATGCAAAATTCAAGAACACTGGTCAGCAATAGTATAATAAATATTTGGGCGTCAGAGACATTAACCGGGCTATGCTTGTGTTTTGTTTTGGGGTTTTCTGAGGTGTTAGAAGGAACAGCTGATCTTTTCACTGAAAGCAAAGATGTGTTTTGCCTTTACCCAATAATAGCTTTTCGTATTTTCCAGTTTCTTGAATTACTTTAATCATATGCATTTAATCAGTTATTTAATGAGTCCTAGACATTAATGTTTGTTCTTCTTGATTTCTGATTTTTCTTAAAGGCTCTTCCTATTACCCTTACTTACTGCCTTGTATCCTGCACCTTCAGACTCTTGTTTATTTTTTGTCTTAGTTCATTGCTAAATACAATCTTTATGAAAGGAGTAGCTTTGCCTTTTCTCTCCAGAGAATTTTTCTGGAGGATAGATTTTTGACAGGGAGAAAAAATGGCAAATGTGGAGCCTATTAAACAAGGAAACCCAACTTTACAGCAATACTGATAGAGGTAAAAAAAACAACCAACCAAAAAAAACCTCACCAAAAAAACCCCCAAAACACTCTCATGGGAAATAAACTGAACTTTTGCTTCTTAAATGTGTTTCGTACTAACAGTGGTTCAGGTGAATAATTTTAATCATGCAGGTGACAGTGCAAGAATCATCTCATGTAATGAGCCAGAGAACTCAGCCTTTCTCCAGCCCTCCAGTGGATAACAATTCTGTCCTCTGTTCCCTTCTCTTTATGGTTGCCAGAGCTACTGGGAGGGAATAAATAAAGGGAAGTCATAGAATATTCTGCCATATTTGATAGCCTGCTGAAAGGGAGCTTTTTTGACCATTTTTTACGGCCTTTAAAAGATCGAAATAAATTTAGAGTCTGGCAAATTAGTTGCTTTTTATTGGGGGTGGGGGATGTTGGTCTTTATTAAGAATAATCCTGGAATACTGTGCAACAAGGGATCTTGGTTTGGGTTTTGAAAATGTGTTTTTGAAAATGTTGACACGTGATACTTTCTCCCTTTCTTTCCTCCATTATAGCTAAATGAGGAAGGTCACTTTATAGTGTCCTCTTTGTAGTAGATGATTGTCTCAAAGCTATATCTTTGAGGGTTGTCTGGGGATGTAATAAAATTTTCATCTACTTTGCAATTACTTTGAGGAGATTCCAAGTTATTTTTCTCCCCCTCCCCCGCCCCGTTAATGTACAGAATAAAAGCTTTAATGTTGTCCATTAAGAAAGAATAATCTTCTCAGAGAAGAATGTGTTAAAACTGTCTTGTATCAGTACCAGAGGCCCATTGTAATGGGTTTCTTTTATGCTCAAATAAATAACAGTCCATTAACATTACCAGTGCCATAAATCTCCTTATACTTGTCATGTTGTTCTATTTAGGCTTGTTACTTGATGTGCAATTTTTTTTGGCTATTTATTAAAAACCTGTAATACATATTGTAGTACATATTTTTATTTTATATGTGCACCTCATGGGAAGTTCACCACAGCCATGCATGATCTTTTATCCTATGCCGTGCTAAAGGATATTTTTAAAAAGTGATTCTGTTTATAATTCCAAAGTCTGCATATTTTACAGACTCTGACACATTGAAATAAAAAGTTCTCAAATAAGAATGCTTCAAGCTGGTATTGAGTATGTTGCTTTCAGAGCGGCTTAAACCTTCCCCCAGTGTTGCAGCACCAAAAAAGGACATTCCTGGTGCCAGGGTTGGAATTTACCTAACCCAAATGAAGAACCAGAGTTGCCAAAATGTGAATTAGATTAACATCTGAAATTCAACTCAAGATCTGGTGAGGGGGGCAGAAGAGCACATCAATCTTAAAAATAAAAGAATTTTAAAATGGAAAAATAAATCAAATATTTAAAACTATTACAGGACTTTTGATCACTTTGACCTGCTTGTATTGAAAAAGAGCTTTATTTTAGGCAAGAACAAACTTAAAATGAAGCTAAGCTGAGAGGGATGAGGGAGGGATGCTAACCATTCACAGTTGGACAGTAGAAATATAACAACATTTGAAAAGCAGTAAATGTGGCTGAATAACGTGCATAAAATATATAGCACTGTTAAATTGCAGAATTGTGCTTCCAGTTGCTAGGAAATATAGAATGTATAAAACCAAATTCCAAGTATTCATTAGAGTAGTCTGCAAAAAATGGCTGTTTTGAGGACAGAGCTAAAGTAAATTATGTATTGAGATGCCAAGGAGTGATTTTTGAACTAGCAATGAAAAGTAATCTCTCTTTACGAACTGCTTGAAGTTTCACTGAATTCCATTTGCTTTTGAGGTGCTTATGCATATTTCCTGCATTAGTGTTCAAATACATTTTTTGGTTTTACTTTGATAAATTTCATATCTTGAATATTCTACACTCAGTCATCCAGATTATTACTGTTTTTCTTAATTTCTTCAGAAAATCAGCTCTATGACTCATGCTGTCTCTCCTGGTCAGCTTGTCCATGCACTTGTTCTCTGCAGTGCCTTTTGAATATATGAACTACTTTAAACCAAATTTGACGGAGACTGAAGTTCTCAAAGATACGAAAACTTTTCTAAATATACGTGGCTTAGTAGAGCTGTAAATTATAAGTTATGGCTGTGAAGAGAGTAAGCCTTCCTACGATAAGCTCGTTGCTGGAGAATCCATGTAAATGTCAACTGGGAAAAATTTGCATTTGATTAGGTAGAGGGAAATCCAACTGGAGATAGGAAATCAGATTTCGTGAGTTGTGCTGTGCATGGAATTGCTTGCTGTAACTGTAGATCTTGAGGTTTTGGGGGGAGAAAAGTTGTCAGAAACTTCACTGTTTTCAGTACTTAGTCTCCTGTCTGCTGTGAACTACGTACTTTGTTGGGCTAGCGTAGGTTATGTCTGCATTTCTCACTGATTCTTTAGATGTGAATTGCATGGAATATTGCAACAGCTTTTTGATGGGTAGACTTGGCTGGTGGAATGCTTCTTGCTTGACCGTACATGAGTTTGGGGAAAAGAACCTTATTTGCTCTACACTGATCTGAGACTCAAAAAGATGATAAAAGTATATTTGTTGTCAATTTGCACAGCAAGCAATATTCTGCTGGAACAAGATATGTAAACTTTTATCTTTTTAATACTACTTAAACTGACAGGAGTGATATCCAAATCTGCAAGCCTGTCTAAATGGTAACTGGTGTCAGTAATCACATTTAAGATGACCTCAGAAACCTCCTTAATTAGCTGCTGTATCAGATACAGACTTCATCTTTCAATGTTTATCACTAACTTGTTCTGTTTCCTGAGGAAGAGAGTCCTTATATATTACTTGTGTCAGCTCTTCCTGGTACTCAAGCTGAGCAGAATTTCAACAGTGAATAAAAATAAAATGTTACTCAGCATTAACAATTCCGCTCAAAACAAGCAAATTTTACAAAGCTGTTTTTAATTTACAAAGCTTGTTGTTAATGTACTATTATTCTCATGTTCAGGAAATAGGTCTTTAAAATGGCATATTTCATAGCTGCAGATGTATTTTATAGATACAGATGTAATGTTAGGTAGATATCTAGTAATCAGTGTATTTCAGAGGAAACATTTTAAATTTATGTCTGCCTTTTGTTCTCCTCTTGCATTGGTAGTGCTGGTCTTATTTCATTTTTCTCTTAACAAGCACTAATTCTTGCTTTTCTTCTTATAGTCTTTCATCTTTAAATCCCACAAAAACTTAAAAATAGTTTCTTAAGAGAGTAAAATAATTTTTGCCAGATTTCTATCATACGTTATTTGCACTGCAATAACATGTGGAAAACCCAGATGCAGACTCCATAAGCACGGTACAAATTAAAAATGCGCTGTATCAGTCCTGTATAGATACTTTCAACTTTTATTTGTGTTTTTTTCCCCACCTTATATGACTGCAAACTTTTACTGGGTTTTACATTTCCTTAAGGAAAGAATTTGGAAAAAAATGGAGTTTTGGGGGAAACAAAAAAAAAAAAAATGGGGAAAAAGGTCTGAAAAAGGTATTCTCGTCACATTCAAATGCTGGGGAGATGAAGGGAGTTGTTAGTGAAGAGTGGTACTTAGCTAGGTTACATCATTTCTATGCTGTTCTCAGAGAACTAAGGCTATTGATGTAGTAGGTAGTTTTCTGGGAAACAGGTAAAAAGTGATAACTCTGTTTCAGGCTACTGTATTCACCCTTATTTTTTTATTTTTTCCTTCTCCCTTTCAAAACTGTTTGACAGATGCTGAGGTTAATGAATTTTAATTTTAATTTGGCCTTTTCCTTGGGTTGCTGACAGTTACTTCTACACCATGGGGACCTTTCTTTTCCAACTCACTTCATGTTTCAGTAAGAAGTGGAGCATCTGATGGAAACTTCTTCATCGATAAGTGAACTCAACTGGAACGCAGACAAACACTTGTCAGAACTGGCTCCCTGAATCCCAGTCTGTGTTTTACTATGGCATGAGAGATTAGATTCGTTAACCTCTCATTAGAAACCTATCAATGCTAAAATCCCACAGTATGCTAGATTCAACCCATTAGAAATCTCCAAAGGCCAGCTAATGTAAAAGAATTAACATTTTTTTATTCCAGAAGTTAATAGTCAATTCCTCATTTGACTCCATTCCATTTAATTGATATACTAACTTGTTAGGTGCTTTTTCCTTTAGAACTAGCAGAGATTTTATTAATCCAGACAGAAAGGTTTGATAAAAAACCTTTTACCATAGTGGAAATACAAGCACTTGCAGTATAAAAATGTTTATTTCATTATTACATTTTCTAAATATGTGTATAGAGAGTATTGCATGTATAGAATATGGTATATATTTTACCTCCAAATATAGTAACACTTGCAAGAGTTATCTCTGTGCCAGTGATATCTTAGAACTTGCTATTTATAGAAGGATATTAAATCCTATTTGAGCAGATCCAAATGCATCCCGATAGTAAAGCACTGTGTTTAATTCCAGGTAGAGTTCAGAGTATGAGGTGGAATTAAACATCTTTTCCACTGTTTTTTGACCTAAAGAGCTTTCTTCTCTAATGAGAATAAGCACTGCAAAATAATTTGAGTAAGATGGAATTCATTCTGCATCAGTCATATTACATAGCTTCTGCTCAAGCTTGATGCGAATGCCAGTTAAAATCCATAAAACAAGTAGCAAATGACCCATTACTAGCATTACATTTTTGTATGTATTCATCTGCTACTGTGAGCAAAAAAAGAAATTTCCATTTTGTGTGTTTATTACAAGAAGCGTGAAATAATGCTTTTGAATCACTTAATGTCATTGCTTGAAATGGAAAACAGTATTTTCAAAGACATTGCACTATGTTATGCAGAGCTATGCTTATCAGCCACCATTATTGGGATATTTGGCTGCTATTTCAAAGTTGTAAGAGTTGAACACAGGGTCATTAGTAGGGAAATGAGAAAGAGTTAGACTGATGGAATCATGCTCTGCCCTTCCTGAGACAGAAACAGCCACCAGAAAAAACACAAGATCAAGGGGATCCTGTATTCTTCCCCTGCCAGGCAGAAGGCAGTAGCTTAAAGGGAAAAAGTGAATGGAGGCAAGTCCATGCTTGGGGTGGCAGGCAAGCCCCCTTCTTGCCCACCTTGCCTTCCTAGGTGCCTTTGTACAACAGTATTATGCTCTGGATGTGGAAGGTAAGTCAATGGATGCTGTGGATGATGGTCCATCTACACCAGAGGTGTTGCCAAGGCCAGAAATGACTGCCCCCTTATCATTGCCACCTCCACAAGGAAGAAAAGATGGGTTATAATGGTAGGTGACACGCTTCTGAGGGAAACAGTGGGTCCAATATGCCAGACAGACTTTCCTCTTAGGGAAGTTTGCTGCCTCCCTGGGGCTCGGGTTAAGGACATCACTAAGAAACTTCCTAGCCTGGCACAGCCCTCAGTCTATATTTCTGACCTTTCCAGTTAAATTAAAAAATGAAACTTCTAACAGATGTTATCTTTGAAAGAGGGCAAAGAAATGTAGGTCAATGTAGACTTCTGAAGTTTTGACTAAGGTGATTAAACACTAATGATTGTAATTATTTTCATTCCCACCTTTTGATAAACAGTTATATTTTTACTCATCCATGGGCACTGTTTTCTTCCCTGGTTTTCTAGGGAAATGTGACATCTTCACCATAAATTTGTCTGAAGACAGCCTTTTATTTTTGTTTATGTATTCAGATAGAGCTTTTCATGACTCTGAGTGCCTCATGTTCATTAGATCTGTGAATACTGTTAGGAGAATCAGGTGTTATTGGGTTTGACTTGTTTTGTATGCTGGTAATGCTTAACTTCCTTCCCTGTGATGGGCAGCCCTGAGACAGCTGAGAGTCTTGGCATGTTTTCTTGAGGTTATAGAGTGGATGGGAGCAAACAAACAGGCACTGAATGTAGAAGAGGGTGAAGTAAAGACAACAAAAGGGAGTGATATGAGATTATGTCAGTACTTCAGTATCCATTAATAGAGTTTATGGAATGCTATTTACCAAGCATTGGTACAGCTGATGGCACACTTGGAACTTTCTAGTGTGTTGCATCAGTGTATGTCAGTAAGTCTTGGCCACTGGTGCCTGGTCCCAGAGGTTGCGCTGATCTCCTTCTGGTTGTCAGTCTTGCAGTTACGTGTTTTAGTCATGTCAGAACAAGACCCCTGCAGTCTGCTCTGAGGAAGTTTTATCTTCAGTCACTGGAACAACATAGAACGTATATTTTGGTGAGATTACCAAGTAGGGTGTATCTTTTGAAGGGCAAGATTGAATCAACCATCTGAATGGAAAGCATAAAAGTAGTGGATTTATGGAAGTGTTTTCCACAGGAATTACACGTATCAGCATCATTAGAAAAATAGGTTTTTAAAATACAAAAGGATAGCCACCAAGAATAAACTGTGACCTTTCATTTGCTGGACTTGTTTGAAAGAGCTATGTTACAAGTAATAATTTCATTTGTATTTGGATTTTTTTTCTTCTTTTAGAAAGCATCTGATAGATTGCCTCAAAAGATTAATAAAGAAACATAGTGGTAGAGAAGTTAAACTGTCCTTGTTATGTATAATGGCAGTCACTGAGGTAAGAACAAAATGACCAATGCATGGAATAAGAAGTTATCAGCAGTGTGATTTCTTTAAAATAGTTTTTTAAAAAATGCTTGAGTGATTCCAGTGTCACACTCAGTAGAAATGTTTTAAATATGTCTTCCACTTGCACACTGTTGTCAGTATAATTTTAAGTTTTTGTTGTCAATTTAAATTCATGTTTTATTTTGAAGAGGTGGATGTTAGAGTATTGGAAGTTTGGGTCATGTTTAGAGTTAAGATATTAGAGAAGCTTTCTTCAAAGAAAATGCAGGGCAGGAATTCTGTTTGTTTCACAGATTTTGTCAAGCAACACAAGGTTGATTGCTGCAACAGAAAGTTGCACCTGTCTCAACAGAGCAAAGTATGAAAATGTATCTCAGTTGCTTTGGTTGTTGAGACACGTTTGGCTTCTATTGTGCACAACCTAAAGAATATTTTGTTCAGTTGTTCGGAGTTTGTAGTGGTTTCTTTTTTGTGAGTGGGCTTGGGGTTTTTTTTTGGTTTTTTTTTTTTTCGGTAACTTTACTACTGTTCTTTACAACAAGCCAGGAAGCTTTTTGCTAGAATATTAAACTGAAGAGCAGCTGTTTGGTAGAACAGCTATAAGGGAACAGCTCTCTTCTGTCTGCTGGTGGTTCTTAGTTGTGTGTATACTTTTCCGTATGCGGAATTCCTGACCTGGATGACTTGAAATTCACCTGTGAGATCTGCCTTTGTACACCCAAGTGGAACTACCATAAGATTTGTGATGAGTTGTAATTCAAGACATTTTTGCGTTCTCTGGCCCTAAATACCAGAAGTAATGTAGCATATTGCTTAAAAATAATGACATGTAAAAATCATACTTCTCCACACTATAATAATACTTGTCCACTTTTATGCGCAAATAGAAACTTTGGTTCAATTTGTAACTTTCTAGGCAATGCAGTTTACCAGGAGCTTCTATCAGACCTGAAAAGCAAAGCTGCTTTCCACTCACACAGAGTATCCTGTTGGCATTATGTGGGCAGTGTTTTTTCCCAGGTTATGATTATGTATATTATTCTGAATGTGTTCATTTGCAGAGATGTGCTGCACTTCATAGTGATATTTTGTAAAGCTCCTTGAGGTTTGATGACATTATTGCTAATATGGTTTTAAGGACATTGTTTCAAAAGTCTTTAACTGTAAACACCTGCTGGTACTCTACTTGTATTTTTGGCACTGAAGAGATACTTTTGAAGCTGATGGGCTTCTCTGTTGGGTCTTAGGGGTTTAGGTTTTTTGGTTTTCGTATGAAACAAACCAGTGTACCACTGATTAATACGTAACTTGTTTCATAAATTGCTGTGGGTATTTTCACAAGGGGCAGTGTCTGCTAGTGATACACTTGAAAAATGCAGTAAATGTTTGGGTTGCTTAATGCATTCTGTTAACCAAAAAAAAAAAAAAAAAAAAAAACAACAACAAAAAAACAAACACCAAAAAACCAGTTTTCTACTGTATCATCTTCAGGGGGTAAGGTCTTGATTACACACTGTACGTTTTGTTAAGAGGCCAGTTGAAAATGAAAGCAGGTTGTTCCTGACCTCTTTGCTCAGTCACAGTTCAGCTTTAATTTTATATTCTTTCACCTCCACATAGCTTGAACTCCTGGATGTAGCACTGATGGCAACACGCGCTGATTAAATATGCCACCTAATTTTGTTTCTCCTTCTAGCACCTCATCCTTTTAGTGGCATTTTGCAGCTAGGAAGGTTCTTTAACTGATGAGTGATAGTGAAACAATGAGCAGTGTAATTTGGTGAAAGTATAGGTTGCTGATCGTACATTGTATCTGCTGTTACTGATTTCCATGAGAACTGTGTCTGCTTTACATGCATGTGAGTGGGCGTCATGACCCCCTTATATAACAATTATTTTGAAAGGTTTGAGAAAGAAGAGTTGTCCTCTGGAAATATCTTTTTAGTTTAAACAATTGCCAGATCAATGTTTTCTTTATATACCTGCTCTCATTAATATTAGGCAAGCCTAGAACATGTTGATGTTAAGAGGTATGATGTTTAAGTTAGTTGCACAGAACACTTTAAGTCACTGTATGACTAATCCATACTAGTGAAGCTATATATGATATTGAACATAGGGAACTCTTAATCTTAGGAAAAGAGGCTTCCTAAGGGAAACTTGAGGATACTTGACATTATACCTGAAATAACAGTAAGCACTTTCTTAAAGATGACTTTTTCAGGACTTGTGCATTAGCTGCTTTTGTGTTTCCATTTTGGGTCTTACTCAGTGATTCTGCTAAACTTAATTTGCTTCCTTCACCTGCAGGAGAACTTGCCTTTAAAGCGAGTGCTGGGTAATCTACTTGTGTACAAACGGTGATTGCTTAGCAGGTCACTGCAATGGTTTTTGCCTAGCTGAAAGTTCAAAACTACTTCCTAGTTGTTCACTGTCCTTTAGATCTTTCCAGCTTTGGCAAAATCATTCTTGCAACTTTGGAGCTTTAAGACATCCAGTATTTCCATCAGAGATGTTTGCTAGGTGTTTGATTTATAACCTGGCAATTGTTGCTAATTCAATGGTTCTATATAGCTTATGAACAGGTTTTTTACCAAGTCAAATTCACGTATGCATACAGTAACTATCTCAGTAATCAGGTCACATGCAGTGTTTATAAATGGATGCGGATCAGCTGTATGTCCTTTACAGCTGCTAACCAGCAAATACATTATTGTGTATTTTTAGAGCTAAGGCAAGTCTAATCATCCAGTGGCTGCCTACAATCTCATTTTCAATTACTTTTACATTCAATACTCATTCTTCATAATAGAAGCTTATGTAAGCTTTTTATTTTTGTCTCGTTCTAGCTGTGGCATATGAATAACTTTTAATACTCCCTAATAGCAGTGAAATTACAAATACACACTTCAGGGCATTTTCTTATTGAGATTTGCTAATGTCTACAATTCATAAAGACCTCAGTGGTCAAACTGGCTGTTCCCCTCCTGTACAGTGAATTGATATTCAGAAGCTTGTAGCTAATTACACCGGATAATAAGTATACTGCCTTTAAGAGTGGCTATTAGCAGAGAGTATATTTGGCATTTTATGTATTCTTTCAAGATGATGCAATTTTGAAGTGGTATCCAGGGAAAGGTGGATCAACATTTCTTAAATGATGTTATGCAGATTGTCCTTGAGTGGTGCCAAAGAGCCAGTGCTAGACGGAAGGGTATAATCATTGTGGTGGACCAACAGAAGCATAATTGTCTCACATCAAGAGAGTATTTCAAGATCCAAGAGATATTATTAAGGCATAATATTTTGACTTCTGTGAAATGCGAATCAGCTTGCCTTCAGTTAATGTGGTTTACAGAAGACAGCAAGTTCTTGTATCTGAATCACCATCTTGAATAACACTGGCCACAAAATTTTATGAAAACTTTGTATGTGTTAGGACATTTTGACTTTCATTTTTCACGTGTCTAAGATGCTTGTTAAGCATTCAAAGTGTTTTACATGGTCACACAGTGTTTACACAGTGTTTTTTGTAAGTTAACCTTTGTAACTTAATGTATTCATAAAAAGACCCAGGAGACAATTACCAATTGCTTTATGATCTAAGGGTTATGCTTACCACCTACAAAGAATTCATGTGTACTACATAGCTGTAGTTGGTGTGATCTGTCAGTATTCTCAGTGCCCTCTTGGCTGCCTTGGCAACGATTGCGCGATTGTGCAATGCACTGATGCTTGACTACTTTTCACCAGCACCCCCATCTCTTCTGCTTCTGGGTGGTTTATTTTTCAATCACAGGCTTTAAATGCCATTTTTCTTTTCCCCCCCCCCCCCCTTTCAAATTTCATAGATACAATGAAAGATAAAGATGTAGCAGTCATCTTGGGGCTGAGGACAAGTGGCAGAACATGTATGCCTAGGATTTAAAATAGATTCTTAATTAGCCTTCCTCCCTGAGGAAATACAAGTTGGGTATGGGAATGCTGAATGATGGAATGATATGTACTCTATTAACCATGCATGAGTGTGCTGTACTGATGATGGTGAAGCATAATGCTGAAGGGCTGAGGAAAAGGACAGAAGTATATGCCATTGTTTACAGCCATTCTTAAAAGTGGACTGCTCCACATATAATTTGAACTGTTACAGTGCTCAGTTGCAGCATCAGTGCAGGGTAGTGCATGCAGCTTCCTTCTTTCTTTTTTTTTTTTTTAATACTTCCATTGGAGTGCTATGACATTGTTATATTTCAGCTATGTGCAGAGATTTTTGTAGTCTGAGGTCAAGTAAGCATTCCACTATCTCTAGTTCTGTGAGCTATTGCGAGAGACAGACACAGTCCCTCTTATTAAACAGAAGACAGTTAAATTCTTCACGATGTTTCTTCAGCAAATGTAACTTTTTCTATCATACAGGTTTCCTGTACAACATTGTTCTTGTCCATCTTCCTGTGTACCAAATACTGTTATAATCAATGAGTCTCAACAAGCAAAGAATATGGGGAAGGACACCTCATATCTGGTAACATAAGAAATATAAGCTCAGGGAGGGTGTGTTTCATGAGTCACAATCCACTCTTACTTTATTAACCCAAGCTGGCTGTTGTGAACACTCTTTTTTTTTCTTTTTTTTTCTTTTAAACAGAAGTTCCTTAATTTTTTTTCCCATGCTGCTGGTGGCAAAGTTTAGTTGTTGTTTTTTCTTAATGGAAAATTGCTTCATAAAATGACTGATTTCCTTGAAAAAAGATATTCTTGAATTGTTTATTATGTATGTATGAGATGAGAACTTTGTGTATATGCTGTACCTGAAATATTGCATACTATCAGTGCAAAGACAGAATTTGTAAAAGAGGTGAGTTGAATGCTGTAATAGCAAATGTCTATTTCAGATATGACTGGGACACTTCAGGTGCTGCATACATTTTTATGATAATATATGTAATTTTGCCAGGTAGTACAGTGGGTTGTTTAACTGTTCTGTGATACTTCAGTGTGCTTATTTTAGAATTCACGTGAGTGCCCCCATTCTTGTGTCACTTAAAAATATTTAATGAAATGAACCATCTTGCACCAATTAGATACTATTGTATAGAAAATATGCTTGCATAGCAGTCTGCTAGATTATAAAAATGTAAGCCATTAGTTTGCAAATCTATTGAGGGAAGCATCTTCTAGACTTCAGTGTAACACATCAACCTTTTGATTTTAACAGTTCACCATCTTGTTCTCCATACAGGAGCCCAAAAATAAGGGGATGGGGCAGGAATAACTTAATTGCTTTTCTCCTTAGTTGCCATTGAAAAAGTCTGTATGAAGCTATGAGTGAAATACATTTTATTAATTATTTAGGATTAATTCGGTTTTCAGTTTAAAGATGTCTATTATTCTGAGCTGGTTTAATGAAACTGGTCAGGGTGAACCTTTGTATACATTTGACTTCACATGTGGGAGTCTGTCTTACTGCTTTACATTAATTGCCTCATCCTTGTGTGCCAAAAATACCATATTCATTGGAAGAGGTATCCATTTCACTGGGAACATGTGCACTGAGCTGGGACAGTCAACTGGCCTAGCGGAGCCAGTACCATCCTTTACAGCTGTCATGGAACAGTAGAAAATTTTCCCTGAAGTGTGTATCCAGTGGGAGATTTTTCCTTATTTGTGTGCAAATGAATGGTCAAAAAAGGAAAGCTTGGCTGGCAAGTAAAATAATTCCCAGATAGTAGTGCTTTAAGTGACAAGGGGGAAAAGGATGTTTATTAAGAACTCGTGTGCTGAGTTTGTCTGCTTTCTGGGATTTAGAAGATAAATCCTATGGAACAATGCATAAAGGGTTGAACTTGAGCACTTTACGTGGAACAGGCAGCTATGCAGTATTGCTGAGTAGAAAATAAGATACTTACTCTACTTTTACAGATTTTGATGTCTGCTTTTTCAAAAAGCCTAAGGGGCTGCAGTACCGTCACATTGAGTGTATGCACGTATTTATATATATTCTATCAACATCATTTCTGTGCTTATATTAGAAATATGTATTGCTTGCCCTTACTTTAAGGACTTTACTGATTAGCAGTTTAATGAATTCAGTGGGGAACTGGACTCTGCTCATGATTCTCTTACTGACTTGTGTCGCTTTTGGCAAATTGTCTAATATTTGCATTTCCAGTATTTGAAAAATGTTGGTACTTATTCTTGTATAATACTTCTGGGGGAAGCTAGCTTTAGAGTGAAAAATTGCTGGATAAATTCATGTTTATTTCTATATATTAAACCCATCAGTCTAGGTTTTCTTCCATATTTAATTCCTCAGGCAGATGCTCAATTCAATAATATCTTCTTTCTGGTACAGTTCCTGAGATTATTTTCAGGGGACTGATGGTGGTGTTGAGAGTAGAAAGGAGGTATAAGGCAGGGAATTGCATTTTCTTTTTTTTTTTCCACATACTCATACTTTGCCCCCCAGTAGCAGAAATTAGCTCCAAATACAGTGGTACTTCTGTTTTATAGTAGAATGTCCAGACAGGCATGTGGCAATGGAAAGAAAAGGTGATGTGTTATGACTCCAGAAACACACTTGGAAATGTATTGGCTTGAAAATGACTTAAATGGGTATAGTTGGAATAATGTCCTACAACTTTGAATCTATAATAAAAAGTGTGGGATGACTGCTTTTCTACAAATTCCACATGTGCTAGCAGCAGCTGTCTGCAGGCTTGCCAGGCTCTGCATTCTTATGAATGGGGTCTGATATAATGAAGTATTTACAGTAATGCAAACACACAAGGCACGGTGCAGTTCAGGATTTAGACTTTTATGTTTGTGTGTACATGTAAGTGCCCGCATGTGATCTCTCTGCCTAAAATACAATTTTAGTAAGTGAAGCCTAGAGGTATGCAGCCACTGGAGGACTCCTACCCTGCAGGAGGGGACCCATCTTGGTTGAGATAACTGATGAGGATGGGGTCATGCTGACCACTCGGCATATAAAATTACTTTAACCTAGGTCTGGCAGCAAGGTTGAGACTCCAGTGCTTCTTCTAATGTGGTTTTGATGCTGTCTTCCTTAAGGTTGTGTCTCTGCACGTAAATTCTGTCTATTGGTGGCTGTTCCTCCAGGGTTGTTTTTTTTTAAGGATATTGGCCAAAATAATTCAAAAAGTTTACCTAGATTAAGCAATTAATCTGTCTATATTTCATTCAGGTTTTTGTTACTGCACATTTTGATGCCTTTTGATAAGAGGGCATTTTTGATCTGTCTTTCTGCAAAAAATAAAACTGTACATGGCAGATACAGATAGCAGGGGTCACCTCAACTAGCAAAACAAATTGTCAAATTTCTCTCAGTCAACTGTTTCCATCAAAACCGGCAACTCTTTCAAAGAAAAGATTGCATTGTTGCAGTCTCTCTGGGTTGTGGGTTTTTTTTAGTACACAAATCTCATTGCATTCAGATAATAAAAATGCTGTAACAGTTTTTGCATTTCATTGCCTAATTAACAGCAATAAAGGCCACACTAAATCAGGATGAATCTGTAATTTCAGCACTAATCACACAAGTGTGAGTGTCAGCATCATAATGAGATGCACAAATCTGGAGGTAATGAGGCTGTGGCTGTCTGGAAAATTAGAGCAAGTGCTGGCACAAATTGTACAGCAAGGTTTATTCCCATTTTATTAATTATATGCTTGCACAGGGAATTGCAACCAACTCAAATTACTTTAATTTGTGAAATTCATGCTCCAGCTATGCACTTGACATCTGAGCATGAAGTTGGGTTCCCCATTCCTTCCTCAGTGCAAAACACAAACCCTCAATGCCCTGAAATGTTTGTTTAGATGTGAAGACTTTGACGTTCTAGCGTGCGAGGATACTGCAAAGCTGGTGGCAGCACTGTTGCACAATGATCATTTAGTGGTGATGGTAGTGTCCTGCTGTGTAGGATGTCAAGGCTTTCTAAGTTGGAAAGGGGTTTCAGTAGTGCCGAAGTTAAGAGTATGATAAATAAAAACTTTTGGGGCACAGACAATGACGGGCATAATGCAGTTTCATTTCTTATCCAGTGTACTAAGCCTTTTTGATTGATGAACTGAAAAATACCAGCTTGACTGTTTTTGGTTAAGCAAAAGTATGGTTTTGCATTCAAACAAAAACTTTGTCCGTGCTGCAGGCTAAAAAAATACTGATTCAAAGTTGCTGCTTAATATGAGGTTGGTTGGCTTTATGAACAGATCACGCAAGTTCATCTGTGGTTTAGATCAAGGTGATTAAATGATTTGTGTTGATTCTATCCCAAGGCTGTATAATAAACTTCTCAGTAATTTGGAGGTTCATATAGTGGCTGAATTAACATTTTGGAACATACATGCACTTTACATTGATAGCCAAGGATGAAAGTGATCTTTCTCACACTGTAATCTTTTATAATTAGTTAATATTCAGCACCCAAATACTATGCCTTAAACTTTCGTTCTAAATGCTACTTGACTGGTACATGGAGAATTTTCTGTACCATGCTCACAAAATCACTATTCATTGTATCTATAATCAGGTTTTATATTGCATTAATGTTTCTAACCAAATAGCTTATACCAAATCTACTATCATCCCCAAAAGGATTGTTCACAAGGGGTTGAATGAATTATATGTCCTGGGCTCTGTTTGTCATGATGTTGAGAAGTTGTAAAGGTGCCAGTGAGGTTAATGATTATCTTCAGTAGCATGATAAGCATTTTACAGGAAGAATGCTGACAGTCCCACAGCGGGTAACAATTTATTCTCTTTTGCTAGATAAATGTTGGTACTAGCAAGTAACTTCTTGAATCAGGAGTTAATAGATAAAAAAGTTATTCCAAACCCCATAGATTCTGCCTCTTTTCTAGTCATTGAATGCCGTGTTACTTTTTGTACCAAGCAACAGTGCTATATTCATTATATTTGAGAGCGAGCTACTACTTCCAGTTTCAGAGCTGCTGCGTGTTACCTTATAACGGGTCCAGTTCTGGTAAAAGAGTGTATGAACAGCCATCTTGTGCATGAAACAGCTATATATTGGTTTAGATGAGAACTATCTTTTAGTCAATCACAAAAAAACCTTGATGCGTTTGATTGTATCTTTGCTTCATACTGCCTTGTGGTTTTGCTCATGTTTCCAATCTTCTTAGGTCTTTTAGTTCTTTGCATTGAAGGAAAACAGTAGCCTTTTGAAACCTACAAAAAGTTGCTTCTCCATCTTAATCTTCTTAATCATCCCAGCTGGACTTACCCGGTACTCTGCAGATAGTCTCTGTCATTAACTAACATGTGGGGTTTATCAAGGTACAACTGAAAACATACTAATGATTGCCAGCATAGACCCAGTAGTCACATCTTCATCTGGTATTAACAGATGGTATTAGAAGAGGTTCAGTATGGTCTTTCATAAGACTTGCCGACTGCTACTTTAGAAGAAAATTTTCTCTGCTTAGTTTCCTATTTGGCAAAACTTGCTTTTGTGAAATTTGACTTAAAAGTTGAAGTTTAACAAAACCATGATTCTGACACATGCCATAAGGCTGGCTGTTCTGTCTCAAGATGCCATCTGTCAGGATCCTTGTTTTTAGGTTTCTGTTCCTTGGTAGAAGATTCTGGAAATCACAAAGCTCTGAGGGTTTTTGCCTCAGAGCAGGTGGTAGACTGCAGCATAACCCACCCAGTCAGTGGCTGCGTGCTCTGCTCTGAGCTCATCCATAGGCTTTAGATACATAGCAGGAATGTCCTCTTGCCTCTCTCTTAGAAGAATAGCTTTCAATGGGAGTTGTCTTCTCAATTTTTGTTCTCCTTCAGATATCCCCACAAAGCAATTAGATTTTTTTTTTAATTTAGCCTTGTCATATAGCTGTATACCTTCTCTGACCTTTTCTTTGGCTTTGAATGCTCTGTTGACTATCATATTGCTTTGGAATCTATTATTTGCATCTCAGTACTGATGTGCTATAGTCAAGAGCTGAGACTCATAGTTTTTTTTAAAGCTTTGCTTATCTGCAAATATCCAGGAGACTTATGAGGCTTGTAAACAAAGCTCAAGGGGAAAGAAAACTTCAGGATCTGTTTTATCTTAATATTTATTTTGTATACTGATTTAAATTCTCTTATGCAACATTATTTTTTCAGTTATTTTGGTTGGATAGAACAGAGGATGCTGATTGGCTGGAATATCCCAAAAGCTGTCAAAAAGTGCCCCATGAGATGGGTACCATGCATGGAATGAATTACATCTAGCTGTTTATCTCAGACATTGAACTGAGATCCAGGAATGTGAATTCTCTGAAATCTCAGAGAGGCAGAACTGTAGACAATATTCCCTTCTTAGGTGCTGATACACTGTGCCTATGCAGAATTAGGATTTTAAGGATCTTCATAAATTTGTATGCTGCACTGGTGGAATTCTAGGAAATTACTGGAAAACAAGTGAGAGTATAATAGGGCCTGGAGTAGAAGAAGCAGCTTAGCACTGACAAGTGAATCTGTTTTTTTTTTTTTGTCTACAACTTACAGGTGGCAGTGCTAGTCATGTATCTAATTACATCTTTTCTTCCTCTTCCTGTGCCCTTCTATGTCAGTAGGTTTAAAAGATGCCTTTTTGAAGGGTAGGAAATATTGGAACACTATTGAAAATTGAATACTTACATTTATTGGTAGAGATGATCTAAAGCAATATATGTCAGATTCTAAAGCAGTAATATGAATGGCAGTTTTCCTAGTTTTTTATGACTTGATAAGGTCATACTAGTTTTGAAAGACCTCAGGCTTTTGTACCATAAACTATTATTCTGAAATGTGATTATCCTGTTGAACTGTGGTTAAAATTCTTTGTTACTTCATTCATTATTCAGAAGACTGTAGCCTTAATAGTAGCTTAAGATACATGTCATGTATTTGTAATGCACTAATTCACTTTGAGCATTGATCAACACTTAATGTATGATTAGCAAGCAGATTTAACAATCTGCTAGGACGGTACTCTGTTGCATAACTATTACGCTCATATCTCTTGAAATCCAGGGCAGAGAGAGGCCACAAGAGAAAGATCGTCGTAACTGTTCTTGTGGTTCAACAAGCAAAGACAATGTGTTGCTGGATTTCAGAGTTTAATATTTGTGTGTGTATTAATATCAAGTTGGTACTGGAAGGCAAAGTAAAATGGAATATGCTATGTATAACACTGGCTTTAGAATTTGAATGTCAGGAATGCTTACCCTTTGGCAACAGGAAAATTGGAAGATCTAAAGGGACTTGTTGCTAGAAACACCCCCTTCCCTTCATTCAGCTTGCACACTTATAAATAAAGAAATCACAGGCATAACAAGCTGTTCTCAGTTGTTGCGCTACTGCTCTTCACTCAAAACCTGTACTTTGTTAGTGTAGGTTTGAAACCCTGAAATATATTCAGTATTCAACAGATTCTAACAAGCAAAATCTTGATGATATTCCTTACATTATATTGACTTTCTGGGTTGCCCTGAGAACATTGGAAGATTAGCGAAACACTGGCAGGGGTTGCTTAGAGAGGTGGTGGAGGCTCCATCCCTGGAAACATTCCAGGCCAGGCTGGACAGGGCTGTGAGCAACCTGATGTGGTTAGCGGTGTCCCTGCTCACTGCAGGGGGGTTGGACTGGGTGACCTCTAGGGGTCCCTTCCAACCCAAACCATTCTATGATTCTATGATCTCATACAGACCTCTGCAGTACAGCATGGCAGTCAGCTGTTCATATGCAACAGTTAAAAGCTGTTTTAGTGAGCAAAACCACACTCTTGATGTGGTTAAACACAATTTTCATATTACAAGCAATTAGAATAAGTTGTTTATGGAAAAAAAATGAAAAGTTTCTGCAAATTAAACATGGTAATTTTATCTCTTGAAACAGAATTCAAATAAAATGACATCCTATCTAATACTAATTTTGAAATATCACGGTTCTTAGCATTCTAAATGGCCAAATGTTTGGTTGCTACATGTTTTTCAGTGCAAATACTTGCTTAGCCATGTGAGATTGTGAAACAGCTGCAATAAAGGCTTGAACAAAGATGCTGTACTAATCCCTAGTCATCCCATCAGAGCACTGACTTTCTGAGGTCACTACTTACCAAACCAAGACACTTGAAAGACTTATTTTATCATTTTCCACATTTTAAAAAGATTCTTCTGACTGCATCTGTAACCTAATCTAGTATTTCTCATAGGAACTGTTAAGAGGTAAAAACCGCTGAATTATCAGAGTACAAAACTGCAATACAAGTCTCCTGTAAAAGGAATATCAGACAGGCAGTGTTCAGGAGTAGATGCTACTGTATATATGGGAAGAATCACAAGCATCACTGACAGCAGCAGCTGTAGCAATTAGCCAATTAAACAGTTTTTATTGATGATCTGTGATAGCTAATAAACTTTTAACAAGCTATAAAACACCCCATGGATCAATCTTGCTATTAACAGTCTGGATCATAACCAATATTTACTAATTCTAAATAACATTATTGTTTGGAAATGGAAGGAGTAAGTGGACTGTATGCCAAATGTAAGAGTGGAGACATTCTAAATAAATTCTGGTAGTTTAGGGAATATTTATAATTTACTTCAGCAGGTAAAGCAATCTCATTGAAAAGCAGGGTTTGGGGGCATCTTTTTAGCTTTCCGTGTCATTAAGCCAAAGAATTCCAGCCATGGAATTACAGCACAATCACAGAAAAGCTGGTAAAGAAAACCAGGCAAGTTTCAAGAGATTTCTATAGTTCCATACGACACAAAACCATCTTTAGGGGAAACATTGTTCAAAAGCACAGGGCTTAAGAAGCTTTTGTAACTACTTGCTGGTACTACATTTTTTGTGATTGGCTGAATGTTATTTTTCCCAACTAAAATGGTTATTTAATGTTACACGCTAGCATTTTAATTTTTAAGCATAAATAAGTAGGAGACCAACAGGGAGATATTTAAGGATTAAGAAATTGTAGAAAGCAAAATGTTGGCATATAAGATATTGCTTAAAGTTTAAAAATACTGTACATTGTAAAAATACTGTACATTGTAAAGAACTCAAGAAGTATTTAATCAGTCTTACTGTTACAGGCTAAATTCACTGGGATTCCTAGAAGTTCAAGTGGGTGACTGATGTAAGATGTAACTGAGAATTCTTGGGGGGTTCTTGCCAAATTTCCAAGCAGTATTAACATTAATAGTTTGTATTTTTTGTTTTCTGATGTCACATTTACTTGTGGTTAGTCCAGCACTGTTATTTCAGTGATACAATTACTGAGATGTCAGTTCAGCTGAAAATTCAGATTGTTTTTCAGGGAAACTGCTGTGATCCATGTGTGTCTGTCCAATTATGCACTTAAAGGCAGAAAATAATTTTGATTAATTTACGTTCACTTTTTAGCTCTACACATGAAAAGCACTTACCTCAATGTAACGTAAACCCCATACATTAAGAGTTAAATACATTAAATTCTGCACAAAAATGTAGGCTTGATATGTAATGCATGATGCCTTTAATATAGAGTTGTTTCATGTCCTAGAGGGTTTTTCTTTATCTTCCTCATCGGTACAGTATTCTAGTGGAAATTTTCTGCACCTAAAGTAACTGATGATCTCAGAGTATTTTTGTAAATATTTGCTTGAACAATTTGTTATAGTTGGCAAATGTTTGGAGTTGGCACCAAAGCTATTTGTAGGTATAGCTACCAGAGAAAACACTCCCTGTGTCAAGTGTGTGAAAGACACCACTTAGAAGATGAGAAATACTGTAACAAGAAAAGAATCACCCTTGAAAACATCACAACTGTCCCAGCAAAAACTTCACTTAGGCTACAATTGTTGCTAGAAAACTACATCTGGCTTCTTGGCAGTGAATTGAAGGTATAAATAAATAAGAAATAAAAGCCACTCTACTAAGTTTGGGGTGAAGTCTGTTACTAAAATTACTTAAGGTGTATCTGCGGGATGAACAGAACCAATACAGAGACTAGGTAAACCAATAAAGTATTTGCTTCAGTAGACTTCAGCAGATCTTTTTTGGTTTTCCTGAAGTCGCTCATTCCTTTCCTGAAGTCACAGTCTAAATTCAAAACAGTGAAGTGTGTAAAATTACACTTGGTGGTAATTACAGTTCCATCTGTTGTGCAGTCAAATACTTAAACTTTTCATGTGAGCCATAACCAAATCTTTCATCTGGTGTGTGTGTTCCAGGTAATCCTGGAATGAGTGGCTAGGTGGAGTAAAAGAAAAATACATCTGTAATAGCCTGAGTACACAGATAAGTTTGTGAGAACAGCTCACCCAACTCTTTAAGTAGAGATATTTATTTTCCCCTTGCAGAATTCTAAGTAATGCAATTAATGCGGTGAGTTTTCCTCAGGGATTTCACAGAAAAAATTTGTTTCTGCAGTTGGGACTTACCTAGGAAACTCTTTGCAGGAGCTGGAAACAAAAACCCTGGGCAAGCAATGGAAGTGAAGGCACAAGCACCACTTGGTTCCGTTGCTGCATGAGCAGATTGCTGGGTTTGAAGTTCACCATCATCTTTGTGCTCATACCTTTGCTGGGTCTTGGTTGGTTACAGTGCTGTCATTCTCCTTGCCTCCCTGGTAGTTTTCTTGGAGGCAGATCCTTGTTTGTTCCCCAGTAATGGGCTGTACCTTGCAACTGGCTGCTTTAAGTTCCCAGATGAGCATGGATCCTGCAAATTCACTGTTAGCATACATGCTCCCTGAGCTCCAGTTTCATTTTGCAGCTTGTCTTATCAGATATTTGTGATATTTACAGGAAAAACAAACAAGTAAATGCCCACTGGGACTTGCTAATGGGTCCAAGAAAGCGTGTGCTCTTTGCTTTCCCTTTAGCTAGAAAAAGAAACGTACAGATGGCAAAATAAAAAATGTCTGTGTATTTCTTATGGTTTTACTTTCCTCAATAGGTAGTATTTGAAGTTAACATCAGAGCCTCCAAAAGTTCATTATTCCCCTCCTGCACATAGTTTTTACTCTTCTGCTTAGAAAAAAAAATTGTCCCTTTGCTATTTTCTCCCCAGAGAGCCATTATGTAACCCCTCCTTTTATAATCCCGTGTCTCTTTTTGTCTCTCTTTCCCAGGCAGCCTTGTCTGAGGATCAAAGTCCATTCATCTATTTAGAGCCTGTTAGAATTTAAATGTAAAGTGTGTTTTGTCTTGTGTAGCAAGCCCTTCTCCAGGGTTGCTCCCTCTGAATAGCCGGTCATCAAATGATTCTTTATTGCATCTGACCTGGGGGACCAGATGCCGCTCTGATAGAGAACGGCAGAGTGTGTGCACCCTGAGGCCCTAAGTGGTGTGACATTTTCATAACCTTAAGCAAAATTCATAACTTAGTGACATACTCTGAATTGTCAGAGGTAGTTGATGGAAATGCATCTTGAAGAAATAAAATTTAGAAGATTAATTGGGGGGGTGCGTTCTATGACCTGTACTGCAGAAGTAATGAGAAAATGTTTTGAAAAGCTTATTGTGATGTTGCTTTTGGATAGAACGTGGATGGAATGGCAATGCAAAGGCTTGTTAACGCAAGTGAAAACACTATGGTATTTACAAAGGCATGGATGTGAAAGAAGCAAATGGAGACACGTGTCGCTGTTA
Source organism: Gorsachius magnificus (assembly GCA_034008185.1). Classification (NCBI taxonomy): domain Eukaryota; kingdom Metazoa; phylum Chordata; class Aves; order Pelecaniformes; family Ardeidae; genus Gorsachius; species Gorsachius magnificus. The sequence goes on along the minus strand of CM067086.1, from coordinate 4,204,735 downwards.
CTTTCACAAAATGAAGTTTGTCAATGCAAGGATTCTGGAATCCATTTCTGTTTAAGTTTATAAATATTGCATTGTGAGGAGACAGACTGCATGCATCGTAAGTTTTCAAACTGCTATTAAACAGCAAAAATGTGCTTACAAAAGCAGAAAGGAAACATGAGGGGCACTGGGTTGTCCAACTTCTGGTTTTCATTTGGATTAAATTTGTAAATCCTGTTTCTTTACTTGAAAAATCTTTGGGGTTTTTTTATGTTTACATAGTTAACTATTTTATTACTCTGTTCCCTCAGACAAAATGTCAACTGGCTTCAAAACACTGGGATTTTTTTTACACCTCTGTAGTGAAAGGGAAAAAATTAATTGCATTGAAATATTTCAGTTTTACAGATAAGACATAGTTTGAGATTGTTCTTTCTCTAGCTACATTGCGCCATCTGCACAAGTTAGATAGGACCGATGCAAGAATTGTTACTCCAGGTGACATTTAAGATGTAGAATGTTTAGACTGGTATTTGCCTAAAATATTAGGAAGAAGAGTGATGAAAATTACACTCTTAACTAGCAAAGCTTTATGGTGACAGTCCTCTAGTGCAGATTCCTTTATCTTTTTGCCCATTTTACTTACTCTAATTGAGTATCTGATTTAGGCACTGCCAATAAAAACTGTCAGTCCTATAGGTGTGTTTTCATTTTGGAGGGATGACAACGCTGGGGTTAAGTCATGACATGCTGATTACTTTGAGTATTTAAATATGTGCCATTTGATGGATTAGCCTGGTCTTCTTCACAGGGAGAACACTTTTAATATTTTATGGGTTTATGTCTCATCCAGAAATGTTGCTTGCATTAACAATTACGGTAGCCCGAAACTTCATGGGACTGTACATTTACAGGAACACCAGGATTATCCTATGCTATATCCCAAAACTGCAAAGTGGCAAGAAATAGATGTGCTTTGTGATCTCTGAAGTGTTTGGTATTTATGGAGTTTTTATTTTCATCTCAAAAATAAAGAATTCCCATATTTCAGTCTCTCTTGCAAGTTTCCACAATTTTGATCAGTCTGGACATCTTTTATGAATCCTCAGATTTCACAGCATCATCTTAAGTATTATCACTCACACTCCTGATATTGCAGTTGTGAAATCTCGAAGCATATTGCAGTGAAGTTACAACCATAATGTTCAACCATCATACCATCGCAGTAGCGTGTCTGTTTGTGATACTGGGTTGCTTAAATGAAGTTTTATTATGCAACAATTACATTCTTCAAATGACTTTTGCATTTGTTTGCTGCTTCTTTATCAGACCAATTGGAAAATAATTTTGATGTTACTGTTTGTTTTTAATAGAGAAGTTAAAATCTGTATTACAAACCTATTTATATATTAACTGACATTATTGGCATGGACTTTTAGAGTCAGTTTGCAGTGGTAACCACTCTGTTCTGAAACTTTGTAACACAATGGGAGAAGTAGAAAAAATAGCAAATTATTAGAAAATAAGGTGCATTTCTTACCTGCTGTTGACTTGCTGAAATACTGTAACAGTGATTAAAAATAACAGCCATTTTATCAGTGATCTTAAATTCCAAGAATTAACAGGCTTTGATTAGGAAAAAATGTGATAATGTTTAATAACTAGTGTTACAGAACCCATATATAAATGATAAATCAGGGCTTACTCTATTTTTAAGGTGTTTCTCAGCATATTTGCATGGTGTATGTTTCTGAAAAGCAAATGTTCTACCAAATTTCAAACCCCTTGATCCTTTCAGTATATTATACAATCAGGTTGGCAAATTATGTCATTATGATGCCAGATCTGCTGCAATTAAAATTAAGAACCTGGTTCTACTTCTAATGCTTTTCTAAATACCGTAAAATTAACATGCTCGCTTAGACTTACCTTGGAGTTTGTCTCCTGACAAGGTTTATCCATCACATCAGCACTTGTTGCGATACGACAAATTTCTAAATTCCTCCCCAGCCCACAAACTTTTCTGGTGATTGACAGGTTCTATTAGTGCTTGTGCCCTATATGGAGATTAAACCGTGACTAATGGAACTGTCCCCCAGACTTTTTAATTTCCTAGATGTCTCCCGCATCTACTGCAACGGCACTTATTTGGCCCATGGGAAAACAAAATTGAAATAGGTGCTCAAACCAAGATAAGTTTTACATTCACCTAAGTGACTGCAGTATTTATGGGCAAAGTACCACATATGATTTCTGGTTTGTTACTTATTTCTTTTTTCAAGGGGATATGTAGCAAATAATAGCATTGGCTGGAGATCGGTCAGAATCAGGTTAAATGTGATGCTTAGCTGAATGTTGCTGCATGATTTGTTAAAATGTACTTGACACATATCGCAGGCTTTCAAGCACCAGAACTGGGAACTGCGTTCAGTATACTTTATAAATTGAGTGAAATAGTTTATCACTTGTAGTTCATGTTTCTGCAGTCCTTTCTTACTAATTTCTAATATTTTGTTTTTTGACTTGTTGACAACTTCTGAGTGCAAGACTGATGCTAACAGAGAACCACCTATAGAAACACCAAGGTCGTTATTCAGAACTAATACCGTACTTTTCTCATAGTTATTATTTTGTGTTTATTGGCGTCAGATTTTTGGTTGCCATTTTACTGCAACATAATTTATTGCTGTGAACTTCTGCAACTTGTTTCAGTCAACTTTGGTTTTAATTGGCTCTGAATATTTTCATATCAGCAGATTTTGCACCCTTGCTAATTGCTCCTTTTTCAGATTTTTATGTACATAGATTGAACAGCAAAGGTCACAACACAGATATTTGTGAAATGCTGTAGTTTACTTCTTTCTGTTGTAAAAACAACCACTTGCTATTGCCAGATAGAAAGTCTGTATTTCTACTAATTTGATGAAGACTTTATTCAGTGCTAAAGCAGTTGTTGCCTTTCAATTCTGTAATTTCACTTGCTCACAATTAAATCTACACACCATGCTCTGGTCCTATTTACCTGCTGACAGAAAATAAACAGCAGAAAATTGTAGGCTGATGGGTCCGCGCATTAGAGTTCTTTGTAAGTGACTGTAGTGTACCCACTTGGGTGCTGAACCTGGGAATGCTCAGATCTCGTACAGTGCTTACGTTTCCTGTGTATGGGCTGGGCTGAGAACCTTGAAGAAACGCTGCCCACCAGTCGTAGCTTTGCCATATTCTTTCTGTTGATCCCTCTGTAGAGTGCCGATCAACGCAACTGGAAGTGACTGGACGGCATGCAGGTATTACCCAGCGTTCCACTGCCAGCAAAAGCAAGTGACACACAAGTTTTGAGTTTGAAACACCTTCACTCCTCCTCAGGCTTAGTGTTGCAGAAAGGGCATGAACACCATCAGGCAATCTTTGAATTAATGAATTTTTTTTGTGAGTGAATAATGCATAAAGCCGGCTCTTATGGCCATCAACAATCCATGTTGTTTTGTAATGAAATATGCATTTCTTTTATATTTGAAAAATGTAAAGTACATTCATTTTGTGGGCAGTGCAAAATTTATGATCATCTTAATTATTCATTTCAATGCTTTTTTAAGTTTGTAGGTATATTTAAATGACATGATAGATGACCACCCTGTCACTTGCCAACCCTTGAAATAAAATACAATAGATTTGGAACTCTTAAGGCCTGAGCTGTTCTGTTCCCAGTCACTTTAGATATGAGCTCTAGAGTCTGCAAGCCAGGTTGCCCAAAGCATTTGGGCACTTAGTTTTTACTGAAGTCTTCTGTAATGAAGGATCTTATTAGAAGTGAAACCTGTGAAAATGTTTGAGGAACTATGCTTCACCACCTGCAAGGCAGTGCTCAGTGAGGATCAGACCTAGCATGCAAGTTTTGTGTTACTGTGCCATGTGCAATCGGAGATAGAAGCATTCAATTTGTGTTTCTCGGCCTCATATATATATCTTTATAGTCAGGATTTTATTTATGTATTTTGCCGATGAGGGTTTCTAAAAAAGAACATTTATCTTGGTAATTGACATGGAGGAATAGAAATTTAGATTTAAGAAAAACCAGTAACAAATCATGATTTGTCAGATCTGTATTGTTACATCCAAATGAGAAGCAGTACACGGCTGTTCTTGTTTATGACTTTCTTTCAGGTCTCCTGTATGAATGCAGCTTTAGGTCCTGTAACTTTGTTTTGTGCAATTTATATGATTTACAAGTTATATTTGTTGATGACGTTCTAATCAGGACAGTTGGAGAAAATTTGTACTGACTACCATTTGGAGTAATCAAAAAGTGAGATGAAGAGATGTATGTTTGGTTTTAATAGGGCTTCAGGTTTTCTCTGAAAGAAACCCTCAAGTATGTCTTTTGACACTGTTTTCTAAATGTTTCAATTTGAAAGACTTAATATTTTTGACAGTCAGTTCTTTGGAGGCTGTGCACACTGGTTTTGAAACAGTCAAGTGCAAACCACAGGGTACAGTTCTTCCAGCTTGCTGAGCTGTCATTGCAGCAGCCTGCCGCTGCTCTCCTTTTCCTAAAATGAACCAGCTTGACCATGCGTACACTTCAGCAACCACTCATTTGAGACTTATCCATGATGATTACAGTTGATTTGCCTGAAATAACTTAGCAAGACATTTTGCTGGATTTAGGGAGGTAAGACTGTACTTCAACTTTGTTACTTACTGTTTTTAACAAGGTTATGTTGGGTTTTGATTCTAAGTTACAAACTGCAGCTCCTTCAGCTAATGAGATTCTTCCAGCGTGCTTGTGTACCTATCTCTCCTGTGTTGGACTGTTCTCTGGGCCTTGAGAACCTATACGGTTGTAGATTTCTTTGTTCACTTATTCCTGTACATCTGATTTCATGACACACAGAAATATTAAAAAAAAACTTTTTTGTTTTTTGTTAAAAATTTTAGTAAAGTTCCTTTCACTCAATGTACTGTCACTATAGGAAGGAAGCTGCTCAGTATTTTGATGTACAGATAGTTCAGGTGCAGCAACTAATGCTGTCACAGAACAACTGTTTAACACAGTGTAACCACTGGACTACAGGGTGCCCTCCCAAGTAGTTCCTTATTTCCCCTGAAATTATATTTGAATTCAACCATTGTTCTGTCTGACACATCAGTCTTAACAGACAACATATTTACTTTTACAAGGTCCTCTTCTGCATTTGACCTGGTTCAGCCAGGAAGCATTCCACAAATTACTTAATTCTCTTTATTCACGTGGCTCACCGGGACAGCCAATGCCAGAATGTCACTCATCAGCATTTTCTTTGATGTATTTCATGTTCTGTTAGTGAATTAAAGCCGAGTTTGATATTCAGTGCATAATGAATGTCTCAGGGGCCACTTTGAGGTTCTGTAACAAGGCTCTTACTGTCCAATTCTATTTTGCGTCATCTGGGAGGCTTGCTGAGGATCAGACTTCCTTCCCTCTGGTGTGAAAGTGCGCTAAACCAGACCCCTGTACTGTTTGACTCCAGCTGCGAAAGGCTTGATCAACAACTGGTAGCACTTCTTTGAATGCTAATTTTAGAGATTCTCTAGTTGGCTATTTGTGGCCGAAGAAAAACTGAAAAGATTTACAACTATCAAGTATCTTACTGTTAAGCATTACCTTAGGTGCCTCACAATTTTTACCTTTTTTTGGAAGTATTTAACCTATTCCTAATGCCTTTGAAAAGAAGATAGAAGGTAGCATGGTCCTAGCAGATAAAATTGTTAGATTTAATTTTTATTTTCTGTTAAACCTTCTGTACGGGGATTCTGTTGCAGAATTTTAACCAAAAATAATTTCCATGTCTCAGTTACTGGCTCAGCTGGACTTCAGAGTTATATTATAACATGCTTGTAACTGGGAAGGCTGATCTTAGTACCGCTGTGTCCAGTGTCGTTCTTGTTCCTTGTCTTCCAAATGCTTCTTTGCTCAGTTCTTTCTAGTGGGAGATGATAGTGCTGGTGTTCATTACACAGCATGACTTTCCTGACTGTTGATTTTTTTTAAATGTCTTATTTTACTTTTGGAATTTTCCCCAAATTTCAAGGAGGTAGCTGGTATTTCACGATTCTAAGTCATGGATTCATTGAAGTGTAAATATTGGTGAATGCTTGCAACAAGGTAACTAAAAAAACCACCTTTGTATAAAGATCAGTGTCAGTCACACTGTTTTAATAGAATAGAATCATAGAATCATTTAGCTTGGAAAAGACCTTTAGGATCATTGAGTCCAACTGTAAACCTAACACTCCCAAGTCTACCACTAAACTGTGTCTCTGAGCACCACATCTACACGTCTTTTAAATACCCCCAGGGTGGTGACTCAACCACTCCCCTGGGCAGCCTGTTCCAATGTTTGACAACCCTTTCAGTGAAGAAATGTTTCCTCGTGTCCAATCTAAACCTCCCTGATGCAACTGGAAGCCATTTCCTCTTGTTCTATCACTTATTACTTGGGACAAGAGACCGACACCCACCTCACAGCAAACCTCCTTTCAGGTAGGGAGCGGTAAGGTCTCTCCTCAGCCTCCTGTTCTCCAGACTAAACAACTTGAGTTCCCTCAGATGCTCTTCATAAGGCTCATTCTCTAGACACTTCACCAGCTTCATTGCTTTGTTGGGAGTATTTTCTAATGGTTGCTATCTTGCCATTTACATATTGCAAGGAGTTTTAAATTATATGGCTTATACACATACAGGAACAGGGTGAAATCAGACTTCCACCAATCAAGGATTGCTGCTGAATCCTTTGTGGTCCTTTCCTATGTTAAAAAAAAATATCCAGAATTTCTTTTTGAACAGTACATACAAGTCGGACCTGAGTCTTTATGTAAGCCTTTAAAAGAACTGTGGAAGTGTTTCATGTGGGTGTGATATTCAGTTTGAAGTTTCAACGTGTCTACTAAAAGCAGGTATAACCTTGTTTTATGACGGAGATAGTCCACGTTCATAAATGACTTGCCTGTAACCATAAAAGAGAGGTAGGAGTAGCAACCCAACAAGAGTAACTCTGATAGCTGTCCTGGGTGCTAACTCCTAGGTCCTGCTCCTCAAGATTTATTAAACTGATCTGAGCAAAATTTGCTCTCAACATCTAGTTCAGCCTTGTAAAATCATCATGAATTTCAGCAAGTTTCAACATGCAAACTAGGTATTAATGTTTCTTATGAGTAGTGTAGTGAAAAAGTTCTTTTATTCTGCCTCTACAAATATAATCCATGATGTAAATTGAGTCATTTTTGTTCACATCTGGTATCAAACAGAATTTGAAGACTGATGATTGATGTATATTGCCTTTTTAGTAGTGATATTTTAAGAACGATGCTTACTGGTATTTTAATTATTTTTCAGTTCTAATGTTTCTATGTTGGTCCTTAAGTCTTACATACAGTTCATCTTTCCTTAATCTATTCTGAGTTCTGAAGATTCTTACAATTTTCAGTCTCCCAGCTCTATCTTTTTCCAATCTGTTTTTCCTCCTTCTCCTGCTGTACATAATCTCCCTCCATGAGTTTCTTTCTCCTTGATTACAGGCTAGTAATCCCTCCTAGATTACGACAATGTCATGACCTTGGGTTTGAACTGTGCTTTTCTCTGTTTTTCTTTTTAAGAGTATACATTTTTTTCAAAATTAACTAGGTGCAAAATTTAACTCAAAACAATTCAGTCACACTAACTGTTTTCTAATATAAGCTTGGTTTAGAATCATAGAATCGCTTTGGTTGGAAAAGACCTTTAGGATCATCAAGTCCAACCTTTAACCTAACCCTGCCATCCCACCATTAAACCATGTCCCTAAGCACCTCATCTGCCCTTCTTTTAAATACCTCCAGGGATGGGGACTCAACCACCTCCCTGGGCAGCCCATTCCAGAGCCTGACAGCCCTTTCTGTGAAGAAGTTTTTCCTAATGTCTAACCTAAACCTGCCCTGGCGCAACTTCAGACCATTCTCCCTTGTCCTATTGTCCGTTACCAGGGAGAAGAGGTGGACACCCACCTCACTACAGCCTCCTTTCAGGTAGTTGTAGAGGGCGATAAGGTCTCCCCTCAGCCTCCTCTTCTCCAGGCTGAACACCCCCAGTTCCCTCAGCCGCTCCTCATAAGACTTGTGCTCCAGACCCCTCCCCAGCTTTGTGGCTCTCCTCTGGACATGTTCCAGCAAGCAACATCTTTCTTGTAGTGAGGGGCCCAAAACTGAACACAGCATTCGAGGGGCGGCCTCACCAGCACCCAGTACAGGGGCATGATCACTGCCCTGCTCCTGCTGGCCACGCTATTCCTGATACAAGCCAGGATGCCATTGGCCTTCTTGGCCACCTGGGCACACTGCTGGCTCATATTCAGCTGGCTGTCAACCAGTACCCCCAGGTCTTTTTCCATCAGGCAGCTTTCCAGCCACTCTTCGCCGAACCTGTAGCGCTGCATGGGGTTGTTGTGACCCAAGTGCAGGATCCAGCACTCGGCCTTGTTGAACCTCATACAGTTGGCCTCGGCCCATCGATCCAGCCTGTCCAGGTCCCTCTGCAGAGCCCTCCTCCCCTTGAGCAGATTTACACTACTACCCAGTTTGGTGTCACCTGCAAATTTACTGAGGGCACACTCAATCCCCTCATCCAGGTAATTGATAAAGATATTAAACAGGACCAGCCCTAGAACTGAGCCCTGGGGGACACTGCTTGTGACTGGCTGCCAGCTGGATTTAGCTCCATTCACCATGACTCTCTGGGCTCGGCCATCCAGCCAGTTTTTAACCCAGCAAAGAGTACACCCATCTAGGCCATGAACTGCCAGCTTCTCCAGGAGAATGCTGTGGGAGACTGTCGAAGGCTTTGCTGAAGTCCAGGTAGACAGCCTTTCCCTCATCTACCAGGCGGGTCACCTGGTCATAGAAGGAAATGAGGTTGGTTAGGCAAGACCTGCCTTTCATGAACCAATGCTGGCAGGGCCTGATCCCCTGATTGTCCTCCAAATAATCTCAGGTCTCAAGTTCTTCCAGAGGTTTTGCAAGACGTGCTTAGTGACTTGTGAATTTTAGCATAAAAAATACAATCATTTTAAACATAAGGTTGAAGTGTCACACACATTCTTAGAACTAAAAAATGTATTTTCTTTAAAACCAGAAAAACACTTTGACAAAAATCTATCAGAAATTTAGCAAAATTCTTATGAGAAGAAGCTCAAATTTTATGGGATACTTTAGAATGTAGCTGGAGTTGTGAGAATCAAACTTGATTGTGTTTAAAAACAGGCAGAAAGAACAGGAGAGAGAGGAGTGTACCATTACAATGACATATATACCCTGCCATATTTCACTTTGGTTTTTTGCAGAAGACTCAGACTAAGCAACAGCAAATAGTGACTCATATAAATACCATTTGATTTGCAGAAATAAACAGCATTTCTAAATTGAGCAAAAATACTTAAGCAATGTAAAACTAGAACTGGGTGACTGAAAACTGAAGGAATTTTAAGAACTCAGGATAAATTAAGGGAAGATACCTGAAAGCATGTATGTATTAAGGCCCTTATCGAATGAAGTTAATTTGCAGAATGAAGTTAATAACTAATACATTTAGGCCAAATTATTTCTATCCATGAGTGGATAAACTTAATTTTGAAATCAGTGGGGTATGCGCTCATTTATTTTGCAATAGAGCATATCTAAAACATATACTACCACCCTTGCCCTGGATGTCTTAAGTATCCTAGAAATCAGATTGCTGTCTTGGAAATACAAAACTACTCTTTGAAATTACTCCTTGACTCTTTCTGTGATGCTTTTTTTCTGAATAAGAAAGCTTGTGTCTTTCTGAAATGAACAAAACAAGCAAATGTGCTCAGGACCTACTTAATTTTTTTTTTTCCTGTGAAAAAAGTGAAATATGTATTTTTGTGTTGTATGTTAGCACGTGCACTTTCTATATAATTTCTGAACTTTGTAGAATCTGAAAGTGTTACAAGCTACTGAAAATGTCCCTCTTATGAGTTAATATAAAACTTACTGGAGTGCCAAAGGCAGCTATCAGATGTACTACTGTATCACCGTTGTTGTGTGTCTCATGTTTCCAAGGGTGAACATTTTTCTCACTTTCCTGTAACACAGATAAATCTGACTCTTCAGCTTTGTTTTGGAGGTACCCTGAACTCTGACACCATTTAGCAATAGAATCTAGATTTTACATGTGCCTATTGAGGATGTCCATCTCCTGGGATACAAGTTATTATTCAGGTAATAATTCCTCATAATAATAATATAGTTAGACTTGACACTTGACATATAGTGTGGCTGTTCATAGTGGACTTTTAAAAATGCAGTAAGGGGAAGAAAGATAAAGATATAGACTATAAAAAAAACAACCTACCAAAAAAACACCCACTGATTATTCTTCTAATGAGAAATATTTTTAAATAGTGTGGTGTATTTTAGTTTGCTTCTGGAATACACTTTTTAAGTCAGTCTTCCATATCATCTCCCATTTCTGTTGCTTTAATTCACATTGCAGAGCAGTCTTGTAACATACAAAATGCATTCTTTTTGGACAAGACTGAAATGGAAATTGAACTGCATGAGTGCATTTAGTTCACTCTCCTCATGAATCTTGAGTCTGTGAAACCAGATTAGGGCTAGTCCAAAGTAACTCCTCCGGAAATACACGTTGTGCAAACATCCTCAACACCAATTGTTTCACTGCAAATTCACAGAGAGGAAGGAAGAGCCTATTTTTTCATTGAAGGAATGGTGTGCAGGATGTTGATGTGTTGGTGAAAATCCTGGTAAAGAAGTCTTTTTCCGGGAGTGTGTGTGGAGACCCAAGAAAGGCAAGAGCTTTGGTCTGAGGCTCTTTGCCTCTGAACTCATGACACGAACAAGGTGACAAGGCACTTGGCATCTCTTACAGCTGTGCTCTGGAACATGGTAGATAAAATACTAAATTACTTCACAGTAATCTTCTACATATATCAAAGCAAGTTAGCCTTTTGTGGTTCACAGATTCCAAGTAATTTGAAGATTTGTATGTCTTCTTCCCCATCCTCCTCTTAACGCGGGATTTCAAAGAAAAGTAAATTATGGCTCGAATAACTGACTTCAAATTTAGAGCAATTTGTACCTATAAAGCAAAAACGTGGAATTTGCAAAAGCAAAAAAGTTGGAATCTAGTTACACCCTTGGCTTTTGATGTGATACTCAAACTGGTGGATTAATCAAGAGTTGTGCTTCTTTTAAATATTGAGCAAGAAAAATGTTAATCAAGTGGGCAGTTACTTTATTTTTTAGTAATTATATTGAAATTGTGGATTAAATCTGCTTCAAGAAACTATTTTGATAATAATCAGTCATTTACCAATACAGACCCACCATTTTATACAAGGGCAGACTTCTGTTTCTGTGGTGATTTTGAATACATCACTCTTGCTGGTGACATAAGTTAACATCTCTGCCTTTTCCTCCATGTGGAAGATGAGATGCTCAGAAGGTTAATTGGATAATGCCAGTGAAGCATTTAGAAGATTCCAGAGCATTGTGAAAATAAGAGTTATTCCACCTGTCCTTGAAAAAAATCTGATGAGACCTTTGACAAATAATTGTTCATACTTCTGAATTTTTCATAATTTTACTGTAAATTCTGGGATGGGTAAAGTAGTCTTTATGTACCTACAAGATGTATTTTATAGTATTTGCTCCATTAGTGAAAACTATTTTGTGTTATGAAAAAGCAGCTGCTTAATGACTAACTGTCTAACCAGGTTATCTTGTATGATAAATCAAAACAGCAAGGTTCATTAGCCTTTGTAATGCCTTGGAATACATAAATTACGGAAGTTATTAGTATATTTTGCATACAGTGATTGCATAGTTATATTAAAATACACTTTTAGTGCAAAGTTAAGCAGTCAATTAGTCAAGTTTAAGAGGTGCTGAAGTTAAATTATACTGTGTTTGCTTGTGTTAATGAAAATAATAATCTTAGCTATTTTCAGAAAAACATGTAAAGCTCCAGTTTCAATTTTTCAGTACCAGCCCATGCAGAAGGATTATAATCTTCAGTGTATGTGGGCGTGGAGTGGAGTACCATCAATAATAGCATCCTTCAATCTAACAGATCTCATCTCTGAGATGTGGCTTGACTAATGAATGTATTATTTTCTTAGTAGCTGTGAAAATCAAATTAAACAGCAGATCACAGTCTTCTATCCCACGTTGAAAATAAAAAAAAAAAAAGAGGCAAGTCAGATAGTAGTCAATACTGGTTAAATAGTTGTGGAAATCCTAAGACATTAGACTTCGGTACTGAGTGGAAAAATTGAAGATGTTTATTTTGTACGTAGCTTTCTTAACCTTCTGTAGAATGGCAGTAACATTGGAGGTACAATATAATGTCCCATGTGCATCTGTTTCTAGCAAAATCTGTTTTGTGTGTAAGTTGTTTTTAACCCTAATATATTTTCTGTCCTCTTGAAACACTTCTTTATCTTTTTCATTTATTTTCCTTTCTTTAAATTACAGATGTATATGAATCCTGTGATTAATTCTGATGCACTTGTTCTATCAGCTGTTCTTCCATAGTAATGCTGGGGTGGTGCTGAGTGCCCTAATTTTTATCCCCAGAAGTTCATACAATGTCTCCTCCTAAAAGCTTTCATATGAAAATATTCAAGTATGTTATGCTGAAATATTTCATAGACTTTAAGATATGAATCTTTAAAACTCCATATACATTTTAAGAATAAAATACGCTTAAATTTATGTAAGATTTAAATCTTTTGGAAACAAAGCAAAACCTTCAATATGTTTTTTATTATACAATCAGAATGTTATGCTTAATAGTAGACACAATTTTAATTGTAAACTCCCTGAGATGCATCTGAAAACCAAATTAAACAGCAAAAAAAAAGCTGTTGCTGTTTACACAATGAAAAATAATTATATTTTACTATTAAATATACATTTTAGGTTTATTTCTATATTTTTGTGTTTCCTTAAATGTTACTAAAATACCTTAATGTTTTGAGTAGTTTCTTAAATTATGATTTAGCTAAATTCTCTTTTGGAAATATTTGTGGAATTAAATGCAAGTATTTGTCTTGTGCTAACACTGACTAGCAGAGGAGCAGAGGTAGGTTTTGCCTGTTTGTTCAAGGACGGAGAGATGTGATTGATCTGATACTGGCAGAATGGTAGGTGTGTGTGGCTTTCTAAAGCACTTGTGAGTCTTGGTTTGACTCACAAGTTGGTTTGACTTTCTAAAGAAGTCATAAGGTCAAGAAGGAAGGTTAGGTGGTGAAGGTGAATATCAGACATCAGCCAAGATTTTTTTTTTATTCTGTTATGTTTGAAGTTGTAGTGAGTGACAGCTAATACAGTTATAAAATTCTAGTGATTTCCATAAATTTTAATTATTGCATCTGTACCTTTTCAAGAAATTATTTAGCCTCTGGGTAAAAACAAACACAAATACCCTGTGTTAACTTTAAATGTAATTTTGAGTATCCAGTAACTCAAATGAAAAGGTAAGAAAACTTGGATATGTTACTTGTATTTTATTATAAACAACATAGATGTGTTTGCTGGAATGAAACAGTATCTCTGGTTCTGTGAAGCTTGTGTATTGTCTTTCTGCACTCCAAATTATAGAACCCGTTCTTTACAGAATGATGTTTCTGTATCTGTAAAAATTGAGCACCTGTCTGAATTCCTTTTGAATTAGTCATCCTTTCATTGTGTTAAAAATACAATTAGAATCTGAGTGATTGACCAAATTCAAATGGCAAACAGTATAATTTGTGTTAGCTATAAGCTAGAGCAAAGTGCTCCTGAAGTTACACAATCTTGTCATATAATACACTAAAACTGCTCTTCTGTTAACTTCGTAACTTCTTAGCTTCCATTTTCTGTCTGTGATCAGGCATCTTTTTGGGGGGGACACAATGAAGATTATCTGGAATCATCTAGAGAAATTTTAAGAGGTTTTAGAATTTTCTCATATTTGTCTTAAATTATTTTTTTCCTAGACATTTGCTAATGCTGTTGTGATATTTCTGAATAAAAACTTGCGTATTGTGGCATATTTAGTTGCTGCCCTTATAAGGAGAAGTGACTGTTTTATTATACAAAATCCCCACAATTCCTGACTGGAATGGCTTTCCTGTCATGTAGTTTAATTTGTAACATTATCACAGACTTCTGTCTTTCAGAGGAAGAATTTGTTTCCAAATAGATTCTTTATTTTAATCAGTAGCCTTTCCACCTCTGTCTTAATTGCTTAATGTTTTCATGTCATGCTGAAGTGTGATATGCTGTGACAATTTGATGGTTTTATGAATTCTTCCAGTGCTATTCTATTCGGTATGTTCTTGTTTTATTGTAGGTACAAATTGCAACAAAAGTTGAAAGTGGGGGTGCAGTTCAAAACTTCTGCCATGGGAAGAGAATCTGTAATACCTGCCAGTCAAGTTCATTAAATTATGTTGTTATAGCAACTGGTTAGCCTCTTCCATACTTAAAATATCTTGTGTCAAATAATTAGTACTGCTTAATTGTATTTTATTACAAAAGAGGCAAGTAATTAAAGAGGTTCTTGCAATGGCTATGGGGCCAGAAAGGGTCAGAAACTACTTGTAATTGGAATATATTTTTTGAATATAAATTAGTAGGTCTAACAATCTGTCCCTTCATTCCCCAGTATCTAAAAAAGTATCCAGCGTATTTGAATTACTGTTGCTTGCTTGGAAACATTAATGGATAAAAATTAGCTCTTGGCCCCACTCTTTTTCTCCTTTGTCTCTTCTTATCAGCTTAAGAAACCTATAACATATATGATGTATTTAACCCCTCCCTGATGTGATGTCCACATATACACATGGCCCAATTAAATCAGTTTTGGCCTTTTCAGTGTGTTTCTCTGTATTTTGGCTGTTGGTCCTGTGTTGCTGCAGATTCTTTTGTTTTTCCACCTAGTTTGGTCTTCTGCATGGAATTTTTCTGAGCATTTGGTCAAAGACAGCAGTCATCATAATCCACAAATGTACAGCTTTGGTGGGGAAAAGTTTACTCACAACATAATATTTGGGATTTCAATCCAGCAAGTGCCAAAATCAATCAGAAAAAATAGTTCAACCAATCCCAGTTATGGCATCAGAGCTTATTGAAAAGCCAAGAACCTACATTTTTTTCATGATCTGAGAAGGTAATTTTTACTTCTCTTCAGGACTTCTGGATTTGATTCACCAATGATTTTTTGATGCTGAGTACAGAATCCGTCAGCCAGCAGTAATAGTTCTTTGCTTCAAGAGAAAACTGTGCCATCTCGATGGGGGGGATTGAAATAAAAGAGCTTCCGAAGTGGTGCAATAGCTATATTGTAGACTACAATGTGTGTAAAGCGGTACTGAGGTTTATTGCAATAGCTGCAATGGAAAATGAAACAGATTACAGCTCTCCAACTTATGTAAAAGTAAGCACAGTTAAAATAATACCCAGCAAAAGCCTTATCAATCCCAAACATAGGTCAGTAAGTTTTTCAGTGACTGCAGTTGGAATTTTTTCATCAAATCCAAGCACTGTTCTCCCATGTTATTCATGTTCTTGCAATGTAGGGCTTTGCAGTTTTACAGTTGACAGTCCCATCTGTTTCTCTCCAACTTCTAGCTTTGCTATCATCCTCTTTTTATGTTTTCTTTATTTAACAAGGTCATTCATACATCATCTCTGTGCATACGACTGTAGCAGGAGCTTGTGATAATTAGGTACGTGGGGCCCAGGAAATTTTTCCCAGGTGGCACCTCTGCCGTATGGTTTTGAAATGGTTCTTTGCAATGAAAAGTAAAGCTTTACTTCTCCCCTCAGGCCTATCTTAGGATAGAAAATTTGATTGATTTGTGGCAATGAACCTATTCAGTATCTTGCCAGACTTAATTCAATGGAATCAATTTTTTTTTTAATTAAAACAATCAAATGCTTTTCTTTAACCTTTGAAAAAAGCAATGTTCACTGAAATAAGAAGAAAAAAGGAAAACTATAACTTTTTTTCCCCAACAGTTCTTTCTGAATTGTGCTTTTTTTTTAAAAAAAGACATTATTTCTTCATTCCACATTGTATCAGTCTCTCTTCAACCTATGCTTTTAGTAATTGATGCCATGCAGGAGTTTTTGCTCTTTAATTTTGCTTTGGGCTTTCTGGATTGGCCTTGTGTTACATGCATATCATAGTGTTTGTTAATATTTAACTTCTTTAGATTTACAATTAGTAAATGTTCAAAGGACGTTCTTCTTCTATTAGTTACACAGCTGTACTGGCAATTACTCCATGTGTTGGATGACTTGTGTAGGGAATGCAAAGTATTAGTATTTTGAAAGTCGTATTGCAATTTAATATATTTGTATATGGAACCACTTCAGATACATAAATTCCGTACTGTTTTACCTTTAGCAGTGTACTAGGATAAATTGTGAACACTTTCTGTCTGAATTTGTTCAAATAATTCCAAAAAGCAAACTGCTATCATTCAAACACAACAAAAGGATTTATCTTCTAACTTCCCCAGATGTTAACAGAATTTTAGAATGTACACAGATCCCACATATGCTGTGAGTATAATTCCACTTTATACTGTTCCTCTAAATCAACAATTTCTTCAGCAACCAAAGATCTTTGTGTACAGAGTGCTGTAGACCTGGTAGAGGGCCATAGTTATGGTTAATGTCAAAAGTAGTGCTGTTTAATTTAAAGATTAAAAAAAAAAATTATATACATACTTGTTAGAGGTAAAATAGTATTGCATTTTGAAATTTCCAGTTAATTTAAAGGGAAAAAAATATGGTGGCCATACTTTTTTCCCCTTGATTTGCACTCCAAGTCTTGCCATTTGATTTAAGTAATGGTTCTTTTGGAAATAATTTTGAATAAATATATGCATATTGGTTTTGCTTTAAAATTTAGTCTTAACCTTAACAAATTCTAGCAGCTGTCACAGTTACGTTCATCCAGCAGAAACTAAACAGGTAAAAATATACAAATATTTGTCAGAGTTACAGCAAAGATATGGAAGACATTCTGCTGTTTTTTCAGTGATGAAAAGTGCCAGGCTTTTCTTTAAAAGTGAACATATGAATATGTATTAGTTTAACTGAATATCAAGAGATTTAAAATCTGTGTTCTCAAAGTATGTACTTAACTGCCCTAATGAAAATAGTTTCTTAAAAGGGCATAAATCTCCACTTTCATTGGATAAAGTACAGTTTATTATTTCATAGCTCGTCTCCAATTCAAGTCATGCCAAAACCAGAGGAATTATATGCCATCCAGATTATTCTAAGGCACATTAAAATGTAGTAACCCGCTGAGATTTGCATTATATATGAGAGATTAATAGTTATTTGCATGAATTTGTCATCATTCTCTCTTTTCAAATAAACAAAGGCTGAAAGTCTTATATTAGTTCTATTGGTGTAAATCCAGGATAAATCTATATAACTGTGACTAAAACATGGTCAATTGAGAGGAGAAAAATCCCTCTGGCAAGTGTGAAAAATTAACTCAAAAGTCAGCAGCAATGTTCTTCGTTCTTCACTTAACTTGGTCCCAAAAGATGGAAAAGAGTATATAGGTCATAGCTTCATAGGACACTGGAGGTTTGTAGAGTTTACCACTCTCCCATAGATTTTTCTTTAGTTGCCTTCTTTAGTTACAGTCCTCCCAGTCAGGGATTGAATTTATGATTTCTTTCATATGAAGGTAAAACTATCTTCCGTACTGCGCTTGATCACTGCACATTTATAACTACTTAATGCCCAAAACCTATCCCTGAACTGTGTTTCTTTTATCTTACAGAAAGTGTTTGGTGTTCACGTCTTCAGAGGTTGAACTTGAGACATGACAGGTGATAATTAAAAGACAAGGAGTAGCTTTGAAAAATTTTTCTGCTTTGTGAGAGCTAGTTTGAAATACCAAAACTTAATTGATGTGCCAGCTAATTAAAGTCAAAATTGGAACAAAAGTACCCCAAAATTTTCAAAAACTATGTATGTGATAACCTGGAAGTCCTATTTCAGTCACATTTATCAGCAATGAGAATTCGGCAGATTAACCTCAAATGTAAGAGCAAAACTTGCTGGGTTTTGGTCTTTGCTGCCTCTAAACCCAGAGAACACTACAATATGCTTCCATTCAGGAACATAACCTGAAATAGGTTTCGAATGCATTAGTTTTAAGAGACCATAAGTAACATTTATGAGCATACTAGAGCGGTACAGTAACATACATAAAGCTTGAGCAACTCTGTAATTTCATAGCTTCTTTTAGATAGTTTATCACAATTGTTCTTATGGAATTGATATTTTTGTTGTAAGGAATTACTTTAAATACCAGTATTTTAATAAGTTTTTTTTTCATTTTGAAAGCATTTACTACATATTTTTCAAGTGAACAGAAATAGGTAGAAGTAAATGGTGGATATTTTGTCCTTGTTTGTCACAGCAGCACTGGAAATTGTAGTCCTAGGGCTCTGATAGTTGGGAGTATGGCAGTGTCCCAGATGGAGGAAATAGTATCATGAATTTGTTGGGCTGACATTAAGACCATTCTCAAAAGCATTTGATTTGTTGCATTTGGCAGGATGCTCGGGATCTCAAGGATCTGTAGCAGTGCTGTGTGAGGCAGCAGTGAATGCTGCCTTCTCGCTTCTTGGACTGTTTTTCCTATAGTTTAATAATGAAACGTATCCTACATGCCGAAGTGCAGCGCCGTGGTAGCAGAGGCTGCCTTCAAGAGATTTGAAGGATACAGATATTCCCACTGCTTTGAAGGGAGAGGACTGTTCAACAACTGAATCACTTTTATGGGTTAGCATTTTGTATCAACTTCACTTCCACAGGTCATGTTTTACTGAAAACCCACTAGCCAGGGAGGAGCAGGCAGACATACTGTTCGTGGAAATTGTAGGCCTCACATGATTGTCAGCTAAGGAATCTGAACGCTCATCTGAGGCTACCTGGAAGTGGAGATCTATTTGTGTGTCTCATTCTCAGCATCTTGTGAAGCAGATGGAATTCAAATAGCAGTCAGCTTTCTCAGGCTACAGTCTCCTATTCTAGTTAGTTTTGTTCATCACCTGAAGTTTTGCTTCCTTGCAGACAACACTGCTTCTGTCTAGTCCAAACTATTTCCCCTATTTCTGGAGAGAGAAGAGAGACAGCATTTCTCTCCTAAGGCTGTTGCTGACCTGGATCAGTTTTACATACTGAGAGTTCTGCAGCCTGCAAATCTTGTGCTCTGCCTGACTAGAGAAGATGATCTGGGAGCTATGTTGCTAGCAGATCTTCCCCTTCAGTCACAGCATCCTTCTCCCATCCTTGGTGCCTTCCACTGCTTGCACCCAATGTACGTTCCCTTTCATTCTCCTTTGCTACCAAGTGTAACCTTTCCATAACCGTGTCCTACATGGGGCTTGGCCCCTGCCCCTTTGTCTCAGCAAGGGTCTCTTAGCAACCCTGTGGAAACAGCGGCCTTGAGCACCTAACTGCACAGGCGTCTCAGGTTGTCCTCTGGTACCCCAGACCCAGGTCAGACAGGGCTGAGACGGCAGCTTGGAAGAACTGCACTGCTCCTTTCCGGACTCAGGGTGAGAGTATGATGTTCCTGCTGACTTTTGTGGTTGTTAAATCTAGTGGGTGACGTTGCTCTTGAGCTTGTGTTTGTATTGGGATGGTTTTAATTCAGGAATGGTCGAAGAGGGATGTAAGAAGCAACCTTTTAGGCAAAGATGGAAAAGAAATGTGATTTTTTTTATATCTACCTTTTTTTATGAAGTAGGCATGGAAGAATTAAGAATATCGAAGTAGGTGACTGCACTCAACCTTCATTTTCATACATGGGGCGGATGAAATTTAATCTCCTATACACTGAATTATAAGATCATCTGAATCTGACCAGGCTCCAAATCCAGTATAATAGTTTTCATAGCTAGTCTGTGTAGCGCTGTATGAATATAGCTGATGTGTATATTTTGAGCAAGAGGAAACTCTAGAAAGCTTTTATGATGTGTGTAAAGAAAAAACAAACCAAACCACCCAACCTGACATGCAACAGAACTAGCATAGTTTTAGTTTTTGTTATTTACAGCTGAAGCTGAACAGCAGATATATTAGTGTATCTGAACTTTGTTGAGCCTCGCATCAAAAAGTATACAGCCTCACTTCTTCATATACATTGCCTATTATGTCAGTTCTTGGAAGAACGGAGCACAGAATTGTACTTGGAGTAATGTATTTGAAAATGCTTCAACCTCAACTGAGTGTTACTTAAACATTTCAGAAATTGTACCCTTAAACTAGCAGTTTTATCTTCAAAGATTTTTTTGGTTTTTTTTAGGATGAACCTGCTGATTCTTGAAACAAGCCTGTGGGGACAAACAAACATTAGTTTTCATCGTGTTGAGAAGTAAATTTAAGCAGAGAGACTAAGCCTTGTCTAAGATTCTGTAGTAAGCTAGATTGCTGGGTGAGCAGGAGCAGAATTTAAGCTTTTATGTTGTACAGTCTAGGAAGGACTAATACCATTACACGATGACACATTGCCTTATAAGAATTTATTAGGACCTGTGTTTTTTCTGTGAAGGATGGACATTAAGCTGCAGTAATGTCAGTGTGGCAGTTTGACCCTGACTGAGGAAAGGATTGCCTATCGGCTTCTCAACAATGCATATTTTAAGTTCTCCTTTAGACACAGTCAGGCTCTTGGAAGCCTGGAAGCACCCCTAAGTATATCAGAATTTGTAAGGATAATATTTCTGTGACTAAGCTGCTTCTCTTCCACATAAGTAGATGCTTGTTACATAACTTATATATATTTAATTTTGACAGTACAATTATTTATTTATTATCCAATATAATTTGTTTAACCTTTCGTTTACTACTCCTAGTCTCTAGTGGAAATTCATATGCTAAAATCTTTGGTTGAGATGATTCTTATCCTGGATTATGGTGGAAACTGCCTTAGTATGGTAAGAATAAGCAATGCTTTCAGTGCTCAAAGCAATTTCTGGCATTGCATTATAGTATCTTCTGGTATAATCATTCTGAAACACCATTGGTAGTCTGAGGCTTGTCCTGAAAAGAGGGTTATTTTCCCAGTGCAGTTATCCGTAACTACATGGAGGCATCTAGAAAGATTTCAGTTTGATACAGACATTCACATCCTGTCCTTTTTGTTCCATATGCCACAAAAGATCCAGATTAGAAATCCTATCCATAGAGAGAAAAGAAACCCCAGGTATATATCTATAAAGAGACCTAATAAGGCAAGTGACCTAAAAAAAGAAAAAAAAAGTAAGAAAACTGTGATTTTCTCTTTTTTCAGAATGGGGAAGTTCTGCTTAAATTTTACAGCCTGCAAGAAAGTTAGATACTTTATTGGCAAAGTCTTTTTTTTTGTTGTGTATTCTCCGTCACACTTTTTTTACCCTAATATTTTTGTGACTAGAGTTAGTAAATTGAGATATTCCTGTCCTCCTTTTTCCTAGTATCATAATGAATAGTTGAAACATTACATCGATTTTAAGATAAGGTATAAAATGAATACATTATTTTAATAACTAAGTGCAGATCATATTATTTGACATCCAGTGGTATAGTAAGTAATGCCATTGACATGTCTACATACTTGGTTGTATCATTAGTAATGTAACAATATGTTTTCAACTCTCTTTAGGACAATTTGCATGCATGCAGATGTTAAATATCTCACAAAAAAGCGCTTGGCTTTTGATTGTCCCTGCTAGGAATAACTACATTGTGCTGGTACAGTTGAACACTTGAACTGCCACTTTCCTATGTAGAACAAACAAGCTGTATTGTAGGATTTAGACAATATAGAACAGGTAAATCAACTTGGTTATCAACAGAGAGAGCATGCAGTACTCTGTGTTTGTATAAATCAAGCCCTGTGGACCAGTGAATCTCCACTGTGCAATATTTTTTAATAATTGAGGAAAAGGGTTTTCTTATTCTTTTTAGGGGTGATGGTCATGAGTGTCTCTTGTAGGTTTTATATTAGATTTAATATATCTGCATTTTGTGTTGGTGATGGTGGGTGGTATGAATTTGGAGGAAAATCTGTTTTCACAGAGTTCTGCATTTTAGAGCAGTAAAATGTAGTCTGACAGTCTGCTCTAAATGAGGCTTTTCAAGTTGTCCCTGATGCATAGCAGAGACAGTTGTGATGGCTAATGAAAACACTTTTAATTATGAAATAGGAAGCATGAGAGAAGGGAAGATCTGCATCATATCAACTTTTAAATTTTTAAATTATTTATATTACTGTTTTACATGTCTGCTATTTTTTCTCTTTTCTATTTAATTTCAGCTTAAAACTGGGAGGAGGGGGTAGAACTGAGCACGTAGGGAGAGTTCTGTCTGGTATAGTTCAAAACTGCAGTGAGTCAGAAAAAATGTTAACTTAGAGATGACCTGTTTCCTAATTCGAGAGACAATGTTATTGCTCTTTGTTTGCCCAGTAGCCTACCTACTTGGTTGGTAGTTCTGTGATGAATGCCAAAGACAATATTCCATTTTTGTTGAATAGTCACGTTTTTTAAAGTGTGTGCAAAGACAATCAAGAGCAGATGAAGTAGATGAATAGACTAGTTACTTGAGCAAGTCCACAATGGTATGCTTTGTTTCATTCAGTTTCTTGTGCTTTTTTTGTTTCTGTGAGCTTCCCTGAGTCCTGCTTTTTGTTCTAGCACAGTAAACTGTTCTACCAGTAACTTGTCTTCTGCCTGACAGGAAGGTGCCCTTTGGCCAGAGCAGAAAGAGAAGTCCAGCTGATGCAGCAGCCTTTTAAAGGCCACAGACTCATTCTTTCGAGAGAGCAAAAGCTGCCAAAACCAAACCCCACTATAACTAGTGACCTGTCATGTGTTATATTGGATAAATCAGAAAGAAAAATCTATGTCTAACTGAACAAATAGAAGCAAAAATATTGTCTGATACTTTAGCTAGTAAGTTGAGACTTGGCAATGGTGTGAACAACAAAGATTTCTGATAGAAAACATGCAAAGTTGATGCGTATGAACAAAAAGCAACTTAGTAAACAGTTGTTATCATAAATAATAATTAATTTGCACTGGAAAAAAAAGGTTTTGTAGCCCCAGGTATCTTGAAAATTAGAAGAACAGACCAAAAAAAAAAAAAAAAAATTGCATCATTACAAAATAAAATGGAGCTGCTGAACAGCAGCGTGTTATTGCAGGTATACAGACAGATATGGAAACCTTCTGCCTCAGTCTAGTTATGTTTCCATTGTCTGAGAAATATCTATTGGCTTAGAAATAAAGGTCTTGTTTTCTTTAAGGAGATTTCCGTATGTTCCTTTTATATCCATCAGTTCGAGTCAAAAACTTAAATATATAACCATTTATACTTTTTTCTGCCTTGTCTGGGATTACTTCTATTCTTTGATCAATATCTAACTCTGTTTTCTTTTATGTAAAGAACCACCATTTTGGTTATATTGAGAAAATTTAGCATGCACTAGGCTACTTTCAGCCGTACTTGCAGTTCCCTAGGGTAATTTGCCAGTGTACCATTGCATAAACGCTCAGACAGGGCTTTTTCTTTATAAAACCTTTGTGAAGTTAAAGGAGAATGAGGGGTACTATTAACATGTAAACCTGTATGCATAGAAATGCTATCGTGTTTGTGCTTTCTTCTGTAGCCATAGTAAGGCATTGAAAGGTTTTAATGCTCATTGTTTCCCTGAGACAAGAGCAAGAAGAGGATGCTTCTGAAAAGCTTGGCATTGTCTTCTCTGTCTTTAGAGTTCTATAGAATAGGAATACTTGGCTGCCTCTCTGCAGTTGTGTCCACCAAAGTATTCTTGTTTCTAAATTACTTTGAGAATGCTAAACAAGGTGCACTTTTGAAGAGCCCAGAGTAATGGTAGAAGTGTTGCTGAGGTTCTGCTTATTTTCATTGGGCTGGTGCATCATGGCTTGGCTTGTGCGTCATGGGAGAAGGTAGAAGGTCAATAGCTTTGTGTGTGGTTGGTGGGGAAGCACCAGAAAGTGTCACCTGTCAAGTCAGTGATGAAGTATTGTAGAGAAATCAGTGAGAATGACTTTATAAAACTTATTGAAAGCAACACATGCACACAGAGAAACTACTCTGTTGGAAACCTGTTACTATTAAAATAGTAAATACTATTATTGCCTTTTAAAACTGAAAAGCAAAGGTGCAGGCAACAACACAGAGAATATTTAATAGAGAAAGATGATGCTTGCTTATAGATTTTTAATTTCTGTGTTGCTACTTGGATGCTTTAGCAGCTTTATCCAAGACACCCCACAGTGATGAAAGTGAACAGATTGGTGTCTCTCTGCAAACTGTATTTGGTTTTAAGTTGGTTTACATTAAATAATCTAAAGGCCTTAACAGAACTATTTGTTAATAACATACCCTGCAGACAGAAACTTCTAGAGTGTGCTCTCCACTGTTTTAATGTTATTTAGTGTGTTCTTTTGATTCTCTAGAAAATCCGTACCAGCTGTCTTTTTCTTGGATAACCTATTTGCTTTTGAAAGAACTTGCAGGATTTGTATTAATAAAATAGGGATTCTTTAATGTGCAAGAAAGTGATATAGAGGTATATAAATTTGCCACCTTTTAAAGCTGGAAGTTATATATTGTAAATATGGTGTTGTTGAGTATCGAGTAGTGAGAGGAGATGAGTAACAAGGTGCTTAAGTGATCCTGATGGGTCCAGGGTGGTGAAAGCTTCCTTCATTGTTCAGTCTATCACCAACCTTTATTACCGCACACTATATAATACTATATATATACACACACACACATATATATATTATGCTATTAGTGACTCTGCAACTAGTCTTTTCATAAATTTATGCATGCTCACAAAACTATTTTAAAGGCTAATATCTAAAGATTGTTAAATTGCAAGGTGTCTCTACCTTTTGCAAGCTTCAATTTTAGGGATTGAGTGAGTGAGAACTCAAAATCTCGATACAATCTTTTTTCTTTTTCAAACTTACTTCCTTTTTTGTTTTCATTTCTTACCATTGAAGGCATCCTTTATCAAAACTGTTAATTTCATGGTTGAATTATTTAGTAGCTTGTAGTATATTCAGCAATTATGCAGCTGTTCTTTAGAAATGATCTTCCAAAAAGCAGGGAAGGCCAAGAAAAAGTCTCAGTTTTGAAACCTTTTCAATTTAAAGTTGCAAAATGTCTCCAGATTATATTGTTTCTTGACATTTTCTCCCACCAAAAAGGAAATAGTTTAAGAAAAGCCTGAATAGCTAAAATGTGAAAGTGTTGTGGTAGTTGAAATTAAACATTAAATAAAAGGGGGATTGATTTACAGCTTTTATATATATATATTCATATATATATATCTCCCCCCTGAAAAAATCTCGATTCAAAGATGGGTATTTGCCCTTTCACACAGTGTCCTGATGTCCACAGAGCAGTGGGGAGACTGACCAGTACTGTTTGAAAGACAAGTACCAAGATAGGGAAAGTCCTTAGGAGTACCACCACGAAAACTGTTTTGGAGGTATTTCTGTATATTTCTTTTGCATCAGAAATGTAAACTCTTGAGCTCTAGAATACATCCTTTTATGTGTTTTCTTTTATTAAGAGACATGGCTCCCTGAAAAGGGGGAAGATGGACCCCTAGATGGAGTCTAAAACATCCGTTGCAATGCATAGGCATTGTTGATGGTCAGTTACGGAGATGCAATTCCTGGTAGGTTCAGGGTTTAATAAGTTAAGTCTGTTGTAACTGAAGCAGACTGAAAAGAAAATATGTGCTATAGATTTTCAATCTGAATAGTATGTTTTATCCTTTGACTGAATCACTAAAGTTTGCTATAGTGGAAGATAAGCTCAGTTTGCTGCAGCAGGAGCAAATGATCCTTTCACCTGATTAGAGATCTATTGCTTCTAGTCAGAGTTCTGTTCATGTGAGAAATGAGGAGAAAATGTAAAGTGTTAGAAAAGAGCATCAAAATGGGATGTATGCTCAGTTGTGGTTTACTTTTCACTAAAGCTTTTTTGTTCAAGAGTGACTCAGGACTAGTAAAGCAAAGCGCCTGAGGATTAAAAAAGTTAACCTTTGTAAATAAATCCTCGTCTAAAAATGATATATAAAGCTATATATTTTCCTAGTATGTATATTCTTGTTGCAAAAGATATACTAGAGACTTGTTTCTTTATATTCTTGGTGAAAAAACATTCTCCATGAAGATAAATACCTTCTTCAGGAGGACTATAGATTGTGGGTTTTACCTTCACAATATACCAGTGCCATACCATTTTTCATGTTTTGGAAGAAAAGCGTCTTAGAAAAGGAACACCAGCCATAAATCCTGAGAACCTTTCTTCTGCATCCTTTATTTATTAGTTGAATGTGCAGCGAAGTGCAATACTGTGTAGGTGTAGCCATATTAGTGTTGTTCATAGATACACATCTTTGGCAGAGCTGACTTTACAGGTGCTCCATAATGTGTACGTTTTGGTTTCTCATTTACTCTGTGGAAGGGAATGCTTGTTTTAGTCCAACCCTGCCCAGTGGGTTTGTAACCAGGAGTATCAGTCATAAGAATAAAAGTCAATGCCTATAGACCAAGAAGTGTCCTTTTTGACAGAAGTATGGCAGTAAATTGCAGTAAAAAACCTGCAGATTTGAAGTCTTGTATGAAAGGTGGCAGGCAGACTTGAAATCGTTTCCAAACACTTTTGCATTATGTGGCCATGTTTTCGCTAGGTCGTAACTTTTAAACTTCAAAGCCGAGTTGTGACAACTGAATTGATACTTGAGCTGCTTAGTTATTATCGAGAAGGAATGTTCTGGGGAGCAGAAATGTTGCTGCTGGTAAATTCAACCAACACCTATTTAAGCAAGCCAGAATGGCAGTTCTCTGTTTAAGAACAAGTATTTGCAAGGTGGACATGCAGGTGATATCTGCCGTTTGTTACTATTCCTGATAATCCATGCAAATTTATCATTTATACATGCTGCATTAGCGCTTCATTAGAACCTACCATCTATGCTCCAGATACTTCATCCGTGCTGACCTCATTTCAGGCTGGGACCAAAGAAGCAGCATGACTTTCTCTGCAAATGGTTGCAAACTTCCCAGGAAATACGTAGTGCAAGGCAGTGAAGCTGAGTTTTCAGTGTTTATCGTGCTCTTAACTGCTGAGGCAGCTTGGTAAAAGAAGAAAGCTAGTAAGTTAGGAGCTGAGGGATGAGGAAGCAAATAAATGAGACTGGATAAGAATATAAAACCAGATGCAAACTGGGACAGTGGCAGTACAAAGAGAGGAGAGAAAAATAGCAATAAATATGAGTCAGAAGGAGAAGAATGAGGCAAGAGGCGGAAAGAAGAAGCAAGGCTGGCTGCAATGAGCTCCCTGCCCATCCCTTTTCTTCTTTGAGAACCTGGAAATGCATCTAGATCTTTTGTACCACAGGCATACCAATACCCCATGCTTGTCCGGTTCAGTGTGATGGAAAATTTATCTTTTCAGTTTTTTTTTTTTTATTTTTTTTTAATAACTGTGTATTAAAAATTTGTTGAGTCAAATACTGCCTCAGCTAGGAGCTAATATGTTAAGAGTGCCTGGGTAAGCATTAGTTTGAGTGAAGCAAGTGTGTTGTGATACAGGTGCTACAGTTTTACACAGGAACCCTTCTGCTTTTGATGCACATGGTAGGATAGCACAGAGATAACAGGAATATGCCATATTTGGGAAATGTTGCCTGTAAAGCTCCTGTATGTTTTACTGCAATAAAATGAATAGTGACTGGGGCAGATGACTACGGGAAGGGAATGGATTGTTCCCAGGTTAGGGCAAACTAAAGCCTATGTGAAACAGCTCTGGTTGTTGCTGCACCTCTTCCAGACTCTTCACCGCAACGTTGTTGTCTGGTTGAAAAATATAAAACTTGACTTTCAGAAGCATTGACTATGCAGTTGCAGCTGAAATAAGTGGGAGCTTATTGGTTTGAACATTGTACTTTGAATTTTTGTTGACCTCAATAGAGACAATGTAAAAACTGATTTAATATGTTTCAAGTAGGTCCCCCAAAATTAATGGATAGTAGTGACAATTTTGGGCCTAATATTTCTTTTTTCCCCAACTAAGCTCAGAGCTAGTCTCATCACCATAGATGTGATTTGAAGATGAACTTACTCATTTTTGCTTTTATATAACACGGTGATAAATGCCTAGAGGCAGGAGAAAGGGAAATCAATTCTCTATGCCTGGTCAGGCAGTGCATGCCTGAACAGCTTAATAATAATAATAATAACAATAATAATAATACATCATCATCATCCCTATGTATAATAGGCTATAATAATTGCTTCAAGCTGCATTTCTAATTTTAAAGCTTGTTCATATGTATGTTGAACACTCTTTAATTGCGTTGGGATTTTTAGCAAGCAAAATCAGGGTTTCCCATCTAAAGTCATACGTTCAGGAATAAAAATGCATGCCAGGATATCTTGGCTGGTAATTCTTCTCTTCTGGGCTGTAACATCTTGGTCCCATGTTCCACATGAGTGTTGTCTCCTGTCATGTCACTGAAGTCGCCATTCTGGAATGGGGTGAGGTGTTAAAAGCTATCCTTAAATTGTAAATATACAAAACTAGATCTCTTTGAAACTTAAAATTTTATATATCTTAAAAAGGGATGGGCAGGTTCCAAGGTTTAACTTGCATTATTTGAAAAGGTGCATTGTTCCAGAGCATGTGTTTATTGAGGTAGAGTGCAATAGCTGCTACCACGTGTTTGCTTATGTAGATACTTAAATAGCATGTCTGGCTTGGGTTCATTTGACTTAAATACAAAATGAAAATCTTTTCTAAAACTGTTAGCAGTAGGCAACAGTTTACCAATATATGAATGAACAAGCCACAGCAAAAGAGAGAAGATATTCTCTGCAATACTGAATGTTGTAATTGCATTTGGAATGATACTGAAGGAGAGAATAAATATTTTTCAAACTGAGAAATACAAACATTTTCTCTCTTTTTTTTTTTTTTTAAGTATATGGTGAAGTGGAATTTCAGCACTGATCGAGTCAGGATAGTGGCTGATGGAAATCAGTTATAACATAGATAGAAATTTCTTATTTAAAAATAAGATGATTTGAAGGCAAATTTCTCTATGCAAATCCTGTCATAAGCAGAGAAATTACTGCAAGAATGAGACATATTGTGAAGAGATGGTTTTGATAGATTTTGCAAAAAATAGAAGGTCGTCTCTGCATTGAGGTGATACTGTGAGTTAACCAAGAACATGAATTTACAGCATACTAACTATTCCACACCAGTTCCCTATGCAGTTTTTTGGGTACAAGTAGTATTCTGTCCTCACTTTGTGTCAGGTATGATGAGGTAGGTCATTCCACGTTCAAAATGTCCATGCAGGAGAATAATGCCAAGAAGCTAGTGGTGGAGAAAATTCATATGCAGAGTTACTTAGCAATAACTTTTCCGTGAAAAAACTTTCTAAATTTCACTTTTAGAAGATCTTAATTTTATAGGAGAATTTTTCTGATCACATAATAGTGGCTTATAATAATTGCATTAACTAGCCTTGGAGGACACAGTTAGGTACAGCTTAGGGATGACTTCAGTTCCTGTGCTTTGGCGTATAGGAATCAGACTGTAGAAACATTGAAGCACTGCCTTCATGTGCCTTTATAGATTTGTCAATTGATGAACTTTAATTCATTGCTTTAAAAAAAAAAAAAGCCTAAAAATGCGAACATGGCAAATTGTAAAATGGCCGAGGAAGTTAATTGTCAGCAAGAAGATATTTTTGATACAGTGTTCAACATCTAAACATGGTAAAACTGCTTTTTCAGAAATTTCTGCAATGTAATTTCATAACTGCTTTTTAGGAAAGTTAATTCCGTATCTATATTTCTAATTTGTAGGTACATTGAAACCTTGAAGGAGCACAAACCAAAAATTGTCTGGGATGAAAAAATTGCTGAACACTACTTTGAATACAAAAAGTGAGTTACATTTATTAACTTACTGTTCTGCAAATATTCTTGGGCATGGTCCAGTACACAATGAATTATTAAATAGTATGCAACTGAATTCAGCAAATGTGCTGTTTGTGATCTGTATGTTAACACTGAACTGTAGCATAAAAGAGAGCTTCGGGTGAGAGAAGTAAATCAGAGAACGATTAATGAAATAACATTAGCTAAAACAGTCTTTAGAAGAGAAGCCTGATGAGTCATATCTTTAGAAGTTTGATGCATCAAAGTTATCTGCTGAATGTCAGTTAACCAGAAGCTCTGAGATTAGTACTGTGAGCTGTTGGGTGATTACCAATAACTCAGCCAAAAATAGTTGTTAGAAATATCTGTGGTACCAGAGCCTGGTTTTACAAGTCCTAGTGATAAGATCGGTCAAGCAACAGACTTCCATTAAATGGAATGGACTGTAGAGAAATGTAATGAGAATATCAATTCACGTCCAGACAAAGTTTTTAAAAGGACTGAGAGCATGAAGGGAAAGAGTAATAACTTTCTTTGTCCTCCCTTTTTCATCATGAAGTGACAAGAGGATTCCTTGATGCTAGGAAAAATCCATTTAAAACAGATTTAAAAAAAAACACCAGCAACATCTTACTAAGCCTCAGTGATAATTAGCAATTTTTGTATGCAAATACACAAAATATGGTAAAATTACAAACAAAATCCTACTACTTATACAAATCTGTGTCTTGCCTATTACTCAATGCATTGGTAATGTGAAGCCACACTGCTGAAAACAAGAGTAAAACAGATTTTAGGGTGCTTTAAGAAAAAAAAATCATAACTACTTTGTTATTTCAAAAATATATTCTTGGTTTAAATATTTCTAAATGTAAAAAAAAAACCTAAAAATGTCCTATTTTTATATTTTTAGTTTAATTTTCAAGGTTTCTCTCAGCTTGTAATTTTCTCCTGATATCTCAGCAGCATGCATTTTTTTATCAGGAAAAAAAAAATACCTGTTGGTCAGCACTGTTTTTATTTATTTTCTGTGTTTGTATGAAAGGCCTGGGATCTGGGTTCCTTAATACTTAAGTCTTTGGTATCCTGTTGCAAAATTACTTTGTGCCAAACAATTAAAAGGGGTTTCGTGTTAACTAAAAGGGAATAAATCAGAAGCTTTGTTTTACTGATCTTTAATGCACAATCCAAGACACAATGACCGCTGGATGAAAACTTACTCTCCAAAGAGTAAGTCTGAGGGCTGTGTTTGAATGGCATGGTTCTGGGATTCTGGGATGGATAAAGCACGCTGGATCTGAAAATCACTCTAGACTTCACTTGCTGCGCTGTGCTTGGCAGGCAGCTGTGTGGATCAGCGTGCCTGCAGTGGTTCAGATGGCTGGAAGGGAGGATTATTTAAGGGAACTCTTTCAGTTACCACTTTGGTTTGCAGAGGTTCAGTTACATTGGATGGGGATGGCAGCCAGGCCTGAAATATGCTTCACTGGTAAAGCATCTCACCTGGAAATCTTGCATGTCTGCAGTTACTAAGAAATCAAATAATGAATCTAAGCAAAGCACAGCTAATGATTTTCATGTAGCAGACAGAGACTATTACAAATAGTTACAGAAATGTGTTTTCTCTGAGTGCTTGTCCCAGTGCACTTTACAGGTAAGTATGCATTTACATAAGCTGGGAAATTTTAGGAGCAATTCCTAGTTGGTCTGTCCATGCACTCTGCATTTCCTCCTAGCCCAACTGGTAAAGTGATGCTGTGAGACCACTGGTAACTCATCCTTCTCATTATTAGGGGTTTAAAACGCAGCCTTGGTATTTCTGCCCAGCATAGCTTTCCCTGTCTGTATATTTTATACGGCTAGTATTTAATTTAATCTGAAAGAGAGTAATTTGGGGAGCTGGAGAAAGTCTTTCACAGTTTGCATCTGACAACCAATTGTCTTCGTCTTTTTCAGATGCGCATTTAGTAGGTGCGGCTGTCTTTTACTACCTGACAGTTTCATAATCCAGTTGCAACAAGATATCTTAGTGTGTTTGCTTTGATCTAGTATCAAACCATTTGTGTTGTGAGATCTCTTCTTGGGTCCTCTATTTTCACTGTCAGCCTTTTCACCTCTTTTAAGAGTTGTCCTCCTTAAAGACCCACTAGTGTGGGCTAAATAAGTATCTTGTATTTCACTGTAACCAGTTTGTGGATGGAGTGTTATGCCCAAAGAAGTTTGTGACTTTCATCTAAATCGTGAAACTTACCCAATTTTGTTAGTTACTAGGAAACTGTGCTCTGTTCTTTAGATGTTTTGAAAGGCCTTATTCTGAAGCCTTTTAAGGATTCCTTTAGGTAACCAGGGATTTTTGTTGTTGTAGTTGTGGCATGATGCAATTGCTATGCAAAGACTCCTCTAGCAGGTCTTTATACAGTCACGTTTTGAACTTCATAACTTTCCAGCTGCTAGCATTGTCAAAGCCCATTTAAATAGGATGATTTTGTCAGGAGGACCTTTCTGACAAATATTCCTGTAAGTGATACCTGCAGGAGAGTGTCACGGTTGCATACTTGACTTCTAGATATGTGGTGTACCTTCTCTTTCCCCACCACTTTGGATTTATGTGCTGTGATATGTTTGTATCTACAGTAGAAAAGGGGCAGAAGTTCTTATCTGCAGTAGGAAAGGAAGAGAAGTAGAGAAGATTTTGGCCCTACCTTGCCCTTAATAGTTAAAGTAGCCAGAGTGCAAGTATGGAATGAATGGAAGTTGATGTCAAAAGTGTCTGATTTCAGAGACCGAGTGCATCAGCTTCCAGAGTGGAATGAGCACTGGCTGAGAAATCTCAAAGATACAAGCTACTAAATGGCAAATACTCTCTGTCTTTCATATGGGCATATTAATACTAGTGCTGCACATACCAGCGTATCTTATTTTTAATAGCAATAACTTCTCCAAAATAAAATCAGCAGTTTTCTTCAGCACTGTCTTTGTTTCCTTTTAGTGGGAAGGAATAAAACTGGTTTTGAATTCTAACCTCAGCTAAAAATCCTACGAGAATCTGTCAAAGCTGTTGTGACTATTTGGTTTTCATGTTTTGCAGAAATAAAGGAGGAAAACATGCCGTCTTCTACCCAACACTGAAGGTAGGTGCCACTTTTTCATGTCAGAGGGCTGTAAGAGGAAACTTGTTTACTTGTCTTGTTGCATTATTGAGACACTTCAGAAAATGTTGAACTGGGTTTAAGCTTTTGTGAAAGAAGTGTTTACTGTCCTGAGGTTGTTATGATTCAAAGCTTCAGCTGCCTATACAAGAAGATTGGCTTTTTTTTTTTTATCTCATGCATAATGGGCTTTTGGGATCTTTGAAGATTAGCCATGTCTATAGATAAGACACACCAGGGCAAACCAGTGCTCTGAGAGGATCTGTTGGAGTGCACAGTTCATGTGCTAACAGACATGCTGATTGTCAGACAAGAAACTGAAGAAATTTTCCTTCTGATCATCTTGGCTGGAAGCTTGGTGAACTTTTGCCTTTCTCTGTAACGGGGTCCTGATTCTCCCTGTCAGCCTGCATTATGCTGATTTTTTCAGTTCTGTTTCTGTGGAACATATTTTAGTGTTTTGAAAACTTAAGCATTTGGCTGTACTAAAGTCCTATGGCAGCACATACAATTTCTGTCTACACGATAGCCTGCAATATACCAGGATACAAGATAAAATAGTTACTTGCAGACTTAGTTCCTAGGAAGCTATCTTTGGATTTTCTCAAATTAAGCTAAAGGCAGTATGTTAAGCCTCTGCTGGCTTTTAATATTGGAAGGGAATTGCTTCTGTACTGAAAGTATATCATATTTACAGAGAACAGAGCTATTTTATATGGTTAAACTAGTGTGAAATGATCCAAGGCTCTGGTTTTCTGAACAAGATTGTTATCTTAAGCTCCATTAGTACCAGGATATTTCCCTTCATTAATCTAATATTGGTAAAAATAGTAGCACGTATAGGATATTAATTACCATGTCTAACTCTGTTCTTTCTAGTAGTACCTGTCTTAGAGTGTTAAAAAGTTTCATTGTGAACCTATCAAAGAAAATATGTATCATGCTTACGTTGTTATGCTATGTTCCCTTTGGCCTTGTGGAAGGATTTCACGCTGCTCTTGCCAGTACTAACCAGGTTAAGAACACTCATTCCTGTACCTTTCTTTCATTACGTCTTCTCTAACAGATAGTCAACTGCGATGGTTGGTGAATTTATGGAAACGGGTTTTCTTTCCAATTTCAACAAGCTTGTAATGAAATACTTTGAGATTTTATACTGGGGCAAATCAAAGAGTTATTCATATAATGGTGATCAAGATGGTCAGGGAGCGCTTAATTTTATTACCCCATGGCAAGTGTGTTTCTTCCCCTTTTTAATGCTATAATCACTGACACGTTGCTCAAAATTGGTTTGTTCATGATTAGTTAAAAGCAGTCATGAAGGCCCAGCGGATCTATTAATAATGCCTTGATACTTTGTTATGTTTTCTATCGAAATGAGTTTTAAACACATCCCTGGTGTGAGCAGTTTAAACATTGCAGTGCTGCATTTCAAAGTAAGAAAACCTGAAAGTAAAAGATTGAAAAATAATTTCTTTTATTGTCTGAACTGACAGAAGTGCAGAACACTAATTGTGGCATTGCTTCCCTTGTAAACCAATGGCTAAATTAACTCTAAATCAGTGGCTGGAGCTCAGATAAGGATGCTTTTAAATATTAATCTTCAAAATAGAATTGTGATAATGAAAACTGTGACTCTGTCCTGGGAAAAGGCAAGGGTAGGTAAGAGATCTTGATGGTGTTTGACAAGTTGTTCTAATTGTCTTCAGTGATAAAGTTTTATTTTACCCCTGAGACATTTCTGGGAAGAGTTAGAATTTCTGTACATTGTGAAATGATAGCCTAAATTAGAGTAGTCCTTCGCATAGTTCATAAATCTGATTTATTTCTGTGGCATTTTGTCTGTTTAGCTGGTTATCTTTTATTAGGTCATTGAATTAGCTGGTACAATTAACTGTCTCTTACCGAATGATTGCTTGCTAACCAGAGAGTATTTGAAATACAGACTAGGTTTTTCAGTATCTGTTTCAAGGATAGATGTTTTTAAAAAGTCTGATAATGGCATGAAGAGATGGCAGCATGGAGTGTCTAATGTCTCTGACTAAAAGGTAATTGCTTTATCTGTCTTTGTCTTAGTCCATCCAGTTGCGCATAGAGCTTGCAAAAGAATTGGGCACTGGAATATCCATCTGGGAACTGGGACAAGGCCTGGACTATTTTTATGACCTGCTTTAAAATAAGAGGTGACCTGGGAAAGACTTTATTTGCTTCACTGAGACTCCATGTTCAATTAATTTGGGTATCCTGGAGAGGTGATTTTTAAAATTTTTTTTTGTAATTTATATCATATCTGTATTAAAATTGCATTTTCCCCAATAAAGAACCTTTTCTAATTTGCCACACAGACGTGATTGTTGGTATCTGATAAAATTCTGAGGAAAAAACCAACAGAAATTTCTTTTAAAGCTCCTGAATTCAGAGTAATTGAAAATACACCAACATAGCATGGGACGGCATCAGAGTTGAAAATATTTTCTGAAATGTTTTCCACAAGAAATAAAATGGACAAGATGATGCCATCTGATCAAAGTTTAAGATGGAGACCTCTCAAATAATTGCTGGTAATAACCAAAGTAAGTGAACAAATAAATCCATCAGATTATGTCCAGCAAATTTAATATCTTGCTAGACCCCCTCTGCATCTTGCTGTCTTCTGATAAGGTAAGTCAATGTAAAATGTCAGGAGGGAGACCAGTTAGATATCTTTCCCTCAAGCTGGTAGAAAATCAAGCACTGACAAGCTAAGCTCTTAGCTCTGTTTTTTTATTTTAGTAAATTCCTTAAGCAGTTTAGAGTCACAGTCATTTCAATTTGTGACTTGTTTCTAAATCGCTTTTGTTACAAGAGATGCTCCGTGGTTTCTCTTTTCTGCTTAGTCTGCTTAGTGTCTCAGTTTACAGTATTTAGCACTAGTGCATGATGCAGTAGTGGTTAATTTGTGAGAACTGTAATGTTTAGCATCAGAGGCTATAATGGTAATGATGGATTACATGGATAGCCCCAGAGAAGCTCTGACAATCCCTTGACTTTAGGTGCTGTGAATGTGATCAGCATCTTTGTGCATGAAGCTGTCATTCTTCAGCTGTACACATGGTGCTTTCATCTCCATAATACAGAAGTTTTATGAACCCAAAAGCTGTAAAAACCCATCAGTTTAAAAACAAAGCCAAAAAATTGCGTCCCTGCTGTTTGGTTTACGATATTTGTGTTTGTAGAAATACACAGGCTTGAAGGCTGTTTCTTCTAAGGAACTAAGAGGTGCTGGGAGTTTGATGAGGGTGTCATTGGTCACCAGCAGAGACTCAGGCAATAGCTCTGTACTCTCACTGGTGTTCTTGCCACTTACAGTTGTCACAAAGATAACTGCACTCCTCTGTTTCCATCCACCCTTCCCAGTAATTAATCTCAGTGGGGAATTTATCTGCCCCTGCTGTTTTCAGCAGAATAAATCCCACTGTAATCCACCATTGATTAAAGAACTATTGATCTTCACCTCTCTGATTTAGTTCTGGCATCTTTTGACTTCTCGCATTGCAAGTATCCAGCAGGGTTTACTAATCAGGCTTCTTTCTTCTATACCATTAGTAGTAAGATAATTTGCTATGTGAATCCTTGTGTTCAATTAACTTTAACTTTCTAGTTCGTTCAAAAGCAATTTAAAGTCACTCTGGCAATGGTATCTAGAACAGCACAAGAATGAAATTCTATTACTCTGTTTTTTTCTACTTTCAGTGGCACTGCTGAACCAGAATGTTGGACAAAAAAATAAGTCTGTAAGAAATGGAAGGCGTTGTGATCTGAAATGGTATCCATTTTTATATTAGCTAGTAGGTAGCTTTCAAAACTGGGTGTGGGAAAGAAATTAATATTTCATTTTAACTACTTGTTTTCTCTCTAGAAAAGATACATGTAATTTATCATGTTTTTCATATTTTTTTTTTATATTCTGTGATGATCCTCTGTGAAGTTCAAGATTCCTGTTTGTCTGTGAGTGCAGCTATGTTAGAAAGAAGTGTCTTTTGCATCCTTAGAGATAGAATGAATACTTCTGTGTGTCAAAAAGATCAAACTAGCCCTTGCTCTATCATGAAAAATAAATACCAGATGTGATAAAAAATAAATACCAGATACATTGTGATTTTGAGCCATCCATGTTATATAGGTATTTGAGGCCAAGGATGTTGTCTTTTGGTTTTAAAGACAAAACATGTTTGTTGCTTTAGAAATACTTCCAAAAGACACAAAATTGGCATAATTCCTTATTGTGAAGTTCTCCATTTAAAAAAAAAAAAGCAAGCACCAGAAGGCATGTGAGCCCCAGGATGAATGAAGGAAGATTGGCTTCTGATGGACTGATCTTGTGTTCACTTAATTTTTCAGTGTGTGGGAATATCAGGCTGTCTTTTCGTAGGTATCAGTGAATCCACAAAGCAGCGTGCCATCAGCAAGCCACCATGAAAACAGGTTTCTTTTGAAATTTGCACCTCACTGCATGTATGAAAAAATGATACGGGTTCTGCAGAGCATGTGTTTTTATGACTTTCCCTCAAACAAGTGGGGAAAACTGAGTGAAGGGCAGAAGGCGGGTGGGAGTGCTGGAACGGCACTGCTGTAACAACCATGCCAGACGACTTTCATTCCCTCATTTCAAAAACAACAGAATGCACTGTTTTACAATGCAAAGAAACATTTTTCTGTAACGCAAAAAAAAAAAAAAAAGTATGTGTGTTTGTTCTTCAACAGAAGCAAGTACTCTTTAAATGATGTACTTCTAGGGGAAGGCCAAAGAGATTGGACTTAAATAATTGAGGGTATAACTGGGGAAAATATCCAGTGTTCCTGTTAGAACAGCTTACATCTACTGTAGCAAGTGGTGAAATGGAAGGGTGTTTATTTCAACAGAATATTTCATAATTCAGTTTCGCATTTCATTTTGGTTTTCATTTAAGTAAAAAGAAGCTGTGCTCTATAATCTAGTTCTGTTGCAAGAAAAATGTCTGTAAATTAGGGTAAGATCTCAGGTGCTATGGATGTCAAGGTGTATTTTAGCTACCTGATGCCAAGTGGAGCTTTCTTTGAAGTGACCTTTGCTCTTGTGTTTCTCCATGTTTTACTTTTTTGGTTAGACTCGTGCAGGGTTAAGATAAATACATTTTTCTGGACAATTTTTATTGCATTCACTGAGAAAAAGAAATAGCAGCTGATTTCTGTTGCAGCTGGCATTTGACATGAAGTTACTATTTTTATCATCGATTATCATCACACACATCATTTTAATAGTTAGCAAAGAGGGTTTTTGTATCTGTATACAACTAAATATCTTATCGAGACAGAAAGGAGGACTTGCCTGACTTCTTGCAGGATCACACAGACCATACTCCTGGGATAACAGCGTCGCATCTTATCTCAGGAAACATGTCTCTTGTGGTAGATGTATCTGTCTTGAAAACTGGAGCTGCTGTAGAGTCTTTGTAATCAGAAATGGTTTTAACAGAGAATTGTGGAAAATAAATGGTTTAGCTTGTCTCATCATGATATGCTACTTCTTCCAAGAAAAATGGCTTCAGTACCTTGTTTTATAGTTCCTTTTTGTTATCATATGTAGGTGTCAAACTCCAGAATTAACTGTAGCTTCCAGGTAAAAAAGTTGAGAATGAAAGGGAAGAGATAAGGTAGACCGAAGGTTGACAGTATGGAAACGGCTTCTTTAACCACTTCTTAGTTATAAAGAATTGTTGAGCAAGTTCTAACAATTTAGTGGTGTTTATGGGCTTGGGCGAAAATATAAAATACTTTTCCTTTTCTACTATGAGCTACGAGTGGTAATTATTTTTAAGAGTGGGGGTGGTGGTTTGTGCACACTTCTCTGTGGAGACTGCAAAGTTAATGGATGTTCATAAGAACTGTAATTACAGTCTCTCCTGAATTTGGGACGTGGCTTTTGAAGTTTACTGTTTTGTTTAATACACCATGCAGCTGTTTGACTTCAATTAAACAAATGGCAGCACAAAGCAGATGGATTCTATCTCTTGAGGTTGAAGAGGTTGCATGTAGCTATTTCCTGCAAATCCCATTCCCTCAGTGATCTCTTTTTTAGTAAGTGCAAATTAACTAAACCTGAATCGGTGTTTTGTAGTCTACCAGACAATCACTTTGATATTGTGCATTGGGGAAAAATGTATCTTCTCTTTAGGAAAAAAAAAATCTTTAGTAGGAAAACTAACTGGAATATAATTTGATTAATACTGCTTATTCAAAAAGTTGCAAAAATAAATAACATCACTTATCTTGTTAGCATTTGAGACTAAAAGCTGAAAAATGCCTTTAAACGTATGCTATTGGAATGAGAACATTATAACAAAATGTTATTTGGCAAAAAAATTTGGATGCGTGGAATCTAAGACTCAAAATTTTAAACAACTAGTCATTTTACATTCCTACTTATATCGGTTACCTTTTCTGGATTTGTTTTAATGTTTATTTGCTTACAATGTATTGTAAAAAAAAAAATTAGAAAAAATACTGTAGAAAAACCTGTATGGTATTTTCATAGAAACAAAAAAAATGTTTCTTATAAGCTTTTAATTAAATAAGCTCTTACTCTGACTTCTGACATGTTATAACTAATTCTCCAGTCAACTGCTGAGAGCACAGCAGAGGGGCACTTTTGAGTTGCCTTCATGTGGCACATAGATTATCGTATTTTGATCCATCCATTGTGTGGAGTTTAAATAAAGTAAAATTTAGCAATTGTCTAGTGTGGGAAGGCAAAACAAACTAAAAAGCTGCCCCTCTGCATATGACTTCTCAGCAGACTGCCTAGGTGGGAGTAGAACTTAACCACAGGGCATTACCTTGCCCACCTGTTTTTTCAAAGTGTAATGAAACTCAGGTGGAAACGTTCAGTGTAGATGAGCAGCATATTGACTTTCTAGAGATTTCCTAACTCCTCATTTCATTTACCAGAAGCCAGTAATCACAACAGACATACACATGGTGATAGAAGGGTACAGACCCTCCAATTTCGAGATTGTATGCCATGTGTTTTTTGCATAAGTGACTTGCTGTAAGGCTTGCGGGATTGTTGCATTTTTCTGCAAATTGAGGTACGGTTTCTTGGAGCAGGGCTATCTAATGTTCCAGCTCTGTCATCTTTTGCCGTGAAGTTCCTGCTATGTGCATGGCTGCAGCGGGGATTGCCTGGGTGATAAACCTCACCTTCTTCAAAGGTCAGTGCGCATCGAATAGAAGTCAAAAGATTATATGGTGTTGCATCAGTTTCCTTCAGTATGTAAAGTTTGTACATTATGGTTACTTCTGCTGCTCATCCTACCCAAAAAGGTAAGATTGAATTTTGTTTTCCTTTTTTTATTGCATATGTTCGCAAGTGTTAAAGCAGCTCAAAAAACTCATACAGACACCACCAATTTTCACTAAACATTACTTTTCTTCCTTATGATCTGCATTTAGGAACGGTCTAGGTAGGTCTTCTGGTACATCTCAGCGAGTTTGTTTCTGGTGCACCACTGGAGACCATATATTCTGGTATATGCTCTCTTGCTTGCAATTGTGGAGGGTGGGACCGTGACTAAAAATAGCCAGGAGGCAGTTAGTGCACAAGGTAGGAAGTCATTTAGGACTGTGTGTACCTGTTTTCACCCCATCTTTAATGTTTCTTCCCTGATTTTTCAGGTGAACTCCTGTGGGGCAGAAAAGTTAAGTTGCTATAAATTATTTTATTATTATTTCAGTTTTTGCAACCCTTTTGTGTTTTCCTTTGTTTCTTTTGGTGGCTGACAAAACAAATGCTGTGAGTGGACACGCTTGTATGTCATGGTAGATGAAGACCCAGCAGTAGCTGCATCAGCATTCATGTGCTGTGAAAGTTAGAGAAAAGATGCCTGGGCCTGTTGTGTGACCACACTGAGAGAGAGGAGAGAGTAATTTATGTCACTTGCAAAGCTGGCTCCCTAGTCCCTGTAGTTACTACCGTGATATTGTGGTAGGGTGGCAAAGCTCAGCTCTGCTCATAGCAGCTACCTCTGGGCTAATGTCCCCCTTGCATTTAAGTGCTGTTTCAGTTGCTGTGTTGGGAGCTTTTGTATAAAACAAGTGGTAGGGTTATTTTTGCTCTGCTATTTTATGTGCTTATGTGAAAAATCTCTGGGATAATAATCTTTTTCATTTTGCTCTCATTAAAACAACTGATAAATCTGGCAAAGTGAAAGCCAAAGTGCCTT
Source organism: Gorsachius magnificus (assembly GCA_034008185.1). Classification (NCBI taxonomy): domain Eukaryota; kingdom Metazoa; phylum Chordata; class Aves; order Pelecaniformes; family Ardeidae; genus Gorsachius; species Gorsachius magnificus. Next base: position 4,163,299 of record CM067086.1, on the reverse strand, counting down.
TGTTTTGTATTAGAGCTGGAGCTAGTGGTGAATCAGGTGGAGGGGTCTGGAATAATTAATGCAGAACAGTTCTGCTAATGCAAGCAGAGAAATAGTTTCTTCATAAATGGCAAACAGCCCTCTTTGAAAGTAAATTGTCTTTGTGTTGCAACTGTAGATACAACTTAAAATCGGTTATTTTTTTATTTTGAAGTCTGGGTAGCTTGCTGGTATCATTAGCTGGAATTAACTTTAGAAAGTGTTTTATTCAATGATGCCTTTAGAATCACAGCACTAAATGGTTGTCTGCTGTATCAGGGCTTTGCATGCTGCTTCTGCTTTTTAACTCAGAACTTTCTATTAAAATTAAATTGCTTTTGCTGTTAACTTGGAATTGATTTAGATGGACTTTGTGTCAAACAGTGGGCCAGGATTTTAAATTCCATCTAATTCTTTCTTTCTTCATTCACATCAACCCTGAAATTGTGGTTGATGTGAGGATGCAATTGCGTGCAGGAGATTGGCTGAGCTCATGTCTTGAAAGCCTGGTTTAGAAGTTTATTGACTATTTTAAAAGCACTGAGGGTTAAATTATACTTTAGTATTTGCTTTAGGATTTGGGATTACTGCTTTTGACACAAGAGGGAATGGGCAGTAAGTTTTAAGAGTTTGGGTGTTTACTGAACCAGATTTTTCAGTTGTTTTAATAAGAGAGTTAAATATATAAAGTGGCAGGGGGAATATTCATCATACCCAGAATGAGGACTTTCCTATTCTTTGTAATATAGAGTGCTTAACCATTTGGCATGAGCAAGGTCCCAGATTTGTGTTCTCCCCTTGGCAGCAGCTATTGAGCTTATCTGCCTGCATCTCTTAAGGTGGTGGGCAGGGCAGGAAAGGAAAACAGGGTGCTTGTGGCTGCTTGAGGGAGATGAGGGGGAGGAATGGGGTGAAGCAACTGCTTCTGGAAAAAAAAGCACTTTCTCCTTTTATCCCTCTTGTAGGAGCAGCAGAGAGCTAGACTTAGCAAAACGAAGACCAAACCTCTGTGTTCCCAGGACTGTCCTTGTGCATTTTTGAGCCTTGTCTGCATTGGAGCCAAGGGATATGAAAGATTTTGGCAGCGCCAGTACTGTATTCTTGGCATATATATTCGTAAAAACTAAGGTTACTGTTCTGATGGCTTCTCCCAGTGCTTTTTGGCAGAGAATTAAGTTATTGAGTGAATTTTGTAGATGACAACATGAATATTGTAAATACTCATAGCCTTCCCAGGTATGCGTATTGGCATATAATTTGAATTTCAAGTGTGTGCACTATTAAACTTATTTATCAGGTACATAAGAAGCCTTTTCCCTCTCCCTCTCAGGAGTCCTTGGTTGTTAGGGGTAACTGCATTGAAAAAACAGGTAGGCTTCCAGAGGAGGAGTTAGAGGACAGTGTTCCAGAGAGCACACAGCCTTAAAAAGACCTGGCAGATGAAGGATGAAGGAGAAACAAAAGAGAAAATTACTTTTCCAGTGTCAAGTAGTAAGTCTGTCACAAAGTCAAACAGCAGCCAAGGTTTCTGACTCTCCCATCACCAGCTGGCTAGACCCTGCTGCTCAGTCATCAGAAACCAGAACAGGCCAGAGCAAAGCAGGGTCCCTTCCTCACTGACACCGTGAGGGTCTTCTCAAAATCATTCGCTGCAGAACCATCTGTTGACAACAGGTTGGGGTTGTGTGCGTGCCGAAGTGAACAGAGCATGCTGCTGTGCTGAGTGGTACCGTGAGGAGTGATGAGGCCCTCCCCTCTCTACCACAGAGTAAGGGAAAATGGCTTTCCTTGTAGATATGGAGACAAGTAACTCTACAAAGAATAAATGGAAATAGTAATTTGCATAGCATGCAGTCAGCTGGAGGAATTAACTACTGCAGTACACCAGAAAGGCACAGACAGTAGCTGGATCTTTAAAAGGCCTGAATATTTTCCTAGTCATGAAATCACTGATTATACACTTTAAAGGGAGAATAATGGTGCTTTAGCCCTCCTGCCATTAGCTAAATTGTTACTTCCATGAGGCATCTCCTATCCACCCCAAACGTCCCTTCACCCCCCCATTATTGGAACATTTTTTCCAGCACCTTGGTACTTCTGGCATTTTCTGTGTGTTACCTAGATAAGCTGGGGGGGGATGTGAAAAGGATCTGTAGTGGATCACGCTTGCATGGCTAATCTTCTGCTTTTTAATCTTGCTTGCATATGCACTTCACAGGATATACTCCTCTCCTTTGACAGTTACTGTGTGGTCTCCGTATTTGTGTGATGTCTGAGTCAAGCTGCTGCTGAACTTTCATTTCCAAGTTGTTTTTTTTGTAAGTGAAAGCATTTTTTTTGCTGGCATTCAAGTGCTGTTGGTGTTCAGGCACCATAGCTGCTTAAAGATTCCACAGGTCCCATTTTGCATCTGACTTGCATGTTTGGGAGCCCATTTGTTTTCTAGGATTTTTGTTGTTGTTTGTAATTAAAATAGAATTTAGCTGTGCAGCTGCAGCTTGATTGCAGCTCTCTTAATGAATCCCAAACAAAAACATAATCCTGCTTCATCTCCTGCAGTTGTGTTGATTCAGTGAGAATGGGAGGAATCAAAAGGAGTAATAATGCCTTTCCCCTGTCCTGCAGAAAATTTAAACCCATTATTTCGAAGAGCAGAGTAGACGGTGGTTCTGAATGATGAAATGGAGAACACTTCTCAGAAAGGAGTTATGCTGTGAAGCTGTATAGCCCAGCCAGTTTTTATTGATAATGCTATTTTTGTAATAATACCCTTTTGCTTTTTAAGGTATTTCCACTGGTAGCATCAAATAACTCCCTTGGGGCTTCTCTGGAAGTAAGTGTTGCTTCTGAAAAAAATTACTTCTAATTTCAGAGTAAACCCAAAATAATGAAAGCTTTGCTTAGTGAGAAGCATTCTACAGTGCAGGTGTCAGGCACTTAAATTTGGGTAGCTTTTTCATGGTAATGGGGAGATGTTGACCCGACTGACTGCAACTACTAACAAAGCAGGAGGATAACGGCGTGACTCACTGCGCATGAAAATGTTTTTGCATTTGATTGTATTGTATTGGTCTGTAAACACAGCGCTGAAAGTGAGCAGCACCTGGTGAGTGCTCTGAGTTTTCTAATGGCATCTCTAGCCAGTGCTTTTCTTTCACTGTGAAGCTTTCCTTTCTGTAAGACAGCAAAACTTGTGATGCTTAGCTGAAAGGCCGGATTTTGTAAGTCGTCCCTCGAATGTGCATCACCCTGAGGAAGGATGTTTGATTTAGTTTCAGAACTATCTGTGTGCTGATGAATGTCTCATCCTTTTGCCATTAATATTGGAAGAGAATAGTTCCAGTTGGAAGGCACCTACAATGATCACGTAGTCCAACTGCCTGACCACTATTGAAAATATGCATCAAAGTTATTTAGGGAAGTGAAGCTGAGGTTAATTATTTGCACAAAATTAAAGATCCCTGCAGTTCTGTGTTTAATCACTTTTCAGAGTACCCTTGGTTTTGAGTCTGCATCATGGGCTGTCCCTCATATATGGGCTATCTCAAAATGTAAATCAGGTGCTAGTAATCTGCCTGCAGGATCTTGGTCTGAGGACCGGTAACCTTCTGGAGAATAAATCCCTCTTATTTCCAGTATTTGGAACTGGCTGGTAAAATCTGCATTCATAATAATGGCTGTTCTCCACTTAGTTTGAACTACTCCAGCTCATTTCTGTCAATGTTAAAGTAAACTTTAAGAATTAAGAAGGATAAGGAAAGAAATTAAATTATGATGAGATAGGTCTGCTAAGCTTTATACTAGGGCACATAGAATTTATGACAAGGCAAACTTGGCTTACTTATCAAGACAGGAGATTATGAAAGTATTTAGAAAGAAGCTGAAATGCTTATTTTTATTTAATGTCTTGTGGATTGTTCTGCACATTATCAGAATAATTACTTCCTGTGCTTACCTAACACAGTTCTTTTCTTCAAATTATTTTGCACCTCAAGTGTTCTGTCCATTAAAATGATTGTGTTTTGGTTTTGTTACATGCTTACAAATGTTTCTTTATGCAGAAGTATAGTGAGTATTTCTAAAGACTGTTTTTATAAAATAGGTATTCAAGCATGGAATAAAGCACGAACACACTAAGCTAGTGCACACACAAAAAGAACTGGTAAGTGGAAGATCATTTATTACCAAATCTGCAATTGTTTCAAGGACTGGCCTGTAGGTGTTACAACAGAATTTGAATATTGTTTATTTGTTTTAAACTAGTTAGTCACTTTGCAGGCCTTACCATTTCCCTGGTATGGGGCACTAGTAGAAGAAGGACAAAGATTCATACAATTCCTGGTAAATGTAGAAACTGCATTCCTCTGGGCTCTCGTGAAGGGCCATGCTCTGCAATAATCCAGAACAGCTTTAGAAATTTAAATCTGAGGTCCTGACATTCTTATAAGTAAAAACCTTGGGGGGGGGGGAAGAAGAGTACACAGCAGGAGTATATCGCTGAATTGAGTTTTGCATGTATAGGAGTTAATACAGGGGTTATGTGTGTGTGAATGTTACCAAATGCTGTGATTGTTGTAATCCCCTGTTAATAAAGGGATTGACTTGCAGTACAAAACGACCTACATAATTCTGCTTGCTGTATTATCCCTTCCAAGCATTTTGAAGCTTTGTGTGTTTTCTAGCCCTCAGTACCTCCTTACTTTATTGCAGTACCTGCAGAAGTTGTTTTTATGAAATGTTAATCATGGTCCTCAAACATGAATGACAAAGTACTTTGTTCCATACTGATGGGCCTGTAGATGATGTGGGTTAGGGAAACATGAGGCTGACCCTCAGCTAAACGTCTAGCTGAGTATATCCAAATGGCAACTTTGCATTTTGAGGTCTGACAAAATCATGGAAAATTTTTGTGAGTATATTGGTTTTGCAAGTACTCTCTTGGGTCCGCATATAAATAGCGTAATGGGAATGGTAGTGCCCACGTGTCCCCGAGCACAGAGCAGGGCAGTGTTTCTACCAGCTTGTGATGAGGTCCCTGGCATAGGCATGCTCAAGAACCTCAGACAGCCGCTTGGTGTTTTGCTTTATTGTATTTTACCTCAGCACTATATCCAGTATTCTAGGTTTGATTCATCTCTAGGTTTGCATGTGTACACACAGACTCTAAGCTCCTTATTTCTTTCATTTTTTGGCATCTAAGTTTTGGCCCGGTGGGTGTAATGCCTGTATGACCTTTGTTTGCTATCTGAGCCTGTCTAGAGTCTAGGAAAGGAAATTCAATTTTGTATTTCCGTTTGTAGAGAAGCTGCTGTGCCTCTGGTTCCTGGCAGAGGGCTTTCAGCGTGCCAGCCTGCAGGAGAATGGTGATGCTGTGCAGAGAGGAGTGGATCTGGCTGCAGTAGAAAACTTGGGTTGGAGAGAGAAGAGAATCATCTAACCTGGGAAGGTCCATGTTCCTCAGATGGTGTAACAAGCCACACTCCCCGTGAGGTCACAGGGCTGCTTCAGGGGGCAGCAGGACTGCTTGCACTACCGATCTTCCATCTAAGAGGCAAGTGGGGTTTCAGCACCCCTGTAGGTACTCCCCAGCCCCTTTCCACAGGAGAGGTCCCAAACAGGGACCCTCATTTGCTGCTGACTCTTATCCTGGTGACCATCTGTCTTACTGTTGGGCCTTAACAGTATGAAAAGCTAAAAATCTCAGCTAAAAGCTTTCCTGGTTTCTCCCACCCCAAGTTGTGCTAGAACTGAAGTGAATCAGCTGAAATACAAGAGGAAAGTAATCCATCAGGCTAGATGCCCCCCCCCCTTCCCTGTTAGGTAGAAAATGATTTCTCAGAAAATCTTGTACTGGATACATATCTAGCTCATGCATTTTAGCCTAATTTTTAAGTAGAAGCTGTGTTGGCTGAATGCTTTTTAAAAAAATATGATGGAAAGTAGCAGCGATCAAACATCAGACAATGCTGCTGGTCCTGTTACCTTTAACCAACTGTTTATCTGTACGTCTCTTTACCTGTAGTGTTTCCCATCAGCATTATCAGAGTAGTGTGAATCCTGCCATGAACCTCCTTTCTAATTGCTAAGCTGGCATTTCAAGGCAGCAGAAAAGTGAGCTTCCGTCCTTCAGAGGTAAGCCTGTAACCCTGGGTCTAGAGAAGTGGGGGAGAATGGGACTGCAGGGGCACACGGGTGGCTTTAAAATGAATGGATTTTTCTCCTGCTAGTGTGGGGACATTTGCCTTGATCTAATACCACTGTGGGTGTGTATGTATATGTGTGTGTGTATACACACATTTAGTGGGAAAATGTTGATCTTCTGTGCTCTGTTTAGGATTTCTCAGTCATACAGAAGTACTTAAGATTAAGACCTTAATATTTAATAAGCTCTCTATTGTTAGAGAGCGAGTAGAGACTGCCAATGTGAGACTGGCTGGCAGCTCAGTGGATTAATGGAAACATAGAGCAGGATTTAAAAGCCCTGAATGATAATCTTTAAATATGCTTAAGCATTTTGGTTGTGCAGTTTCCATGGGGAATCATCATATTCACTGCTTCAAAAATTGCACTGAAGACATAACTGAAACTACAGCACAACCTTGCCTACTGGCAAATTTACTTTCATTTCTGGGGCTTAAATTCCTTCTGTGTACATCCGTACACCCAGAGTATCATTCTTTGTGGGTTTTCACTTATTATATTGTTACCACAGGAACAATTTTACGCAGACCTGAAAAACAAGAGTTGCGGAGCTGAGCAACTTTCCTACCTGACCAGAGATCTTGCTTAGGCTTTCAAATAAGCAAATGTTGCTATTTGAAAATACTGAAGTGAAAATTATGCTGAGGCTTGTGACAGTGCTCTTAGTAAGGCAGCCAGAGGAAATTTGAACAAGACTGGTTCGGCTGGCTGCCCGACTTCTTTTTTTAAACTCCTGTCTGTGCAATTCTGTGGTGCTTCTGGTTCATGTAACCCATTTCAATAGTACTTCATTCTCTGATAGAGATCTGAGTAGTCCCACTGCAATGATAGTGTAGACACAATGTGATGCATTCTGGAATGTCTTCAGACAAATTGAAAGGCTTGAGAATATTTTCATTGTAGGAGATTGCTTTTTCTTATATAAATAAGAACTTACTAGTTTGAAAGGTGTCTGGACTTAGAGTTGCTTTACTTGTGTACACATTTCTGGGGATTATCTCAATTTCAATTTAATTTGCCACTTCACTTCAAGCTATAAAGCTCTGGGGGAATCTTTAATTTTCAGTGAGAGCTCACTAAATTAAAATGGAAATGAAATAAGCTTGCATCGTCAGCACTGAGAATGGCAGTGTCCCAAATTTCTGATGTACTTCACCAGAGCTGCTTGTGCAAAGGTGGCGCCAGGGAACTCATTTGTTCAGTACTAGATCTCACTGTGTAGCTGAGCACCCTTATGTTCTGTGTAATTGCACTGATGTTAAGAAAGCTTTTTAACTTGCAGGGCACTTGCTCCATGTGACCGGTGACACATCAGCTGTGACACGCTGAATTCTTTTAAATGTCATGGGTCTTGGCAGCTTTCAGTAATGTTTAAATTACATACAAATTCACCCCCACTGCTCCCTGGATTGATCTCCCGTGAGGCTGGAAGTACTGAAGGTTGGAGGATAGAAGAGAAATCTGTGTCTGTACCTCTTGTAACTGTTTTCATCATCTGAGTATTCCAGTGTCCTTCAGTAGTTCTGTGAACCTGCAGCACCTAGGAGGGGAGCAGACGGGACTGCAGTCTGAAGAGGACAGTAAAGCAATCGGAACAAGATGAAAGCAGGATCAAGGAAAAAAAGGTAAACAAAATTGCACTGAACATTCATATGCGTACCTTCGGCCTTGCATATGCTAGATGTGGCTGGTGACTCCCCCCTTCTCCTGGTCCAGCTGCAGTGCATCTGCTAGGAAGTTACCTGTATGACTGCCGGGGGTGATAAGGTGAAGACTCTATCGAAGGGATGGACTGATTGCCCCCAGTGCAGTACCAGCAGGGCATCGCAGCTTTTGTCGTACAGAGGAGGACTGCTTTAGTCCTAGAACTCGGAGAACCACCATCTACACAAGACTCAAAACCCCCAAATCTGCTAACTCATGTGGACTAGGAGGAACAGTTTATAGAGAAGCTTTACACATGCTGCAGCCCTGATTCAGTTCTAGGAGCATCTTTCTAAAAGAACACTGTCTGTGTCTGTTGTGAATGAGCTGACCATGTATTTCATGGGATAGTGCTCTGGTTTTGTACCTTACAGTGGGGAAAACCAGTCTGCTCTCGTACCAGGTGTTGTCTGCCCAGGTCTCTTGTCCATTTCCAACCTTCTCCCATATTTTTCATCTATCATTTTTTCATACCTGTCACTTCCAGTTTCCCTTTTTTTCCTCACCTTTCCTGGTGCAAAAGTCTGGATAAACTGGAGACCTGTGTCATCCATAGCCAAAGACTGCTTGCATTGGAATATTCAAGTTCTGAGAAGAACGTGCATACATAAATTTTTGAATATACATTAACTCTTGATTCCATCAGGAACAAGAGTGTGATTTGCAGCAAGCTTTTAATTGTGCCAGTTTTTCATGTGATAATTCTTCTTCTAAACTTGCGAACACTTATTTCAAAGAACCTTTTGATAATGAAGATTGTATTGTGTCAGGGTAACCAGCTGTGGTGCACAGTTAGGAATAAGAAGGTGTTTAATAGGGAAGAACTTTAATGCACGGACTTCACAGGAAGGAGATTTAAAACTTCAATTTTTATTAGCACCAAATATCAAGCAAGTTCCATGACAACAGACTGTACTTCCAAGCTGGTGAGTTACTCTGTTTAGGGAAAGTGAGTTGGTAATTATATGACACATCAATTCAGTCTATGTACTCTCCTGTGTTTGCATTCGCAAATCCGTAATTCCTTCAGTTGTCCACAGGTCTGAGTTCACAATTTCTGTTCTTCCCCCAAAAGTAGGAGTATTTTCAACCATGAGGTTTCGAGGCATCTCTGTTCTTGAGAGACCAAGTAGCGTATCTTAGCTGCTCACCAGGAGAGTAGTCAAAGCACCTCTGGCTTCTAGGGGGAAATGTTCCTGTTTCTAACATGCTCCTGTGTCCAGTTCCTACAGCTGAGCTTATAGCATGAAGCGTTTTCCCAAATACCTTCACTTGTAGCTGTATGCAGCCTCCCTGTTCAGCTAACGCCAACGTGACTTTCAAATGAAATTCATACAGGTGCAAAGACAGCAGCCATGCAGCCATTGGTGGGGAGGGAGGAGGGCTGTGCGGTGCTCTGAGGACTATAAAGAAGCTTTTAGTGACTTTGACTGTCACAAGCTACTGGTACAGGCTCATAGAGTGAGAGGAAGGGATCCAGGAAAGCACTAGAAGCAGCACCGTGAAGTGCTCTTTTCCTGGAGTGCTTGCAAATGTTTCATCTTAATTGAGCTTGTGAATAGCTTGAACTCCCTCGGGGGGAGGATTCAACTCCTTGAGAAATGAGAGCCTGAAAATGAGAGAACTGTGGTTTGCCTCTTGGGGTTTTTTTTTTTGGTGGGCTATTTTTTGGTTTGTTTGGGTTGTTGGTTTTTTTTGGTTTTTTTTTTGTTGGTAGAAGTTACCTTGGGCAGCTAGGCTGCCACAGTACAAGATGGGGGGATGCATATGCTGCTCCAGTCACCTCAGTAGCGTGTGGGTGCACGTGAGCATTTCAAAAGAACAGCAATGGCAACGCTTCTAGGCTGAGGCATTTCTTAGCTCAGTATTCTGGGTGCTTATTATCCAAGCTGAGATATAGCAGAATCAGTTAATTGCATCTGTGGATGACACAATAATACTGAACAAGTTTCCAAGGTAAATTGGGTTAAAAGGGGAAAAAAATAATCCCCGCAGCGTTAGTCTCTCTGGAGAAACAAGTAGTGACAGTTCTGCTTGATAGCGATGCTCACCTAGCCACCTGCAGGCCTGCATCTGGGAACTGAGGACACAGAGCAATTCAGATTTAGTCCCTAGTTAGGTCCATAACTAGGCTGACACGAATTCCTGGGTTACAGTACTCCCTGTTCTCTGCTATGTAGGGACTATGGTCTCCTAACTCCATGTCAAACCGGAACTTCGTAAAGCCATGTAAGATGTCTGTCCTTGGGCACTCAAAGTTATAAAACACAAATAACTGAATCCCTTCTGAGTTTGGCAGACTGGCTCCTTGATTAACCAGGTATCCCTGTGTGCAGAACAGCAGATTAAATGGTACAGTAGAGGTTGAAGGGCTGGGGCAGCGACAGGCTTAAGCTCTATAGCCAAAGAAAGGTATTTGTGGAGGAGGGAGATGATGATGATGTGCATTTGAAGAGACTCACTGTTCCTGAAATCCCTTTATTTCTATGGTAATTTTTAGTATCTTCAGGATGAATGCTTTACACCTGAAACTCTTGTCACTGTCCATATAGAAAAAATAAACACATAAGCAATACACGTTAACAGTTGGGGGGGGTTTATGCTGTACTTTGTTTTATATAGATTTAATTATATACCATTATATATTTTATTTTGTTGGCTGTGACTTGAACCGTATTCTGTAATAGCAGTGCCATGGGAATGTAAAGGGAAGCTTATGGTGGGTAAGGATCCCATATTTTCAAGTTACCCTTATAACCACAAGTACAGGGAAGTCTCTGTTAAGCAATTTGGTAATAACAAAATATTCTGCCTAAACAATTTCTGCATAAAGGATACCAAGGAGTTGTTTGAGAAACCAGTTTAACTGATCAGCCATTTCTTCATCTAAAAAAACATGCGATGCAAGATGACTTACAGGCCCTCGCTGTAGCTGTCTGACATGCACTGGTGTAGATTTGGCAGTGAATGCTTTCTGGCTGTTGGAGGCAGGGATGTAAACTAAGCTGTTCTTGCAGGTCAACACCCCCCACGATTGCTAGTGAACAGAAATAACATACAGTATTTCTATGGGGAAACAGTTGGGGGGGGGGCCCCGAAGCAAGGCCTAGGGTAAAATGACCTACACAGGCAACTGATGGGATTTCAGGAAACCAGCCTTTCAAATTGCACTTGCCAGGTGAGTTAATAATGATACATTCTTTACCCGTTTGGGTTTTTTTAACATATGGGAAGGTAAGAAACATAGGACTCTCTATTTTGCATTTTTGATGTGTCAAGATAAAACTTTGGATGAAGTTTCAGAGGCTACCCTTAAGTCTCTTTGAAAATGATTGCCATGCAGACAGAAAGTACTTTGTATGACACAGTATAATCAGCTAAGCCTGATGTTCCCAGGCTGTGTGTTCAGTACATTTGAGAAAAAATGCAGGATGTCAGCTGAAATACTAGGCTTGATTAAAACAGAAATGCCTCTGTCTATGCCAACACATAGTTCAAAAAGCAGCGACAACTGAACGAGTGTAGCTGCTGGGGGGAGGGACGCTGGGCTTAGTTTTTTGAAACAACAGGATCTTGAAAAATCAATAGCATACTCTATTACCCAGGTTTAAGCTTTAGTGGAAAGACAAATTAGGCTGTAAAGGTAATACAGCTGCTCTGTGCCCGTATATTTCTGTAAGAATCATTAAGTTAGCATTCCTGAAGTATAGAACCAACGGTGAATAAATGAAATTGAAAGACAACATGTTAAAATCCATCTAAGAAGGGTTCTTTCTTTTAAATGTATACAGCATGATGAAATTGTGAAATTCACTGCTGCAATGTAAGACCGAAGTGGAAAGTTTCACAAAGTCAGAAAGGGATTAAAGATAGATGTGGTTAATGAGACCATCTAGTGGTACACTTAACGGGATGAAGAAAAGTCAAGTAATAGAAACATGCTTACTGAATTGAGGGAATGTGAGAACCTTCCACCAGAGGTTTGGGGTGTCTTTTATGAGGTTTGCTGCAACAAGTTCTAAAACCTCTGGGTCTCCACTTTCAGGCCACGTCTACCCTTACCCTTTCAGTAGTATGCCTGTGGTGGTGTTCAGGATGCACCCAGTTCACTTGCAAAGCTGTTTGATCTGGAGGGTGCAATAAATTTTATCGAAAAAGGCAGCGTTAGACAAGACTTCAGGCAAGATCCCTGGCTAACCAGACCTTTTTCTGATCTGATAGGAGTTCCTAGTTGTTCCGTTTTAACACAGTCTGGTGTTAATTTTCTAAGTTTGTCTAGGTAATTTCTGAATCTAAGCAACTACCTCAGAAAAAGAAAGTCCTTTTGTTTCAAACTTACCAGTAACAGATAAGTTCGGAACAGAAAATAATTGGTTTGGGGTCTAAATATTTTGTTACACTGTAAACTTGATCTCCTAGTATTTTCTGAATTGTTGCTATCACATAATTTCAGGTTGCCCTTAAGAGGAAATAGGTGTAAATTTACCTGGGAATAATAATTAAAAAAAAAAAAAATTATAAGGAAGGATAGGTCAAATCAAAGGTAGGTAATGAGAAATGACAAAAAAGTATGCTGTGTATTTTTTTTTTTGCGTACACTTTGTGTGCACGCTTGCACACACACATCTTTCTTTGGGTATATATGTACTCACTGTATAGCTTGTTGTGTAGTTGATTATAAAGAATACAAAAGACATTCTGTTGTAAACTTTAAAGAATATTTAATAACTTTTAAAAAATAAAATGTATATTTTAAATTTTGTTCTTTATATGAATGCACAAAAATGTATCATTGTAGTTGCAGCGGCAAAATCCAAAGAATGGAGGAGACCTGCCCACTGGGGTAAGACACCAGTGACAACCTAGGAGAATTCACAATGGAATCCAAATAGAATTTCCCATGGTGAGTCCTGACTTGTTTTCTTCCTGGGACTTGTCTAACTTGGTGTGTATGAAGATCATTCGCACTTAGCAAGAATCCTTGCAGATGAAGTTAATAAAGAGTCTGGTTTTAATATAAATGCCACAATCAACTGCCAGTTTCTGTTGCTTACCTTGGGGGCCACATGTGCAGCACAAGAATGAAGCTGAGGCGTAAGGGAAGGGTTTTACCTTTCTCCATGCTAACAACCTCCTGGCCTAGCAGCCAGGTGCCACATGCGCTGAAAGACGTAACCAGTTTGTAATTAGCCTGAGAGAAGTGAGGGGTTGGGGTGGATTCACCTAGCAGCCATATTGCTGATGCAAGATAAAATATTTTTACAGCTTCTATGCGGTTCCTTCCTCTCCATATTATAAGTCAGTCATACAATGCTGCATTCAAATGGTAATTATTAAATGGAAGAATAAACCTTTATGAGTTTATATTATTTGAGTGGGAGGAACAAAGAAGTACTCGGAGAACAGAAACTGGAGTGAATTTCAGTGATTGTGCACTATAAGATGTGGACCTAAATAATTCTGTTGTACAAGCAATAAGATTTGGCTGCTACTGACAGTTACTGTACAGGAAAATAAACCATATTCTATTAAATATATATACATATATATATATATATTTTATTATAATTGTGAAGAGGAAAAGCCAGAAGTATATTGGACTGAATCTAAAAGCTAAATCCTGATGTTGCTGAATTCAGTAGGTCCAGCCATGCACCCTGTGCCTTCACATCTTGTTATTAAGCAGAAAGTGTAACGAGTATAAATTAGGAGTGCTCTCCTTCAATGTCTTTGTTGCCTTTGGTTCTGTCTTTAAACATATAGAGTCATCCTTGATGGTTAAAGAAAGATAAGAAGTGAAATACTAGAGAAGACTTCACTAGAAGTGACAAAACACTAATGGAAGCAATTGGAATGACTTCTGTGTTGCTCTGCACACATACGATATAAGCAGCCTTTTAAATGGGTATTATGTACTACAGGGTATTTATTTATAATCAACCAGTTCAACGTGAAGTTTTCTGCATAATATGGAACTATCTTTTTTGTTTTTTTTTTAAAAAAAGATTGTTGTTACATATCACAAAATATTCTGATCTCGTCAGCAGAGAAAGGATGCAATGCTTTTAAAAAGAAAATATAAGTAAGTCTGAGGCTTGTTAGATGCAGTACGTTCAGAGGTTTGAAATTGGACTGTGCTGGTAATGCTTTAAGCACCATAACATCTGTTAGGCCTGTGTGAAGAGAGTTAATAACATCAAATATAGAAAATAGTCCAGTTCAAATTAATTATAAACAAGTTGCAGTAGCATCTCAGTTGGCAGCGTAAGGGTAGTGTTTTAAAAAAAAAAAACAAACAAACAATTATTAGCAGCAATGTGTGGTCTGCTTTTTTTTTCTTTCCAGCAGTTAGTGCCATATGTTTCTGTTGCAGTAACTGGGATTTACCAAGTGAGTATTGCTTATACTCCGTATAGATACGTGTTTTTGAAAACCGAGACAGTTCATCTTGGTATAAAGACACCTAAACTGTGGGAAATGGTTAGAGGGAACCACAAAGTGTGACTTGTCAGTCGCTGTTTCTCATTTTGTTTCTTCTGCAGGTTTAACTGAAGTCTAGCAGTCTTCTCTAAGCACTCAGCACGTACTAATGGGAGACTCGCAGGATGAGGGTTTGTGATCTCTCTTCTCCCTACACTGCCATCAGGCAAATTGATGAGCTAGTTGCCCTCTGTGGGAGCTCTGTTGCACAACGGTTTGCTCTTATCAACTGAGCCATCATCAGCCTGCTGTCTCTGTGTTAATTTTTAATGGCAGGGATCGCTACAAATAGACTTGTCTACCTTTTATCTTTCTTAAAAAAAAAAAAAAATCCATGTTTTATTAATGTATTCATCATTGTTACGCTGTTTTTCAGTGGTGGAAACTCTTGAGCTGGCAGCAGGAGCACCTGTGCATACAAAGGATAAACCATGGCAAGAACTAATGGTACATTTGACCTGGAATCGTGTCTATGCAGCAAGAAAGGAACAGAGCGGAGAGGGGGAAGGAATGAACTTACACCACCATCTTCTGAAGAGCAGGACTGTTGACAGGTGAGCCTGGGCTCAGGAAGCAGAGAGCACTGAGCCTGTGATGAATTTAACACCAAAAGTCTCTTGCTTGGGGTGCAGTGTGCCTGTGTGTGGGCTACTCCCTCAGTTTATCCTCTGTCTTGGGTCAAGGTCCATTAATGCTTGTGAAGGCTTGTGAGCATAGCGGTAACATGCTTCAGTGATGGTGAGGCTGCTGTGATAGTGAGCAATCGGGAATCCACATAAAATGCACATTACTTTTAACTTATCCTGCACAACTAAATGCCCCGTGCTACAGCGGTTGATGCAGTAACGTGGGGGGGTAAGAGTGTGGAAGATACTTGCTTTTTCACACATCAGACTGTCCTAAGCACTTCCCCACAGGGGTGAGAAGACTGCAGGAAATCAGCAGAGGAGAAAAACCCCAAAACCTAAGCAAGCGAGAGCAGTATTTGTCCATGGTGCAAGTGCAGAAAAGGGGCACTTACGGGTCTTAAGGAGATTGTTCAATAGGCTGTGGGTTGGTGAGTCCAGCTTTACTGCTGGAAATTGCCTTTAAAGCAAAGTAAGCAAAATGTTACTCATAGCTGAGACCTGCTGTTGTAAGCACTAAAGGTACAGGGTAACTGGTTTTGCCTGAACTTGATGCATGCTTCTAGTCTGTCACAGCAGGAATGGCTGTGTTGAGCTTTCTGGGAAAACAGGGCACCGTGGTGGTGTCTTCAGTCTATTGTCGGTGGCTGAGAGGTCCTCAAAGGCTGGCTGCATGGCTCTGTTGGCCTCTTCCCTGCTGCGTCCTTTCCCTGGGGTGCTTCAGCTTCTCGCTGTCACATGTGCGTTACCTGGGGCTGCTCGCCAATGGGGAATTGCTTGTTTGAACCATAGGGTTCAAACCTCATCACTCATAGGATTCTTAACCTCATCACTAGAAGGTGTGCACGGAAGCATACTACATGAATTACCTCAGTTCCAGTGCAGCATGGGGGAACTGGAGAACTGGTGGTGGTTTTCTGGCTAAGGAAAGTTATGATTTTGATTTCTGCAAATTCCAGAAAGTGTGGGGCATATTCTAGCCAACAGCCAGGCAGAGGGAGTTGGGGCTGAAAAACAGAACTAAGAGGTGACTCCAGTTCTAAGAAAGACTGATGTGTCTTGGCTGGTGTAAGCATGCAGCTGGGGGAAAAAAAAAAAAGCTAAGCATAAAACCATCTGAAGCCTTAATAACTCTCAGAAAAATGAACAATGTGCAAAAGACTTTTCCTCAGCAAGGCAAACTCTGTCATACCTGCAGATGATGATATCCCAAAGTAAATTAATGAAATGGTGACAGTCAGGGAAGGAACAGCTGACAGCTTTGTACGGATCTTCAAGTGTGGAAATGAGTGATATTTTTTGGCAGACTAACTTTAAGTAGGGATGATAAAAAATAAAAACATAGTAGAATGACAGAGAGATCCCACTCACAAGTTGTTTACTGAAATGAAAATACAGCTGAAAGTAATTACTTGTTTCCCAGAGGTATAAGTGATAGTGCCTCCTACAAGAAATAATACTCTGTTATTTCAGATGGAATGTAAAATGGGATAGAAAGGTTCCCTCTTTCCGAGGTTAGATGCTGGGTATTTTCACCTCCTTTCAGAACAGTATGTGTATATGAATGTAATCTGTATTACATATACAGTCAACCATCTATATGCCACTGGCAATTAATAAGTGAGACAATGTCCAATATTGTTTTCCCTTAACAGCCAGATCTCACTGTACAGATTCTGATTAAAAGCCTGACTTTGCAGCGCATAAGATTAAAAATACTCCTCTAAAATAACATATTTCTGAAGATGATCCTCTCCTGGCTACAAAATCATCTTGAGACACTTGGAGGCAGGGCTGCTTGATCTTGACATTTTAGCTGTGTGCAAACTGTAGTAAAAGTACAACCGCATTCAGTGCTAGCTACTCTGTACTTTCCATGCTGAAGAAGACCCATTTTCTACGCCCTCTCTTCCAGACCATGAAATGCAGGGAAGGCAACCTGCCAGGATTCGCAGAGGTTGCCTCAGTGCAATCTTTTCCTAACATCGGTTTGCAGATCAGCCCCTCGTAAGCAGCCGCCTTTGCCACAGGCCATAGAAAAGGAACCATTGCTCTTTGGAGGCTTTCTTCTGTTTAAAGACAAGGCTGCTTCTTACCTGTGCCGCTTCAAGTACTGACTTTTTCTTTTCTTCCTCCTTCAGTAAAGTGGGGTGATTCACAAAATCTTCAGAAAGATAGCATTATACACAGTTTATAGTACAAGGGGGCGGGGGGGAAGGTCAGATGAATGAGCATGAAGGAGATTTCTCCTGTGTCCTTTGGAGGAGGAGCAGAAAGATTGGGAATGGTATCTATGCACAGTAGGTGTCTGCCTTGACTACCTGACAATACATGGTCATTGCGAAGGTGAGTCCGAGAATCTAAGAGGAAAAAAAAAATTGTTTTTCAGTAAGTAAAAAAACCCCCTATTTATCAAAACAAAGAAAGAGAGAAAAGCATGGTTATGCTGGTTTTGTTCACACACAGGAAGGCCCATCACATACTGCTTTTCCTGCCGGTTCAAGTCCTTGTTCTGTTCCTAGTTTCTGTCTGCCTTTTGTCCTTATCTGTATCGCTGTTTTACAGAATCAACAATGAGAGCACGGGAGAGTTCATTTCTCCGGAAAAAGCAGCCACCAGATACCGGGAAGAGGTACATTGAAAAGAAATGTTTGGCTGTGTTTTGCTCGAAAATATTTTACAGTAGCAACCCACAGCTGTGGGGCTGCGTGGTTATCTCTGCAGCTATTGCTTTGAAAGACAATCAGGCTCATCCCTGACCCAAAGGATGCTGTGGTTTACTTTATGGTACTTTACTTTTCCAAGCGTGTGTGTGCGCAGGTCCCTGTGGGGGAAGCACTGGAGCCTTTCCATGCATTAATCACAACCATCAATGCCTCATCAACAGCGTATGTCTCTCCCTACTCGGCCTATGCAAGAGAAGCAGCAGGGAGGTGGTGGTTCTTCTCCCAGCCCAACTACTGCCCTGCTGGGCTGCCTCTAGTAGATTACTTCATCAGAAAAAGGGATAGGGAAGAGGGTTTTTTTCTTTCCAATTGAAGTACTTACAGGAATGTTACTATTCCTTTGCGACACCACTGTAAAAATTGTCATGGAAATAAAGGTTTGCCCGCTAGAAACTTTTTGTATGAGTTCTATTTTAAGCACTTAATTTGACCACTTCAAATTTAGTCTTTACATAAATAGTAGTCCTTGTTAATAAGTACTTTGAAAGAGTGCATGAATAACACAGACTATAAAGAAAAAAATGGTTATAAAGCTATTATTGTCTTCATTTCCCATTTTTCCAGTGAAGTAAGATTGTCAGGCTTTAGTGTGCTGTTTTATAGTAAGCACATGGCTCTTGGAACGTCCCCTGCACACTGCCTTCTGTTTCCTAGCAAAGGAATGCCTTCGGGGGCAGCTGTGTAAAAAGCCTCGGTGGCTGAATTTGTTTTATAATTCCGAGGACTGAGGAAGATTCTCCTGCCACATGTGCTGTACATCCTTCAAGTTGTGTCACTGTATGATTCTAACTGTATGGTTAACATGGAAAACCAAAGCTGTCACATGCTTAGGGCCAGAACAACACTGTAACAGCAACAACAGAGGGAGCCCAATTGATTTCAGGTTACAGAGCATCAAAACTTTTGTCATCAATTAGATTCAATCACATAGTGCAGCTGGAAGACAAACTAAAAGTCTTCTGTGGTCTGAGGTGTTTGTATTCCACAGCATATACTAGCAATACTAATTAGCATTTTTAAATTGTCTGAAGTGTTTTCTCCCATGCAAACTAGTAATTTATTTCTGTCAGAAAGACAGTATTCTCCTAAATATAATCAAGGTCTATGAGGAGGACGCTCATGGGCTGCTGCATTTTTAATGTGTCTTTTAAAGACTTCCAAAATGCTGTTCAAAATGCTCAAAAGCTGCTTTTTAAAATATGGTAATATATTAATCACAGTATTACATTGTCCCTCTGCCGTATGATCTTGTGCTTATCTTTTTTCCTAAGCATATCTGCTTACTACTCTGGAAAACAAAAACCACGGCATGCTGTTCTGCCTAATCTGACATGAGTGGGAGGAGTGGAATTCTGATCCCAGGCTCTCTCTTGCTGCTGCTAGTGGTGTATACCTTGCAAAATGAAAAACCCCATGGGTTAATCTGGAGTTGCATGGTACTAATTAGCTTAGCGATGCCATCCTGTCTGCTTATAGGTTGAGCGTGAGAGGTGGAGCTGGAAACTAAAGCTCCATCTTCACTGCATTCAGGAATGGGACTTTAGGCTGTACATGGAGCTGAAACAGCCTGGGCTCCAGCACAGCTCTCCCCTGTGTATCCTCAGGCTGAGGTTTGTGCCATTGGGGCTGCACTATGGCCACAGCCATGCTGGATTAAAGACACGGGTACCTAAGAGACAAGGTACTACACTGACAACTGATTCTTCTCTGACCCAAGTTATGCTGGAAATAACTGCAGGTCAAAAATGAGACAGGCAAGTCTATGCCAGTCTTTCTTACCTAGTTTCCCTGCAATGGATGCAAAAGGAGCATGGTTTTATTGGCAAGGTTGAGTACCGCTAACAGCATCCCAACTTGTAACTTACCCTAGGACTGAGGGTGGGGTTGAAGATTTAAGCTACCTTTAGATATTTAGCCTAAGTAATTAAGTAAGTGGCTAGTTCTCTCTGGGGAATTACTGGACAAATACAGGTACCCTAAAAAGCAATTCACCCTACCCTGACTAGGCTTCTGTCTTTGGATGGCGGATCCTATCTCTCCACTGAGTCTAGTCTAAGCCTTAGATAAGCCACTTGGCAAAGTGCCTGCTCTTTGCAGTGCCTCATGAAACAGAAAATGTGTGCAGTATTCCTAGTTCTGTACCTTGTACATAGTATTTCAACTAAATAAAAACATAAAAGACAAATCTTGCAGGGTTTTACTCATGCAAAATCATGGAATTACTAAAACAGGTTTGGGCAGAGTATATCTGGATCTGTGGTTACTTATTAGTTATGATTAATTAGGATTTGAAAACAGATATTAAACTGTACCTGCACCATAGCTGTGCACAGTCCAAAGATCCCCACTGCTAGTAAGTTTTCCTGGAGCCATATTTTCACTGTTTCATAGCAAGGCTGGAAAAAAAAAAAATCAGAATATTGTATTAGCCATAAACACTGCCCTAGGAATATACAGACAGAAAAGAGCCAGGTCAGACTAAGCTGCTAGGTACCCTGGATTAGCATTTCAGCATTGGAGCAACTACCGTGTGTTTCTGGGTAGAAGCTTGAACATGGAGTACTAATTGTAATGACACAAAAAAGCGCACCTGCAAAATGCTGCATGAGCACTGCTCCACATAAATTGTGCCACTAACTAAAAATAAACAAGCAGTGGCTTTGGGTCCTCTTTGCCCTCTAAAAGCCAACTAGAAGCAGTTAGAGCTTCAGAACGAGCCTTTCATTTTCTCCATAGAAAACAGGAAAACATTTATTATTTTACACATATATATATATATATCAAACCCAAAAATTCCAAAGAGAGCTGCTCAGTAGCCACTTCTGCTGCACATGGGCCCATTCCATACCATTTTCCATCATTTCAAACTGCAGTATGGGTGCTCCTCCATTATCTTCTTCCTGCTTTAAATTCTGCAGCAGCTGTAACCTCATGTTCCTGGCCCAGTTTTGGAGAGAGTGGAATTGACTCAAGTGAAACCTTTCTTTAAATAATGTGTAAATAATGGCTGTAAGACAACCTTGTACAAAAATTGTGCCCTCTAACTGTACATGGCCGAGAATCATTCATCTTTCAGTTAATGGCTTTCACATATGTATCGAGGAAAAACTATTCATGTCCACCAGAAGCCATGGTGTTGACCTGCACTGAGCTTCTCAATACCCTGAATAAAACAGAAGAACTTCTAAGTCCTGAAATTCAAAACTTGACTTGGCGCTTCTTGAGAGATAGAAGGCAGCCATGTTTGGTTGGAACTCAGCCTCTGCCAGTGCCAATTCACAGATATGATATCTCATTAGGAAGTGGCCAAGAGAGCTTTACTCATTGTCTTCACAAACCATTAGAACCAGCTAAATTCCTTATAATGCCACTTCATCAGCTGGCCTTACTCCACACCCCTCCTGGGTAATTGCACTACCTGTAATTAGCACGAAGAATTGCTGAACTAATTTCAAGAAGAATTTGGGCTCTGACTCTCTGCTCTGGAAGGATCTTGCTGAGGACATTGTAGGGAAATTATCCCATGGAGTTTTGAATTTGATTACAGGCAAGTGCAGAAACTTACTGCAAAAAAAAAAAAAAAAAACATGCTGCTGGCAATTCAGTGGAACAGTTCCCACACTCCTACGGCGCAGTGGAAGCCCCTGAACTAGGGTTCCTGGCAGGAGCAGAGCACGCCAGGCTCACACAGGCCTCTTGCCTCACGATGGCCTGGCCACGATAAGCTATGGCTGCTGCTCCAGGGCTTGTGCTATGCACGTGGATGAGCCATTTGCCTTTATCTCTACCTGACTCCAGTAGGTGGGACATTAAAAATGACAATCCTGTCATTTCCTAGCTAGCTCTAGCTAGACAGTGCTCCTGATCAGTGTTGGAAGGCACTTGTTTGCAACAACAGCTTAGAGCCTACCGAAAGGAAAGCCTTCAGCTCATTAAAATAATTAAATTAGCGGTTTCGTTGGAGGTCAAAAGCCACAGCTCACCATGAGGCTTCTGAAACCACCCGATTAAAGATGAGTGAGGGCCCAACATGCCTTATCACCTGCAAATGTCTTGCTGCCCGCCCTTTACCTGGGTGGCAAGGCAGCTGCTGAGCTGCTGCTGGAGAGCTACTCACCGCTTTCCACCAGGTCCCTGGGGAATGGAGCCCACAGTTCTCACTGAATTCTAAGCAGCACGAATCTGGCACCTGGGTTGTATTGTACACTTCAAACCAGTCAGTGTAGTTGGAGACTCCACAGCATCTGAACTAGAAAAAGAAGAACCAAGACGATACCATAAGTATGATCTGTCACTGACTTCTGCCCGGCCTGTCTCCTGCCTCCTGGAGTTGGACATTCACTGCATTTTGATTACACCAGCAGAGGCTTGAAATTTTAAAGAAATACAGTATTGCCTCGCCTTTACCCAAATAGACCCTTTCCCCCAGTCTTTTATTATGTTTAAATATGGTCTTTTATGTAGCTAATGTTGATACAAGAAGCAAAGGCACCCATTTGCAGCGGCAGGACACGGCAGAAGCTGGGCCAGGACAGCCCCAGCCAGGTACTGAGGTTAAGAGTTGATGTGACTGAGCAGGATTATAACAATCGTTTGCAGCTTATTGTCGGGGAAAAAAAATTATTTAAGATACAGTACCCAGGAGATGAAGATACTGGGATCTCTATGGCACACTACTTCTGAAATCACGATTGAAGTTAATGAGGCAAATTTCTCTCTAAGCTGTTAATTACCGATCACCTTTGAAAGTCTTTGTCAGTCAGTAAGAGATGTATTTCCTCCTCTATCTCTTTGGTGCAGTTCCTCAATGTCATCATCTGATGCTGCTAAATAGCGGTGCTTTAAGTGGCTGCGTACAACGACAGAGTGTACGATGACTGTGTTAGAGCTAAAGCAGAAGGTTTGTTTGACTTGACTTTGGTAGCGGGATGAAAGGTATAGGCAATGTACATAACAGTACAGGGAGTGGCTCTGCGACCATCTTCCCTCTCTGGGAGCTGGTATATTCCTGTGACACCAAATAAGCTCAGACTCATTACCATGTAGATGTATACACCATCTGTCACTCCTCTGCTAACTCAAAAGTATGAATGTGTCCGTATTGAGACACTTTACCACTAACGAGTAAAACAAGACGACACTGGGCAGCAGAACTGCGCTCTGCTATTGCCAGTACTTCACACTTTTTCAAGGCTATGCCAGCCACCTACTTAGCCCCAAAATGACTTGCCAAGATCTAATTTTTTAAATGTAATTTTATATAAGCCTGTACAGTATTTTTCGCATCCCTCTAGAGACCATTCCCCTTGTTTCTGATAGGCTCAGAATCATGCAGAGGTCTGCATCACCGGGACCAAGGACCTATTTCAGATCCTGATGCTTACACTGGCCTGAGGGAGGCTTTTCCCTATATATATAAAATAGTTGCAGAGCCTCTGGGCACAGAGGGCTGAGTGTTCAGATCGTGTTGCACACACAAGACAAGATCTGCCATTCAAGACCAATAGAGGGCAGAGGTGTCCTGCGTTGCCTCACGCATCACACACAAGCGGTCCATGTTTCAGTGCTCACAGCACTGTTTTTCTTCTGCCAAGCAGAAGTCAGAAGTCTTTCCTGGACTAACATCTATCCCCCCAAGGTTCTGCTCAGAATTCTGATTTGGTCCATGGCAGGAATCAATCCTTAGCTTGCAACTGTTTGATTTGTGATTTTACAGGCTTCATTTTCTACAAACTGACTCGAAAGTAAAAAAAGTTTGTGACTTTCTTTTATTCCTCTATGTTCCTGCATGCAAGACAGGAGCTCCGTGCTTAACAGGTCCCAAAAGCGGATAGGAGCAGTATGGAACACATGGCATGCATTTGAGGAAAGCTGGTTTATCTGGAAAGCTAACAAGAAGGTCTTGCAGGCTGTCATCCTTCGAGTCAGGAGGCAGCTCTTTGATAGACAGTGAGAAGTGACAGCTTGTAAATAGCGAGCCTTGAAAATGCGGCTCATCTGTGATGTAGAGAGCGCAACAGTAAGGGCTGAGATATTTGAGTGATGTTCTGGCCAAACACAAGTTTGCATAAATCAGGACTAGACCCCTTGTCCCCATAATATTGCATGGCTGAGGGTGTCAAAATCTGACAGACTAAGGAGCTGAAGTACAGGTTTTGTAGTTAAGGGCTCACTAACAGGTTGCGGACAGCCGTTCCCTACGGAGCCTGTGAAGCAGAAGGAGCAAGGCCATGATCCAGGGTTGGGGATCCAAAGAGTAAAACTTGCTGGTAAGCCAGGAGGTGGAAATAGGACGGGATGCAGTTGCAAAGACAAGCTGCAGTTGGACACCCACTGCCTGCCCACGCAGATCCTCTGGGCATTGTACAAGAGCAGAGGATTAAATGCTGATACTCGCCTGCCACTGCTGGCAGACGAGGCAGTCCCAGCATGGGAGAAAGGGCTAAGAAAAGATCAAGGGTAAAAAAGAATGAAGTAGCATGAGGATCAATAGTCTTGGGACTGGAAGAAATAATGTCTGGAACTATAACTGGACTAGACGTCAAGTCTTTGGGAGACAAAGGAAGGACGAGCGATGGAATTAAGCAGCAGATGGTGCACAACCCTAAAGGAGAGGAGGTGATGAATGCAGAAGAGTCCTAACACCACAGAGACCAGAGAGTGCACGAGCAAGTGAGCAAGCAGCGTTCAGTGAAGACCAATTCCAGTGAACGGCGTCTCTAGGGAGCAGAGGCACTGACCCATGGCAGTCGGTCACAGAGGCAAGAACACGGAAACAAGCGGCAGTGGGACTGAACGGGTCACCGGTGTAGATTCAGCAAAGGGGCCCAGCTAGACATCACAGAGACGGCCCAAGTAGAGAAGAGAGAGTGTGGGAGTGACTTTGGATCATGTGACAAGTGACTGATTTATCCTGTGTGCATGAAGCTGAACAGGAAGTAGCCAAATCGTTGAGGGAGATAAGGGACTATTAGAAGAAAGGGGAATATTGAGTACAAAGAGCAAAATAAGAGGATTTTTTAGAGTCCTCTTAGATTTGAGAGCAATGTTCTCTTTTTAAAATTTACAAGGTTTCTGGGCAAGGACAGTTGGAGATGGTCCTATGCCTGGGGGATGGAGAAAGCTCAGGTCACACAAGGGATGATTTCTGTCACCAGCAGTTCGCTGTGGCCAGTTATACCAGACGTCATGTTCTCCCACAACGGCTGATCTTCTGCCAGTGCCAGGAAGTTAAACTGCCTGACTGTCACACAGCAATCGCAGACTTGATTCCTGCTACAACCACATTCATTTTTTTGGTCACATTTACAGTCCTGTCTTGGTCCCTTGACTAGTGAAGTGATAAAATTAGACAAGGTTGCTGTCACGGTTTAACCCGGCAAGAAAAAGTTTAAAGGGAAGAGCTGTGGGCTGAGATAGAGAGAAATAAGAGAAAAAGAACAGTAATAATGAGAATGGCAACAGAATATACAAAACTAATGATGCACAATGCAATTGCTCACCACCCGCCGACTGATGCCCAGCCCATCCTGAGCAGCGATCACTCTCCCCCCGACCGATCAACTAACTCCCCCCGAGCATGACGTTATGGTCTGGAATAGCTCTTTGGTCAGTTTGGGTCAGCTGTCCTGGCTGTGCCCCCTCCCAGCTTGTTATGCACCTGGCCGAGCAGGAGAAGCTCAAAAAGTCCTTGAGTAGTCTGAGCACTACTTAGCAACAACTAAAAACATCAGTGAGTTATCAACATCCTTGTAGTACTAAATCCAAAACACAGCACTATGCCAGCTACTATGAAGAAAATCAGCTCTACCCCAGCTGAAACCAGGACAGTTGCCTAATTCATTAGTTCTGTTCCTAGTTTCAACAGAGAACAATACCCTTATGTTTTTTAGAAACAATTACAAACTTACAGTGCTTACTTTGGGGTACCCAGACTAACACACTTTAAAAGGGGGTAATCTGTTAAAAATGTCAGCTGCTGTCTTGAACAGCAGTAACTTTAAGAGGCCTTGCCTTGGACACCTCAGGTCCCTTGATTCTAGGGCTCGCAGCTCTGAAAGAGCATGCATGATCAGCTGCAGTTGTGCCTGCCCACGGGAACAAGTGCGGGTACTTACGGCCTAAGGTGACGATCGGGTGGTAGCTCTGGGGACACCCGTACACGGTTTGGCAGAGTTGCTCAAACAAGCAAAAGCTTTTCAAATGCCTCTGAGTATCTAAGCCTCCGCCACGGAACCTTACCAGGAATACTGACAATACGCTGCTGTTTGTTTCACATGCTTCATGTGGGAGGCCCTGTCTCTCAAGATGTCAAAACACATTTTTTTCCCTCCCTTGTTAAAGAGACATAAATCACTCCCCTATTGACTACCCGTGGGGCTCTGAAGCGGTTTGTCGGTTCCCAAGAGCTCAGGGCACGCAGGGGCTGCTCAACACAGCGATGCAGTCGAAGGTCGTGCTGCTGAGCAGCGCTTTTCCCAGCCAAGCGGTACCAAGCAGCACTGAGGTGTCTCTGCTGTATTTATGGAATGCAATGCTGCTTGCAAATAGCTTAATTTTTGTGTTAACAAGTAATCGCTGCCTTAGCCTGGGGTATCTAGGGCTCATAATTAATGTTAGACGCAAAGTTTCTTATCTTGGTGCAATAGAAATGTTAAAGAGTTGGGTTCTTACATTTAATTTACAGGCAATCCCAGTACTGAAGGCTAAGTAGGCCTGATTTTCTTTGCCAAATTCCTGCAAAATCAGCCAGGCTGGGATAGGGTTCATGAGAATAAACAGACACCCAATCCTTGTTGCAGACAGGTTTTAGCAATTCCTGGGTTTCCACTTTTGTGAATGTGAAAGAGAACTAGGGACAGGGTAGGGTACCTTTTATACACCTTTTTCCTCCATCACTGTAAAAAGTGGTGAATAAGACAGCTTTATTCTAAAATCATGTTCAATGTGTGGTTTCGATTACTTCAGTAGTAATCCTAATGTACGGTTTGATCTAACAGAATCAATGACTGGGGTAGAGAGAGACAGGTCAAATTTTGTTCTCAGTTACAGTGGTCTAAATAGCCATGAAAGGCATCACAGAGCAGGAAAAGTGACTTGAATTTCCCCACTTTAGTAAAGCTAATGCATTTTCTGCATGCCTCTCAAATTACTCCCCCATTCGTTAAAAGGAGAAGCATTCAAATATTGATCACAAAGATGTTGGGGATGAAGCAACGTTTTAAAAATTAATGCCCGTTTCTTGTTTCCTCATGATCTCCACCTGTAACTTCAACCAGTCCTGGTTGGCAAGGAGTGTAATGTGGTTCCGGGTAACTTACATCCTAAACTATTAGAATGACCGAAGTCACGTTTAAAATCACTTTGTAAGCTTTCTTAGTCTTCAGTCACAACGCACAAAAGTCACCTGCTTGCGTTTCTGATCCTTTTAAGGTTTGAAACGCTATTGAGAAAGGCTGTGAGTTTGGTTAGCTGAAGGTATTAAAAAGAAGTCAATAAAATGTTCTAATTTGAAACAGCTCCCTGACCTAGAGGCTGAATAGTGACTGCCAAATGCGTCTAGTGCTTTTCCTCCAACACGTGTTGCATGTCCGCAGCTCAACCCAACTCCTTTATCCGTAATCTGAACAGATTGGTCATGGACCAGAACTGCAACTTCTTCCTCAAAGAGAGGTCAGACAGACCCTGTTTTTCCCTTGTGCCCAGTTACTTAGGAATTGTATGCTTCTGTTAAAAAGAGGAAAACCATTTCTCAAGGCACAAAGGCTTCAGAAAACAAAGCCTCCCAAAAAAAGGTGCTCAGGCCTTTCATACTTGAAGAAGGAGTACAGTAATGACCACTCACAAGTCACTGTGTGTGCACTGGGTATCCATACTGCCAGTCAAAACTCCCCTCTGATGCGTGATCGGCCAGTCCCACAGAAATCAAATGCCATCTCAATGTGGTTCTGGAAAAACTTTTCTTCCCCTTCTTTAAGCAAAAGTTGCCATACACAGTCATACTTAGTGAACTCGGGGTGGGGATGGTCTCCATCTAAGCTAACAACAGGAGAAATGAAGAATTACGCCAGACCTTAGATCCCTTGTGTCTGAGCCTACTACTTTAACCACAGTGCCACCCTTCTGCTCAAGCCCTGAAAAACACTTTTGCAAAGAAAGGAGTGTGAACGCAGAGAGGACAAGAGGGAAGGACTCATTATGATTTCTGTTACTGTCGTGTTTTTTAATATCATGCTTTTTTTCTGAGACTGCTGTTTTCCATCCACGTACAGACATGGCCCATAGCTCAACCAATGAGTGATGTCTACTGGTGTCATTAGTAAAGTCAGTGCTGAGACACTGTCCTATATGGCGACGTGGTTAGCATTAATGTGGGGGTTTTTGAGAGCTGCCTCTTAGGAGCCAGAATGCAAACAGCAAGCCTGGGCTGGGACTTTCCTTTCAGAAAGTCCCCTGTATTGCCCTAATCCTCCTATCAGTGATTACACTCTACTGATTGGGGATGCAAGGGCTAACGATTATTACTGAACACAAAAAATAATACTTGGCATTTACATACCGCTATTCAACTGCAGAGTGTTTTACATAATTAACCATGCTGGGATTGCCTTCGCTGCACCACTGCAATAGTCTATTCCAAAATAGTTTTGAAAGATACATGTGAAAACCAATTATGCAGAGAGGTAAAAATGGATCTGTGGGAGCTCTTTGCTTTTCTCCTCAGTGCCCAGCACAGGGAGCACGGAGACTTTAATGCTATGCTACTGTCAAGACAGCGCACGGTAATTTCACAGCTGCCATGTTAGAAAAGAGAGTGATGTAGCATGGCTGCACATGGCTTGTGAGATGGCACTTTCCCATTATCTTTCGGGCTCCTAAGGCCTAGCTAACATTAGTTTCGTCTGAAACTTATAAGACACTTTAAACTGTAATAGGTTTCAAGGCCAAAGGAATCATTAAGACAACTGAGCGTGATCTGTAGCACTAGGCAGAGCACAGACTATCGGGTCCTGCCTCAAATCCAAACTTGTCACGGAACAAGACCATTTCTTTTAGACAAAAAAAACTGTCTTGACTTCAGAGAAAAAGAATCCATCACCCTGCTGTACAATGGCATCCTACCATCAGATATTTGTATCCTGAGTTTTTAGCTCTTGGATCAATTACAGAGACCTTTGCTTTCAAAACCCTTTTCCCTTTCTGCTCTCTTTTTAAGGACCACAGTCACATCGCTACCTCATCTTGTCCTGTTTATATAAAGGTTTTTGAATTTCTCACTATAGTGTAAATTTCCAAAATTCTCATTCTTATACATCTTTTCTGAATGCAATCCAACCTGCGAACATCTTGAAAAACTTTGCCTAGGTGAGCTACACACAGTACGTACTGTTACACCTATTTTACAGAAAGGGAACCAGAAGCATAGGGTTTATATCCTGTAAGTCCTCCAAACACCACTTTTTCCTCCACCTTTGCTGTATGCCTTTAACAGTTCTTGGGGTGTCACTGCAACCAGATAAATATTCACTGCAAACATCTTAAAGACGGGGACAATCTTCTTAGTAGGGCCAGCTGTGACAGAACAAAGGGTGATGGTTTTAAACTAAACCAGGCTAGGTTTAGACTGGATCTAAGGAAGAAATTCTTTACACTGAGGGTGGTGAAACCCTGGCAGGAGTTGCCCAGGGAGGGGGTGGAGGCCCCATCCCTGGGAACATTCCAGGCCAGGTTGGACGGGGCTGTGAGCAACCTGATGTGGTTAGTGGTGTCCCTGCTCCCTGCAGGGGGGGTTGGATTGGGTGACCTCTAGGGGTCCCTTCCAACCCAAAACATTCTATGATTCTACAGTATTAGTAATTTTTACTACATTTTTCCTAAGCAGAGTTAAGTTAGTGTAAAAGAGTAAAACTTCTAATACTGTTTGATATAAGCAATAATATTAAAAATGTTATACTTCACATGGCTTACTCTTGGGCTAGCACCACAAAATGCATTTTTCTTGTAATTGATGCCTTCCCATATTTGATCATAGTATTGGACGAGAAAAATATTAACCATATTGCAAGATGCCAAAGCCTTTTAAAGGTAACCGAAAGAACCTTCCACACGCAGTTGTTAGGATGCAGGACTGGAAAGCTTATTAGCTTGTTTGCTGGACCTGAACTGTTTGTCTTTCACACACAGTACTGTTGCTGTCAACCTACTGCATTCAACGCAGACAGCTCCCGCAGGCCCAAACACGCACATGGAGTTTGGCCAACCACTTCTTTTGTTCTGTGAGTGACCCCGAATTTTTAGTTTCTCAGACCTTAGCAGCCTGCTGCTCCTGTTACCCTGTATTGTACAGAAGAGTATATGAATCTTGACACTACCAGACGGAAAGATGTTCAGGATTTCAGCCCAAAGGGCAGCAGAGGAAATAAAGGGCAAATGAGCCGGTTTATCCTATCAGAATGTGGTAGGTAGCCCATCCATCACTTCAAATAGTTCATATAACCTTGGAAGCTTTGGGAGAGGTTATCATCTTTATCTGATTTAAGACATCAGAGCCCTGCCTGTCTGTACCACGCTAGCAGCTCTGGAGGAGAGGTCGAGAAAGCTATGCAAGATTTTTTGAGTGAGGCTAAAGTGGTACAAGTGCTTCTTCCTAAACCAGAAGAAAAGTTGGAGCACTCTTCCTCATTCAAGAATCAGAGAAAATCAAATCAGAAAGATTGCCCCCAAGAGAACTGACTGAACTGAGTATGAAAAGAGAAGGACAGAGCTAATAAACCTGAACTGTCAGTGATGGCATTTCCTCAGCAAGCCAGACAAGGACAAAAGGAGGAAGCCAGCCACAGTGTTCACCAGTCCTTATGAGACTGGCAGAACACTGTCAGAGAATCAGAAGGATGCAACAGCAGTGGCAAGATAGCAAAAAGCATTCCCAGCCCATCTGTGATGGAGGATGACTGAATTCTGCTGGGAAAAAAGCACTGACTGCAGGAGGCAGTTGTAGACACCGTGGCTGGTTTCCATTTTGACGACACTGGTGGAAACGAACAATTATAATGAAAGGAGACAGGACAGAAATGAAAAAGGGTTGAAGTGGTTCTTTCTTATTATGCTATTGCTCTTCATTCCAACATAAGCTGTCCCTTTGACTTTGAAGAGAAGGTGCTGCTTGTTTCCTGTCTGACCATCTCCTTCGCTCTCCACGCAGCACAGAACTATACGATATTTAGGCATCAACACAATATAAATTTTTAGCAGAAATAAGCTATCGTGGCCAAAAGAGAAATAAATAAAAATTACCATTTGTTACAAAAAGCAGAGTGTTCAGTTGCTAATGTGCTGACTGGGTGGGAGGAAGAGATTGGCTTAGGATCTGGAGGTTTAATTAGGTTCACACCCAGAATATGCTGTTACAGAACGCAGAGGGTAAAGAGGAATTAAAAAAAAAGCTCAGACTTACATCTGTTTGAATGATGCTCCATGCATTAGTTAGGCCAATATTTCCGTCTGTCCCATATAAATGAAGCCCTTTCTTCAGATCCCGCTGAGCATACTTGTCAATCTAAAACCAACAACAAAAGACACAAAACTTAAGATTTGCCAAGTACCACATTTCAGAATCAAAGCGCACCGAGGAGGGAGATGTTGGACATCAGTCCTATATGGAAATGAATAGAAAATTAACGAACACTTCCTAAAGCCTTTCTCCAGTAGAGCTGGTATCTGTTACAGGGATCTGCATCTTGTAAAGAACGTGAGGAGTTCCTGTTCTGTGTTCATGTTCCTGTTTTCCATCACAGACCTCCAGAACATCTTTTTCCCTTCTCACTTACCCACCGAAGTAGTATAGAGAGACTGGATTCAGTTTAATCGCTCATTTTTTTTGCAAATGGGGACCATATATGAAAACATTTGTCTACCCACAGCATTTCCTTTTAGCTCAATATCTTTATTTGTGACCAAGTACCCCTCAGCATCTTCCATATGCTTCCTGGGAGATCAACAGTGGCATTAACATTGTACTGATGCTCTGAATTGTGTTCATTACATCGGCCAGGGTACCCCACTTCTTACAGCAGGACGGACATAGCTATATTGAAGCAGCACGGAATGAGCTATCCAAAATTCAGGACAGACAGGACTTAGGAATTGTTACTAAATGGAGCTGCTTTTAAATAAATGCGTTGTTGCTGATTTAATGAAAGCACAAAGTTCTACTTTAGAGGCTTTCGCAATTGAAGATGGTGGGTGCTTTCTTGTTGAGAGTCTCTGCTGGTAAAGCAGGATCCACTGGTCACCACCAACAGTATCCAAAATGATTGCAAGTGCCTCTCTCCTCTAACCATATATACACATTTCTACAGAATCAAGCAAACACAAAAAAGGAAGTGAGTAATAAATGGATATTCATGGTTTAACCTGATTTTTCTGTTGTAGATAAAAAGCACTGAATAGTGCTGCTCAAATTCGGCTGTACGTTTCCCCCCTCCCCTGGGTGCTTGTCATTGTTAGTGGTCTGTTCAACATCAGAGGTAGAGCAAGAAGGGTGAGCAGACCTGTCCCATTTTCTTCTCCATCAATTTGCTATAAATCTGACTGCAAAATACAGTGCCACTCTGTGTTCCATAGAGCACAAGAGCTCTCGATTCCCGGGTGTAAGAAATCAGGCAAGGAAGGGAAGAGACTAGCATGGCTGAGAAGAGAGATGCTGGCCAAACTAAAGAGCAAAAGGGAACTGCACAGGCAGCGGAAGCAGGGACAGGCATCCTGGGAAGAGTATAGGGATGCTGCCCGGTTGTGTAAGGATGGGGTCCAGAGAGCCAAGGTACGGCTGGAGCTGAATTTGGCAAGGGATGCAAAGAATAACAAGAAGGGTTTCTACAGGTATGTCAGCCAGAAAAGGAAGGTTAAAGAAAGTGTACCCCCCAATTAACATGAATGGTGACCTAGTATCGACAAACGAGGAGAAGACTGAGATACTCGATAACTTTTTTGCCTCAGGCTTCACTGATAACATCTCTCCTCACCCCTCCCGAGTCGATGGACCACAAGATGGGGAGCAGGGGGGTAAAGCTCCTCCCATTGTAAGGGAAGATCAGGTTCATGACCACCTGAGGAACTTGAATGTACATAAGTCCATGGGACCTGATGAGATGCATGCCAGAGTCCTGAGAGAATTGGCTGATGTAGTTGCCAAGCCACTCTCCATGGTATTTGAAAAGTCACGGCAGTCAGGTGAAGTCCCTGGGGACTGGAAAAAGGGAAACATTGTGTCCATCTTTAAAAGGGGTTGAAAGGAGGACCCTAGGAACTACTGACCTGTCAGCCTCACCTCTGTGCCTGGGAAGATCATGGAACAGATCCTGCTAGAAGCTATGCTAAAGCACATGGAGGCCAGGGAGATAATTCGAGATAGCCAGCGTGGCTTCACCAAGGGCAAGTCCTGCCTGACCAACCTGGTGGCTTTCCAGTGATGTAGTGACTACATCAGTGGACAAGGGAAAAGCAACAGATGTCATCTATCTGGACTTCTGTAAAGCCTTTGACACGGTCCCCCACAACATCCTTCTCTCTAAATTGGAGAGCTATGGATTTGATGGGTGGACTGTTCGGTGGATAAGGAATTGGTTGGATGGTCACATCCAGAGGGTCGTGGTCAACGGCTTGGTGTCCGGATGGAGACGGGTGACGAGTGGTGTCCCTCAGGGGACCGTACTGGGACCAGTGCTGTTTAATATATTCATCAGTGACACAGACAACAAGATTGAGTGCACTCTTGGCCAATTTGCAGATGACGCCAACCTGAGTGGTGCAGTTGATAAGCCATAAGGACGGGATGTCATCCAAAGAGACCTGGACAAGCTGGAGAGGTGGGCCTGTGTGAACCTCATGAGGTTCAACAAGGCCAAGTACAGGGTCCTGCACCTGGGTCAGGGTAACCCCCGGTATCAATACAGTCTGGGGGAAGAAAGGATCGAGAGGAAGAGGGACTTGGGGGTACTGGTGGATGAAAAGCTGGACATGAGCCAGCAACGTGTGCTGGTAGCCCAGAAAGCCAACTGTACCCTGGGCTGCATCAAGAGAAGCGTGGCCAGCAGGTCGAGGGAGGTAATTCTGCCCCTCTACTCTGCTCTGGTGAGACCTCACCTAGAGTACTGCGTCCAGCTCTGGAGCCCTCAGCACAAGAAGGACATGGAACTGTTGGAGCGGGGCCAGAGGAGGGCTACTAAAATGATGCGAGGGCTGGAGCCCCTCTCCTAGGAGGCCAGGCTGAGAGAGTTGGGGTTGTTCAGCCTGGAGAAGAGAAGGCTGCGGGCAGAGCTGATTGCGGCCATTCAGTGCTTAAAGGGGGCCTATAGGAAAGGTGGGGACAATCTTTTTAGTAGGGCCAGCTGTGACAGAACAAGGGATGAAGCAGGGTAGGTTTAGGCTGGATCTAAGGAAGAAATTCTTTCCAATGAGGGTGGTGAAACCCTGGCAGGGGTTGCCCAGAGAGGGGGTGGATGGCCCCATCCCTGGGAACATTCCAGGCCAGGTTGGACGGGGCTGTGAGCAACCTGATGGAGTTGAAGATGTCCCTGCTAACTGTAGGGTGGGTTGGACTAGATGAGTGCTAAAGCTTCCACCCCCAAGCACTCTATGATTCTATGATCCTGTGCTTCTACCATACACTTGGATTTTCCTTCTGCTTTGTTCAGTCAGAATTGTTTTCAATTGCTCCTGGAAAAAAAAAAAAAAAGTGGATGCAAAGTATCTTCCGCAGTGTAAAAGAGGAATTTTCAACCCACTACATCATAATTATTATGAGGTAAACGTAAAGTTACTCAACAATATGACTCCACAAAAAACTATTTCCTCAAAAGTTCATCACGTCCAAGAAATCTCTGCTGTATGTGCAAAGGGTTGTGCTTTGTCTCCCCAGTTATTTTGTCTCCTTCCCGAAAGTTTACCACCATCAAGCTAAGCCTCTAATAAAATAGCTTCAGGACAGTACAACAAAGATGTACAACCTAATCTCAGCACCTTAACTATCATGCAAGCACTTTCTCGTGGATGACTATCTTGACCAGTAGGTGCTACGCTCCCACCGTAATTATCATGTAAGCTGCTTTTGACCTTATGCAGAGATTATACATAGTCACTGGTATGTTAATTAGAAGAGAAAACCAAAGCTGAAAGCTATCATTAAATTTGGAATTAGTTGAGAAAATTACAGGCAATAAATGATAAACTTATAGGTGTGGGATTCCTGGCATTCATTTAAGAATTAGACTGAACTGGGTTTCAGCTCTTCACTTACCCTCTAGCTCCCTGTGTCTCAGCTGGACCTGCTGTGGTCTCGAACAGTGCCATCAATTAGGATGGAAGGGCACGGTTGTGTTGCTAGTCTGAGAGAGGCTTTGATACTTAGTTAGGGTCCTACAGAGGCAGTGAGGTAAATTAATTGTTGAAAAACTAATTCTTATTCAGAAAGGGACAGAGCTGAAGAGGAATAGCATGGCAGAGGGCAGGTGGGGACAGAAATCTAGCTGTTTACTAGATCAGTTGCCTTGAAGATGAAAGAGAAAGGTCTATTTGGAATATTGATTTATCACACCTGAGGAAAAACCTGCCCTGTAAAGTGAGAGCGCTATGCATCAGCCTACAGTTCATATCACCACTAATCTGGAACAAGAGAGATAAGGTCAACTGAAACAGGGATGCCTATCTGAAGGGCGAATGCCATGCTAGCAAAAGGCTTCAAAATGCAAAGTTTGCATTTCCTCACTCAGATTTTGCTTTGCAAACCAATGCACTGGCTCAGCATGATAATCCCTTTACCAGGGCTCGCAGGCTGCCCTTGTTAATGCAATCTTCATGTCCTAAGATCAATAATAATAAAACAACAACTTAATAATTAATAACTTAGGATCAACATTTATAAAGTTCTTCAAGACAAGGAACAACGTTTTGTTAGTCCACATGTGCTTTAAACACGGTCTCAAGAGACTGCCTCCCCAAGCTCAGCCTTTCACCTGGTGAAGCAGCCCTAGCAAGCAACATGCTGAGGCAAAACGAAAGCAAGTCCTCTCTTCCTCATAAAATTAACCCCTTTCCCCTGCACAAAGAGTGCAAGACCTGTGCACGGGGAATCCAACTGGCAACAGATTTCCATATTTCAGAAACAACAGAGAATTACTCAAGAAAATAGGCACTATGTGACCAGTTCTCTCTGCTATTTCAAAAAGCCTCAACACCAAGTCCCTCAACATCGTGATGCACATTGTATGACCCTTTGTTCTTTTAAAGAGAAAGTGCCCGTTTGAATCTTGCTTGGAAGAGGATACAAGCTTTTTATAATCCCACACCAGATGTGTTTCTCATTTCCTTAGCTCTCCCATGTCTATGCAGGTTGCAACTTTGAAAGAGGCTAACGCGCGCTGTGAAACAGTATCTCCAGATTTCTTCACTTCTTTACTTCATGCCCACTAACATGGGAAGGTATCTGGAAATCTCACAGAGTTTTGTACATAAAGACACACACATACGCACACAGAGTGCTTTATATTTGTTTGAGTGATTGTAAATGTAGGATTTTACACAGTTCTCCTTTACTAAAGTTTCTAACTGCTCTTCTACCCAAGCGTGCTGCAAATGCACTGGAGTGTGCTATTCTCTGAAGAGCAGCTGACTTAAAACCTTTTTCACAGAGCTACTCCTTAGCATTCACACTCTCCTGTCTGCTTACGCTAGGGTCAAAAAGGTCTCCATCAGCACCTCGAAATAACCTTGTACAGCACAGCCAAGTCTGTAGCCCTTTGGCACAAGGAGAAAGGGGAAGCAGGCATCACCCTTTGGTCTCCTGTCCCTGGTGTCTGCAGCTGAGGTACCAGTATCAAGTCCCATCATCTGCATTTCCCCTTTTTCTAGCCAGTTACATACTTTTTTATTAATGTATTATCTTGCATTAATTCATCAGTCTTGATGCGGAAGTAGCCTTGGACTTCTAAGAGCGCAGATGATACTAAACAAGACCACTTCTCTCATTCAGGCTGCAAGGAGTTCAGTGTCTACGTGCAGTCCTACTAAAAGCACATTGACCTCTGCTTGAATACCCTGTGTACAAGGTTGTAAGATAGATTTTTTTTTTTTTTTCCCCCCTAACTGAAGCACTGCTTGAAGCTCTAGACATATGATTCCCACTGGCTTTGACAAGAGAGGGGTAAGTAAAACTCCACACCTATTTGTGGAGCAGAGCTGGCAAATGCTCCTCCAGGTCATTGTGTTTCCTTGCTCGCCTCAATTTTGTTTCTTCCTCAAAATATTTTTTGAATAGCAGGAACTTTTCAATATGCCTTTATTCTAATTGTATATTTGATTTAAATGAAAACTCACAAAACACCCCCAGCTGTCTCTTCTGCTTCAATTTGAGTTTTTCAGAAAATGATCTTTCTGAAAATGAAATGCTGCACCACAGTGATTCATCGCGTCTCCTGACAAACGATCCCACCCAGCATTCCCCAATCTGTCAGCTTCTCTTGTTTGTCTCTGTGCTACCAGTCCTCAGCCAGGCAAAATGTCTATGGCAAAACAGGGGCTGTAAGTACTACATTAAATATTCTGCCATTTGAATCTGCTGCGCTCTCCCATAGGCAAGCCAGGCCCTTCACAAAGCACAACTCTATGTAGTGAAGGAGCACAGTGCAGCATAATAAAAGCTCTCAGCAGGCAAACCGTTACTCTAAATGAGCTGCCTATTTTTAGCCATGTGGAATACCAGAGATTTCCTTAGAAGAAAGAGTTTCTGAAAGGTTAGGCAGTAGGAACCTTTTATCAATCTGGAAGTAAAGCACAGAAAAATTCTTTTCCTCCTTCATTTGTCAACAGATGAGAGCTGGAAGCTTCAAGCTGCCACCCCACCCCATCCACATCAATTCCTGTGACTTCTGCCTTCAGACACATTGGAGGCTTGCTCATGTTTATCGGCACCATCAGATTTCAGTGGTGTTCCTACTAACGTAAGTTAAATGTGTCCTGTTGCTTAGTGTGGTAATCCACTACAGCCCACGACTGCAAGAGAACCACTTCTTAGAGTGGGCCATGCGTATCACCAGCACCTTATCTACAGCAAGATCCTGTTCCCACTGCCATGAGCACAAACACTTTCTCTCTGACTTCCATTAGGCCCTAATTTGGCTCTTAAATCTCTCATTGTCCTATTAAAAAGACTTTCTAAAAACCATATACTAATCTAAGGTGGACAAGTCACGTGCAGAGAGTTTCAGGCAATGAAGGAAACTCCATATTTGAACTAGAGAAGACAAAGCTACAAGAGATGCAGCAGGACTGGAGAGCAACTGCCACAGAGGTCAGGAAGAGTGGCTGGAGAAGCGGGTGCAGTGAGAGAGAAGGGGCAGGGATCCATCTGAGCCTCATCTAAACTACAACCGTGACAAAAAAAAAACCCACTTAGTTAATGCTGCGTATAAATTCAGGCCAAATTAAAAAGTGGTTCCTTCTTAATCTGTATTCCCTTGAGACAGCTACTTAAGCTATAGCGAGTTACAGGTAAGGCTTGTTTTACTGTCAGCTTTGCCCCTTTCATTGCTTCAGAAATCCGGAGCCTCCAAGAAGAATTGTGGCTGGCTGGCTGTCAAGCCCAGCTGCAGGAGCCAGCATCCTTCAAGAGGACCAAGAGCTGTCAGACTCCACCTTGCCTCCTTGAATAAGGCAACCTAGGAATAATTGAGGCCGAGATAAAAACTGTGTAACAGCAGCAACAACAAAAACCCTGCTTAGCACAGACACAGACAAGCTGAAAGCACTACACAAACATTCTGCGCTGCAAAAAACCAGCAAGGCTCATAATTAATTCCACTTCTATATTACAGATGGGGGATTGCAGTAGCCTTCTCAGTTCCTGGGGATGGTTTAACAGATCTCTCTCTCTCTGCCTAGATGAAAGGCTTTGGAGTTTATCTACTTACTGGTAAAGCATGAAACAGAAGACAAGTACTGCTTCCTGAGAAGCACAGTCCTGTAGTTTTGCTGCTGATAAGGAGGAGGAGGTGCTTTAGGAGCAAAACTTCTTGGGTAAACAAGAACGTTGTATCTGTGCAGAACATGGGTGTTATCAATATTTACAACCAGTAGAATGCAAGACTTTGATTAAATTGAAGCTGTACCAATACTGAAGAGACAAAGTCCTTCCACTGTCCCAGCATACTGAGAGGGAAGGTGGCTTTGCTGTAATCCTCTCTGGAAGAAAGGCCAAAAGGCGGCTCTTGGGGATATCCTTATTAACTCCTTTCCAACTTGCTGACAGCACAAAATGTCACTTAGATTCTGGCATAGCCTTTAGGCAAAGGCCAAACGATGCCAGCAGCATCCTCAGCTTTCCAACCTGCAGGTAAATGGAGACTTTTAATTTCAAGCTCAATGCTTCCCTACCACATCATGAACAAAAATTCCACCCAACAAGGCCCCTAAATTGGACAAAGCCTCTCAGCAGCATTTCAATATAGGGAAGTAAATATTCCTGACCTTTCTGGTGATTGCTTCCCCTACCTCTCTGCCTCTCCACCAGAACAGGAGTGGTTGTAAGGAAATGACAAAATATCCAATAGTTCCCCACCAGGCAAAACTTTTAATTTAATGCCTTGATAATCATTCTCTACAAATAGCAGGGAGTGCGAAATCGAATGTAAACAGAAAGTGTCTAATCTATAAGGTCATTTGTGGGAGCCCTCTTGCCTGCTAAGAAGAGATGAGATTGATTGTACCAACAGGTAAGGATTCTTTTAAATGAGATGTCCCCGAGCCTGTCTCTAAGCAGCTGAGAGCAGTACATGCTCTCCTCACCACTGAAGTCTTCCTTATACCTTCTGCCTATAAATAGAAATCTTGTAAGATTTTAGTAAGAGGCATGGCATTAGTTTTGCTGATGTTTGGCAGCTAAGGGACAATATACTCATTCCTTGTCAGTTCATCAGTGTTACACAGCATCTCCAGGATGCTTTGCTCAGCTTTGTGGGATTCCCTCTTCCTTGCTTCCTCCCCAAATGTGAAACAACCCCAGGACTTAACTTCATTCTTTTTAATTGCTTCCTTAAACACAGCAAAGCACTTGCTTAGTGAATTTTCTTTTCTTAGTTTGACTGCAAAAGCCTATGTCAGGAGTCAAACATTTTACAGATCTTCCAAGCTTCAGTAAGTTAGTTGAAATGCTTATTTGCTCTAGCAGCGTTTGATACCAAGAGAGATGCACTGGCACTGGCTCTGTAGCTTCAGAGGAAAAGCAGAGAACAGAGGAACAAAAAATCGTAGGAAATGGTCTGGGAGTGGGAAGAAGAATGAACATTTCTGAAACACGCTGGCTTGGGTCGACTGAGGCGAGACCTTTCAGCTGCGCCATGGGCTTCCTACGTAGTCTTGAAAAGTCACTCTTTCTCTTGTGTTTCAGTTCTCTATTTTTAAAACAAGAATAACCTGACCCCACTCGTGCCATAAAATTAGTGGTATAATTTGGGGTAGGTATTTGAACACCAAAACCAACCTGGGACCTGAAGCCCTGTACAGAGGCAGACGAAAAATGCAGTTACTAACCTGAGAGGGTCAGTAACCCTCCTGGCACTGAGAGGGTAAAGCTGAGGTTCATCAGGAAGCAAAAAGAAGAACAAGTCCATCTTGCATTGGCCCGGAGCAGGCAGCTGGTGAAACCATAAGAGAGTCTCCCACCATGCGCTCTGATAAGAACCAAGAAGTTGCAGTTGTTTTTATAACAAAAAGCTAGTAAGAAAGACAAAGAACTTGCGTTTTTCCAATCAGTTTTTCCCGTGTCCATGGTTTGTGCATACAATTAATTGCAGTTTCAGCCACTGTCTTCCACCCACGAGCACCTGCTTGTGCTCAAAAGCAGACGTCAAGGCACCTGACACGGCAGACAGCCGAGGCTGCAAAAAAGGGGCCACTGCAACATTCCTGTACTATTAAAATGCGAAGGAATCCCAACAGCAGCTTTAGCGCTGCTTTGTTTTAAACAAGAGATCATAAGTATGACAAGTCACTAGGGTCTGCAACTCAAATTTTTTCATGCAAATGTTTTCAGCAAACTGCACCTGATTTTGTCCAAATGATTCCTTTAAAGTCCAAGGGAGAGACAGGCATTTTATCATTGTTCCATACAAAGTGAGTGTTTGGCTTCCTATCCTTGCTGGTGTAAGGGGTAAGTACACTTTTTTGTAGCCAGAGAGGCCACTGCCATCTCATCTGTTGTTATGCACAGCAACAGCTGAATAACTTGTGCACGAAGTCCCCAAGCTTGTTTAAATAAAGTACTTGTAACTAGCTCAGAGATATGGGCTCAAAACGTTAAGGTGCAGCTATGCACTATTTGCTTGCATACAGAATGCTTATTTAAGAGGATACGCACATCCATCTCTCTGCCTTGTATGGCAGCCCGTGCACAGGCACTCCCCAATGAGGTAGTCCTAGACCTCCTTAAAAATCCCAAATCTTTTTTCTTTTTAGTGAACCTAGGAATAAAAACTTTAAACGTGAATTCTTGGTTTGCTGCTTCTTGTTTCAAAGGAGTTTGAATGCTGCAGCAAACATGAGGAAAGAGCTGGGTAAAACCAGGCAGGTAAATCAAATCAATTGCATACACAAAAGGCTGACACTGCAAATTAATTACCAGGATATTAAGTCAATTCTGCTTGGGCATTATGCGTTTTGAGTGACTAAAGCCTCACCAGGATGTTGGTGAGTGAATACTGAACCACATTATTTTTGTTACATACCTAATTATTTGTACAGCATTCAGGATACAGCTTGCACCGATTCCATAGAAGGAACCTTTTGTCTACATATAATTAAGCTCCTCTTCAGATTATTAAATGGTTGGGAAAAAAATGACACTAAGGTCTTCAGTAGCAGTGACACCAGCAAAGCTGGGTGCCATCGTGACCTAACATTGCCATTTTTTTTCCAGAAGGAAACCCCCTTTGTAGTAGGTTTTCTCCATATACTTGCTCCAAAGATGACAGAAAAGAGCTTTCTCCAGTTCTGTATCCTGCCAACTGCTGCTCTCAGCAATGCTCCTCTGTCTTCACACGTCAGCCTTGTGTCCCACAGATCTCACGACCCCTCCCCAAAGACCTGTCTCCTTCCTGTGCCCTCCCTCCTACTCATTCGAATTGTCTTTCCCCAAACATGGTCCTGTAAGAGTCATTCCTTTCCTGCACGTCCCAGTTAATTTTGCCTTGATCTTTAGTGGCTACAGGACCAAAGCTGTGCCAGGGTGTAAAGACTCCTCTGAGCTATGCTCACGCATTGAAATCGTATGTACACTGAATCCAGGCCAGCAGGAAAGGGAAATGCCCATTCTTTCAAAACCTATGCTTACATTGAGAATATTCCCAGGATATCTGTATTCAGCCTCGAGAATATTCCCACGTTACCTGTATTCAGCCTCTTTGCCTTTTTTTTTTTTTTTTTTAAAAAAAAAAAGATAATCACTTTCATTTGTCCTCAACAACCAGTATAACCTCAGGTAAGTACATTGGGAAGGATGCTATTTAACATGATACATGCTGTTGAGCCTTTGTTTGCCAAGAGACATGAAAGGTGGGTCGCATTTGTGTTTCAAGTGCTAACAACCTGTTATCTCCATCTATACAGACCAAAACAAAAAGGAAAAAAAACCCCACCCAACCACCTAGGCATGCACATGTCAATAGAGCCTGAGATCCAATTTTAGCTGCCACAAAGGCTTCAGGAGGTGCGGAGGCAAATCAAAGCAGGGGGACAAGCCGCTTCCCTTGTAGGAACTGATGACCATTGTGTGATTATATAGCAGGCGGGACAGTGACATTGGACACGGCCCCTTCGCAGATGCTGTGAGCTGGGGAAGAGGCAGCAGGCAGTTTACTCACAGAGATGAAGGACTTGGCCATTTGCCCACTAAGCCATTTGCTGCAGCCATCCCATGGGATCAACCTTCGCTTCAATTATTTAACAATACTCATTTACTTAGTTTAAAGGTGAATGAGAGAGCTTTCAAGTAAGAGAGCACGCTACTAAAATAACAGGGGAGGAGGGGCAGCAAAGGCAAACCATACCCTATGCTCCCCCTGCGGTAAAAGATGAATGAGTTCCACAAACCGTCTAAGTGTGGACTATCTGCAAACCCATTTATCCAGTTCATTTCCTCTTAAATTCATTACTTCGGTAGGAAAATGTAAGCCAGAATACAGAATTTGTCCACCGCCATAAGGTAAACACATCTCTGCAAAAGTCAAAACAATTACACCCTAACTAGATCAGGCTTCTCTGGCGTCACCGGAACCTTGCTGGGGGCCATGGCAAAGGCAAAGGCATGCAAACTCCCCATGGATAATCACAGGCATTGGCATTGCCACCTCTTGGTGGCAGAGCTGCTCTGCTGAACAGTGTTGTCACCTCCCCAGCCACTAGCAGCAAGGAGGGGTAAGCTGGAAAGCAAGAGGGGAGAGGGTGGGTTAAATCATGTCCTCAAGAAATTATCCTGATTACTTAGAACAAGGGAAACAAATGGCTGCTGCTAAGTCACCTTCCTCTGTGCTGGAACTAAAAGAACCATTAAAAACAAAACCAAACCAGCTCACTGAAGGGTTAAAATCGGTTCCTCTGCCTGGAGAAACTTGTCTGGAAAGAGCGATTCTGTGGAAACATTGAAGAAACTGTGTCTTCATAGATCCAGAGAACGTTAATCCTCAGGGGAAAGTGAGATTTGCACACAGTCTGCTTTGCAATTCTTAAGATATGCTTTCTCTGAAATTAGCTCTTTTTAAACGAATAATGCTGTGAGGAGAACTACCAGTGTCTTTGGAGGGACCAGACCCGCCGGTGAGGTCAGGCTCACTACAGCAAGCTTCATGCCTCCTGTGGGGTTATCTCTGCTCAGTCTGAAAGGGGGAGAAGTGCAGAATGCACCCCGAGAGAGAGGACAGCGCAAATGGTAGATCCGAGGAAGAGACGGAGGGCTCTGGGGGAACATCTGGCTACTTTGCAGAAACTCAGCAAGACCATTGCAGGAGTTGCCCGGCTTTATTTTGAGGAAAATGGTACAGGATCTCAATATCCTCCTTGCTAAACACCAGA
The DNA here is from genome assembly GCA_034008185.1 of Gorsachius magnificus. Taxonomy (NCBI): domain Eukaryota; kingdom Metazoa; phylum Chordata; class Aves; order Pelecaniformes; family Ardeidae; genus Gorsachius; species Gorsachius magnificus. The sequence goes on along the minus strand of CM067086.1, from coordinate 4,119,432 downwards.
GAAGGTAATTATCTCCATATCGATATTTTCTTCCTTGAAAGTATGTTCTTTTCTTCCAATCACATAGATGTGCCCTTGCAAGAATCACAGGTTATGCTAAATGCAAGCTCCTCAGCTCATAGAAATCTGCCTGGCTCTACTAAAATCAAAGAGACTTGCTCACAATTCTAGCAATGTTGCATTGTCACATGGTGTCTCCAGTGGCTCAAACCCATGTTTCTATTGGGGTACATGCAAACTTGTAAACCATACCCTCTCTAAAACATCATCTCTGACACCATGGGAGTGCTGACCTTCAGCAACTGGAATTAATGATTTTAATCCTCAGGTAAGCTTTTCAGTGGAGATATTACAAACTGGTAAATAAAATGTCTTGGCAAGCTGGTAGATAACAAAAGCAACAGAAGTGAATAACTGCTATTAAATGCCTCCCTTGTTTTAATGAAACAAACAATTGCAGCTCTTCATTGCACTTCATCGAAAACAGATTTTATTGTGCATAGAATGATTTGGGACTCAGTCACTGCAAAAGAATGAACTACATGGAGATTGCTTTCCATAATAACGGAAAACAAGCAAATAACAAACCTGCCAGTCACATTTCTATGGCACAAAATGCAAGTTTCCAACACCCCCTCTACTTCTAATAATGCCAGAAGAAAGCCACGTTTCTCATTGGAAGTCACACGGTTGAATGGAGAAGGAAACATGGGTGTTTCCCCATAGGTTAAGGAGAGATAAGTGACAGTACTTTCACTGAGGTATTGGAGGACTGCAATATTTCCATACAGAACAGAATCATATATGGTGTTTTTTCACATAAAAAGCGGTATTTACCAAGTGAACAGCAGAATGGCAGCAAAGTGGGATGGAAGGAGAAACCAGAAATCTTGAAGAAAGGTTCACTTCAAACTGCTGCTACTTGGGGAGCCCTCCTATATCCCGGCTCCCAAATCTAGCTGCAAAATGGGCAAGAGGTTTGGCTCTCCTCCCAGACCCCACTGGGGGGAGCAGTGGAGGACAGCATCAGCACCACCGCCCTGTGGCAGATGTAGTATCTCAAACCACCCAGGGCACATGCCAACGCCTGCTTATCTAGGTATCAGTGGCCATCCACTCCCCACCGACAGTTAGTGGAGTCAGGAGAAACCAGGGAGTCTCAGCTCCTCAGCTACCTTGTGGTCCTGAATGAAGGGAAAGGACACTCAGGAGAAGTCAGAAAAAGTCAACAAAAGCCAGAATAAAAAATGCACAGACTGTTCACGTGAGCAGCAAAGGACTCAACAGAGATTATGGTTTGAGGCACCCTCACCTAACCCTATAAAAACCAACTTACTAGCAAGCATTTGAAGATATCACACCACATGTAGGTGGATTAGAGGTAAGCAGACTCCCCAATGAAAGAGGATGCACATGTCGTGACAGAGATTCCAAATCCAAAGGGGCCACCATTTAGGAAAAAGGAAGTAAATTTGCATAATTGGTCCCTCTCAGCCTGCCTCCCTCACAAGAACTGAACAAGGTCACATCTAAAAGTATATAGAGAAGTGTCTACAATAATCCAGACTCAATCAAGTAACTGCTGGCCACACCATTATCTCCTTCAGATGGCAATCACTTTTAATCAGTTCTAAGCACAAACGTATCTTAATCAGGATCCTTAAAGGGCTTATCTCCACTGGATAATTTCACCTTGACTTAATTGACTGCCAGTCACCTAGACATCACTGACACATTTGTAAAGGTTAGTTTGGACAATCTCCAAACACCTCTGGTTTGCCTCTGAGATCAAACTACAATGATATCAGCTTGGCTCAAACATGTAGCTAGTGTCCAGAATTGCCTTTAAAACTGTGCAAATCATCTGAATCTTACTGTCAATCAACTACAGCCCAACCCACCCCGCATAGTCAGTACAAGTCTACAGTATGGGCTGTATCCTCTTACCAACTTGCTATGCTAATCCGTCTCCTTTCTCTCTCTCCCACAAACCCTCAAGTCTTAAAAGTTTTCTGTCAGGAGCAAAACCACAGCTTTTTGGTTTTTTTTATAATTTGGTTGTAGTTTGCACCCACTCTGCATTCCTGCGACTGACTTCACCCAATATACAGGCTTCCTAGAAGAGGTGCTGCTGTTTCAAAAAGGTAGTGTTTGAGCTAAGGACCTGCAACAAGTTTCTGCCCTATGCAAGTGCCCCTTCTAGAAATGGCATTGAGCTCCTGGAAGTAACGCAGGCAGACCAAGCAATTGTCAGTGGTGATCCAGTTTATTCAGAAACAGTCTCTGTCAGAAGGGTGAGTTATCCCTTGGAGAGGAGCAGAAACCAAAGTGAAAGGTTAAATCTGCCATACATGACAATGGTCTCAAGAACACCTCTGAGGATGCTCGTAACCTGCCTCTGGCTTGTTTTGTATTTATTGCTCGTGCTTCTACCTTTCAAAATGAGCCCCTCTTTCCTAATGAAGAGATCCACTTTTTGCCAAAGAGAAGCACGGATCCCAAGTCTCTTCTTAAAGCTGGAAACTGTCTTCTCCCTCTCAGCCCCCTTGGATTCTCTGGTGTGGATACTGGTTGAGCTAGCTCTGAGACCTTTTTCCCCATGAGACATTCATCTCAGTCTCTCTACCTGTCTAAACTTACTGCTTTTGACACCTCTAAAGAGCTCAAATTTGACTGAAGTTTGCTATCAGGTTCAAGGTTTATGGGGGCATAAGAGAAAGAAAAGTCAGTATGGCTACATTGCATGTATTTTTAAAAGTAAAATTTACAAATAAGGAACACTATTAGAAATACTGTATTCATTCAGTGGGGTTTTTATTGGGTTCTTGACCCAAAGTTATTTGGTATTTTTCTCACTGCTAGGGAAGGAAGTATAAAAATTGCTGCTAATGAAATTATATTGATGACCTGCAAAACTTGCTGTGCATTAAATAATCTGCTGGTACCACTTGGCCTGCTTGGCTACAGAGCCTCACAGCTTATCCAGCCAAATACCAGAATGGACATTGAGGAACAAAGATGAGAAGTCACCCTACAAGACAGGAAACCATCTTCTGGAAAGCAGGAAATCTGTGGAAGGACTGAGGAAATGGAGATGGACATGCTCTGAGGGCAACACTTCCAACTTACAGAGAAAACAGAGTCATGGGGATATTCAACATAAGCTGTATAAAGGTTGAGTTGTAGCATTCTCTCTACACTGTAGAATTTATATCCATGTTCTCAGAAATTTACTGAAAATTTGAAAATATTTTAGAGAAGACCTACAAGAAAAAGCCAATCACTGAGAAGCATGCTTTACTTCATGCGGCTAACACTCATGGATAAACTAAATAGAGTGACAAGGTTAAAAAGCAGCCCAATTGCAGTCTTCAGGTACCTACTTGGAGAATCAATTCTCAACAGTAGACAGCACTTTAATCTACCAGAAAAAGACATAATGAGAGTTATTGGTTAGAAGTTTAAGCTAGACAAATACAAGATAGAAATAGGGCATAATTTTAACTGTGAAGAAAAAAAATAATCCTTGGAACAAATTATTGAGGAATGAGGTGCAGTCACTGATGTCTTTAAATCAAGGCTCAAGAATTTTGCAAAGTTATAACTCAGATGTAATTAGTTCGATGACAAGAATACTGATTGAAATGCTATGGACCATAGGTGACCTTAACCATTTAATCTGATCTTAAAACTTACAAATCTTTCCAGAAGGCTATAAGGTTTTCCAAGGATAGGGACTTTGTTATTCACGCCAGATTATGTCAACTATGCCCTGCACCTTGAACTTTGCTTCAATTCCATCCTGAAAGAAAAGTTGACATAAAACGTATCAGTCTATTTAGCACATCCCATCTTGTAGACTCAGGCACGCTCCTTTTAAACTGGCGCTGGTGATTCTGGGGCACAAATTCTCCTAGATGACAGCCCAAGTTCTCTGAATGACCTTCCCTATCTGCCAAATCGACATCTCCTAGCCCATATGAACACTGGTGCTGGTCCCAGTATTGCACGGGCTGCTGCTGTGTGACAGAGCAGGGGTCCTCTGGGAAATGTGTCATCCAAGTTACCGAGGCCAGCTGCTCCATAGTCACCATCACCATCCACATGCGGGCTCATTTGCCCTGCAGCACATTCATATTGGAGGCTGCTTTTACCTGGCTTCACATGGCGCAGTGCGAGAGCCTGCACACGGTCATCGCCCAGTGCTGCGGCTGCACGGAGAGGCCAAGCCTCGGGAGTCACAGGGGAGCAGCTCTGAGCTGTGCTGCCTTAACTCCTTTGGTGCAGGCAAACACATTTTATTCTGTCTGACATAAAGGAAGGACTCCTAGATAAACAGCAAAACACGCCTTCAATGCAACTTTCAGTAATCAATGCCACGATTATTTTGCCAGTCCAAACAGTTGAGTCCTTTTAGTTCCTTTAATTTCGTTAGTAGTGACACCACCTCTGTCCCTTACTCATCCTCTGTCCCTTACCTGTGCTTCCCGATGCTTCCCTGAGATATCGCAGCACTGGCTTGGTAGGGTGCGGCATCACCAGGTCCATCTCCAGCCTATACCCAATTAATACTCATAAAGTCAGGGCATCTGGCTTGAATCCCAATCTACACAGACAGGGCTGTGCTGAACTCCGATCGCAGCAGCAAAGGCCACGTGCAGCCACTGACACCGTGCTGTTCGCTGCAGTTGCTCACCACCGGTGCTTTAGTTTTGCGGCACCTTTCTTCTAGAGAAGGACCCTGTGCGCATCCCTGCTATTCGGAATTCCATTAACTTTTTCATTTGAAAAACTTCCATCATCTAAACTGTAACCATTTCAGAAAACGTTGCGTGGTGACGAGCCGCAGAGACACTACCTGCCGTTCAGGACCCAAACCACAGTAAAAGCTCACATTCGCTCAGACGGGACTGTGACAGGCTTTCATACTTATTTCAAAACTTAATACAGATAGAGCTGGATCAATAGCAATAAATCTCCTATGGGATTCAAAGATGTTTGGCGCTGGGATCACGATTTTCCTTACATGATCCTACAGGCCTAAAGACAACAGCAGAGGCCTCCAGGTGTTGCTGTAGTGAAAATAAAATGTATACACAGAGAAGTGCAAAGTGCAGGGGTTTGTGCCTTGTGAAGTTTTTCTGAGGTACTGAAAGGCTGTGAGGAGTTCAGAACAATGTTTATAAATGCTGGAAAAGGCAGTTTTATCAAGAATGAAAATCTGTTTAAGACTTGTTCTGATCATTTGCCTTTAATACATTTTCTTCATTCTGTCAGGGGAATTCAAAGCACCCTATTTGGCCAGGATGACAAAATACACAACCTAAATATTAAACAGCAAGAGTCAAAGAGAATGCTTTTGGAAAAACCAGTAGGTAACAAAAAAACCCCCAAATTAGTCTGCACATGAGTCACTAATCCAAAGGAGCAACCTTGTACTTTTACCAATATTGCCAGCTCTTCGGATACTTGGAGAAGTCGCACAGTACTTGCATGGGGGTTTGTGCAATACTGAAGCCAGGAGCTATAGTTGAGAATTTTGTCTTCTATTAAAAAAGGTTTTACTATAAAATGTTGAGGCCTCATGGTTTATGCTAAAAGTTTGAAAATATTAAAAAGCAAAAGGCAAGCCCCTTCCCCCCAACTTTGTAAGAAGAAAGAGTTGTATTTGTCATTCTGCTTCACCACCAATGTTATTTTGCATGATTTCATACACTGAATGCTGGCAGCTACTCAGCTCTGGTAAAGCTCTGGCATAGCTCCATGGGTTGATGATATGACTAGTTAACAGATGCTGTAGCTATTTCGACTATTTATACTTGTTCAGAATTTAACAAAATAACTAGTACTGGATATACAGTGCCTTCACCTGAGCATCAAATGGCATTTACAATAATTACTAAAGACCATTTCCTTCTTGTGATACACACGTGATTTTTTTCCCCAGTCAAATCCTATTTAAATCTCATTTTTCTACAAAGCATGACCACTTTCGCAAAATGCAGCAACCACATCCTCTCAGCTGCGTACCTCTGTGACCAGCAGAAGCCAGCTCTCCAGTGATCGCACAAGAACTGCTTGACTATGCAACGGCCTGACAACCATTGGGGAAGTCTTTGTTACGCCAACTTTCACGTTTCTTGGGTTTGGAAAACGCAATAATAAAAAAATGATTAGTCTCTTTATCTGTGATAAACTCTCTTTTATCTGTCATATCTTTTCCAGAACAGAAAAGAAAGTTACAGTATTAGGGTTTTTTTTCCTACTGCTAAACTTCTTGCCATAGCGCTGTCAAACTTCTTGCCATCACATCTGCGATGACAAATAGCGCAAAAAGAAAAGCCAGTGGCTCCGCTTACCTTTCTAATTAACACAGAAAACATGTTGACTATGTAATTTCAGAAGGCCCCATCCAATCTAGTATTGCTTTGGGACATAAATATGTGAAATACTCTTCTGAGTGCTACTAAGGTCAGTGCTTAGAGTCCGTATCTCCAGATTTTGGAAGATTTGGAAGTCATCAAGAGAACTAACAACAGTGAAACACAGTCAGTCACTGGAAGTGCTGCAGCACATCAACAGTGAAGAAAAAAAAAATAAAAATACACAACTCTCAAACTGTGTTGTGTCAAAAAGAGGAAGGTGGCAACAACTCTGAGAGGAGGACAAACTCAGAAATCACTGAGACAGAATCTGGGCCATAAACACCGCAGGAGTCAGAGTGTACCTGACGGACGAAAGGCTTTGAGAAAGTGGCTATGAGACCACCATATGCAAACATGCAAGTGCAAAACACTGCACTGAAGGAGAAATGTGATGGTGCTCTCCGCTGTCAACACAGACGGGCCTTCAGAGCCCATTAGCACCACTAAGAGATTTGCACAGCTGAGATCTGCATTAGCAGGTTGAGGGAGGTGATTCTGCCCCTCTACTCTGTTCTGGTGAGACCTCACCTGGAGCCCTGCGTCCAGCTCTGGAGCCCTCAGCACAAGAAGGACATGGAACTGTTGGAGTGGGTCCAGAGGAGGGCTACTAAAATGATGAGAGGGCTGGAGCCCCTCTCCTACGAGGCCAGGCTGAGAGAGTTGGGGTTGTTCAGCCTGGAGAAGAGAAGGCTGCGGGCAGAGCTGAGTGCGGCCGTTCAGGGCTTAAAGGGGGCCCATAGGAAAGATGGGGACAATCTTTTTAGTAGGGTCAGCTGTGACAGGACAAGGGGTAATGGTTTTAAACTGAAGCAGGGTAGGTTTAGACTGGATCTAAGGAAGAAATTCTTTACAATGAGGGCAGTGAAACACTGGAACGGGTTGCCCAGGGAGGTGGTGGAGGCCCCATCCCTGGGAACATCCAAGGGCAGGTTGGATGGGGCTCTGAGCAAACTGATCTGGTTATTGGTGTCCTGGCTCACTGCAGGGGGGTTGGAGTAGATGACCTCTAGGGGTCCCTTCCAACCAAAACCACTCTATGATTCCATAAATGACAAGGACCATAATAGCACCACAGACAGTCTTGAGACAGGGACTGGATTCCAGTTGTTCTGAAACTACAAAGGCCACATCCCCATGAACAGATTTCACTGAGCGGTAATGATTTCTTGGCTAACCTCACCTTTGTGGCAACAACTGACCTTATGGCCAAATGCACACAGAAGTCTGTAAGAGAAGCACTCAGTCAAGAATCACAGGTGCTGTAAGCTGGAGGCTGAGCTACAGCAAACAGTATCCATCTTGCGAAAGGGAATGTCTAATCACACAGACAAACAATTTGTTAATAGAGAAATGTGCCACAGACAATCTAATCTTGGAAACACGAGTTGAAATCATGCAAATCAAAAGCAACAGAGATTCATGTTTTGCATAAAGCAGCTTCGCAGATGAAAAATGACGCCCAGCATACACGGAGTAAATGAGTCCTGGCATCCTTAGCCGAGAGGACTGAAACAAGTTTCAGTGACTAAACCCATTGCACTCACCTCTTTCTACAACATAAACAGCACAACAGAAATGCTTAGACTAATCAGCCAGGGCTGAATTTCCTCCCACCAAGACAGCTTATGCAGACATATGGGGGGGAAAAAAAATAAATTAATTTATCAAATTAGAAAAAAACAGTGGGAAACTGTGAAAGCTGGGTGTTCAGCGGATGGCTGTTTCGCCAAAACTATGCGAGGGCTTAAAGAAGCCCACAGTTTCTGAAACCACCAATGTAAATGTTAATAACGAAAAAGATGCACCAAAAGTTTGATGAAAAAAGGGTTCATTTGCAGGGTCAACTCAAAATTAACAGAGAGGAGAAGAATTTGCGTTATCTATTTATACCACATCTAAACAATGGCCATCGCTCCCGTTTGTTCCTTAGCTGCATTAGAAAGCTTTTTAGTTGAAGTCTGTAAAATTGTAGCTCTCGTCACCAAATAGGAGACCGACAGCATCCAGAAATGTGCTGACTACCACTCCTACCACACAGCTCAGAGGGAATCACCAAATCTAAATAAAGTCTATAGGGACAACTATTGAAGTATTAGAAGTACTCTCCCCCAGCCTTTTTTTTTTTTTTGGGGGGGGGGGGGGGGGCAAGGGGCAGAGTTTGAAATAGTTTTGACTACTCTTATCTCCTTGGATTTGGGGGAAAAGAAAGACAGGAGAGAGTCAGTACGAGAACTATGGTTCTTCTGGTTATTTTAGACAGATTTACAACCGTTTCCAAATTGCATTAAATATTCTGAATTCAGGACAGGAAACTTCTCATTATCTTTCACAAATCTAATTAACTAAATGAATGTGCTCCAAGCAACAGCAAATTCCCCACATGCACTTTTGAGTTACAGGGATTCCTTTCCTCGTGAAACTGCAAACCAGCACCAGGCATCCTCTCCTACACAGGCCAAGTGGTTGCCAAAAGGGACAGTTTAAACCTGCAAAGAACACTTGGGGTTATAAAAATATTACCCCGCTTAGCAATACAACGGCTGAGAGCCTCAGGGTATCATTTTTGTCCACAGCAGACAAGCAGTCTGAGCAGTCTGGTAACGAGGGCACAAGGCTGGGAAACGGGATGAGAAACCGTTGTTCAAACCAATGGAAAATATGGATGAGAAGCAGACTGGCCTTCACAACAGCTGGTTGCAGCAGAGACAGGGATTTTCTGTAGCAACACGTCACCCACCCACTACACAGCAATAAGGGAAAGCTACTGCAGCAAGAGACAAATTGCAATTTGCTTTAAATAATAATTCCTACAGAACCACCTCTGTTTTGACCCGATACATAATTTATAGAGGGGAAAAAATGCCACCCTTGAAATTGCTTTGGCCCTGTAGTTTTTAACTGTCAGAGACAATTTCTTTGAAATCTAATTCATGATTTGCAGGCTTCATTAAGTTTTCGCAAGTAATTTTAAACTTAAATCACCATTGGCAAATCCATCATTTATTGATAGAAACATTAGGACTCTAATGGAGTGTGACTTGTGATGAAACAAGATAGGAAGGGATGAGGGTGGAAAAACGTCCTCCCTTCTGCCACAGAAAACCATGTTGTCAGGAAGAAAAAAATCAGACAGGGAAAAAGAATTACTTTTTCTTTCCCTCCTGTCCCTTAACGGGCAATTTAAGAAAAGGTTTTGAAGTTGTTAAAATTACATTCTAAAACTTGGGTAAGAAGATACAAGCTAAACTCAAGAACCAGTGTAAGTAATAAGTTTTCTGTTTTCTTATTTACAGAGATATTGTACGGATGGAGTGCAGCAAAACTCCATCTTCTGAAAGAGAAGGGAATAAACAAGAGCATGCCAAAGCATGTAAAATACAACAGAGAAGTCCAGGCATTTCCTATTAATTTAATCACTCACCATGCTGAATCCCATGATTCTGGCTGAGGACATGTTGAAACAGTAGAAAGGTGATGATTATATTTTGATTGCTATTTAGGGATTTAATACATAGTTAGTCCAAACTTTCCCAAGTACATAGCTTTCAAACAAACGGTATTCGTACACTTCTCAGAAGCCCTCAGATATATAGAGAGGCCTGTATGTATCTGATCCTACCAAGAAAAATCTCCTTCGCGCTTTGTAGCCATCGCCCTTCAGTGCAACTTGACAGCCAGTCAGGATTAGATTTCTTTTTAATTCCAGATAGCAGTTTTATTTACTTTATTTATCAAACCATCATTCCCCTTGTTCAGCAATTATCATTTCTGGCCACCCACTTTGAACAGATGTGATAAAAAATACATTTCACGTATTAAGTGACTCCAGTGCAACTCCCAAAGACACCACCACTCCTAATGCGGCACAAAGCGCTGTTGTTGTGGAAAGGTGGGTGATGCACAAAGCCCAAGTCCCTGCATCTTCTTACCTATGGCAGAGCAAGGCTGTGCCACAGCAAGAGTTAACGCTGTGAAGCCTGCAAGTACCTGGCAAAGAAACCTCCACTGCAATCAGATGTGAGCCTGCTGCAATTTGCAAGTTGATTGACGTTGCCCACAAGAAAGGATAAAAAAAAAGAAAGATGAAAAAGAACCACAACTCCCTACAGTGCTAGCACTATGCAGCAGCATGACAAATTAGGAGTATTTGGTGCAACTTAAAAAGAGAGGATAAAGGGGTTGCTCTGTCTGGGAGAAGCGCTGTGATTTTAGTGAGGTTATTTCTAAGTTCACTCAAACAGAGTTTATGAAATGACTGGCTGGTTCCTAAGCCAGATTTTACCTATTTTAGAACAACTACCCTCATCACTTTGAGCTGTGTGGGTATTTCTGACTTTCTCATTTATTTTTTATATATACATAATGAATAAGAATATATGAGAATAAGAATATTAAATAAGCTGAACTTAATGCATTTTAAATAAACCTGCTACTTCTTTTTTTAGATCTAAATTAAATGCAAAGTAAGCACCTCTCAAATGCTTGTGGCTAAATTTACCACTGGGAACTTAATGGGTGTGCTGATGAAACATTTACATGCACCTGTTTTGGCCGTAAAGAGAGAAAATTTGCACATCCAATACATCCAGCTTTACACCCAACTTTTCCTCTGCAATATGATTGCCTACTTAATATGTACAAATGAAAGATTAAATGGGAAAAACTGGCAAGGTTCAAAGTTTGAACTCTTAAAAAAAAAAAAAAAAATTCAGACAGTGTTTAGGCCACCACGTATGAGCTGAGATTTATAAAGTTCTGCCATTCACATTTCAGTTCTGTTCCAATAAATGCCATTATAAAGTTTTCAGACTAGTAATAAAAAAAGCTATTAATGTGTTTTCTCCATGTTAATCAATTCAATACGGGGACTGTGATGTTAACACTACTTTACATTACTGCCTTCATCATTTCTCATTCTTACAATATATAAAATAAACAAAGGGGCTTTGGATTCCTTATAGATTCATTTTTATCTCAAAGTGAAAGCTGTGCAAGATTTGTGGCTTCAGACTCATAGTTGGTGATAAGCTTCTCCTTCCTTCCTCTTCCCAAACTAAATATATAAAGAGACCTTAACAGAATTAATTGCAGTATTCAGCATTCATGAATTTCTATGCTTGTGTAATTCATTTCCTTGCAGATAGCAAAGCAAAAGGAGGTTCTCTTGCTGCCAAGGTTACAGGATTCATGAGCAAGCCTGCTCAGGTCTAATGGGGAGTACGAAAAGAATCTCCCTCATCACTCCTTTCACTGGGGGCTAGCATTAAATCACTCGTGCCGTCGGACTGCATTCCCTAGGATAGAGGGACAGCTGGAGACCAAAAGCTGCCAGGAGAATCCTGAACAGCCATTTCTGCCACAATTTGTGTACTGTTTAGTAACAAACATTACTCCCAGCTTGGAGACCAACCACATTCATATTCATCTCTGGCAAAGAGTACAGCCCCCCACTCAGTTCCTTTAACAGCAATGCCAATCTTCCATCCAGGCACGATGTGGGAAGGTGAAGCGGCCTGTGCTCCCTGAGAAAAAAACCAAAACAGAACCCTTCACTTTCCCCCACCTAATCCTGCTGCCCAGAGTCGCTGACTGTGGAGGTCAGAAAAGGGAACTCGTCCCTGATAGGGACCAGAAGGCAAGACCCTGCGGGGGAGGCGAAGCCACAGAGTACTGTGGGATCTGTGTAGGTGTTGCTTCTCTTGCTGCAAATCAACAAATTCACTTTTAGGTGCCATACTGCTTCTTACAAGAAATATCTTTATATGCAGGAAAAGACCCACTCAGCCACCCTTCCCAAATCCTAAAGCCCTTCCTGCATGTTCTTGAGACAGCCCAGACCTGGGGAGGGATATTGGTACGTCCAGAAAGCAGGGTACCAATCCTGACTTTTCCTGGATTTCTGAGTTAGAGAGTGGAAGGACAATTTAATTTCTTACTTTATAAAATGCAATTTACCTTTCATTCCCCAGTCACTTTTATAAAAATCTGACTTGTTTAATTTATTCTTCCATTTCAGCTCGAAATGGAGGACCAGGTGAGCTGCTAGTTCCTGATAAACCGAAAGAAGTGGTCCAAACCTATATGCTTATTAACATGAACGCACCTTTACCCTCTGTGCACAACCGTATTCCAAAGGGAATATGAGAGGATCAGCACCATGGTGACAGGACATAAAAAAGGGAATGTTAAGATTCATTCTTACCCAAGGAATTCTTCCCTTGCAACGCATGTTGCTGTGACAGGCAGTGCACTGAACCACGTCCCACTGCTGTACTGCTGTTCACCGCCACTCCACCTCAGAGATGACTTGCAGACATGAGAGGGGATTCGGGCCACCCCACTTCACATCCCAGCAGGTCTAATTTTCATAAAGTGTCAAAATTCAAGCCTCTCTAAATTAGCTCAAAGTGGGTCAACAAGGGAGAGACACCAAAATCACTCTCAGCTTAAAACCACATTTTTATTATGCAGAATGTAGTTAGCTGTCTGTTAAATCTCATTTTCCTTTAGCATTAATTTTTCTCTTTATCAGATTCAACAACCAGCACTTAAAATAGCACTTAGAAGTTGTGTAAGAACAACCTCTGTAACAAGTGTCAAATTCTTGCCTACTTAACTCCACTTAACTTTGTTCAATCACAACACAAGTTGTCTGTGTGCAACCTCAAATTCCCACTGGATAATTTTTTCAGGAACAGAAGCTGAAGTGATCGGCAAGTCAGAATTGACATGGGGACATCTCAATGTCCTCTTCTCTTGGAAGGTTAGAATAAGCAGGGTATTGCAAGCTTTCAGCGATCAGAAACTTGATCCTCCTAATTCACACCATTTAAATTGTGGATTCATGACACTAAGCTGAAAGACGCAAACAGTCTTTGAGGAGAAAGAGAATAACGGTGTGACTGAAGAAACATGCTTCAAGTAGTGCATTTTACACCCTCATCAGCTCTGTTTCTCAGTCCCCAAATGTGCCACTTTTCACAAAAACTGATATAGAACAGGACTTCTTAACCCTTCTCTGATAAACTATTCTCCTCTAGAAAGGTTCACATGGAAAAATCTTCAGAAAGAGTGATATTGGAATCATTGAATTTAATATGCTATTAAAACAGAAGGAGATTAATTATGTGTACCAACTTTAACCATAAAAGCTGTGGAATAGATAAGGACTTACTGAGTGACTCTTACAGGCTATAATTCTGCACAGCATCCTACTGAGACCAGAAATACATGCACAGTCTGTGACACAGTGATTTAAAATTTCACCTTGTTCATTTGTATTGAAATTGTTTCATAAGGGGTCGTGGAAAGGGTTAATTTGCCCATTTCTAAACCTGGCTGTTAGCGTCTATCTGCTAAACAGGACACAGCAGGGACCACATACAGGCAAATTCACACCAGCACACGCCACGAGCCTCTCTACAGTGTCACCCCAGCCTCCCAGGGAAGACTGTACCTCTTCCAGGCACAGAGTAACCAGGTCTATTCCAAATAGACAGCTACTCCAGTGCAACACTGCTCCAAACATGTCTGGAATGGGTGAAGGAAGGCCTTTAATTCAGAAAAGCACCTATGTAATTCTAGATAAAGCAGGAGAGTTGTTTTGCATCTCAGAGTCTGACCTACTCTCCTCAGAGAGCTACACAGTAATGCTGACAGCTCTGTGGTGTCTAAGGAGCATGCAGGAGCCGCCCCTGGATCAGAGCGAGGAGCCTGAGGAATCCAGAATACAAAGCCTATGGAATCTGCACAGCCCCGCCAAAGAGTGGAAGCAAAAAGCCACATTCTCCATTTTAGAATCATAGAATGTTTTGGGTTGGAAGGGACCCCTAGAGGTCACCCAGCCCAACCCCCTGCAGGGAGCAGGGACACCTTTAACCAGATCAGGTTGCTCACAGCCCCGTCCAACCTGGCCTGGAATGTTCCCAGGGATGGGGCCTCCACCCCCTCTCTGGGCAACCCCTGCCAGGGTTTCACCACCCTCATTGTAAAGAATTTCTTCCTTATAGCCAGTCTAAACCTACCCTGCTTCAGTTTAAAACCATTACCCCTTGTCCTGTCACAGCTGGCCCTACTAAAAAGATTGTCCCCACCTTTCCTATAGGCCCCCTTTAGGTACTGAACGGCCGCAATCAGCTCTGCCCGCAGCCTTCTCTTCTCCAGGCTGAACCACCCCAACTCTCCCAGCCTGTTCTCATAGGAGAGGGGCTCCAGCCCTCGGGTCATTTTAGTAGCCCTCTTCTGGCTCTTCTGGACATGACCAACAGGTCCATGTCCTTCTTGTACACAGAGCTGGACCCTACATAGCATGAGCTGATCCTTATTAGGATGAACACAAAAATATGACTGTACCCAATCACAAAATCTAGTAAATGAGCATGTGGAAAAGGGACATATTAAATCCTCAAAAAATCCAGCTCATTGTGGAATGAGGTCTCTCCCTGCTGCTCCCTTAGCAGTTTGATATCAAGCATATTTCAGGAATTCAAAGTAAGTATTCAAAAAAGGTAATTTCAAATAAATGACAGTGCAAGGCTAATTGGAAAGGCACTCATTCCAATAAGTATCATTGAGAAAAAGCTTTAACTCACATATTCACCTTTAACTCAAATATTCTCTTTTTGTTTAATCACTGCAAACCTATGGCATACACCAGTGGGAGCATTTTGTCATTGGAAAGTTCTTGCCATTATATGCCTTCAACAAATAATTATAAAGCAAAAAAATGAAGTCAAATGGTCGGTAGACACACAGATTTCAGATACACTCAATTTTCTTAATTTTTGTGAAAACTGATGACAAGCTGCAAGCAGATACCCAAAATTGGACACTCTCAAGACTCAGCTGGACAGGGTGCTGGGCCATCTTGTCTAGACTCTGCTCTTACCTAGAAAGGTTGGACCAGATGATCTTTGAGGTGGTCAAAAATTGCAACAAGTTGCCTAGAGAGATTGTGGAGTCTCCATCTGTGGAGATATTAAAAACCCAACTCGATACAGCAGCCTGCTCTAGCTGTTCCTGCTTGAGCAGGGGCTTGGACTAGATGATCTTAAGTGGTCCCTTCTAACCTAAACAATTCTGCAATTCTGTACCATAGCAAGGCTGCTGGACAGTCATTGAGAACATAGACGGCGAAGCCAAGTTACCACAGCAGAGATTAGGAAACAAATATCCACAGGAATCCAGATTTCATTAATTTCATTCCTCTTGGAAATGCATGATGTTTCTGCAGCCAAAGTTCAACCAATTTTGTAGCAGGCAGCAGCATCCCACACACTCTGCATTGCAAGATCAAGACATTATGCTAGAGAATAAAACTCCCCCATTATTGCAGTTGCCATGCAGAGGAATCTCCTATAGCACTGTAATACACCATCTCACACACTGAAGCCCTTATTATTTGGATCACCACGTGGGGAAGCAGGAAGATTACAAAAATCCTAAAATCAAGGATAAAATCTTGGCTCCATGGAAGACAACACACAGCTCCCACTGACTTCACTGAGGCCAGGATTTTACCACCTAGAAAGTGGTAACTTGTGTGTTCATTCTATGCTGACACCTGATACTGTATCATGTAACTAAACCACTAAATGGCTTAAAATGGATATGGCAAAACTGTGATATCCAGCAGCAGAGAGCCATTCCAGTGTCCTTGTCTTACTCAATCTAATTGCCTCTCACTGTTGCTCTTCCATGAAAACTGACACTTGCACGAATAGAGTTGAAAGAGAGAAAACGTAGGCAATCGGAAAAGCAATCCTCATTGCTCAGTGCTCTTCTGCAGCGACAACAGTCATTTTGAAAGAGCTGCCTCTGCCATTTGTACGTAAATCAGTGCCAAAGACAGCACAAACCAGGCTTCTGTTGAGAACACCCAGCTGTGGGAAGCCACACCTGGCCACTGAATGGCTACCAGCAGTGGTGGTAGCAGCAGGGTCACTCCCCTGACATTTACTTAAATACCAATCTGATCTCCACACACTTTGAGGTATGCAACGCGTTCTCCTCTTACTTTCTTCACAGTCCCCCCCAAAATTATTTTTTTTCCCCCCAGGCTACCTGACCTTGAAACAACCATTGCTTCTCTTTGTCTGAATGTATTCCACTGCTTTTCTGCCAACTACAATGCATCCCCTATTCACTGAGAAAAAGGTGGACCTGAAAGAAATCTGCAGGATGTTTTCTTGTGCGTGCATGTTGTATAGAGAGTAATGCTGATTCTCTTCACAGCTTGTAAATATCCGTTCAACAATTTTGATTAATTCAAATCTTATTGCAACTCCTTTGGCCCTGAATTTTCAAAGGAAGAACTAAATGTCTTGTGCAATAAATCTCACACACACCTGGTTTTGAATCAGAATCTTTTTTTTCTTATGTGCTTCATGACTTTCCACTTTCATTATTCTCTAGAGAAAGACCTTTTGGTTGTTTCCTTAAATACCTTTAAATGATCTTTTGAATCTGTTCCATTTTGCTTCGTTTATATAATTTACCCGGTTTCAACATGCAATGCACTTTGCACTTCAATATGCCCATCAAGGTGACCTCCGAAAAGGTTTCCTAAATGCTGAGGTTAGGACTTTGTCAACAGAGGCAACATCAGCACAGCTGAAGATGATGACTTGTATTGTTCCGCTTTCCTGTGGTTCAGAGTGGCAAAGTGCAGATGGCAAAAACGTCTGGCAGAGCAACAGCATCCCTGGCTTATGGCAGTGAAGTGCAAAATGGAGTGAGCAAGAAAATCAAAACATGTATTGTTGTATAATAATTCAATAGTCTATCACAGAAAAAACTCATTAAGAAATTGTATCAAAGACAATTAGTAGCAGGAGAAGGAGTCTAAGTAGATGACTGGGTTTCAACAAGCAAGAACGGAACCTATACAAGAATTCTCTGTTCTCAAGGATGCCTCCCCTGCAATTTAAAGGCATAGAAGAGGGCACACAAAGTAACTGCTGTACAACAAAGTGGCTTAAGACTGTGCCATGCTTAAAACAATCTTTGTATATGCCTCATTCACTGCTAATGCCGGGACACTGTAGCAAAATTGTGTTATGCTACCATCATCCAAATTATCAAAGGCACTGAGAGCTTCAAGTAGGAAACGTGTGCACTCAGAAATTGTACAATAGAAAGTTCTTTCTCTGCTTCCTGTTAAGAAAGATACCTTTACAGAAAGTCTCTTCTCTCTCTTCCAGCTCAGTAATTTCCTAGTCTTAAGTCAATCACTGATTTTGCTGCTCGTTTGTAAAAAGATTCAGGGAGTCCAAGACCCCAAATGCTTAAAGATAATTAGTCCTTATTAAATATGATTACAGATATACCTAGTTGCTGTTTTACTGCCATGGTATTGATTATGATTGATTAGTAATCACCATCAATTATGTTGGGTTTGTAAGCTTGGGAATATATTTCAGCAGGTACAACGGCTGGTGTCTAGAATACTTGCTACACTTGAACCTCCTTTCTACACCTGAACTTCACAGCAGGGATTCAACCCACAATTAGCAGCCAGAAAGACCCCACCATCCTGCAGTGCAGCAGTGTTTCCAATGAGAAGCTACCCTAGACAGCAGATGCCTTGTATGCATCATGGAGTTTGGGTAATATAAAGCACCTGAACATGACGGGTGGCCTTAAAGTCAACACACTCCACCCTAACAGCACTCAGAACTAGTAATGGTTTAGAGCTGCTGATCAACAGATGTCTGTCTGTCTTCATTTCAGGTAGGAGTCATTCTGTGTATACCATTGCTGAGTTAAATAAAAGGAAGGAGTTGAAAGAACTTGCTGCAAATTATATGTAATAAAGTGGTCTACCCACCACATTATTCTTCAATTGCAGCTGACAAATCCAAGACAAGGGCCATACGCTACTGACCTCCTTACAGTCTGATAACACAAAAAGTCATCTTCCCTTCTCTTTTCATATATGTAAAAAATGTTAAACATTTTGTTTACTGTCACTTTCTAATGTTGTCAGAAATATATTGTGACACATCAAAAATGTTCTTAGAAAGAATAAAAAATGTGCTGTCTGTTTCAATATACTACCTCAGCTGTTCCTCTGCATTTGATGTTGCCTGTATCTAAATGTCTAGTGCTTCCTTAATTATTTAATTGCCTTTCTAAAGCATTCTTTTCTCTTTCTGCTATTCCTCCCTTTTTCAAATAAAGTTGTGTAAAACATGTACCAGTGCTCAGAAGAGATGCAAAACCGAGGGTCAGTCACCAGCTAAACCTAGTATTGATCAGGTGTATATAACCAGTGCCATTCACTTGAGTTCTATCAGTACCGAATACCAGCATGCATTCAGTTCCCAGTCCACCTAGATGTTGAAATGGCTTCTTATTTCACCACAGATGAGTCACGTAAAGACGTGTTCTCTGGATAGTAAGGTCCATTACATTCATTCAGACACAAGAGCACTAAATATTTCCTAAGAGACACTGCACCTTCAGAATTTAGACTTCAACATCACTCCTCCCAGTCAGCAAAAGCAGAGCTGAACTGCTTACCACTTGTAACGTGCTTTAGGATGCCCAGACAGAAAGCATGCAGTTGTGCAAGGTATTCAATAACCACCATTACTGTAGTCTAGAGTTTTCCTTCAGAGAGGCTGGCTGAAGACCTGCACCACTCATATTTTGTCTACTACAAAACCTGAACCTTGAGACACAGGTATGGGAAACAAATAATCGTAAAAGTGCTCCTGCAACAAAGATGTAGTCTGATGTGCTCCTGAGATTATGAGTTAACCTCCAATTAGGGATTACAAACCAGCAAGACAGAAGCCCAGATACATCTCTTTCTGTTGTAGGCTAACTGATCCATTGCCAAATATTTACCAGGAGATCCTCAGATGAATTTAGTGATGTCATGAAATAAAAGATAGATCTGGCTGGCTTTCACCCAGGCAAAATGGCAGCAGCAGCTGGGTTTGATTCATCTATACAGCTCTGGGAATTAATCTCCCAGTCAGCCAGGTTGGAGGTTGGAACTGGATATCTCCTGAGAAAAAGCACTATTCCAAACTGTGCGGCAGGACAACAAGAAAAGTATTGTGCTCATTGCAGTATGAACAAAAATCCATACCGACTGGGATGAGACACCTACATTCATCTTAATTTCTGAACTCAGCCAGAATAGGAAGATACGTGGTATAAAGAGCTGACAGGCTACTCCATTATCTAATCTATACAAAGAGTATTTGTGTTAGGCATGGAGCTTAATTTAAAAAAAATTTGATTTTCCTTTCCCTGCACCCATTCCCCTGCTAACACTTTATTCAAGGAATCAATTAGGCCTTGATCAACCATTGATCAAGAATTCACAGCGAGGAACCATAATGCATTTTATCTGCAGTTATCATTCCTAAATAACACCTATTTCTGAGCATGCACTTAACTCTTTTCATCAATACTTTGCTACCCTTCAACAAGCCTGTTAATAGCATTTTGGAGGTACACCTTCAATGAAATCCTCTTTTGACAAATGAATTAGTGAAACTATCGGGATTTCCTTTGGTGTGTTTGCTTTTTTCAGTCACACAGGCAAATGAATTCCACCTTCCTCACATCCTCCTGCCTAAAAAAAGGTTGAAGTCATGTGTTGGAGTTCAAGATCCTAAGTGGAAAGCTGTTAGAACAAATAGAAAAAGATAACCAATAATGCTTTAAAGCAAACATTCATTATTTTTCACTAAATTCCCTATGGAGTGAAAGATGTGATGCATCTTTATAATCTACAGAATTTTTCACTGTTGTTAGCATTTCCCTAAAAATAGTCTTTTAAAGGAAAGACACAAAAGGTGCAAAGGTACTTTGACAAGACTTCAGTATATGATTAAGTCAGTCACATGGATATAAGGATGCACTTAAGTCATGTGCTGAATAGGGACAGATTTAAACCTATGCCTGAATGGCTCTGCTGAAAAGTAGCCAAAACGAATTGGTTATAATTAAATTCTTTTGATGAAATTTCTGCAACTCCCTATTGTGTGACACCAGTACTGAAATGCTAATAAAAAATTAAGCTTATTACCAAGTAAAATAAACCACAGAGACACTTCTGTCTCTTCTCATTTTATATCACCATTTATATAACATTATTTTGCATTAGTGAAATAAAATACTTGACCAGGGGTAACGTATCACCCTCTCACAGAGCAGTAATTGCAGGGCATCGCAATCCAGGAGACAATCTACAGATTCCCCCGCATCCTCCTGCAATGCTACTCCTGCTTATCCGAGAATAGCCTGTAGCTACGTCAGCACTTATGCAAAACCCTAACTCCAGAACACTGCCACAGAGGTGCTACACACCGGGAACCGCTCAATGTGTGAAGAGCTCCTTTAAAACCAAACCAAATGGAGCTCTAACTGAAAAATAAAGCAGTAACACACAGGCTGCTCAGAAACCATTGCATACGCAAACCAGGACTCGCATGCTCTGAAGCATGTTATGTTAATGCAGCACATCCCTGCAGAGATACCACCGAGTTAAAAATGGCCTTGTCCTCGAGAGCCTTCTGCATGCTGACAAACGCAGGTACTGCCTCCACCGATACTGCCCTGAAATTCTCCCAGCCTTGCACAGCAGCAGGAAGAGCTACGTTCGCTGTGGCGAAGGAGCATACAGGGAGCCAATATTTCTCCCACCACTCAAAAGTTTCAACAGTAAGAAGTTTTAAACAGTAAGAAGTTTTAAAACATGTGACGATGGGATGGTGCAGGCAAAGTCAAATGCTGATGAAAAAATAAGGCAGAAAAGGCAGGCCAGTCTGACTGAAGAGTGGTGCAGAATGACCACCCTGCCGGTTTTGCAGGACTGTCCAAAGCCTGTTGTTTTCCAACAGGCAGTAATTTTCCACTTAAGACCATCTGTAAACTCCATACAATTTGGATGATCTTGTCCTTTCACTTTAGCGTCCCTTTCTCCATTTTCAAAAAGATTCTCGTCTTCTCTGCATGCGCCTTGGACAGCCCGGTGCGCTAGGCTGACTAGGAACAAAAGGCATTTTCTTACTTGAGCAGACGTCCTGCTCCGCTGGAGCTCTGTCAAAGATGAATGTGGAAAATGTTTAAGCTCTCTGAACAGAAGCTCAATGAGACCAACAGCTTCTGCAGTAGGTTTGAACTAAACTTTCTGTATGAATAATTTCTTCAGTTTGATTGGGAACCCCCTCCTCATCTTGGCGAGCATTGGATCATTTCTGTGAGCAACTGCTCCTGAGTGCAGAAGGTGGAAGAGGTTCAGTTCTTCCACTTTGTCTTTAAAGCCAAATGTGAAAGAGGTCTTGAGGACTGAGCTACACTTGAAATCATTTCATACTCAATTAATGGCTAAAATTAATTTAAAAATTTTAAAAAAAAAAAATAGAGGAACTCATTACAATTTACTGCAACATGGAAAACAAAATTTTCACACATCTCATGAAAAACAGAAGTAGCCATTATTTTTCAATCCTCTACCATTCTGTGGGCCATTTTCAACACTGCTAAGCAGGCATGGAATTTAGACTGCAATTTTCACAGGGACCCCAAGTGAGTTAATGGCCTAATCTTTATTGAAAATTCTGGTCTTAACTTTGAGTTGCCAATAGCAGTAACTGCTCCCATAATCAAATATCATACTCAGTGATTCCTTAAACTGGCTTATGTTACTCAGTTTGCCATTTCAAAAAGAAAATAAAAAAAAAAGCACATTATGGTGGTTTAGTTATGTTCTTCCATTTGTGGGCATTAAATAGCTGCACCATCGCTCTGCCCATAAATCAGAAAAAATGCAGACATCTGAACAAACAACCCTACTGAAAAAAACCATGTATTACAGCTGCAAAAAAGTAAATATGGACTTTTTTTTTTCTGTGCCTCCAGGAGAATCATCACAGTAAAAATAAATACAGATGCTAAAAGCAGAAGGATTAGACAAGCTAGAACTGGTACAAGACTCTGCATTTTATTAGCATAATTTATATTCTAACAGGGTCCAATGTGGTGGTGAGAAATGCAAGGAGTATCCAGCCTCTGACAGGATAGGGGCTTGCTCTTTATCACAATAAAATTAAGGTTAACCCTATCAGTACTCTATGGATCTCTCATAAATACATATAGAGCCTCACACAGAAATGATTAACTTATAAAAATGTCAAATGCTGCTCTGTATTAATGGAATCAAAATAAAACATATTGAGGAGAACATTCAAGCCATAGATGGGTGGCCATTCACAGAACCATTCACATGACTCTAGCAAGACCCCTGGAGTTTGGACTGCTTCGAATGGGGGCATAAATTTAGCCAGAAAAAATAGCTTGCTGAGAGTGGTAACAACCCACCTTAGTTCTCATAATCACACACAAACTGCATTCAATACCCACATCTCTTGGGCTGATATTGCTGCCCTCAAAAAAAAAAAAAAAAAAAAGCTGCATGCACAAACACCAGTAGGAGCTCCCAAGTCCCGCAGGTGCCCACTTTACACTGAAGACAGCCCATGAACCAATCACTCTGCTGCTCTGGGAACAGGACAGGACAAAATAAAAGTGCTATATATTTTTCCTGACAACCACCCCATAGGAATGCATTTCCTCATTCTATTCCCACACAGCCCACATTTCACTTGTGCAGAACTCAAGGGATTAATATTTTGCAATGTAACCAGCCAGGACACTTGAAGGAAGAGTGAACAAGGTGTGAGCTCAGGCCTGCCAAAGAGATCCACTGTGCAGCTCCACGAAGCAAGGCATCACCCTTTTTCCTTCCTATACTATGTATTCCTGAGCCTTCCCTCTCCAAGCTTCCCTCTCTTTACAACATTAGTCCGCATAGCCAGCTCAGAGAAAGAGCTGTAAAGTCCAGGGCAGATTTATCTCATGAGATCAAGACAAACATTTCTCCACCAAGAAAAGGCAAGATGACATTCCAGGGCATGGGAGCAAGTTGGCTGCTTAAAAGCTCAGAGAGGCTGATGCCAAGTCACTAGAACGAGAGGCAGACGCAATTTTTGGTCTTCTCCCAAGCCAATGAATGAGAACAGGTCAGTCTAGGCTGCCTTGAGTCCCAGCAACCTGTCCTGTCCACCTCCACAGCTGCATGCTCTTCCACAGCAAAAGTTTAAAAGCACTATGCCAAAAACCAATCTGTGAATGGCTGTAAAGAACTTTTGTCTTCATGCTTTTCAATAATCAACATGCTACTAAAGCAACAGTCCCAGCAATGGATACAGAGAGACTGCTTCACAGGTCGAGAGCACCTGGATGCTCACCCGCCCTGTGGCTGATATTGTGGTGCAAGCACCAGCTTGCTACTGTGCAGAAGGAACAAAATGGACATCAATCACTGCACAAGAGCTATTAAGTCAGCTGCAATACCCAGCCCTGCTGTCAGCACAGCTCCGTCTCTCAAATCCCTTGCCGTCAGCCGAAACAGTGGGAGCTCTAAATTTAGAATCATCCCCAGCTGCCTGCAGAGTCTTGGGCAACTCTCTCAGCTCCTGCCTCTTCACCTAGACAAGGTAATAACACTGCCCTGCTTCACGGACAGAGGAGAGCATTGATTAAGCCCTGTAGCAAGGGACGAAGTATCCACTCCAAAGTATTTCCACCTGACAAAGTAAGAGTAAGTGAAAACTGCCAGGGTATCCATTATTCAACCTCTTCTCAAGCCAGGAACAGAAAATAACAATGGCCCCCATCTTATCCTGGGAAGAATTCTACATGTACATACACTCCTAATTAACAGAAGGCTATCAGGTACTTGAAAAACTTTCTGATCTTGCATATATATATAGCTGATTTTACATATATTAATATACATATTTATTATATATATGAATGAATGATACAGGAGCCCTCAAAGTCTTAATCTGCAGAGTCCTTTTCTGCTTTTGCACACAAAATTCATATTCCTTTCCTCTGATGTGCAAGTGTTAGTGTAGATCATTCCTTCGCCGCTTATCCAAGGAACTGCACTAACTGAATTACCGTGGTGGACTTGTCTGGGGTAGCTGCTTCCCCGTGCCAGTACATGTGGCAATGCTGTTCTTCACGTCAGGAAAGCCAGCACACAAATTCTAAGGATGCTGAAAAAAACCCCACTAGTTTTAGGCTGCTGCTGTTTTATTTATTCTATAGGCAGGACTGTAAGTTTAACACAAACTATTGATTTCTTCAGTACAAGACCATGGATTTAAAGCCAGGCAGGAACTTTAAAGCCTCAAATTTGATCATCTGCAATACACAGACTACAGCAATTTCTTAGCTCAGTAAAACTGCATTTGAAGTGGAGCCCATATCTCAGACTCTGTTTCGATCTTACAGACAACTGTAGTGTACCTCCTGCATCAACCTACAGTACATGGCTCAGAGGAAGGTCAAATTTCCTGTTTTTTTAGTAAGAACAACTAAAAACCAACAGGCTAAAGCAGAAAGGGAATCCTTCCTGACACTTTTCCATTATTTTTACCTCTGAAGAGTGAGGACCAACATTCTCTGACACACTTGTCAACATACCAGCGCTGATTGCTTTATGAATAAAAATGTTTCATTAGGGTTTTTTCCTTCCTCCCTCCATACCCACACATTTATTGAATGATCAGCCTCAACAACAGGGAATTACACAAGATGATGATGTGGAGCATAAGAAACATTTATCTTTTAAACCTACTCCTTAATATTTTCAAGTATTTCTTCTGTGTTCAGGACAGGTCTTTAATAAGTCATTATTTTAGAAACTGTTATAATTTCTCTGCTTAAGGTCTCTTAAGCAGAGGATGTCCTTCCTTTCCCAAACTGAACCAGGGTAGCCTCCATAATCCCTCTTCATGACTGCTCTCCCCCACCTTTCCAGCACTTCTAATCATTTCTGTTACCCTTCACTGAAGTAACCAAAAACTCAATATTAAATTCACACTCACAGTGAGGCGAGTCCATCAATTTATACAATGACATGATAATATTTTCTAACTGATTCCCTTTCTAAATAGATGCCAAGTATTGTATTTGGGTTTTGGAGGCTGATTGAATATTAAGTAGATGCCTTTATTAAGATGTCATGTATGAAGTTTAGATCTTTCTCCCAAGAGATTACAAGTAATTCAGAATCCAATAATGCATACAAGTCATTTTAAATTGCCCCTTCTCCTTTAATTACCTTGCAAGTTAATTCCATGTTCTAGCTACCGCATGCTGTCCAGCAACCTACCTCTGTTCAGTCCTTCAGAAGTGCACCTGACAATCACCCACAGTGTTCATTAATTAATTCAGAGCCTTTCTAGAAAGTGCTGTTGACATCTTATCCACTCCTCATACAGGTTGTCGCTAAACATGCTGTATATAACTAGATCTACTGTTAATCTCAATTTTATTTGGCTATTTTGTGTAGTTATTTTTAATTTTTATTTATTTTTTGCTATTTTGTCTTTCCATTACAGAAGCAGCTGTTTAGTGGTCTGATGACTGTTAATTCATGGCAAAATATTGTCACCCTGTGATTTTCAAGTTCCCTTAAGTCTTCAACTGTAAGAGACTGTGTTTGACAATTTTGACTGAATAGGCAGGTTATGCACAATTATGCCCTTGTTTTGGGTTTATTCCTGTAAGCTTGTCTTATTTTTTTTTTAAGAAAAATTATTTTAAGGAAAAAGATAATTCAGATAGGCAATCTTGCCCTTACAATAGAAATGCCAAGTAAGCACAGGAACAAAAGTAAAACATAAGTAAAATTTGAAACCACAAACAAAAGCTTTGTTTATTAAAATGTTATACCTTTACCTTGGCTTTCCACTAGAGCCTAAGTACACATGTGCTGCAAGGAGCAACTTGGAAAGATAATGACTTGTGTGCCTTTGCCTGGGCTAAGGACACCTCCTTTGTAACAACATTAATATGGCTTGTAATTTTTTAGAAACTCTCTTCATTCTGATGGGTGTCTCTTCCTACATGTTCCTAGTAAGACTCTTTGGCTTCTTTGCTTTTTTTTGTGGGGGCTTTTGGTGTGTGGTTTGTTTTTTTTTTAAATGGCAGAGGCACTTGGCAATATCTGTGACCTTGAGTTGTACACATGAGCAAGCAAGAGAGCCCTGTCCTGCAAGGCTGTTTATGCATTCTGAGAGAGCTCCTCCTGAGAGGGGTGTCTCAAGGAAGACAGAAGCATGATGCGCATACCAAGCCAAGTGTTTCATGATTTATTTATAGGGAAAAGGGGCATAAAAATTTGCTGAAGGGGAAAGAAAAATGAAGAATCTGACTTACCTTGTCACTGTAGACGAAGAACAGAATCACAACAGTAAGCTCCAACAGAAATATAATTAACAGCATGATAAAAAACTGTCAAGAGAAGAAGGGACAGGGGAAAAAACAAAAAGCAAAACCCATCAACATCTATTTCAGCTTCTTCTGGATGCACAATAAATACATTTAGCAGATCATGCAGAATGGGGAGTGGGAGTCATACAGGCAGCAAGATTCAAATCTGTTGTGTTACAGCAGAACAGAAGGCACACAACATGCAGCAACTGAAAAAGCAGGTAAAGGACTAGTCAGGAAACACAACATTCTCCAGGCATACGTATGGCTCATTTATATCATTTATTTCAGTAGAACAGCATAAAACCCCACAAAAATCTGCCCCCTGCGCAGGCCAGTGCTCTATTTGACGCAGTAACCCTTGAGGACTCTTCCCACAGTAGGTTTTCTTTATTTTTTTCCCCATCAGATCTTTCCAACTAACAAGATATGAACAAAATTCCCAGCTTAGACTTCCCATTGCAAGAGAAGGTAGCCTGGACCATAAACCATAAAGTCATAGCTCCTTTCACGGGGATTTGTGGGAGAAGTGAAAGGCACACCAGAAAGCTTTTGTATACCAAGTTAGCTTTACAAGCAGTTCCGTGTAGCTACACAAATCATCTGTGGGTTTCAACTGAAAGGGGCTGTCTTGTACTGAAGACATTAAAGTAAAGTCAGTTCATCTCTTTTTCTCTTCATAAACCATGGAACTGTCTAAATCCCAGCAGTCAAAAGCTTAAAGGAGTGGATAAAAAACTTTTAACACAAGGATTAACAACATGCAACACTACAGGTTTGGGGAAGAGTGGCTGGAAAGCTGCTTGGCACAGATGGATCTGGGGGTGTTGGTCAACAGCCGCCTGAATATGAGCCAGCAGTGTGCCCAGATGGCCAAGAAGGCCAAGAGCATCCTGGCTTGTATCAGGAATAGTGTGGCCAGCAGGAGTAGGGAAGCGATTATCCCCCTGTACTTGGCACTGGTGAGGCTGCATCTCGAATACTGTGTTCAGTTTTGGGCCCCTCACTACAAGAAAGACACTGAGGTGCTGGAGCGTGTCCGAAGAAGGGCAACGAAGCTGGTGAGGGGTCTGGAGCACAAGACTTATGAGGAGTGGCTGAGGGAACAGGGGTTGTTTAGGCTGGAGAAAAGAGGCTGAGGGGGGACCTTATGGCTCTCTACAATTGCCTGAAAGGAGGATGTAGCGAGGTGGGGGTTGGTCTCTTCTCCCAAGAAACAAGTGATAGGATGAGAGGAAACGGCCTCAAGTTGTGCAAGGGGAGGTCTAGATTGGATATTAGTAAAAATATCTTCACCAAAAGGATTGTCAAGCATTGGAACAGGCTTCCCAAGGAAGTGGTTGAGTCCCCATCGCTGGAGGTATTTAAAAGACAGGTAGCTGTGGTGCTTAGGGACATGGTTTAGCGGTGGACTTGGCAGTGTTTGGTTTATGGTTGAACTTGATGATCTTAAAGGTCTTTTCCAACCTCAAGGATTCTATGATTCTATGATTTCAAGTAGATTCTCTAAATCCCTCAGCTCTGATCGTCTTCAGCAAGAGGAACTGTCGGCAATGACAAACACTTCTGAAAAGCCGTATCTGCTGCTTTTTGTTAAGATGTTGGATGGGTCTGCAGCACAGGTCTGCAGCAACATCAACACAGTGGTTGCACTGACTTTAAAACAAGCGCTATTAGACTGAGTTTTGCAAAGGCAGGTAAAGGAAAGAGAGCAATTTTGGAAACTTTTTAGGCTCAGGCAAAGGTCCTGCTCCCTATAACATGAACTCCATACACTTAGCAGCCTGCAAGGCTGGAATTCTAATAATGAGCAGCACTAACTTAATTGAAATCCTATCCCCAAGAGGAAAAAAACAGTTACGGTCTCTTCAGCTTCAACCACAAGACTGCAAACCTATGAAAGTTTAATAGGTACAAAGCCTTATCAGAGCTTCTTCACTGCCTGGTAAGTCAAAACCAAACCTTTGAACCTATGGATTTCTGTGACTGAATGGAGGGCAAAAGGTCAAGAAGAAGAAAATACCTTTCTCCACTAGTACAATTACACTGTCTACAGAACTCATTGCATTTTGCCCCATGAGTCTTAAATTAAAGATTATTTTCAAATCTTCATCACTAGTCTCTTCACACCTGCCTGACCCTAATACTGGATCTTATTACTGCCTAGTTTTGAATCACAGAACTCATTCACACTTGTGATCCAAGCTGATTTCCATATCATTACCATCCAACACTGACCTTCCGTATGGCTTTGCAAACCAGCCTTGGTGAAGCTGGCTTATTTTTTATATTTCCAATTTTAGTCTGCTGCACAGTATTAATTGAAAGCACATAACTCTCTGTACAGACACTTACTATATTTTCTTTGGCTGTGGTGTACGTTTTTGCTCGGCCATAAAGCATGGCTTTTCCAAAATGTGCATGCAAACACCACTGCCTCCCTGTGAAATCCACTGGCACAGCCTGGATGACATTAGGCAATTTCTAGAACAAAGGAAGGACTCGTACCCATTACAGCGATCAGCATTTCCTACCACAGGACCCCAATTTCGTTAGCTTCTAATTTTGCCAAACCTTAATTGTCTACGCTTATATATTCTGAGCTTGTTTCTGTCTAAAGGATAAAAGCTTTTGGAAGAACTTCAAAAATAGCACTTTAGTTACTTCTAAGAATGAAGCAGGGTAAAGTATGTTATTCTGCTCAGGTTAAATTTTTGGTAGCTTAATTTGAAATCCTGTCATGCTCCGGTGTTTAAAGCAGGGACCTGAAACAAAGTGCAACTCCATTTCAGGTACATGCCTTTTGTCTTCCCCAGCTACGAGTGGATTTCTGTGCAAAAGTTATTAGCCTTCAAAAAATGCATTGCACACATCCAGCAGAGAGGGCTCAGCAGCTAAAACCTTCAAAGCCTACAATCACAAAAAGCCTGCTCGCATCCTTCCCACACTTCACAGGTGACCAGACAACTCACAAATCATCCCACAGAGCATCCTCCTCTGGCACCCACACGTGCACGCAATGCCTTTCTGCCATCCCCATGGAGCCGATGGGCCTCCAGTCCCACCTCACAAGAACCGAGGAAAATTCAGGGACCTGTTTTTCCTGTGCTCTGAAGAAAGCTTTCCTCCCTTCCCTGCACTCACCATCACAGAGACAGTACAGGCAAAGCCAGAAAATCACTTTGCAGGAAAAAGGAGAGCCTGAGGAACAACATTTTTAACAACAGATGGGGAATGGTTTGGTTTAGGATACGACCTGGCTACCAATTTTAGAGAAATGACCTACTGGCAGTAGCCAACTGGGGCAGGAGATGCCAAAGAAAAAGACAAAGCCTGCGCAACGGCAGGGGATGCCTGAGCACATGGATACGCAGGAGGAGCGACACATTTGAGAGGATGGCGGCCTGTGGAGGACCTCGCGCTGGAGCCATGGAAAAAAAAGAGTGAGGAACAAAGAGTGGAAGAAAAAGGAAAGCAACCCACACTGACCCCCACAACTGAGTGTAACGTGCAGGGAGCGGACTGGCAGGGGGAGAGGAAAGGTGTCTGGAGGGAAGTCGAGGTGTTTTCTCAAGCGTGTAATTGTTTGTCATTATTTCTCAATGCCAGAATTAGTAACTAAAAGTTTATCTTAATTGGCAATAAATTAAGTGAAATATCATGACTCGAGAGTGTTTTCCCCTGCAACACCCAAGTCATACACCTCTGCTAAACCCCTCTGTCTTAGCACCAGAGCAGGCAGCTGCAGTTGCCAGCTATGCCGCTATGTCCAGCAGCAGAAGCCCATGGGCTGGATCTGCTGGCAAGACCATGATGGTTCTCCTGCCTTCTTCCGTTCGTACTAGAGAAATAGGTATGACATTGCCGTTGTAAAAGATGCTAAAATTGTGAAGTCAAGCACTCAAAATTTAGGAAATCTCAGAATCAAAGTTCTCTCAGTGATGGTTATGCACCACATCCAAGTCTTTCCCTACACAGGCTCAGAGGTTCCTCCAAGCTATTACTGGTGGGAATTGGGTTTCATACACTGCAGATTTTGGAAATCATACAGTGAATGAAAATTGATGAGCACTGTTCAGAAAGTCAAAACCTAGAGATTCTTTGCAGTGGTGCCCAGCGATAGGACAAGAGGCAATGGGCACAAACTGAAACATAAGAGGTTTCAGTTGAATATGAGGAAGAACTTCTTTACTTTGAGGGCTGGCACAGGCTGCCCAGGGCGGTTGTGGAGTCTCCTTCTCTGGAGATATCCAAAGCCCGCCTGGACAATGTCCTGTGCACCCTGCTCTGGGTGAGCCTGCTTTAGCAGGAGGGTTGGACTGGGTGATCTCCCGAGGTCCCTTCCAACCCTTGCCATTCTGTGATTCTATGTGTGATTTTGATAAGGATTATGCTTTTTCTCCATAGAAAAATAGTTTTGGCTTTAAATAAACCCTCTAGTTTTATCTTTCTTATTACTTGCATTCATTGACAAAAAGTACACGGTTATATCACAGATAACTAACACGTATTAGAATCCCACTGTGTGCAGACAGTAGAGACACACTCTGCATCTTTTACTGCAAAGGTAAATAAGGCGAGGTCAACCTCAAAGTGGAGGCTTCAAATTCACCACCTGGTAAAAAGCTACATGCATTTATCACGCCCCCCCCCCAAAGAACAACCCTACCTGAACTGAAACCAATGTGTCAGAAAGTAAAAATCGAGGCTTCAGACGGAGCTGGCTGCAAAGCATAGCCTGCACACATCAGCACATCTTATGATCCACCACATGGACACATGCACAACCTGCTCCTCTATTCCCATAGCACCTTCCAACAAAAGTTCACTTTCAGTTCCACCTTCAGTATCATCCCAAAGGGAACGATGGCAAATTGGCATATCCCATTCAAATTTTAAAGGGAGAAACATAAGCCCACAGAAGGGTCACAGCACCCAAACCCCCACCACACCTGCTGGAAACTCTCACTACTCCTTTTCGACTGAGCTCTCTCACTGTGGTGATAGAGAATAATAAAAATGAGTTTTGCTTTGCTTCACTGGGGCTGCAGGCTGTTGGTATAATAAAGATTTATGCATGGAGAAACAACAATCCCAAAGCAAAGCATTCATGTAAAACTCCATAAAAAAAAGATTAATTTGACCTCGTACAGAGAGATGCTTTACCACACTACTTGTCAAATAGTGGGATGCAACCTCGTAGAGGTTCACTGGAGAGGTACCTACTGCCCAGCTTTTCATAAATTACACCTGAAATAACCCCACAGAAGTTTTGATGAGAAGGGAGGTAAGGTGAACGCCTTTCTCTCTAGCTACCACTGCTGATTTCCAACCCTTAAAAAAACTAAGGCCAGTTTCTCAGCGCTTACCTTCATATTCTACAAAGCCCATGACTTTCCCACAGGTTCCGATTAAAGGAGTAAAGGAAGTATGCAATTGCTATCAAGCCTAGCTCATAGCTATGCATAACCCTCCTGATGTCAGAGAGAGAAAAATCTATTAAAGAAGAGGCCCCAACTTGCAACTCTATCCCCATTGCAGCTGTAGTAGGCTTATGACCTGCTAGTCCAGTTCCCTTCATCCAGCCTCTTAATATCAGCGGGAGAATCAAGAACTGTTCCCTACGTACGTCATTTAAAGCACGTCTCCATCACAGCTCACAAAGGCACAGAGCAACATTATCTTTTCTTCCCAAACAAACAAGATTCTCTGGTTTCTCAGATGTTACAGACACTTCTCTGTCTGCATGATGATTGAGCATCACACATTAATACACAGGATTGGGTCTTTTGCTTCCCCACTGCCTCTCCTTCCCCAACCTTCTCAATAATTCTATCATGTTGCTCAGAGCGCCCATCTCTCCATGTCAGGAGTAGCTGATCTTCTTACAGCCTCACAAAGACAAAAGTGACCAAGTACAATGAAAACCCAATCTGTGATCGTCTTGTTGGTCTCCTAACATGTTTAGTCTCATAGCAAAATGACGTAACTGGTGGCAAGATCGAGAATGCTGTGTTTAGACTGATCCCTGAAGTACTGCTTTTAGTTTGATGGGAGTCTGTCTCAGAAGGAGACAGTAAGATCTCAGTGTGCCAGACCCTCTTCTTAACTTAACTAGTGACAGGAGACAGAAGTTTCTTGCAAAGTATTATTTTCATATCCTCTTCAGCAAAGAGCAGTAAAATAGTAGGAAGACTCAAAAGCCAGCAGTCTCTTTGGAATAGTGACACATTCCAAAACAGTTTTAAAGTTCATGGCTTAGCAAATAATTTGTTTAGACCAAACAGCCTACAAATAAGCATAACCTACCTAAAAAAAGTGGACAAATAACTTCAGTAGTCAGCCTGTGCTGTGCTCCATCACATAGTGCCTACACCGTTAATCTGCCTGCAAGGGGGACAGTTAGCTGCTTTTCTGACAGCGACAATATGAAGTAAAACACATGGGCAAGAAGGTTGCTCCTGTGAAAGTGCTCCAGCTACTCTTGGCCTGCAGCAGTTCCCAGGATGAAGGGAAGATTTACTGGCAATATTTCCTCTGTAACATCAACTGCAAGTTTGATACAGTCAAGATACATTTTGCCTTTTAGTTAGGCTGGATTACCAAATCCTCACTGATCAGCTTTAATTTCAGTATTACATTTCACTTCCTAATCAATAAGCACCCCAGTTAGAAGAAAATACAGAAAATTCATTGGGCTAAAATTGCTGGTCTGCCAAGAGAACTCTAACTTCATAGCCTGGGAGGGATTTTAATTTTTCTGTCTACTCCTAACATGTACATATATAATTTTGGTCTTCAAGAATAGTTCAGCTCTCGTTGCTAGAAGACAGAGTCTCTTAGAATCACAGAAATGTATAGGTTGGCAACGACCTCTGGAGATCATCTGGTCCAGCCCCTTGCTAACAGCACAGTCAATTAGATGAAGCTGTGCAGAGCTGCATCCAGTCACCTTCTGAGCATCTCCAAGGATGAAGACGGACAGCCATCCACAGCCTCACTGGACATTGTTTTCCAATAGTTGACCATCTTCATAATAACAAAGTTATTCTGTATCTCTAATTGGAATTTCCCTTGTTGCAGCTTGTGTCTGTTACCTCTTGTCTGATCCCCGTGAATCCTTCCGAAAGCTGTATTTTCTTTAGACTCTACCATAAGGTAGTTGAAGATAGGAATAAAATATCCTTCCTGCTTTAATTTCTTAAGACAGAAGAAACCCAGCTCTCTCAGTCTGTCCTTGCACATCATGTGCCCCATAATCATGATGGTGGCCCTCCATCGGACTCCTTCCCCTCTGGTATGGACATCTCTCATACATGTCTGGGGAGCCCCAAATGGGGCTAAGCACTCCAGATGTAGCCTTATTGTATTCTAGAAGAGGGTGTTACTCTCAGTGTCAAAAAATGTAAGGGAATGGGGGGCTTGGTATGGCCCACAACTACCCCACTATTACATTTATCTTTTTATTCTGATTTAAAACAAAGACACATATTAAAGTGCAGGGTCTCCACACATTTGAAAGATCTCTGCTTGCTTTGATCAAAAGGAGAAGGTCCTTTTATTTTTGAGTTAAAAGGATTATCTGACTGTGTTACTGTGCTTTAGGTCTAAACTATTTGCCAAAAGTATTTTTAACTGGTAGATTATAATTTGATATGAACAGAAATACTATAAAAAATTACATCACATTCTGCACATAACCTTCTCTGCAGGGATTGCATCTTATCTGTAATACTGAAAGTGTAAACAGTATCTCTCTTTTTTGAGTAAGTGAAGTCAAACCTTTACCTACAAATTCACAGAGCTCCATTAAAGTCAAAAGAACTTAATGGATTTTATAGCAGCCACACTTTACCAAGATGCCTGAAGATGAAGAATTTTCCTTGCATTTAATATGCTTTATAATTGTCCTGTTCTCTTATCATAAATTGTATTATTTACATTGAAATAATATCTACCAGACTGAGTGGAGCTGCCTCATTACTGTGGTTGGCATTGTCAAAACCTTATGTCTTCCCCGTAGAAGTGTAGCATCCCTAGGCCTAACCAAATTAAAACAGATGCATCAACAAACTTAGACACATAAAGTCAAGTGCCAAAAGGGGTAACACTGTCAGAGGTCCCTGATGTTATAAACTATTGCCAAATTTACTCCATGTTCCACGCTTTGGAAAAATCAAGCTACCTGGGAAAAGGCAAAATTAATGCCAGAATTCCCACTGAGGTATTAGAAAACAGAACTCCAGGGACTGGAGAACAACCCACTCTTTATAGGGGCTCTGGCTTTCTAAGTACAGCAATATGTAGATCATCCCCAAGCGCGATAAAGGTTTCCCAGAATAGCTTTTTTATTACATGACTTCCACAGAATAAAAACTGATATGGTACAGATTTTATCAGCACTCAAAAAAAGAAAAAAAAAAAGAAACTTTCTTCCACTTTTGAAAGCAAAGACGTTTAATGTATCACTAGTTCTCACAAGAAGTTTGATTTCACAAAATTCCCCAAAGGCATTTTGATCTGATGTATTAATAGGGAGTAGGAATGTTATGAAAGGCTCGCTCAGTTTTTTAAAATTTTCTTTGATTTTTTTTTTCCAAAGAACTGAGCAAGTAGAGGAGAACAGAAGAAAAAGTGCAGTGGGAATTGTACTCGCATCTTAGAAATGACTTCTGCAGCCTGGAAGATTTGTGCAGGAGACAGAGCAACAAATGAGAAATGACAGGCCAGTGCCCAGAGAGTACCAATAACTGGGATCACAGTCAATAAAATCCCAGTGTATCACCTACCACATGAGCGTCACAACAAAAAGGGAAGGGCAACTTGCTTCTACCAATTTCCACCACAGTGGATTCGGATTCTACACCTCAGTACCAAAGTTTTGCTGACACTCAGTCTGAATTCTCCTTTTGTCAGTTCCATACCACTGTTCCTACTTACCACCCTCCATAGCACCATGCACGCTTCCTTTCTGCTCATAGTATTTAGCCTCCTTGAATATTTCTATACTTATATCCCATCTGAGCGTCCTCTCTGCCATACTGTGCATATTTAGCTCTTTTAATACTTCATTGGAAGTAAATCTCTTCAGACTCCTGATCTTTTTTTTTTTTTTAGCATAAAAATGATAAGTTTGGTCATAAACTGTAAAAAGGCAGTAATGTATATGAGCAAACTTATGAACAGAAACTCCATTATGAAAATGGCATGTATCTAAATTTGGTTCATCAGCCATTATTCTCTAAAAGCCTTAATAGTTAATTCATTGTGATTGTGACAAAGTCGCGCGTGCTTTATGCCCGCTGGATATATAGTACAGCTCTGTTTATGTTTGGACTATATTTTTTATAAATGTGCAAAAACTCCTGCTGATCAATAAGACTCAAAGAAATCTGCAGTAATTATTTCTGGGAAGATATACAACATATGCAGTTTTAAAACATTAACAGTGTTTCATTTTAGTCTCATTACTGCTTTCAGTTAGAATCATTCCGTCTCACTGCATGACTAAGTGACAGTTCACAGAATCCCAGAATGTCAAGGGTTGGAAGGGACCTCAGGAGATCACCCAGTCCCACCCCCCTGCTAAAGCAGGCTCACCCAGAGCAGGTTGCACAGGACATCGTCCAGGTGGGCTTTGAATATCTCCAAAGGAGACTCCACAGCCCCCCTGGGCAGCCTGTGCCAGGGCTCAGTCACCCTCAACGTAAAGAAGTTCTTCCTCATATTCAACTGAAACCTCTTATGCTTCAGTTTGCGCCCATTGCCCCTTGTCCTGGCACTGGGCACCACTGCGAAGAGTCTGGCTCTGTCCTCCTGACACCCACCCTTAAGATATTTGTATGTGTTGATGAGGTCCCCTCTCAGCCTTCTTTTCTTCAGGCTGAACAAGCCCAACTCTCTCAGCCTTTCCTCATAGGGGAGATGCTCCAGTCCCCTCATCATCTTTGTTTGCCCTCCTCTGGACTCTCTCTAGGAGTTCCTCGTCTTTCTTGAACCGGGGAGCCCAGAACTGGACACAGTACTCCAGGTGGGGTCTCACCAGGGCAGAGTAGAGGGGGAGGAGAACCTCCCTCAACCTGCTGGCCACACTCCTCTTAATGCACCCCAGGATGCCGTTGGCCTTCTTCACAACAAGGGCACACTGCTGCCTCACAGTCAGCTTGTTATCCACCAGGACTCCCAGGTCCCTCTCAGCAGAGCTGCTTTCCAGCAGGTCAGCCCCCAGCCTGTACTGGTGCATGGGGTTCAACCTCCCCAGGTGCAGCACTCGACACTTGCCCTTGTTGAACTTCATCAGGTTCCTCTCTGCCCAACTCTCCAGCCTGTCCAGGTCCCGCTGAATGGCAGTGCAGCCTTCTGGCGTATCAGCCACTCAAGTTGAGATACTTGACATTCCCATACTATATGCCATAGGATTTTAACGGGCATTTTGTGGTGTTTCTAGTAATTTTCCATCTTCTCCAAAAACTGACTTGAAATCAAGGAAGTGTCATCAAATATTAGCCAGGTATCACTCTCACGTTACAACAGTAGATGGGTATAGCCGCATTGAACAGACTGCAGATTCCTTAGCACAAATAAAGGTCTTGTGGCCTTTGACTCTCTCTAAGGGTTGCTTCGCCTCTTCTGCAAACATAATGCCAAAGCGCGATGTGATCTGGTGTCAATCTTTATCTAGTCAAGAGAGACACTCACCCTACTTGTGAAGTACGATGCGACTGAAGAAGAACTAAAACCTTAGACTAGCTCTTACAAGTCCCTGCATCACACCATTAATAACAAAGCAGTTGCTTGAGTCCATCTAACATAGCTAATGGAAATAGCAAATCTAACTAAAAGGTCTGTCTTGGGGTTAATCCAGTACTCTCCATCTATGGCAGACATGCAAAGTTAATTAGTGTCTAAACTTGCACCTTTTACTCAGACTTTAATATCACCTCTGTACTTAGTAAATGGAGCTTCTTCCCTGAATCTGCCATCCCTGGGGTGTTTGTCATCTGGAGCTCCAGCACGAAACGTGATCGAACAGCTTGATGCCCTGAGAGGAGGAGAGCAGCAGCGAGCGGTCCCCACACGCCCTGCTTAGGGAGCAAGTGAGTCAGAAGGGCTGGCTTCACACTCATGTTCATACCAAACATCTGGCTGACCCCAAGTACTGGGCAAACTGAAAGAAGCTCCCGCAAGATGATAAGGGCAAATGACATGACCATGCTGCTCAGCTGACTTATGATGAGCTGAAGGGGAAAAAAATGCTCCGAAATTCTGCAGGTCTCCCTTTGCGCGTATTTGCAAACCCTGAGCTAAGCTTGCAATGGGACCGTCGCTGCTAGTTATAACAACAGAAAATTTCTCTTATTTCTAGGAGTCTCAAAACAGCATCTAGAAACTGTGCTGCATGTTTAAGTGAAGGAAATGGTGAGAAGCAGATGGTCAATAAGAGAAAAAAGGACAAGGTAGAGTATTTTGTTTGTATTTAAATTGTACTGCTGGTTTTCTCCCCAGTTTGCTGTTCCCAAATGTGCTAACACAGAGGCTGCTGCATCAGATGCACATGGGTCAGCCTTGCAGTAGCTTAAAAAATGAACAGCAAATTAGTTTGGTTTAACTAATTCTGCCTTTTAACTGGTAATATTCTTCTAGTGGGGAACTGAAATGTCTACAGCATCAAATCAGCTTGGGCTACACCTTGTGTAGACATCACTGATTTACACAAACCAGCCTCCATTTCTTTACCTCCAGTGTTAGATTTTTCTGAGGTTCAGGTAATTCTAATCCTTAAAGAAAAAAGCCAATGTTGCTCTCTAATCTAAGAACAAGTACTAAGGTGGCTATAATAGCAAATGAATGATTAGGAATATAAGCACACATGCTGCTTTGGTAAGCCTATGGCTTTCTATCTGAGGAGATAATTTTACTGTTAGGAAAAAAAATGAATCAAATGTTATGCTCAAAAGTGACATGAACATCTGGGCTGGCAAGAAGCACACAGGTTACCTGTCCTTTACTTTCGAAATGGGAGTAATTCTGTTGCCTACCAGATCTTCCAGGTGACCCTAGGTCTGGAGCAAAAGTCCATCAACATCAACAGAGGTCGGTCTTATAGATCAGACAATGAACACGTCTGTCCGGAGACTGCAAGCTTTGGCAGGAAACAGGCTTCCTTGAAAGTGTTTTCCTGACCACCATGTAGCGTTATGCTCTGCTCTTCCACCATGAGGTTTCATCGGATTACTTGTCCTGGTAATCTGATGTGCAGTGAGGTATCTGTGACCCACCTCAAATCCGTATGGACAGTGGCAGGGCAAGATGAGGCTTGTTTTCTGGGTCCCTTTTTGAAATGGCTCAGAGACAGGTTTCTTTTCAAGAAACTCTGGCCCGTGAAGTTGGTTGAATGCTGAGAAAAAAGATGGGGTGAGGGAGGCTTTCTAAGTGATAGGGGATCTTGAGCCTCTGTAGGCTGTCAGAAAAATCTGACGTTGCTAATACACAGCTAACAACTATTAGTTAATAGATTAACCAAACAGGAGTTAAGAACTCAGAAACACAGCCATATAGACAAACAGATTAAGCCCTGATATAAATTAGCATAGCTCCACTGACTCATGCACATGGCACCATCACACTGTTTGATTGCAATGAAGCAGCATCTTGGCAAACAAAAAGGAATGGGGACATTAGGAGAAGGTTCATCACTGAGAGGGTGGTCGGTCACTGGAGCAGGCTCCCCAGGGAGGTGGTCATGGCACTGAGCCTGTCAGAGTTCAAGGAGCATCTGGATGTCGCTCTTAGTCATATGGTTTAGTTTTAGGTAGTCCTGCAAGGAGCTTGGAGTTGGACTCAACAATCCTTATGGGTCCCTTCCACTTTGAGATATTCTATGATTCAAAGCATATCAGGCACTATTGATATTGCATCAGTCTATATTTGAAAAGTAAATACAACCCCATGAGGTAAGCCCTTCCTACACATCAAGCCTAGGCTCAAGTCTAAAAACAGGAGGGAGGGAAAACAGCTTTATTCTTTCTCTCCTCTGTTCCCAGGTTCTTTGATTAACTGCTACCAGAGCTGAAGAAAAGAAGGGAGAAAGAGGAAGACTCAGACACGTCTCATCCACTCCTGAGTTTCAGTATCAGCCAAGCAGAAGGAGCTAAAAACTGAAAGGCAATGAGGAGCAGATTCTTAACAATAAAAGCTCTCCTTTAGCAGTAGTAGTATTACTAAGGCAACAAAACTGGGGCAGTTTGGTGCTCAGTACTTGCAGTCCAAGCAGGTAGCAAGTTAGGGCTTTCCTGTGCAACACAGCACTACGCAGAGAGGTCTTACATGGGATGTACAATGCTCTCAGGCTGCGTGTATGGTGTCTTCCTGGTCTTCCCATCTCTTGCTGCTGTGGCTGTAGCCACAATTTCCCTGATTTTGCTACTCAGATTGCTAAAAGAACACAAGCTCATGTGCTAAGCTGGAATGAGAATCTACTGTTTGGTCTGTAGCATTAAATTACAGAGATGAAGTCATTCACGGGCTATTTCTTTCCCATTTAGTTGCTTTAAAATAAATTCCCTGTCACCAATGGAGTTTCAGCTGTCAGCTCTCTGATTGGATCCAGTGACACTATTGAAAACAGTAGGGTTTTTTATTCTCCTTTTCTTCCCATTCATTAACTTTTTCCTCATTTTCGTTACTGCTATTTCACTTACAGATGAGCTGGCTGAAGTTCAGAAAACTCTCAACAGCACAGTACAAAACATTGCGGGCACTCATTTTCCCCTTGGACTATTCCATAAGTAAGAGCCTTTTGATGTCTGGATAGTCATTCAGATACATATATAGTATCAGCTCTTTCCACAGCTGGTCCTGACCTAATATCAAGGTTTAATTCTGATCTTATTCATTCCAGCAACTGTGATGAACTGCTTGCTTATTAACATGAGGTTCTCATTTAAATTAAGCTGAACACATAGATCTGTCTGTTAACGATTATTTTCTTTCCCCTTCTCATTAATCATTGTTTCAGCTTTTCTCCACAAACAAAAAAAAAAAAAAATCAGGCTTATCAACAAATCAGGAATAAGGGGAAAGAGGGCGTATCTAAACCATCTTCTTGCTTATCCAATCCTTGATCTGATGGAACATACCCAACCTTGGTGCTTTGTAAGAAGGCAGCTGGCTTTGGGTAATCAGAGAGGAATCAGCATTTTGTCTA
The DNA here is from genome assembly GCA_034008185.1 of Gorsachius magnificus. NCBI lineage: Eukaryota > Metazoa > Chordata > Aves > Pelecaniformes > Ardeidae > Gorsachius > Gorsachius magnificus. The sequence goes on along the minus strand of CM067086.1, from coordinate 4,078,491 downwards.
CTTCAAGCCCTTTCCCCTTTCTAAAACATTTTGGTAAGGCCAATACATGGTGAAGAATCACCTATGTAAATTTAAGGACTTTTTAGGTATTTAGGTTTACACAAGCAAGACTCATCCTCTGCCTCGTTTGATTGGATTATTGGCCACGTTGTACATCCCAACCAGAAGCACAAAAATGTGTTCTTCATACCAAATCCTTGGAGAACAAAAAAACCCACCAAAACAAAACAACCAAACCAAAAAAAAAAGTGTCACAAAAATCAGAGGATGAAATATAGAACTGCCTATGGATCTTCCTTCCTTCCAGGACATGGGTTATTATTTAAGTTGCAGGTCTCTGGAGACATGGTGTCTATGTATGTGTGCTGTAACAACCAGATAGACCTAAAAATCCTTCCTTCACAAGGGGCCCAATACTGGTTTTTACCAGTAACTATGATTTCCTGGACCAAAAGTAAGTTCCTATTCGCAAAAAAATTTGCATTAGACCACGTGCACATGCCCTTTCTGGCAGCTCCTCTGAATGTCCTGTTTCCCACTTAACTGAAGGGAACATTGCAATTAGGCTGATCAGCTCAGCTGGGACAGTCTGCAGCAGAGCTTGTGGAAACCAGCTAATTGTGGCAATTAGGCACTTTCAACAGGATAAAAATTGAGAACTAATTTTGCTTTGGGATATTTATTTACCATTTGGACATAATACATATGATGACAGAAATCAAAATTGTCATTACTATTATGGAAACATGGACTAAATACTTCTTAAAGGTCACTGTAGCACACAGGACAGCTAGACATATTCTGCTGTATTCAGAGAAAGATGACAAAGGCGCTGAGTTGAGATTTAGACAATTTGGGTTTGCTTCATCGCTCTCCCACAACCTCCTAGTGCAACCTACGCAAGGCCCTTAGTTTCACTGTGCTGCAGCTCCCCACCTGTCTAATGAGGATAATAATACTTTCCATTTGTCATATCTATTTCAATGGTGAGCCCTACTGGTGAGGGGCCTCCTCTTACCAGGGGTTTTATACAGAATGAGCATCCTGATCTCATGGGCTGCCTGAAGGGGATACTGTAATAAAGATAATAAATAACGTAATCCATCATGATTTAATGTCTAGAGCTGAGATTTTTAACCTGGACTATCCATGGAATAATGACCTTTTTCAGTGCAAGCATACAAATATAGATCTCTGATAAACATGTATGAAAGGCAGAGAATTCAGGCAATTTAGCTCCTCAAACATAGTTCTTAAGCAATTAACCTAAACCCCAATGTTTGCACAGATACTTCAGCTAGGTCAACAGTTGAGCACGAAAGAGAAAAAAGTACTCAGTCTGGCATAAATTTCATTGGCATAGAATGGCACGTGCACATACAGCACCTGCCTAAAGTCAGTACAACGATTAAGTCATCATAACTGATCATGCTCAAGTGGTACAGCAAGCTGGTGCCTCATCTTCTGCAAGAACTGCCCTCAGGTGAAAACCACATGCATCGCACTGGGGTTAAGCACTCAAGCTAAACATTTTGCTAAAATTCATGAAGATGATGGATACGACTAATAGCTCTGGTGGACATTAGAACTGTAAGACATTTGCAGATTCCTAATTTTGTTTCAAGATAGCTAATAGAGATTTGCAGAACAGCTGGATGATCCTGCAGCGCAGGATCAAATACCTATGAAAAAAATAAAAAAATCAATAGAAGTCTATAGATGAACTTTCTCAAGTCAGACTCTTAGGTTATTACCTCTGTCACCTGTTCAGGACAGTGACCCAACCCATCAGAACAAAGCTGAGTTTTCCGATTACAGCCGAGCTTGTAGCAAAGGGATCTCTCTTACACAATCTTGAACAACAAGAATAGCAGAAATGTCCAAGGAATCTTACTGAAGCAAGAAAGCATTGTTTGCCTGCTTCACTCGTCAATTTGCATCTACATTCAGATGCAAGATTATATACACCAGGTTGAATACTTATTGCAAGAAATGCTAGTTGCTCTGATTTCCCTAGGGAAATCTAATGATGGAAAAGTCTATCTTCTTTCACGTTGTAGCTGGAGCAAATAAGAATCATTGTAAATAGCCGTTCTTTTTTCACCGAGGTCTTAGAATGACAGCTGCACAACTCACCCCATCTGTGTATTTTTGCAGAACGCATAGGATGGTTGAGGTTTCCTTTTTATTTTTTTCTCCACACTCCATTTTAGAGTTTCATATTATTCTATTCCTCTGAATGCAGAGAAACAGGAATGGGACTGTTTCTTAAGAGATTAATGAGGCATTATTCCGGCTATACATTGCCACTGAGTAAAGAGTATCTGCCAGCTCCTTAGTTGGTGGACACCAGGCAAGTCCTTTCATGTCAGTAAAACTGTGAAGCTTTAGGCTACCTAAACACTCTAGTCAGAGAGGTAACACAGATCATACCTGACTATTGCACACAGCTATGCAAAAATCTCATTTACAAATTAAACTTTATTACTGCTTTCGACCGCCTTTCTCCACCTGTCCTCTGCTACTTAAAACATTTTGTCTGCCCTCCTTTCTTTCAAAAGTAGTTGGCAAATGCCAGAGGTAAACCACTATTACCATATACACTTAACATCACAGTGGCCCAATACCAAAGAGCTTACAGGATTGCTCTGACAACCCAATAAAAATCTCGTACATAGAGAACACAAAGATACAAGATCAGAGTCTCATCTGCTCTGCAACCTAGCGTACAAAATACAATAGATTAAAATGTCTCTTTGATACTGCTCATTTCTCAGTCACTCAAGCAGACTCCTTAGGAAATCTCATCCCTTACCACATCACTGAACAGTGGTGGGATGGAAGAGACACACAACGATGTTCTGCTCAGTGGAGCAATGTTTGGTCTCATATGTAGGTTGTAACTTTAGTATCTGCCATCCCACCACGACAGCATCCCTGCGTACTCCTCTAGCTTGGTTTATTCCACTTCCTTTTCTTTTTGTCCCTTCCAATCCTCACTTCATCAAACTGTTGCATACAGGCTACTGAAGTGTGCAAGGGACACAACATCCTAGCTTTTACAGAAGCTCCCACCATCATCCATTTCCCTTCCAGACAGACAGACTCAACAGAAGGACTCACAAGAGCTCAAAAATCTCACTGGTATTTAATGAGGGTAAGTAAGTACCAGTGCACATTGTGGAAAGTTACTCTAGACTAAACAAAAAGTGAATTCAATGTAGACTAATGAAACTGTATTTCAACCTTCTATAGTTGAGTTAATTCATAATTAAAGTAGCTGTAATCAGCTCTAACATAACTCAGTTTGAAGAAAATTGAGTAAAATAGAAGCCACGCTGAATAGCTAGGTACACAAAAATAAAGACAGGCAGACAGAGTGAAATGCTGGTACCAAATCAGATTAAGCTTCCCAATTCTTCCATGCAGAGTTCCTAAATGAATTTGGATTCCTTTGCATTGCTTAACTTGATCCATCAAGTACATCATGCACTAAGGGCATTAGATTAGTCCTTAGACTGTGCATGGAAGGGCATTAGGTTCTGAGTGTTGTGCAGTATGTGTTAGGAGGAGCAGTACCCCGAAACATTTGTATCTCCCTAAAAGGATGCCCACCTAGGGTTGGCTGAGTATATCCACCCCAGCTGCAGCAAAGACTTTGCCCTTGCTAAAAGGAGTGATGAGGGCCAACAAAATATATGAGATAAAAGGCTGAAACTCTTCCAGTACTGAGGACTGACTGCCAGATCCTGACCTGATCCTGACATATGACACCACTCATTGCTGGTCACACCTGAGCTAGGACTTCAATCAAAAAAACACAAAATAGGTGATTAATTTTGCACATATAAGCTATACCATTAGACCCAGTACCCTGTGGACTCCTGCTGCACTGACATTGAAGCTGTAATCCAGTAATTACAGCAGACTGGCCAGAGAATTCCTCCACAAAGTGGGTATTTATAAGACTGTTAAAATTGTCAAGGGCTTTCAGCCTCAGATTCTGACTGCAGCCTTCCCAATGTAAATTTCCACTCACAAAATTGCCTTAATTACAATTTATGTTGTTCATTTTAGTTTGAAACCACCTACCTGCCACATAAATAGCCCTTACTAGCCTAGACTGACTAGTTCTGATTTCTACTGGTTAAAAATCAGCAGAAACAACTGATTAAGGCACAGGTCTGGAAAGAGTCCTCTATCGAGGCTTGGAATCTCACAGTCACTTAAAGATTTTTACAGGATGAATTTTTCTTGGGGGCTGCGTGCCTTGACTCATTCTGTACTTCCCAGGGGAGCAAAATGAGTATGTGAAGCACAGTGAGGAGCAGCCTTTTACAAAGGAACCACCAGCTCACCAAACTAAACCCCAGCTTCACTTCACTCTGAGGTTTGCCAAACCTCACAGTGAAGTCCTGGACTTGAGCAGCAAGATCACCTCACTTCCCGGTCTTCAGCTGAACAGGACCCAAAATATACACTAACACCAATCACAGCAGGCACTCCCTACTTCTAAAGTCCAGCTTTGAGTGGCATCAAATGACATTTTGATAAAATACACTAGGGATGTGGCTCAAGCCTCTGTTAAATCATGGACAGCTGGCACCTTACTAATTTTTGATTTCACAGAAGTCTCCTTGTGCCGGCACCTTTGCTTCCTTGACATGTCATCCTTTTGAGAGTTAATGACTGGCAAAACCAGCATTGCCCAATCTGAAGCACTTAATTTCCAATTTAAACCAAAACCAACCTCTTTACAATGTTTCCTGCCTACATTGATCTTTCTGCCCAGGACTTCAGATCATCAGTCCCACCAGGGTAGACATTTGGAGTAGCTAGCTACCAAAGCAGAATAAAAAAAAATTCAAGGGTACACTGCAAAAGACATCTTCACACCCCCCTCCCTCTTCTCTGAAGAGTTTAAGGAAACCCACACCATCACTAACCCTTCCCTTCCTGCAGGTCTCATCCTGCAAAGACAGGTTAAAAGCATGGTCAGGAATGATCTAGCAGCTCCTTAGAGCTATTAAAGGATAGATTCAAACATGACTCACATCTCATTCATGTCAAGTGGGCAACTTCTGTAAGGAAGTAAGGACACTGTAACATGCATTGGAACAGCAACAGCACCTTAAGATAGCAAACACGGCATAGTGGCTTAATACTTACACTCAGCAGGAGGCACTTGTTTTCTTTGATGGCGCCTATGCAGCCCACGAAGCCAATGATCATGACAAATGTGCCTGTGACGATCAGTAGGTTGGCAGCTGACAGGGACGGGAAAGAAGAAGAGAGAGTGGCAAAGTTCCCTTGGGTAACAGCCAGCCAGATGCCTACTCCAAGGATTCCACAGCCTCCCAACTGGAAAAACAGAGAGAAACAAAGAAACTCAGTTATTGTATCAAAGCAACCCTGGGTATTAATCCATACCAAACCAGCAGCAGTGGAACGGCTCTGCTGGGGTAAACCCAGCACTCACACCTAATAAGAAATGATCGCTCCCTATGGCACTTTCAGTAAGGAAATCAGACAAAGGAGAAAGAAAAAATATTCACAGACAAGATGCAACTTCAAAGAGGTCTCTTTCTCTAGCAAAAAAGCAGTCACTGAGTAAAGGAGAAATTCCCAAAGATTCCGATCTCAAAGGGATTGAAAAAAACCCTATCGTATTTAGGTACCTCAGAGAGCTTCCCAGAATGGCTGAAGCACTTTCAATCCCCTGTTCTTCCCATCCCAATACACCGTCTCCCATTCCTGGCACATGCCATAAACAAATCATGCCAGAGCATCCCCTGGTAGGACACCTCACACCTCTTCTTAGTTCCTGTGCAAGGTCTAGCCTCCCTGGCAAGCTTGAGTGTAAAGGGCATTTAGAGTGTAAAGGACATTAAAAAAAACAAACCGATGTTTACTCCTAATGTGGCCACTGGTTCAGTAATTCAAGCCTCAGAAGAAGATGTGGCTGGTTTAGGAAAAGTTTGAGAGGGGAGCAGTAGTACAGGCGCCCCAGGCATGTGAGCAAAGAGAAGGGAGGGTGCCAGTGCAGGCAGCAGCCACCACAAAAAAAAAAATTTACAATTATTATAAACACAAGACACTTTTAAAAAATGCAAACATTTATAAGTGTGCTGCTTATAACTGCAAGAAAGCTTGCAGAATTGTAACAATCTGAGTAAAGCTGAGCAATTAAATAGAATTAAATCAAAGGGGATTTTGCATTATTATAGAGTCACACAGCAGAGCATCACTTAGGTTTCTTTGTTTCCTGCTCTCCCTTCAAAATAACCAATTTTTATTGAGTTTTATAATTGCCCTTTATTATCCAGATCAATTAAAGGCTAGGAAAGAAATTGTGTTCATAGAGTAGCAAGCCAGACATAGGAACATATCAATTAAATGTCTGCATAAAGTGGATGAACATAAGGCAGCTCATGAACCAAGGAAGGAAAAAGAGCTAATCCTGGGGCAGAGCTAAGCCTCAGAAATGAAACACAGAAGAGAAACACAAAAGCCAAAGCAATTTCTTAGTACTAATTGCTAAGGTTGCCTCTGTGTGCCACTGAAATCCCCCTCAACACGGGACATTAAAGGCGCCTGTGTCTCAAGACAGGACTCCTCGCCCCAGTTGCAAACCAGTCTATTTTGCTCAGAACTAAGGAGCCAAACTGTATCTGATTGTAATGTACCTCAGGGGCATCAACCTGCACGTCTCCACTGAGGGAAGGCAGACTCCAGGACAGAGGGACTCAAATAGTTTCATTCAGCAGCCAGTTCATATACAGGCATCCCATATCACCATATTCACCCTTCTGCAAAGTACCATGGAAGGACAGTCCATGCCCTGACCATATACACTGGAAATACCTCCCCTCTATGCCCACTTATGGACCATGATCTTCAACATGGTCTAAAATGATTGAAGAATAACGAGGGGAGAGGAAGAACACTTACAGAGGGTAACCCGCAGAAAATAATTTAGTGTATCAGAGGGGATATAAACAAAAGTTATCGACATGGAGTATCTTACTACATTGCCCTTGATTCAGAGATACTCTAATATATATCAGGCTCTCTAGCAGCTCATTATTTTCCTATTTTTGAAGAGATAATGCACAGCTCTTCCTTAGGTTGATTAACCAGACCCTGAAATGCACAAAGGGATCCTCTGAGCATTAAACCATCTGGCTTAACCTGGATTTCACCAAGTGCTGCTTTGGAAATCTCAGCACACACTACTGAGGTGACTGTTCTTCAGCCCTGTTCCTTTGCCCACCCCAGAATGTCCCCTCACAGTCCTTGAATAAAGTCACTAAGCTGTCACACCGGGCCCTGGGAAACAGAGGCTGCCCTGAACTCCAGTCTAAACTGCTCTTTAAAGCCCTCTTTCTGCCAATAAGTGAAGCACACCTGTAACTCCCCATCCAGGAACCATAATAACACTCAAGCACCTGGTTAAGGAAACACTTAAGGGAACCAAGACCCGCCAAGCCAGCCACAGGAATCTTTCCAACGATAGCAGAGTATTTTCTGTTCCCAAACATTGAAAAAGCTCACTCACGTCCCCATTCTGAACTGAACAGCAGCGTAATTCCCAGTCTAAGATCCAGGGATCAGAGGGATCACGTTTATTTATTCTGGATCACAGCAGAGAGAAAACTGTTGTAGTTGGTTCTAAGCTGCCTGTCTGTTTTGATTTCTTCGTCTTGGTATCTGAGGAGCTGTTAAGTTATAGATAATTTTACTTAGTTATGTATGATGTTCCTTTTCCTCCACTTTTTCTCTCCCTACCCCATCCCCAACCGCCAGTCCTTGTTTGTGCCAAACAGTCAGAAGCAGAGGGATGACATGATAAGTCTTGACAGCTTTCAGGGCTTGCAGAGATGTGAAATTAAACAAAACCCAAACCATTAACAGGGCTACTCTTGACAATTCAGGGGCTTCCACGCAAACAGTGAAGCTGTTATGGTTAAAAGAGAAAATATTAAAACCAAAAAGATTAGCAAGAAGTCTACAGCTTGAACCTGATCTACTGGCAGCCAAATACGAGTCTGCATTGACTCCATGTGGTGAGTGTGGGGTTGACTTTTTAAAAGAAGAAACAACAAATCCCCCTCAAAGATGTCGGCTACTGACAACAGCATTTTTTTAATTCCCTTGTGAAATGTTTAACACATTCAAGACCAGGTTGGACGGGGCTCTGAGCAACCTGATCTAGTTAGCCATGTCCCTGCTCCCCGCAGGGGGCTTGGACTAGATGACCTCTAGGGGTCCCTTCCAACCCCAAACATTCTATGATTCTACATTATTTGCCTAATTGTTCATGATATTCCACTCTCTTGCAAGCAAGGCACCTAATGGCACAATCTGAAACAAAATGCAAGCTTCTTTTAACTTTTTTTTTTTCGCCAATAAATGTCACATTTTTTTCCAAATCTTTTATTTTAAGGCCAAAACATTGGTATGCCAGAAAGGATAGTGTCATAGCCCTAAGACTTCGGAGATCCGAGTTAAGTGTCTGTTCCAGGACAGACCTCAGTGTAAATCTCAAACAGGCTGTTTAGTATGTCTGTGCCTGGGGTGCAAAATTGTGAGCACAAAGACACGAGCAGTGGATTCTTTGCAAGCCCTGGACTTTGCAATTGGCTTTGGAAGCAGCAGTTAATTCTGCTCCAGACAAATTGCTCACAGGCATTTATACAGCAGAGTCCAGGAGTAAAGCGGGTGGCTTACTCTAAAAGCATAGATTCAGCATGTGTCTCCTTCCCCAGGAGAGAGACACATGCGCGCTCGCTCTCTTGGCAAAAAAGCTGCTTATGGAATTAGATCCTCCAAAATGTTCTAATGGGCTAGAAAATAAATTATTCAGACTTCAGTGCATACATTTAGAATTGATCTTACAGTATGGTAAACAAAGTAATCCCAAACAGCCCTGGCTATATGCATGTTGTTGAAGAAAATTATTCTGAAGTTACAGCTACACACTTAAAATACTGCCTTGGTGTTCATGATAATGGTGTGGGTGTCTAAGGGGGAGGGGTGTGTATTAGTTTTTTTACACAGAAGATGCATCTAATTGAGGCCGCTCATATTGTATCTGATTAGGATCTACCCATCATACTTCCTCTTTCAGATAAAAAAATTCCTTGTGTTTTAAAAAATGCACTGATAGCAGAATCCAAGTGGAAGGTACAATCAGTTGCTTTGTAGTTAAACTCACTTGGAGGGTTTTTCTCCATGTATTTAATTAGAAGAGCTCTCTCAATCTCGCTTGCTATCCAGTTACCCTTGTGTGAATAGGCTTCCCCCTCTAACTACGGAGTAAGAGTATACAATGGAAAAATCAACATCCAAGTATTAATAGTAGTGATGAGAACATTATCCAGCAAATGTTCTTGTAATGTAAGGCATACTTAATTTACTGTTCCTTTCAGCTAAACACATAGAGGAGGTGGGAATGGAATACGTATATATGTTGACGGGATCAAATGAGCCAGTAATCTCACATGGAAAAAGCAGAAGCCCATGTGCTAATGCAGAGAAGGCAGCACTCTGTACGAGCACGTGCAAACAACCTGTCGGAGCAGCTGCTGCCCATCTTGGAGGAAGGAGTGGCCACTTCTGGAAAACACCTTCAAGCCATCAGATCATGACCATTAGACTCCTGAAGACCTCGCAGATGCCCATCTGCACCACACCACCACTACCAACTGCCAGTACGCAGGATGACTGAATTTGCAGATGGTGTCCCACCACATGGAGGGACACTTCAGCACAGCTCATGTGACATTTACTAGTAGTATCACCCCCATGTAGCACAAGCTGCATTTCTTTTGCTAGTCAGAGGTCTGAAATTTAACAGATGCGGGATGGTATATGAAATGTAACAAATAAAGGATGGTATAAAATTTAGTCCCTTTGTGCCTCTGATTTTAGAAAGTTAAATGGACTAGAACTGGAGGATATGTGCAAGCCTCATCCAAAATAGCCATGATATAAGCTGTGTCCTTTTAGTAACAATTTAAAAAGAACTAGGAAAAAATACTTGGAAAAAAGATCAGTTAGCAGGCACCACATTCCTGGGAACGAAGAGACTGGAACAATAGCAGTCCATAAACACCAACGTGGGATGGGAAAGGTGAACAGAGGAACATTATTCATTTTCTTGAGATAAAAAAAGCTAGAGGTTATTTGGTCTGCAGGTTGAAAACCCATAAAAGCAAGTACTTTTTCACAAAACATTTAATTAAATTCTGGAATTCATTGTCACAGAGTTTTGTGGATGTCAAAACAGAAGCAGGTTCAAAAAGGGATTACACAGATCAAAGGAGGGCAAGGTATCTTGGCATTTATTAAAAATTATATTTTGCATTCAGCCCTTCCAGGAGAAGACCTTAAACCATTAATTGTAGCAGCTGGTAAAAATGTCCTGTGTTATCTCTCCTTTTTTCTTAAGCATCCCTGAGTGACCATGACCAAAAATAGGGTACTCTGCTAGATTTGTATGTTCTCCTTACTTCACCCTGTTCCCCTCCCTAGTTTTAACGTTCACTTACAGTTTGAATTTGATTTTTTTTTTTTTTTGCTTGCTTGTTTTGTTTGGCATCAACCTATTTTCAGATGGGGTTATAGATACAGCCAACAATCAAAGAGTCAAGTCCCTGTTTCTCCTTACCCACATATCGTACTTTTGGTTTTGTATCAATGAAAGCACAGCTTATTTCAACCCAAAATTTAGAAATCTGTTCATTCATCAAATTTAGAAACAAATTCAACATCTCTCAGATCCATTGGACCTACAAAAGCTGTATTTCTTTTTCAGTGTGCATATGGATCCTATCGAGACTCTTCTCTCTCAGCCTTAGCAAATCTGGAGTAAAACCTCCTAACCTCTACACACCCAGTCCACTTGATTTTTTTGTACAGTTTGATAGCGAATAGTTGCAGGGAAATCCTAGGACTTATGCCCACATGTAATAAACTCTTGTGTTGATGCAATCAGTAGCTAAACCAGAAACAACACAGTGCTCACGCTGTGGTACATTTAAAAAAAATAAAAAAAAATCTAACTGCATTTCTTAAGTAGAATAAGGATACCTCCATTTCAGCTCTTCGCACACAGGCACTTCCTTCTCCTCTCTAGTGCTGCCTTCTGCTCTTGCACTCGTGGCCCAGGTTTTTAGTATTGCTTATGGAATTCGGGCAGCTGCCAGCAAATTCTCAGCTGGCATCACTCCAGAGCACTTCAGCTGTCTTATAATTTGCATCAAAAAAATCAATGAGAACTGGGTTTACAGATCCTCTAGATCACTGTAAAAAGTATCCCTGATTTCCCACTCTAGGGACTAAGCAGCCTTTTAAAGCTTGGCTGAATGCAAGCAGGTCCTTTCCGCCCCATACTCCACCCACACATCTTTAGCACCTTGACTGTCAGGCTGGCTGCACAGTCCCCTGAAGAAGTCTTTTCACAGAAATGCAAATAAGGGCAGAAAAGTCTCTGTCTATCTAGTCTTGGGATAGACCTCAAAAGTCTACTGAATCCTGGGTTTTCAACAGTAGGGCACAACATGATGTTTGCACAGAAGGAAAAAAAAAAGAAAGAAAGAAAGAAAGAAAGAAAGAAAGAAACAAACAAACAAACAAACAAAACCCAAGCCTGCAGTCCGCAAAGCCACTCTATAAAAGGGAACGACTCAGGCAATCCTTTCCTCATCTAATCAGACAGGCTCTCAGTTGCCTTGCTTCTCAGACAGACACATCAGGTCTCAACTCCTAATGAGTGCCAGCTCCACCCCATAGACAGACATTATCCCACATAAATTACACATCACCAACAGATGCTGCTCTACTCCCAGACTCAACGCTTTCTTTTAGAACAACATCTACTCACTGCAGTAGATTCTCTCAAACCTAAATTATATTTTGTTCTGGTGTCATTTGATTCCACTTTTGAACTTTTTCACTAATATCTCTATGACTTACAGGAAGATGCTTTAAAAGAGCGCAACTGAGCAAAGCACAAAGCATTTAAAATGCCAATCTCTTCAGCTCTGCAGATAAGCAGTTAAAAGCTCTATGAAACTAGTTGTTGCCGTCCCATATTCTTTTAGTTTTGCTTAAAAATTAGTTTCAAATACAAAATTCTTATCTTGCAATATGAGCCGTCCCGTACGCAAGCAGCAGCCAAATGCCTCCAAGAGTTGCAGGCTTACATTCCCCGGTGGTGTCAACCAGCATGACTGATCAGTCACCACCCTGATCAACAACAGCCAAGGGTCTGGCCTGAATGTCGTATTAGATTTTTTCTCATGAACTGATTAACATGCTGTCTGCCTCTCCTTTACAAGCCATTGCCTTATCAGTGGTACAACGCAGTGTATAGCACTCAACATGACTTCCAAGTAGACGTTAGACGTGATGTGCCATCTTCCACGGGCCTGAACTTGATATCCTGCATGACAGGCAAGCAACCACTAGACACACACAGGTAGCTGAGGGCTACGATCCTAACTCATGTTCTGCCTGGCAGCATGACGTCCTGGGATTCATACCCTCACTGCCTGTTACCGCACTGTAGTCTTTGTCACCGGTTCAAAGAAACACACTACAATAGCTCATATTGTTGCTTTCCTTCTTTTAGACACTGCTCTCCTATAAATAGGCTTTGCTTTAGGATATTCCACCCAGCGCATGAGCCTGACAAATACCAGGAACATTTTTATCAAGCCTAGAAAGTCTACAAACAACACTTTGGAGGTCTATGTGGGCGAAGAAACATCACAAGAAGGGCATTCATTTTCATGGTGTCAATAATGGAAACATATAAAATGCTGCTTTTTCAGTTGCCCTGCTGAGGATTGAGCCTCAAGAGCTTAAGCCTTAAGAAATTCATTATTCTTCCCCAGTTGAGTTCCGCTACTAAATTGCAGTCTCATACAACCAAAGTAAATTTGGGGACAATTGAAGATGTCAAAAGACAGAATATCATGCTGACACCCCGCTAATGGAAAAGTGAATAAAAAGTCATTCAGTTAATCCCTACTGTTTTATGAGTAGCATTCTCCCACACACCTGCTCCTCTAAATCATAGTTATCTATCAACTACAGTTACAAATGAACCAAACTACAACATTTCTGAGTTAATACACCCAATTTAAATGTGATGTTTTCTTTTCACTGGCTCAAAATCCATTGAAAGACTTAAACGTGTGCTCAATCGCATCCTTATCCAGCAAAGCATTTAAAACACGTGCTTAACTGCCACTGACTTTAATCAGTCACTTCTGTAGTGCACTTAATTGCCCCATACTGCAAAGTTGTATCACCGAGGATGTAAAAACCTGCAGAAATAGAACAGGTGTGGATGACCTATTAAGGCAGCGTTGCTAATAAAAGATTAAACATGATCACAGAGTATTAAAAAAAATGATTATCAGTGTCAGAAGCATCTGATTTGGAAACTTGCCTAAACTCTAATTCAAATTAAGGATTACGAGTAAAGTACTGAGTTAATGACAACTCACTGAAACGCAGAGCCAACGCATGAGTTAGAAGAGGGAAAGGGACGAATAGACGACAACGAGAATAGTATGTGTCTTTCCACGTTCTAGTTTTAACTGCTGCCAAATTGAAAGTATTAAAAGCTTTTTCACCTGCTCCTCAGACGTAATTTCTAAATCCACCTGGGCTGACTGTAATGAAATCAATACAGTTGTAAAGATGAATACATGCATGAGGTCTGGAATCAGAACCCATCAAATGAAGTGAAATCTTTTAAAAAAGAAGCAGAAATGGAAGAAAACTGGGTATGCTCTGGAGTCCCCGTTCTTTCCCGTACGTAAAATAATACACAACTTTTGAAATTACTTTGTAGTATAAGGTGGCAAAACACCAGACCTAGAGCTCTAGATGTAATTTCAGTCACCTGTTGTCACATACATAGCAGATAAAATGGTGAAGTCTGGTCCTTTACACAACACAAGAACTGTGATTTCTGTAAAGGAGATTGTTGACAGGGAATTTTACCTAAATCATTTGGCGAGATGCTGAGAGAAACTGAGGATAATCAATATCAAATAATGACTCTAGAGGCCACAGCTCAGTCCCGTGCTGTACTGGGGATTAGATTTCTTGCACTGTATAAAATCCAGATTATTTGGTGTCTTTAGTGCTTTTCTCTCTTAGAGGCATTGGATGGGTTTAGAGTAAGGGGTGGTGAAATAATAAGATGATAGGGGTCATATAAAAAGCAAAGAGAAACAGGTTTCTTAAGGAGTACAAAGATGACAGAGATGGTCTTTCTATTTCATATTACTCAAGAAGTTTTTAAAATGCGCTAACAGGCACAGTCTGCAGAAAAAGAAAATGAAAAACATTTTTAAGTTGCCTGTTTAATCCATCCATAGAGGTCTGTAGACAGCACAAGGCTGGTTGCTATGGAAACATCCATAGTGAATATAGATACTATAGTTGAAATGCAAAATTGGTTGTATATCTAAAAAAGAAAATTGCTGATACAGTGAAAAAATGACGACAGCTAAAGCTGATAACCTCCCTCACAAAAGCTTTCAAAAAATAAGAGGAATCTTGGCTATATAAACCAATATTTGATTGGTAAACAGTCTGAGCAAAGAATGTCCCGCAATGCACCCTGGCAGAAGCTGAACTTAGTTCTGGAACTTGAGTCAGGTCATAAAACCGTAGAATGTTTTCGGTTGGAAGGGACCCCTAGAGGTCACCCAGCCCAAATCCCCTGCAGGGAGCAGGGACACCAATAACCAGATCAGGTTGCTCACAGCCCCGTCCAACCTGGCCTTGAATGTTCCCAGGGATGGGGCCTCCACCACCTCTCTGGGCAACCCCTGCCAGGGTTTCACCACCCTCAGTGTAAAGAATTTCTTCCTTATAGGTCAGAAAAAGAGTCTCTGGTTTCAGTCCTGGAATGGGGGGCAGGTGGCTTTTACTAACGTGTTTGGCTCTTTACATGTCGAGGCTGATTTTAAGGGCATCCTTCCCCCAGGTTGCAAATTATGCTGATGTATTCCACTGTGATCATGGTTAATTTTCCTGATGGAGGCCTTTTCAAAGAGAAACTGGTTTTCTTTGCAAATGTATGGTCTACACAATAGAACAGGTCTTCTCCAATTCCTCCAGTAGCAACAGAGCTATGCCACGTTCTCCCCTCCCATTCACCTTTCCGAATTTCACTCTGCAGCCAGTAAGAATGTCAACAAGGATATATAGGGTCACCACCAAATACCACTCTTAACCTACCAGCTGACAGCAGAGGGCTGGAGGTGAGGGTCAGTGGGAACACCAGCAATACAGCACTCCCTTCCTTCGGTCCCATCATAGATACTGTCCCTGCAACCTGCTTGCTCTGACCAGGTGCTGGCAACACCTCGGGTCCTTTCAAGGACAGCCAAATCTTCCGTATCTCAGGAAGGCCCCACTTTCTCCAAGTCTCTCCCCAAAAAGCACAGGACTCTCAGGCTGATTCCTGGCTCACCCAACTCCCTCCTCCAGGGGCTCAAGCCCTGCTCAGGAATCAGGCGCATTGCCAGCAGGGACAGGAAGGTTTTGGGAAACGGTAGGACTTACACATAACATCTCAGCTCCTGGAAAGCCGTGGGAGGTGACTCCAGCATAACCCTACTATCCAAATGAGTCACAGGCATGAAAACCTTCTAATTGCTATGTATTAAGGGGCTTCTTCATATTCATGCTTTCAGAAAAGCTAAAGACACATTCCAGTCCATATCATAACAACACTACAGCATGAACCAATGGAAGTAACATAAGATGCGAGGTTAGTGTTGGGAACAAAATGAACCAGAAAACAACTGGAGTACACAGTGGGGGTACTGAGGCCTCACAAATAAAAGAAAATTGTGCAATGAAAGACAGGTTCAGATCGCTCCAACGCAATTTCCCACCCTCTCCTCTTATCTTTATTTTCCCTCCCCACTGCCAGCCTCTCTGCCACACTTCTCAGTGAAAACATATTACTCTCTAGGATGCAACTTAACCCCTTGACTGCCATAAAAGATCTCATGTGCAGAATGAACACTCACCGTCTTAATATTCCTTCCTGTATTAAAACAAACCAACAAACACCAAAACCAACTGGGGCATCCAAGATGCAAATGCAAACGTAGCTCCATGGAGTAAAGCAACACTACTGACGAAATATGAAATACGTAAGACACAGTGAGACCTTCCTTGCCTGAGGTTTAACTTTCCACAGAGATGGGGAGAATGACCAAACTTGTACACTGCAACTGGCTTTTAATGAGAAGACTTTTTTAAACAGTCCCATCAATAAGTAGCTCACATGGTTGTAGGAAGGGCTGCTATCACATTCAGTATCGATCCCCTGATCAATAACAGACTTGTGAGCAATAATCACACCCTAATAACAAGCAGCCTCACATCACGAAGCTCATCTTCTTTCACTGAACACTATCAGAAAGCTGAGCAAAACCTGTTCTGAATCTTTTATGCATTCTTTTTAATGAACTGTTAATAATATTTGTACAGGCAAACAAAGTGTTTACTACCATCACAACTGCCTAACAATACCGTGTAAGCAATCCCTCGTCACAAAACCAGTGTTATGACTGGAATAGCATCTCTCACTTCAGTAGTTCAAATGCCTTGTCAAGAAAACTACTATTCTAATTGGGTGGGAGTACAAGAGAAAGCAAAGATTATTCCCTTGTTTTGTGTTAGCAATTTTTAATCGTTGTTTATTTATATTAGGCTTTGCGATACAATAGCACATCTGAGGCTTTTCTGCACTCATACTAGTTCTATTTATATACAACTGCCTGTATCCCAAGTCACTTCCAAGCATGGGCAGTATGCCATCAGTAATGAATGCCACCTCAAATAATATTTTTTTTTTGTGCTAGTTATCCCCAAAGTCCTTTCTTATCACCAACCAAATATCTGCTACGGAAGCATTTCAGATGCTTTGGAATAAACACATTTAGTTAAACAGACCTGTGATCCGCAGCTTCATTGCCACGCACAGATAGGAGAGCCCACAGAATCCCTTGCTTTCGCATTTTATTTTGCTTTTTGTGTTTCAGGGATTTGCGGAAACGAACGCAAAGCCTATGAAGTAAAAATTAGCATAAACATTCCCAGTGGGACTGTCCAAACAAGGAGCTTACACTGCGGGCTCTTTACAAGTACCCCTCTGGTCATGTAAGTACCATTCAAACTTCTGAACTGCAGGAGATTTCTGGACTAAACTCAATCTTCTTTTGTCAAATGCTACAGGATACAACACAGAAAGATTGCAAATATTTCTTCTAACTTCAGGCCACCAAACTTTAGATGTCAATGCTATTAGTGGTGTCTAGAAATCAACGTAGCTCATCATAGTCTAAGCCTGCCTTTGGTTGGCTGAATAGCTCCCTAGGCACCACTAATGGCATTGACCAGAATTTCCATGACCGCAACAGTAGCCCAGACACCTAGAGTTAGGGCAACCCAGATGCCAGCTCAAATCCATCTGCCCAGACTCTCCCTCCTTTGATTGTTGGAAAGAAACAGGTATCTCTAAAGGTCACTCCAGCCTATCCAAGAATACGCATCCAGGACAAATCACTGTTTGGGAAACCTATTCTATGCAGTGATTGTAGGTTAGCCAGAGCAAACAGCATAGACTTAAACGTAAAATCTCTCCCTCACCCCGTTACCTAAAAGACAGAAAAGATTATTCTCTCTCCAAATGCCAGGTCATGAAACTTCACAATCCTCCCTGAGGTAACTCGGAAATTAACTAGTCTACCTCTATTAATTAAAATTACATATTGCTCTTTTTCTTCCTTATGATAAAAACATGCTATCTCATAGATATTAAAACCCCATGTGTGCGCAAATACACACAGAGAGCATGAAGAATCAAATTAACTCAGTTCAGCAAGTCCCTTCCAGTCAACGCTCATGGAAAACATTCAGCTACACTCACATTCTTGCACTGCCCATTACATGTATTGCTTAGTAGCTCTTAATAAAGGAGTATGACTGACACAAATTTATAGCTTTTTTATTACTTTGCACCCTCACGTTATAAATTCATGAAACAGTTGTACTTTATTGCATTTTTATGTTTGTCAGTTTTATTTACATACTCTCTCTTGCCATTAGAGGGGAAAAAGCTTTGAGGTTTCTGAAGATCCTCAATCATTCTGTGCTGGAGCCTGAAATGAGATGGAAACAAAGACTTCTGGCTCATCTAAAAATAAACCGTCATCTCAAACGCTTTCTCAGCACAACCTTCCATCATAAAGCACTGCTACATAAATATGGCTTTATAAATTATATATCTTAAGTCTTTGCATGCTCACAGCAGTTCACGAATAAATGTTCTGCAATACCTGCTAAAAAAACCCAGACATAAAATCATTGCCGATGATGATAAATGATTATAGCTTAATAACAGTCAAGCTGACATAGCTGAAATGTCCACAGGGTGTATTGCAATTCAAATGCCACAGGTGGAAAAATAAAAAAGCTTTCAAATATAAATGTTACAGCTTTCAGCAAAGAGAGGAAACCTAGAGAACGGCCTCATGACACCAGGCTGCGCACTCATTCCAGGATGTCCCCCAAAACAAAACAGTGGGATTTAATGCCATTTTAATAGGCAAGAGAATAAATGAGCTTCAGGGCAGAGACGGTTGCAATGTGTCTGTGCTGGGTGGGACGGTCTCTGATTAGAGAATAAAAATCAGAGAGAGACATAGAAGTGGAATAGAAAAGGAAGTCAAACATTGAGAAGCGTAACTTTATCCAAACACCAAGAAGAGTATATTTTGGATAGTGAACCATATTCTTGGATTAACTACAAAATCAGCTTCTCCGGATAGGAGGGCAGAAGGCGGCAGTGGGACTCTCAGTATGAAATCTCTCAGGTTCAGGCTAAAAATCGTATTTGTGAATCAAGGGAAAAAGTCTTCTTTAATAACTCGTCATAAGGCCACTTACAGTCTGCAGCTGTACTGTAGAGAACCTGCTCATAATTAATGACCCATAGCCACTTAAAGCTAAATGACTGATTTCAAATTGTAAACGAGCAGCTCGGTAAAAAGAGAAGTCTCAAGATTATTTCAGCAGTCCCCATTCCATTCCATTAACCATTTAACAGCCAAAACACAATCACAGGAACAGAAAGCTCTTGTCATCGGAGCCTGCCTTTAAGAGCTCACCTGCAGATGATGAAGTGAATCCCCAGGAGGCATTCACGTCACTATTTTTTCTGGCAATTCAGTCCCAGCATGGTGTCTCACTTTCCCAAGGGCAAGTGAGCTTTGCCTATCAAGTAAGAGCAATGCCTGGTTAGTCTGGCATGATGAGCTCTTACGTGGTATGTGATACATCTTGAGAACTATTCTAATGCAACAGGCTTTTGCCAGGACAAAGCCAACAAAAAACCCATCCAATTTTCAGTCCACCTCCTCTCTTTCCCACGGCTCTCTACAACTGTGACTGAGGTATCAAAAGTACACGGCTGAAATATTGCAAGAGACGAAAGCATAGCAGGATGAATGAGAGTCCTCAAATGAAAGTGAAAAGATAAAGCAGAGAAACATGAAGGGAAATCCTTTTGAGTAAACAGCCTTACTAGTAGCCTCCTTAACTAGTTCCCTCCAGACTCAGTGATCTGGATGAATGTTCCCTCTCCATCCTTGACCTTCATCCTGAGAGATGCTATCTCAGCAATTTTGCCATTCTACCGGCACTCTGCGTTCATCCCTAATTTGAAAGCTTTCTCTGTTCACTGAACCAAAACTCTCTTCTGCTCAATGACTGCAGTCTGCAGTTTGCTTATGGAGGGGGAATGAGACTCAAAGAAACCATTTATACGCACTTGAGAGAGAAAACCAACAGAAAGGTATCTCCCTCCTCCCAAACCAGAAAGCTCCAAAACTTCCAGACTAGCTAAAAGAACATGAGGCTAGAAGGCATTTCCCACTTACGCTCTGTGGGCTTTTGCCATCCAAGCTATTTGATACTATGCATCCAACAATACGCTATGATCTGGGATTCATCCTTCCACTTTACTCACACAGCCTCCAAGACAAACATACTTGCTAACAGTCTATCCCATCCACCACAGAACTGTTGGAGGAAATACACTCTCCACACAGTTGCTGACATGCTGCTGCTATGTCTTTGGGTTCAGCTATGTTAAGTCTGAGTGACATTAGGAAAAACTTCTTCACCGAGAGGGTTGTCAGGCTCTGGAATGGGCTGCCCAGGGAGGTGGTGGAGTCCTCATCCCTGGAGGTATTTAAAAGAAGGATAGATGAGGTGCTTAGGGACATGGTTTAGTTTAGTGGTGGGATGGCAGTGCTAGGTCAACGGTTGGACTCGATGATCTTAAAGGTCTTTTCCAACCGAGGAGATTCTATGATTCTATGACCATACGTGGGATGCACGGTCTCATTTTTTCATTCGCTACCTCTCTTCCTACCCCAAAACGCTTCCCTCAGATGCCATTTGCGTCATCTATATCCTGTGTCTGAGCTGTTCCATGCTGGATTTCAACCTATGATGGAGCAGGAAACAAAGCGTAAGTGCTAGTGCAGACGAATTTGCCCAAAGCAGCATGAAATTTAAGAGAACGTCTGTCTGTCTGTTGTTCTGGTACAAGGTGGAAGGGAATAAAGTGCGTTCAAGGCAGAAAGAACCACAGAAACAAAGAAAGCAGAGGCTTAGAAGGAGAAAAGTCAGCTGTCTCTTCCTCCAGAGCTTTCCTCTTTCTCAGACCTAGCCTCTGCCTTCCCTTCGCCACAGCAGCACAAGGAGGGCTGATGAAAATACGATGTCATTGTGCTCCTTTATTTTAAGGGAGAAAGTCGCTATTGGCAAGCTGCTGCCTGGGTAATTGCCTCCTCCTTGGTCTGATGAATCTGAAATTTGTTGTCAGCCTTCCAGGGGCAGTGAAGAGCTCTCCCATCTTCTCCATTTTATCTGGATGAAATGGCCATGGGATTTGCTGAGTTGGGCAGCATTAGGCGATTTGCTGAGTTGGGCAGCATTAGTGTAAATGATTATGAGGAAGTGCTAAAGCACCACCAAGACATGCATGGCACTACCAGGGCTGTGTGTTAGTTCTCTCTGATAAAAACTAGTTCTTACAAAGAATAATTATCTGCAGTTGTAATCTTTAATAGCCATGGCTGGTGCAAGCAGCTAGAGCTACTTTCTGAAATACTTAAAAAAAATACTCCTGCCAGGACCTCCAAGGAGCTGCGATCAAAGTACAACACTGTTTTCAGCGAGCTCACTGCTGCATCAGTCAGCTCTCTTCAGGCTTTCTATGTAAAATATCATTCTGCTCTTCCAAGCCCAAGGAAAGCACAGTCAAGCTCACCCTAACAGCTTTGTAAGTACGTTTCTGCATATCTGACATGCTTGCACAAACTCACACATTAGAAGAGGCAGGGTAGAAGAGATTTGAGAGAGTGCCCTGCAGTGAGACCCTCTTCTTCAGCAGTGAATTCCCCAGCCATTGCTCCCGTAGAAAGAAGTTTTCGTTTGGTAGAGGACTGATTCTGTCATGCTTGCTTTCACTCAGTACAGAAGTTCAGCAGGGGTTTCCAAGCAACGTAACGTTTTTCGGACTGAAGTGGAAAACCCCTGTCTCAGGCAGGAATCCTGCTGCTTTGTTTTACTCTAAATACATTCAAAGTCAGGTCCTTTCTCTTTAAACCAGCACAATCCAGGGCAAAGCATGCAGTGAGCCCGCAACACCTACGAGTAGCTAGAACATCCCCAAACTCCACTGATGCTGGTGGCACAACAGCGCTTGGCACTTAGCGTACTGAACATACTTCAGGGCTTTTGACAAGTAAAACTTCTGGCTTCCCTCGCTATTAAATTGACAGAACAAGCATACCATTACCTTAAAGCCAGCTAGAAATGGGAAATTAACTCTGACAAAGGGGACAAGAGGCTCACAATGAAACTTTCCTGTCTCCTACCCAAGAGCAGCTCTCAGAAAGCCAGTCTTCTTACAGACTCACAATAAAACTTTGCTATAGGGCAAGAAAACCAATGGCAAAGAAATAATTTCTCTCTGCAAAGCATCTGCTTGCTGACTTTATTGCTGTTGCCAACGCGAACTGCAGAATTAAATAGTGGCAATATTTGTTTGAAAAGGAGAAATGCTCAGCATTGCCAATGAGAAATGGTTCTCCTCTCTTTCCATCACCCCCCGTATTGCTCTCCTTTGTAAAATGGACCCTCCAAGGCTCTAGCAGGAAAAAGCAGTCAAATATTTCTCCAGGTGCCTTTCAAAGTATATACATAGACAACAGGTCTGCACAGAACCTAAGGCAAAAAAGCATTTGGAGGTGGGGTTAAACAGGTGCCAAACCCTTTTGCAAGCCTCTCCCCTATGAGGAAAGGCTGAGAGAGTTGGGCTTGTTCAGCCTAAAGAAGAGAAAACTGAGAGGGGATCTCATCAACACGTACAAATATCTTAAGGGTGGATGTCACGAGGATGGAGCCAGACTCTTCGCAGTGGTGCCCAGTGCCAGGACAAGGGGCAATGGGCACAAACTGAAACATAACAGGTTTCAGTTGAATATGAGGAAAAACTTCTTGACTTTGAGGGTGACAGAGCACTGGCACAGGCTGCCCAGGGGGGCTGTGGAGTCTTCTTCTCTGGAGATATTCAACCCCCACCTGGATGAAGTCCTGTGCAATCTGCTCTAGGAGAACCTGCTTTAGCAGGAGGGTTGGACTGGATGATCTCCTGAGGTCCCTTCCAACCCTTGCCATTCTGGGATAGCCACAGGGAAGCGGGAGGCTGGCCCACCTCTGCAGCTGGAGTGCTGACCAAAGAGTGCTTGTTGCCTGTCCCCAGGCCTTAAGGTTATTATCCCTGAGCTGCTCTGGGAACATTACAAGTCTGTTCCACAGCATCCTGTGCAATATCCAGCCCCAACCATTAAATTGTACCTCCACAAATGCTCATTACAGTCTGGCTACAGCAAAGCACGCGCTTGGGGGCCAGAATGGCTTGCCACCACCTGTCCCACAGCAAACAGATTGATGCAAGGGCAGCCAAAGTCCTTCTGGCATAGACTGGGAGAAAAATATCAGCCAGACAGCAGACAGAGGGAGTCTGCAGCAATTCCAGCCTCATCTGGCCCATCCGAGACACTTCAACAGGTTCAGCTCTGAGGAGGTGATTTCTGTGTGACGCCAGGTGAGCACGGCAAGAGGGGAGAACCACTCACACATAACACTCTGCACCAAGACAGGCCACCTACCTTCCTGAGGTCAGAGCTTACTTTACAAGTGTCATAGTCACAGCTGAATTCCACATTGGCGGAATTGCTCGTGCCTTCAGCCCCCATGGTCTCTTCCCTGGACTGACTGCAGATGAGGAGTTTGTGAAAGACTTTTTGCATCCACACACTCTGTCCTCTGCTTAGATTTAGCAAAAAGCTGCCAATGCAGTGGCTTTAATATATAAGACTCCAAGGTTTAGAGCTCGCTAGGCAGACTTTGATCAATGAATGCCTCTTCCCTGGGTCTGCAGCTGCTTTATAATGGCTATGGGATAGGATTTGAACGTGCCCAGGGAAGTTTATCCAATCCTAATCTGCTACCAATGGTCTCTGCTGCCTGTGTCATGATGGGGTAAACCTGCAGTCAGGCAGAGCAGATGAGAGAGAAAGAAAGAAACCAGTTTAAGTCTGTCTGCGCTGCAGAACACATCAGGTAATGCCTGTTGTAGTACATGTGGCTTTAAGGGAAAGGAAAAAGAATTGTGACAACAACAAGAAAAAAAAAAAAAAGAATGAGCTGCCTGCCCTCATACATGCTTATCCACATGCATGTGATATATAAAGCATACTCCTAATGGTGTATTCACTGGCCAAACTTCTGATGTAATTTAAAGTATTTCAATTGCCTAAAAGCATCAGTCACATGACACAGCCAAATCCAGCTCCTACAGAACAGCACAGAACCACAGACTTCTAAGAAGCTTTGCAAACATGCAGAACCTTTTCCCATATGGTGTATCTCCCCCTTCCACCTGATGCATAGGGAATGTAGTGGCTACTACCATAGAAAAGCAAAATACAGACCCCTTAACTGTCTTCAATTAAAAGAACTATTGGCAATTCCATACGACTCGTTAACTTTCTGCATGTAAGCCAGAAACAAGGCTGCAGAGCATTTGCAGCGAGATCAGTGGTTTGGAAAATTTGGTCAACTCATACAATCACACTCTGTAAATGAGAATAGTCTGAAATGGCAAGAGAAGCTCTCCAGGGGGAGGAGCAGCAGCAGCAGGAAGTGTAATGAAGCTAAAATAATTGAATCCCGTTTTTTGTTTTTAAATTCCGCTTTCTGAGTTTGTTCATGAAGAATATCAATCCAAAACAGAGACCTGATTTATAATGCTGAGCATAAAAGCGACAGCAAGGCTGGCTCTTGATAAAGTTTTGCCTTTTGAAAGACTCCTGCTTGGATTAGCCCAAGCATTTGCAGAAAAGGAAACAATAAGGCAGTTCTCCCTCTTTTCTCACTTTATCCTCTCTTGCCGTTTCAAAGCAGGTGTGAAAAACTGACGCACATACAAATAGCATATCTGAGCCAGCCAGGGAGAGCAAGAACGAAGAAACCTTTTCGGTGCTTTTCACCAACTGCGCCTCTCACTGAATTACTGCGTTGCAAAGAGAGGAACAGAGGAAAAGGCAGCACTGCTACTTCCAGGGTGCTCTCAAATCATGCTACAAAACCTTGTAGCAGAGGCCTTAGTTTTGACTGGCATGGCAACAGTGACACACAGAAATTCTGACTATAAAATTTATTCCTGAGATTAAACATACGGTTTTGATAGAGGGATGCTAAGAGCACACTTTTTTTGTGCATGTGTGTGTGTCCTTCTCACCTAATGCCATACTCCCTGCCCTCGTCATGGCCATGAGCCATTCCCAAGCTTCCTCTGATTTTAGAGATCTGGTCCAGGTTCCCAGTCATTTAACCTTAGCAATGCTTTGTGGTCCTACCACTGTGTAGTATTTTCAAAGCAACCTTTTCAAAAATAAAAGGGTGACACTGAAGACAAATTCCTTAACCATTTTGAAGACAACTGCTTGAATGCCCTTCTTTCTCCCCCCTGCCGTTGCAGACATTTTCAGCTGGTAGGGCTGTTTTTCAGATACAGAAGCGTCTCTAGATACCTTAACAGTCAAGGCTCCTCTGAAGTTTTTTACAATGAGTACCACCACCATAGAAATTCTTGTCATTTTTGAATACACAACCTACTTGCACATAAATAAGCATGTTCAAGCACTTTATGGCTATTTATTGGTCACTATAAAAGCTACCTGAGCATTATACATGTGCAAGTAAGCAAAAGAAAAAAAGATATACATAACAGGTGAGATCTTCCACAGGTATAAATCATGCAGCTCCATGGACTTCATCAAATTTAGGTCTGGCACTGTTGTTTATCAGCTCGCCTTCACTAAAGGTGTCTATTCCAGGCACCTATTTTTTCCCTTGTCCATTTAAGTGAGCAGTTCCCAGCTGTACAAATGAGCTTTCCCTGTCATCTCCTTGGCTGTTTCCCTACCCTCTGCAAGTACAACTGTCACCTCTTGGCTGTTCTGCATCCTGTTCGATTCTTTCATCCTACCTGCACCTCCCTTACAGCACTGCTCAGCTCCTCCTTCTCTGTTAGGAAAAGAGAAAAAAAAAAAAGGGGGGAAGGATGGGGGACAAAAAAAAATCCAAACCCTTGCATCATATATATTGCCTTA
The DNA here is from genome assembly GCA_034008185.1 of Gorsachius magnificus. Taxonomy (NCBI): domain Eukaryota; kingdom Metazoa; phylum Chordata; class Aves; order Pelecaniformes; family Ardeidae; genus Gorsachius; species Gorsachius magnificus. The sequence goes on along the minus strand of CM067086.1, from coordinate 4,052,689 downwards.
CTCACTAAAAATCCTATTTACCCTTCCTCATTTTGGACATCAGCAATTCTTAAAATTCTGACTACACACTTCATATGAATTGTCTTTTCAAAGGATTTTAACAACGGTCCACCCAAGATGGATGTTTACTTGTCATCATTATTCTTAAAATCCTTTTGTCCTGATAGGTGACAGTCTTCACCGAGTAATCCTCTGTGTCATACATTTAGAGAACATTATCTATCAAAATTACAAAAGAAGCCAATCAAAGCTGACAGCGTATGTTCTCCTAAAAAACTATGGCATTTGTTATAAACCAAACTGGAAAGCTGAAAGGTTGTTAAGCACATGCAAAAGGTGAAACTGCTGCTCTTCATAGTGATCACATACGATGTAAGGGAATACTATTCCGAAACAGTAATTTCTGGGAATTCAGTGAACAGCCTGCTGTAGCTGACCAATGCTGTATTGTGATAAAGCACTTCTCTACAGCCCCCCTTGCTCTGCCCAAAAGGCCATTTGCAGACAGCCACATAACTCGACAGATCACAGCAGAGATGTTCTACCAACAGTCCGGTTGTGCTACATAACTTGCTATTTCGGCATTTGATGGGTGAGTGTGCTTGTGACGAAAATCCTCAGATCCTTCTTTTCTTGCTCTGCAAGTTTCTCTACTTCTAACAGTTTCATCTGTCTGAATTTATCTGGAAGAAAACTGTTCAACAGGAAAATCAGGAGGGCAAAGAGGTAAATCACCCTAAGCTTGAAGGATCAACACATCCACACCTTTCTGCGTGCTGTGCCCTTCTTGACCCATGCTGTAACTCCAGCTTTTATAACTGAAAACTACCTTAATTCTATTAAAGCTCCTTTTCTATTAATCATTCACCTGTCTAAAGTTACTCTGCTCATACAGTAAAGAAATCGTATGTGTTATAACACCATCCCCTGAACTGATGACTCACTGACAAAGTGGACATCTGCCATTTGGCTAGAAGATACTCGATTGCTTGGGATAAGCGGAAGAGGTTCAAAAATACTGGCGATGGGTGCTTGCCTGTTCTGAAGCTCGTGTCTCAGGTCTTGTAATAATTTCCACTAGCTGACAGTGGATGCAAAGGTTAACCCTATGCCTGCCAAAAGACCTCGGTATGCCAAGACGTTACACCTCCAGGAAATGATGACTGTAGTTGTGTTATTCTAGTGAAATGTCTAACGTAATTGCAGTGCATGATGGGACAAGGGAGCGATGAACGTGTGTCATCAAGACTGTTGGCGTAATACAATAATAACAAGACAAATAAAGGGATAGAGAATGCTGCAGAATTAGAAGCAATTTCCCTTATCAGCTTTTTCTAGTAGGATTCCCTTCAGGGACTTGCAGAAATTAAAAACTGAGATTATGCGTTCTGAAAAAGAGAGGTAAGCAGACAGATACCCTGGCTGACGTTTTCAACATCCAACCTACTGCCTTTTGGAAGGGGTTCAACCCTGGATCCTTTTCTCAAGCAAGCAGCTAACAGCACAAGCTGTCTCAGTAAGGGTTTCAGAGCGTAAACAAGAAATACAGATTTGCTAACAACAGTAGTATAGCAGAAAAGGAAGCCCTAATGTATTTTGATGCTAAATGGAAAGATAGCAGGGAAGGAAAGTCTCAGACCCACTGCTCCAATAATATTTCTACTACAGTCCACAAAGACCTCTCCAAGTCATTTTGTGAAAATGAAATACCACTGTTGTCTTGTGGGTGGTTTTTTTTTTAAAAAAAACCAGAATGTTTATGAAACGTTTTTGAATTGTTATTGCTCATTGCGGGATGATTGCATTTTCCTCCCGAGCAGCATGAGAAGCATTTATTCAGGAGGGGCACAGGGTACATACGTTGCTACGCAGTAAGATATCGCAGCAATTACCCACCCTAGCTCCCTGTCTCTACAACACAGACACTGGCAATAACTTTAGCTGAGGGCCACGAAGCCTGGTGTAGGGCAACTAATGAATGTGTGAGGGTACCACAGTATAAAAATATACCTCACTCCTTAATCTTTCAACAGGTAAGCAACAGAAAGCAGGAATTTTGATGTTATGACCCTATTTCAAGTTTGCAACTCTCATGGAGGCAATGCTGCTTCTGCAATCACAGCACTGCACCAAAACCACTGCAATAACAGGATACCTTTAACAGCACAAGAAAATAAAGGGAAGAAATTTATCTTCCACAGAAATCACATCCTTATTAACCAGAAGGAATCCACGCTTAGCTCTGAAGTTTCAAAGGTACGCGATAAATAATTAGATGAAGCTTTTGTGTGATGAGAGATTTCTTCAGGAAACCAGCCTCATCACTGCAACAGCAGCCCCAGGTCTTCATCAGAGCACGCCAATACAAGCAGGCACGACGGCAGAACATTTTCTAATGTGCCAGCACTAATCCAAACATCCAGTGACTGCAATCATCAGTGTATTTTTATTATCTTTGTAATTACCAACTCTTAAAAAACCTCCCAAGAACAAATGAATGAAAATAAGCCTCCCACACCAAACGCCGTTTGGGGGAGGGAAGGGCTAGAAAGATAAAGTAGAAGTGGTAGAAATGAGCACTCAGCTCTCTTGATTCCTTCTCTGCTATCTTGTCTACAAGGCCATTCTGCTCTCAAAAAGCTGTAGCTACAGGCTTGTTCAGCATAAAACAGGCCGTCTCCATCACTCCCTTAACCTGGGTAAGGATCTGCACAATACAAACTTAAGGGAGTAAGTTCAACCTCTAAAATCCTTTTGCCAGTGAAGATTGTTAAGCCTAAAATAACATTATGTTGCAGTTTTTTGCCAGCTATTAGCTGGCTGGAAGCTGAATGGGAAGGAAGCTAGTTAAACTGACAGAGATGATGCCTACCATTGATTTTTCAATTGATTTCACTAAATTGTTGTCCACACAACCCCCAGCGTGGACATTCCTGAATTGGTTTAAAATTGACTTAGAATGATTTAGCTTATGTTGACTCTTTATTGAGTCAGGTTGTGGCCCCAGTAGGGGGAAGGAGGAAAAAAAAATAAAAAAGAAAGTGATCTTTGCCTCAGAACACAGCAACATGTCCTGTGAAACATCCTAACAAAAACAAGGTTGTCCGATATATGCTCTTACCAACATCAAGGTTTACAGATTTGTAACAGACAAGATGTAAAGCCAAGGAGATGCTCACGTAATTGCAAAAGATTCATAGACTGTATTCTAAAGACAACAACCCATGTCACCTCGAAGTTACTTCTCCTCAGCTGAGGCAGGGAAGCCAAACGTGTGCACTCTCAGCCCCAGCTGTTTGCTTTGTTTTGTCCATTTTATTCTGTATTTACCAAGTAATCAGTGTTTGTGCTGGCAGCTACCATACTCAGATGGAAGACAGGTGCTTCTTAAAATACCCTGCTCTGTTTCCAAGTGTTTGGTCATATCCTAAACTGCTAAACCACCAGGAGACATGCTGACTTAATGTGCTCTGAATGGCAGTTAATGTGCTCTGAATGGCAGTTGTCCCATCACACATGGAAGTCCACTTGTATCATAACACCAAAGCTAACTTTACAACTCACTTGCAGAGTGAGGACAGTGGCCAAGAAGGACCCGTTGGCTCATGTCAGGCTACACAGCAACCTCGATGCCAACACCAGACTCCAAACAAGGGCCTAGCATGAGAACAGGACCTTTACTGCTCACTAGTGGAAGGTGGCTCAAGAGCCACAGGTCTACCGTTGAGTCCTATAGCAACATAAACAATTTTCATAATGGTTGTGAAGTATCAGCAGAGGGTTGCACACCAACGTAAGCTGGCTTAAGCAGAACCCCACCCTCACTGGAAATCAGGGCATGTCTGGAGCTGGAACACGTGCATTCCTGGTGGGAAGATTTAAAGGCAGGCAGTTATGGATCAATGTGAATTTATTAACCGATAGTCATGTTCTATGCTGACAATTATATTGAAAGAAAAAAAAAAAAAAAAGAGCATTTGCCTTTTGACGGTGGTAAAAGCGTTACAAACCTAGCTCGTGCCACAGGCCCAGCTCAAGTTTGCTCATTCCTTTCGACTTTGAAATACCCTCTATACAGATGTATTTGCCTTTGTAATTGCAGATGCAAAATTAAAATCATCTTCCCCCTCCCTGGACAATCATTTTTTTTCCTCTCCACACAGTTTAGAGCAGCTCACTCTTTGATATTTTTTTAATAACTTGTGTTGTGTCTGGCGCTTTGGGGAGTGCCTATGACAGAAAGCACTTTATTACTTCTCTGTTTGAGTTCACTGCAGAGCACTCACCAGACCCTATCACTGAAAGGACAAATCAAGGCAGCAATTTAATCAAGCAGTGATTGAAAAACTAAAGGTGGCAGTGATTAATATGGATTTAGGACTTCTTTGTTTGAATGGGTTTTAGCTAGAAAACATGGCAGTTTGGGGTTTTTTTCTTCTCTGAAAGAGAGAGGCGGGTGAGAGGGGGATCCTCTTTAGGCAGATCATTTCTCCCCTCTTAGTATTCAAATAAAAGCCAAGGAAAGAGGTTACACACATGGTATGTTATTATCCTTCGGTAAACACCCATGTGTGATTTCCGTAATCACAAGCACACCTCTATGTATAAGCAAAGATCCAGCCATAAAACTCAGCTTAGACCAGCACAAGAAGGGAAAAATTCTGCCCAAGACATAAACAAATCTTGAGATTGAATCATCAGCCTGGCTTATGAAGAAACACATGCTTTTTAGTAACCAGGAACATACTCTAAACATACATGGAGTAAGGCTGTTTTACATTTAAAACAGAGGAACTAAGATCTTTGAAAGATGGTATGAAATGGTGAAGGAGTAACCTGCTAGACAGTCACACAAAATGAATCTGAAGGTCCAGCTCAGAAGCAGTGTCCATGACTCTGTTCGGCTAGAGGAGAAGGGATTTCTGTAGACACAGAGATATAGATACCTATATATCTACATACATACATATATATGTGTGTGTGTGTGTGTGCATTTCCCTTGTGGAAATTTGGGTATGCATTCACTGTAACCCTTGCATATTCTGCCACCATTTACAACAGTAAAGGAGATGGGAACACACCACCATAGTTTTGGATCAGATTTCAAATCAAGTATTCGAATGGTAAAACATCTGCATCAATCAACTTATCTGAGGTTATAGAGACACCAGAACTTTCATCAAACCTTTCTCTATTGCCCCTACTTAAAAGTTACTACTGTAAATTTATACAGAGTAAGTTCATACTAAAGCTGGCTCAAAGTCATTCTGTTTAACTTACTGTAAACAGCTTTGTGCATACACTTGCTTAAGTTTAAACAGTTCATAGCTCTTTAGATCATCTGAGAAATTGAGACAAGCCAGGATAAGAATGGCCATGAAAAATTTGCTTCTGCTTAATTATAACACTTTTTTTAAAAAAAATGTTTAGCCAAATTGACACAAGTTGCATATGCTGCTGACTTTCATTTCTTCCCCAGCAATGAGTAGCTCCTAGCTAGGCATCTTAGCAAAAATGTCAGATACAACTCATCTTCCATAAAGTGGTGAAAAAATTAAAAGAAAACACAAAAAGCATAGGCAAACAAAGAAGATTATTTGTGGAATATTAACAAAAGCCTTGTCTGAGTAAAGATTACCAGAGCCTGCACTATAGCTAATAGACTTATTTTTCCCAAAAGATTTATTTTTTCCTTTTCCTTTTTTCATGCTTGGCCAGAGTAGGTGATTCACATTTTCCCCAGATATCTCTTGCCCTAGCACGCAGAAGAATATCTTCATAAGAAGTTGCTTGAGCAGAAATCTAAAGCCCATATTCAAAGCACTTAGATTAATACAAAGAAAAGTTACCTACAAAATGGCTCTGGAGAGAAGCATGTTTGTATGCAACTTCAGATGATTTTTCCTAACTAACACTTATATAATTGCCTGGTTCCCAAAGGATTCATATAATTTAAGTATGAGATGTCTGAAAGAAAGTGAGTGCTGTTGGAAGGTGGATACCTGGTAATTCAATCCCACATGCCCCTGGGCACAAACATAATTGTATTATAGAGTAGCTCTACCAAAAATGAAAACGATTAAAGCACAATGCATATTTTACTGCTTACGGTTAAAAAGGGTGGTTTCATTTTTCGTGCATACCCACACCAGTAAATACAAACCAGAACAATTCAATGAACCCTGCATGGCAATACAGCAATGAGATACCGCAATGGCATGTGCATACCGGAGACACTCTATAGTCAGAATGAAAGCTTTGCCAATTCATTGGCAAGAGAGCTCTAGTCTGACCAGTGTTCTTCAATCATTTTGTTAAACGGTTAAATCAACATTTTTAACATCGAGGACAGCTGTGAACTGAAATTCTGCAGGGACCCAGGCAAGGGCAAAGAACGCGCTCTGAGAGTGCTGGGGTTTCTCCCGTCTTCTGTATCCGAGTGTTCTGTGAGAGGCTGAAGTAAACCAAAATCTCTTTGTGCTGCTCATGGTTGAGGTTAGTGAGAACAACAACTCCAAAATGTGAGACTCCAATATACAACTTCATCACATAAAGCATTCTGACAGAGACTGGGAAAGGGGGCCAAGGCAAACACAGTCACTGACTAAATATTAATAAAAAGTAGAAAGAACAATCCGCGTTAGAGCAGCAGAGCAGAGAAGTAGGAATCGCAGCAATGTGCGGGATTCCTACGGAGCTCTTCAGCGCAAGGAAGTCTCTCAGGCCAACGTTTTTCAGAGTAGCCTCAGATTTTGTCAGTATCAAATGCTTTCCAGTTTCGTAAATGCCAAGCTCTTTAGCTGATGCCCAGAGAGGCTCCACGTGATCAGCATCTCCGAAAATCTTGGGAAACGTCTGCCTCCTAATACAAGACACTTCTGAAAGTGCTGGACTGTACTGCTCTGTACATCAGTCTTCATCTGCAGTCTGAGCATGAATATATTCTCCCACCGTGAGGGAGTAGCATACGGCTTCCTTGTTGTTTGCAAAGCTCTTTTGCAAGGGGAGAATAACCAACACTATAGAAATCATCGTTCTTGCTATCCAGATGCCTCATAGCAATACAGCCCGCTTTCAAAACCTCTAGGGACTGCCTCTTCCTAATAAAGGGCTCAAAATCATGAACGGCCAAAAAAGAAACCTAAAGAGAGCAACGGAAGACGCAGATCTGGTTGAGAGAGAACCACAATTACAAGGAAACCCAAGTTCGTACTACTGCCACTACCCAAGAAATAGCTGCCTGATAAATATGCGGTGGCAACTTGCCAGCAAGTGTAGAAATTTCTTTTTGCCGTTGAATCACAAAGGCCTGGAGAACTCCTAGGGCACTTCATTTCCTGGCAGATCACTTGAACCAGTTACCTACAGAGCATCACCTCCACAGCTTCTGACTGCAGCAGCTCCGCAAGCCTGCTGTCACGATCAGCAACAGACCTCTTGTTAAAGCACCACAGAGTATTACCCCTTTATTTTCCTGCAGTCAACCCTTACCCTTAACAACATTTTTTTAACCATCTTTGCTTCTCAGGACAGCAAGCCCAGGCAGCACAGATCGCCCGATACGATGCTTTCAGTGTCAGTCTTACTGTCCCACTACACGGCAGAGTTTAATGTGCACACACTGGGTCTGTCAACCCGGCAGCGACTCCACTGTTCTTCAGCACAGCTCTGCCAAGCAGCTTGTGGAGCTGATGTGTCCTCCCCGCCTTCTCTTCCCTTTCTCTGCGCTTTGCTCAAAACAGGTCTTCTGCTCCCCACCGCCAAATAACCTTTCTCAGCCCCCAGGGGTTCAAAGGAGGAGCCACGTTGTTTGTTCTCAGCCCAGCAACCCACATTACTGCTTCAGTATGAAAAACTACATCTACTGTATGGAGTAAATTGTTACTATCACTCCTTTCCCCTCATAAAGCAGGCACTGCCGATATCAGACTGCTGTGCTTCATGCATAATTCATCAGTTCCTTAATGTGCAAAGCTCTCCTCTGCAGCTCTATTCTCTGCGTTAAAAGTTATCTGTGGGGAAAAAAGTGTCCATCGAGCCCCAGCTTGAAATGTTAAGAGGACACCTGAATTTTAAAGTGTCTGTTGGCTTCTTTAATTTACCATAAAAACAAAAGTAGCAGCAGCATCCCTGTGACCACAAGGTCAAGGATGGGACAGAGCCACAGAAGGTCATCGGGATATAAGACTGACCTCTGCCACAGGAAATACAGCTGTGGCTGTACTGCCTGGCACTTCTGTTAAAAAACAATCCTTCCTAAAAGCCCTAAGCCTGAAACCCTTTGCTGTCAAGGTACGCAGGGCAAAGGAGAGAGAAACACACTCCCAGCAGCTTGCTCTGTGTTTTTCCAAAGGCTCCAATGGAACGATATTGTCACACAGAGTTACTGCACGACAGTACTGTGCACATAAATACCCCGGGAACTTTTAACTATTTTTAGCCTTTGGCAGAGTCTCAGATGGTTTTTGGATACTTGCTAACCACCTATGCAGCCAACTGACTACTTCTAACTGCTTCCTTCTACTCGCCTGTTCCATCCCAGCCAAACAGCACGCAATCTTCATGTCTACCCTCACATGCACGCAGCCTTCCCATCCCCTTCAACTGCAAAAGCCTGGAGCTTCCTTCCATTCTTCACCCAACATGTCTTCTACATCTCTTCTTCAAATATATTTCCTCCAAAAGCCCTAAATATTATGTGTCTCTTCTTCCATTGCTGCAGAAAATTTGAGGTTGTGGGGTGATAAGGAAGGGACAGCTTTGCTGAGCCCTCTCCAACCCCCACGCCACACCTTTAAATTTCCATCACTCTAGGATCAGCACATAATATTTTAAACTATTTAGTATTCTGTTATTCACCATCAATAATACTGCACGTGTCTTACCAGCACTGCAGTTGGGGCTGCTGGCAGAAAGTCACTGGTACACAGACCAGCTACCAATACCAGTCTCTTCCAGCCGCTAAAACCCAGTAGAACAGACACCACCCTGTAAACAATGTTAGACTCACACACCCCCATTGACGCTGCCTTCTCGTGCCACCCTGCTGCAGAGGCAAGGCCAACAGTTAAAGATGACTCCTGCTGCTTCCATTCCTTCCAACCAGTAATGACCAGAAACTGGTGCACTGTGCAAACCTCCAAACTACTCTTCTCCAGTCTCTTCATCTGCCCTGGTTCAACCTCCCCCCACCCCTTTTCTTTGTAATTATACAGCTGGGTCATTTTGGCTCACACCTGAGTTTAATATTGATGGGTTTGTCGATGCCAGATGAGGGTAAGAAGCCAGGCTCTTCCAAAGCTAAGGCAATTTCTCAGTTTCTGCCTACTGCTATAGACTCCTTTTCACATTTTCCCTGCAGCAAATAACTGTGAGAAATGTTCACACAACAGGGTGGAAAAAACCCACCAGCACCATGAAAAAGTAACATGACATTTATTTCTACAGTAATGAAACAATTACTAACTAATAAGAACCAAACAAACCAAGTAGGACACAAACACAGGGAAACATTTTCTAATAACGCTTCCTGCTCACTGAAGTGGCAAAGAAACATGTGGCTATATTTCCCTTTAGAAAGGTAAAAAAAATTGCTTACAGCAGGCTGCAAAAGAGTCCACTGGTTTGTGAGGTTTTGTTCTTATCCTGGTACTTCTAATTCAGGCCACGTTTACAGTTTAGTTTTATATCCAGAAGCGGATTGAATGCAAGAGCTTACAGCCTTCCCCCCTCCATACCAACCCAACAAATTCAAGTGGGAAAGAGCAGACAGGAGAGGACCTCCTGCTGTGATGAGACACAGCTGCCCCAAAGCACAGAAGAGTTGCAGGGTTGTGCTACCTCTTAGAGGAGAGTTTTTACTTCTCATCTTTGCTTAAATCATATTGGTACCAAGCAGGAACCTCAAGTGAAAATTCCACTTGACAAGAGATGTCAAAAACACTGATGTGGTGTTAAGTCACCACAAGACAGATGATACAGAGAGCTTTTTGTGCCCACTAATACAACATAACCACCTCAACACCCTGTATGAGGTTACATAGCACAATTCAGCAAAGCTAACTTTCGGTGAGGCAATAGAGGCATAGCAAGCCTGCTACGCACTGCTACAGCATTTCAATTAGACTAACATAGCCAGGTTTTTAGGAGAGCAAAGGTACCTAGAGGAAGTATTTTACTACCACAACCTTACTGCTCCCTGTGCCTCAGTCTTGGAGAAATCTAAGCATTATACCAGGCAGACATGACCTTTCTGCCTAGCTACAGCAGGATGCCTTCCTTTTCTAAACAATAAAATCCCATACCATATAAACCGCACAAGACTTTGCCCTTTTCTGCTGCTTATTTGCCCCCAGGACTGCTGCTTCTCCTGAAGGGAATGGGAAGCACAGCCCCTCCTCTGGCCCTCAGCCCAGCAACATGCATTGAGCACCAGTGCTCCTACCCATGCCTCATGAATCTTCCTAACTGGTTTTATAGCCACTCCTCACCTTCTTACATTTTTCCTTGCACAGTTCCTCTCAGCCTGTAGCTCCAAAACCTCCAACTCCATCCAGCTTTCTCCTGGCATTCCCCTCCTCCTTAGTAGTTTGCAGCCCCTAGTTCTCATCAGCTAAATGGTCCCAGCTGGGAGAGGTAGCGAGGCCCATCCTTAACCATTTCTGGTACACCACGCTGTCTGTTCAATAAGCCCAGAAGACAAAACACATCTTATTACAAATATAGGAAGGGGAACCTTCAGAGACTTGGACCATACTTACACAGTCATGACCCATCACCAACCTAAAGCCTGCATGAAATAGTGCAGCACTCTGTGTTAAGCTGAAAAGAAAGTCACATACCCTTGCATGAGGTGCAGCAATATTGGAGATGCTGACCCTACCGCACAGAGCTGTGCCAGGCTTGGGAATGAGCAGATAGGAAGAGTTTGACCCTTTGGACCCATGGAACTTTGCTCAGTTAGTGACCACACAGAAAAGCTGACTTCTTTTGCTGCCAGCTGTCCTGCACCTGAAGGACAGGGATGCCACCTAGAAAGGTCTGCACGAAAGAATGTATATTACTTTACAGGCAGACTGTCTAAGCCTGGGACTGGGTCTAGGCTGAGCATATGGTGCCCATAACATATGTAAGAACCAGCTACTGCCTGGAGGGAGGAAGGTGACATAAGCCGGAATAAGAAAGCTGCAATGCCACTGAGTGATTTTGTACCCTGTGGAGGTAGAGTTCGTTTTAGGCAATTATCTCATATGCTCCCTACCAACTGCTCTCCTCAATGATGATGGGCTACAGTCCATACTAATAAAGATAATGAAAGTGATCTGGACACTGGAGTGATTCCAGGAATAAATTCCCACCTCCCCAAAGGCTGGAACAATCTAGCAAAGAAGGGCATCACGCAGCACATATGGCATACCAGGAGGGGAGAGCTGGAGCCAATCTATTTCATCACCTATGGAGGAAAAAGAAAAAGAAGCAAAAAAAAGAACAAACAGTTTGTTAGAAAGACGCAAGACAACATTTCACGTTGTTTAGGATGACTTATTGGGCAGCACAGGCATGATGCAGGCAGTGTCTTTGTGTCTCTTCTTTCCCCTAAAAAAACAGTCAATTTTGGACAGTAAGAAAAGTTACCTGTTCTGCAAGCCTGACCTGCTTCAAGCATAGACTGAAATACTCGTCTGATTCTTAGGAGGATTTACAGTCCTGTTGCTAATAGATGCTAAGTTATAATCATTGCCTCTCTATTCAAATCATTATTCATAAGGTCAGATAAGGTTCCAGATCTCTGTAGTTCTTTTTGCCTCCACCAGGCATTAAGAAAGTTACACCAACATGAACCACGTGAGCACCTGGCTCTGCCTGAACATATACATGCAGGTGAAAATAAAAGGAGATAATACATTTGAAACTAGTAAATGTGTGACAGGAGATGTATTAACTTGCATTGAGGCGAGGTGACTAACCTCCTTTTCCACCACGTCTGATCTCTGTGATGCCAAGAGAGCAGAGACAGCACACAGAGATCACACCAGGCTTAGATGCAGGAGGAAATCAGTATCTGTGCTCTGCCCTGGCCAGCCACAGGGAGCCAAGAGGGGCAATGCAGCAGTCAGCATGTGAGTGTCCGCAGGGCTCCGGAATCAGTGCTCACCTTGGACTGGAGCTCACTTGCACCAGCTGCAATGCAATCATGGGACATCGTGCTCAGATTTGCTTACATGAGCCATCATGTGCCTTCAGTTGACCGGTCTTCAGAATTTAATTCCCACCATAATTCTCTTCTACTAATATATATAGCTTCCATTCCTACAGCCCTCCAATCACATGGGAAACAAGGCTTTGGACCCGAGTTTTATCTAAATTTAACCTATTCTAAAAAGGGGCCTTAACAGGTGCTACAGCTTTGTTTCACTGATTTCCCTTTGGATTTCCAGGTTTACATAAAGGTGCCTCAGTGGAAACTGGAATTGAGCTCTCCAGTTCTAAATCCTGTCATACAAAAATATAGGGCTTCTTAATTCACATGCCTTTTTCCCATATCCCCCAGTCTCAGTGCTTTTCTTTAAAAAACCCTATCATGGAAAAAGAATACATTTAGCTGAATCATGCTTAGTTCTGTGAGGTTGGTACTAAGCCCTAAAGGAGAATAGCTTGTTCATTTTTTTTGCCAAGTGTAAGTTACATCAAATATGCTGGACCTGTGCAGGTTTCTGCTAAGATGCCTCTGTAAAAGTGAAATTCATTTGTCTTTTAAATGACTGGAAATGTTCATGAAGCATAAATCATCCCCCTTCCTCACTCACCTCACAAACTTAATATATTATATAAACATATGGATATTAAAATTATACGTAACTTTTAAAGTAAGTGGTATCTGCCTTTGAGACATCGGGCAGGTAAATTATAGCCTCAGAGACTAAGGAAAAGATTTGGGAACCATTAGATGTATGGTGCTATCATCAAAAGCAGAATAAATTAAAGCTGAGGTAATTTTAAAAGTTGGATACTCTCCAATTCCTCTGCAAGAAAGTCAAATGGAACAAGGGCACTGGAACAGAGTGTCCCAGTGGGAACTGAAAGCAGAAGAGGCTTGGACACAGAATCTGCATTTAGTTTATTATTTTGTCGGTACTTAAACTGTCAATCTAACTTGGCTTTCTGCCTCCTCAAATTAAAACAGCACAACTTTACAACCTTAGTGCTTTGCCCTGTTTCTAGGGTTCTCTTGCAAACATTTACACCCTTGTGAGATCTAACAGAACACAGAAGCATGGGGCCTGCAGCTTTTTAAGGTGAAAGGATAACAGAAAAGGAAAATACAATGCTTTGGTAATACTGATCTTGCCTTTTGTTAAACTCTCTCCTAACGTTTCCAAACAACTGCAGAAACAAATTGGATGGATTTAACATGTAATGTATTTGCAGTTATACATACATCATATGCAATCTTGTGCATACCCAGTGCTCTGTGTAGGGTGCTGAGCTGCCACGAAGCAAATCGGATGGCGTTTCTATCAGCTAGCCCTGCCCAGCAGGTAGCCCTCCTGCAATGCCCGCTGCAGGCAATGGCTGAGCAGCAGCGCTGCCTCCGGTAGCACAGGCGCTGCTGGGCTTTAACTGGTCCTTGAGCACTGAACACCATTTTGAATTTCTCTGTCCTCACAGGATCTTCTTGATCCTTAACCCTCTGCACACCTGTAATAGCTTTGCGGTCTGCATGGTCAGGGTAACCACTAAGCATGAGGTCAAAGCTGTTTCCCTTTTTGCAGCGTAATGACCTTTATCCCTTTCCACCTTGCACTTCAGGACTTCCATGTGGCAGAAGGCAGGGAATGGATGTGCAAAGAGATCCAAAGCCTTCTCTTTATAGACACTTCTGCAAAAAAAGACCAAAGGGCTTTTAATCTAAAACAGCCAGGCTTTGCTAAAGTATAAAATAGAATAGTTAATGATTTATTTAAAGAAAAAACCTCCAAAGACGACTACTGCAGAGAGAATAGATATTAAAGTGGGTTAAAACCGATATTCCTTTCACCCAGAGTCTCCTTACAAGCAGGTCCTTGCCCCCAAGCTTTATTCCTGCCTTCAGTCACTTTCTGCAGCAAACTGTGCCCAGTTTGGAACACAGTCCTTAAGAAGTTTTCCCTGTCCCTTGAGTGGCCACTGTCAGCTCCATGCTGTGACTCTCCCACCTCCCATACTCAATGTCTCTGAAAATCTGTTCCCTTGCTGCTCCTCAGCTGGTGTCCAGGGAAGATGGGAAGGTGTGTCCCATGCCCAAGGGATGCCCCTGACTTAACTATCCCATTTAAAGGAACACGAGCAAAATATCTGAGACTGCACAGGTCAAACACACAGCTCGTCACAAAGCATCATCGCCAGGCTGTTATCCAGACATCGAGCCATTGACCACTACCCTCTGGATGTGACCATCCAACCAGTTCCTTATCCACCGATCTTTAGTCCACCCATCAAATCCATAGCTCTCCAATTTAGAGAGAAGAATGTTGGGGGGGACCATATCAAAGGCTTTACAGAAGTCCAGATAGGAGACGTCCGTTGGTTTTCCCTTGTCCACTGATGCTGTCACACCATCATAGAAAGTCACTGGGTTCGTTAGGCAGGACTTGCCCTTGGTGAAGCCATGCTGGCTATCTCGAATTATCTCCCTGGCCTCCATGTGCTTTAGCATAGCTTCTAGGAGGATCTGTTCCATGATCTTCCCAGGCACAGAGGTGAGGCTGACAGGTTGGTAGTTCCCAGGGTCTTCATTTCTACCCTTTTTAAAGATGGACACAATGTTTCCCTTCTTCCAGTCACCAGGGACTTCACCTGACTGCCATGACTTTTCAAATATAATGGAGAGTGGTTTGGCAACTACATCAGCCAATTCCCTCAGGACTCTGGGATGCATCTCATCAGGTCTCATGGACTTATGTGCGTTCAGGTTCCTCAGGTGGTCACGAACCTGATCTTCTCTTACAGCAGGAGGGGTTTTACCCTCCTGGTCCCCCTCATGACATCCATTGACTCGGGAGGAGTGAGGAGAGAGGTTTCCAGTGAAGACTGAGGCAAAAAAGTTGTTGAGTACCTCAGCCTTCTCCTTGTCTGCTGTTACCAGCTTGCCGGTCTCACACATTCGCAGGGGTACGCTTTCTTTAACCTTCCTTTTCTGGCTGATATACCTGTAGAAGCCCTTCTTGTTGTTCTCTGCATCCCTTGCCAAGTTTAGCTCCAGCTGTGCATTGGCTTTCCTCACCCCATCCCTACACAACCGGACCGCGTCCCTATACTCTTCCCAGGATACCTGTCCCTGCTTCCACTGCATATGCAGTTCCCTCTTCCTCCTTAGTTTGACCAGCATCTCTTGTCTCAGCCATGCCGGTCTCTTCCCTTCTTTGCCCGATTTCTTACACTGGGGATCGAGAGCTCTTGTGCTCTGTGGACACATCCTTAAAGATTCCAGCTCTGTTCTTTCCCCTGTCCCTGAGGACCGTTTCCAGGGAGTCCTTCTGACTATCTCCTTAAGAGCTGGAATTTTGCTTTCCTAAAATTTAGGGTCCTGACTATACTCTTCTCTATTCCCATTTCCTTTAGGAGTGTGAGCTCCACCAGCACGTGGTCACTGCAGCCCAGGCTGCCTCCGATCTTGATGTCTCTGATGAGCTCACTTGCATTGGTGACCACCAGGGCCAGTATCGCATCCCCTCGGGTAGGGGTGTCTATTACCTGGCTTAAGAAGGTGTCCTCGATGCATTCTAGGAATCCGCTGGATTGCCTACAGCTTGCCATGTTATTTTCCAGCAGATGTCGGGGTGGTTGAAGTCCCCCAGCAGGACGAGAGCCTGAGAGCGCAAAGCCTCCTGGAGTTGGAGGAAGAATGCTTCATCAGTAGGTTCCTCTTGGTCTGGTGGCCTATAGTAGACACCAACCACTAGGCTCCCTTTGTTGCCTCTGTCTCTGATTCTTACTCAACAATACAGGGATTTTTTCTTATTGCTTAGCAGTGCTTACACAGAGTCAAGGCCTTTTCTGCTTCTCACACCACCCCACCAACGAGTAGGCTGGGGGTGCACAAGAAGTTGGGAGGGGACACAACCAGGACAGCTGACCCCAACTGGCCAAAGGGGTATCCCACACCGTATGACATCATGCTCAGCATATAAAGCTGGGGGAAGAAGGAAGGAGGGGACATTTTGAGCAATGGCATTTATCTTCCCAAGTAACCGTTACATGTGATGTAACCCTGCTTTCCTGGAGATGGCTGAACACTTGCCTGCCCATGGGAAGCGATGAATGAATTCCTTGTTTTCCTTTGCTTGCATGCATGGTTTTTGCTTTACCTATTAAACTGTCTTTATCTCAACCCACAAGTTCTCTCACTTTTACCCTTCTGATTCTCTCCATCCCACCAGGGCGGAGCGGGAGAGCGGCTGTGTGGTGCTTAGTTGCTGGCTGGAGTTAAACCATGACAGGCCTCATCACCATGACCTTCTCCACTGGTTTAATAGCTCTGCAATTTATGGCAGTAATAAACTGTGATACTGGCAACCAACATGGACAATTATAACTAATATCTGCAGAGCATGTATGGATAGAAGGAAATTGCAACCACAGTACTAAAAGACTAAAGCAATGACAGACTGCACTTCTGAGCCCCCCCAGCTGTACTGTGGGCCTGTTTGGAATGAACATGGTTCTTTCAGGCTTGGAAAATCTCTCCTTTTCTGTGGCTCCATTATCTGGTGTCTAGAAAATGAGCCCGGTGCTGTGCCCTACTACCAGATATCCTGCACCAATGTTGCTGATGGGCTCTGCTGACTACCAACATCCAGCACAGAGGCCACCGCACAGAACGTGATGGTTGCAGCCAGCAGCCAGGTGCAACCTCATGGAACTCGGATTGTAACCTCGTGTTGAACCTTCCCTTCTCATGTAGCCAAGGAGGAGAGGAGTAAATTGCCTTCGCTGTGTGTCTCAGCATGCAAGAAGCCTTACATGGGGCAATAAAAAAAGCTGAGAAGCCTTTTCTTCTGTGAAAATTTAGGCATTGCTGCAATGTGAATGGTTTTGCAAGCTACATGGCACCTTTGATGCAAGAAAGCATTTAAGCAGGGGCAAGGGTCTGAACAGAAGTGGTAGAGAAAGAGGTGAGAATGCTTAAATCACAGCAGTATCTTAATTCTGAATTGCCAGGGGAAGAAAAGGAGGACTGTCAAGCACGGTGATACAAGGAAACCCTAGTGCCTGACCAGGTGAGAAAATCTGTTGACTTTAAGGATGATGTTTTCTCCAACGGTAGACAGGTATGTAATGCTCTGAGTAGGTTAGCATATATAATCCAAACCCACTTTTCTCCCCATCTGCAGATTCAGTGAAGCTTGTAAAGGTTTCCATATAAGTAATTTTAAATATTCATGCAGTATTCATCAACCATGTGTCCCAGTGAACCTACAAGGACAACCTTGGGCTTTCTAGGCAATTCCTAGAATAGTACTCTTGCATGCAAATGTTTGCCTGCGTGCTGCAATGAAAGCATATGTTGCTGCTTGCAACATTAAACACTATTCAAAGGAATAATGTTCATGCTATTAACACAACAGCACACACACTGTGAAAAGCCTTATCCCCTCTCCTAGAGCCAAGTGGAATACAGAGCTCCGTTATCCCCTTCGCTGAAGTGTCTTGTCAAACAGCATCATTCTAACACCATCTCCCCCGTTTGCTTATCACAGCCAAAGAATACCCTGCAAAGACATTCCCTGAGTCCTAACAAGGCTTATTTTGTCAAGTCTTCATCTTCTGCTGAGAGCTGGAGATGTCAACATTGTCCTGCATCTTATCTCTAGTGCTTTGCTGTAGAGGGAAAAGTATCTCCCTTATGGACAGAATTACATATTATCAGCCTGACAGTAACAGATATCGCTGTACCGGATTGAGTAAATTACATCAACTTGAACTAGACATATCTTGAAATATGAAAAAAGGCAGGCACTTCTTTAGGGTTTTTTTTAAAAACCATTTTCCCTACATCACAGTGGGGACACGCCAAAAAGAAACAGAAAATGACTGCAACAGGGCATCAACTCGAAACTGTAATTTGGATCTTCTGCTTTACATAGGACCTGCTACTAGATAGTAGCTATCCAAAACCTATTTCAGCTCAAAGAGTTCACCCCAAGAGTTTGGGGGGGGGGGTTAATTTTAATTTTGCTTTTTATGTGTCTCACATTTTTTTTCTCATTTCTTTTCCACCAGGTCTGGACACCCTCCATGGCCTGATCTGAAGCCCGCTGAAGTCTGTCTCATGATACCAGAAGTCTCTCTTACTCAGTGATATGCAGGGGGGGAGGAAACAGCCTGCGCAGTGTAATACATGGAAACATTTTACTGAACTGTCTGTCTGTCCACAAAATACAAAACCAAAACATCTGGCAGCCTGTTTCATATACTTCACCCTCTCCAACTATGCAAGAATTCTTCTTAATGTCTATTGTTTGTATCAGCTAATTCCTAAGTCATTTATAAAGATTAGCTAATAAAACCTCTAACTTACAAGAAAAATAAGCATTTAGAACAAAAAAAAATAAGTTGAGAGAGACCACTACCAACAAGAAGACTTCAGAGAGAGCTGCCCACCTCTTTTTGCTCTTAGCCTCTGTTTTTCTACCCTCCTCAGTCTTGCACAATGAGATTCAAAGGTGCATTTGGTATTAACTGCTCTTTGAGGTCTTATCTACAGATGACAATCCGCTCTTGAGACAGATATTACCAATGTTTAATTCACTGTTGAGGAAAGGGTCCACATGGTTTGTGAGTCTTTGAAAGCATACAGATAATGCCTCTCATTTCCAACAGGTCAAGTTAAAAACAGTAACAGCACAGAGTTATCTCTGCATCTACAAAAATACTTTTCTTGTACAAGCACAGAAAATAATGCCCTTCCTCTATTCACTAGCCCCATGCCAGGAGAAGAACACAGAAAAAGAGTAATGATAATAATTTTTAAAAATGAGAATTTACTCATTCAATCAAAATTAATAAGTAGGCTCCATATGAACAGAAACATAAGTGACAAAGGGCCGTTTTGTCTAAATATCCTGCTTCTAATAGAAACACACTTGATTTAGTACGTACTGCTTCAAAACAAGGGACTGCCAAGGGTCAGCCAAGCACAGTCCTAAATTATCTGGATAAATGAGATTAAAGTTTACTCTTAAAGCAAGCAAAAGAAATAAGACACCAGCACTGTCCAACTTGATTCAATCTTCCATCAAGTACAAAAAACTTCTTCTCAGGCACAGGACATTTTTGAGCACTTCAGGATGGTTTTCAACTATTTAGAAAGATGTTAGTTCAGACTTTTCAGTCTGGTTATAATAGCAGTTGTTCCAAGGACCAGAAACTTTAATTTATTTATTTTATTATTTATATTTTATTTTATTATTATATTTATTATTTATTTTATTATTGTATTATTTATTCTATTTAATTTATTTATTTTATTCTGACTTACTGGGCCTGGTACTCATCTCTACTACATTATTGAAGTTGATGTGGCAAAAAAGCAAAAGGAGAAATTAAAGTTTATGTAAAATACTGTAATGGAGGAAGGAAAAAACCCCCATATGCTTCATGGTTTTACTCCCTCAAAACAGAATTTGAAATTTGCTTGACTGCTTTCTTTTTTACACTCTAATCACTGATTACTCTGGCCTGCACAGATCTGGCAATAACGCTAATGAATTAGCAGTCTATGACTATACCAAACTGGAGCTGAGAGGGGGGGTAGAGAAATGTAAAATATAGCTGTTTAGAATATTTTCAATAATGCAGTATTGTGGCAGCTAGGAAAAGTTCTGTAAAATGTAATAGACCATTATCACTGACTTACCAAGGAAAGACTTTCGGAGACAAATTGTAATACTCCTTTTGCAAATTCCAGCCACTACCAATCCAAGTCTCTAGGATCTGCGATGAGTTGTTTGTGCTTGTGGCTACGTGAAAGGTTCCCAAACTATGGTACACAAACAAGAATCACCACCTTTTTCTCTTGAGAAGACTGAGTATTGCCTGAACAACTAGCCATCTGCCTCTGTACATGGCCTGATACGGAGTCAAAAGCTATTTGCAGCCCCTACTGCTGTCACTGCCACATGGTACCCCATAATCTCTGCTTTCGGTATCTCAGCAAGCTCAGTATGTAAAAACCCCAGGCTATACTGTTAGTACAGTGGGATGTAATAAAGAGACTATCAAAGATTATGAAAGAATATTTCAGCAGCAGCTCCTGAGCCCTGAAAGGCAGAATTAGGTCTGAGGAGAAGTTTGGGTATGCTGACTGGTAATACAGCAGAATGGAGACAGCTACTGCATGCCGAAGTAGCCACTCGGGCAAAAACAAAGCCTTGTGATACAGAAAAATGAGTGTACTGTGATGGGGCAGAGACATGGTCTGAATAGCAAAAGTCCCTGAATTTACAGATAAAACAGCTGACTCTCCTGGTGCTCTGCAAGGAGTCTTTGTTCCTTCCCCAGTGCTAGGAGAAGTCCGTAGCTGTATAAAATACGATGGCAGTGTACTCTGGAATCTGACTTACCCAGACTCTTACTCAGCGATGATTAACCAGTTTAGCAGTAGCAAGCCAATGCCTGTACTTTGCAGCAATGGGTTTACAAGAGAAATAATCATGAGTTTTCAACCAACAGTACTAAGCAGAGCTAACCCAATGAAGCACCTTATTTAAGAGAGCAAGGTTTTTATATTCTCTTAGTTTGCCAACAAGGACGTTGCACCAACATCAACAGCAGAGACTGCACTCTTTGCAACACAAATCAAATCTTTTGTAGCCCTTGGCCCCAGAACCTGCAGTTCCCTTCCCACAAAATGCAATCAAAACCGAACGTGTAGTCTTGGTGTCTGAAAAACTACTCTGTCTTACAGTGTATATTCCATAGCTACAGGAAAAACAAAACAAAAAAAATACTGTCCCCCCACTCTTTCCCATCAGGACTGCTGTGGAAAAGTCTCCAAGAGCGTATACTTATCATACAACTAAACGACCTCTCCAGCTGTGAGCTATTTATATATAAAGTTGCCACAGTAAAGCACCATATTAGTTCTGCTCTATTTCAGCATTCACTGACTAATACAGAAGTGACAGCATCAGAACAAATACCTGAGAAGAGCAGGACTGGGGGAAGCCAAGTTCCTTTCAAGACTTAGTATTTTCAGAAAAGTCCTTGCCTCAGCCAAAGCACAAGTGAACCAGGGATGAATTATGACACTGGGTACAAATTCTTCGAAATGAAATGGTTCTGCCACAAATATTTGCTTGGTCAGATGATTTCAGGTTTTGAGCAAGTGTCGGTACATAGGAATATAACAGTCAATCAATCTTGGGAAAAGGGGAGGTATGATAGGACAAAAGAGCAAGAACAGTAATACATACCCTGTGGGCTGAAAGGAGTTTTTAGGGAACACTTGCTTACAATTTAGTTGTATTCATGTCCTTTGGAAACATACCATTCAACTTGGAAAGCTTCTCTCTAAGCAATGCCTGTTACCACTGATAAAGGGGAATGTATTCGCTACCCTTTAAACAACAAAGGCAATTTTTTACCCTTCTTGATTGTTTTTCCTCTGTTGTCATTACAACGAGAAAACACAACAGCCTTCCTATTGTAAAGCCGCTCAGCGTTGTCTACAGCTTTTCAAGGGAAGAGAGAACTGATACAAAAATACAGTGAATACACAGTAAAAGTCATCTCAGGCTCCTATAGAGCTACCAGGCACATAGCGGTATGAGATAACCCTAAATGGGAGTGCTTTATAAAAGGGGAAGTAATAGTAGCACACTAAATACAGGAATTGCTTATTATAAAATCTGCATTTTTTTCCTCCTATTAAAGAAATGCTGCATTGTCCCAAAACACAGCTCTTCCAAACTGAAACGGCCACCACAGAATGCCCTTTCTTAAAAGGATTTTTCCCCAGCAAGCTTTTCTGATGGGTGTCCTTGAAATTTTTCAGAGGCAAACAACGGCAGCACTAAAATGATCGTTTGGCAGCTTGCTGTTTGCTGAATCTCTCTCTAAGCCAGTTCCTGTTCTGTTTTCTTCCCCCTCTTTCAGTGGTCTTGTACAGCATGGGTATCTCAGAGGCTGAAGGATGGAACTGCAGTTCCAAGGGTTTTCTTCCCCAAGACAAAGAGGGGTCTTTGCTTGAGGTGAACTTAAATACTTCATCCAACTTAACTCCACTGCCGTTCAGGTGGGAAAGCGAGTGCACCTCCGTACCAGAGGGATAGGAAACTCTGTTTCAGACTAGAGCAAAGTCTAGGATTCGTGTGCTCTAGAAATCTTAATCTGATGTCTCTTCTCTAATTTGCACTGCACAAGTTTTGATACTGTAAAGCAAGAAGGGCAAATCACTTGTCTTCTTTAAACGAAACAAACACAAAAGCTTTTGCTTCATTTGCTTCACAGTAGCTAAGGTCAGGCCTTATAGAAAACTGGTCCACTCTTACTGCTTACAGGTATTTATCAGGAAACATTTTTGTCCCTTTAAAGATGTTTATCTGCTCCTGCTATTTATCTGCTTACTGAATTTACAGTGAGCTTTCAAAAAAATCTCTCCTTGACCCTCTGTAATTCAACTCTGCAAGCAATAAACGACCAAGCCAAAACACTGCTGAAAAATCTGTCTATCAAATATCATAATTTATGTCTTTTCTACCTGCCTAGTTCCACCCTCCTACTGGGTAACAGAAAACACAACTTCACTTTTCAGAAACCAGCCACCCACATCTTCAGCATTCAACCTCACCCTCCTATGGACTATACTATCCCCTACCATTTACTTCTGAGACCTTCAAGGTGGATAGGTGGCAAAGCAAACCAGCGGAGGTACGTCAGCTCTGCAGGAGACCCTATACGGGAAGCTTTCAGGACCATCAGACCCATTTCTTGTGTTTCCACTGCTGAAGAGGCAATGCAGATATTAAAACACAAGTGGTGGTCCCAAGGTATGTTCTGAATACATGAGAGTGTATGTAGCACAATATAGAAGTTTTATTAGCACTTGTTAAGGATGATGTACATAACTTGGTGTGGATGTAAAACTTCAGCCAATAAAACTTGTGGCCATAAACTTCTGCTAATAAAAATCTTCTATACTGTATCATCAAATATTTTCTCTTTCTCTAATTCTATAGAATACAGTAATACAATGAATAGTTAAATACAGACGTTAGGCCAGTATGAGATGCTTTTAACTGCGGTAAATCACAAGATATAAACCTGTCCAAATCTGACTGGCAGTAAGTTGGGAAGGTTTAAAAATGATCAGGGTCAACAGATCTATGATTACCACACAGGACTTGTTGCCTGCAGTGTAATTAGTTTGTTCTCACTGAGCTAGCCCATGGCTTACAGGCATTTTGAAATGGTGTAAAACACCCTGGAGAAGGACGACTACTGCTGATGGAGAAGCGCTCTCCATCGCAACACGCAGGCCAGGAGAGCTCCGTTAGCCCTCTGTGTGGACGCTTCCAATGCTGAAGAGCCTGGTTTACATCCTGCTGCCTCCACTTGGTGCTTTATGTGCACAGCTGGCTAATGACCATGTTGTATTATGTATAAAGCCATTTGCTGTGGTATGCTCATGTTGTTAATATGCTGTAGAGTATTTCTGCTCTGTTTAAGGGGCAACTCTGGGAAACATTAATGCTGGATGGTATGAAAACAAGGGCAATTCCAGTCCAGACGGCAAGAAGAAATCCACAAAGTGGCCAAACATTTCCATCTGCTCAGTGAATAAAGAGACTTTCATGCCTCAATTTATGCCTTCTGCTGTGAGCTGCTGTCACAGCGAGCAAGGAAGCCTTGTATTCGTAGGAGCCTTGCTGCTGAATGCTGCCAGCAATGCTTTTCTTGGGTGGCCTCCATGTTCCTTGTCCCTCAGTGAGTCCATGAGGCTTTTAGGCTGTTTTGACCGGTCCTAGCCCCTTTGCAACTTCCCCCAGAGAAGATGCTGAATACAAGAAGCCCCCAGAAGAAACCAATGGTCTGGGGGGATGAACTAGATTTTAAGATTTTGGTGCTAATAGTTGCAGTCTCTTCCCTAATCATCAACTTATCACACATTTCTTTGCTTCAGTCTGTCCTGCACAGTTAAATCATGTCTGGAGTCTCCTCATCCTTAAGAGGTCCTTGTCTGCTCAGTATAAAAGCAATGATGTTCAGAAAGTAATGTAAGCCTGTTACCTTCTTACTACAACTCTTAATTCCAACCAACTTTTTTCACTGGCTTTGCAATTTTACTGATGCATCTCTAGAGGCTTTGGCTCGTATTAGAGACTTCAAAATACTGAAAAGCACCATAAAGGCACCTTAGAGAAAGCCCTTAGTGACTTTATTCCTTAAGATTCAAAAAAATTATCATTGGTACTTAAGATATGTGGATCCATTAATGTCTCCACCAGCATACCGATGTAGCATACAGCTTTGTTGCTCACAGTTAACATCTGAGTGGGATTTCCAGGTCATTACCCTGTTAGTATCAAGTAGCATAGGATGACCTGCCCTTGGTAAATTTTCCTGACTATTTTCTTGCTTATGCCTTTTCCATCTCCTTTCTGAGAAGGATTGTTTTCCAGATTGAGCATAACAGCAGTGATGGAGGAGCTCTGGCTCCCTGGAGTGGCCAATCTGCTACATCGCTGATGCTGCAAAGACAACTCAACTCACCTCACTGTTTCGCACCTCAACAGAGAATGCCCACAGTGTCTCTAGACTCCTCCAATGCTTTGGCTCTCTGCTCGTGCCGAGGGATGCTGAAATTCGCACCACAATATGGAAATGAAATGTTGCATTGGGTGACTGACATAAAGGCTTAGTTGATGTGAAATGCTTAAGTCCCTTAGTGACTTGGGTCACAACCACCCCACGCAACGCTACAGGCTTGGGGAAGAGCGGCTGGAAAGCTACCCGGCAGAAAAGGACCTGGGGGTACTGGTTGATAGCAGGCTAAATGTGAGCCAGCAGTGTGCCCAGATGGCCAAGAAGGCCAGTAGCATCCTAGCTTGTATCAGGAATAGTGTGGCCAGCAGCAGTAGAGAAGTGATCATGCCCCTTTACTCAGCACTGGTGAGGATGCACCTCAAATACTGTTTGGGCCCTTCACTACAGGAAAGATGATGTGTTGCTGGAACATGTCCAGAGGAGAGCGATGAGGCTGGTGAAGGGTCTGGAGCACAAGTCTTATGAGGAGCGGCTGAGGGAACTGGGGTTGTTTAACCTAGAGAAAAGAAGGCTGAAAGGAGACCTTATGGCTCTCTACAACTGCCTGAAAGGAGGCTGTGGTGAGGTGGGTGTTGCTCTCTTCTCCCTAGTAACAGGTGACAGGATGAGGGGAGATGGCCTCAAGTTGCACCAGGGCAGGTTTAGATTGGACATCAGGAAAAATTCCTTCACAGAAAGGGTTGTCCAGCATTGGAACGGGCTGCCCAGGGAAGTGGTTGAGTCACCATCCCTGGAAGTATTTAAAAGATGGGTAGATGAGACACTTAGGGACATGGTTTAGTGGTGGACTGGGCAGTGTTAGGTTAACGGTTGGACTTGATGATCTTAAAGGTCTTTTCCAACCTAAACGATTCTATGACATTTTAATGAACAAGTAGCGTTTCCTCACATGTGCATATACTGCCAGATGCCCAGGTACTCCCTAGCAGCCTTGTCACCCCTTGTTGTACTGCATTCACAACACTGTTGTTTGCAGCACTGACAAGGTCAATGATTGACTGGAACAATCATTGCAATGTGCTGCACATGAAGGCCATTCAACACTTTACCTCATTCAGAGGGAAGCCACCTGTTAATGGTTCTGCAGAGTCTCCATTGTACGTTCAGGTCCCTGAATCTGCGCTGCCTTCCAGATAATTGTGCTCTGCTTGGATTAATTTGTTCAAGAATTCTTCTCTTGGCTTGGGCTGCCGATACATCCACCTTGTTCATGAAAACTTTAAAGATGATAAACTTTAATGATGCTATAGATCTGCAGAAGCAGGAATGGGTTTACAGGTTAGACTCCCAGATAATGCAGTGGGAGATACAGCACACTGCAGCCTGAATCACTGTCTTACAGGTTGGCCACAAAGAATATTTTCTCAGGCAGCTACAAACAGAGAAAGAATGCCTGGCATGTGTTAATCCTTATCAGGGGAGGACAGACTTAAATGCATTTGTTTGTAACAGTGTTAAAGTTTGCTAATGCATTTTAATAAGTAGGTAAAAAGAAGAGGCTCTCAAAAAAATCTAGTTTTCCTTTGATGGTAAGAGGAGAGAATCTAAATTAAAATAGATATGTTTCTATACACAGAAAATAACAGTGCGAAGAGCTGTGATATCTTTCTATGAATAACATCCATTGAAGCAGACTATGCTTTACGATGTTACTCTTGCTCTGGGGGTAGGGGAAGCTTGCTATCATTTTGTGTGGTGGTGTGAGGAGTTTTTCTGCGGAGTTTTCTCACTCCCTGATCCTAACCTATGTAAGAATTGCTATGAGGTTGCACTCGTAATCAGGACACAAATAGCATTAATGGGCAAAAGAAGTTAGTAAACAACAGGTAAAATCTGGAGGGTGTACACAGCATTTGGTTTTGACATATGTTTTGCATCTCTCATTATACTTACACACACTGATGCCAATGATGGCGTTTGGGCTTACGTACACTTTTAGGCTGTGACAATTCATCCCTAAAGAAATGAAGATCAATGCTTCAGTTAAAAGTAAACTCTATTACAAGATTTGTCAGGAGAGTCTAAAGCCATTGTTCTTTGCAGCATTTTATTTATGAAAGTGTTCTGGTGATGCAGATTGATTTTCTTGGCTCCACGTTTTAGTATCTCACCTGTCTGGAAGTGGAGATTGCTAGTACATTGATTAATGAATTGAAAGTTTCTCTAGTTACACTGCTGTTTCACTAAGCACTTCTCTTTATTCCCTACTGATAATCCCCAGAGCTCTTCTCAATGAATCACAAACAGCATCCCTACACCGACATTGCCCTCACAGGACTCTCCTCACTTCCACCAGTGATTAAGAAATGCCAATTATAAAGTCTAGATTCAAGCCAGAATCCAGGCTAGGTCCAACTTCTGCAGGATGCCAGACTGAAGCAAAAGCTTGTCTAGAAACAATAGTGAGGATCTACCAAGTGCTGGAATGAGTAACCAACAAAACACAATACTGTTGATTCCAGTATTTTGAGCTTTTGTCTTTATGTTAAATTGCAAACATAAAGACAATCACCATAAAATTTATTGGGGCAGTTACCAGACATTTAGTTTTCTATGTACATATTGTAGATTCCGAATGGTTTTGACAGCAATGGCTGTTTCTGCCTGAGGGATGCCACAAGTACCAGGATTATGACACTTTGTAATGCCCAATGCAGATTATTGCACAAGTGAGACAGCTTTTCTACCATGCATGAAATGTTTTATACAGCTACGCCTGGAAAAGTTACTTTTTATTCTGCTATAAATATGAAGAAAATATCACTTGGAGAATCTTCTAAGATAAAGTTGCATGAGCTGAAGCAGCCATTTTGGAAGAGCCATCTGCAAATAGAGGTTGTGACTTAATATTTGGCTGGTACACGACCAGTTGATCTTCCAGCCGGCTATTGCAAGAGCAGATTAGAACTAAAGGAAGAACAGGCGGTGTATAAAATGCATCAATGTTATGGCAAACGTTATTCTACGAGTCCCCTGAAGGCAGTATCATCTCATATGAGCAATCATATTATTTTATTGTACTTGACATGACACTGCTGCTGAAGAGTTTTCCAGAGTAAAGAATATTTGTAATTGAGGATGCTCCATAAGTAGAACTTTGTGCAAACAATGATTTAGGTTAGGTCATCAGATTCAGCCTGAATTATATGCTTAATGCACTGTTTGTCTATTCTTGTGAAATCAAATATTTATTTAACTGAAGGATAATAGAGATTTGCTTTGCTTTGATCTTATTTGGAACATAGTGAATGCATACAGTGAAGACACAATGAAGGGATGCCAGAGTAAATTAGTATATCCTGAAACATTAAAATATGTGCCCTTAAAATTGATTTTTACAAGGTAAATAGATCTTGCCCTCTCCCTCTGTACATCTTATTTACATAGGATAACTAGCATTTATTTTCAGCAAAACACTCTGTGCTAACATCAAGTTACTTATAGTATAGTGTGCGTGTACATATATATATATGTATAGTATACCTTCACTCTAGAATAATTCAATCATGCTAAGATCCATTGCAGCAGGCACCCAAGCTAACTAATAAGAAGCTTGTTCAGGCACCTACCAGTTATACTACATTGTTTCTGTAATGTAAAAACAGCCTTAGCACAGCATGCATACGTTCAAAGTTAACTCTTGAATTAGAGTCCTGAGCAGGTGATAAGCTAATTATTTTTTTTCCCCTGTACAATTTCACTGAATTCAATATGGCTGTGGATACCTATTTCAATAAAGATGAGCTGAAATGAGTGAGGCTCATCTAATGTTTAATTTTGCTAGACTGAGAACCTAGAGTGTGAACCAGCAGTTACCAAGTTAAATTTGCATCAGCTTCATTAGGGACTGAAAAAAGAAGGTTTGAGATAGGAAGTTCACGTGTCTCACAAGAATTCTGATACGGTCTCTTCTCCTTTGACCCATACTCTATTTAGGTACTGTAGGCAGCTCCCCTTCTTCATCAATGACCCAGAAAATTAGACAAGCAGGTCACACATACGGAAAAGCTGGAGGAACTAATAGTTTAGAAAAGAGATGACTCAAGGGGAACATGATCACAGTCTATAAATATCTTCAAGGAAACAACGCGAATGTCTAAATGAAAGATGGGAATTACTCCATCTCAGAAATTGGTAGGTAAGTTGGCAGTGTAAGTTAAGGATAAGAACAACTCGTAAGTGAATAGTGTCTCCAGGGAAGCTGGTTAGGAACTAGTACTGTAAATATTCAAGAACAGGTAAAATCAGATACTAGTGGGAAAGATGCATTGAACAGACCTACAAGATCCCTGGAGCTAGACTACATGTTTCTAAGGCGACTTTTCTGGTGCTGCTTTCACTGTCCCTGACATTAGGGTAAACCCTAGACAGAGAAAAGATTACGTTCACCAAACTAGATGTGGCTGCTTAAATGACAATTATCTGTAAGCAGGTGTTTCATTGACTCAGCACCTGCCATCTACTTCCTAACAGTGATAGCTTTTATGACATGCTAATGTAGAAGGTACCACACAGCATTGACACAAATTCCTAGCTGCTAATTATACGATTAATAACATTGAACCTATCTACTGCTAATCTTATTGATATAAATAGCATTATTAATTCCATCGGGCATCAGCAGTGACGTTGAATGACGCTGTGAACAGTAAATCTCCCCCAACAACTCATCAGGCTCACAGAGAAATATGACCTCCTTATGTAGCCACACCTGGCCTGCCTGAGGCAGTAATGTCTTCATTTCCTGTCAAACAAATAGCCAGTGAAGTGCAGTGACATATTTGTATTAAATTAAAACAAACCAGAAAACCCTCCAGCACATCAAAGCTAGGATTGCAAAGCCAGACAGTAACAAGTTGCCTGCCACGCTTCAGGTCTCTCTCCAGTGCACATGCGTTGGGATGCGCTGCCAAGAACCATGTTTCCATAGGAATTATGGCTCATTTGGTTACTCTATAGTTACCTGGTATTTCTTCTCAACTTCCACATTCAGTACATTGCACCACATCTTATTTCTGTCCACCCATAAACCCTGTACCAACAGCATCACTCTTCCAGGCCTTTCTTTCTTACACCAACTAGCATCAGGAAATGTCTCATTTTGCCTCGACATTCCTACAATGCTTTCCATTATTACAATCTTTTTTTCGGCAGACATGAAACTAAAGCTAGCAGTGAGTAAAGCCGCAGCAGCTAAAACTCTACATTTAAGGAACAAACTTGAGATCCCCAGAGTGTGATTTTTCCAAAGTACTTATCATTTTTATGGCACCCCATACATGCAGAGCACAGATCCAAGCGGTTGTGCTTGCAGCTGGGAACGCTCAGCATTTATGCAAATCTGGCCTAACATACATCCTACCAAGTACTCACATAATTAGGAATGTGCAAACTGCAGCTCCGAGTATTTTGGCATTGCACAGCCTTATCCATTGCCTGTCAGCAATCCCTGCCCATATTCACGGCATAGTTTCCAAACAAGGTAAGGGCTCTACGGAACTCGGACTCATTCCCTGCACAACTTTCCAACTTTCCCGTGTGTCTTGTATGAGGAAGGCACTTCATGGAACAAAATAGCACGTCAGCACCTAATTAAGGACGATACCATAGTGTATGAGCACAAAGAGGGTGAGTGAAGACTGAAAGACAACAAACCAGAATTCCCATGTCTACTACACAAGAGGGCTTCACCTATTAACTTCTTAAATTATTGCCACTTTTGAAAAAAGCAAAATAAGCATATTTTCCTAGGTAATAATTTAAGAAACATCCTCACTAGATTCACAGTCCTACAATTTCCTACAATTCTTTAGAGACCCGCAAACACTGGATGTCATGGTAAACACATGAGGATGCGTGGGTTTAGCGATAACCAGATAGTGCCTGCTATTCCCTATTTAAAAATTCAGAGATGCGTATGACCGAGCTCAGCCAGCTAGTGCTTTACTCCAGACCTGTGACCATTCTCCCCCGCTATCACATAATGAAGAGATCAAAAATTCTTAGCATGGAAATTTCTTTTTCAATATTTGTATTAAATCTGGCAAACTACATCTCAGTTTCATTGCTGATTCTAACCATGTGTTACCATTGCATAAATGATGCTTACAGTTTTGGGTAAGTCAATTTGAGCAGTGATTAGTTTTCCTATCTGCTAAACCTTTAAATATTTGATTTGCAAACGAGTATGACTTTTCATCCCAACTATTTCCCCCATTATTTCACCTATTTTTTAGGAAGTTATACATACACTCTGGAAGATAGCCTTCCCAATCATCGCGCAAGCACAGTTTATGTTTATGGACTTACTATGTGTCTTGCTTTGTATTTCTATCCTTACTATACTTTATTCCCTATGTTTGTCCTAGAAGAAACACAGAACAACCCATTAAAGCCTCACCTAACCCAGCTGCTAGGGAGCCCTGCTCTAGGCATAGTGGAAAGCAGACAGCTCTCCCAGCCCCACTTCTAGTGAGGTTTTCTGGATCTAATTCTCCATGCTTCCCCTCACACTCAAGCTCAGCACGGGCCTTCTTGGGGAAGTAGTTCTCCCCAGACTGCCGAGAGCCTTGTGTTGGCCCTAACCTAAATAAATGGTCACTATTAAACATGACTAAAGCAAACGCCCTCCAGGAAGACAGCGCATATGGGAACAACAAATACAACTACACCTATATCATGAGAGAAATAGTAATTAAGCAAACAACACAGTGGTCTTAATAGATAATTATTAGACAACAACCTGTGAGAACAGCAAACTTACAAAAAGGGCAACCTGAGCCCTAACGAGGGTAAGACCCAGGGA
Source organism: Gorsachius magnificus (assembly GCA_034008185.1). Lineage (NCBI taxonomy): Eukaryota > Metazoa > Chordata > Aves > Pelecaniformes > Ardeidae > Gorsachius > Gorsachius magnificus. The sequence goes on along the minus strand of CM067086.1, from coordinate 4,021,077 downwards.
AGCAATTCCTGGCTCTGCGTGTGCAGCATTGGAAAGATCATTATTAGACTGGTGTGTGCGGTTCTGGTCTATACGTACCAAGGTGGCTGTGGGCATCTTAAAGCAAGTACAAAGGAGGATCAGAGAAGTGTCCCACGAACTGACAAATTCATGCTGATAATGTAAGGACTAAAAAGCTTTTGATGTATTTAGGATATTGAAGAGTAAACCTTGGTGATGTGAACACCGTGAAACATTTTTCATAGAAGAGAGATCAGATAGTATAGCCTTTCTAATCCTGCTGCTAATAACATAGCAAGATCCACTGACTGGCAGCTGAAGTGAGACAGATTTCACCTTGAAATAAGGCAACATTTCTTAGGGAAAGCATAGCTAAGTATTAAAACTGGATACCAGAAGAGGTGATAGCCTTGCCCTGACCTGGAGGCTTTAAAACATATATCTTAATGCTGCTTCTAGGAGACATTTTATGGCCTAGACAGGTGGGAAAGAAGAGAAGGAAATTGGCCTAAAGGTTGCAGGAGAACCCTCCTGGCCTTGACCTCTATAAATCCTCTCCCCAAAACAGACCAAGTTTACTTCCACTGTCCTCATCTTACAGTTCTGTTTTGCAGCATGGGTAAATTCAAACCTTGCTGTACAGCCTAGGGTGCTCTGGAATCAAGAAGGATTTTTCCACCAATGCATGCTTGGCCAGGCTCACCATGGCTTTCCCTTGTCTGAATATTTCTTCCTTCCCCAAGGCATCAGAGCAGCTGCAGCTAGAGCTGCGGGCACTGGATGGAGAGCTACTGCTGTGCTATACAAGAGTTTTTTTCTTGAGGGCCGCCGGTGAGCGTTACTTGGATGCTCAAGAGCATGCAGATCACTTCAGGTATTTTCTGAGGGCCTCAGGGGATTTTTTTTTTTCCTATCACCCTTGCATGGTGCATAGCTTGCCTGCTAGAATCATGTGGACATATTTCAATTAATACATTTCTCATCTCTGCTGCTCTCTGCCAGGAGCATAGTTTAATGTCCTAAGAAAAGCAGCTCCTCTGACTGTCTGGTCTTTGGGCTTAATGTAGGGAACCCTGATGAACATCTGAGTACAACATTATTACCATATTACTTATTGTCTCTTTTTCCTTTAGTGCTCTTGAGCATGTAAATAACACTCGATTTACTATACAGACAGCATGAAAACCAGACAACAGATTGGACTGAGTAGAATCACTGTTTCGCCATTCAATTTATCCACCTCCTTTTGGGTATTTTATTCGTTCTCTGCATTAACAAAGCTTGTGGGAAGAACAAGGGGCAGTTACTCAGATCTGATGTACCAATCGCATAAGTCCAGAAGGAATATCTGTTTCTGTGGGCTGATGGTCCCTTTTTTCTCATAATTCTCATACTGAAACACCGTGACCTTTCTGGTCTACCTGCAGGGTTGTTCACACTGCCTGGCTTTATGCATGCAAGTGAATCATAGAATGTTTTGGGTTGGAAGGGACCCCTAGAGGTCATCTAGTGCTAAAGTTTAGTCTTGCAATCACGTATATCCACCACAGTTAACTCCAGTCTGCCCATATAAAATCATCTCACATGAATTAGTGCTTGTGTGTGCACATGCATGTGTTTGTGCCTGTGCCTACATGTATGTACACAAGCTTCTGACTCTTGGCTACAGCGTTGTAGTTCACACTCAGCCAAATGATAAGCTCAAAGCTATCTCAGCCAGGTTAAGTGTAGCCAAAACCAGGCTGTACAAATTAAGGATTCAATTTTTATTTTTCATTCAGGATCTCAGTGTCTCTTTCATACACACTTTCTGGAGCTGCCAAGCTTTCCTGATATGAGTTCTTATCGGGAGATTATTCCGTGCCATCGTTTCCTTTGGGACTGACTGACTGGCAGCGTTTCCCCTAAGAAGTGCAGCAGCATCAGGAATGCTCTCATCTGGCAACCCCAGAGAGCTGCCCCTGCAAAGCTGACATTTCCAAAGTGTGGAAGAGCAGGCTGCGCTCACCACTGGCACAGTATAGGGACCAAAACCAAAAGACAAACAGCTTTTCAGGAAATCTTGGCTCAAAAGATGCAAATCCTGCTTCAATATAAAATGAATCTGGGAGAAAAAAAACACAAGGTGTAGGTGATAGCAAAGATTAAACTAGAATGCTAAAGAGCATAAGTATTCAGGGTCACCTCCAGCCACAAAAGTCACTGTGCTTTTTTCATTCTTAAAGTACAACAGTAGATACGAGAGGCAAAACCTGCGAGGTACAAGTAAGGTTTGATTCTGACTTCTGTAGGCCTTAGGAGGCCTTCACTCAGACTTTTCACCCCGGACAGCCTCTCTCCTGCAAGCACAGGACCGTAAGTATTTTTCCTTTTTCCAGTCTTTGAGCACTTTCAATGGATTCTTGCTATCTGAGATGCTCAAAGGCTCTCTCCAGTTCCACTGCCGTACGCACACTTTCAAGCATCCCTTTTCATGTCTGCCCATGACCTCTGCTAACTCCACTCCTTCATTCCCATTATTGATATTCATGCCATTTATACCTCCACCTGTTTGCTCAGACTCAGTCCTGTTCTTCCATGCACACCAAGAGGACTGATGATGTAGTTCACTTAGAATGAGAACTAGGACACACTTACCAGGAAATCATTTGAATGGGCAAAAAGAATACTATAGCCCCCCAATACGGCCAAACACTTCACGTGAAAAAATAACTAGAAAAAAGGACATTTTTAAAATTGCAATGCTGTGAGAGAGCAGTCAGAAGGTTTTGTTAGTCGAGTATGCAGAGCAGAAGTTGTGTTTGGCACAGGCACACACACCAATAGATCAGTTCACCCACACCTCTGGTTTCAGAAAATAGTTTTATCTCCATTCTACCAAAACATTAAAATTAAATTAGGGAGAAAACTTATTCTTAGCCCACTTGTCTCTTCTCTTTCCAGAGGACAGGAGCACTGTCATAGATTAATATAAGCACTTCCCCAAAGACCAACAACATCCCCTGGAGTTCAGTTGTCTGAGACCCAATACCTGGCATGCTGCAGCACAACCATGAGAATCTGGCTCAGCTTTATTGTAAAAAAATGGTTACTGAGTTGTAAGACAGTTTGTAAGCTAAAGCCAAGCAAGACAGCAATGCAGACAGAAACATAACTGTTGAGATAGCACCAGTCAGTGACTCCAGAGAAAAACTCTGACAAAAGAATCTATAAAGCCCGAAGAAAAAAAAGAATGATCAAGGATCAGCTCGACTAAAGGAGCAGTAGAGGCCAGCCCTTTCCCACCTGTGACAACCCACCACAACGTCTCTGCATCTGCAAAGGAGAACACATTAATGTTCTGTTAGCCTGGTAGCACTTTTGTCCTAGCTGACTACTATATGCATTAGTCAATAAATTATCACTGTGTACTCTTAAATTGCATATATTCTGCTTGCACAGCCTCTCTGCACACAGTCAGAGATGCCCAAACAGAAGTGACCCACTACAGGGAGGCTTACAGAGAGTCTCTCACTCTGGAGAAGCAATTTCCTAGCACGTTAAAATGATAAGCATCACAACACCAGACACTTCCATGTGGCAGCAAAGAAGAACCAGAGAATGACACTCCTTATTTAGTTCAGGGCTCGACAACAGAGGCAGGCAACATGCTGATACAGACACATGAAGGCAAGTGCATTGGTTCATTCTACCTTTTTGAACAGCATGCCAACAGCCGTATAATCTTTCTCTGAATATCCAATATGTATCTGAAAATTATATCCCAAAAGCACAGTAAAAGAGGCTCAAGAGAAAGAAAAAGACTGAGTGACAGTGTTGCTGCTGCTACTGCCATTGCTGCTGCTTACTCTGACTGGTGATATGAAAAGAAAAAGCATGCACAGATGACAGCTGCTTTAGTGCCAAGACCGTCAGATCAGCTCTCTGTTTTCCACACAGCAGCAATACATCCAAATTCCTGTGCATCTCAGAGAGCACTTTCCAAAACCTCCACTTGAAACTTGTCAGCCCTTAGGGTACCGCTTTAGGTCGTGCCCCACAAAGTTCATCTGTACCTAGTATCAGACTGCGAGCAAAATCAGCAGTACTAACGAAACCACTTCAAGATGCAGCCTACCTGATTACCCAGTTATCTTCTTTACAGAGCCTACACATTTTCATTTCCCCCCTGTCACAAGAACTTAAAAGTTTTAAAAGAACATAAAGCTTGTGCACCCGTTTATAGTTCCATAATATGGACAAATTAAAAGTCAACATACTCTGTTGTTTGCACGGGTGTTGAAAGGAAGGATGGAAATAGTGTAACAGGCAGCTATTAAGGAAGAGTTGATAAAGGGAACGAGAGCGAACACTGTGAGCGTGTTTAAATCAAAACTCATATTGAAGTTCCATGACACTACTGGGATTTTAACACAAGCTGAAATGGGGTGTAGGTGAAACTGTATTGCAATTCTGAAGAAATCACAGAATACAGCAATGTTACCTTTAGCTGACTGGAAAAAAAGGAATAAAATGAACTGGAAATGATTTCCTCTGTTTTTCTCCTGTGTTGAAAATCTGTACTGAAATTGCGAGTGCATCCTTTCTCATTTGGGTAAGCAAAGAGTGTAGGTTTTTTTAGCATTCACCCTCAGTGGACTTTATTCTTTTGCACATCACATTCTGCCAATGTGATGCTCATTGGGACTGAATATGTCAAAGCCATTAGCAATAGCAGAACAAAATGCTTCACCTCTTAAAAATCTGTAAACAATTTTTGGATACGAACAAAAATATCCCCATTAACAGGACCTTCATGTCTGTATCTGGGGACAGAATTCAGTACTATGCATTCCTGAATACCTAATACCTAAGCACACTGCATCTCTTACATCAGAAATGACTTGAGTTTCTCTTGGTTGCAAGTACCCATTTCATTCCAACAGCTGGAAGAAAAAAAAATTATTATAACTTTATAATATATATATTACTGGATGTAAACAATCATACTGTATGTGTGAATTAAAACCAGAATCCTTTTAGATAGGATTCACCTCTGTCTCCTCCCCTACACTCTGTTGTTTACTGAGATTTTGCCCCTTTCTGCATCTTCCCTCTAACCCTAGACAAATCAGACTCAAAACCCAGTTCACCTGTCCCTCAGTTTCAGACCCTAACAAATTTCTATCTCACTGACATCTTATTCCACTCACTTTACCTGTGCTGCTTTATCGCTTTTCTTCCTTTTTCAAGACCAAAGCCCAAATTCCCCTGGTCTCCATTCCCGATGCTTATCCCTCTTGTAGCCCCAATGTAGCAACAATGACCATGGAGGTATGGAAAACCCATCAGGTCAGGAGTCGTCAAGGCATGAGAAAGCAAGAAACTGGAAGAAAAGGACTGAACTGCCTCAGGTGCTTCTGGATGGACAACCAGAAGAGCCAAGAAGTGGGCACAGGAACAAGACACAGAAGCCCAGAGGTTACATCATGTCTACACTGCTGTTTCAATGTAATGGAAACACTCCTTTAATTTTTGGTTGTGCTTCCACTTGATAGCATGCCATATATAATCATTAAAAGCTGAGTGGATTTTTATAGCTGCTATTAGAATTGAATTTTACCTTCCTCCAGAAAGATTCCCTGTTTAATAAATTAAATTTCAAAGGCAAAAATAATCACTCACTGCCATGTACATTCCCCTATTTTCACTATAAAATAAATTAAACAAAAATATCCATCAAATTCTGAAATTCAGCTTCAAGCCAAAGGCTAATAATAATATTTGGATTAGTGACAAACAGCAACATGTGCCTGTTCTCCCTGGGTCCCAGGGCCTAAGCATTTGGAATGAATCACTAATGCACTGAATTGATGTCCAGATCAACAAAGCTTTCAAATGCACTGTCTTGTTGATAACCTCTATAAAACACAACCATAGCTCAGAAATGCTGATCCACACTAATGCACTTACTTCCCAGTACTTCACTATACAGTCCAATAAAAATATTAATGTGCCAGAAGTGCTGATGTGGCCCCATTAGAGCAAGATTTCCTCACCATAGAAGCATCCATGTTTTCTTCCCCGTGAGCTATGCTTTCAGTAGATGTTAGGCTGGGGCGTCCCAAGGATGAGAAAGTATTACACAGTTCTGTCCTCATCAATCAGACATGGTTATGGAGATTCGGCAATGATGCCAAAGAGGCAGGGATGAAAAAAACAGGAAAAAAGGTATCCTGGCAGGTGAAGGAGATAAGGGACAACACATGTTCAGGTAACTCTGCTCTAGGATAGAAACAATTTTATTTTGCTTTAATTTGTTTGTGCATGTTAGGTGATGGATCCTACAGGGCTAGCAATAAGCGATTCCCCAGGTGTGTCAGGAAGGAACTTGGTGGTTTGGGGAAGATGGTGAACTACTACCACTGACTCCAGCTGGTGCAACACACATTGGCCCACCCATTCCTCTCTGTCACAAAAGTTGTGTAGATTTGGGAACAGAAGTTTCTTATCAGATAACCCAGAGCACTGTTTTAACCACCAGTGGGGATCCAGAGCCAGGCACAAGATGTGCCTACAAATGTGGCTCCTACCAGATGGACTTTATATAGCTTCACAAATATTAGGAATTGTACATTGGGAAAAGTACCCCAGAAGCATATTATATGTCCTGTCGTGATGACATGATGGGGGAAAGAATGACTGGTTGCAAACCTGATAAGCTTTTCTAACATCTAAAACTCTCCATCTGAAGAACAAATTACTTGAAATGGGCAATTCCACTGTTTCCACTTCCAAAGTGTTTATTCACCACCTTGGAAGGTGATGTCAAAGCCAAATGCAACTGCCAACATCCTAGTTCTGTTTAATGGTATACTTGTGACCTCTGGATGTATATATTTGTAAATAAAAGGCATTTTATTTGTCAAATAATCAGGAGGGTTAATCTAAACAAGCAAATTGCTTCTAGAAAGTGTCATTAAGGTAAGTAAACTAGACACGCTGAGGTAGTTATCTCTAAAGACTTCGTATATTCTAACCAAGATCTGTACTAAAAAAAGGACAATGGATATCCGAAAGAAGCTCAAGAAGTTAAAGCAGCTTTTGTGGTTTAAAACACACCAGTAGAAACTGGGTTGTAAGATTTTCTATACAAAGGCAAAAACGAATGTAAAATACTTCTTTAGCATAAACAGGTAGATACCCAAGAGGAGGCTTGACACAACAGCACAATATAATCTATGGCCAGAATAAAGTACACGTTACATACGTTTAGATGATGTCAAAGCTGCAAAGTGAAACTCTTTCAGGTCAGATGATGAAAAACATTTGGTTCACAAAACAGTTTGTAATTAAATTACAACAGTTTAGTCAGCTTGGTTTCCTAAGAAGATGAAGCTTACACGGTGACCACCCTATCTACCTGTCCATCCATGTATCTCTTTGTTCCCCCTCCCCAGCAATTTCTAAATCCATTTACTTTCTGAGCTTTCTGTCCATCAGATTCAGCCAGCAAGTGCAGGTGTTTCTAAGACAATAAAGTTCCTGTAAGTTTTGTAAATATCTACAGCTGCAAAGAGGAGAGAAAGTCATACCTGTGGCGGCACTGAAGAAAGGAAGGAAAACCAGCCATCAGTCAATCTTTTTTGGCAGCAGCTAATCAGTATGTGCATGTAATGTGCACACTACATAGTCAAAAAGCATGCACTTAGCTCTTAATTTTATCACATGTGGTCTCCTGAGACAGGGCAGAGCCTTCTGCTGCCCTCCAGCCCAGTTCTCACACACACACAACCCACCCACCCAACAGTCGGGCAGGCATTGCATGGAGATTTACCTAGCGTATATAAAATCACTCCAAAATTTTATTTGCTAAATCACTAATGTTCAGAAATCATATAAATGCAGATGGTATAAAACATCAAGTATTGATTGTAAGAATAAATGACTGGGGTCCTAAATAAGCTTTTAGATCCATTTTCACAAAGTCACCTGCATGTGTACTGGGTGTCCCTGGTGAGGTGCTGGCGGGGGAAGCTGCAGTGCAGCCACTGTGAGGAGAGACTGGGGCTGCTCCATGCTGGACATGGCCGTGTCCAGCTGGCTCCACAATGGACCCACAGCAGGGCACAGCTGAGCCAGTCAGCCAAGGTGGTGGCACCTCAGGCAAAACAAATTTAAGTAAGGGCAGAAAATGTCACATGGGCAGAGGAGGGGGGAACAAAGGGAGTGGGAAACAGCAGATGGAGCACCAAGGCTGGAGGAGGAGCTCCACAGCGGAACAGACATTCCTGGCAGCCTGTGGAGGACCTGCGCTGGAGCAGATTTTCCCGACAGGATCTGCAGCCTGCAGGAAGCGCCCATGCTGGAGCAGAGGAAAAGAGTGAGAAGGAAGGAGCGGCAGAGAGAAACCCCTATGTACTGACCATACTCTCCCCACCACCCCCCTGTGCTGCTTGGCAGGGAGGGGTTAGAGTCTGGAGTCAAGCTGAGCCTGGGAGAGAGGGGAGGAAAAGTGCTTTAATTTTTGTCTTTTTGTTTCTCAGTACCCAAATCTATTTTAATTGACCTGATTGCGGCCTTTCAGTACTTAAAGGGGGCTTATAGGAAAGATGGGGACAGTCTTTTTAGTAGGGCCAGCTGTGACAGGACAAGGGGGGATGGTTTTAAACTGAAGCAGGGTAGGTTTAGACTGGATCAAAGGAAGAAATTCTTTCAATGAGGGTGGTGAAACCCTGGCAGGGGTTGCCCAGAGAGGTGGTGGAGGCCCCATCCCTGGGAACATTCCAGGCCAGGTTGGACGGGGCTGTGAGCAACCTGATCTGGTTAGCGGTGTCCCTGCTCCCTGCAGGGGGGTTGGGCTGGGTGACCTCTAGGGGTCCCTTCCAACCCAAAACATTCTATGATGACAATTCATTTTCCACAAGTCAAGCCTGTTTCACCCACAACAGTAACTGATAAACAATCTTCCTGACTTTATCTCAACCTGCAAGCTTTCTTGTTCCTATCCTTCCTATTTTCTTGCTCTCTCCCAGTGAGGAGGAGGTATGACTGAGCGGCTGGGTGGGAGCTTGGCTGTTTAGACAAGGTTAACCCACCACACTACCTCTCAGCCCAAATCTATTGATTTGTATGAAAACGTTCACATCATATTGACTCTAGAATGGCCAAACCCTCACTCTGAATATGTAGGTAACTCATGCAATGCACAGGAACACAGCCTTCATGGGAGTTTGCAACGTTAAACTGTCTTCGTTGCAATCAAACAGTCTTTGTGCCATTATTCAGCAAACAATCAACCGACTTTTTTTCCAACTGGCTGGATGCATGTGGCACACTGAGAATCCAGCTCCCTATCTGGCATTACCTTGAATTTTCAGGTAGTAGAGAAAAGTGAAACAAAGAAGTGACAAAAGCACAGAGCGATCCTTATGTTAAAAAACTGTTACCAAAAGGAATTTTGAGTATGGATCAAACTGATAATGGTGATTTAGGGGCTTTCTGCTGTTAGGTGATATATGCCTGAAGACCAGTAGGTGGTCATTTACATTTACGGAAATATATTAGTGTTTCTCGTAATACCAATTCCCACAAGCAGGAACCAGTGTTAATGGGTAGAATAAACTCTGAATACAGGATACCTACACACATACGTGTTTGTTTACCACACCCCTTCTGTTTCTCCATAACACTAACAATTCACCTTTAAATTAATTCAGAAGAATCACTACAAAAGTTACAAGCCACCAAAGTCCCAAATTATATTGGGTTTTGAGCACGCAAGGCAACCAGAGACTGTGGTTTGGCCTTCCACCTAAGAGCGCCAATTAACCTCATCAGATTGGATTCAGAAAAATCATGAAGACAGTTTCAATTTTAGAGACCTTTGGAAGAAGTAAGAGTTCTTTTTAATCCAGATTCTATGAGGGATAACTACTGTAACACTTTACCAAGAATTACCACATTACCACACCAGCACTGATCTGATGATCAGAAATGATCTAATAACTACCAATATGTACTAATATTCAACTTGGGATTCTTATACATAACAAAATTCAGTAAGTTACTCCCAATGTATTAATCTACTTCGCCTTTTAATGCACAGAGATTTTTGTTGCTATCACTATACACATTTCCACATCACTTCAGCACGTGTCTGTACCTGCTGACCAAAGGCAAAACCCTCTCCTGAAAAGAGAAGAAACTAGTCCCGCACAGAATTGATGCCTTACGTTTAGGAAAAGCTCAGAAAGGCAGAGCTGAGAAAAACATGTAGCAGAGTAAATACTAAGGTCACCACAGCAGGCACAACTTATGGGCCATCTGTCCTTCTATGAATCCACTCCTGTCTATGGAACAATATTAAATTTGACTTTACTTGACAATGCTCCATTGAAACTTCATTTCAAAATGCACTTATGGAACAAATTAAGTATCTTTATAGCTGTTCACACAAATTCTTTTCCTATGTAGTATATCATTGAACAGATAAAGTTGGTGGTGGCAGATCTGTAATTACTATAAACAAGTATATTTTACTCAGCTGAATTTAACAGTTTCTATTGAAACTGATCTATTGTCATTACAATTTGTTCCATTGACTGGATAAAGACTGGCAGGATGATGCCTATATTGTTGGTTTACTTTTTTTATGCATTCCATAAAATTTTAAAAATATAACTATATAATCAGAGATGGGCAGAAGAAAACTTTCATTCACTCTTGGATAATAATGCCACACAGAGAGATACACACTATTCTGTTGGAAAGATGGGAATGAGAATGGACTGTATTCCTAGAGTACACTCACCACTGAAACTTTCTTCTTCTGAATGCTCCCACAAGCACAACTCCTCACTTACAGTCCAGTAGTTCCTTTCAAAGGAAAGCCTTAAAGTATTTCATAAGAAAAAGTAACTTTTGTAGCTCACATATGAGAATCAGTACTGATAAAATAAAAAAAAACCACCACCCAACCATAAAAATCCTTAGCTAAAAATAAGCACTGTCACTCTGTAAGCTGGAAGAATTTTCAGACTTCAAGTAAATGGTGAGGCTGAAGAATTCAAGCAGAAAAGACATGGAAGAGAATAACCAAAATAAACACAATGTGATGCTGAAAAAAGGAAGTAGAACAAACACAGGTAAGGACGATGGAAACATGAAATTATTTCTGAGTATTTATGTCTGTCCTTTCTCTAACTTACAGCTTCTTTATCTAGTAACACCTGGTGATTTCACTGTGAACTTCATACTCTGTTCAGGAAGTTACGTTTTAATTCCAGGCTGACTGCTTATGCCCCTCTGCAAGACCTCTGGTCTGTCAGGCAAACAATAAATGTCTCGGGGAACAGAGAACTGATAAAGGCCAAAATGATAGTTTCCTGTGAAAGGCCAATGTGATATTTAGCCTTACATATTTCGAAAGGTATACAGGAGCATGAGCAACAACTTGAAGTAAACAAAATTTGCTTTATTAAACTATGTCTGCTCTATCAAGTTGACTTCTGGCAGAGAATGTCAGCAGCAGCAAGATCAGAGGAATGAATGCTGAAAGGGTTTAAAAGGCTACCATGCACAGGATGGGACTGTTTCTAGCACCAAAGCAGAAAACATTCAGATCCCAGAAACTTTAACATACTAGGAGCATGCCTCTGGCTATGCTGTTTTGGAAAATTTCAGTCTCAACAGTTCAGACATTTCGCAGAAGGAGGTTAAGAGAAAAATACATTGTTTTGCTCATGTTTAAAAACCAAAGAAAAATAATATTTTCTTTAAGAAGCTCTAGATTTGCAGCGTGGAAGTGCAACTTGGCAAGGAAATTGCTTTCCAAGAATAACAACTCACAAGTCGTTAGAAAAACTGGAGCCAAGTCCTACTTAGCAAAGAGACTCAAGTTTGTTGCAGCACACTTTGCAGAAGACTCCATTCACCCTGAGCAGGCTGCAGCCAGGGCCGCAGGAGGCCAGCCAAGGGTTTTCTACAAATGCAGATTCCTTACTCAGCCCCAGCATCAAAAGCATATAAACAGTTTCTTGTTTCTCCCCAGGCTCTGGCAGGGTGGAGAAAAAAAACATAAGGTGTAAACAATGGCACAAGAAGGTGGTCAGGGTAGAAAGCAGAGAAGCATCCAAGTTTATGAAGATAAGGCAGCATTTGTACACGCTTTTTTTAAAGCCCTGGACCTCCAAAGCCTGGAATGGAATCTAGAATTGGAATCTCATCATTTCAGAAATACCTTTTCTGTTAGTAAATAGCTATGTAACATATTTGAAAAAGTATGTCTTATTCCTATTTCCATTGAAACCCCCAACCTACTATCATTTCAGTTACTCTATTAACAGAATTGGTAGAAAACTGATGGGTGAACATGAAGCATCTTCCTCACTAATACACTACAGGATTGCCCTTATTACAGGATGTAAGTACTAAATCTTTACCACAAGTCATTTAACACAGAAATGCCAAAGTAATGCTACATAGGTTACTCCAGTTCTGGTGTTTTCCAATTTTAAAGCACTTCACAGTTTTATTTAGATTCTTTCGGGAAATTTTTTTGGCACATAAATACACATGGAGATACTTGGCATTTATGCAGTTTTATGATGATAGTGAAAGCATCCTGCTTGCCTTTATTCCAAGACAGGGAATACTGAACAAAAAAAAATATGTCATTCCAATTGAAAGGGCAGGAAATGAACCAACTAAAGGATTGATGCGTAACCCAGCTCCAAAACTATGGGACCCAGAAGACCTTGGTGCTTTTCCTGAAGGATTTACAAAATGGAAAACTGACTACCTCTGACTTCTCTCCAGCACATCTGCTGGTGTCTGGCACCCAGTTCCTCAAGCGTGTCAGCCACATGTACTCAAGCATTTACCATTTTACACCTAGAGCTAATGTGAAAGATGCGGCTGCTGAGAGCTTTAAGAGCAGGAGGTGTGAAACAATAACAATGTCACATTCTGAAATTGCTGTTTATGCATTAGTTTAAAAAAATTACATAATCAATTCACTTGAAGTGCAAGTCCCCTCTAACATGCTTCCCATCTTGCAGCAGCTCTTAGCAGTTCTAAGTACCTTTATGGTTCCACACGTGTGTATGAACACTTGCGAGTATACTGACAATTCGGCACTTGAATGTACCTACACAGCTACTGACTAATATTTTATAATGTAGGCATTGCATATTTTGAAACAGAGAGGTTGGTCTAAATGTTTTTCATATCATATGTGTTCAAACAAGCATGCTTTAACAAAGATCTTCGAAGTAAGAGTACATAATACTCAAAGGAATATAAATGATTAAAGTGTTTCAGTTACAAACATATTTCTGAAAACACCTAGTGTGCTTAAGTTATGCTCTTGCGTTGATATATAAATACAGCTGACTTGGTTTTCAAATGGAATCAACATCCAGAAGCTCACACCAAACCCTCTGGTTTTATAGCAATTCATTTACTATGGAAAGACACAGTTGATCAATGGCCAAGTTTCTGAGAAGAAACCTTACTGTTGAAGGACAGGAGAGAGTGCTCTGGTTTTTGGTGTCCCTCAATGAACAATGTTAACCAGCAAAAATTTGGAAACTGAATCAATTGTGGTTTGATCCAGAGGGCTTGAGATCACAACTGGAACCACAAAGAGACACCTGAGCTCTAGGGATGAACTGCCAATCCAGTTAGGTAGTTGCCTGAAAACGTATGGACAAAATCCACCTTTCCTATAAACAGTCCTCTACCCTAAAATGTGGATATCCATAAACATGAAAAAAGCCTTGTGACTCTTTCTCCTCCTATATATAAAGGGAGTTTAAAGAGAAGACATACAACAGTCCTTTGCCATAAGTAGCTGTCGTCAGAAAGGACAACTGTATCATCAAGAAAAATTTAACTGCTGACCTGCATATACAGCAATTTTGGTAAAAGCAAAACTATATTCCAGGTGTCAAATCAGATTGTATTTGGTCAGTTTTATGCTATGTTAGCTAATATGTTCAGACAAGAAGGATCCTTGAAATTACTAACGAGGGACCTAGAGCTATAAGACAAGTCTAGACCAAATTTGCTGGTCCTCTCCTTTCCTCTCCCTCCCTTCTAACAACAGATTTATTAAGGCAAGGCCCAGCACTCTAGGTCAATTACTGGGAAAAGACTAATGCACAATGTATCAATTGAATGACTTTCTACCTCATTAAAGGTGAAAATAAAAGGGATTTGAGCAACAGCAGCCTCTTGTGTGCTTGCTGATGGGATTTGAGATTTGCTATTGATTTTCCAAGTGGAAGCACTTAGTTCTCCTTACTTTCCTGAAGGGACATTTTGTCATTAAAACGAATGACACAAAAAAAATCTACCCATAAAAACCTCAGCCGTAGTTGAAGTTTTGGGGGATATGTAGTTACCTGGTACTAAAACTTCTCCCTTATTGACTACTATTTTTACAGGGCTTTCCTTAACAATTTTGCTTTTATTGATACGGAAAAATTAGGCAGAGCACAAGGCCCATGTGACTTCCAAGCTGGAAGGTACTTTAGCACTTCAACGACAACTAAACCACTTTAAATAAAGTTCTCAAACTGGTGTTCTGGTATCTTAATTCCTGACCTGCCCCAATTAAGTATGAGATAATGAATATGAAATATAACCCCCTTAATTGAATTCCTTAAGAGCCCAAATGCTGAAATAAACAAATACCTAGGGGGAAATACACATGTTAGAAACAATCAGAGGTAGCCCTAAAGCTGATATAGGCAAGTGAAAGTCAGAATTTGAGGAAGAAAAAGCCTCTCTGGCTCAGACATACAATTGCTCTAACAAAGTTTCCTCTGAAAAAGAGAGATAGCATTTTTGTCTTCATGATCTCCATGTCCATAAAGTCAAGCTAGGCCCTTTTAGAGCAGGCTCCTTCAATTCAGGGCCTGCATCTTAGTTAACTGAAGCAAACAGCAGAAGTACACAGCACGATACCATCACTCCTGCACTGCGTATCAGCCTGCCAGCCAAACTGCTGGGTCAAACTGTTCATCAGGAGCACCTGAAAACCTCTACAGAGCAAAGCCTCACTCTGCTGGAACATTCTGGAGTATTTTTCATTTGTATTCATTTTTAGTTTCCTGTTAATGAATTTAAAATAATACTTTTGCTCTGTTTCTATTCAATTAATTAGAGTATGAAGTTTCTGGCACAGAACAGCATGCTCAAACAGGAGCTTAGTAACTGATAAAATAGCACGCTTTCAGGCACTACTTTGTCGCAGACCTGATTAATGAAGACAAATCCAAACAACATCTAAACTTTGGTTTTAAAATAGCTAAGACAATTACAGTCTTAAAAGAAAAGAATATGAAAGGCAACCACTGAGCAGAAACGTGCCTGGCTCAACAGAACCCATCAGCTATCTTGGGCAGAAACAGGACGTTTCCTTGGAGCCCTTGGCACTCTCAGGAACACCGCACACATTTTTTCCAACTCAGCTTCCTCTGTCACTACAGAGCTAATTGTAAAATGAGGTCAAATGATTTTTGTGGTATTTCAAATTCAGAGCAAAAGCTAGTACATGTCGTTAATCAAGTAAATTGCTAATGCCTCATTCTGCAAAGTAAATTGCTTAAGTTATATCTCTTTTTCTGTAGGTCTGGTTAAGGACACAGAAGACAAATGGGGTTTCATCACTAAAAAAGTGAAAAAAATATATTTTTCATAATTCATATGTGGCACTAAGAGGATGGGTTGGATGCTTGGTTGCTTTTTAAAAGGTCATGCATATAAGGGCATGCACCTAATCTACTACCCTATAAGCTATCCTAATTCTGAAGTTCAGTTTACAGCAAATGTATCTCAGACAATGCACAATTACCTGAATCCCTAGAAATAAAATCACCAACCAAAATTCACGAAGAGACATCAATTGTTGAAACACCCTTCAAAGCACAGTGTGGAAGATTCAGCAAAATGCATTCGGCTGAGGTTTCCAAAGTAAATGAAAGGAACTAAGTGTCCAAACGTTAGTGACATTCTGTAGGAGCTGCACTCTTTTCATTTTCTTGAGATTAGTTGACAAGGCTGGATTTAAAACAACAGCATACAAGAAAGCCACATTTTTTCACACACAAGATAGCTAAGATACTAAGATAACTGAAGGGTGGAAATTTTCTCATCCCTACACTGAACCATGTTCCTTGACCATGGACATGCTTTGCTCTTTCCCAGACATACATCACAGCAGACAATTGCAAATTTCAAACCTCCAAACCTACTTTGATATCCTGTTCTCCAGTGGCTGTGAGAGGCTCCTTGCCTTGAGTGATCCAGAGTATTGATGGAAGCCAGTCACTCTTATCCTACTGTAAACAGCATTTACACATTTTCAGGTATCATTTGGAATCACAGAGCCCCTTCAGCTTTCTCCCAGTTCTAAATCCAGAGGATACTTGTACATAGCAACTTACTCAATCAAAGATTTAACACAGACCCACCACTTTGTATACAGAGAATTCCACTTCTTCATCTGCAGCTGGAAAGGTAAAATGCAAATCTGCTTGCTAAAACAGTTCAACAAAACGGGTAACAACCTGGTTTGCATCTGAAAAGCTGAACAGATTTGAAGAGTTTCCTGTACTTTCAAACAAAAAGAAGCTGGAGCAAGAAAGACCTCCTTTCCCCTCATGTCAGGCTTCAGTAAAGAGAGATGGCTGTGACACCAACTTTCTCTCTCACGGGAGGCTGGGGCTGCAACAGCCTTCGTTGCCCTCTAAGAGTAATGGCAGAGTACGCTTTCTCCAAAACAGCCAAGGTTTCTGCAGGATTAGCCAAGAGCAGGCGCTGAGCAGCGTATCAGCTATCACTACCCTAAACACTAGTGAAGTCAACAGGCTATTGTTACAAGTAAACATCTAGGCATCATGTTCCTGTCCAATTTAATCTTTATGTCACCCTCCCTGCTTCCTTCTCTCTATTCTTTTGCTCATCTGCTGCCTCCTCTCAACTACGTAGTTAAGTACACCATTAAAATACCAAAGCTTAGGCTCCATGACCATTTCCACCTCTTTGCTTTCAGTCCTGTCTCATCTCTAGACCATCTGTACTTGCTGTCTCAGCAGAAAATAAACTCTACTGATAGCATCTGGCACAAGAGGATGAAGCAACTGATGGGAATTTTAGTTGCTATCAAACACTTGTAAAGTGATTGAGAGACAAACTTAAGGCCACCATAAATTTATGATCCTTATTGTTCCTGATGGGTCTGAGCAGAAGGAAGCACATCTTAAGTAAGAAGCAACTTCGTATGCTAAGGTATTATAAAATTAGTCTTAAAATGTATCAGTTTGCAAGCCTCTTTGGGTAGGAACACACACTTAATTTACAAATCCACGTCTGCCTAACATTCATAGCCTGATGTGACATTATCTGCACATCTCCAGCCACTAACAACATAAAAATAAGTAATTACAGTAATAATACAGAGGGTTTTGGAACAGCAGGGAGGGAATAAACCGAGAGAGATGTGCAGGAAGAGCACTAGAAAGTTCCGCAGTGAAGACTCAGTCACCTGCTGACTATGTAACAGAGAAACCTCTTAAGAGGCAAATACAGTCACAACACCAGTAGGTGCAAGTTCAGTTAAAGAGAAGTTTTCCTGCCTTCTACAGACCTGTAAATATTGCTTTCATTACTATCCTAACCACTACCTACAAACCACAGGCAGGAATCCTTTAATTTTCAAACATTTACTAGAGACAGTGCATAAAAATCTAATAGGAACATATGTTCAGACCTTGAAATAGCCTGAGCAGTTCCTCTTCATGACAACAGCGATAGGCACATCCAACTAACAGCTTCCCTACTGCTAAGGACATCGGTCCCCATCACTGTCAGAGACAAATCAAATCCAAGCAGATTAGAGGAGCTGCTTAGCTTCTGCGGATGCACAGAAGCCCAGCTCAGTTTGCACTCTTAGGCTCTATAAGCAAGGAAAAAAAACCATCAGCAATAAGAGAAAGGGAAGGACTGAATGAAGAAGACAATGGAGAAGAGGAGGGAAGGAGAGATGGATATTGCATTCACAGCTTTTATATTGAGTTAATGCTGCCCTTAGCTGGCTTACAGAGGCAGCCGCGCCTAAGCCTTGCTTCCCCCCTCACACGACAGTGCTTCCAGAAATATTTGTCAGGTACCAGAGATGAGATGGATTTTATGGAGCTTTGAAGGGAGGTTGAGAGGGCAGGAGGAAATGAGGTGCTAATGCTGATCACAACAAAAACCACTGGAGCCAGCCGTAATGGGACAGTGGGAGCGTGTCTGAAGTGAAAATGAAGGTGTTAAAGGATGTACCACATTACATCAATGTCAGAGACTGCTTGGTGCCTCTGAGCAACTCAGAAATAGAATCGTGGCACGATTGTTCGCGCACGGCTCTTTGTGGTTATGGCAGCTATCGGCACCCCCTCAAAAACTGTAAAGCAAAAGCTTTCATATTAATGAGACAATTGTGTGGCAAGGGCTGTGGGAAGTACAGTCAGAAGACAGAGATGCACTTTGTAACAAAGACATGCTCTTACTTACCAACTCTGTTTCCCACTTTCACTTAATATATTCTAATTGGAGGGAATGACGCTAATGAAAAGGTTAGGAGCTGTGGTTAACGCAGCATTTCCCAAGCCTCAGATGACTCGGCCCTCTTCAGCAATACAGAACCAAGATGTAGACTCTCCTCTCTCCCACCACTTGTTTTGAAGTGCCCCATCACCTGTATTTATACGGAGCTCCACAGCCACTCCCCTTTGGACAAGGAGGTAAGGAGAGGTTAAAGAGGCACAATAACGCTCTTAAAACATCCCAAGTAAGTAAAATGGCTGGTTTATAAGAGCTTGGGCAGTGATTATTCTTCACCGGGTAACTTTTATTTCTGCTTAGACTAGTCTATCATTTTTATTATACTGACCTGATTAAGGGGGTGAAACCTTACTTGTGTCCTGTCTGCCAGGCAACAGAAGACCTGACCTGACAGGTCTGCACCAGACTGAGCCCCTCCACACGTTTGAAGAACTTTGAACAATACCTTGTAATAGTTGTGCTTCTGAGGGAACAAAAGATCTCTGAATCCATGCAGTTTTGCTTTGCCTTCTCCAGTGAGTACATTTGACTCCTTACAAGACTATACACTGTTGCCGGGAGCCCAGTCTCAGATAGTCCAGTGTACTTAGATGGTACCCATATCTACTTTTAAGGGACTATGTGTTGTACTTGGTGGGATAGAGTGGATAAACATACAGGGTTAATACTTCACACTGTGAGGAATGCATTTTCCCAAGTGTGTACACATGGCATATCTCATTACCTAACACACAGTCGTAAGGGACACTGGTTCTTAGGCAGGTGTTCTCTTGCAGAGTCCACGCGCCATCTTTTGCTCACCTACTCACCATGACACCTAACCACCTTTCAATGGGACTAGGTGCTAAGTAGAAAGTACACAACCCGGTCAGTAAGAAATGCTAAGTACAGCTGAAGCACTATTCCTTATTAGGTATAAGAGGCTTTAAGTTGTAGTGAGGTAACTAGCACCCCAGTACCCTAAAGATGAGTTTCTAAGAGCCCTTTCACATAAACAACACGCCATAGCATAGGAACCAGCACATCCAAAGCCCCTGAGATTTGGAAGAGAACTGAACTTCGGCACCCTGAGCAGGAGCTGTGGCCACCAAGCCCTTGGGTGAAAGGGCTGCAGAGGCACTACCGAGAGTGGTGGCGTTGGACTCCTCTGATGGGTGTGTTCCTGGAACACCTGCCAGATACAGTTTGAGATGTGCCTAGACATAGATTTTTATAAGTGTAAGCTATGGAGTAGGCTATGATGCATCAAGAGAAGCGTGGCCAGCAGGTCAAGGGAGGTGATTCTGCCCCTCTACTCTGTTCTGGTGAGACCTCACCTGGAGCCCTGCGTCCAGCTCTGGAGCCCTCAGCACAAGGAGGACATGGAACTGTTGGAGTGGGTCCAGGGGAGGGCTACAAAAATGATCCGAGGGCTGGAGCCCCTCTCCTAGGAGGCCAGGCTGAGAGAGTTGGGGTGTTCAGCCTGGAGAAGAGAAGGCTGCGGGCAGAGCTGATTGCGGCCGTTCAGGGCTTAAAGGGGGCCCATAGGAAAGATGGGGACAAGCTTTTTAGTAGGGCCAGCTGTGACAGGACAAGGGGTAATGGTTTTAAACTAAAGGAGGGTAGGTTTAGACTGGATCTAAGGAAGAAATTCTTTACAATGAGGGCAGTGAAACACTGGAACGGGTTGCCCAGAGAGGCAGTGGAGGCCCCATCCCTGGGAACATTCCAGGCCAGGTTGGACGGGGCTGTGAGCAACCTGATCTAATTAGCGGTGTCCCTGCTCCCTGCAGGGGGGTTGGGCTGGGTGACTTCTAGGGGTCCCTTCCAACCCAAAACATTCTATGAATCTATAAAATACTTCATAAGCATAAAATATTGTTTCCATCTCTGTATTTCTAATTGTTTCATCACCGCACCAACCTTTTATTCCCTTTGTGAACTACCCTTAATTTAATAAACAGTGCCTTGAAAATTTGTCCACTAGCTTACCGATTAATGACACTTGTACAACTGGTGGCATGTGAAATCTTAATGAACTCCGGAAAATGATTTTTTTGCTAATTCTAAAGTGAAGAAGTAGTTAAACAGGTCTTTTTTTCAGGACTACGCATTTCCATGCATTAAGATGACTTTAATGTAATTGTCAGGCCTGGCCTTTGTAGCCACTGAGAGTTACACTTGTTTATTGTGTCTGAATAAATTTGACACAAGAGCGCTCTTGGGCACTGCCGCAAGGTTCATGTATGCTTGGGTGGTGCAATCTGCATTTCTATATTTTGAAATATTTAGGTTCATCAATAAAGCTAAAGGGCAGTGAATTAAAAATCAATACAAAGGCAGACTTCTTAAGGTAACAGAGAGGGAGTTCATGGAATACATAATTGCTACAATTCATTAAAGACAGGTGCGGGTAATGAATTTTAAGAAGGACCCAGTGTTATCACTATGCAACCTCACATAAAATGGGTAGTAAAAAAATCACACTTTGGAGTATGAACTGACAGATACAAAGGTCATGAAGTAACTCCTCTGCCTTTTCAACCTTAAGTAAATTACTGCACAGTTGATTAGATAAATTACTGAAAGGAGCTGCGGGTCACCTTGATACAGCTCCATCGCTGTTACAGGCAGTGTGCTGATACGCCACAGGAGGTAATGAGCTAATTCAATATGGCAAAGTCTGCATTAACTGAGTGTTGTTTCCTGTTATGTTCCTAACCCAAGGAAGCTTGCAAAGCATCCCTCATCCTTCACGAAACACAGAGGGAAACAGTAAGGTTTTGTTTGCCTTGTGAGAGTAGTGCCCTTGGACAACCTTCAGAAAAAGTAACTGTCTGAGCCATACCTGTGATATAATGGTGATGGAAAGAAATTCCGAAGACTTATGCTTTCAGAAGACAGAAAAAACTGAACAAGAAGGAAATCCTCTGCCAACACGGGCAGTGACAACCACATTTCATTTCAAATTAAAGCTCTCTTTTAATCTCATCTGAAAACCGGTGTCAGCACAACACTCAAAGACAACTTTAAATAGAAAATACTGGACTGCAGCTAGTTAAGGGAAATCTCATCCCAATTACTCATGCAAGCACTCTGAAAAGCTGTTAGGGTTTTTTTAATCTACCATCCCCTGCGTGTATGTCAGCCAGTGCCTTATTTAAAGAGAGAACTCAAAAGCAGCATCTCCAAAAGCAGTACAAAAATTTGAAAGAAATCCCCAAATACTTCCCATGATACATTCATAGGATCAGCTATACTAATACCTAAGCTAAGCTGCTTAACAAGGCTAACATGAACTAGTTAGTACCAGATACCTAATCAGGTGGTAGCTGTTTTCGCCAGCCTTTTCCCTAACCAGTCCGACTCTGGGCTCTTACCACCTTAAAACCCCGTCCGGTGCAGGGATGGAGGGTTAGGACTACCCTCACTATCCTAGCACCCTGTTGAGCTTCTTTTTTTGATTTGGCAATTGTAAACCAAACCATTATTGAAGCTTAACGACCTGTAAATCTCTGAAGGCATTGGAAAACTGGATAGCACATCTGGAAGCTCTATAACAAAATTTCAGAGGGTCTGACTGGTATATTGTACAGCCATCAGCAGAGGGAAGACCTCAGTCACTGAATAAAACTTGCAGAAATACAAATTTTAGGAATACTACGGCTAGCTAACCAAATATGCAACTCCACAAAACCAGTATTTTCCACTGGAAAAATGATTTGCTGAAAAATACTAAATAATATTATCATCACCATCTAAGAAAAATTTAGCTGAAATATCTTATTACAAAATTCCTTGCTCCAAAGATGTTTGTAGGCTTTTTTTTTTTAGTGTGAACTAACCCAAAATGTTTCCTTGAACTTGGATTAAGAAATTACTAAACTGCATTTCCCTAGCAGCATGTTGATTTATGTAAATTGAAGTATGGGCCCACATTTTCTAATATAAACTGAATGGCCCAGAAGATTACATTTCCTACAATGCAATGCAGATCTTCCTCTGAGGGATCTGTATGACATATTATAGAAACTGCATAATTCTGAATAATCCCTGGAGATGTAGTCCAGAAAAGCAGGCCAACCCAAAAGGGAGAATGGAAAACATATCATGCATCTTAACCGCAATCCCATCTTGTATGTAGCTTAAATACTAAAGAGGCTCAAAATGAAAAACTGCAGGGCCAATTAGTAAGAGAAAATAAGAATTTTCAACCTGAGAAATGTTAAAATATTTCATTTCCATTAAAGAAAAGTCAAATGGAGTGGTTTGGAATTCCCACTATGTTAAAATGTCCTATTTCACATTGCAGTACCAACCTGGAACAAACCCGGATATTCGAATGCAGGAGTGCCCACTGTGAGGGAAACTTCAAATTTTGCCCAGCTCTAATCACAGTTAATTCCCTTCTTTAATTTCAAAGGCAACCCTGAATTCATGTGTAAGGAGAGTAATTTCCCCTTTTCCTGTGGTTTGTTTTTTTTTTTTTTTTTACTTAAAAAAAAATAATCTCAATTCTCTGAACTGTGAATGACTCCAGTGAAGTTTGGAGAGCTGCTATTTAGATGCTAATCAAATATAAATGGACAGAAGTCATCAGGCTATCTGTAGAAGATCAAGCCACATTAATAAGTCATATCAACATTGATCCACGTAAACAAATACTAATGCTTACATGGAAAAATTACGATCAGATAGTTCCCCTGGACTGCAGAAGACAGATCTCAGTGAAACTATGACAGTCAAATCCTCCTCTTCTGAACTGCAGCACCACTCATTAGGACACGCTTTTCTGTGTGCATTAGGTAGATCCTTCCCTTCTTGTCCTTCTATCCTGTCCTTTCTGTCTCTCAGATACCAGATGATGGTATGTACAAACGTACAACAGCGACATGTAGTCAAGTTCATGCAGCTAGGGAGCCAGTGGCCGCTGTAAGTAGGTACCACACGTGTGACAGCCTGGGGTATTCCTTATGAAACATTCAAGTGCTGATTTCAGGGAGGAAAATAACACTACGTATTTCTCATGGGCAAGCAGAGAGAGATGGCAGCTCCCCAAGCCAGCAACATATCTTTTCCACTCCCCACACTGCCAATAGCACAAGATCTCTCAGCATTAAATAGAAGTTCCTAAGAGCTAACCAGATTCCACCATGTCCAGAGGCAGCCTGTGATTACACTAACATGTAGAGACCCGAGAGCTTCTGCTAGTCTCTCATCTTTCACAATGATGCTCCTCAACATTACATTAAACCCTCCTTCTTGACCCCTGTTAGTTCTCACAAGTGTTTAAAGGTGATAAGTGTGATGACACACTGACTAAAATACAACGTTGTAATTTTCATATCACTTAAAAAAACCTCTCAAATTTGTTTTAGACCCATGTTCTATAAAGCTTTCTCTCAGAAAGTCATGGCTTACTTGAAATTGCTACCCAGGGTGGCTTTGGAGGTGATGTGGCATTTTTAACCCCCTCTTGATAGGTACAGAAAAAGGATATGAAAAGGATGAAAGATAACTGTTGGCATAATAGCCCATTCCACAAATACCATCACGGGGAACTCTAGGCCCATTCAGTTCTGCATGGTTATTCTACCTATATAATGTATAGGTAAATTTGGCAAGTTGAACAGGATTTGCCATTGTTTTGTGTATTTGGCAGAACACAAGGCAAGATCATGTTAATAAAACAGGCCTTGCATCTGTTACCCATCTTCTCTTTCCACTAATTCCCTCGCAAAACATCTATAATAACTGCCAGACCAAAAATCTGACAAGATCACCCCATCATCACCACCATATCCACCAACCCAGCTTTATTCCTCCATCTATTAGTTGTAGGAGTTCCAGTCATCATTATTCCTCCGTCCGTATCCCTGCCCACACTAGCTGAGTCAGCCACCATTGCACTACCTTATGTTGGAGTCCTGTGTAATACTAACCTGTGTGGGCAAGTTCAGCTTGATCCTAGCTGTTAATCAGATTATGCCCTGAAGTATTTATTGTGTGAAGGTTTGCACTTTTAAAGAGGTTTGCATCATTGGGGGACAGTGCCATTAATAGCCTGTCACACACTCAGCGGCTTAGGGGAAATTTTTCTTCTGGCTGAAGGAAGTTTCCCTTTGGGGATTTTAATGGCTGTGTGGCAGGTTCCTCATTGCACATTTCTTCTGACAGGCTGCACTCAGAAAGCACCACAAGAAAGAGTATTGCTCCCCTATCTCCATTTCCTCGTGTATTATACCCTAGCTGTGCTGCATTGACCACATTTACCTTTTGCGAAAAAGCATCCAACACAAAATGGTATCACGCGAGCCATGAGAGGACCAGAGAAGCCATGAACTGAAATTGGAGGCAGTCAATTAGAAAGAGCCAACAGTGGCTCTTACTCTTTCCTTACCTTTTTTAAAAGCCTGGGGAAAAGGCATGAATCAGGCTGATAAAAACAGGAGCCACTCACCTTCGGGTTACCAGTTCAAGCTAAATCCTGAGTCTAAAGCAGCTGAAAGTCTCTGTTATCCCCTGAAGGCTATTTGGCAGTTTATAAGAAACTTGCTAGAAATAAGTCATACTCTATGGAGCATTTATTTACTGACAACTAAATGCCCATCCAAAAGCAGCACTAATGCAAGAATAAAGCCCATGGGACCATCACGCCATCATGGTCCAGCTATACCAAAGCTCTCTCACCAGCAGAACAAAGGAAAATCCAACCTCCTTCTGAAGGAGGCGGCATTACCTTCAAGTGCTGCTAAAAATTCCCTTTTTTTTCTTTTTACAAGTCTGATTTACAGCAGCTCCTGTTTAGCTACTTTCTTGCTGAAATACTTGTACTTTACAACACACTTTCTCCTGTATAGCTTTACTCTGATGTGTTTGTAGCCCCCACTCCCCCCAGTACGTGGTCTTCAGACTTTTCTGGCAAATGGGTGGAAAAATGCATCTCCTGAAGACAACTGTGCCTTTATTACATAGCAGGGAGCACAGTTAAACAACATGACACCCATAAAGGGAGGCTTTCAGCAATAAGCACTTTTGATGCTGTAACAGCGATGCTAATTACTGATGGGCACCTGAGGAACACCTGAACACAACAGCGCTCTCTCATATTTGAAGATCATTGAAAAGGCAGAGCCTCAGGGGTACAAATACAGAAACGCATGGACAGGAACCCCTACGAAAATTTATTCTCACCTGTTTCTTCAGTATGACATTTATTGAGCACAATAAAAGGCGGTCTGTGTGTGCCCACTGCAGCAGGGTGCTGCGCAACACGAGCTGGGACTGGCCAGTAGACCCCAGGCAACCTGGCTGGAGCCAGATGCTGCCCATAGCACCACCCCACCACATCCCAGAGAGGGCCAGGGACACCAGTGGGTGCCATTGGCCATCCTCAATGATAGGAGGTGGTGACAGAAGCTAGGGGTCAGCTCAGGAAGCCCAGTCAGGACCTGCAGGAGATGGGCTGGAGACAGGGTACCCTAGCTACACTGAAGCAAGGACTGGGGGACTGCTATCGACAGTGCCCATATAGGAAAACCAGTTTCCAGATACAAAAAACAGTCCGTCAGCTGGGTCCTGGGCTGGACACTGACCTCCCTGGCGGCCCCAGCCAAAATGGGGCTGGGTGGCTGGGCCTCCTGGTACCCTCTGCACGCAGCCAAATGCCTTGTGCACATGCATAGCAGAGCACTGGAGCAGCTTTGGTCTCAAAATGTATATACAACACGTGACAGGGAGTTATTTTAAAAGTTTCCCTCCATTTTTTACATACACACTGAAAAGTGTTGTTAAGATTGTGAGCATTCTGTTTAGAGCAGGCAAAAAGTGCAGCAGCGGGACCAGAACTGCAGTTATTGGATTAGCGGCTCAGTAATTCTCCTTATTGCCTTCAGCCACGTCAGAACAAACTTGTTTGTTTTTCTGAAAATTGCATTACGTTTGCAGGGCACCAGGCCTTGGCCACTGCTTGCTGTGCCACCCTGCAAGGAACCCACGCTGCACCTCAGCCTCCAGCCAGGCAATCCCCGAGAAGGGGTCTGCAAACCTTCACTGGGCGTTAGGCTTGCCAAGGGTACTTACTTGTGAAGAATATAATTTTTACCTTGCCTTCATTTGAAACAGACCCATTTCAAACACCTTTTTCTCCCCCAAATACTTAGAAGAGATCTGTAATAACTTCTGGCAGATTTTTTTTTTGCATTCTTCCTTCTAATCAGGTCTCTAGCCAGACTGCTAACCCCTGCTGGCAATAGGACGCCCCCTCAGAATCCATTCACAGCCCTTTCTTTCCAACCTTTCCTTCTCTCCTTCTACCCATCAGGATTACACACAATATTTATGACCATAATTACTCTGTCTCTTAAGAGAGTAGCCGTCTGTGAAAGCCATAGAACACTGATTCTGTATTTCACATGAATAAGTCTCATAAATAAACCTGACTTAATTTACAATAACTGCTTTCTCAGAAATACAAAACTTCCAGTCCAGTTTATGATTCCTTGCTGGCTGTTTAAAACATCGGGGTGTTTTTTTCATGCTAGTGCACATATTTTATAGCTACTGCTGCTTCATACTGTAAAAAGAAAAGAAGTAGAGGAAAGGTTTGATTCCCCCCTCTAAATCAGTAGTAATAAGAGTTGAAAGAAACGTAAAGTAACAGCAATGAATTTACACTTGCTAGGAAAATTATTCTTGCTCCCATTATGCTTTGAAAGGCATATTAAAAAAAAAGTCTTAGAGGCTTCACTCTTACTCACGCTATAATGTGCTACACAAGAATAATTTCTAATATTGTCTATCTGGAATAAAACTAGCTATGGTGACATTAACAATATTTTGTGGTTAGAGAACTGGCCCGGGGACTCAGAAAATTAAAACTAGGGCTCAATGTTTGACTGTTATGGATTTCCTGTGCTTTGTTGGATATAGAATTTCATCCGTCACTTTAATTAGTTATCTTCTACCCAATTCCTCCTTCATCCTTACTGAGCTCCCATACAAAGTTGATATATATATATATATAAATGTTAACCACACTACCTCTTGGATTACACTCTCTCCTCACCTCCATGAAAGACCTCACCTACAAAATCGAAATGCAGGGAAATGTGTTTGCGTTTCCCTGTGCTTCTGCCAACTGCATGTTCTCAGCGCTGGCTTACTCAGGTCAAACAGCAAGGGCACAGCCTCTCAGCCTTCCTGAAAACCCACCTGGTACACAGCCACTGTCTAGCAACCTGTTCGATGGAAGAGTGTTTCTACAGCACTTCACAGCTCTTAACCCCTTTCAAATCATATCCTCAATACTGCTTTCAAAAAGAGGTTGTCATAAATGTTAATGGGATCATTTCAAAACCCAGTGATTTTCCACCATGAGCTGAGGCACTGATAAGAAACATGGTTTACAAAATGTCTGTACATCTAGTGGCACGTTGGGTGCGACTGCAATATGCATTTGCATGCAGATCTCTTGTGGTTTCCCACTGAAGCAGACATTTACAGAAGGCTTTCTAGAGTAATGGGTACATAGTACAGAATCACCATGTCTGATCAAAATAGTAAATTTGTTCTACAGCAGTGCAATAATCTATTGATTACTGTTTAAAACATATTTATTTACACTCTATTCAGTGCATTACCTGCCAAAGTCTCTAAAAGAGAACATTCTGGTGATGTATTATTACATTTCAGTCTTTCATATTTCCTCCTATTTGAAATAAATCAGCAGTGCAGCATTTTATCTCATTTACATTAGTTTGCTTACGCTTGTGAGTTTTGGGTTTGGGGTTTTATTTTGGGGTTAAGAGGACAGTTAAACAGCCATCTCTGCTCTTCAGTCACAGCTCTGGGACACCACATACAAATCTTTCTCATTCTAACAGCACCTGAGCATGGAAAGGCAGGGGTCTGAATGGATGTCTTCTTAGAATCAGAGAATGGTTTGGGTTGGAAGGGACCCCTAGAGGTCATCCAGCCCAACCCCCCCGCAGGGAGCAGGGACACCGCTAACCAGATCAGGTTGCTCACAGCCCCGTCCAACCTGGCCTGGAATGTTCCCAGGGATGGGGCCTCCATCACCTCTCTGGGCAACCCCTGCCAGGGTTTCACCACCCTCAGCGTAAAGAATTTCTTCCTTAGATCCAGTCTAAACCTACCCTGCTTCAGTTTAAAACCATCACCCCCTGTCCCGTCACAGCTGGCCCTACTAAAAAGATTGCCCCCATCTTTCCTATGGGCCCCCTTTAAGCCCTGAACGGCCACAATCAGGTCTGCCCGCAGCCTTCTCTTCTCCAGGCTGAACAAGCCCAACTCTCCCAGCCTGGCCTCATAAGAGAAGAGATGTTACTGCATCCAAACAACAATAATTTCAGTTAGGTCTAAAAATACAGATTCAGATTCTCTCTTAGCTACAGACGACATCACTAGCAGAAAACAGTGTAACTGCAACAGAGTCAGTCATAATAAAGTCACTCTAACGGAAAGGGACCCACAGACGATGTAGGGCTGGCATAGCACTATCTGTGTCAAAACACAAATTTCCCCTGTTTCTAGTAACTTATAGAAGACATACTTGCAGCTTATCAGCATTATTAACATCTACAATCCATTTAGTGTTTTTTAGCTCCTGGAACCCTGGATAACAGCAAAGTCTCAGCTAACAACAAAAATTACTCACAGTCATGGTTTCAGAGAATAGCTAGAAAATGAGGCTTTTAAGATTTAACAAAATAAGATGAGAACAAAAGCATTCAGATCCCTATTTAAAGGCTCATAATTTTCTAGGTAGAGACTAGAATGTTTGATTCCCCAAACCAGTTGAGCCTTTGCTCATCACCCTAAGTTAAGGAAACTGCAAATAAGCTTTTGACAAGCCTTGTCGAAATGTAAATTTCATCAAGCAGAGAAGTAGAAAAGGACCTAAAATTCCACTTGCTGTATCTTAGGGTCTCATTGTAAGTTTTAAGTTACAGTTGGAACCTAAGAGAAATCTTATTAAAGTTCGTGTTACTAGAAACATTAACATTTTTTCCTCCAGATGAGACTAGGAAAGTACAGAAAGCAAACCAGCAGAGCAAAAAAAAAAAAATATTTGTTTTTTCCACGAGTAACTTAATGACTGCTAGTAATGCAGACAGTCGTTCTAAAACCTTAGTGAGTTTTAATATAATAACTATAATAATATAAAAACTTCCATTTAAACTATAAAGCTGCCACCTAAATTTTAAAGAAACAAAGACGAGAGTGCAGTGATGTGCAACTGTTAGTTTTCTCATTCCTTCCTTCCCTGGGACCATCTGCACTTTCCACAGAGATTCTGAAGTAGCAAGTGGAACAGTTAGGTACGTAATTACGTGCCTTACCAGATGCAGTAAGCACTGGAATATCATGAGAAGACACAAATTGATCTGCGAGATAGAAAAATCAGGCACTTAATATAGTCCTGTTCTGTAAAGACATTATCATAGAATCATAGAATCGTTTGGGTTGGAAAAGACCTTTAAGATCATCAAGTCCAACCGTTACCCTAACACTGCCATTCCACCACTAAACCATGTCCCTGAGCACCTCTTCAAAAACATCTTTGCATGTTAAATTTGATGGAGGTGAACAGTCCAACTGACTTCCCTGGTGCTTCTTAAAGGTACGCTTCACTGCCAGTGCTTTGCTGAATGCAAGGCTGAGCGCCCAAATGGAGGCACAGGACCTCAAAAACTTGATCCTGATCTCATAGCAAACTGTGGAACACAAGCCAGCTCTCTGAAGTGAGTGGGTACAAATCTAAATTCCTGTGAATTAAGCAGTAATACTCCCATTCAGTTTAGATAGATCAAATGCCACTGAACCAAAGTTAAAAAAAAAGTAAAAGAGAACAGAAGCAGACTTGAAAAATACAAGCTGTTGGTGAATGAGGGAGCAGACAAACTGGAAATGAGCTTTTGAGGTTTCTCCCTAATTAGCCAAAGCAAAAATGGGAAAGATAAATCAGTCATGACTGTAAGTTCAAAATTAAAAGAAAAAGGTGAAGACTAGAAGGTTACCCCTCCTTTGAAATGATTTAGTATTTTCTTCTGGTGAGTCAGAAGGTAAGCATTTCTGAATAAATTACCCTGTTTAAGTCTTGATTCATGCTTCAGTACTTTCTTTGAACATGTGCTTAAGTTCTGTTGATAGGGAAACTTATTTAATCACTTGCTAAAGTACTTTTCTAAATTGAGAACTAAATCAGCATCTATAAAAGCTTCGTTCAAATCAATGGGAATCCTGTTATAGACCTTACTGAGGGCTCTATCAGTCACTAAGTCAAAGGAGACTGAACCAAGAAGTGAAAAAAACCCAAGCTGCTTCTCCTGGAAGAATAAGCTCCAAAACCTCTGTACTTAGTAATAACTTTCTTTCATCCTCTAATATTAAATGACAGCACTAATAATATGCAATATCAAGTTATTAAGCATCTAGTCCCGAGCCATCCAATTAGTCTGCTGCAATGTAATTAAAACAAAACCAACATTAACTCAAAAGTGAAATTCACTGCAGTTGAGATGAGCAAAGCCAAAGAATAAAAGTTCATTAGAACTAGATGAAATTCGTATCCAGATTGGTCTAAACTCTGGGTAATTAGCTTGAAACAGCTTGGCATTATCCAAGGAGGATATGGATAATTGGGTTCAACATCCCTGAAGATCTGCTAGGTTTCTTGTGACAATAAACCATTTGTGCTTTGAAGCGGCTTCCTGTTTTCTCAATCAGCCTCATCTGACAAGGGCTATTGACCTGATAATTTACTTGTCAAAACTTGTTAGTCAAGGCAGGACAGAAGCAACAAGGCATGTGGGTAATCCAAGAGATTAATTTGTTGTAATGACTTTCAGGGATCCTAACCACTCTAGTGGAGATCTAACACATCTCAAACAGTTTAGTCTAAGCTAGGGATCACATGGTGGTAGAAAAGAAGCAGGCCAAGAATTATTGTATTGTTTTATCTGAGGTGGCTAGAGAAAGATAAAACCAGGTGTAAAGTACACACCCAGCAAAGCACCCGATCACTTGACTTCAGACCCAGGTGCAATGCAGTCCTCCACTTAAACCACTTATGTATGCTTAAATTGACTGTCAAGTAAGGGCTTCCTTGAAATTACTGTCTCCTGACTCCAACCACCACCATGTCTGTGGAAGGTTATAGCTGAAGAAGGAACTGATCACCAAATTGACTATGGGGATCTGTTAGCCTGCTAGTGCGTCATGAAATATGATGTTGCAGAACTGACAATGTCCCCCCTATTTGTCTCAGCTTCTCTTAATTGAGAGACCAGTTTGCAATTTATTCCAGAAGACAGGACATTCAAAGGTTTAAGAAATAGCACCTGCCAGTCATGCTTCATATTATCATTTATGTAGCTGACCCAAAATAGTAACAACAGAGCTCTGACAACTTCCCATTATTCCCAAAATGATCTTTGGGCAACCCCCCTCCCCCCCCCCACAGTTTCTTCTGATTTATAGTTGACTGAGGTGAGTCAGCTCACTATATTTCTTAAAACAGCGTGTTGCAGATACAAAAGGAATAAAAACCAGCTCCATTTAATACTGCTAATCTTACGCATACAGAAATCAGGAATCAAACTCCTAAAACTGTGAAGCTGGATTAAAATGCAGGATGCATTTTTTTTTTTTTTTTAATAACTGTTGGGAATCTGAATTTTCTGGAACATCTGAGTGACTCTGGAACGTGTGACTTTTGAGTGACACCTTTTCCTCTGGAAAACTGAAGTTACAACTGTTCTTACAAAAAAATGGAAAGTAATACTCTGCAGTATTAACATGAATATAAAAGCTAGGATTTTAGGAAAAATAGCAAACGTTGTTAAGTACTGCAAGAAAATTCTAGGAGGACAACGCTGTCATTTTGCTACATTGGTCTTGTAAGAATAACAAGGGTAAAAAAGAAAATTATGTCTCTGTATTCAACACATCAAATTCCGGTGCCACAAGCGATACAGTCCAAAAGGTACAGCAGTGCGCCTTTTACACAGCTATTCTCCGGAACAGAAATACAATGGCAAAACCCTATCTGAGGTGGAGAACACGTCGTTTTATCAGCTACGCCACTTCCTCCAGTGCTACCCTTGGCAGTAGGGAAGGGAAGAGACTCCAGAACTGGAAATCCCTTGGAGTTCAGTTCGTGGGGTTGCAGGACAGTCATTTTTTAGCATGCAGAATTCAATCCTACTCCACATCACAACTCCCTCAAGCAGCCTCTCTTCCACCAGCCCGCTCTGCATCTGAAAGTCTGACATTCGCAGAGAAAAGGCACCGGGGGAAACAAAAATTAGCAAACCAAATATGCAAGGCCTTTCACATCCTACTGATGAGCCGATACGCTGGTGAGCTATTGCAATAAAAATGTTTTCTTTCCTACATGCACATGGGAGAAGGAAGCAAAAATTAATTCTAAATGCAAATCTCAGAAGAAAAAAGTCTTGCAGAAGGGTAAGGGCAGCAGGGAAATCCTAGAAACAAAATAAAGAGAGAGCATGTGAGAAAGCATACATAGAAATCAGAGATAATAGCTCAAGGATTTTTGCTTGTTTGTTTTTGTTATTGGCTTTAATTAATAAAGATTCTTCATTTTTCTATTTACATGGTTCATATTTCCCTTCCCATCAGCCAGCAAGAAACCTGGCCCCTGTAGGTTATTTTTCAGTATTTATAAGGTTCATCATCAGTTTTTCCATCTCTCAGTGCTTGAGGGGTTCTAGTCACCATCTTACTGGGAACATTGACTGTGCTGCATAAGATCACACATAAAATCTACACTGGATGCTTCTCCATGATAACGCAGACTTATTGTCAGTTCAGACAACAAGTTGCATGCTAATAAAGTCACGGTGCACGAGACCAAAAACAGTAAATCCACAAGCCAAAGATATTGTTAATTAGGCTTAACAGGTAGTATAATTAAACAGGTTTGCAAGCAGATCTATTTTAAGTTGTCTGAAAAGAAAGGTCATTTATATAAAGTGGAGATGTAAGGGAAAGCCAGAGACTTCAGGATTTGCTCAACATTCTCCAAAGGAAGGGGAAAGCGAGTTGTTGAAATGGCTAAATGAGAAAAATAAAAAAAAAAAAAGAGAGTGACCGAGAACATTAGATCAGGCATCCCCTGTTCCTGTGGGCCACTGATGAACTGAAAATGCAAGACTCCTAGAAGGCTTCCCACCATGTTGCCTACCTAAGGCACTTCACAGCCAGTTTACAGAAACACAAGCTCAAGACACACTACCTTGGTGAAATTCTTCAAGGTGGGATATACAGGTGTGCTGCTTTTAGGTGGGATGGAGTTAGGTGGGATGGAGTTAGGTGGGATGGAGTTAGTTTTCTCCACAGTAGCTGGTATGGGGCTATGTTTTGGATTTGTGCTGGAAACAGCGTTGATAGCATAGGGATGTTTTTGTTACTGCTGAGCAGTGCTTACACACAGTCAAGGCCTTTTCTGCTTCTCACACCACCCCACCAGCAAGTAGGCTGGGGGCGCACAAGAAGTTGGGAGGGGACACAGCTGGGACAGCTGACCCCAACTGACCCAAGGGATATTCCATACCATATGATGTCATGCTCAGCATATAAAGCTGGGGGAAGAAGGAGGAAAGAGGGGACGTTCAGAGTGATGGCGTTTGTCTTCCCAAGTAACCATTAGGCATGAAGGCGCCCCACTTTCCTGGAGATGGCTGATGGGAAGTAGTGAATGAATTCCTTGTTTTGCTCTGCTTGCGTGCATTGCTTTTGCTTTACCTATTAAACTGCCTTTATGTCAATCTACGAGTTTTCTCACTTTTACCCTTCCAATTCTCTCCCCCATCCCACTGGGGAGTGGGGGGTAGGAGGGAACTCCAAGCACCATGACATCCATGAAAAAGCTAAGACATCAAAAATTAAGTGATTTGCCCATTATCATGGGGAAGGTTCCTGTAGTGTGAGTAAGAGAATCACAGAATCACAGAATGGCAAGGGTTGGAAGGGACCTTTGGAGATCATCTAGTCCACCCCTCCTGCTAAAGCAGGTTCACCTAGAGCATGTTACGCATTCTGCTTCTGCTGATTCTGTCTCATTGGTATAAGCTACAAGAGCCTTCTTCACCTCTTCTAATCACATATGTGATTCAGTGGAATGGATGGGAAAAGAATATATTGACTAAAAATCATCCAAGCCCTTTTCTTGACTATTCCATCCAATTAATGCTGATGGAAGAAAAAGACCATTTTGAAGCAATGAATTAGTGGAGATACTGTGAATATTATGACATTTCCCACTGCCTTGTATCCAGCTTGTTACTACTTGTTTATAACAGGGAATTATGAGAGCAAGAAAAGTCATTCTGTTCTTATTAGATTTTCAGATGTCTCAGACTGAGCTTTTCCATTGCATCATTCTTTTTGTAGTCATGTATTTACTGAATAGAAACAGAAATGAATGTGTTTGAGAGTAGTCAACCACTGGAAGCGGTCCACAGAGAGACTGAGGAGTCTCCATCTTTGAAGATACTCAAAACTCGACTGGAAAAGCACATGAACAACCTGATCTAGTGCGACCTGCTTTCAGCTGGCCTATATAATCACCAGAGATCTTTCAGAACCCAAATTATTCTGATTCTGCAATTGATTATCTTACATTGATCTTCTGTAGTCCAAGGCAGCTGAGAGCACTTCTTCCTCAAGCAATCAGCTTCAGAGCGGCAACGCAACTACTTCAGTAGTTGTCATTTGTGTTGATGGAGGCCCAGAGGTTGCCTCTGTTCTTTAAACTGAATTCTACTGGAGTTATTCACTGCCTCACATAGAATTCAGTTGGACCCAGATCTGGTTCCCTGAATAGGAAGGACTATGAAATCTGCTGGTACTGAACATAAAATAATTTTCAAAAAATGGGTGGACAAATCAAAAATAATGATACAAAAATCTGAAGATCTCATAGGCATAAGACAGAACAAAGCCCAACATGTGAAATGAAAGAATTTATATATAGTGCCTGAATTAGGACTCTAAACTTCAAACTTCTTACATATACTTTTTGTCTGACAAAGCAAAAAAATGTAGGATTCTGAACCTTTTATGTGTGCAAAAAAACTTATGCTGAATATTATAAACTGAAAATGTGAAAGCAGAAACCATAAAGAATAGGTGATAAATTTCTCTTAGCTCCTTTCACATTCATTCTGAACACCACTAACTAAATAAAGAGTTTATCTGAAGCAAAGCCATAACACATGTTCTGGTTCTATTAAAACCCTTAGTAGAGTGACACCTCCTAGACATTTTTCAGTGCATGAAAATTCATCAGAACTTAGCATAAATGCTAACATGATGTTTTTAATGTAGCATCAAGTACCTCTTTGGAGTTTGTGGAGACTGAGAAGTGTTCTCAGACTGATACAGTACTAAAATGCGTGTAATGAGCTGGAAGTTATTTTAAGTTACCAGATCTATAGATGGTAGGTCACAGCGTTCCAGTCTGGAAAATGATCTGCAATTATTTTTGCCTCTTCATGGGAAGGCAAGACCCAGTGCCCTCAAGTCAAAGTCAGAAACAAAGACTTGATTCACAACCAATTCTTATATGTAGTTAGCAAGGTACACATCTTGAAATTGTTTATTCTTCTCTGCGGCTTGACTACTGCTTTCATTTTGAACTTTACTGTTGAACTCACTCTGCGCAAGCTATTTAATTCTCCCTAAGTGACTTCTCAGCCACTGCACAATTGTTAAGTACACTTTACCTTCTAGTCATCCAGCTTCATGTTACTGTGCTGGCACCATCAAGACTTCCACAGATGAAAAGGAGATATATTTTTTTTTCCCCCCCCAGAACTTAGCCTTTCTAAAATTTCATTTCTGTTAAATTTTACCCTAGCTGTTATCTTACTTGTTTTCCTCCACTATATTCTTGCCAGAATCTTAACCATTGCTTTTTTTTTTCCTTACCTTCCCATTCCTCTCCCATAATTTTACACACACTATCTGAACCCCCAATGGTATCAGAGGATTCAGACCTAGATTTGATAGATCTTACTTGAAAGGCAGATAAAGGAGAAGTTGTCACCTCTTCATTATGGGATGTAATTTACTCAACAAAACCAGCCTGCACTCCTGCTTATGCTTTCTATGGAAATACTGTGCTGTAGACATGTGCAGTCTGATATATCCTGTTTACCAATGCTGAAATTACTTGTTTCCTTCAAACATCAGTGCAAATTATTTTATCAGACATATTCGCTTGACTTCTACCATGATGAATTTCATTCTCATTCCTACTTATATTCAGCTTTCTGAGTATTTTTAAAACATTTATTTATCTGCCTTACTATTCAGGGCACCTCACAACTTCTTTCTTCCTTATCACTTCTTCCAGATAGTGAATGGAACTTCCAAATAATACTCTTCCAGATATTAAATAACACCAATTATTTATTAAGAAAACAGGAAAACTTCACGGAAGACAACAGATACAAGTTGTACCAGGCTTCCACTTACTAGCACTTACCTACATTTCTCTCAACCATTTTTAATCCAACTAATAACAACACATCAAGTTGCCTTGTCTCAAGTACTCTACCAACTGTTCCACTATAATCCAGATACATTTACTTCGTTTTTTTTTACCCCCAATGCCAACCAGCAATGCAATTCAGAGTTAAAAAGACCTGAAAAGAAGATACGATTTTTACCATCATGACCTCACTGAAATCAACCGACCCATGGCAGTTTAACCAAGTTGAGAAGACGGCCCTATTTATTTTTGTTAAAGATACACTTTTTCTTACAGTACATTAGTAGTCTAACCAACTGACAACCACACATTTTGCTTCAGCTGAAATTGCTGGTCACAAGCACCATTAAATACTTGAGCATGACCGTACTAAAGCAAGGCAAGGCATTCTGTTAACTCTATCCTTGAACCATCTCGTCTCTTGGAAGTTTCAAGAAGCACTAAAAATCCAGGAAACTTTAGAGATGGAATCACAGAAATCACGACCAGTGGAAATTGCTATGTATCAGCTAATAACTTCATACTTTTAAAAGCCCAGAAGAAACTCAGCCCTGTCGCACAGAAATGAAATCCGGGAGGAGGGGAGGATGGTGGTGTGGTGGGGGTGCTATGTGATTTTAAGATGATAAAAAAACAGATTTAATTAAAAGAAAAGAACATAGCTGATGGCAAGAGGTGGAAGCAGGGCACACTGTCAGATGAACCACGGGAGTCTGGTTCATTACAGTCTATTTTTAGTTGAGTGGTTTTTAATAATGTCTCACCAGAGACAGCATCAACTATGGCTTGTATTAAATAAGCTAGGGGGAAATGCCAAGAGAGAAACACGCACCTTCACCCTGTTACCAACGGAGTCAGTGGCCGACCTTGAGCAGTTCAGTGCTCCAAGACCAAGTTGAGCATCGATCAGCGATGCTCCTCCCCACTTCACTGTAGTTCTCTAGATTATGGGGCTGGCCAGGACTCAAGGTTTACACAGACCTGCAGAAGAGTAGGTGTGCATTCTGCAGGTCTCTAGCCCTGTGTTGTTCTCCAGGAAGGACTACTACCAACACTAGGTCAAGTCAGCCATGGTTTGGTCTATTTGAATCTTGAAAACATCCATGGATGGAGACATGTCATCTCCAGGTACCTTATTACAGTGCTGCAGCACCAAACAAACGAAAAAGCTCTTCCTAAGTAGTCTGAAGCTTCCAAGCTGCAACCTCTGGTCACAGGACCCTTGACATACCACTCACAATTACTGGGAAGGGTTTGGCTCTGTCATTTTTGTTACTCCCTTTAAGTAGTTGTAGGTTGTTATTAGATGGCTCCTTTGCTTACCCCCACCAGAGTATACAAACCCATTTCTCTTAAACTCTCAAATTCATGTGCTCTCAGCTCCTAGCCATCCCAGCAGGTCTTTACAGGACCCGCTTCAGTTTCCTGCATACAGATCACAGAATCATGCAGAATGGCAAGGGTTGGAAGGGATCTCAGGAGATCATCCAGTCCAACCCTCCTGCTAAAACAGGTTCAGGTTGCACAGGACCAGGCGGGCTTTGAATAATATCTCCAGAGGAGACTCCACAGCCCTCCTGGGCAGCCTGTGCCAGCGCTCTGTCACCCTCAAAGTAAAGAAGTTCTTCCACATATTCAACTGAAACCTCTTATGTTTCAGTTTGTGCCCATTGCCCCTTGTCCTGGCACTGGGCACCACTGAGAAGAGACTGGCTCTGTCCTCGTGACATCCACCCTTAAGATATTTGTACGTGTTGATGAGATCCTCTCTCAGACACTTATTCAGGCTAAACAAGCCCAGCTCCCTCAGCCTTTCCTCATAGAGGACATGCTCCAGTCCCCTCATCATCTTTGTTTGCCCTCCTCTGGACTCTCTCTAGGAGTTCCTCATCTTTCTTGAACTGGGGAGCCCAGAACTGGACACTGCCCCAGGTGGGGTCTCACCAGGGCAGGGTAGAGGGGGAGGAGACCCTCCCTTGGCCTGCTGGCCACACTCCTCTTAATGCACCCCAGGATACCACTGGCCTTCTTGGCAAGGGGCTTGTTCCACCAGGACTCCCAGGTCCCTCTCGGCAGAGCTGCTCCCCAGCAGGTCAGCCCCCAGCCTGGACTGGTGCATGGGGTTCAACCTCCCCAGGTGCAGCACTCGACACTTGCCCTTGTTGAACTTCATCAGGTTCCTCTCCGCCCAACTCTCCAGCCTGTCCAGGTCCCGCTGAATGGCAGTGCAGCCTTCTGGCGTATCAGCCACTCCTCCCAGTTTTGTGACATCATCGAACTTGCTGATGGTACACTCTGTCCCCTCGCCCAGGTCATTGATGAACAAGTTGAACAAGACTGGGCCAAGTACTGAGCCCTGGGGAGCTCCACTAGCTACCAGCCTCCAACTAGACTCTGCACCACCGATCAGAACCTGCAGGACCCGCATCCTTCATGAAGTGTGAGACCCAAAACTAGACCCAGCATACCATGCAAAGCCTCACCAATCTCAAATAGAGAGGGATAATAATTTCCTTCAATTGGCTGGCCAGCCAGTCCTCTGTATGTAGCCCAGTAAGTAGTTCACCTTACTCACATATAGAGTGCGCTGTTGGTCAATATTCAACTTGACATCCTGGTAACTTGCAAGGCTCTCACAGCAGGATTGCTACTCAGCCACTTGGTTCCCAATCTGTAGAGGTTACTCTGCTGCAAGAGCAGAATTTTGCAGTTCTTGTTAAGCAGTCTCCCTTGGACCACCTTCAGGCTTTTTAAGATGTGTCTGGGCTGAAGCTCTTCCCTCTGGCATACCATCAACAGAATCATATAGTTTTCATCTCTCAGGCTTTGCAACCAGAATTGGTCACAGCTACAGCTTTTCCTTTTTCTTTACCTTTTAAAAAATGGTTCGAAGAACGCTGAAGAAATTAACAGAGCTCCAGCAGTATAACTTCCATTCCCAAATATGAGGTGTTAAGTGCCTCAAGCATCCTTCTCAAGAGCAAATGTTTGAAGGGAAGGTTATTTTCCCAAGGGATAGCAATATTGCTGCTGTGTGCAGAAAAACATTCCCATACATCTAGCCAAAGATTCAGCATCCAATTCAAACGATGTACTATAAAGCAGGAAAAGCCACACAGAGCAGCTGGTATCTAAACTGTGGTTTGGGATGCCTCTGAAGCATTAAAGAACTTCTCCCAGAAGATACTGTATTTCTGCTGATAAGCTCTAGCTTTTCATTCCAAAAAATCAGAGACCTGCCTATTAGATTCTGTATCACTGTAGTCTTCCACAAGTATAGGGTATCTTGCACTTTGTAAAACTGTGTAGCACCTCCTTCTGAAACCACTCAAACCATGTTCTGTACAAATAATTTTAACATAACCTTATGTTTTAGAAACTGAAAGAACATTACTGTCTAATCCTTTGGATTTTAGGATACCCAGTCATATCCCAAGAACTTTTACTGCCTTACTGACTGGGATTTTCTTCTGAGATAATCAACAAAATCAACAAAAAAGTGCTGATTCCACTTTGGTTGAGAGAGGTACATTTCCCATGATAGTCTGCAAAGATGCAGAGCTTGACTGCCATCCTGAATTGGGCAATTTAAGCCCAACAGGCATGCAATGGTTAACCATTTAAAAGCACTAAGCAATGATAAAAGCAGTGGACAACAGCAGAATTATTCAGTTAAACCAGAATGATCACAAGGTCCTGAAGGAATAGGGATGATGGCAAGTATACTTCTTATTCAAGATCATCCCGCTTTAATAGACATTTTATTTTAAACTGTAGCTATGGAAAGGGAAGGAGGTTTAGCTCTTTATTCCCAATGAATAGCTAAATTAGACTTGGAATAGAGATTTTTATGGCTAACACAACCTGACCTGTGACTATATCTGTAACATAACTGCACCGCCAAACATTCATTGTCAGGTTAGAGCTAACACAATGTAGACTTTGTTGCACTTACTTTTTTTAGCAAAAACATCCGTAAAACACAAGAAAACATCTTTCATCCACCTATGGATCCCACAAGTTTCCTTCTCCTCCATCTCTGCATTAGACATCAGCACATGATTGTCTTTGGGTTCTCTCCCCGCTTCCTAAATTCTTGGCAGATGGAGGGTTACTCTCTGTTTTTGGCTTCTGCTACCAGGCTCAGATAGCTAGCATACCAACTGCTATGCAGTACCTACTGTGTGAAATAAACTACTGGTTCGGGTCACATTTCTAGCTGACAAGTCTCTATATTTAAAAAAAAAAAAAAAAAAAAAAAAAAAAAAAGTTATTCGCCTTGGTAACCCTGAGGATTGATTCAGCAAAGGCACTGAAGACCAGAGGCTCGCAGCAATGGGCTACCACTTTTCCCTAAGCTCCTCTATTTGCACACTGCCCCTAGAATCACATCCAAAAAAAAACCACTGAAAGCAAATGAGATTTGTTGGGGACCACTGAAAGCATCATTTTTTAAAGAATGAAGAGTAGTGAATGTAGTCCAGCCAGGCTTGGCCATAGCACAGGCAAAGGAAGTTGCTGCTGACTGACTCTTTCAAGGTCATCCGTCTTACTGTGGTTTGCTTTCCTTCATCTGCGGCTTGTAAAACCTGTGCAGACAGCTCCTGAGCAATGCACAACAAAATGCAAGTCGGCATTTCAGTCTTGAAAAAGGGCAATATGTCTCTGTGCTGCAGAAACAGGGAGGTAGAGTCCCTGCCTCTTCATGCCCCTCCAAGATTCTTTGAAAAAATTATGCAAAAGCAGCTACTCTATGAAAGGAAATCAAGCAATTTATAGCTGATTTATCTCTGCCACACACCACTTATCTGGAGTGCATGTTTTGCCTTTCTTAGAGATTGAACAGGATGAGGATATTGAATGGCTCTAAAAAAAAAAAAAAAAAAATCAAGCTAAAGCCATCAGCCTTCAGAGCCAGCCAAAACAGTCATCAGCATTTAAAGCAGCATGAAACTACTGGAGATCCCTGACCAGGCAGCACACGCACGCTCCCATTCAGCTTACCAGCTTCCTCCAGTGCAAACCACAGAAATGCTGCTTCCGCTGCTAGCGCAGGGCCTGAATTACTCCTGCATTTGAGGGAAGGATGAATGGAAACGGAGAAACAACTTAAACTCCTGCTGCAGCAGTACGTGAAGGCACTCCAAAGCTTAGGCTCAAACCCCAACTGGCTGGACAAGAGCTCTGCCAGTCCCACTATCCCAACTATTGCCAGAGATTGGAAGGTAGTTTGTTGTTGGGGTTTTGCCCTATGAAAGTAGCAGCAGCTTGCTTATGTCAACTTCCAGCTGACAGTGTGAGGTC
This sequence comes from Gorsachius magnificus, assembly GCA_034008185.1. Lineage (NCBI taxonomy): Eukaryota > Metazoa > Chordata > Aves > Pelecaniformes > Ardeidae > Gorsachius > Gorsachius magnificus. The sequence goes on along the minus strand of CM067086.1, from coordinate 3,978,653 downwards.
CATCTCAGCCAGTCCCCTGATGTGGCCAGCCCATAGGCTAGGTAAGGGAATGATCACCTCCCCAATCTGAGAGTAGCATTTGCCTCTCATCTACACCACTGTGCAGTTTGTACCAACTGCAAAGGCCCCACAATTTGCTTTGAACCTTTATTCTTCCCCTGACAGTGATGCAAAGAGATTGTGAAACTCGGCGTTTCTAACACAAAATGCTGCAATGCAAGTTCAAGGCCAAGGTCTGAGTTACCTGACTCCCCTAAGGCCTCCCCCCACCCCCTCTGCCCAGCGGGGTCACTCTAAGCTCTGCCCTGAGCCTTCAGTCCCTGCCTCAGCTATTATATAGATGTGCCCAGCTCCATCTCCAGCCCTGCCTGTGCCTGGCAATGGACCTTGATGATCTGGACCCTGCTCTGCATACTGACTTCCCAGCTTGACCTCAGACCTGCCTCACTCACCCCTTTGACCTGCCGGTACCCTGACCTGCGTTCTCAGCTTGACTTTGGACCAGCCTCATTCTGCAGATGTGGCTAATGATCTGGTCTCCCAGCTGACCCTGACTGCCAACCCCAGCCTGGCCCTGCTTGCCTCGCTGGGGTGAAGTGGAGGTGCACCCTGGCCAGCCATACCCCTGCCCTGCCTACCATGTTTGTACTCAGGTGTCAGACCCTCATCTCTAAAGGAGCACAGCCAGCCTTCACTGCACCCCAACATTCATGTCAGAGGTGATATAACCTGAATTTACCTATGACGTGAATAAAACAAACCCAAGCCATGCGCTAAAAAAGAACTGGATAAAATAGACATTCACGAGGCAGAAGGTGAGAAAGAAAACCTCTAGTATGCTTCAGATGTGATTTTTGCACTAGAAGGAAATTCTCAAATGACTCTGTCCTATGAAGCTTCTGTGCTGCATCTCTCCTGTAACACTCACTCCTCTCTGGCTTGCAGGGAGTTGGTAGGGAAGCAGTCAGCTACCTGAAGCCAAGACACAATCTACTGCCAGAGAAAACTGCTCATGCCTTGGAGACAATGGAGCTTCCTTAAAGAACCCTTGTTGTCTCTGAGACTTTGCTGAACTTCAGAAAACTTTCCTTTTTGTGAAAAACAGTAGCTTAGCAGCTGACAGAGGTTCCAGCTGTGCAGGTCTCTTACAATAACTGCATGAGCTGGGACTCATTAGTCAGCTGTACAAAAATACAACCAAAAATAGAGAGGATTAACAGCCCGCCCTCGTTCAAAAAGTGCTCTTCCAGCACACAGATACAAACTGCACATTTTGCATAGCCAAGGAAACTGGGGAGCAGATCTTCAGAGGCTCTAACCTCTAACAGTGCAGGTCAACCTTATTTAAAGGAACTAAGGGTAATTTAAAACCTGAATGCAAGGAACTTTGGATTTCTAGGTTCAGGCTTCACTGGGTCTGCAGCAGAGCAGATAGACATAAGGGAACTCATCCCACAGCCATAAAAATCAAAGAGAGTACCAATGTACGTTCACCTTCTCCCTAAAACCATGGCCTCTTAGTTTGTTACTACTATGTATTTTATACTTCGAGAAGGAAATGATGACAAACCTTCAACTTGTCAGCACGGGGAGAACCTGCTCTGTCATTCAAGTAGTCAAATGGGCGCTTTCCAAGCTGTGGCTGATTGACATGTTTAATATGCTTCTCTCCGCCAGAGGCTATTACCTGATCTCATAAACTTCAGTGCCATCTGCCCCACTGTCTATGGGGTAAAGAGCACGTTTTGACTGCAGTTGCTCACATGCCTGGCCTCATTTACTGGACAGACTTCCCTTCTTGGATCTGCTGCCTTCTGAGCAGAACATTACTCCTGACACATCACACCACCAAATGCGACCACAAAAGGGGGGGCTGCGTTCAGAGTAGGTAGCATTTATCTCTGGATCACCCTACGTATTTCACTCCTCTCCCAACGGTAACAGACTTTTCATATGTTCACTAACACTGACTTGTAAGTAGGCAAAATATGCAGAGATTGGAACATAAGCCTGAAAAGAATGTCTGAAATCATCCCAGGAACTGCTTTCAACGAGCTGAGCGCACCCACAGTTCTGGATACAGCTTCCATCAAACTGGGTATGATACCAACAGCCCAAGGAAATATGCCCAAGCATTGAAGTTCCCACACCCAAAAAGTAAGAAGGGGCTTTGAAAATACACACACTTCTGCATACAGACAGCAGAGAACAGCAGGAAACAACTCAATCACTTTCAAACAGAAAATAAGAAATTCACCACCCATCAGTTCCTTACTTGGGTGTAATTACTGAGCATTACAATAACCTCATTGCGTTGCTTATTATGCTAATCTTAATTGGCTTGCTGTTTCTTTGCACACCCTCCCATCTGTTTGTTATTTTTGTAGGCTGTCTCTCCTCTGACACTTTGATTGCAAACTCTTTTGAGTTAAGGACTGATTTTCTGTTAAAGGTGTAGAAAGCCTGGTCTGAGGAGGTCTTGGTCTCTGACTGGGGTTTTCAGAAACAATCAAAACACAATTTAGTTGGCATCAAACGTACCTCAGGTACTGAACTGAAAAAGACTCTCTGCAACTATCAGTAAAAATATACCAGCTAATAGCAGTGATGGAATCAAATCTGTAACATCATTTCCCTTTCCTTTAACTCCTTCTCTCCCCTTGCTTTTAGGTATTTATTGAGTGATATGAGTGAAAGTGTCTTCTTTTTGATTTCTCTGAAGATCCAACACTTCCTAACAATCAAAGAAGCTATGAGCAGCATATGTATAGGCTGTTAATGATCATGGCAAAATAAATCCCCCAAATCAGAGGCTTCTCTAGAAAATACTGGCTTCTATTTTGGTCTTTCTCCTTTCATAAGTTTCTTCCCTGAATACAACTTAAATCAGTAAGGTCATTTCCCTGAGGTAGCACTAATGACTACAGGGGACAAGTGTCATCCGAATGCTGAGACCTGGACACCTCCTCCCAGAAAAAGATTTCCAAATCCCTGCATCAGGACACAGTCAGCATCCCTAAAGGACTAACTATCTGTCCAATAATAAGCATGCATCTCAGCTTGATGGAACTGCTGTTTCTGGAATTGTCTGAAGTGGGTTTATGTTCCCAACCATAGAGATGCAAGAGTATCAGGACAGCAATGTCCATCTATATGAGGAAGGCAGCAAAATCATATAGACAATTTCATTAGTAGTTTGTATCTTAATACAGTAAAGCACTAAGTCACAGCCTAAACAAAACCAAAAAGCTTCTTTTTTTAACAAAACAACTCTTTCCCTCACCTTGTCCAAAAGAAAACCGTAAGAAAGAAAATGTAGATGAAAACCTGTTTGATCTACATTGAGACTGTTCACAAGAACAAAAACCCATTCCTGACCAGCTTAGCAAATGCTTCCCAAGAGGGAGTTCAGATGGTGCAAGAGGCACGGATCCTCTCCGTATCATCTCCAAATGCTGACGAACAAGCTGAGCTGCCAACTAGCTTCAGAGTTCAGAATCTAGGGGTAACACAGTAGGTAAAATTAAAACAAACAGCTCCTCTCCATATCCACTTCACAGCATTTTGCCCTAGTTTGCACTTTCAGTTACAGTGTTGAGTTGGCTCGATCCACACTAGGATTCACAGCCCTGCCTTTCCCCTAGCCCCTGCAAAATTTTCAGAAGCAGTTTGCTAAATCAGTAAAAACCCCAAGCTTCTGTTACCAGAGACAAGTTAAATGAACGCCTGTTATTAGTTTCAGGAAGTTTCTGGATCCAAGTTTGCTGCCAACAGAAGACAACTGCCTTCCTGCTCACAGACAGGCAGAAGGGTCAGGCCAAGACTCAGACCCAGAAGCCATTTGGACATTACATCTGTATCACATCTGCATAGGGATCTGAAACAAAACCCTTCATCAAGGGAGTCTCAAATTCCTGGGGCTTGAAATCCAGGCTGAAATTGAGATTTTACATTTAAGCTCCATCTCAAATCAGCAACGCAGCAGCTAAGCCTCAGCGTGCCTGAGCAGTATTGTGGTGGAGTGAAAAAAGAGGACAGCATAGTCTCTTCTGCTCTGCTTACTGTCAGTATAACCACTGGACACAGACGCCCGTTCTCCAGAAGCACAAGACTTCATAAGGTGCAGAAATACCAGCCTCTGTGACAGGGGCAAGAAGATAACACACAGAGGAAGAAGCAAACTCCTCACCACAGATGCATATTTTATGCACCTCCTGCCCTCATCTGATGTGGGCCCATGCTGAACCCTGTGAGCACCAACAGGCCCACCACCAGAGCAATCAGTTTATAAAGAAGTGACAAGAGCGCCTGCATTCATTCCATTATTGCTCAGTTTACGACTCTGTGATGGGCTTTTTCTCCCCTGACAGTTCAGAAATCTCATTTTGAGATTGGAAAAATCATGCTACATTTCTCCTGTCCTGTCTCTAACAGCAACACAGGTAATAAAGACTCCAAATTGCATATTCAGGACTGTGTCTATGAGTTAAAGTAGCAGATGCTCTAGGCAAAAAAGACTGCAGGCCACTCTTCCATAGTCTACAGCGAGAAGCAGCATAAAGATTTGTACTTGTCAAAATAATCAAATGTCTTGAAAATATACTAGGGAACCTTTCTGGAATAAGGACGGAGTTACTTTTACTTAGTCGCTTCCCTGATCAAGCCCACACTTTAAAATATATATTCTCTGGCTTTAAAAATCTTTGAAATACAGCACATAACTCATCAGAGTTAGCAGCACTGAAGGGAGATGGTACAGATATCTAAATATCTGGACAGAAAGTCGATAAACACAAATATCAACACAACTCTGCAATAACAGGGAACAGTGGCAGGTGGGAAAACTGGCAGAAGCCAATTTGGACTCAGTGTGTGTGCCTCTAAGGCTGCTTTTTCAGCCACACTGTCCAGGCAGCAACACAACAGATTGCTGTCACTGCCACCCCGCAGTGCAGCCCCATGCCTTCGAATCCACTGTCATCCAGGTTGGAGACTAAGAGGTTGCCTCTGCCAGCATCACAGCAACTTCAAAGCGGAGTTGTTATTAGTAATGATGGTCATTGACTTTATGGATAAGTAGATACTTTTTTTCTTTTTTCTCATTAGTGTATTTTTCTCTGTGGGAATGAATTTAAGTGCTCCGCAAAGTTTGAGGCCAAACAGAGTGGCTGTACCCAGGCAGAATAAGGAGAAGTGTTTGTGCAGAGCTGTAAATACAACCCTGCTGACAACCTCAGTGCAGATTCACAACTCTTCCTACCACTTCAGGTTCTGCTGACTGTTCACAGTGACTCTGAATCATATCAACCTGTCAAATGACCTAAAGAAAGTGTAGAAAAATGATGCAAGGAGAGGTGCCAGGCCAAGCACTCCTTAGAGCCTTTGGGATCAATGCTGGTGCTTCGGTCTGTACTGTAAGTGCTTCAGCTGTAGTGAGGTTACTTTGCCTACACCCAACAGCAAACGTGAATCAAGCACTTGCCCCTTCATCACACTCAAATCTTGTATTAAAGCTGCCTTTGGAACATGCTCCCTCTTTGATGATTAGGCAAGTTATTTGACCTCACAGGGCTCAGTTCCCTGGGGGGGAAACCCCCCTTCTAATTTGTCTTGCCTTTTCACATTTTTCTGGGTAGAAATTGTCTTCCTACGTGTTTATGCTGTACCTTTCACAACATTGCCCAATTTCAGCTGAGACACCTCAGCAATGCTGCAATGCACAAAAAACCCCAACTCTAAACTAATCCACCCCATGCACGGAATCTGCTTCTCATGCGAGCAGGTACTGCGCCGCACAAGGCACAACCCACCTGTGGAGTGAAAGGCCAACCACCGAACCCCAAGACAAAATGTCCAGGGACACGTGAAACACTTCCTGCTACCTTGTCCTTCTTGAAAAGTGACATTTGAAAGAACCAGAGACCTTGAGCAAGACGTCAGCCCAAGGGTCCATCTCCTGATCAGGCACCTCTGGCAGACTGACTCTCCTAAGAATTTTGGCTACTGGGTGATATGTAGGGAAAGCTCCATTAGACCAAGAGCAAACCAGGCTTAACAGAGCTGGGAACTCTCCCAAGAAGAACTGGAGTCACCCTCCTTCTCCTCTTCCCAATCCTCCTTTTTTGTGTTTACCTAAAGGTGTGAAGACAAAACAAGTTTGTGCCTTGCATATTTTAAAGGAATTGCTTTTCTATTTCAAAAGATATTCCTGTCATCAGAGAGCACATACATATCACAGCCAGCAATAGTTCCTTTACATTTAAGTCTTCAATCTGATTGTATAAATATGTATACTGTGGAAGAGAAAACACTCTGACAGGTACATAGGAAGCCTGACAGGATAACCACTCCTCTGCCTACATGCACTAAGCCATCGGGTAAATAACTATTCAAGCTCGTGGGCTTTTTTCTTTCTAAATACGTTCTATTTACTTGATCGTCTGTAATGACTCCTCTCTGAAATTGTTAAGCTCTATCACATAGAACCATATTTAGATGGATTTACGCTTACACTCATATCAAGAAATAAGATAGCATCACTCACCTAGCACTGTCACTTGGCATAAAGTATTCCCTTTTGCTCAAATAATGGCTAAATTCCAATCCTCATGCCTGCAGCAAATAATACCTTAATCTACAAGCTACCCCATATTCCTGGGGTCAGGCACAGAGCAAGGTGATATTCTTTACAGTTAATGCTCTGAAATCTGGCATTTTATGGCCTGAAGTGCAAAGAGGGATTTGAAACCATCTATTTTTTTGTGCCTAAACAGAGCTGGTTTTTACACAGCCTCCTTCTCAGGAGGTGAGAGCCCAGTATTTTATTCAGAAATGGTTGCATCAAGTCAGAACAGACTTCCATCCAGAACAGTGGTGAATCTCTAACCACATCCTACACCAGAGGAGAAAGAAAAAGTACAAGGACAGAGGCAGCATACAGGAACACTTTCCCAGAGCCCTGCCTCAGTTCCAGCTCTTGGGCACTTACTGAGCCTGACGTGCCTTCATATTTCATAGCCTTTAATTGGTTTCATTCCAGATTTTCTCATTTTTGAACTCATGCTGCCCACAGTATGTCCTGTGGCAACAACATCCACAGGCTTAGCCACATATTCTTCAAGAAACCATTCCTTATTCACCCTTTTCCATGTGACCCCTTATTTTATGCTTACAAAATCTGGTAAGTGCGTCCTCAGCAACCTGTTTCCTAGGCTGAAAAGACCTACTTTATTTAACTACCCCTCGTCTAGAAGCCATTCCCTATCTCTGATCCTCTTGTCTCCCTTGTTCTAGGCTTTTTGAGATTACAGGCAGCAGAACTTTATACAGCATTCAAGATACAAGTGTCTTATTTTTGAGACATCAAATGCCCTTCAAAGGAGGCTCACAGGTTAAGCACAACAGAAGCGTCCAAAAATCACTGGTGTTTTTAAAAAAGTCTTGCCCTTGAATTCATCTGTATTTATAGAAATACTTTTTTTTTCCACACTACTAGCTTTACTATCTTTTAGATAGGGAGATTTCAAACTAGACCAGCAATTCACTTATTCTTCTAACATCTCCAACAGGGGTAGATACTTCAGAGAAGGCAAAGTAAAATCTAGAGCACACAGTGAAATATTATGTTCCACATAGAAACAATCTTCAAAACCCCATGTTTTAATTCTTAACACATTAATATTTAAACTTTTATTATGTGCAGGAAACGCAGGAATCGAAGACACTCAAGAAACCTAAGTATCCTCAATGTCAAAGTCTTTGGAAAAAAGAAAGAAGAACACAGGAACCCAAATTTTACAGTTAGAAATGGTTTTTCTATCTTCATTAAGATAACAAGTGCGAGTAGGTTATTTTCCAGGTATTTTCCTTTATCAATAAAAAGGTAATTTTCCACATTTGCTGGACATCATCTGTTGTCTTTTACGGGAAGTGGAAAATAGGAGCACATGAGATTGCATTCATCATGCTGTCCTACACTTACCACACTTTCTTTGATCAAACCAAGTTAAGTTCTTTGCATGCCAAAATATTGACCTCAACATCTGCATTATTCATCACTAAAACCCTTTTTGAGCTGGATGGAAATGCCAGTTGAACAGGACCAGTGATTCAACCCCAGTCCTCCTTACAGCCAAGTGACCAGAGATAGCTTTCAAGGAAGAGAAATCTTCCAAGTTTATGCTCACCACTGTTTTCAGCAGCTCAATTACAAATGCTGTTAATAGACATGAAATTTTGAGCACCTTTCAGGAATTTCGGCAACTTCAATGCAGTAGTGAATTTCACAGAATATCTTGCCTCTAAAGTAGATTTCTGACTTTGATCGTCTTTTTTCTGACCTTTCATTGCCTAGGAACATCCTTTGTTCTTATGTCCTGGAAGCTGGTAACGGAGAGAGCCTAATCACTGCATCTTTGCTGGGAGGACTGCAGGTATGTGAATAAAAATGTTATGCAAAATTCACAAGGAAGAGAAAGGCAGCAACAAAAAAGAGAGTTATTTAAAATTAATAATAAGGAGAGGGATATATTGGGAGACTTGCAATTTAAAAAGCAATAGCTTGTTAAGCTTGCTCTAATACCAGCTTAGTTCATTACTCATTACAGAGTGACAGGGCAAATAAAGCTGGAGGAATTGCTAATGATGCCAGAAGTCTGTATTATGCATTTTGTCGTTCTTAATCTCTTAAAACTAAACAAAAAAAAAAAGCTAATTATCTGTTCCTAGTCCCCTGATTTCATATCAAATTCTCAACAAACAAATCCACTTAAGGGGAATTTTTTAGTTCCTTTTCTGCTGTAGTTTAATTAGATTCCACCAATAAGTCTCTGAAAGCAACATAATTTCTTGTCTCAAAGCAGTTAGATGAGGCTTGCTCTCTTCATGTGAAAATGGTCTTTGCCATCCTACCTCCATCTGCTGAAGTACTACACAGTGGTCCACACTGTCCTGGCACAACCTTCTTCTCACTCAATGCCTTCCACGATTGCGTATCACCAACACCTCCTACAAGTCAATGCTTTTGAACCTGCTAGTCCAAAAACTTAAAAAGGCATTTTTTCCCCATTTCTGTTAGGGATGCTCTCTCTGCAGTCACATGAAGCAGATCTTGGGCAAACCTAATCAGTGTATTTCTAGAGAGTTCTGGTTTCATTCAGCTGTTTCCCAAATCATCTACAACAGTGTTTTACCCAGCCTGATTAATTTCAAGTGTTGGAAATTGTGAGAGCTGCAAGCTGAAAACTCCTCTTACATGATATTATAGCATGATAGCTACTTCATGCAGCCAAAGACACTGCAAGAGGCAGCACTGTAGGACTGTAAAGTACACTCCCTCTTATTGATGTCAACTAAATACTCTTTCTCAAATCCTTTTTTCCAAGGATCCTGTCAGTGACGAGAATTCAAACAATGCTCAGAGACTGCATACACACCCACTATGAGGTTAGCACATGAAAAATCGGAAACATATTTTTCCTCTGATAAAGGAAAAATGATGAGAATTGTCAATTTGCTATCAATAGAAGCTTCCCAGTCTCTGGTTTTGTGTGGAGGATGTTCACCTGGAGCTCCATTCTTCTACTCTCACATCTAGAAAGACACATAGCATGCTTTGGGAGGATCAAAAAAATCTGCTTTACACTGACAGGTAATTTATTGCATGAGCCTCATGACTTAACTCTTGACAAGCAATTCCATATGCTTGCTCCATGCACATCTTCGAAGTATCTCTGCTTACTTCACGGATGCAAACAAGTCTTCATTCATTACATGCATTAATGCACAGCTAAATATAGCACTCTCAGAGAAACTGGATCTTCTTTCCTCTTACAAATTTCTGACAACTCCTTACCTGAATTCTGATGACAAAGACATTAGGAATACAATTTTGTAAGCAAAATTGTCACAGCGGACAAAAATGTCACCCCACTGGAATCATGAAAATATATACCTCCACCAAATGAGCCTATTCCTATAGTAATCCTACTCCAAAAAATGTTTGGTATTAAAATGTAATCTACCTAATTTAAAATGAGATCATAAGGTTTCCAAGAGTTGGTAAAGATCCCCAAATGCCCACTCATGCCCCTTTTCACTATTTAGAACTGTATTGTCATAATGGGAGGCACTAAGTGTGTAAGTGGTTTTTGAAGTGCAGGACAACAGAATCTAAAGACTATGTGTAATTGTGCGTTCACTGAAACGCTGGAGAAAAGATCCTTGAAGTCAGTGGTGCAACAGTAGGTCCCAGAATAACTTCTTTGAGACTTCAGTGCAAGAAACAGAATCCATCCTTCCTGCTGGCAGAGAAGATGCCCTCTTACCAGTCCCAACAGTTCTGGATTCTATGGAAGTTTGCAAGCACACAACTTGTTTTATTGACTTGCAGGATCAAAACCTTAATGTACTTGTTCCAGCAGTTCTAGAGTATATGAAAAATCAATTAAATGAACAATTGTCTTTGAATTATTCACCATGGACTTGAGAAGAGCCATGTAAAAGGAGAATATAGTGGGGTTTTGCGTTTACTTGCAGGGTTTTGGCAGAGGGGAAAAGCAAAGCAAAACACCTCCTGCAAGTTTGTGTGTGGTTTGTAAACACTACTGAAAGGAGGTGACAATGAGAAAGCAGACAGTTGGGGCAGGCAGACACTTGTGAATGATGGCCAAAATGAAAGAGAAGAGGGAAAAGAGCAAAATAATCTGTAAATACTTTTCCCTACCACTTCTTTTTTAGTGGATAGGGAGACTTGGAGAAGGGCCTGCTGTAAAGCTAATTAAGTCAGCTTCTTTCCAATTGCTTTAACTAGCTTTTGATGAGGGTTAGCTTTTAGATCTTACTATTCCTAATAACCAGGATCATTAGAGTAGTGCTTGAGGACCAAGCAAGAATGAAACCCCACTGCTTTAAGCACAATGCAAACAAAACCAAAAACATTCTTGACAAAGCTTTGTATATAATCAAAAAAGGAAAAAGATAGGAAGATAATTTACAATGATCTGCACCATATCTGCTGTTTTGCTACCTGAAAGCCAGACATGGCCAAAGGACAAGGAAACATATTTCTGCTCTATCTGCCTTACGCTATCGAAGAGCTGCTCAGAGAAGCTCTGCAATGAATGGTGCAGGGCATAAAGTAAAATACAGTCATTGTCATCTTTCCCATTCCCTGAAACTGCACAGCCAGGTAAAGGATAAGACCCTGGGCATTTAAGCTATTCAGTACAGTCTTTAAAGAGCCTGTGTAATCTGACAAAGTAGTCCCAACTACTTCCAGTTACTGCAAGGTAATACAAAGTACATTTTTTGGTAATATCACAGAGGAAAAGTGCTTTCAAGGGACTTGAAAATATTTACATGCCAATCTCCCTAACCAATAAGAACAAATCAAAAGTTAAAATGGAGCCAATGACATTTTAGTGAACTTCTTGATATGTCATGAGACCTTGTATTGGTTAAAATATACATTAAAGAAGCCCCAGGGCATTCTTCTTTCCAGCTGAATTATTGGCTTACAGCATGGCAACCACTTGTGAAGACCTCACAGGAAATTACACTGTATCTCAGAAGGGAAAACAAATAAATAAATAAAAGAGTATGAAATTACAGTGTGTCACTGTAGGACAATGTCCCAGTCAGCTCTAATCAGAGACTTGGAAAAAAAACTGAACCAGTACCAGAAAAGTTAGAGAAGATTAGATTGATCCCTAAATCAAGAAAACAATTTAGGAGACAAGAACAAAATCAATCCACACTGCACAGAACAAAGAAATAGTTTGCTAGAGTCCACAAGATAGTCCACAAGATCTTATCTGGAGTGGATAATACGCACTCATTCTAGTATTTATTTTTGTACAATAGAATAGGTTAGAAGGTGAAGGATGAATGGAAAGTTGGAAGCAAACCAAAAAAAACCACCCAACCCAGACTGTAGAACAGAATACAATTAATTTTTATGTAACATGCGCATTGCAAAGTGTTGTAAATCACCTTGCTGCAGGAGAGTCAGTCACAACCTAAGGGAACAATAAAGTTTTAAAGCAGGGTAAGTAGAGAGGAAATGGCTTAGAGAGGAGGAGAGAGAAAAAGTATTGGGAAAAGAAAATCCAACGTTGTCAAACATGATACGGTCAGTTTGGAGGACTAAGGGTATGAGCTAAAAAAGAAGCAGGCTTGAATGCATCTTTGTGTAGAGATTGAAAGGTTTTTTTCCTCCACAAAAATAAGTGTTCAACCAGATGGACGTAGTCTGATGGCATCAAAGTATCAATAAAAACAATCCTATCAGAGGGGAACACTGCTTTCTAGCTCTCCTCCCCTTCTACACTAGCTGACCAGTATCTTAAACAGTTATTTCAGTGAGCATGCAGAGATTTATTTTTAAAGGTGAGAATTTATCTTTACAACCACCTAGAACCTGAACTCATGTAATGCCAGGAACAAGCACTGCTGTACTCTCCAAGGTTCACATTCACAGGCACCATGCCAGCTGGGCTAGAAAGCAAGCTCCTCCTGAATTCATTCCAGCGCTTGCCCCAGAATCCTCACCCAAACCCACTGCCTCACATACACTCATACCCCGGAAGACTGATGTCAACTCCTCTGTAATAATTGCTTAAAACACTGAATATGGTCACATATTCAAACCTACACCTCCTTATTTGTTTAGCTGTTACACCTACTAACACTGAAATCCACAACCTCATCCTTTCACCCCAAACAGTGCCCTTTCTTTTCTAGCCACAGGAATATAGTCTGTAAATCCTTTTCATATCAAGGGACTTGCTCTCCTCATCTGTATTCACCGCTGCCTTCACCTGAAGAGGGCTGCCACACATCAGCTATTGATTTCTGTAGGCAGTTTCCTGTCATCAGCATTAAGTGATTGCTTAATAGATGGACAGGGGAAAACTTGAGCATGTGGGCAGTGTTATATATCATCGAAATGAAGAGCTTTGCAGTGAGAGGTGAGGCTGGAGAGGAGGAGGAATTCTGCCAGGGTTGAAGAATACTGGCACCCAGGCAAAGCCCAAGGTTCTGGAAGGGCAGGTGAAATCAATTCTTTGCAACGGCTGGATTCCCAGAGAAATCGTCTTTAAACTTGATCTTTAACCTGAGAGTGAACTTGGCCTTCATGATTAGTGGGGAGCAACAAAAATAAAGAAGCTGTTAGATGAAGTATCTCTTACCCTTTTTGGATTAGGTCAGTGGTACCGTAGAGTGCACTAGAGCTCAGAAAACGACTCTTGCAGAGGTAACGCAGAGCAGTATTGATTCCCTAGCATTGCTGCAGACACTTAAGCTTTGTAATGAAGTTTAATGAATGTAATGAAGCAGAGAACAGTGCCTTTCCTCTAGAGAGATGAGCAGCCCCACACCTTCCAGGTCCACGCAAAACTGCAGTACAAGCAATTTTCTTTCTCCCATCCATGAATAGTTTCCAACTGGCAGAAAACACCAGGGTGTCTACAGGTGTTCACTGGTTAATTAAGTAACTGGAAGCCATCATAGTCTTATATAAACACCTTGAAGAGTCATTTGAGAGTTTGTCACATTTGCAGAAGATTTCCTTTCCTGGAAGTTGGCTCAGCTTCCCAGAACAGCAGTCTGTAGAGAAGGGTGTCACAGAAAACTCTTACGGGCTACAGGCATAATCCCATTCTTGTAGCCTGCAATGCTTTTGATCCTAACAGCATCCAGATCAGTAGCAATATTTCATAGCATTGCTTTAACAAAATGAAAGAAGGGAAATAGAAACACCACCACAAACAGTTAAATAAATTATGTTTGGGATATCGGGGGAAACATCCTTAGTAAGATGCTTCACCTCCCCCTAGGCTGCTTCTCTGCTTTCTTATACACTACCCTATCAAGGAGAATAAAGTGGTTCTGATTACTTGCTAAAAATAGAAGACATCAATAAAAGTCACTTTGAGCTTCTTTAACCACTTCATACTGGAGAAAATGTGCTGTTATAGGAAGAAGGTTTGAGCATGCAAGTCCATTTCCATCTCTTGGTCATCTGCACTCTCACAGATAAACACTGAGAACACACGTGGTGTACTCCTGCAAGATACCACTTTAAAGGGGCCTCAGCATCTCCCTCACATTGTGCACAAGAGCCTTCACAACTAATTCAGAGCAGACCATCGCTGCTTTCAAGACCACTACAGCTGTGCATATTGCTAGGGATTTGGCTCCTCACACTCTTTGTGCAGATCTGAGGTTTTTTTGCCTACTTCTACAATATCGGGTTTTTTTTTTCTTGCAGATTCCTCACCATAAAAAAGGAATAGATTTCTTTGAAGTCAAAAGTATTACTTAACTCTGTAATCACTATAGGATAATGAGAATCTTTCAAGAGTAAAAAAAGAGTTGCTTATCTGAAAATTATTGTGCACCTAAAGATACACGCAGACACCAACATACCTACTTTACATTTTGGTTCCTTAACACCTTTAAAAACCTGGCTTTCTCTCCTTTGGGCATCCAGCAGAAAACTGGCCTCAATCTCCTATTTTTTAATCTCTTTTGCAGCAGCAGTCTGACATCCTGGTGCCCAGCAATGATATTAATCATTGAAACACTCTTCTGTTCCCCAGCTTCTCTTAACCTGAGAATTTGTCATGTAAAAAAACGTTTTCCCCTTGCTGCCCCTCCCTCCCCACTCCAACCCCTGCCCCCCCCCAAAAAAAAAGCATAAGCACAAGGCTGCTGGGGAAAAATATATTTGCCTGGCAGTAGCAGTACAGTTTGTGAACACAATTATACAACCGGGACATTTTTACTGAAGCTCTATAAGGGATGGGATCATGGAGAATGTCACCTAGCTTCCAAGCCATGTTTACCATTATGGGTTTCTTGAAGCTTTCTGCCCAAGGCTAAATGTCTTCAAAGGCAGATTTTTCACTAAGAATGTGTATTACGTAAGTGGCTTAGGGTTTTAAGGTAACAAGACCAAGCAGTTTGAGAGAGGAATCTCTGGAAGAACTACAAGCTTAAAGACAGCAAATATTTTCCTTTCAGAGGAAAGTGCCATCGGTCTTAAACTCAAGGGCAGGGTGGAGAAGGGAAGCTGCTACTGCTGTCTTCTGTTTGTCAGACCAGATTCTGATGCCTTTTCACACAGGTCAGTAAATCACACTAGAAACAAAATCACAAAAACCAATAGGGCCACCAACTAAACACAGCAGTATTCAATGCAGATAAGAAAAATAAGATCTACCCACAAAAATTCAGTCACTGAGAGCCTGACCCCGCTCGATTCAGAATACATAACACAGCACCTTTGACCTAAGGTCTCAATGCACAATAAAATTACCTTGGTTTAGATGGTTACTGCTTGTCAGTTCATCTGCTGTGACACTGCCTGTGTGCTTTCAGCAACAGTAACTTCAAGAAATATTAATTTTTCATTATGAGTGAAGCTAAGCAGAGTTACCTCAAGATATATCATGGATTTTAAGTGTATACGTAGACTATCATCAGCACTCAGCTGACATGATAATTCGATTATGCATCAAATTCCTAAATTTTAACCAGAGACATACAAAAACCACTATGATATTAAGGCTAATGCATAGCATCAAACTGCTATTATTGTTGCTAATCCAAGATGCCACCTAGGTACAAGACAAATTCCAGCTTTCGGGGTTCTTGTCTTTTAATAGGATCACTATACAGTGACATGAAAATGTGGGTATTTCCACATAGAAGAATTATTATTAGCAATGCTGATGGTGGACTCTGCAATTTAAAGGATGTTTTTCAGTCAATGGAATGATACAGATTGTCACCAGGTCCAACTCTCTGCTCAAAGCAGGACCAGCTTAGATGCAAAATAGAAAATCGGATGCAAAAGAAAGACTGGCAGAAGAAAAGAAGAAAAGGAATGAGAAATTAATGAAGAAGCAGCAGGCGGGGGAGGAGAGAAGAGTACAGAATAGCACTCGGTTGTTCTGAATTCTCGTCATGAAACTATATAGACTCACAGATCACAACTGTTGCTAAATAGATACAGAGCGTAGGCAGGGGAATAGATGTATAATGGTTAAACAGACAGATTAATGTTAGGTCAAGATGAAAAAAAAAGTAAAAGACACCACAAAAAACCCCAAAGAATTCAAAGAGGCAAAGGCAAGCTTTGAATTGGACTTTATTTTATCCCATAGATAAACTCCGAATGCAGGAGCATCTCTGGTAATAATTCCTACCTGCCAGCTAGTGCCTACACCTTTTTAGACCTACAGCCAACATCAGATAAACTCTCTTCTAAACAGGTGATAAGGGAAAGGTATCTCAGAAAGTCAACACCAAGGCACTCTACATCACACATTTTCCACTGCCTCCTCCCACTTCTTTGCTCCTGCTTACTCTGAAAGGGAATGTGCCTACATCTCTGGAATGAGTGTCCATCTGGCACCTCTTCCAAAAAGCAAAGGCAGGTATTGCAGCATCCAATACCCTACCAGCTCTGTTACACTTTCTCTGTAGAAGAAGTAATAGCAAATATTACAGTAAAGGCAAATATTTCATTATTAGAAGCTTCCTAACAATTTGCTGAAGCAGGGAACAGTGTAAACTTACCTACAGCTGCAGTCCTGCCTGCATTTACTCCATGGAACAAGTCAACATAGCAACACAAAAGGAATGAAAAATTCTGTATGTATGTTATTGAAAGATACTGAAATACTCAAGGTGTACCTCATACTGAAATTCATCAAGGATCAAGATCATTCTTTTACTAAAAGACTGTTACTTAAGATTCTTTGAAATGTCCTAATCTGGTCTTCTGTTTTGGCCAAAGCCTTCACTTCTAATAATGTATTTGTCCCCAAGCTGCCAAACTGGACATCCTAAGGATGCCTCTGCTCATACTTGGTGTTTCCTGACATCCTCCCCAGCTACTCTAAACTAGATGTAGTTTGCTGGCCTGAGTAGTTGCAGGAATGGTGCTGCTTTTAAGTGAGATTTGGTGAATGTTTCTGCTAACACGGTTTGCATGTAAAGCTCTGTGAACAAGGTTGCGAAAAGGGAGTGCAACTTTTCTCCAAATTCTGGTTAGCAAGATACAAAGCACCAGGCACTCTGGGTTACTCAGTACACTTGACTTTAAACAGAGGGTTTGCCATCTGTTCTGCCCTCTAATTACAAAATATAAACCAAATATAAGTCACTACTGAATCATAAAAAGTAAGCTATAGGAGATTTAAATTCATAGGGAAAGCTCTATTTAATGCAGAAAACATCTGCAAGGCTTTTCCTACGTAATCTTTCAGGTAGTAATCTGGGCAACATGAAAGGAGAGTCCTTGTCCAGGAGGCTGCAAAACATGTTTCTGGCAAACCCAGATGAGTCCCTGGGCAATGGTGGCTTCAGTTAGGAAAATATGTTGTAGGGAAACTTCCATGCCAATTTGTCTATCTATGCAGAAGTAGAGGTGTTACTATAATAAAATGGGTAGCACAGCCATCATAGTCTAAGGACATAACTGGGGCAAGAACGCAAGAAAAAATATCAGCCTTTATTAGAGTGACTGATAAAGTTGGCCAAAAAAAAATATAAATAAATGAAAAAAACCCCCCACAAATTAGTTTCTGGCTATGCAATTTCTTCATTAGGGACTTGTATGAAAAAAAGGCTCGTTCATTTTTTCTCCAACTATATCTGATTATAAGACTACAATAATTCAGTTTGTTGAGTGACATAGAGTCTCACTGCAAAGGGAACACAGATATAAGGAACAGCTGAGGACACGACCAGGGTTTCTTAGAAACTGGAATCACTTTTGTGAAAGAGCAGCAAGAAAGGAAGAGTCTGGGGCTTCCCTTTTATTCAGCCTGTTGCAGCTACAGACAGCTCTGCCACCTAGGCTTTTCTGTACTCAAAATTTTGGAGACCTTTTGCAACACCCCCACGTACTCTGACACGCAGTTTCATTACAGACTGGATGTGATGAGGACTGGCAGCTGCCATTAGGAAAGCAGCCCTTGCGTCCCCCGTGCAACCAGGCAGCAAACAGCACCACAGGAGCATCGTGACAACACAGGCTGCTGGCACGGGACTGGCAGTCCTTGCACTACCTGGAATTTCACAGACGTGCAGCATTTTGCTTGATCAGGAGCTCATTGCCTTACCAGATGAATGTACCTAATTGCTATTTCCTGAATAGACACGGATCAGTGATATTTAATGAAGGTGGAGATGTGGGAAAGGAGGAGGCAAATGTGAAGAACGGTCTTTGCATTTTGCAGAGTCAAACATAACCATTGCTTAAACGCATTTTAATACCCAGCATCTTTCACTACAACTGAGAACATTTAGTGAAACCATATCTGAGGATAGCAGGGGAAGCCAGACAATAAAAGCCTGTGTGGACAAATGCCTTCATGGACTAGCTCGCTTACATGTAAGGAGCTACAATATCAACCATGACCCCCATTACAAAACCAGGAGCACTGACCAAGCTAAAAGGCATGTGCTAATCACACCCACTGTGGACAATCTTCCCTGACCTGACTCTCATGTACATCCTGGATTTAGACTCCAGACACATGGGGTTTATGTCAAAGCAGGCCTGATTAGTTTGAAGGTGATGAACATAGCAATTGATGATACCAACTGAAGGTTGCTTCTGCCAGGTAACTCAGTCACTAGTTCCTGTATATACCAGCAAAACAGGCATTCATTAAGGGGTTGGTGAAACCCCCCGCTAGCACAGGCAGGTGCTCACTTTTAAGGGCCAAGTTGG
This sequence comes from Gorsachius magnificus, assembly GCA_034008185.1. Lineage (NCBI taxonomy): Eukaryota > Metazoa > Chordata > Aves > Pelecaniformes > Ardeidae > Gorsachius > Gorsachius magnificus. The sequence continues at coordinate 3,959,902 of CM067086.1, read as the reverse complement.
TAAGATATTTGAATGGGTTTATGGGTGGAGTGTCCTGTTTGACAAAACATTCCCTACTGTACAATATTAAAAAAGACAATTTTAGAAATTCTGAGCCAATAATAAAGAGATAACTGAAGACAAAGACAGGTTACCCATGAGTGAACTACAGGAAAATCAGACCAAACTGGAAGAGGTATTTTTGGATACTTTTGGGGTATTAGGGGTCTTGAATTCAAAGAAAAAAAAAAAGGGGGGGGGGAAGGTACAAGCCTAGAAATAGAAATATGAGTAGTTCAAATGCTAAAACAGATGAGTCTGAATACCTGCCAATAAAAGAGAGCTTTGACAAAAGAAGCATTTCCTGAGCATGGAAGTGACAAAGATCAATGGGATGCCATTCAGGAAGGGCAGATTAGGTCATAACCTCTGGGACGGTTACTCTACTGAAAGATCCCAGTAACCTACCAAGATAACATTACTGACTGAACAGAAGGAACTGTATCTTGAAAACTATAGAGCTACAAATTCTCCAAGCTCTAAGAGTACACGTATTCTAGAAAAATTGCTATCTTAAGCTTCAGAGCTGGAACAAATTGGCAACAAAATCCTGATCTTACTGGATCACAGAATGGCAAGGGTTGGAAGGGACCTCGGGAGATCACCCAGTCCAACCCTCCTGCTCAAGCAGGCTCACCCAGAGCAGGGTGCACAGGACAGCGTCCAGGCAGGTTTTGAATATCTCCAAAGAAGGAGGCTCCACAACCCCCCTGGGCAGCCTGTTCCAGTGCTCTGTCACCCTCAAAGTAAAGAAGTTCTTCCTCATATTCAATTGAAACCTCTTATGTTTCAGTTTGTGCCCATTGCCCCTTGTCCTGTCACTGGGCACCACTGAGAAGAGACTGGCTCTGTCCTCATGGCATCCACCCTTGAGATATTTGTACATGTTGATGAGATCCTCTCTCAGTCTTCTCTTCTTCAGGCTGAACAAGCCCAGCTCTCTCAGCCTCTCCTCATAGGAGAGATGCTCCAGACAGAGCTGGAGACTCCAGACTGGAGTCTGTGGAGCTTCTCACACTGGTTTCAACAGAACTGAAACACCGTTCTGGGCTTTATATACATTGTCTTAACATCCCCAGATAAGACAACCATAAATGATCTGGAATAATTGCCCAGTTTAGGTTTTCTGCACCTTCTCCTGAGGTGTCTGGCACAGGCTTCAGATCAGGCAATGCCTGTCTGATCAAGTGCCGTAATGCTTGTGTGATGAAAAATGAATGCCAAATAAACAAAAGGAAAAAGGCTGAGGATATAGCTGATGTGGATTCAGAACAATCATAACAACAATAATAAAAATCAGTTGCAATAAAACCATCCAAAGGAAGTGTTTGAATTGACTCCTGCAGATAAAGAGAAGGGAGACGTTCAGATGGGTGACCACTTCTGCAAAGGCAGAGTCAGTAGCAAACCTTCTTTAGGATCTTTTCCCTGAAGAAGATAAGGAGAAGCTGAAGTCAACAGGGAAAATGCTGGGTAAAAGACACAGAATCAAGGCAATTCAGAGCAGAGAGCAGGGATCCGAGCAGACTGCAGCAGCAGCACTTGTTCTGCTCAAAGATCTGCTGAGAGGAAATCACTGTACAGGCAAGAGCTGTCGTAAGTACTGTTGATGAGAGGTTTGGAAATGATAAATAAGAACGGTGCTTTGTAAGACATACAAACGAAAGTTACACTTTCTGATTGTGAATGATACATGCAAGTTTCCCACACAGGTCCTCGGCACTCTTGTCCTCCCTCACTGCCTCAATGCATATGTCTGTACATGCATGAGATCTTCCTGCTACCCTCAATTTCTTTGGGCAGTGAGTGATGGCAAACGGGTCTGACTCCAACAGCCCTAGCCAGTGATATAATTTCTCAGTAATCAACAGTTGTATCATATGTGCAACCGAAAGGGCATGGTTTGGTACCACAGTCCTCTCCATGGCACTTCCACCCAGACATGACATCGCGAAAAGAAGCAGGAAGAATGCTCCACAGGAACTGACATGTTTAACCCTTTGAAGACAAGACAGATGCCCTTCACAACTGAGTGATCCATAGCTCCTAAAAATTATACAATTCATATAGGAGGGGGTATGGAAGCAGACCCAGGCACATCACCAACCACTTTGACTTGCAGGAAAAAAAAGCACCTTGCAGTCTATTAACATCAAATGCTGCCAAAAGATCAAAATTAAGCATTTGTCAGAGACTCGTGCCAAATGTGGCAGTGCTGCTGTCTCTGTCCCTCTGTCTCTGATATGCTATTTAACAGGCATGTGCTCCTCTGAAACAATTTAAAGTGGGGGCAGCAAGGACAGAGGTTTCCAAATTTATGCTATATTTTTACATTGTTTCTGTAAAGCTGCTTTCACATTTTAAGAATTTGGTCAAATAACTCATGAGTAAACATTTTTAATAGCTTATTCAGCTCTGCCAGAATTAAACTCTCCCAGTTGTATGATCCTTTTGTCAGGCTTACAGGTAGTAGATTAGAAGGAACTGTTAAAAACTTAGGATCAAAGGTAATTAAAAAAGACTGCCATATATAAACAATATCTAGATCACTGCACAAACTCTCTGGAGTGTTAAGGGCAGCTATAAAGTTCAAGCCAATAATACAACTTCCTGCTTAATTAATAACATTTTCAAAAGAAGCAGACAGCAAGTTTAGGGCTTCCTAGAAGAGCGCACCTACCAATTACAGAGACAAACAACCAAAGCAGAGTGGAAGACTTAAGAGACAGCTCATTAATAGCATTTCCTTGGTGATAAAATCCTCTTGGGGATACACAGGTCCAATGGTTCAATGGCCCAAGGTGCTTCTTCTGAAGACTCAGGGCAGTACAGTCTATACAAATGAAGTAAGAAAAAAGGAAAGCAGAAAATCCCTGTCAACACTACCTATGCAACTGCAACATTCATCTAAAGGATGAACCCACCAGCGCGTACCTGCATGGGTAACTTCAGAGATGGAGTAAATTGCCAACAGAGGCAAAAGAGCAAAAATTGAGGCTAGAAAGGGCAAGTCCCAAAGCAGGGACTTGTGGATGGCTATATGGATGCCTGCCAGCCCAGCAACACCCACAGAAGCAGTGCAAAAGTGGTATTTTGCTGTTGTAGGTCATTTGGTAAAATTGCATTATTCTTCTCAGATTATAAAAGTTACTAAAATTATTCAAGACACAAGAAGCCCAAACCTTCTGCGGCTGTTTTATAAGCAGAGCTTATTTTCTAGTTTTCAAAAAACAAATCCCACTGAGGTCCAGCAGTAGGCACAGAAGTAGGAGCTGAAAACTAAACGCAATCTGCTAAAAGGTTATCAGTGTTCCAAGAAAACTCAGTCTTGCTTTGCCATTCTCAGGGCTTTTCTCACTTAGAAAAAGGGACTTGATCAGACAACTAGGAGCAGAGCATCTAAGACTACTGAAATTACTTCAGCCTTCTGCCTGGGTTATATGACACCGCACATGACATGGTTAATGCTTCCGCTCAGTCTTTACATTTGCTAAGAGAATCACACGAGTCTGGAGCGTGAGAGGCGAGGACCCGCTCTCTCGGATCCATGGCACAGATGCTTTTTGTTCAAGGGCAAAGCTCCCCCCGTCTTCTCCCCTGCAGGCAGAAGTAGGGGGCACAGATTGGAAGAAGTAACTGACTGAATGGTCTGAAGAGAAAGACTTGGAATAAAACTTCAAAGGACCTCAAAGATGTTCAGCTGTAATGGAAATTCAACAGGACATAGATATCTAAGTCACATTAGTCCTTTTGAACACAGCAGGCTCAAAACTGTCACTATCATAAAATCTCCCCAGTACAGATGACTCAGTCATTCTCAATCATACAAATTATATAATAATTAATGACCAAGTAGTGGAAACCTTTTGAAGAAGTTAAGAAACACGCAGGCTCTTCAAACATCCTCTTTTTTCCTTCCTCCTACCATATGTATATAACTATACACTCTAAATGTCGTAGACCCAAAGCACAACTCTTTTGGAATCCCTTCACTTCCAGCTGTAACATTTGACAACGTTTTTTCTCTTCTGGCACATGTATTAACCACCTAATAGGCTGGAATGGTTGCTGTTAGATAATTGAGTTTGTAAGGAGATGATGTTTTGCAAAAGACTTCTGCTCTGCTGAATATTTTCACATTTTATATATAGGACATTTTTTAAAATCACGTCTTCAATTTTAAGTAGGAAAGTAAATTAAGAAAATCCTACAAGTAAAGCTAGTCTAAAATATGATAGTATTTCATTTTCATTTAACCCCCCCTTCAACTTTTTTAAAAGCAATGTCTGTATTAGACAACACAATTTTGCAGTTTCACACCTAATGACATGCAGTTAAGCTATATGACACAAGCTAAATACCTCTCCAGTGAGGGAGATGAGCATCGGGTACTGCAGCACAAGCAAATGAAGCGATGCTAGCTGTGCGGAGGCCTAGGCTGAGCTCACTGTATTGATTTTAAAGCAACTATTGAGAAACAAGATTTTCTTTGATAATATTGCTCAAGTGGTTTTCTGAGAATGAAAGTATTTATTTCTGTGTCTCAGGTACTGTTTTTAATTGGATAGTAGAGGGAAATTGTTTATCTCAAATCTTCTGAGACTCCCCCAGTAATGTTAAAGATAATAATCTATTTTATCAAAAAGTGTTTCAAATATAGTTCCACAACTTGGTTTGTGAATTCCTTTCCTAACAGGTAACCTACCAAGAAAGTCTACTGAGACTTTCTATTCCATGATCTACGGATCTTGGTAAAGAAATTATTTTGTATTGTATCCCTCTTATATACAGTGTCTTTCGCAACTCCCATCTCTTATCTTGTACTATTTATTTCAAGGAAATTGATATGATTTTTTCTTAATATCCCTAAATATTCATATAACTTGATGTATATTTTTTCCCCCTAGAACAAAATGTGCTTGTCCAATATATACATCTACTGTTCTGGTGTAATCATTGTAACTTCCAAACCTGATAGATCATCAAGTCCCACAGCTGTCACTTGTTATTTCAAATTCTAAGTGAAATAGGATCTTGTTAGCCAAAATTGAACACTCACTCGCAAAACCTCAGTTCTCTCACTCTCTCATACACATGTACACACACATGCACGCAGTGATGAAACTGTTCAAACAAATGATTTTACCATTCCGCACAAAACAAGACTATATCTGGGGTGAACATCCAGCTATTGTTTCCTATAGCTCTTCTTTTTCTTTTTTTTTTTAAAGCATCTGCTTTTCCAGCTCAGGACAAAGTCAGCAGCAGCATTGTTGTGACTGTCGTTCACTGTTTGTAGCAACAAAGTTTTTGTAAACCTTTTGGAAGGCTCTGGAGATCTCAGAACATGCATCCAAGACTCTGATAACCGTGCAAAAGCTTCTTATTGCACCTTTTATAAAGCCCAGCTTTACCTTACGAATCCTACTATACTGGATAATACCTTCATTCCACAATACACCAGTACACACCACTACATTCCCACTTAAATCCCTCAGTGCAAATGCCAATGGTAACACCAGTGCCAGGATGAGAGAGGTTGTACTGGGTCCTGTACTTGCAATACTGTACTGAGGCTCTGTTTCCTTTCCTCCTTGCCATCGCCAGTGTGGTGGTACCAGTATCAAGTGGCACAAGGATGTGGCACCAGCCTGAAAGCCACAACACATATACCACCTTCAACAGCAATGGCACGGGTTTCCACCTGGTCCCACTGCTTCCTTGGGAGGCGGGGGCTGAGCTGAGGATTTTTAGGGGTCCCAGAGCCATTTTAGCAATGCTGGCATCCCCACTGCCCCATGACAATCCCTGAATCCCTGTCTGCCCTGTCTTCTGCAGCAGAAGCCACATGAACATGGGTAGCTGAGGTTTAAAGGTTTGCATCTAATCACCATGCCACAGCTATTGGGAAACCAACTGTGCCTCTGCAAGCTTCCCTACTTTACAAGTATTGTTTAGAAAGAACGGACAAAGCATTTGGCAACAGGGGTGAAAGCCTAATTTGGGAACAGAATAAAGAAGGGTGTAGCTGCAGAGACAAAACCAAAATCAAACAGCAGCACTGAATCTGTGAGCAACCTGTCACGTAGTGAGAAAAAGGGTTAAATTGGACTGACATTTGGGGAAAATGGACCTGTTTGGTAATTCAGTGGAAGATTTGACACCTCCATTGAGCGACTGAAACAGTACTACATAATAGCTAATGATATCTGTGATGAGAAAAGGATGGCTGTTTTACTGAGCATAATGGGGACTGAAGCCTATAACTTGCTGTGCAACCTAACAGCTCCTATTATACCAGCAGACAGCAAAGCACGTGCCAAGACTGTGTGAATCCTACAGAGTCCGCAGCCCACAGACACCATGTGGCCACAGAGCATTTTCACTTTTACGGACATGATAAAAGAGGGGTAAAAACCCCTGAACCTCAACAAGTGTCTGGAATAAAAAAAAATTAACAGAACATTGCCAGTTAGGACAAAACAAGATGCACAAAAAGGATTAACTTGCAAGCAGTAAGCAAGGAGAAGCAATCCAAAACCAGGTATTGATGGGATCAAATGTGACTCTAAAGCATCGAGGTCTGGCTCAGATCTCACCAGCAGGATGGAGCATTTGTGCAGCTGCTCGGCCACATGATGGAGGGCAAGCGCATATGCTGCACCAAATGGCATACGGTACAACACCCCTCATTGCTTTCAACCTTCATTTTCTTTCTTCTCCTTAGTAACTTTTCATCCTCATATATGCCAGGGAGTTGTAATATCATCACTGAAATATGCCCACCCTCACATGCATGATTCCTGAACAAAAGCATGCCAGGGCGTGCTTTTGGTGCCACAAACAATTTCATAATCCAGACGAACCCTGGGCCAAAGGCAAATTCCGTAGGGACTGTGAAAAATGGTGACGTTTACCGAAGCCGTAAAAACGTCATGAAACAAAAAGGAAAACCATGCTCTTTTAGAAAGAAATAGATGAAAAGTACAACCAATTTGAAGAAGAACGTGCCAGAGAACTTCAGGTTTCTTAGCTGGCCAGTTCTGTTTGGAGTCCAAGGAAAACAGGATACAAGTGCCCAGCACAGGACAACAAAGTACTATAGACAGACAGATAGGTAGATATACACTCCTCCAGCTAATAGGGGCGAGATTTAAAATGAAGGGCCTTCTGCTGTTTTCATAATTTCACATCAGAATTATCAAGCTACTAAAACAGATTAGGTTGCAAAAGGGAGTGCTCCTAACACATGCGCAGGGAAATCCACACTGCTATTCCAGAGAAAGTGACATGTAACTGTAAGCAGCTTGTGCTAAAAATACTAAGCTGGGAATTGAATGGGTTGGATATTGTTTGAGAGAGAAACATTTTAACTGCAGTAACAAAGCATGAAGTATTTCCAAGCTCCAGTCTCAAAATAATAACTCACTGCAACTTTTGGGTAGAGCAAATGGAATCTTAGAGGAAGGTACCAGCAGCTAAAAAAGCAAAGGAAAACAAAACCTGTGCTTGAAGGAGGACCAATTCCTTAATTTTGAAAAGCCTATGGACTATTTGCTGAGAAATGACGGCAGAGAGAAATTCAGTACTTAGAAAATGCCAGAATTTCATCTAAGGTTTTACTAGGGTAATAAAACATCCCTTTAGTATCAGCAGCAGAAAAAAAATGGGACTGTCCAGTCTGCTTTTTTCAGCATTACAATTTAACCAGTGCCATAAGCGTAGGCATACACTCTCCTTAGGAACAGGGCATTTTTCTCAGCGATTGTCAGTTGATTTTTCTCCAAGAATTACCTACCTTAAACCTATTCACAAATGAAAATTGGAGAGCAAGAAGGGATACATGTTGTAACTAAAACACAAGAGCATATTCAAGACAACAGTCTGGTAAGAGTATGGTAAAAACGTTTCAGGTGTGAGTGAATTTACCCAAGGAATACAAATGGAAGGTGGTGTGAATTACACAAAGGATTTCAATGATGCTTATTTCAAATAAATGGATCCTAACTCTCTACATTGTTTCTTTGCCTCTGACTTGAACCTGAGACCTCCCTGTGGCACTGGAGTAGTAATTTTACCTGCCACATGATCCCTCCCCCCCCCCCAAAAGGCCTGTTTTGCTGCCACATTATCACATTTTTTGCAGAACACAGTGATGCTGACACAGAAAGGGATGCAAGAGTTTAGCCTGAGTGTTAAAGCTTTCCCAGTTTGGCTACCAGAAACACTGTGATTGCATCTATCTCTAGTTCAGCTTCCCATAGTAAGGAGCACCAGGAAGGCAACAGCCTCACTACAAAGAGGAATAGTATGCCTGGGTGCTCCATACTGTGACACCGAGCTCTAGTACACTAACCAAGATGCAAATAGAGATCCCTTATCACATCTGCCACTGAGAGAGGAGGGCAAGGGCACCAAAGCAGTGCAAGATACAATCAGCATGTTCTCCATAGTACAAACTGAATCCCACCACTGACAAAAGACATGGAACAACAAAAATCTGAAAATGAGCTCTTACTGGTTATAATGCGTATGGCTACCATGAATGGACACACGCACACTTGAATTGTTCCTGGTTTTCTGTGCACTGAGAGACCAGCCAAAAAGCTCTCACGGTTGCCTCCTTTTTTGCACCAGACTGTTATTGCTACACAGTTTGGACTTGCGAACATCAGAAAAGTACTAGTACACTACAAAAGTGAAAAAGTCTCCTGGTTGGAGGACGTGGAGTGACCCACGAACAAATAACGAAACAATGTCTGTCTGCTTTTTCATGCCCAAAGATGTTTCAGTGTATCCTTTGGTAGTGGCAGCATGTGTATATAGGATGCATTAAGGCCATTTCTGGGTTCTTTGTTTTAGTTTGCAAAGTCATTCCAAAGTAACCAAGTATTCTGCATGGATGTAACAAGTACAAAGCAGATGGTGGATGTGTTAAAAACTCTGGCCTTCAAGGATGGGAGCTTGTAACAGATTGCAAGTGGCAGTGGAACTTGATTCACATCCAGAGTTCCAGTTGTTTTGTTGAAGCAAATGGTACCAAACGCGTCACCTCAGCTCCTTCCCATGCTGCCACAAATGGATTAGGAAAAAGATTTATTCAGACATAAGTAAACAATTTGTGCTACAACCCTGGATAAATGCCACTTACAAAGCAAGAGAACAAATTTTCAAATGGCTAATATGAAGGCAGCCCATTTACAAACTTGACAGGAGCAATGTGGTAGATAGGATATAACTTAAGGTCAATTCATAGAGGGACTTTAAAAAAAAGTAATGTAGTAAAATGGCCACAAATAACCACATCTAAAAGTGTAGTTTCCACTGGTGTGTGGGGGTGTGTGTGTGTGTTTTAAAAAATTGTTACTGAAATACAGTCAAGATGTTTTTTTGAATGCTTAAGTGGTTCAGGACAAACTGGAGCTCTGTTTCATGTTTTATAAAAGAGCTGTAAGTCCATCTCACCCAGTATACACCTTCATGATATCCAGTGGCGAATACTGAGGGAATAAAGAACGTCAGCAATGTCACAGAAATGCTCTACAGTAAGATGACCTAGAGAAAAATCCAGATGCTCAATAGAACCAAACATGCTTATGTATGGTGTTTCCCAAGGAGACTTGTACCCTTACTGCTACTATAGGTGACTTCCAGGTTGTCACAGGAACAGTGACAAGACCAGAAATTGCAGGTACCGCTACTGCGAGACCACAACATGGGAGGGGAAAAATCCCTTAAAAGGTTTGAAGCCCACGAGATTGTCTCCTATGGAGGAAGACATTAGATGAGCCTTTCCAAGCATAGCAGCACAAAGAGGTACCTGGTTTTGGTGCTCACAGAGAAGTGAATGAACATACTTAATGAGAATCTAGCTCCTTCTCTTTACTCTCCCTTCTAAGTATTATATGGACAGCAAGGGCAAAACAAACAGCAATTAAAGAAGGAAGGAGGAGGTATAAAACAAGCTGGAGCCACTATCTAATTTTGCCACAGCAGCTGCTGTTTGCTATCTTTCCTTAGAGACTAAGCTCCCACCCCTCCCTTCTGCTCCTGGGGGAAGCACCTTGCTCACAGCTCACATGGCAGTGCCTCCTCATCCTGTTGCATAGTTTAAGCCTACAGCCACAGAGCCACAACAAAGTCTCATTTCCTACAGCCAACATTCACCTTCCCTTTACCCGGCTCCATTCTGCCTCTTTGGGTCCAGTGCTGTCTGATGGCAGCACAGAGGGAGCATCACTGCTCTTAAGTCTTGTGAGCCAAAAAAAAAAATTGTCAGCATGTTATACCAGCAAAGCCCTTTCTGGGGGAACAACTAATACCAGCAAAAGCACTTTTTGCCACTACAGCCTACACCAGTCCTCTGAACAGAACAGGTTTTCTTGGCACGAGCACAATTTTGCTGGTTTAACTACAGTTTACGTGAAGGCTTTGTAATTCCACCACAGGCCTGCCATGCAGTCATTTGTTAAGTCAATGAGATATTTGCTCTTGAGTGCTAAGCCAGTTTTAAATCAGAGGCCGAAGTTGTTTAATTCCAAGTATTGCACCCCATGGTAGCTGTTTGATCATTAAAGTTGGTCACTGTGACAAAGAAAAGCCATGTAGGGAAAAAGAAAGTGAACTTCACGTGGAAAAATAAAGTGCAAATTGACATCTGTATGAAGGGCCGGTAGTTATCTGGGTTTCCCTTCCTCACAGTTTTCCTTGTACTCCAAGTCTCAAACTAAAACCTGTTAGGTGCAGGGGGAAGACATCTGTCTATTTTAATGGAGTGGGAGCAGTCACTTGGTAGTTTTACCAACAAAGCATCTACTAATGACTACAAGCAGAAGCCAAGAAAGCTCACTCTTGCTCTAATTTATATCCAGAGGCCCCTGCATTATCAAAGTCCCCATCGATAGAGCCAGGAACAATATACAGGGAAAAAAAAGTTCCTTCCTGAACACCTCACAAAAAGCATGGGGTGCTGGAGGAGGAAAAGCATTAAATAAGAGCCAGCACAGATTAATCGGTATGCGCAATGAACTTGTGTAACAAACAAAATCAGGACTAGTAAATCACCACCATTTTATGGTCATCAGATGCAATGTTTACAGGCATCACAGCAGCTGATTTCTCAAAAAGGAGCTTACAAAATACAGCTAGAGGGGAAAGGGAAGCTTTAGTAATCAGGATTTTCCTGTAAAGGATGGACTGGGGTGATAACATGAAGATGCTTCTGATAAGAGCAGATAATCAAGTACAGCATAACATGCAGAGCAGAAACAAGAGCAGACAAAGTAGTAATATAATAAACCAGTATGGATCAAGCTGATCTGGATTTAGAGCCACCCCAAAAACATACAGCTCAGGGGGACTCCAAGCATAAGATGACATAGAGCAATAGCTACTGCTGCACTACTTTGAAAGTACTTGAGAACAAACAAAGGTATTATGGCCAAGGAAAGAATAAAAAGGGCTATATGAGCAACCTGGAAAAGCAAGCAGAAAAAAACCCCAACAAACAAAAACCCAACAAAACACACACCCCAAAGTCTGTGTATAGAAACAAGACCGAGTCATTCTGGTCCTTTGTCCTTGTACATCAACCTTCTGTCTCATCCAAACTACTGTTTCAAATGTATGGCATCTTTAGAACAAGCCTCAGTTGAATCATGTTAAATTATAAGACTCTGTACGCATTCACACTTGAAGCAGGCTAGGAGGGTTTTTTAGAGGGTGTTAGTTTTTCTGTTGAAGACAGATTTAAGATGCGTTACAGTATGACAGTCTAATTACAGACTGCAATTTCAATTTCATTTACTTCTGTTGCATCTTGTGATGGTTTCACATCTCCTGGAGAAACAATTACAGGACAGTACTAAAAAATACAATTTACTGTCTCCAATCTGCATGAGTATGCAGAAGTCATTCCATCCAACTCCACATTTCATTTTTGACCTAGCAGTGCTCACTTTACACTATAAATACCAGCGAGAAGTTTCTTTATATATTTTATATCGATACTGTATATTATTCATACAGTAACTTGTACGGATTTGCTACCTTAGCCAAAAGTTATGTTCTAAATAAATAAATCACATAGTAGTATTAATAGCTACCACATTTGAAGCAGTAGCATCTGGAGACAAACTGAGACTGGGATTTTATTCTTCTAGATACTCTTGTGGGTACAGAGTTGCAAACAGTCCCCTGGCCAAAAGGTTCATATTCTAAATTAAAGGCCCAAAGGGGGTGAAAAGGATCTAACACACAGGCATAGTACATAGTGAGGTGACAGCGTATGTTGTGGCAGTTACTCTGACTTTGATCATAGCCCCCACGATGAGAAATCATGTGTAAGAAGCAGCACTGGCTAACCTTCAAAAACCTTCAAGCCAAGATATGGAGGAGGAAGAATAATGATGGAAATGATCTCACCTGCCTTTTGTCTTCCTCTGTATAGTTCAAAGTATTGGCTGCAATAGATTTAGTATCTGCCAATGCCCAGAAGAGGGAATAACGTTTGCAGCCATTTCACTCATTGCTTTAAAAAGGCCAGTTTCTCCACAATTGCAACACGCCGTATCCTGTGGGTTTCCTTAGTTTTCTGTACCAGTAAGTCTGAATTAGGTACAGTCAATATACTTGACAGAAAACTTCTAAGGCACGGTACTTAGTCCTTGCCAATACTCAAGGCCAAAAAGCTTATCAATACGTTAGCAAACCCACCTAAAGCAATGAAGCTACTCTGTCATGAGTAACAGAAGCAGAAACTGGCCCACAGCAAGCAACCTGAAGATGGTATCTATTACACAGTCAACTTTAAGGCAATTTTTTTCTCCTCTATAAAGAGCCTTCTGAGCCTGGTTTCCTAAGGAAAAGAAGATTATGAAATTGAACTTCGTTGGCTGAGTATCCCATGAATAACCTGTGAGTCTATTTGTCACTGTTAGCCTGATTTGACAGATATGCACCCTTTCAAAGTCATTAACTTCCTAAAGGTTTTCAGAAGGTAAGCATTTAGGTAGCAAATGTAGCCCTTAGCAATACCTTCACGGGGAGATAAGACTCCAGCATGATCCCCAACCCCTATGTAGGCATCCACACAGGAAAGAGACTGTATGAATGGCATCGCTATGGGAAAAGCTCTAATTGGTGCCCATATAAATCAGACATCAGGTAATACAATCATCTCTCTCTCACACTTGATATCAGCCCTCAGTAGTTCTGCTTCTCACGGAAATGCCATTTTTTGAAGTCTGTAATTCCCATATCAAATGACTCTCCTTTCTTGAAAAGCAATGCTGCTTAAAAATACATCCTCAGAGAGCCCTCACAAAGTCAGAGGCAGAGATAAGATGTCAATCAGACTTGAGCAGTTTCGGGTGGAGGTAAGTAACAAAGGAGAATCGGAGACTCGGAGGCTGACATTCTGGGGTAAACTTCCCATGTTTTGATTACACAGAAGCAAAGTCTTTATTGATGTTTAATCAAATTTTTGTTTGTCATAGATTATCCACCTGTTATGCATATGAAAATACACAGCCTGTCTTATTTCTAATCAAACTGTCTTCTCCGAGCACCACCCAACTGGTAGACATGTGACTGTCTTCCCTGCAGAACAGCATGCAGCAGCGCTAACCGATACGCTCAGCTCCATGGGATGAGCAGCAGCCCTTGCCCATCAGAGGAGAACATGCACAAATAATGATGGTGGGCCTGCTTTTAAAATGGCTTACCACTCTATTGGCAATATTTTTTCCACCAACTTAAGACGGCAGCCAAGTATAACTACAAAATGATTGCTGTCCTCAGCCACTAACAATCTGTAGAGTTTCTGGCAGTTTTAGCCATCAATCTCATTCAGCTGACTGATGGAGGATGCAGATGAAGGACAAGGAATCCAAGTCAACAAAATCAACTTCTCTCACAAAATTCCCCAGCTTTGGGAAAAAACTCAGCTAACAGCTCTCCTCTCAAGCTAATAATGTCAGATGGTTTCCCAACGAGGTACAAAGAAATGAAGAGACACCACTCTGCCCCTACCCTCTGGTGAAATTTGGCCAGGATCACCCAAAGACCGTCCAATGCCCCATGGTGCATTTTCAGATCAAGCTGCTCCTTTTTCCAGCTGCCCTGCACACTCAGTCTCCCAGATATTATAAACATTTGCATAGTTCTTACACGACATACCTGTGCCACTGAAGTTGAAGTGCAAGGAAGGAAAATTATGCCAGTAATGAGGGGTTTCTGATTTTTATTACTTCCCCTCCTTCTTTCCGATTACATCCAAGTAATAAAGATTGACTGCTGGCAGTGCATCAGGCCAGCAGTACTCATTAGTGGAGAGCTTCCCAAACTGTGGTCCATGAACGATCAACAGCAGCAAAGGCAGAGCAAGAGACCCACAGCTGGTCCCTGGAATCAGATTAAATAGGATCTGTGTGGAAAAAAACCAAGAACCTCGTGCATTCACTAGTGCTGCCTCCCACTTCCTTGGCTCTGTATTTTCATACATTTCAGATTTGCACTTTGTGTCTCGGAAGCCAAGATACACCATTCTCAGGGCTGTATCAGCTGGGAATTTTATACGGCCCAAATGGCAAAACAAAGCAAAGTGCCTTGCCTCATCTCTTTAGACAGGAAGGTGGAAAACAGAGCTCCAGCTGCTCATCGCAGCCATAGTTTGTCCAGCAGATGGCAATTCCCAAGTTTTCAAGCCACAAGAGAATATTCCCCTGGGTCTTTGGGAGCCTACCCTCTGGAATTCAGAGTCATCACATACTATTTTAAAGACTCTGACTTCTTCATAGTGCATACAACTTTAGTATGTTTTAACAATGGAAAGGAGACACATGCATAGAAATGATCAATGGTAAGTTTGATAAAAAACTTCTTTGTCTCCTTTCTTTTTGTTGCTGCCTCATCTCCATAACTAGTCTTCTAACAGCATTTTGCAAATTCGGTACTTTATTGAATTTCTCTATTAGTTAAAGCATTACCTGAAGAGTCAGATATAGGTATTCAGTTCTTTGATGGGCAAATTGCTACCAATCTAGCTAGTTTTCTCTAGCACAGGATCTCTTGAGGGAAGCAAGAGCCACTGGAAACACAAATACAGTTCCATGCATTTCCTTTTTTGGAGTCTTGGAGGTTGGGAGTTAGTCAAAGAAAGTGGGAATGCTGGCATAAGCCAAGAGGGATTAAGGAGATGACATTTTTCTTTCTATAGCACTCTCTCAGCCCTTAGGATATATCCTACCATACTTTAACAAAAAAAAGGTAAGGCAAGCAGAGCATTGTATTACAAGCACAGAAAGAAAATAGTTCATTTTACTGACTATCATAAAGAAACTCCGGATGTGTGGAGGACAGAATGTGGAAAATAAATGTTCTTGCCTGCATATTTCACAGTGAAATACAAATATTTCATTATGAAATAAAAATATTCTGCTTTGCAGTCATCTGAGGTGATCTTTAGTCTCAAGGGTTCAGCAATTCAACAGAAGAAAAACAAACTCCATAAAAATGAATGAATTCAGGCAAGTATAATGTATCAGGTGACAAAAATTATTTTGGGAGCTTACAAACCAGTGCAGTGCTACGATGGCTCCTCTGCATCTGGCAATATTCCAAGAAATGGCCTCTGAATGGCAATTCCCATTGGTGCAGCAGCGCTGCTGTCTAATAATGTTTTGTCCATGTTTCAGTACCTTAATAGCGCAGAATAGTTGCAAATGCACCAAGGGCAATTTGTGCAGCACTCTTCATGGGGAAAAGAGCTATTCTAGGACTATCAGATTTTTTTTTTCCTCTTTATTAATAAGCTGCTGGTCTGCTGTACCAATGGACCGATTCAGCACCAACACTGACAAGGCACCTCAGCCTGTGACACTTCTGAAGGAGCTTTGTGTTCACTTCAACTGTCAGAACGGGGCGGAGAAATTTGCTGTTTTCACAGTTATATGACAGCTTTTAAAAATTTCACAGCACGAGTGCAGCACCTAATCCAATAAATCTTGTCAGGAACACTTAAAATCAAGGTCTCTGAGATTTTTGTTTCCTAGAAATTCACCAGATTCATAAGAAAAGGGTCTTTTTTGTCAGAAATGCAGCACCAATCCCACTGGAGTTGCACAGAGCTGAGGACTATTTTTCTGCCATGCTGTGGGAAAGATAGCTGAAAGTACTGGGAAATAGTCTGTAGGGATGCACAAAATGGACTGGAGTTAATGAATAGGAACAGGAAGAAGAAAATATGATTTCTGAAGGAAATCAAAGCATTTGCTCAAACCAGAATAAAAACCAGGAACAACCTATAATAGGCATTTAACTCATTTAATGCAATGACTGCTCTCTATACATGGAAATAACTGCAGTTTTTATTTGGAGGTCAAAGCATGAAAAAAACAATTCCTCTTCCTACTTACTATTGTCTATCACTAACCAACTACCTAGAGAAGGGTGGAGGGGAAAGGTGGAGACAGCAAAACTTCTGTGAGCATGTATGCAAAAGGAAACCCTGTCTTCTTGCAGAGATGCTTCTCCCTTAAATTTACAAAGTAAAACATGACAGATAACTGAGAACAACTTAAGACAGCAGCATCATTGACCTGTAATCATTCCAAGATTTTTGATCACTAGAAATTGACAATTTTTTTTCTGCTTTTACTAAAGATAGGTCAGCTGAAGCCAGTACTTTTAAAAATAATCTCTTCAGTTACTTTCTCCACTGTGAGAAGGTGAAGAGCTGCATCTATTATAACTACATGCTGTGCAAACCTCATTTGGACATGATCATCATCAATCACTCCTGCTGTGCAGGTATCATGTGAAAGGGAAACAAAACAGAAATCGTGCTGCAGTATTTGACACCACCCACTTCCCTGCTTGTATGTTTTAGTTCATAAAGAGCCCAGTTGGCATATGGTTATTCTCTCTTTTGGGGACCTCAGTCTTTTCTCTCCCTCCAAGCATTTGAGAACCGGGGAAAGACAAAAACCTTTCCTTGTCTCTCAAAGGATTGAGGCTTTCCTACTGAAAAGCATGCCAAAGACATACTGTTATGTGCCATCTTGCCTTTGTAAATACACACCACGTTACTTGCAGCAGCACCTCCTATCATGTGCATACGATTCAGTGGAAAATGAATATTGTAAAAGGAAGCAGAATGCAGTGAGTATCCTTTGTGGCAGTGCCATGCATAATCCTGAAAAGAGCTATTAATGCCAGCATCCTATTGCATTTCTCTAGCACACACTTCAACTAGCTGTCAGTGCTATAATCTCGACCAGGGACAGTCAGTAGAAGCACAAGGCTTAAAAGACAGTATTTGTCTTTTTCAGAAAGGTCTGGAGTAAGCTGCAATAAATATTAGGCAATATTTAGGAATGCAGAAGCAACCAGAGTCAGAGTTGAAAGACGGACTGCAGTCTTACCAACACTCTATCTTTCTAGGGTGTAAAGAGAGCACCCTCCTTGGGTTTCATAGCTCTGGTTAGTACCATACCAATTCAGTGGACTTGCATTTGTTTATCACATCCTAACTCTTTGGTATGACTCAGGTCAGCAGAAGTTGCCTGCACTTTGTGTTTTCTGATGCACCAGCACTGCAGCATGCCTGGTTTTAAACAGCTGTACAGCAGCGCACACTAGAGAACAGCTCTTTCCATCTCACTCACAGCCCTCTGTATACCTCCGACAATTCATGAGAGCACCGACATTCAGTAATACAGACATGGTAACATCCAACTGCAAATACACGCCCCCTCCTTAAGTGCCAGGACAGAAGTGGTGTCACTTCATAATACCCCTTATTTCCCTCAGCATGTTAATAAACGACTCTGGAAGAATGAGGCATTTAAAGGCACCTCCTGAGCACCTCGCGACAGACCCTCCCACATAGTAATCTGGACGGGAGACTTTGAACTAGAAATCACTCTGTCCCCTCCCCTAACAATTGTGCTACTCCCTTTTTTTACAGGACAATCAGTGTTTGTAACCTGAACACTCCACTGAGCTTCTTTAGTCTCTCGTCTACAGCCTGTGCTCCATTTCATGGCAGTGAAATGCCCACCCACCCTGCTCTCGACAACCACCTCATTAAAAAGATGATGCGGAGATGCACGCCCCTACGTCCCATCACAGTGTCCTGTTGACACACGCATGCCTCGTAGTGATTTGATAAGCTCTTGCCACAGTGTAGCAGCCCCAGAAGAAGTGAGGAGGGCTCTGGTCTCCCCTCCACCCTTCAGAGCCACGTCTTCAGGGAGGCATGGCAATGCTAGGACTCATCACTGACTGGGACAGAGAATGATCACCTGGAGATTCCTGATACAGGCTTTAATGTTGTGATCAGTGTGCGTCATCTGCAACACAGCGATGGATGTAAGCATGTGCTCGACCTTAAAATCATAAACGGCCTCAGTGATTTCTCTAAGAGTATGTATAACTTTTGAGGCAAGCACATGCAGAGAATGAAAGATCAGGGCAACAAAAAGAGTGTACAGTTCTTACTGGAACAAAGTGATGACAGCATTCATGCAACTGGCCTCTATAAACACACTCTTTTGCCTTGTAACATGGCTGAAGGCCAGGAAATGAGAGGGTGAAGGAAACCCTCAGTAGGTTGTCCACACAAGTTCATGAGGCCACAGAAAGGGTAGCCTACACACCACTTTGTTCAACTTCCAAGTTTAAACTTCTAAGTTTAAAAGCAGCAACAAGTTCACCTTCCATCTTAGTAAGCAGACACAAATGCAACCGTCTCGCAGTTTCAAACATGTACTCACCCAGAAGAGAAGGTTGAAGACAAACATTAGGTACTTGATACACTGCAGGCAGTTGTGAGCCATGCTGCACCTCTTCAGTTCTAGGAGAAAAATAAATGAGAGATCCAGGTAAAAGACAACGTACTTGTTTCCCTTGGGGGACGTGTACTTAGCCTTGGTGGCCTTAGGGCCTGGGTTGGTATGGAATCCAAAAAAAGAGTTGCTGGCAGCCCCAAACTGGCCACCATACATGCTGCTGTAGCGACGAAAGGCGCCATTTGGGAAACTGTAATCCTTGCTGTCCAGGGAAGGGCTCCTGTGATAGGTTGACTCATCCGTGCTAGACCTGCGCATGGTGGCTTCAGCTCGTCCCGTCGCGACTGCTGCTCTGACAACTGTCGGATGTCAATGGTGAGGGTGAAAGGTTTGTGATTTTCTTTCCTCCTCCTTGTTATGAATCCCCCTATTGCTTTGCACCAGCTGTTCTTTTATCTGCCATCCTGTCAAGGAGTTACATGTGCTGTACGGCAGCAAAGTTGGTGAACTGAAGTCTGTTTAGCCAGGAGTTAGGGAGAAGCGTGCTTCCACATGAGAAAGACTTCTGCACAAGTAAACATTCCCTCTGGTGTCACAAGCGTCCCTCCCGGCCCACCCCGCCACCAGAGAAGAAAAAAAGAGAGAGAGATATACTGTACCCAAAGCAATGAATTTTAAAAAAAGGAAGCGTGACCTCGCTTGGATCGCAAATGCCATATAAAACCCCAGCTCCACATGCCACACACAGACAAGAGAGTGACGCTGCACAAGACTCGTGGGCAAGGGCAGGAATTATCCAAAAGGCAAGCGGCTCCCGTGGCCCCTTCCTCTTCGCCACATCGCTCTGCCCCGAGACGCTCGGCTCACTTTAAGGATCCCCGTATCCCCTTCTTGCGGAGGGAGCCTGTGGCAAGCCAGCCACGGAGCCCCATTCACCGCGCGGCCGCCACTCCTCCGCGGCTCCGCGCCAATCGCGCTCCCCGCCCGCCCGCATCGCCGCGCCCCGGCCCGGCCCCGCGCCGCCCGCCCAGGCAGGCCGCGGCCCCTCGCCCCGCCCCTCCGGCCCCGCCCCCGCCCGGGGCAGGTCCCGGGGCCGCCCGCCTCTGCCCGCCCGCGGTCCCCCCGCCGCTCCGGCGCTCCTGGCACGGAGGAACCGCCCGGAGATCGAGCCCGAGGTGCAGCGGGCTTTAAAAGGGGCCGCCCGGGCGCACCGGCAGCGCTGCCCAAAGAAACGGGAATCGGTAACCGTTGTAAAAATGCCTTACGCGTAAGCGGTCGGGGTGCCTTGGGGGGAGCGGGGTCAGAACAGGCCGCGCCTCCCGTGTTTGCTCCCTGCAGATCCACCACCAGGATTTTCATAATTTGCTCGGTCCCACGGAATCATCACTCAGCAAAATGTATGGCCAGCTCATCTGCTTCTCCAGCAGCCTACCTGCCCCGTCGGGTAACTCACTGATTGGCATCGTGCTCCTTACATTGGGGAGCACTTCCCTGAAACCTGGCTACTCCCACAGGCAGAAGGAGTCGAAAATCTGCCACACACAACTTTTTCAGAAAGGAAAAATCTGACTGACCCTGGAGTAATTACAGTATTAACACTCAGGAAAGCAAGACTCATTTACCATCCTCGCCCTAAATTGCCTGGGCAAGTAACTTTCTTTGTCTCCAGACGTGCTACTTCCTTATCTGTAGAACGGGATGGCCCATCTCTGCCTTCCTCCTCTGCCTGCCTCATGATACTGACTGTAAGCTCCTGGAGGTAAGCGAGAAGATGGCTGGCTAACATTTTTTAAAAGGCTTGCCCCAGCAGAGAATTAATCAAGATTAAAAGAGGTTTCCTGCACGAAGCATCTTGCCAGTCTCAGCACAAATCAACAGACGTAGGCACCAATTAATTAAAGAACAAATTAGTAAAAGTAAAATGAGCTGGTTTTGCACATAGCCTGAGCAGTTCACCCTTGCAAACCACCCTCTAATTCTGCTAATTTACAAACTGCAAAGTTAGAGTCTAATTATTTCCTTTCATTTGCTCCGCAAACTATAAATACACCGGGTATACCTGGTGCAAGCTTTAGAGAAAGAACTTGAGCACAAAACACAAGGGTAGTAACTTTTGCGCCATCTGTTTCAACAGCTTTGGATGACTTACAACTTTTCCGCTTTTTAATTTCCCTACCTCTAAGAACACAGATACTTCATAACCACGACGGAGCTCACTCTTCTACCCTTCCTCCCCGGTATAAACTGTGTCCCCAGAAAGGGGTCCTCCTTTCCTAGGACGATGGTCCTATGCAAGCAGACCTGTTCTCGGCCTGAGTTTCCAATACACCATTTATTTTTCCTACGGCACTAAACAAACCTCTGCCTCCAATCTTCCTCCTTGTCCGTATGGCAACTAGGCCAGTTCGGCAATGGAAACCCAAAGGTGATTCAAGTATTTTTTATGTCCCCTGTTAGTATACAGAAATGCCTATGCAAGAGCTCCATATTAAAAGGTAAAAAGAAAAACCGGGTACAGCTCTGTACACAGATTATGTTGAAACAGTGTCAAGTCAGATAATCATTATTTAACAAGGGTGCCCATGGTATTGCGAGCACATAACAGAGGCCAATTTGGCATATTTTCTGTAAACTAGATATCTGAAGGCTCAAAAGAAGCTCACTTACTGCTATCTGGATAAGAAAAGGGGTAGAAGTCACTTGATTTCACCTTTCCTTAAGGCGAGAAATCATCAGTTCCCAAGAAATTTCAGTTCTTAATATAGGTGGAATAATTTATAAAGCCAAGATCCGAGGTAGAAGGGAGAGTTTCTAAATGCTGCTTTCAAATAAAACATCGACACACAGTGGATATATTTCAGACAGATGCAGAAAAATGCATGAGGAAGGCAGAGGTCCCACACGACTGTTACAATAACGGGTACTTTTACCCCAGCCTCCTTTCACCACCGTCCCACAGCACACCACATAGAAATGACAACTTTCCAAAGGCACTTTAGAGTAAAATTTAGCTCTCAAGTCATCGCTATTCTTCTTTCTCATGCCGATATCAACAGCTAATTAGAAACAGAGTCATTTGGGATACAGACATTATGCAACTCCCGAATCATTGTTTTATTAAATCTTCTACACTAGGAAACCCACTCAGAGTTCGCTAGCCTAAATGGGAAATCCCTGAGATAGCAACATTGCACCGGCAGGCTAACCACGGCTTGGATGACATGCATATATGAAGGAGTAAGACCCTGCATGGGAACTAGGGAGAAGTAATAAAAAGAGAAGGGCTGATGTACTCTACTTTTGCCCATCCCTGGTGGAAAGTGGATGAAAGGGGCAGGGGCATGCTGGGACCCATATCAACATTTAAGCCATTACAATAAAGTAATACTTACATGAAACTAGAAGAATAAACCTCGGAAGCACTGCGACGCTGGGCCATTTTGTCCACAAGGGTGACTCAGGGGGGCAGGTGAATTATAACTTTCACAAAATGTTTTGTTAATTACTGACGCTCCCATCACAGCCTGGGCCTAGTCACCTCTGTTCACCTCAGCTTTCTGTCTACTTTTTCTCTCCTCAACTGCGTCTGTATATTCCTATCCTGTGGCCAATTCACGTCGATTCCTCTACACGAGAAAGCCAGCACTGTGCAGTCTCGCCAGCAGAGGTTCAATTTGTGTGGATTCTGTGGCATGCTACTGTTTAGGCTGTAACAGCTCCATCCCTGCCGCTTTGAGCGCAGGGCTGGTAACCCTTCGACGCCACCAGCCAAAACCCTGGCCCTGAAAGAGGAGAGGCAGCCCTCTAACGATGTCAGATGAGCTCCAGGCAACAGACAGAAAGTTCGGGCATCGGCGGTAGACCTGTTAGCTGCGTTATCCCTCACACCGCTTCCCAGAGCGGCCTCATGCGAGGCTTCAGCCGTTACCTGCAGACACCCCCCCCCGCTCAGCCCGCCTCTCCCTGCGCCCGCAGCCCCCGCGCCACGCTCCCGCCTCCCTTAGCCACATCTCCTCCCGGTTCCCTCGTTAGTTCCCGTCGCTGTGACCGGCGCTCCCGCCCCCAGCCCCCGCGGCGCCGCCCTGCGGGGCCGGCTGCCGTTGCCCCGGGGCGGGCTGGCACAGCCCCGCTCCTCCTCCACAGGCGCCGCGCGCGCCCGGGCCAATCGGGCGGGACGGGCGCGCGGCACGGCGCGGCGGGGGGGCTGAGACGAGCGGCGCGCGTGCTGTGCTGTGCGCTGGGGCGATGGTGCCAAAACGCCCTTCCGAGCACCCCTAAAGACCCTGCCTGGCCCCGCGGCCCCCCGCTCGCCCCCGGCGCCGCTTTCCCTCTCCTGCGTCCAGGCCTTGCTCCCCCCCCCTCACGCCTCGCCGCGCGGGGCGCCTCCGGGCCCAAAGGCACCGTCAGTTGAAACCCACGGGTGTTTCGGTGCTGCTGTGGATCAGGCCGGCCCTTTGCCCCTTTTGAATACCGCTTGCTCTTCCTGCTCCGTGATTTAACTCCCGTGATCACAAAACGCCAGCCCCTTCAGGTCAGACGGAATCCAGCCACGAACTCGCCTCCTCATTAACGCACTCTCATTAGTCCCTTAATGGTTGCACCTGCTTTCCCTCTACTAATGCTTCTTGGCACTGTCTTCGAAACTCCGCACGCCTGCTCCGTCTTCCAGATGAAATAACCCGCTTTGCATTAACCTCAGTAGCCTGTTTGTAAGCATCTCAGAAAAACTGTTAAAAAGTGATCCACAAAATAAATTAAAAAAAACCCCAACAAACCCTGCTAGAAGCTACTACTGACATACCCTGTACAAACACAGGGTACATACGTGACAGCTCTGCGACAGGGGTGCTTGCAGTCTTTCCCAGCAGTTTCAGTGAACAAAATGTTTAAGACCAAATATTACTACAAGAGTGGGAGCTTTTTGTGGATTATTAACTTTGCTCCATATAACATTACAATCAGCTAAGGGTGATCAACTGATAAATACACTCCAAATGGCTTTTTTATTTCACGTACATACAGAGATCACCAAATCAAAGCATTAATCACAACTGTTGGGCACTGTCTGTCCCCTGCCTAGCAAGCAATCCCTTCACTCCCTCCCATGCCCTCTTTGCAGCTACTGTTTGATTACATCTCATTCACCAATGCAGGCTTTGTAAAAAATGTACCTCTTCCAAAGACTAAGAGGAACGTGACCTCTTCTGACTGGAGGCAGAAGTTCAGGGCCAGGCTGGCTGTTTCAGCTAGGAGAAGAAAAAACCTTGTGATGGAGTCTTTTGATTTGTTTGCTTTTGTATATTCATTTGCCATTAATATAAATGATTAAAGGCGCAAGGCAAAAGGGAGAAGGTAACTTTTAACCTGACAACCTTGCACTGCTGTAGGTCTGCAGTCTCTGCTCAGCCCTGGCTAGTACTGTTTAATATCTTCATCAATGACATAGCGGGATCGAGCGCACCCTCAGCAGATTTGCAGATGACACCAAGCTGAGCGGTGCAGTTGACACGCCTGAGGGATGGGATGCCATTCAGAGGGACCTGGACAAGCTCAGGAATTGGGCCCATGTGAACCTCATGAGGTTTAACAAGGCCAAGTGCAAGGTCCTGCACCTGGGTCAGGGCAACCCCTGGTAACAATCCAGGCTGGGGGATGAAAGCATTGAGAGCAGCCCTGCAGAGAAGGACTTGGGGGTACTGGTGGATGAAAACCTGTATTAGTGGATGAAAAATTGGGCATGAGGCAGCAATGCACGCTTGCAGCCCAGAAAGCCATCCATATCCTGGGCCACATCAAAAGAAGCTTGACCAGCAGGTCAAGGGAGGTGATTCTGCCACACTATTCCACTCTGGTGAGACCCCATCCAGCTCTGGAGCCCTCAGCACAGGAAAGACATGGACCTGTTGGAGTGGGTCCAGAGGAGGCCACAAAAATGATCCGAGGGCTGGAGCCCCTCTCTCATGAAGACAGGCTGAGAGAGTTGGGGTTGTTCAGCCTGGAGAAGAGAAGGCTGCGGGGAGACCTGATTGCAGCCTTTCAGTGCTTGAAAGGGGCTTATAAGAAAGATGGACTTTTTAGTAGGGGCCTGTAGTGATCAGACAAGGGGTAATGGTTTTAAACTAAAAGAGGGTAGATTCAGTCTAGGTATAAGGAACAAATTTTTTACAGTGAGGGTGGTGAAACACTGGAACAGGTTGCCCAGAGAGGTGGTAGATGCCCCATCCCTGGAAACTTTCAAGGTCAGGTTGGACAGAGCTCTGAGCAACCTGATGAAGTTGAAGATGTCCCTGCGCACTGCAGGGGGGGTGGACTAGATGATCTTTAAAGGTCCCTTCCAACCCAAACCATTCTATGATTCTACAAACACGACTGGAGGACATAGGCATGGAGCCATCACTGTATGATTACCTCTCTTCATCCCCATCCACAGGCTAAGCAATGGATAAAAATCTGGTGATAGTGTCCCTGCATATCAACCCCCTTTCTGACAGCCCACAGAGAGCAAAGAAGCAATAACCTAAGGGTCTCCTCCCTAAATCCTGCTCCCTCCTAAAAATTCACATGGTGCAAAAAGCCTATGGTGTCACAAGTTGACATAGGCTTTAAGAGAGGTGAGAGTGGGTCATGAACCAAAAGCAAGAGATGTCAAAGCATCCCCCTAAGAAATAGGTGAGTCAAACAACCACCAGTCCTACTCTGAGCAGCAGGTCCTTCAGCTTAGGGAGTGTCACCATAGGGCTCTAAGCTGAGGATCAATCAAGAACCTTTTATGGTAGAAAGAATACGAGTATTTTTTTAGCAAGTCAAGCAGAAGACAGCATGTTTCACTGAAACCTCAGACTTGTCGCATATCTAAGAAGATCCCACACTTTCCCTATTATTTTCAGGGTCCTTGCTCATCCATTAGCCATTTCAGTGCCTGTAAAAGGCTTATTTCCTGGAAAGTGGTTGAGCCCCGGGTTGCATGGGCAGGAGAGGAGAAAGACAGATGTTCTAGAGATTTCCTCAGCTAATACAGAGATCTTTTCATATTCACAGTTGTACCTGCAACTCCTTTAAAGATTTACTGATGCCTCCAACAAAACTTTGAAAAATTGTCCAGTCAGAAGCAATTTCACATATATAGCAGATTTCAGGGTTTTTTTTTTATTTTCTTTCTTTTTTTTCTTTATAAATAAGGACATTTGCATGAAAAAAGAGGATCTTCAATACTTAATAGCTCATCTCCTTCTGCTCACATGCCACCTGAAGTCATGATCTTTGGTTTATGGCATAATTAGTTGCTATGGAAATAACATAATCATAGACACGGAGAAAATATTTTGGGTATGATTTGCAATGTTCTTTATTTAAGCCTGTGCATACGTTACTTTTGCAGACACCTCACTGGTTTTTACATCTCTCATCTGCATAACGGTTTTCATCACCTCCGGCTGTGCGTTCGGACACACTGGTATTGGCACATACACTAATCGCACTGAAGGCGTTTCTTTCACCCGCATTTGAGCATTTACATGTTCAAGCAGTGATGAGAGAGTGCATGCATGCAGAAAAGCTGGTGCCAAGTCAGATTAAAAAAAAAAAAAATCTCTTTAAAAAATTGCTTGGGATTGGGCCCCAAAACCCTGCTGCACCACAGAGCTCTCTTGCCATTTGTGCTTTCTGGGCTTTTGTCATCCTGTCCTTTGTTAATGATTTCTTTTGTCCAATAACGAAATTTTTAGGCAAAGAGATCCCCTGTTTCCCCAGCAAATACTGCATATTTAAGTCCTGGACAGAGAGGATTATTGCTGCAGATAGATGAAAGACAAGCAGTGCCAGTCACCAAACTCCTGGAGAAGCAGAAGCCCTGTTCCTCTGCCAATGCCCTCAGTAATAAAAAATGAGAGAACAGAAATAAAGAATCCACCTGACACCCTGTACAAGATGAGTTGTGGCCCAAAGAAAATCTTTGTCAAGACCTATCTTTGCGGTGTCAGCAGGTCTTAGCAGCACAAATGCAATTTATGTGCTAGTTTTCTTAAAATCAGGTTACTTTCTCTAGCCTGAAAGATCAGCTGACGTTCAAAGAAATACCACTTCAAACACACACGTGGTACTCAGGATCTTTCTGTCAAGTATAAAGCTATCAATCAGACATGAAAATCTTGAAACTACACAGTTCTGATGGTGTGTGAAAGCAGGTGTTTTAAAGCAGAAGCAAACAAAACAATGACTTAAATTCAAAGATTCATTCATGTTCCCTAACTAGCGTCTGCCTTTTAACATCTTTGTGGATTTTTTCCTTTAAGATTCAAAATGGGTTCTCGTCCTGCATCCTTAAAAACAGGGCTAGGGTTTTGCAAGCGTATGAGCATGAAGCAAAGTTCATATAACCATATTTCAGCACCATTTGCAAAGCAATGAAGGCCCAGCAGCATTCACTGACCTCACAGGGATCCGAGTGCTCAGCATTTTTGAGAATCAGGTCACGGAGAGCGCATTTCAGCGAAGTACTCAGCCACAGTTTTCACTGCATTGAGATATTCGTGTACTTAAATAGTAAGCACACACTTAAATGCTTTCATGAGTGGGATTGTACATAAGCATGAGAAATGCAGCATTTAAAAGGCTGCGGATCGAGCAGGACTCTCTATACAGCTGCTGTAGTGGAATGAATTACTCCCTGAGCACACATCTTTGAGGGTACCACTTTGAAAATCTACCTGCAGAGCTGGCTGGGATGTGCCTTCAGCCAAAACGAGCAAAGTTAGTTCGGGTGGTTTGAAATGGGGCGAGGAGCTCTCTCCTACCAATGACTCAGTCAACAGATGTGAGCCAGCACACCAAGACTCCCGGGCAGACTGGAGAACTGATCTCTGCTGCTGCATTCCTGGGTCTGCGTCTTTCTCTTCATAGCCAAAAGACCTCCATTTGCTCCTAGCTCCCTTAGGCTCCTTCCAAAATCCTAGCTTAAAGATAAATATACTTCTTTTTCCAAAAAATAACCCCCCTAAGGGAGCAATAGATGTCCTTTTCATCTTGAAAGATAACAACTTCTTGGAATAAGCAAATGGACATTATTTTTTATGACATGGAAGTTCTGTCACACCACCTCAATGCATTTCTACAATGCAAGCTGTGCTGGAG
Source organism: Gorsachius magnificus (assembly GCA_034008185.1). Lineage (NCBI taxonomy): Eukaryota > Metazoa > Chordata > Aves > Pelecaniformes > Ardeidae > Gorsachius > Gorsachius magnificus. The sequence continues at coordinate 3,931,943 of CM067086.1, read as the reverse complement.
AGAGCTTAAAACTGAAGTATTAAAAAGCCTGCAGCAAATTAAAAGACTGTTTGAAAAGAAATAATAAACAAAACCAATAGGCAATGATTAAATGTTAAAATGGAATGGACTTGCACAAAGAAAATGCAACTGGTCATATATACTATTATATATTATGTTATCAGCTATTATTCCTTTTCTTGATGTCATGACTAATCACAAGGCTTATATCATCCCACATAGTAAAAGTAAACAGCAGTGGATCTCTTATCCCTGACATCTCTGTAACCATTCAAGCAAAAAGAGAGAAGCTTCTGCTATTTAAAAAAAAAATAAAAATAAAAAAAAAAAATCTGTTTCTGGGTAGAAGCACAAGCTTTGGCTTTCTGTTTTGCTATTCTGCACACTTGTAACAGTGGACAGTCAAAAATAACTTAGGAGTGCTACGAGCAGACATACTTTCAAATACAATTTTTGAACAGATAACACATACAGGTAAACAATTTAAAACAACAGCCTAGGATTTACAATCCTAAAAGCCATATTAGTGAGTATAATAGTGATAGTGCTTTAAATAAAAGTGTTCTTTTGAAGAAAAAGTATCCATATATCTGTATTTACTTGTTCACAGCACCACAATCTGGCTCTTTTTAAATTTCACTGTCAAAATCTGTAAATAAGCTCATTTCCCTAAGGAAGGGTACATCTACGCAGAAAGAAGAGGCAACTGTATTTTAAGGCAGCACAGGTGTGATACCCTTTTTGCAAAACATACCTAAGTTCAGCTACCAAAGATAATCCAGAGGCCCTAATTTAGTAAATTTGAGTTGTCTAAAAAAAAAAATATTTATAAACTCATCCCTATGTATTAAGGCGATTAATGCTATGGGGCTTTGGACAAAAAATAAGGACATAACTTAGAGCTTTAATGATAAAGAAAGATAATCATAGAATCATAGAATGGTTTGGGTTGGAAGGGACTCCTAGAGGTCATCTAGTCCAACACCCCTGCAGGGAGCAGGGATGCTGCTATCTAGATCAGGTTGCTCAGAGCTCTGTCCAACCTGGTCTTGAATGTTCCCAGGGATGGGGAACATAATCAGTGCCTGTAGATGCTCTCATTGAAAGGGTACTTCCAAAGTATCTGTTTAGTCTTTAAATCATCACCTGTTTTGCACACTGGCTAAGATTCTGGATTTAATCAAAACCAAATTTGTGCCTAAATTTCACCTGAAGTTTGCACTAGGCCTTCAGATATTCCTACTCTGTAAGAAACACTTGGCACAGGACCTTTGCAAAATTTAATCCTGCTAAATCTAAGCCCTAGCATACATTAAACTGCTAAAAATGCAAGGTCAACCTCTTCTGTGGTCTGACCTCCAAGCAGTTTGTTTGCTGTGTTATATTTATGGGGATTTTTATGAAGGCAGATTTATATACTAAAAATGATTTCCGCATCAGATCACCAAGAAGCCAGCTGAAAAGTGATTAGGAGCGTTTCCACAAATAAGGGATACCTATTCCATGATGGTTTTCAGAAACGGCAGGGAATGCAGAAAGAACCACCAGCCCTCCTGATTTCTGTATTCTGCATTTCTGCCTTTATACAGGATTTCTGACTTGATAGGGAAAGAGGACCTACTTAGAAACAGTTTTATTTTACACATATTTCCAGGTATCTGAAGACCATATTAAGTTTCTCAATAGCTCTGGTATTGCTAATGGTATTTCTTTCAAATAATGCATAATTATGAGCCTATAAAACTTTAATTAAGATGTTTTATAGCCTTTTATAAGTGTCACCCAAACCTGTGCTGTAGGGCAAACTGTACTTTTAATTTCTATTTGTTATGTTTACACTGCACAAAGAGATTCATTACAGTAAAAGCTAGTTATTATTTCTTAGAAGGCTACACAAATTCCTTGGTCAAAGTCTGTCTGGATAAAGCAAACAAATAATCATTTTCATTTGCTTCCATTTTGCCTGGAAATAGAAAAGCTAAACAAACAGTAACACAACTCTATCCTATAGGGGTCAAACACTACAAAGCCAAAACCGTACCTCGGCTGCTTTCCACATGCCAAGAATCAAGATGCTGAATGTATTTGCAAGAGCAAAAAGTGAAAATACCCGCAAGTTAATTACGCTGACTGCCTGGCTCAAACAGCATGCTGTGTTTGGAGCCGGATCCAAACCACACTGAAACCATTCCAAGATTCTCTTCCAACCTCAACATCTTAAGTCTGACTGCTCTTAGTCCAGGCAAATGTGAGAGCAAGCTTCTACCCCCATTGATGCCTGGATATTGTTGTGAGCAGGACTGCTATAAATTGGTCATGCTCAGATGAGATGGCATTAGATTTTTTTAAGTAAGACAGAGAGACAGGAGGGTTGAATCCAGGGCTACCTTCACCACTGTGGAATGGGATTTCTTTACTGATCTGTTTAAGACAGGATAGGTAAGTATGGTAAGTATGACAGCCCAGAGGTAACAGGGCATTAAAGCTCTGAGAAGTGGAAGGGGAGAAGGGCTGACATCCTCATCAGAGCCTGCGAGGGCTCCCCGCTGGCCTCCCAGCTCTGTCGGTCAGACAAGTGGTCCCAAAGGCATTCTGGGCACTTGTTCCTTCAGCCAAATCTTAGGCCCTGTCCTATAGTGAAATGTGCAGCACCTTTCTCGCCTCACAAAATAACTATGGGAAGAATTTCAACAGAAACATACCCCTTGCAAATTTTTAAAAATGCAACCCAAAAGAAACCAAGAAACATCAGCTTATCCATAAACAACTGAAACTAGAAAACCACGAGCTCTAGCAGCGTGAAACTCCCCTGGTTTGGCACAGCGAGGGCGCACGTTCTCCACTCCCACGCTCCTTGTGAAACAAGCAGGACTCACACCACTGCATCTGTCGGTCTGACGGCAGCTATCAGCCCCGCAATGAGTCCTGCCGTAATCCTGGCCTGGCCTTAGCTGCTCCTCCAACAGCAAACTCTGCTAGAAAGGGAACCAAGCCAAAGCTGGCTTTGGCAAGACAGAGGTGCAAATCTGATTTTCCTTCATGGAATATGTTACAGATCCTGCAAACCCGTGCCTCGTGCAGCTGGAAGCTGACAGCTTCAGATGAGAGGGATTTATCATTATTATTTTAGTATGAGAGCAGCTCATGACTGCAGCTTGACAACTCGAGTAAATTAGTTGATGAAGGGTCTGCTGCACACTGGCTGGCTCCACATCTGTGGACAATGACATAATCAGCAGAATGAAATCCATACTTAAAAGGTCTTTGGTCTTTTTAATCCTAAACTGCCAATCACAAAATCCACATAACAAAACCTGCAGATCAGAGGAATTACACAAGAGGTTCCCCTTTCCCTGGCCCTCGGGACAGCCTGGTCTCTGCTGCTTATTGAAGCTCATAAACAGACAGACTTGACTTCAAAAGCATCCTCTTTTCTTCCTGGAGTCCCAGTGGTTCTCAATAATAAGATAACTGGTTTGAGCTCAACCTGGCAATGTTCCCTTACGGCTGCTTGCCTCATGAGGGAAATACCAACTTGCAGGTTTTCTTCTGCTCCTGCCAAACAGCAGGTGGGATTACCCACCTTGTCAAAGAGAGTATGTCAAGATCACCTGGCCCCACCTATCAGATCAACACACAGAGCCCAAGTGCTATTTTGCATCCAAGTTTGCAAAACATTAAGGTTCTTACTAAACAGTCAGCTAAAACAGTATGTGAGGCCATAAAGTCCCAAGCTCCTGAGAGGTGGTGGAGAAGCACAAATGGCAGGGAAAGCTGGCTGGGGCTGGAGCCACTGAAAGCCACTAAGCAGCAAGGGACAGGGGAAGCACCTTGCCTACTGGGAACAAGAACAGGCCATTGCTGGTAGACCAGGAGCCTCATATCAGTGGAAGCTACTGCAGAAATTCAGCCAACCCTCTGCCAGACTCGACCTGTAATTACACGGCATAGCTATACATCTCTCTGTGACCATAGTTCTTAGCACAGAGAAAAGCATTTTTTTCCCTCTGCCTTTCATATCCACATTTTGCACTTTTCAGGGCACAGCCTGCTTCCATCTTGCTTTTTACTTATCACCTAGGAGGATGAACTGCACTTCTAGGTGCTCTCTTAAAACAAATCAAAAGCAAAAAAGGAAACTTCAAGAGTCACCAGGTACGTCTGAAATGTGGTCAATCAGAGGTCGCTGGCGAGCAATCAAGAGAAAGGAGGTTGTTTCCTTTAGATGAAGATGACAAAATTTCTAGACAAGCAGCTCTTGTCACCAGAAGCGGTGAGCAGAGTATGTAACTCAGTAGCCATCTCACTTGGGCCTCCTGAGTCCTGAAAGGGGCTGCAGAGAAAGGCACACAGCTACGGGCACAGGAGCCAATATTTAGTAAGAGATGTGCACGACAAACAGAGATGGCTGGATTCAGAAGCCACTACAAGTTCAAAGCCACTAGTTTAATTCTGGCGTGTTTTAATCTTGTTTTCTTCATCCACACAAGGACTCTGTTGACGGAGTCTGCATTCCTCTAACAGAAACATTTCAGTCCTGGATCCCTGCTTGTCTACACTTCTTGAAGTACCATAAAAACAGATCAAGATTTTTTGTGTGTGTGTGTTGTAGGACTATTTCCTTCCAGTCTGAGAGCAGCTCAAAGGAATTGGCTTCAACAACTTTGCCAGGATTTAAGTTTATTTTTTGACCATGCTGAGCTCTGACAGAAGAGAGACTCCAGTGAGAGCCACACTTTATTCTGCCTCCACTAGGATGCTATTGAAAAAATCTTGTGATGAATCAGGACAGCACAGGCGCTGCACACAGAGTTAAAAGCGAAACATTCTGCTGCAATAATGTTGAGCATTTAGGGGACCTCAAAAATGATTTTTTATTATTAGGCTCTAAACAAAAAAACACTTTCCATGTTGACATTAATTTCTATAACACGGCTTTAAAAACAAAACAACCCCAAAATTCAATAGACTGCACCCAGGATGGCAATGCCTCAAAATTAGAAGCAGCATGTTGGCATTTTTCCCAGGGAAAAAAAAAAATTATATATTTATACACATGTGTGTATACACACAGGCATTTTTTGTTTTTCACAAGATCAATGAAGCTCTGGGGCTTAGTCCCACCTCACTCAGTCTTTGCAGTGTGTGAATACTTAGGCACGAGAAGGAGTCTGTTTACCCGAACAACTGCGTTTGCGCATTGGAAGCAGCGAGCAGCGTGGCACTCTCAAATCCATGATGCTGAAGCCTTATCCTTCCTGTCCAAGACAGAGACCTTAACTTGAGGGCTGCTTGTCTCACCTCGGTGCTTCCAGGACAGAGTTATTAGGCTCTAATAACCAAGCTCCTAACAGCAGGCTGATGAGACTGAAAGAATCCCCTTGGTCATCCCCACCCAGCTATGAACAAATCCCTGCACTAGCAGCAAGGTTAGTGAGGATTTTTCTGTGGGATCAGGTAACAGAAGCTCCTAATCTTAATCCTCCAACAAATCTACTGCAATGATGTCTGCGGCTCTGAACCAGCAAGAAGTGTCAATTCTTGCAGTAACAGGGCAGACGAGATGCAGTTCCACACATACCCTTACGCACTTTTGAAGAGGCATCTGAATGCCATCCAAAAATTAATTACATGGCATGACAAGCTCTGACAATTAGCTAACTAGACTGCTTGATGGCCAGGATTTTAAATAAGGAGCTTTCAAGGGGGAAACTCTGGAACAGGCAGTGCTACTGTCATAACAGCCTGAGCTGTCATGAAAGTGTAGCACCGACAAGACAGCCCTACAGGCGTCACAACTGCGACTGCAAAGGGAAGAAAAGATCCTGGGGGGAAAGGACCTATTTAACTGCACCTGTACCTCACGTCCATCATCGGGACATCCCCCCTTCCAAGAGGGCTGGAACAGAGGAGGACTTGGGTCTTCTCCAGACCACAGTTGGCCCCCATGAAGCAGCAAGGGAAGCCAGGGCCACCACCTGCTCTCACCGGGGCTGGAAGAGGTGAGCACCGCATCAGGCAGCGGTCACAGGCAGGCCTGCAAATACAACCAGTCCCTGCGCGGTGTGACAGCAGGCCCAGTACCCTTGACACCACCTAGACCCAAGAATGCACTGCCTCTAAAACCCCCCATGTATCCACTCCAAGCAACCCTGAAGGTTGTTGCTCCTCCGCCTCATCACTGAGGGGAGTTTTGGCAAAGGGCTTTTGCTGCCACACACTGTGCAGATTTCTCTGATGGCTGCTCGTGGAAATCAGTGTTTCACTCGCACAGCCCTCACCTCTTTAAGGGCTGAGAAAGCAAGGCTCCCACTTTCTCCGTTTTCTCCCTTTGTATGCAAAGGGAAGGGATGAAGAGGCAAGGATTTCAGGATAGTAAATAACCAAAGTGACTTGACAGCAAGTAAATCAGCACTTTGTAGTGTTCATGGCAACAGCTTTTGGCATCGCAGGAGAAGAAACAATTCATCACACAACAAATAAACTACAATCTTGTATTTACAAGGCAGACTTTCAATGCAGCCAATTACTGTATATGTAGCGGTGACTCAAAGTCTTACGTTACCATTTACAGATCAGCTATGAGACGACGGGGTTTTATCAGTCTATTGTTTTTCATGAAAAAGGATTGGGGAATCTATTAAATAGGGAAGATGGATTTCAGCAGAAGGTGGGTGCCTGTTTCCCTTCTATACATGTGAAAATCTTCTGTCTCTTCACAATTTTGTTGCAAATATATTTCAGTCACAAAAAAAATGTTGTTTCAAGTATTTGCTTTGCAATTTGCTATTCTTCTCTGATGTGATTATCTACATTAGTTGGCAGTTTCTTTTCCCTGACTGGATTACTCCCTGTGCCTTTAGAAGGTCTCAGGTTGGTTCTGGTATGTACTCTCATGATGAATATATATGTATTAATAAGCATGTGTCAGTGTATACACTTTCACAGAAAATGAGAATCTTAAGAACTTCACTGATACCGCTGAGAAATGGATAATTTCATGGGGTTTATGTTTATTTTAAAACTTTTTATTCTTGGGTTGGACTTTGTCAGGGTTCAGCTGTTGATCTGCCAGCTCATTTTTCTTCTTTAGAATCAAGGATCAAATCTCTATCTAGATAGGTGCGTTGAAGCACTGTTCACTTAAACTAGATCTGCTTTTAACACCGTATGCTAATTAACCATCAGGTTTTGATACAAATCCCTCAGAGGCTCACGCTCCTCAGTCATGATTCACATGTATAAGCAAGATTCTCAGCTGCTGCAAAACAACTTAACTACAAGGAAATCAAAAGCACTGGGTGGATTTACACCAATTGAGAACCCAGCCAACTGTCTTAAAATTGCAGAGGCTTCCGCTCAGGCAAACACCAGCACTGAAGTATTTCTCCCCCATGTATATGCTGCCTTTTTCTTTCCTGTTGCTGCTGTGGAAAATATCTGCAGCAGTATTTCTGAACTGAGCCCAGGGATTTGCTTACATTTCCCCCATTCTTTGAGCAGGGGCTCTGTCTCCCCGCTTCAGTTGAGCTATGCGTGCCAAGGCTCTGCTCGCGTAGTTTCTGCTGCTATGGCACAGGTGAGATGCCCTTCCCTCAAGCTGTCACCAGCCTCGCTGGAGAATCAGCTGCCAGCCGGGCCTCAGCACCTACCAAGGAACCTCACGTGTCGCGATGTTAGGCTCCCTCTTGCTCCTCCATCTGGGAGCACGGCTGGCTCCTTTCTCGCTCAAGGCGAGCAGCCAGGAAGGGCCAGAAGTCACTTCACAGTTCTTTCCTACCTGCCAATCCACATACCCAAGCCAGCTTCATTTGAGTATTTGGCTTTTAGATTTATTTTCCCTTCCAGGCAAAGGGGTAGCAGGACACTGCTGCTGAATACATGTTTTGTTATAGCCTCCCATTGCTGCTGCATGCCATAGGTTATTCTGTATCAGGCTGTTCATCATAGCCCTGTTTATGTTTTTCAAAGTGTTTTTGGAAGATGCGTGGTCTGAATGAAGACTGCCCAAGACAGAGGCACAGTGCAATACCGCATGGAAATTTCTCTAAAGCAGATGAGAGAAGACGAGGAGGCAGAATGGCTCCCTGGGGTAGGGACCCACACAGCCATGGCAATGAGAAAGCTATATTATCAGCTTAGCTAGTGTTTATTCCAAAATTCAAATGTTCTTTTCCTTCTCTCTGTGTGGGCCGATCCAGTGCCCACTGAACTCCATGGGAGGTCTACCTATGAGTCTGAAGAGCACAGAGGCAAACTTTTGCAGAACTTTTTCATTTAGAGAGTAATTTAGATCCATCTCCCTGTAGATGTGAAATAGCCAGATATCAGACATCTGCAGCTACTTTACTGACAACTGCCCTCCTATACTGAGCCTGTAGAGTTCAAAAAACTTGATGTGCTTCCTGATGAACTGAAGGAGAGGACTAGATCTGGCCTTTTGCTAGTAGAAGGAAGGGAAAGATGAGAGTCAGTCTACTTTGCAGATGAAACAACATGGACAAAGACTTTGTCCCTAAAAATTAAGTAGGCTTTCAGACTGGAGCCAGAAGTGAAGTTTCTACTCCATCACTGACACAGACCTCCAGGTGCTGGGTAGGTCATTCAGGCCCTGTGCTTCAATTTTGCTCTCTGCCCCCCCCCCTTTTTTTTTTTACACCATCTCTCACCAGGTTGTTGAGGTTTCTAGGCATCAGTGCAACACACTGACAATGGATGTGCTCCATGATAGCAGTACTAACAGCATAAGGAGGAGGTACCCACCAAACTCCTGAACTACGACTATGAGCACAAGGAACATGAACACAAACTCTTCAATACGTAAGTATGCTATGACCCTTTTTTAATGGTATCAGTGGGTACCAGGCATGAGCTTTTCTGAGCAAGAGGTCAACTTTACTGTTAATTACCATTATAACAACTGCTAGTCTTCGCTGAAGTGTTTTTTGCTTTTATGTTTACAATTAGCCAATTATATGTGGGTAGTCATTCCGAGGTTACTGACTCTGTGCTCAGTTGTTATGCTGCCTGGATGAAAACTCACTTCAGCCAGGACAAGTATTACAACCTATGTATTGACTTGATTCCTCCAAGACAGAGCTGCAAATGGAAGTGGAGCTCTGCCACATTTCTAGTGATCTTGGCATTGTCCTAAAGTAGTTCACTAACAGATAGCACTCAGTGTAAGCGAGGGATGACAACACAGAAATGGGGAAATACAGTATGGACAGGTGGCGATAGTGAAAAGGAGTGAGACATACTGTCATCACATAGGGAGCATTTTAGCTTTCCTTAAAGAAATCACATCTTACATACCAAAAGGAGCACTAGCCACGTAGTCAGAGCCAAGGATTTAATTGGATTTGGGCATGTAGTATGGAACAGCTTTGCATTTCCTAAGCATACAGCTTTTCCATAGCGGTAACTGCTGCATTCCCATCAGGCTGATGCAGAACTACAGCATTGGACCCACTTGTCCAAGGACGGAGTAAACTGCTGCCCTCTTCTGTGCTCCTTTCACAGCAGAGAGCCCACCCCAAGCCCTGCTCTCCCTTCCCTCTCCCAACAGCCCCTCTCTCAACTTATTCAAGCATGTTTGCAAGAAGGGAACAAGTTGGTTTTCAGCCATAGTGACAGGTCTCCACAAAGGAGGAGTTTGCTTTTTATAGCTGGTAGCTATCTATGCTGAAAAAGTACAAGCAAACACCTTTGAAACCAAACACCCAAATGCTAATAATCAAGTTTAGGGGTTCTGCAAGTTATTTCAGGTAAAGTCAATGAATTCTTTTATAATGTGCATGTGTGGAAGCAGAATGCAATGTAGGTAGGCACTGCAGTACAAACGCGCATTCACTAACAAGCTAGCGTTTTCAAAAGGCTAAAGGAAAGCTCTGCCACAGGGATGCAGCAAAATATGAGGACATGTCAGGTGGATTTTGTTAGCAGATGTTATAGCAAGTAAAGTATATACATATCAATAAATGTACCCTTCAGCTCCTCTTTTTTTTTTTACTCTTTGCTACTGACACTTATATTATAAATCAATATCTTTTTGGCTCCCAGAAAAATCTTGTTCCATCCACTTTATCAGGACATACTTAATAAATCATATTTGGCAGCATAAATCATATTTTACCACAAATGAGATTTAAGAGGAACTAATCTCCAAATGTAGTTGCTTAGCATATGCAATAAAGCCACCCCTTATACTAGAATTCATGTCTGTAATATTATAGCATGCATAATAGTAAACAAAGGAATCACAAATAGGTCCACTTAATGCATCTTTACGCAGCTTAAAAAATACTTTTCCCTAATTTTCATTAACATTTTTTCCAAAGAGCTAAAAAAGCTGAAAGCCTTAATAAGCTCGCAGTGCTGGAGCCATATATCAGACCGCAAAGGTGAGAAATGCACTTCAGTTGGTTTCACAAGCACACCCCGCATTCTAGCAGTATACTCTGGCTTTCAAAGAAAACTAATGAAATGATTTCTGCTGCAAACGAAATTGAGGATGTAGAGTTCAAAGATCTGAGTCCTACTGCCACTTCTGCTACATGCTTTCCTAAAGGCTTTACGCAAAACACAGTGAAACCTTCCTCTGTGTATGTAAGACATAAGCCATGTGTATTTAAGACCTAAGCTAGATCTGTTTCCATCTCTTCAGACCTCAATCTGTAGAACTGAAACAGAAAGGGCCAAACCAGTCTCAAGGTTCAATCCTGTCCTCATTTACTAGATGCCTTGAGACTGTCTTTTAAAAGTCCGGTGAAAGTCTCAAGACAAATGCTGCCAGAGCCTGAATCAAAGCTGATGGATAGGAATCTCTTCACCCAAAGCCCCAGAACAGAAAAGCATTATTAAATGCTCTTATGCTTTAATACCTTTGCACATTTACTCAACAATCTGGGCTTTAACAACAAATCTCTCCAAATGTATCGCTGGTGAGAGACCTATTCTGTACTGCACCATGTTACATATCCCCGTGCAAATAAACTCCCTGATCAACAGAAATGCAACTGGATGTTTGGTCATGAACAAAGAGTTGCTATTTGGTCATCTTTTACTATGCCTACATGTGCAGTTTTCTTGGTGCTCAAGACAGAGTATTGGGCTAAAGTGGTCACTGCTGGGAGCCTTGTGCTGATGGCAGTAGGGTAGAGGAGGTGTAATTAATATCTAAATATGGTAATTCATATCAAGCAATCAGGTTCCACTTTAGATTGCTAATTTACACGTTAGAAACACTGGAAAAACAAAGACAAGACACTGTTCCTTCAGTTCCTTCCTCCTGACCTTGATCCACCTCAGACCCAAATACTCCCTCCTGATAGAAGCCAGAGCTTTCTGGCCTTCTGGCTCAATACTTCTGCTAACTTGGCAATTACTCAGAAACACATCTTTTATTGATGATATTCTGTAAGTTAACTAAAAAAAAACCCCCAAAGTCCCTAAGTTTTGCGTTAACCATAGGTCTGTACCAACACAGAAGCCACCAGCACTGCAGGACATCAGCCTGGCACAGAAATTGCACAGGGGCTCTAATCTGTAGGAAGATAAATGAGCAGAAAAGCCAAGTTTCCAAATGCCCTCTGCTGGCACCTGTCAGTATTACTAAGAATTTCACCCTGTTCCTAACTCGCCTTTCGGAAAACTAATTCTGAAGATTTATCATTTGAAGATATCCTGGGTTTACATTTACCCGAAGAAATTTACCTTCTTCCAGCTTTTCTTTAATGCCCAAGTTTGCTTGGTTTTACAACCAAGCAACAGAAACCCAAGCGCTGCAGTTCTCCTTGTAAACATCATGGTAGATTGTCTTTTAGTTGGAAAGTCTATCTGAAAAATTTTTCAAATCCACTAACTTCTAGGGATCCTCACCCTCGTTATTTTGACCAGTTTCTTTTCAGGAAGCTGCTATGAAGTTTTTCTTACCTTCCCCCCAAGTACCAGGGTTGTAGGAACCCAGCCATCCTCCTGCTGCAGGATCTGGGGTGGACTGCTTGGCCGAGTTGGTACCTCCAGCAACGCGCTGGCTGGCAATACGCAGCACAGCCGGCACAGTGGCAGCGTCACAGTGAGCGCCGTAGCTACCGCGCCGTCACAGTCACAGCAACCAAGGCTGCCCCCCCCGCCACGCGCCAGACCCCCGGCACTGGATGCAGTACAGGGCTACAGCTGTAACAGCATGAACAAAGTGCTAGGTATTTTTTTCAATTATTTTCCTCTTTTTGCCCAAAATAACCTGGATCTAGTGGATTTCCAAGTATGATGGAATGACCACCTTATTTCCAACATCCCCATTAACCACCCACTAGGAATATGAAAAGTCATTAGGAACTGGTGAGAAGAAAGCCAGTTACAGTTCCTTGATATTCTGGCTGTGAATTACTATTCTTTTACTATTACCTTTCGGTTACATGAGGACAATGCGTCTGATGATATTTTAAAGTTGTGTTTCAATTCCATGCTAAACAACTTAGCCGTTGTATCAGAAGAGACCAACAATTAATAATACAGATGGGGAATACGTATCTTGGAGTGATCGCTGACTTCTTGAAAGAGATGATTACGTGTTTGCATGGCAGAGCTCACTCGCAGGAACGGCTGTTAAAGACACAGGCCTGAAAAAGCAACTTATTTTCCATGAAGCGCTCTAAGGGATGAAAGCATTTCAAGCATGTTTGTTAACAAGTGCTGCTGGAAGAAGAGAATGAACCCTCCCACCGCCTCTCACAGTGTGCACAAAAAGGGACCACATAACAAAACAACACTGGCTGAACGTCAAAACCTGCTTCATGAAGAAATGGTCATTGCACTCATGAACTGAAGAGGATGGATGTGGCACTGGTCTGGTTTAGGACAAAGAATAAGCAACTACACCTTGTAGTTCAGGGTCCTCTTGTAGACAGTGTGCTCCTCTGTGCTCCCTTCACTGAAGCACCGTGGGACTCGGGACGATGCCTTGCTTTCAGGCAGGAAGAAATTTTAATCAGCCTTTGCCTATTAGCTTCACCTTACTTCCTCTGCTCTTTGCAGGCAAATAGAGTCAGAGCTCCAGCGCTCTCCCACCCAGCAGCAAACTTCAATAATGACATTTCTGCCATCTGCTACTTAGGAAAAGAGGCTCCTCTCTTGGTGTTGTACCTCTGAAGTCAAGTTTAATAGGACAGCATTTATTATGTTTAAGGAATCTTTGATGAACGTATAAAAAAGCCTTATAATTCAGAAGACCAAAGCTGTTAAATCATGTCTGATTAACTGAAATATACATTCAGTTACATATATAGGGTATATATATATAGTAAGAATATATATAGTAAGAACAGATTGTTCTTACTACTCTGCACAACTAAACAAGGCTTTTAATAATTCTGCCTATGTAGGTGGGCGATGGAATAAAGTAGTTTGGGGCTATCCGTTATGGACACAGCCCTTAGTGGAACAGGGCTGTTAACATGCCATCTTTTTTTACAGCTGTCTCTAAGGCTGGCAAATTTAATTTCCATAACTGGTCACCACTGCAGGTCTCCTAAACATGGTTGGGGATTTAGTGCCCACAGAAGTCAGCTTAAGTTAACCTGGAAAAGAAGTTTCTAAGAGTAAAGGTGGGTCCCGTGTTTAGCAACATGGATACAGCCATAAAAACCCTGCTCGTGTAATGCAACATGGCATGAGTGACCCTCCTGATGAGAGACCGCCTCAGCCCGCCACTGCTTCAGGAACAGGAACCAACTGATATCTTTGCAGACTGTGATTTCTGTTCTCACAATTGATCCATAGGGTTTTTAAAAAAAAACAAACCCAAAGCTCAGGCCATCCATGAAAAGCTGTTTCAGCCTAGCGTTCATTGATACTCGTGTGGAATAGGCACAGTGATTACTGGATTACCTTTTTGATTTTGCACTAGTTTGGCATCTGTATGGATGACAGACTTTTATATCGCCATATTTACATTTAAGTGCTTTTTGGATGGGACAGGGAAATAATTCTGTTTGATCTAGAAACCTGCAGGGTACCTTGCTTCCAGAGGGGAGATCAACTTGACCTTCACATTCTGGTCAAATAGGACCCATAATCATTAGCACAACACCGGAAAGACATTTGGGTTTTGATATGGAAAATGTCAGGATGCAAGGAATGGCAGGAGAGGAAGAGCTGGCACTTCAAAATAAGAACAGCATCGTGCCTTCTTTTTGACTCTTACAAAATACATTCCAGTTCAGTAAATACACCAGTGGTAAAGCAGAATAACAACATCCTCTAAGAAAGCCTGCAAAATAATGTTTTCTACTCAAAGTTGCTGCATTGTCAAGTCTTCCTCCCAGCATGGTGATACCTGGAGCTTTCCAAGCTTTACATCTCTACAAGCAACACAGGGAGAGCCCCTAGAAAAAAGACTGAATCGGGAACTGGAGCTCTGAAAAGTCATTATTTCAAAAACAAAAGAGTTCAGACCAAACCCTTCAGACAAGGTTTGCTTAAAGCCTTCTCATCCAAAAGCTGGTTCTAAAGCAGTACCGTGGTATTCTCTTGCTGATGTTCTTCATGGAATTTCAAATCAAATAGCCTCAATTTGCAAGAAAGAATATCTTACTCCCAAATCCTTTAAATTCACTGTGGCAGTCCCAAAACTCCAGCTGGGTTCTTTCCTTCTTGCTAACAGATTTCAAGGGACTTGCACAGAAATAGCAGATTAGAATTTAGGAAATAAACACAGAAACGAACCACAAGTTATGCCAAAATAAATCTCGTTCCTCTAGTTCTGTTTGTTCTGCAGTGATAACAAAAGGGGCGGGGTGGGGGGGGTGGGGGGGGAAATTCCAGTAGAACCTGACACCAAGATTCAATGTTGTATCTTCAGGACATTTTTAGATATTCTGAAAAACAGGCCCCGGAAAGTTGTCTCACATTGGGCTCCAAATATTGAGAAGCGTTAATTAGGTATTTCCTGATACTCAGCTTTGCAGAATGTTTAGTAGTGCCCGGAAAATAAAGATTCTAAAATAATTTATAAGAGGATAACAACTGTTCTGGATATTACAAGTATTTACTAAGCCTTGGGTTAAAACTGAAGATGTAAACAAAATACTGAGAAAAAGAACATGGGTAAAGAATACTAATCTCTTGAAAACAAAAGTTCAAAAACCCAAAATGCAGTTAAGACAATAAACATATAACACCATCCTGTTATATTCTGTACAATTTACCACAGTAAATTATTTTCCAGCCAGCTGGCTGGAAAATGGCTTTGTGGAGAAGGACCTGGGGTTCTAGTGGCCAACAAATTAAAAATAAATCAGCAGTTGCCCTCAAGGGTGAAGATCAGCTTTGTACTGGGCTGTATGAAAAGAAAGGAAGCCAGAAGATCAATGGAAGCGATTAGCTTGCTCCACTCAGCACTTGCAAGACTGCGTCTGCAGTAGCGGTGCCAGTTCAGGGCTCCACAGAACAAAACAGGCATTGACACACTGGAGCAAGACTAACGGAGTGTCACCAGGATGATTAAGAAGCTGAAGCTTGTGATAAATGAAAGGCTAAGAATTGGGCTCGAGAAGTCTTAACAGAGGGTTAAGGGATGGTATTGCTGGCTTCAACTACATAAAGGGAAGGTCCACAGAAGATGAAGCCAGAGTCTCCAGAGCTGCACAGCAATAGGAGGAGGGGCAATGGCCACAATTTGTAATAAGGGAAATTCTCACTAGATATTGGGGAGAGGGGGAAAGAAGGAATCCCCGTCAGGTTGTCCAACATTGGAACAAGGGCTCTGAGACATGGGGAATCTCCATCTTTGGAGATGAAGACAAAACAAGATTTAAAAAGGCCCTGAGTGACCAACCCAATATAACTTCAAAGCTACCCTGCTTGGCACAAGGGATCAGACCAGATGACTTCTAGATGTCACTTCCAACATGAATTATTCTCCGATTCCATGATCTACAGGAAAGTTAGGGCTGTGTAACGCAGTGATGGAGCTCAGACAGGCTGTATATTGAGAGCAAGGCAGGAGGCAAAACACTGCAAGAATCACAGTGTTTTGGAAGAAGAGCATGAAAAGACAACAGGCTGCCTGAGAGATGGAAGATGGACCTACTGTGTCTTGGATTGCATTCCAAACATTAAATGAGGAATATATTTTTACTGTGAGTCACCTGACAGACAACACGAGATACTTTGGCAGACCTAAGCAGTAGGGGAAAAGTATACGGAGACTTTTTACAAAAAATCATGGAAATGTGGTTACAAATTATAAGTGGCTTGTAACAGAAGGGACATAGAGAGTTTAAGTATGGCCACACAGGCACGGGCTATTTACACAGTTATGTTAAAAAAGAAGATATATAGGAGAAAAGCTGAATACCCAGAACATAGAATGAGGGGCCAGGCCCAAAGGACTATCAATCACATTACAAATGGATGTACTTTAATTGACCTGAGATGTATATAAAGTACAAACTGACAAAGTTAGAAGTATTGTGCACTGATAGCTCTACAAAAGTATGACCTATAAATAGCAGAGAAGTAATGACACCATAGATCAGAGAGAGTTGTAGAGGAGAAGAGCATACAAATATCACAGGATTTTTCAGTCATTTCCACTACTGAAGCATCTGTAAAAGACCAGACACAGTGACCGTAAGAAATGGAAGAGAGAGAATGTTTCATCACAAACTCTCCTCTTCCACTTGAGAATAAAGTGATTCAAAACACAAGAAAAGGCCATCAGATGCAACTGACTGGTGGCCTAAAACCACAATGACAGTTGCTTGCAAAGTACTGAAATCTTCTGGGGAAATATCACAGTAGCCCAACACAAACTGGTGTATTATCTGACCTCAAGTCCTTGAAAAAGCACAATGGACAGGGCAGCTCTAAAATACTGCAGAAAGCACTTAAAGTCCCTGATGCTCATCTTTCAGGTAGCACCTATGGCTTCCCTTCTCTCACTCCTGGCCTGTGGCAAAGAAAATAAAAAAGCGTTTGTGACCAGATCCTATGTATGCTCTTCACTGGTATAGCCCAACAAGCTTGAAACTGGAGATTATCATCGTTATCGCCATCTGACAGATAAAGGCACTGAAGCACAAATAAGGAAAGATTACTCAGCAGAGCAGCGAGAAAGAGAGGAATGCAGTCAGTCCCCTGTATCTCAGCAGCATTTCTTATTCATCAGGTCAACACACATGTTATTGTCGATTGCTTCGTCGTTAGTCTAGATCCATGAAGCACAAAGACTGAAGACAGTCCAACAGCAGCTTACCTTTCTAGCTTGCTAAATTTGCATTTATATTTCATCCAATGCATACTGATGGCATCTCCCAATATGACTAAGGCTCTGCCCTCTACTGCTGCACTGATATTGAAAAGCTCCATAGTAGATAAACAACTCCTCCTTTTTAGTATTTTTCCTGTAACACAGGAACTGCTTCGCCACAGGACGCTCAACTCTCATTAATTCATAGACAGAGCCTGAATATCCCTCTTGATTTGGCTTAGACTCCCATCAGTGGAAGGAGAAGGAAGGGAATTTATATAGCTAAGCGTCTGGTGACTAGCAGGAATTTCTAGCAGGAAATGCTTTGATGGCAGCAGAGAATAACAGAAATAGCCTATCTATATATCTATAGCAAACACGATCACCGTAAGAAGCAGGAGGCAGTTTTACATACCTGTAAGCTTATCTTTTAATTGCCTTGAAAGCTGAGGCTTGCAGTCAGGCAAGTGATTGCAATAAAGATTGTCTTGTTCACAGTATATGCATCCACCTCATCCTCACTGATTAAACAATGTAAATCGAGGGAAAGGTATGACTTCTGGAAATAGATGCTAGGCCACATACGAGTTTACAGAGTCCAGAGAATTCAAGCCCAAAAAGGCAAAAGGAATGTGGTGCTGTGGACTTCTAGCATTAAGTAAGGAAGCAAATCTGCCAGACAAGGGCGAAATACTGTGTATCTGCTGCCTGTGACAAGAGTTTTCTGGTGTTAATACGTGGTATACAGCTACTTTAAGAAGCCAAACAGTTTCCTAGGATCTCCACAAAAGCATGTTCTGAAGCATAATGCAACTAGCTAAATTTTAGAGCCGCTATTGATCTAAAAATCCATGTAACATAAGCGATGTGCCTTGCTCCAGTCTCATCCTCACAGCAGACTTTTCTGATGGTACGGGGCATGAAGGGAGGGTTTGCAACCATTTCCGCTCCCCTCCACCAGTGCTTCCAGCAGGGACAAGTTTTTCTGGGAAGGCGCTTCAGCCAGACGACGTGTTCCCATTCCTTAGCAAGGACAAATCAAGTGTTTTCAAATTCATCAGAAATAGTTTGCTTTCTCTTAAGTAACTTGCTATCTGCTCTTCTGTGCAGCAACTTTGAGTCTATCGCTATTGGAAGGCACCGGATTGATAGGCCAGACTTTGATTTTTCACAATGCTAATATTGCACCGAAGCAGTTCCCCCACCCCAGCAGCACTAAGAGACACCACCTAACAGGAAATTATTGATCCTACCACCTAACTCAGTTCTGCAGTGCCTTTTACTCAAAGTCCTACTGTCCTCTGCGTCTACAACACATACAGTACAGGCAACCACGGTAGGAAACTCCTACTCAATCATCTGTCTGTTAAATTGCCTCCAACTTGGTTTATCAAAATCCCTGCCAGTAGAGTAAGCTACATCCAGTTTGATATAGCCACTGGCATACCTGCGCAGCCTGCCACCCACGAAGCTGGATTATATTGGAGCATTTCATGAGGTGAACACCTGATTCACTACAACCAGCTAGAAGCCACTAAATTCATTTCACATCCCTGAAGACACATCACATCCAACAACTGATTTACAGTGGCTTCAAAGCCGACGAAGTAACAAGACTCTGTATTTCATTATAAGCTGCCTAAGCCCATGCATTTCCATCTCTGGCCACACAGCCTTTACTTTGAACTGCACAAATAGATTAAGGTCATTGTCAAAACAATAGGACAATGTCACCCTGGATGAGCTGAAGGGTGACAGCAAGTAAGCAGCAGCTGCATGGGAGAGCAGACAGCAGCAAGTCACTAAAGGAGAAAGGAAACTGGTCTTCACGAAGGAGAAAATACCCAATTTCTTTATGCTAAGAACCCCAATGGTCTGGGATGTTTTAGGCAGACACGAAGCAAATGGACAGCATTAAAACTACCCCAGTGCCTGCTGCAGTGGAACAGAACAGCCCGCTGCAGAGGCCAGCCAGCACAGCTCTGAGTCGTCACCATTACTGCTGCGGATTAAAACGTGCCAAACAGAGCCCATGCCTTATAAAAGGAATCTGGCTGGGTTTCTGTATTTGGTTTTGCACCAAAATAGAAAATTATTGGCCAGAGCAGATTATAACAAGGAGAATTGCAACTGCCTAGGACCCTTGCTCTGTGCTTGGCTTACGGTCTCCTATGTGACATTTTTGAGTGAAAATCCTGGCCCTTGTGTAGCTGAGGATTCTGCTGTGACAGACCCGTGGAAATCACAACCCAGCAACAAATGGCTACAGAAAACCACAACGGCAACAAAACAAACCCCGCTATTAGGCTTCCAAAGCCTGAAGAAGCACAGAAGCAAGATCTGCTTTGACACAGCCGCACTCAATTAGCAATTTCATCCCCTCTATACACCTGCATTTGTGAACGTGATGCCTTCCTGAAGTCCAGCAACAGTAAGACTTTAGGCTGCACAGAGAAATTTCCACTCAGGTTTGGGCGTCAGAAAGATGCAGCCAGCAGCTGTGATGCTATAAACCTCTCTCCTTGTTGAACCCTGCTGCTGTCTATCATGCCCCATGCAGCCATCGCAATCGCTTTGCATTCCTCCACATCCAGTTTTATCCCTTCATTCGCTGCTTTATACCTACAGCAGAGGGGGAGGGAAGAGTGACTTTTTCATAGCATCAAATCAGCTAACTCATATCTTAAACTGAAACACCAGAGAAAACATTGCTTTCAGGAGCTCACTTAAGATGGCCAATAAACAAAAAGGTGAGTTTTCTTTTGCACTTACTGCTTAGTAAATCCCAAAGACATTAGTATCATGGTAAATTCTCCTCATGGCCCTTGCACCAAGTAGTGAATCCAGTGATTTCACAGCTAGATAGTCTGGCCTGAGAGTACAAATGCTTTAGGTGGATATACCCATGTGTGTGTGCATCACCTGTTATATTTGCTACGGAAGATAGACAAGAAAGTAATTCAAGAAGTAACAGAGACAAGAGATCTGCTCTGTCAGAGAAAAATTAAAAAAATTGGTGGTATGCAATGCTTGCAAGTATGTGTGGGAACCCCTCCATGGTAAAGTGGGTTAAGAGATCCTTTGTAGCTGTATTACTGAGTGAGGTCCACAGACATCTTGGTTCCCAGGTATAATGAAGTCTTAATACCTATGCAGGGCACAGCAGGACGCTTTCTTGCATACTAAGCAATACGGCAGGAATCTGCGCTGAAGGTTATTTAGACAAGATCCTGTGAACACAAGTGTTATTCGTGACCTGGATCTCAACTAGTTATGCCCTCTGGGATTAGGAATCGCACTCAGACACAGTCAAAGCCATTAGCAACAGCTAGAAAGGTGGGAAAAATGGGAAGACAAGAATCAAAATAGGGAAGATACATCCTGGTTTTCAACAGAGGAAGCAACCAAATTTCCCAAAGGAACATCACTCTGAAGCAACGATGTATATATTTCTTTTGGAGGAGGTCAGGGGCTGGGAGGGACGGGACTGGACTGGCAAGACTACCTGAAATGTCTGCGAAACTCAGCAAGCCACAGAGAATGAGAGCACAAACAAGTCTCCTGGTCTGCAGAGCTGGTGATGGGAGGGCTGGGAAAAAGGGAACAAACCCCCTGCTGCTGGGAAGCCTGTTGGAGAGAGGCAAGAGGCAGCAGCTTAGCTTGGAGGTAAAGGGCGTGGAGGGAGACCACGAAAAGTTGTGAACAGGCCTGTAAGGGACAGAGGGAGATTCTGATGGAAGATTAAAGTCCTCTCTGCAGAAAGAAAAACAAAAAAATACTTGTACCAAAGAACCACACCCACAAGCCAGATACCAAATTAGCTTAGCACATGGCTCTGTTAATTCTGCCCAAGTATTTTCTGCTTGATGACAGACTAAATTGCTGCTCACTGAACCAGGGTTATCTCCCCTGTGCATTACCACCCTGGCAATCAGAAGGGAACCTGGCAAACAGGACTAAGAACAAGGACAAAGTAATCTTCTCCGGGAGGCCTGCTGCCAAGCGACAGAGCTGCCTGCCTGCCAGCAGCAGCACTTTCACCGGGGACTTGGTACAAGAGCTCCTCTTCCCTGCAGGTAAGCATGTGTCACCATGGGGGCAGCCCATCTGCTAACTTCACCACATGATGGACATGGGGGGGGGGGATGAAGGAGGGGAACAGCAGGAGTTAAGAAAATAGCCTTTTGGCTCATTCCTGTCATCAGCACTCAGTGATGCACTCCCAGGTGCTGGCAACTTCAAGATACGAGGCACCAGGCAGACTGATAACATGCTCTCCCTACCCTGCTGCTCCAAGCATCCATCCCACGTTGTAAATATGACTTAGCACTAAGTTCCCAAGGAAACCTGAGCTCCTTGGTACTGCTGACTGAGATTTTCCAGTTCATGCTAAGAGGGAAGACCAAGTCAGGTTGGACTCTGTAAGAGACATGACGAAGCACAACCAATTACCAGGATTGCTCCCAGGACCCCTGAAGAGCTGCCAGCGCAGTGGCTTGGGCCATTACGCTCCAGGCTCGCTACTAACCGTGTCCTAAGATTTCATTGCTGTCCACCACCCCCCAAAAGTGGTTTATTCAAATATAGCTGTGTGATCTTCTTCTAGTGGGGTTTTCCTTTGGTGCTGCACTGTGAGTCCCAGGAAAACATCTGGAAAGAATGCAGTAGGGTGAAAAAGCCAGACAGCTACCAGCACATAATAAACCATGGGTGAAATTTCACACAGGAGCTCATTGATCTCTGTGGGCTTTGGGATTTTCCATGCTGATGTTAGAATGGCTCACTAGAGCTTGCCAGAGTCCTCACACCCATCCCACCACAGACTAAGACCCAAACTGTTCCTCAGTACTTAGGAAACTTGCTGCTTCCCAGACAGTTGACACCTGAGTACCAACTCAATTTCTTTCCAGACGGGGTTATATATATTCAAGGATATTGTGCTATAGAGCGGGGAGTTTCCTTCTAACACTCATAACATTTTTAGTTCCTTTCCCACTCTTTTTTTTTTTTTTTCCCCAGCCTCTGGCTTCTTCTTCAGCTTGTGGCGAAAAGGGAATCATGCGTGTGTTCCTCCAAATCAGGTAGTCTAAGGCAGCACCCCACCGCAAAGTTGGTATCTCAAATGCTTACTTTAATCCTCTCCACGGTAGTGGTGTTACAGAGACTTCATTAACACTGGGTTTGCATGCGAAAACAACTTGCTTTCGATATTCTCCCCTCTGCCAAACCCCACTGCCAACTCTTTAAAAGGCAGTATTCCTCATAGCCACCCACAACACGTAGCGTAAGTTGAGAATTCTGCAAAAAATTGTTTTTAGCTTGGAAATGACACTGAATTTAAATTATAGTTCTAAGTGGTTGCTGAACATTTTAGCAGCTGCTTTCTGCCCCTGCCCTCATTCCCCACATCTCCCTTCCCATTTCCCCTCGTCTCAGTCCACTGGGGTGTTTTGGACTCTTTGCTGAAAATTCAGCTCAGATAGAGGAATCAGATCAAGTTTTAATCAAGCATTCAAATCACTGCAGGTAGGTTCATTCGACAGCTTCAATAACTAAGCACTCTTGTGACAAAAGCCACCGACGCATGAAGCTCACATATGCTGTGCAAAAGCTGAAGTACTAATGCAACAGAACCACCAGGGGATCTCCACAGAAGACTGCTAACTATACTGTGCATATAAACTTAGTATTAATAACTCTAATTCACCACAAGAGACACTAAATTGGGGGGGGGGGGGGGGGGGTATGTATGTAGAGAAAATTTCCCATAAGCCCAAGGTCGGTCCCTCTTTTCTATATGCATGAGTCTCACTGAACTGATTCTTGGAACCACGATCTCCTTCTCGAGCTATGCAAGTAGCTCTTCTCGGCATTGTTGTCCTGCATCAAAGTACTCTCTCTTCCAGTTATTCGCTGGATCTTCGGATAAGTGAGGTCATCTGCAGTTAGCCAAGGGGTACAAAAGCTAAAGGTGACCAAGAGGTAGCAACCACGCAGAACAACTTGGATGAATAAGAAAGCTGGTGCTGAGCCCTGACAGCACAGTAACACCAGAGCAAAGTCCACTTTTCAGGAGGTCTAAATCTTTCAGCTAAGCGTGAAGAAACAATGTTGTTCTCACATGAAAAAAATCTGAAAACAGGCACCCACGTGGAAACACCATCACACAAAAACGTATTTCCAGTTTCAGGCAAAAGCCTAACTGCTTCTCTGTGCTCATGCAACACTGCATTTCTAGAACCACAGCAGGGTCATAACATTATCCTATCTAGTCCAACCCTGACGTTGGGGTTGCCTCCCCCATTTGGGGAGACGGCATACAACTGGATTTCTAAGGAGTTAATTTTCCAAAGTACTGAGCACTGACATAACTCTCTCTCTTTGACGTCCATAAGAATTTTAGAACTAAAACTTCAGTGCAAAAAGACTTTGGAGAAAAACACTTAAAAATTCCACCTGGAGAGATTTGTTACAGAAATATGAAGACGGGCAGTCTGAACAGAAATGTGTAGGTGCAAGCACCAGAAGAAACAGAAGGACAAAGGGTTAAAAGAAGGGCCTGTATTGCTAACGAAGACCACACCAAGGCTGTGGCAGTGTCACATCCACCATGCCTATCCTGCTTAGCCCACAAGGAAAACAGGCAGTGGTGGCAACCTGGCCTAAGATTTAAGGAAGATGGAGTAAGCAAGGCTCTGCAGCAAAGCACCACCCTGCAACCACCACTGAATCCTAAAGGGCCCAAAAGATCTGTCCAAACCCATCCTTGTTACATCAGGAAGAACCCCAGAGACTTGACATCTGGCATCCTTTGTCCTCTACATCCTTGCCAGACCACTTGGACGTACACCTCCTTGCGCTTGTGGGCATGTGGGTACAAGTACGCAGACGAACGAAATCTATGACAAAATGAGCATCAGCAGGTAAAATCAACTTATTTAAAGATTTTTTGAATACTGCTTTCCATTTCCATAAGATCTCCCACTGAATTTTGTTATGCTCATTTCCCTACACACCCACAATTTCTGTGATAGTCAGCCCCTAACTGCAGCAGAAGCTGAGTCCATTTAAGTTTCCTTCATAAATTAAAACTCTTCTGCTTGTCCACCCTGTATTTGCAGCACCTTACCATTCTCGGAGTTGCTTATGCCACAGACTCTCTGTAGGTTATCCTAAGCGGGAAACTTCTCAATCAGAAGCTACTGCAACACTTCATGTGAATTCCTGGTTTTTACAGCTCAGGTAGTAAGGACTGAACATTTAGTCCAAGGAGGTTGACAAGATAGACTGTTGTATAATGACTGACAAACTATTTATACTAACACTCACCATATTACTATCATAGTTGAAATATTAATGAAAGAAGATTTTCTCTACTTAGGGGAAAAGGGAAACGCTTCCAAATCTAATGGTACTTTTAGGCATCTTAAAGTATATTTTCCATTTTATAGGAAGATTCCGGTGCCACCATGTCTCTCCTGTTCTTCATTTATGATAAAATAGAAATTACAGTTGGACGGTTAACGAGCCACTCATATATGCCACACAAAGGAGAGATGCTGCAGTGCCAAACAATTTAGCATCTCAGTCTGTTGAAGAAAATAGCTTTATAATTCATACCCATTAGAAAAGAAAAAAAAAAACCCACCAAACACTACACTAAAAGACCAGACATTGAAATTCGTATCTGCATTAGGCTGTCTGAAAGATATAAGGTATCTCCCAGCCCAGCCTCCACTAACAAACACTGAGCACAGGAATTGTATGCAGCTTGTGTTGGAATGATACATCTCCTCCTCCCACTTTCTTTTCTTGACAAGATTAGTTTCCCTGGGATGAAGGGAAAAAGAGAAGTACGTGGCAGTGATGCACGCAGTCCTGCTTCTGTGATAAGCAGAAACTGGAAACCCACCATGCTGAATCCTGCCAAACATCTGCTCATGTAAACTAGATTACAGGACTTGCTGTTGGTCGAGTTTATTTAAATTATACCAGGGAACTGAATATACATCCCTGAACCCTACATTGCTTCCTGCATTTCAAATTGTTTACGCTACTTTATTTGGCCATAAGATTCCATTTAAAAGGAAAAGAAAGGTCTCCAAACTCCGTCAGTATTCACGTGCAATCTAATGTAGGAAAAAACTGAAACCCAAGGAGAATCTCAAGAAGCATTTGTAACACATACAATGCTTGAAAAGATGAACTTCTGTAAAGGTCAGATTTTACCAGTGGATGGCTAAAATCTGTCCTAACTTGTGGATGAACTTACCATTAAGGCTGCTGTTACCTGCCTTAATGAGACACCCCTAACATTTGATACTCGGTGAAAAAACATTAAGATGTTGATCCTTATTAACTACAATCTAGTCATTGACAGGACTGGGGGGAAGAATGGTATATACAAGCACAAACAAATGCTACTCAGGACAAGACCGCCATGTCTGAAGCTCTAAGGAGCCTTCATAAATAATGAACCACTTTCAGCAAACGGTGGTTAGTCACTTCTTGCTCCCCTGCCAAAAGAAGGAGCACTCTCACGTCCTTTGTGGAAATTAACATTCAGAGATTGGACTCCTGGGTCCAAAATCCCAACTGCAGGCCACTTCAGGAAACAAAACTTTCTCCTGAAAAAACAACAAAGACTATTATCACTTAGGGAAGCATCAAACCACCTCAAACTACTTAAAAGCACAAAGAAAAAAGGAAGTCAACGTTTATTCTATAGGGGATCCTGTGCTTCAAACGCAGGCAGAACTTGGTCACAAAAATGAAAATGCAACTTTTCTAAAATATTGAACAAATCAGAATTGAAATCTTTGTTTCATAAATCCAAGTTGTTGTGCTGATAGCCCTTCCACTTCAGGGCATGAAAAAAATCAATAAACCAAACAATTTCCATAGATATTACCCAGACCTCCCAATTTCAAATAGGACCACAAAAGGTTATACAAAGGATAAGGAAGAGAACATTGCACTGGCAGCACTGTAGAATTTAGAAAAAGTTTGGCTACGAACAGCAATTGATCTGGGTTATAGGATTTAAATCTGGTGCCCTGAGACTAAGTGGATTCCTAATTCAGCTATCACCTTGCACAGAGAGTGTGGCAGAATCACAAGGTGATACTATTTACATGATTTCCGTGAAGGCCAATCTAATCATCGCATGGTCTACAAATATGATCATACTGCAGGTCCTGAGCTCTTAATTGTATTACTGTATACATGCCTGAGCTTTTTGTCCCATCAAAAACTCGTGAGACGTCACCATTTCGTGGTCACTTTTGTCCTACTACCCGGCTTAAATTGTTCCCTGCTTGGCATTCTCCAAACTACCCAGCCTCACTGTTCCGTCACCAAGTATGTTTAGCTCACGCTCAACTTCTCAGATGTTCCACTGCTGCTGTTTTCTGTGCATAGAGCGTTGATGTAAGGAAAAGGCACCTCAGCTGTCCTTTCCATAACACAGATGCTTCTTACGTGTGTGACTGCATGTTGAGAGGGAAGGACTCAGCCTCCCAGCTCCTAAACTCACGTCCATCCTAGCATTAGGATCTACCCTGGTTTTGAGCATTGCCTACTTCTAACCAAAGGGACTGGCTGTATATATGCATGCCTCCATTCCTACTCGCACACTGCATCCTCATTTCCATATCTGCTGATGTATCTATATGATAGTATCTATTGCTAGCAATTTGATGATGTTAATTCGATCACCATCTGCTTTGCACCATTTTCTTTGCCTGTCAGTGAGCTCTCTGCTAATGTTCCCACCCTCTTACACCACAGAGCATCCTTTCTGAGCCATTTATCATTTTAAGCAGTAGCACATGTGCTCCTGGGGTTTGTTTACTACAGCCTCAGGCTCCCTCCTCCCAAACCTGGCTACTTCCAATCCAGCTATACATATGCAAGCTCATTATTTCCACTGGTCTCCAAACCACTCCTGTCAACGTGGGGCAAAATTTCAGACAGACATAAAATCTCAGCAAATCTTACTGCTCACAGGTTAGCAGACATCAGCAGCTACAGGTATTAAAGCCAAAAACTTGTTGGGGTAGGCTGGTGGAGTTGCCCAGTACAATCTGTGAAGCAGCATGTGCTGCTTTTAAAGCTGCCTGCCAAGGGAAGAATGCAAATGTCCAGCTTCTGCTGACGGCATGACTAAGTCGGCAGCATTTCAACTGGAAAAAATCCCTATTCCCTTCTCATCCCTGTCCTTCCTGCCATGTATTCCACCCCGCCTACCAGATGGCCCCCTTTGCACTGAACTTGTGCTCCCATCTCCTGCCGAGACAAGGTGTCCTAAGTTCGCTCCCCGTCACAAGCCGTGGAGAGCACACTCTTGGGTTTTTACACTTAATCCTCGACAAAGTAGAGTTGAAAAGCCCACCTTCCCAGCTTGTTTGTCAGCATAGCTTCTTCCCCCTCCCACAGAGTACACAGCTCTTTACACCACCTCTCACAGCAATAAAACAGAAAGGCTTTAGCATTTCTCGGCAATCATATTAGCTTTGATGAATTGCCTGGCAGTGGCACCTGCTGCTAAGGATACAGATGTACAAGATGAACTAAAAGGCATTTCTCCATAAAGCAGATGATATCGCTGCAGATATGGCACTGTACAAATATGTATTTTTCTTCTTATCTGACCAATGATGTTTGCTTTGGCAGAGGCATCAATAAAATAGCTTGGGGGGGCAAACAACTCCAAATAAACTTTGCAGAAATCCTATTAATGAAACAGAGACTATAAGGAAGAATTTCCTTATGTTTCACTGAGAGAAGCTGTTCTTCATTTTGAGTGGAAATTTGGTGGTTTTAAAACTTCATTAAATACAGCTCCAGGAAAAAAAGAAAAAAAAAACAAACAACCTTACACGTATTTCACAATAATAACTTGAGTATTACTACAACTGAGTTGTGTTCTGTGGCTACCAACCCTTTCAAATGGAAACACATACACATTCATATTATTAGCTCGGGATCAGGAAGGCAAGGGCGAGTTATTCTGCAGGGAAATTCCATTTCAGAAAAGTAGATCAGAAGTTCAGAAGGAATTAGTGTGCAGCAAGTACGAGATCCTGCAGAAAAATCTCCCATTCTGGTTGGGACTTCAGAAATAACTACAGCAGAATAGCCACTAGAATATTCATTATAAGGTATATGCAACACCCAATATATATCGCAAATCCTGAGGGCATATTTGTCACTTCCACAAGGACTATCAAGGGAGTTAAAAGTGCTGCATAAAAATGCTTTTTTATTTTTTTTATTTTATTTTATTTTATTAACCTCCAGGGTGAATTTTTTTTAAGGTGGGCACATGACAGCAACATAAAAGGTCAGTTATTCAGTTCCTCATCTGATTGCTTTGGCTGTTCAGAATACACAAAGCAACTGCAAAGCTGCTATCAAAACAATTTGGGGGATTTCCAGCATCAGGCACATTCTGTCCCAGACAGCATCATTCTGGTATAGATGGTCCAAAATCGATATAGGGGGCTGCTAAGGGCAGGGACAGGCAAGGAGAGCCAGGTCAGCCACAGGAGGGTGTGCTGCTCAGGTGTGTTGAGTCAAGTAGTCTATGATGACATTCCATTACAGGTACTAATTCAGAAAGGATTAATTTGAATTAGCTCGCAGGCTGCTCTAAGTTCTGCAAAGGATAAAAATTCCTCTTGTGCAACATCAGTTCTGGCTATAGTTACACCACCTGATCACAACCAAGGGCCTTCCTTTCCAAGACCTCTGCAGGTTGTGTTCAGTTTTGGGATCCTCACTACAGGAAAGATGTTGCGTTGCTGGAACATGTCCAGAGGAGAGCCACAAAGCTGGGGAGGGGTCTGGAGCACAAGGCTTACGAGGAGCTGCTGAGGGAGCTGGGGGTGTTCAGCCTGGAGCAGAGGAGGCTGAGGGGAGCCCTCATCGCCCTCTACAGCTGCCTGACAGGAGGGGGGAGCCAGGTGGGGGTCGGCCTCTGCTCCCTGGTAATGGGCGATGGGACGAGGGGAAATGGTCTGAAGTTGTGCCAGGGCAGGTTTAGGTTAGACATTAGGAAAAAATTTTTCAATTAAAGGGTTTTTAAGCATTGGAACAGGCTGCCCAGGGAAGCAGTTTAGTCCCCATGCCTGGAGGTATTTAAAAGATGGGCAGACGAGGTGCTTAGGGACATGGTTTAGTGGTGGGATGGCAGCGTTAGGTTAACTGTTGGACTTGATGATCTTAAACGTCTTTTCCAACCTAAACAATTCTATGATTCTATGTGCACTAGGACTGAACTTCTATATAGCTCATAAGAACATTCACACTTATGTTAAACAGGATTTGAAATTTATTTCTAAAAGATGAGAGAAACCAATCACTAAATGAGGGGCTTCTAAACTATGCAGTATTGGCCAAAGTCCAGATTAGTTAGGTCAACGCTTTCGCCTGGAGTGGTAATTTTTTGCCATGTCTACGAAGTACAGCCCCCTTTTAAAAGTGTTGCTGCTTTTTAATGTAGAAGAGCTACAAAATTATTTGGGAACAATCTGCAGTGAAATCTGCTGAAGAAATGTTAAAGTGATGTTTTCTTTTTTCAATTTTAATTTGAGGAATCCCTTTTCAGGGTCTGTAGATTATGGGATGCTTTTGCTTTGCCTAAAAGATTTGACATTAGAAAAACAGAACAGAGAATCTTGAGACAATACCTAGAAAGATGTTAACAAAGTTTTGAGAAGGATTTTGCAAGTATACGATTTTTTGACTTGAAATCATGATTTCCAACCATTACTCTAGGCCAAGTACAACTGCCCTACAATGCAGACAACCCTCGAAGGACTCTTGCCTCCTATAGCTTTGTTCCAGACTTGTAAAGGTATATTTAGCTTCCTAATGAAAGAGCTAGGTACCACAATACCTTTCCAAAATTAAACACCAGTCTTTTTGCCCACTGATCAAGGAATTGTGCTCTAGAACTAGAAGAGAGTCTTCCATATTTGTGTACGCCCTATTGGGTACAAAATGGCTTGCATTTTGTTGGTCTAAGGACTTCTCATGTGGACATTATTCTGCCCGATTTCCATTTTGCTATCAATCTGTGCACTGTGTGCTAGGAATATTCCCTCTAACACTGTGCTCGAGCAGGTTGACCCATCAGACCCAATTCTGTAACAAGCTGAACATGACCAGAGGTGCTTAGCTCTAGTTATGGCCTTTCCTGGCTTTGTATTCTTTTACCAGACAGGCTCTGCCATTGTATTCAATCCTCTTCTGTCAGCACTTTGAATTGTTTGCCTCACAGGTAAAATTCGTAGCTTACTCTTGTCAACACGGTGGTTTTAGTGTTGGCTTATAGGCAGAAAAGCACCAAGAGCCTGCTGCTTGCATGCCACCTCCTGGCATATCAATCCCACATAGTCATGTCCTCACAACACCTAATCCTAACGGAATGGCAGCATGTCAAGCTACAGAAATTATTTCAGGATCATTCATAATATCATCCTGCTAAAGACAGGGCAATTTTGTGAGAGAAAAAATTGACACATAGCATTTATGCAGTTTTTATCTGACCTTGCTCACATACCTCTTGGCTATTTGCAATTCCTCCTATAAACTGTGCCAAGCTTCATACTCAGAAATGTGTCTCATGCTGGGGCTTCCCAAGTTATCCTTAACAGCAAAGAGTTGATACTTCACAGCACAGATCTAGATGGAAATAATCTAGGAAGCACATGCCCTGAAATTCCCAGTGAAGACATGAGAATGCCTGATGCCTGGGACTGAATTTTTGCTGCCTCTTCCCACTCCACCCCAGCTGTTCCACTGCACTTCTCGGATTGAAGTGGGAGTGCTGACAGAATACTTCTCAGAGGGGAACAGAAGTCATCCCGGTCAGGGCTCTTCTCAGATCCTGACAGGCAAAAGGCTATTTTAAAGGTGCTGATTATCAGGCATGTGGATGCCTTTACAGGCTGTGCACTGCAGACCCGAGAAAGAGAAAAAAAACCCTCCTTCAACAAATTTTGGACCCAGCTCTCCCTTCAAACTCTGACAGACACCACTTGAAAGAGCCAAGAGTGTAGGAACAGGGCACAAACATGCGATAGCCTTCATGGTATACAATCCCAGCCTCCAGCAACACGCGTCTCAGGAAATTCCCAAGCTGGAACTGGTATATTTATGTTTAAGTGCTTTTGGCAGATCTGCTGGCATGATGTTGTCTCATTGCTTTTGGCACCCAACACATCTAACAGCAATAGGTTGACTAAACACAGTATGAAAAAGTCTTTTGCTGTTTTGTATTTACCACCTGACAATTCAAGTAGTTGTGCTACAGCTTTTGTACTGTGAGAAACTGAGAATAACCAACTATTCCTGACTCATATCTCCCTGTTGTTTAAGACTGCCAAAAGATTGCATATCCACCCAACCCTTTCCCTCTGCCCAGCTACTATTATCTGTAATAGCATCATCCCCAGTTGCAGGAATAGGTTCTCCGGGAGACACTGAGCACATTGTTTCCTGCAGAAGATTAAGGACATTAGTTTCCAACTCAAAGCATATAATCATGCAGAATTATGGAATCATACAAGTGGGAGAGACTTGAAAAGACCACATGAATGACAGCACCACAGGTCATATCTATGTCACCCCAGACAGACATTTACTTCATCTATTAACAAACCTGAATCTTCTATTCTGTGATTGAAGCCTATTACTTCTTACCCTACGCCTACAAAGAAGAGCTCTTCCCTTCTTCTGTCAGCAGGCATTTACCCATTTGCAAAATGTTGTTAAATATCCTTAGCAATCTCTTCTCTACCAAAGAACTCCAATTCATTCACTCTTCCCTTTAGATTTTATCGTTCTCACTGCACTCATATCAAATTGTCCAGTTGATCCACATCTTTCAACTGCAGCTCCAAAAACCTGAACTGTATCCCAGCTGAGACCATACTAAGTGCCAAAGAGATGGATCATTTCACAGGTCTCATGGGCGATATGTTCTGGTTTTGCACTGCAAGGTGGCTTTGCCTTTTGAAGCAACACAGCACTTCTGACTTAAAGTCACGTCGTGAACCACAACACTCCCCAGGTCTTCTCTTATAGGCCTATTTGTACTTATGCAGTTGATTATTTCTCAAGTAAGGCTATTGCATTTAACCATTTTCTTCAGGCTGTATCTCAAATTTGTCAACATCATTTTGGCTATCAATCAAATGCATCTTCTCTATTTCCGGCCCCCTCAGAAAATCAGATCAGGACTGAACGCTACTTGTAACAAAGTACGTGGGGTTGCAAAAACTTTCACAGAGGTTTTTTTTTAATTGAGCTATGAGTCAGGGTCTGAACTACCTTTAAAAAAAAAGACACTCTCTCAGTATCACAGGTGCAGCTCATCACCAATGAGGTTTCACAGGATAATTAAATCTGGACAGCTTGGGCAAACATCCAAATTTCCAGTTATTCACCTTAGCTGACAACTCTGGCAGATAGTTTGAAGTGTTGTAATTCCTAGCACAAAGGGCACATAATATCCGGGACCACTGGCGCATAATATCTGGGACCACTGATTGAATATTTGAGATACCTCTCATTGCTTTATCCACTGTAGGCAAAAATGGTATCAGATAAAGTGCTGCAGTTAGGAAGGACTTTCTCATGTTCTTGTTATTTTAGGCAGCTCCGCTATTGGTACAATTACACCAACAGTTTTGCCTTGTCACTTCTTTAAAATACCCGTTCAACTATTTTTGTGCAGTGCTGATGACTAACCTAATGTCCTGCAACATATTTCTAACTCTTACTGAACCTCCCGAAAGAGGAACATACAGTGAGGCCAGCATACAGGAGATGGGTAGGCAGGATTACAGCATCTATTCTTGTCCTCAGACTTTATACAACTCTTGGAATATCCTTTAAACTGTCCACAGTTCACATTCACCTTCTGTAAAATGGCATGAGTGAGAAGAACTCTTGTTTCACAAGTGGGGATGGGCCTCTCAGGAGAGGTGCATTGGCAGTTAATTTGGCAGCTCTGAAGGGGTAAAGATGGCATTAGCACTTACAGTCGTGATAAATAGATTTTATTCCCATAACACCTCTGTTGTAAAATCATCATTATACAGACTGGGAACTGAAAAGCAAGGAAATCAGGTGACACAATTCCATCAGCAAGGCTGAAATAGAATCCAGGTCCTGCACCCAAGCCCAGTGCCTTACACACTAAGAGGTCTCAAGTAAAATAAAACAATATAGATTTTAAAATTCTTTATGTTTGCTAATCATCCTATAACTGTACCTCACACCACACTAACTTAGCTTACGGCACAGAACTACTTTGATTTCTAACGGTTTTACTCCTCATCTTAGAGCAACACTTTACAAAGTTGTTTTTCCATGTGGGATTTCCCAAATTCACTTTGGTTATCTGTTGCAGATCAGCCTCACGATGTGGGAGCTGCATGAGAAAACCATCCTCTACTCTGAATATCTGCAATGTTCAGGGAAGTAAACTGTGCCAGCCCAAAGCAGTTGGTTTGCTAAAGCAAGCTCGCTGGTACACAGCGCCACAGCTTTTCTAACACAAGCCCATCCAGCAGTACCTGGGGACAGCACAGCTGCAGGTGCCCGGGTGACGTGTAAGGTGCCAGCACAGCAAAAGGCAGGTGCCTGCAGCTGCACCGGGCACCGAGGGGTAGCACAGAGCAGATCCATACAACCAGCTACACCAAGAGGGCCAGGCAAGCGTGACTGCCTTCATCCAAGGGCCTAGAAAGAAAACAGATGAGTGCACTTGAACTGTGCCTGGCTGTGAGGTTACGTTGTGTGGATTTGTACGGTTTTGCTCTGGGCACTAACGGGACAGGCAATGTGCACACGCGGCTGGCGTGTGTCCTTCCGGCAACACAGAACCTAGCGACTCGCTCTGGAAGGAGGATCATACAGTTATTCAACTCACAGGGCATGCCAAAAACTGCAGTAACACCAACCTCTCAAGTTCCTACTAGCAATGGCCTGGAGGATACATATTTGAAATGTCTCGGGGACAAAAACCAAAACCCCACAAACCCCACACAAAAAGGTTTTTGTTTACTGCTTTCAAAGGTAATGTTGGTGACAAAAACTTTGGTAGCCTCCTAGCAACACTTTCAACAAAAAGTCCTGACTGTAAGTACAAAATTCACTCTTTCATGGAATCGTGCCACATTTTAAACCACTGGGAATAATCATCTGAACTCTGTCAAAGCAGGATTTAGACCTGCATAGATCTCATGCTGCAACACTGAGCGAGTTTGAAGCTTAAGAGAGATCTTTGCATTGGCGGTTTAGGTACCATTTTTAAAAAGCACGATTACAGGAAGGCTTTGAAAGACTACGAACTATTGATGTATCAAAATTCCTAGGAATTTCCAGGCTAGAAAATTTCTGGGAAAAAAAAAAAAAGGGTCATGCAAAAATCAAGGACAAACAACTCGCACAAAATAGTAGTCAGGGGGGAATGAGCTGCACGCCCTTCCAATCACAATATATCATCCCAGGTCTCTGGAAACTTGTAAAGTGGGAAGCTACAAGTCTCTGTGAAGCTGAATTTGCACAGAACAGACACTTTTTAAAAATCATCTTTGGTTTAGTGGGAAATTTTGCATGGTTCGTTAGATTTTTAATTATTCACACTCAAGTAACTACACTCCTACTGGAAATCAAAATATTAATATACGATACCTTGCTGAGAGTGTACAAGCAACACAGGTCCCTCCCAGAGTATCAGCGGTGCTGGGCTCAGACTCATTTCAGCTAGCTGCTCCCCTCCTGTGCCTGTCTGCTGAGCTCTCGCAGTTGGTCTCGCACAGACCGAGAGCTGAGCCCTGATTCATGATTTCAGGCTCCAGCCATGGAATGCAGCCATTGAAAACCCAGAACTATTTTTACCCCTGAGCAGCCGCAGCATTTCTGCCCCATAAAGACTTGTAAAGCTAATGCCTTACCCTAAACACACACACACCCTGAACCTAACCAGCTAAGATGCATGGTTCTCTGGCATTTAGTGTGGTTTTTCAACTGTGCAGTTGCTATCAACAGGACAAAGCAGCTCAGCCCCTGGCATTATTGTCAGCCCTCAGAAGTCAGACATTTGATCCCAGTTGTCAAAATTAGAAATTCCTCAGAAATGCTTTGCTCCAGGAGATAAGATTAGCTCAGAGCAATGACTGTCTATATGGTCTGTCTTGTATACCGCCAACCCCAGCCTGCATTTAACAAATACGTAATAATATCTTCAGCTAACTGGCAGATGGCAGGCACAAACAAAAATCACTGTTTGTCGAACAAAATCACTACATGTTTTAAGGAAAATCAGAAGGCCAAGGCAACACCCAAAAAATTCCCCAAACAGACAACAATGGCTTTTTATATAAAACATCCTGAAATACCATAGAATCATAGAATGGGTTGGGTTGGAAGGGACCTTTAAAGGTCACGTAGTCCAACCCCCCTGAGATGAGCAGGGACATCTTCAGCTCAATCAGGTTGCTCAGAGCCCCATCCAACCTGGCCTTGAATGTTTCCAGGGATTGAGCATCTACAACCTCTCTGGACAACCTCTTCCAGTGTTTTACCACCCTCATTGTAAAAAATTTCATCCTTATATCTAGTCTGGATCTGTGCTCTTTTAGTTTAAAACCAATATCCCTTGTCCTATCACTACAGGCCGTTTTAAAAAGTCCCTCTCCAGCTTTCTTATAGGCCCCCTTCAAGTACTGGGAGACTGCTATAAGGTCTCCCTGGCCTTCACTTCTCCAGGCTGAACAACCCCAACTCTCTCAGCCTGTCTTCATAGGAGAGGTGCTCCAGCCCTCGGATCATCTTCATGGCCTTCCTCTGGACTCGGTCCAACAGATCCATGTCTTTCTTATGCTGGAGGCCCCAGAGCTGAAAGCAGCGCTCCAGGTAGGGTCTCACGAGAGCAGAGTGGAGGGGGAGAATCACTTCCCTCAACTGCTGGCCACGCTGCTTTTGATGCAGCCCAGCATGCAGTTGGCTTTCTGGGCTGCGAGCGCACATTGTTGGGTCATGCTGAGGTTCTCATCAACCAACACCCCCAAATATGGAATTTTCTGTAATAAATAATTAGCAACAAATCAGAGCTAGATGCCTGAACTAACTTTTCAAGATTATATAGAGAATACTGACCATAGAAACTTTTACAACTGTGCTATCTTGAACCTACAGGGTTCTACAAGTGTACGTCAGAAATAAAAAATGCTATCCAGTCTTACTGTGGAGGAATAAATAACAATGAAAAAGAACTAATCAGGTTTTTGCATAATCAATGATAATTGACACCAATATACAAGCACTTTGGCAGAGAACAGTCCACAAGCAAGTACGTAGCTGGACATACATAAGGGGTCCAAATACCTAAGAATCAGCAGGCTTGGTGACTTAACTTGCTCATATGCTGCTTTAGACAATGGAAAATAACTGCAGGCATTTCTCAGAAATATGTGGTTAAAACACAAAAGGCACGATACAAAACTGACAGAACTACCGACAACAGTCAATTATTCGTTCTTAACCTGTGGAAGCTTGTGGAGGCTTAGGTTAAGAATTAACAGCTCAACAGTATCACATCTCATATTAAAAAGAGGTCCCTGATATCTGGAGTTTTCAGGATGATGAAAGAAATAGCATGCAAAGGGTGAGACTGCAAGTTCATGGGAAGACAGTTACGGTCACCATTAAGCAGTAGATGCCATAACCTACCAGGCTTCCTAGTGAGACTCAGGGGCAACCCCTATAAGGTCCCTTCAAAGAGCAGCTGCAATGGAACCTATAGTATACACATATACCTAGAGTAACCTTAACACTACATGTAACTTAAAGACAAATTCTTGACCAGATATACCCAACGCCGTGGCAACTGGCATTCTGGAGATGCTCCATTTATGAAAAAGTAACAGAACAGTTGCAGGAATATTTCTCAGCTCACTCACAACTGAGTACCTCTAGCATCGTGCAGACTGAGTCTGCAGCTCTGAAGGATCTGGCACTTTGAAGCAAGACCTTGTACTAGGAGTCTATTCTTTCCTGTTTCACAGAGTCTATTAAGAAAGTGTAGGGGGAAGCAAGGAAAACAGCAATGAAGGAGACCCCTTAGGGAATGAGAAAGCTACAACCAGAATGTGTAGAAGAACATGAAACATGCCTTAAGTGGGCCAGATCTGACATCAATGACCTAAAGCGCAGAAAAGGTGTTAAACAAATAAAGGAGCAATACAAGCTTGTAATGTCCGGAAGGCTGAGCCACTTTAGCCTAGTGCTGTGGGAAATAAAGCAGAAGAAATGCTGTTGCTGTGAATTCATGTCTCTGTGAGATTATTCTCAGTGAACAGCCTTCTGCTATTTCTGCAATGAGCTGACTCTCCAGAAGTCCCTTTCATTTGCAGTGAGACACCAGAAACCCCATCAGGTACAAAACACCAAGAGAGAGCAAGCCTAGCTAACAAAAACCCTGTGCAAGTAGCTTCACAGTTTCTATCACATTTCACCTAAGAATTAGGAAGTACATGTTTCTTACCTGCTAAATTATTAACAGTTCAAGAACAGACAGAGCCTCAAATTATTGGCTCTCACAAATACGAGAAAGTGTAAGACTTCTATAAACCCCATTCCTTTTCAGCAGAATATTTAAGGTTCTCTTTGCATACTACCAAGTAAGAGTTCAAATGGGGGGGGAAAAACCCCACACTAATACAAATGTGAGGCTGCCTGATAATACCTTTTGCTTTTAATCCCTTATTCAGCAAGCTTCAAAATTCTTGAAAACCAGAAGGTGAAGAGCCAAGATAACCTCCATGAATTTTTAACCAGGCTCCCTTGGAGACTGCCAACACCAGACAGGAAATTACTCACCATGCTCCCAGCTGAACTCACTGGTTCATATAGTGGTGTTGAGGGATGGTCAGAGGAGTGTCTAAAACTGGGAGTAGCAATATGAGGCCATCTGTGAAGGTCTCAACATTTGCTGATTTGTTTCTAAATGAAGAGTTTAAAATATTTATTTACACACTTGCTTTTGAAAAGCCAATCTTTTCCCCTCTGTCCTCAATTTTATGCCATATGGAAGTGGTTTGGGATTGATGGTCAAAAAGTAAAAGAAAAAAAGTACACAAGGTGTACAAACAGTTTTTAGGTATCAAAAGAAGAGATCACCAAACGTAACCTAGCAGTCACCATGACAATTACCAAAGAGGCTTTAATATGTAAGAAAGGAGAAAGGAGAGGAAACATTTTAAAAGTAGCAATTTAGGGTGTAACATTCCAACAAGTTTTAAAGTTTTTGTTCTAGAAAATCCACACTACTCATCTCACTTTTGACAATTGGCACCATGCAAGGCATCTTTTAAGACATTTGCAGGCATAATGAAGAAATCACAAATCACTTTTTCATAAAGATCGTATATGCTTATAGGAGAAGAGCTATAATAAAACTATCAATCATTGGTGATAAACAGTCCATGCAACTGAAGACCAACAGAAAAAAGAATCTGAAACCAATTCATCAGTTTTATAGTTTACATTTTCAGGGAGAATATCAAATTATTATAAAGAACAGTTATGATGCAGAAACTCAGAGGCATCCGCGGGTCTTTCTGTTACTCTTCAAGAAGTACAGCCAGGCTGTGGATCCTGCTTAAACAGAAAGCGAGGGGAATGACCTGACCGCTGATATAGTTGCTGCCCCTTTCTAGCACCACTGTGGGGAGATTGCTCCAGAAGGAGGGGAAAGGAAGAGATTCCTAAAAGGGAGGTGTATTTCTAGCTTAGATCCCAAGCTAACTGCCTGATAAACCTTTTGCACTTGCATGCAGACAGAAACCAAACATGAAAGGACACCCGCAAACATGCATTTCTTTCTTCTTCTTCAGGAGCCTTGAGTGCTAGTAATCATAAATAATTACCACCACTATCCATCCAAAACGCACATGCATGAGAGAGACAAACACCTGTACAGCTACCAAGAGCCAGGTTTGCAATCGCAGGGTGGGACAGTTGCTAACTGCAGGCTTAATTTGTGTCCACGTCATCATTGCAACGTTATGCCCAGCACCGTAGGAAGTCCTACCCACTTCACAGGGGTGAGCTGTTTACCAAATCAACCCCACTTGGGAGGCAGATCCCCTGCACTGATGCAAATCCAGACTGCAAACAAGGAAGAGCTCAAATTGTGACATTTGCACTTATTCCCGTTTCAAAGAGGAAAACTGGAAGCACTATCTCTCAGCCTCTGCTCCGGGCTCTCATTGATACACCCATATCGCTCAGTGGCTTCTAAGAACAGTCCAGACACTCAAGAACTATCACTAGATGTCTTATTTCTTTTACCATTTCCTAAAGCATTTGCTCTGAGCTACTGTTGAAGAAGGATACCGTGCTAATGTTCCTCTGACTCAGAACTGCCTGCCTTCGTTAACTCAAGACCTTGCAACACAGCTTTTTAATACATAAATAACTGAATGTATTGCCAAAAAGAGGTGCAACTATTGAAACTGAACATGCCTGTAGCATTAAGAGCACTCATTTTTGTGTACAAAACAATTGTCTGTCAATTAAATCTGAGGGCGTGTGGTGCTGCTGCATATGCTACTTCCTCTGTGGAAAGCCTGGAAGTGCTGAAAAATGTTTTTGCACGTGATCTCCACAGAAGGCTATGGATTCAGAAAGGCACTTCAGCATATACTTAACGAAGCCACTAAATAGCCCCATCTCGTACGCAACCCTGAAAAACAAGAGGTGAGAAACAGGGGGCTGTCTGATGAGGCTAGCCAAGGTTATGCTCCTCAACTGGAACACCCAGAGACAAAAAGCAGGATGTTTCGTGGTACACTGACTACGTGCAAATGGAAATGCTCCTCTAGACCAAATTGCTCTTTTTACTATGAGATAAACAAGCAACCTCTATCCAGTATTAGCAGTCCACTGTTTCTGGGGCGTGCCGCGTACTCAGCAATGTGTCTCTACAGTTACGAAGACCATAATGCCACCTTAGGTTCTGTGTAGTTCATGGCCTCAGGGAGAAATTAATTATTCTTCTCCTTTTAATTCAGAATACACCAAAATGAAAAGAAAATAATATTCCTGCAGGCCAGCAGAAGAACTTCCAAACATGCATGTTCTCCTTCCACTTACAAAGCCCGTTACGGATCAGTGAAAACAGGCCAAGGAATGTTCAGCCCCTGTTCTGGAGAAGTAAGGAACGGAATCAACAATTAACGAAAGCTGGAGCCATCCAATGTTAAAGTTTCTGCTTCTGAGCCAAATTTCTGCTACAAACTGAAATGAGAGCTACACGGAGGCGAACACACTTTCCCACTGTGTGGATCATAAATGAACAGCATTAGTCATTTTGCCATTTGGAATAAAATACTTCTGTGCATTTTCTCGACTACTATTGTTCTATCATTATCACAGAGGCTGGTATTTAAATTTTCCCTGAGTTCCTTGGCATCTAACAAAGATCTGTCAAATGTAACTTCTGGCCCTGCTTCACAGTTCAGCATTAACCCATGCACGCTTGATTCCTTGTAAACACTAGTTATTCCTAAAAGTAGTAATTTGCATCAAAGATGCGTCGTTGTGCTCCATCTTCGAGCGCTGTAGATTGGCAGAGCTCCAGCCACTTCTGTGGAATGCCATGGAGGAGCCAGCATGGGTGTTTAAAGGCCATAAGGATCCTCAGGCTCATGTAGTTTGCATCACACCAGCAACTGAACTTAGCAATCCACAGCCATACCAGACAGATCTTGGAGAGTTATATATATATAAAGATGACAACAAATGAGCATGGGAGCAACGTCAAGGTGGCGAGCAAAGAATGTGAGTGCGATTTCATAAACACTGCCTACCTTTTCCTCTGGCACAGATAAAGACTCACTGTCAAGATTTTCTATTAAACCTTTACAACACTAAGATCTGAACGTGCTGGAAATAACCCAATGCAATGCATTGGAAAATTGTTAAGCCGTAATCATTTTAGCTAAGGACATCGTATTTATGACAGCTCCACCATTTTCATTACAACTTTGGCAAACATGGAAAGCTTTTACTCCCCATTTAACAGCTATTTTTGTCAAGGCCAGCATCGCTATTAATACTACAGTATTAGAGGCTCTGGCTGCATTTTAATCAGAACTAGTCTCTCCTTTTTCCTTTTAGGCAGAAGGAAAGTGTTGTGATGTACCAGTTCCTCTGGCGGCTGCTGCCGTGAGTCTACAGAGGGCACCCATCTGCATCCAGAAGGGCAGCACAAGAAAAAGGCAATTCTATCTGTGGTATTTAATTCACAGATTTTTCTCTCAAGGCAAGATAGTATCTAACCAGGTAAATGAGTCTGAGGAGAACCAAAAGGCAGAAAATAAAACAATCCCTGACTAATGTGATACATCTGCTGCAAAAAAGACCAGGCATTTAAGTGGAACACGAGGTGATGCCGGAGCCCCTGTTGCTGTCTGTCTGTAACTTCCTACCTGCAACTTCTTGAACATCACCTCTCAACCCAGAGATCCAGCTGACAAGCAGGCCACACGGGTTTGCAGTTTCCAGAGTCTGAGCTTTGTTAATCACAGTAAAAAATTTAGTGTCGAGGTTGGCACCTCCAGTATCCCTGCTGGTGACTCTTAAATGACAACATATGACTCTAGATCTATGCAGCACACAAAAGGATGCTCCTGCATAGTAACCAAAATTTAAAATTAAATATTATAAAAAAGAAGGAGGAAAGCTAAACGGAACAATTGTTGATTTCTGCCGAGCTAAAAATTATTGGTGCCATTCATGTTTAAGGCGTCGGATGAGTCGTCTTTGTTTCAGTTTGCCTCTCTGTATTCCCTTGTTCCCCTTCTCACTTTCTTCAGCGGCTCCTAGTAGCAACTTTGCAATAACATCTCCATAGCTGATGCGCGTTCACCTCTTTAGCCTGCCTAACACACACATAACACAATACAAAGCCTCATAATACAATCAGTATTAAGATTCCTAACTTAGCAAAGACCATTCACAACACAGTATTAAGTCTGAAAATAGGCTCCTCATTCTGTAGTCAGAGACATTAGCAGCCATAGGACTATGGTTATCCCGCTGCATTCTCAGAA
The DNA here is from genome assembly GCA_034008185.1 of Gorsachius magnificus. Lineage (NCBI taxonomy): Eukaryota > Metazoa > Chordata > Aves > Pelecaniformes > Ardeidae > Gorsachius > Gorsachius magnificus. The sequence goes on along the minus strand of CM067086.1, from coordinate 3,889,553 downwards.
TTAGCAACAGCTGATCCATACTGCTTTTTTTTTTAAAAAAAACCCTACAATTCATGAAAATCCAAGCCTTCCCCATAAATTAATCTGAAGTTTTACAGATACCTATTTAACACAGGCGTGCTTTGGTAAGGCAAGATACCATGTAACCTGCAGCTCTTATTATATGGGAAGCATCAAATCTCAGATGCTGGGCTGCCTTTGTAAATGTTTTCAAGCAGATGCCCTTCCATCATCCTGGCATACCACAGACGAGAGGGTTCTGATAACTATGGATTTTCCCAAACAAGCAACAACGAGGAAAAGAAAATATCAAAATCAAGACAGAGCTAGAAAGGCATACATTGTTAAAGGGAAGGGAAAATATTCACCTCTGTTTCCGCTGCTTGCTTATGCCTTGCAATACATTCTATGCAAACCTCTGTAAAAGGACAGCGGGGAAAATAAAAAGAACTTTAAGATATCAAAAATAAACAATATGTCACACAAGAAAATTTCAGACAGGTCTGAATATATGTTTAAGTTTTGTTCACCCAAATATCTACACTGATGTGAAAAGTACTTAAAAGTTATGGCTGTTTGGAGCCAGTCCGCAGTCTGAATTTGTGTATCAAATACTGCATTTCCAGCTCTGTTTGCAACTAATTGCAATGACATCCTTTGCTGTGTCCTACAGCTGTAAACAGCTACAGCCTACACCTCCGGGTAGGGCTGGGGAGTCAGTGCCTTCCTGCCTAATGCAGAGGGTGAGACACACCAAAGGCCACCTCCTTTTATGAAGTGCCTTTATTTTGGAGGCTTACTCCATAGGCCAATCCCCTGTCTTGAAAGCCTCTTTGGCAAAAATGCATCTTTCTCCATGAGCTGAATCACAGAAATCCCAAACCAAGGGAATTGGGAAAAGAATATAGAATCCTGTAGGTTGGAAAAGACCCTTAAGTGCATCAAATCCATCTGTTAACCTAACCCTGCCATCCCACCACTAAACCATGTCCCTAAGCACCTCGTCTACCTGTCTTTTAAATATCTCCAGGGATGGGCATTCAACCACTTCCCTGGGCAGCCCATTCCAATGCTTCACAACCCTCTCAGTGAAGAAATTTTTCCCAATATCCAATCTAACACCCCCCCCCCGGCCCAACTGGAGGCCATTTCTTCTTCTTCTATCACCCATTACCTGGGAGAAGAGACCAACACCCACCTCACTGCAGCCTCCTTTCAGGTAGCTGTAGAGAGCCGTAAGGGCTCCCCTCAGCCTCCCTTTCTCCAGGTGTTCACCCCCAGTTCCCTCAGCCGCTCCTCACAGGACTTGTGCTCCAGACCCCTCACCAGCTTCGTTGCCCTTCTTCGGACACACTCCAGCACCTCTGTGTCTTCCCTGTAGTGAGGGCCCAAAACTGAACCCAGCATTCGAGGGGCGGCCTCACCAGCACCAAGTACAGGGGCACAGTCACTGCCCTGCTCCTGCTGGCCACACTATTCCTGATATAAGCCAGGATGCCATTGGCCTTCTTGGCCACCTGGGCACACTGCTGGCTCACATTCAGGCAGCTGGCTCCCCTCCCTCAGTGAAGCCTGGTCCCACTGCAGCCGGCCTGTCTGGTATATTTAATTTGAGTTTCCAGGAACCCTGTTTTCTTAACCACAGGAAGCTTTCCTAACCATAGGCCTTAGATACATGTACACATACCACACAAAACAGAGAAAAGGCCTGAAAACCTGTGAGGGGAAACAGCAAGCCTGGAATGCTGTTTCCTTTCACAGAGGCGTTCCTGAGCATGTCTGGGGCTTGGATTCTTGTTTTTACTGTAAGAAGTTATTTTTAGTGGTAAAAAAAGTGCCATTTTGAAACAAACCGTGTCATCTAACCCACTTAGCAGGTGAGGGAAAGGCTATGGATGTTGTCTACCTGGACTTTAGTAAAGCCTTTGACAGCACTTCCCACAGCATTCTCCCTGAGAAACTGGCTGCTCATGGCTTGGACAGGCGTACTCTTTGCTGGGTAAAAAACTGGCTCCATGGCTGGGCCCAGAGAGTGGTAGTGAATGGAGTTAAATCCAGGTGGCAGCTGGTCACAAGTGGTGTTCCTCAGGGTTCAGTGTTGGGGCCAGTTCTGTTTGATATCTTTATCAATGATCTGGATGACAGGATCAAGTGCACCCTCAGTAAGTTTGCAGATGACACCAAGCTGAGCGGGAGTCTTGATCTGCTGGAGGGTAGGAAGGCTCTGCAGAGGGATCTGGACAGGCTGGATCGATGGGCCGAGGCCAGTTGTATAAGAATCAACATGGCTCAGCACTGGGTCCTGCACTTGGGTCACAACAGCCCCATGCAACACTACAGGCTTGGGGAAGAGTGGCTGAAAAGCTGCCTGGAGGAAAAGGACCTGGGAGTGGCCTCCAGAAGAAGCCAGTGCACCTTCAACTTCTGCTAAACTGGTCCAGGTTAAGCACAATTTAGCTAATAGATTCCCAGCTCCAGCCTACTGCTGTCTCACGTCCTCCTCTGAACACAGAATACAAACCTTCTTTAACTCGCCCGGATGCACAAGGCTCTTGCTCCACAAACATCACAGCAGCAGGAGCCACCCAGCAGGAAAAAGTGAAGAACCAGGTTTCTCAGGAGACCAGCTTCCCACTTCTTTATTGCCACAAACAATAAAAGTTGCTGATAAAGCTGAGGAAAACGGTCAGAGTTCTGCATGAAATACAGCCTGGTATGTAATTAGCAAAGTGAGAGAAAGCATTCAAACCCAAATGTATTCAAACCAGCTCGGCCACCTCCAGCAATGTTCCAGCAACAGGTATGCAGAGCAAGGCCTGGCCTTTTCAGCCTAGATGATTCAAGGTTTCCAGTGTTTCTAGAAGTTCAAATTTCTCTTGACAGCCATAAATTCATTAAGGAGTGAAGACAATTAAAGAAATGTAATCTGTCACACTGCAGGGTTTTATTTTACTTGATAAAGCGTTGATATATATACACACACACACAAGAATGAAAAGCATATTTTGACATTTAAAGCCATCCTAGCTTGTCTGTGCCACACAGCCCAAGCTGTCAGGAGAAATGTGGGAGTGCTGCAAAGTTTTTAGATAACAACAACTTCTAATTAAGAGATGAAGTTGAATTTTTACCAAATTAGAGCATGCACAGCTTCTCTCACACAAACACAAAAATGAAAAACATTTGGCTAACGCTTGTTTTTCTGGCCAGTCACTTCCCCAAAGCCACAACTGTCTGACTGCAGGCTTTTCTTCTCCAGAACAACAGTCTACTTTGGAGGCTAAAGCGCCAGTCTGAGGTTCAGATGATTATGATTCAAACCCTGGCTCTGACACAAGCCACACCTCTAACTGTGGGTAAATCATTTAACTGACGCTCTGCTTCCAATCTAATCTGTAAAGTCAGGATAATCCTATTTCCTTTTCTTACACTTTAGGAATAGGGTAAGATAGTGTGGATACCAGAAATGATCTTGGGCAGCACATAGTTGTCTGGAGGCTAATTTCACCATCCACAAAGAGTAACTGACACTTTTTGAAGCTGACTGGTTTCTTTGTGGACTTCTAGTGATGCTCACTCTCCTCACGTGCCAAGATGACAGTCATGAATGGATGGCTCTAATCTTAAGAATTATCAGTGTACATACACCTTACCAAACTTGTATGAAACTTCTGTAGGAGGGAACTGTGGACCTCTCTTCCAAGGTACATTCTCCAAGGATACAAGATGGAAGAGGAACACGGTTCTGTAATATGGATTAGAGACCATGCACTACAACCACATTTCTTAAACTGGAAGCATGAAGTACATATCTGATGAGAGTATGATGTAAGTATGTATGATAAGTATGTATGATAAGAGGAACATTTGAAAAGCATCAGGGTAATCCCATGCCTGTACAGCTGCAAGAATGTAATGGCTGGCAAGGGTAGTTATCACTTCCCTGCCATCCCCAGACAGCATCTGCAGGACACTGCATAGCTATGGACCATCCCACTCCCTGCAGCAGGAAGAAGAGAAATATTGCTTGTGGTGGTCATGGCTGAATATTCCTTTCAGCTATCATCATCTCTAGTAGTGGCTTAGTTAATGAGGTAAGTACAAACAGTTCAGGTTACTTGCTGCACGATGGAGTAATAGGAGGGGGAAAGCAACTGTCCTCCTCCTCTCCCTTTTTCCTCTGCTCCTTTCTCAGTGGTGGAAGAGAGAGAAAAGTACTTACTCCCTCCCTTTGCTCTTCCTGTCCTTTCCTCACCTCTTTTGTATCACGTATCTTGGGAACAGTGGTCATATATATGAGTGAGGTCAAAGCTGTTACAAAAAAGATTGATTTGACCTAGAAATGTTTTGAGAAGTACTGTGTAACCAAGATGCCTGTGGGAAGTACCAGGGAAGACCAAAGACATTCATAATGGCTCTTTCCCATCAGGCCACCTACAAGGGAAACATTTCCTTTGCCCCCCCCATCTCTCCCCTCATTCTGAAAATCAGCAGTGATATGCACATCTTGATACCAAAAGGGTGAACAAGTGGTGTGGTTCAGTCCCAAGAAACAGTCAGCATACAGAATAAAGAGTAGTAGTCACAACCACACTAAATGCATGATTACTGGGGGATTGATTTCCCTATATAACAGAAAAGAGACATTCTCCAAAACAATTCCCTCCAAAAATTTATACAGACATTGGCAACTTCTGCAACCTCACCCACAAAGTACAGAATTTTTGTCACAGGGGATCCTGCGGGGAATGTTTTTTACAGATTACTTTTACTGATACTTACACCTTCCAGTATTACAAACTAGTTTTGGTTTCCAGAAGCCACAGTACAAGAGAGATGCAGGGATTAGGTTTTTAAATGCATGCTTCAGTACTTGCAATAAACTGCCTCCTAAATTAGGTGGTTCACAAGGCTTAGGATGCTGGCAGAAACCCCCTAAAGGAATTAAATAGCACTACAGGAAATTCATCCATCAGCTCTTCTGCTATCTGTCTAAGGGCATAAGTCCCTGCTCCTTCATTAACTTCCCTGTGCTGCAACTTAGCACCTTAATTACACACATATAAATGTCTGTGGGGCCATGTGATAAACTGGGTCACTTAAAGATCAAAAGACCCCTTCCCCTTTCTGCCGTTTTTCTGACTCTCCATCATTTTGATGTTCTAGTTTCATGGTGCAGCCCCATTTACAGTCACATTGATGCAACTGGTAGGGCAGCAAACAGCAGCGTAGGGCAGGACAGTGCTCAGGCTGGCTTCTTTGCTGATACTGGTATTTATCACAGCTTCTAGAATTCCGCCTTGTCTGAAACCACCTGGATACAGCGACACTTTTCGTAAATCAGGAGCCACAGCCTAACCTGCAGACAGTGATTTCATCCTACGGAAACTGTACGGCATTTTCAGGAGAGGTGATTTTCACCTTACAAACTTTGCAGCTGGAAAATATAAAGCTTAGAAAAGGTCTGGACAGTGACTGCAGCGTGTCAAGAAGTCTCCCGTTGTCACTCTTTAAGCTAGCAGAAAGTGACAAAGCTCTCTTTTGTCAGCCTTGGGTTGTCTCATTGCAAATTAGCTCTCGTGAAGAGAGAAGCAAGACAAAATACCCATGAAGGGATGGGGTGGATTTGTTTTTACAATGGCTTTTGTTCCATGCAGCAATGTGGAAATGCAAGATAAGGGTTTCTATTACCCAGAGGCTATGGGGTACATTGCACTCGGAGCACATGTGTAAGTCCCATTAATGCTAACAGGCGCTGAGCATGCTCAGCAAGAGCGCAACAGAGTCACTGCATTTTCACAGTCGTGTTTATGGACAGGAAACACTTGCTATCTACTTGTCTTCCAGCAACTTCAGGGACAGTCCATTACTGCATTCGCTTGGAGAAAATAAAATGGAACAGAAATACAGGTGCTAGTTAGCTGAAACCATTCACATTATAACATCATTCAACAAAGCCCCATCTGTATCAGTATTAATGCAATGCCTCAGTTGGCCCATCTGAACACAGCAAGCTGACAAAAATTTGGGTTAAATCTCTGCAAAACATACTTTAAAAAGGACAACAGCAGCAAAATAAGTAATCTAACTTGCACCAGTGATACTGCACAAGGGAGTGCAAAACTGTCTGAGAAGAACCAGCAGCATGTGTCTCCTGGGACTCAGGACAAGCATTCTCAGCTAAGGCACGAACACATGCCTAAGATACCAGAAAAGGCATGGAATAATTCCTGGATGGTTAAGAGCTTCATGTGGCATTTGCAGCAGCTCAGCCTGTCCCATGCAATATTTGATGCATGACATCAGGAAGACACTGCTCTTGCCCTGCTTTAGCTCTCGGGGTTTCACGTATGTGTCCATCATGCCTTCCAGATGCCAGAATAAACGTCTTTTAAATGCACCCAGAGTTAGACGTACATTCACTCAAACAGATCACAAAAAGTAGTCAAACTTATAGGGCCAAGTTGTCATTAAATGTACATTGCAGACCATGGGGCTACATGACTAATCCAATATGACTGTCTCATTTACAGTTCAAGTCATTAATTTTCTTGTTCAAGGGATCATTCACCGATGACTGCATGAAAAGGGTCTCCTCCTCGAACCAACGCGGTTTATGAGGGTGACCTCTTCTTGTTCTCGTGCCTCCCCTGCAACCAACTTTCTCTCCTTCTAGGTCTCCCCTTCATAATACAAATAAGCTTCAAATATACTTTAGTCCCTCCCATCTTAAAAAAATCCATGCCGAAACACATAAGCCCCTCTGAGATCACTACAATAATTATCTAGCATTCCCTTCAAACAAATCCAGCCTAGAAACATCTTGTTTATGCTCTCACGGTCAACAGGAATGACTTCTAACACTCCCTTTACAACTTCTTAGTTAGGCCCTTCAGTAGCTTTGGCCATGCTCCTGCTGTTGTGCTGTTTCTCTTCATGGCTTCAGATATACCATTCCCTGAATCCTTCTCCTAATTCTCCAAGTGCTCCCTCAGTGTGTCCGCTACTGAACTCTCCTCACACTCCACGCCTTTCAGTTTGCTCCTCTAGTTCCACTGGCCTCTATCCTTTTTGTTCCTTCTCTTTCTCTTCTACATTTCATCTCATTTGCAAACACAAATTCAGCTATCCTGATGACTTACAAAATGACACGCCTTCTGTTCAAATGGGAATCTCTGCTCATTTTCTCATATTTTTATGTGTATGTTTAGCAATTACCACGAACTTACCATGGCTAAAGCAGATATTTTAATTTTCTTCCCAAGACTCTCCTGCCCATTATCTTCTCTCCTCCTGACTTGTGAACAATAACAGCATTTTGCTGTTGCACCAGCCCATAACTTGAATATCACCTTCATCTCGGAGCTCGCTCTTGATTCTTGTATCTAAGCTATACCTCAGCCTGGCAGATAGTTTCCACATAGTGTCGCTAATAGGCCATCCATAGCATCCTCTCATCTGCAGAGATAAAACTCTCTTGACAAATGCAATCTTGTTCCACAGCTATTTATCCAAAATGCTGCTTTAAAGGCCATCTTCCTAGACCATCCCCTTAGCTATGTTATTACTTTCTATGCAAACCTGTTCTCATTCCCTTCTCTCTTTCACATCAATATTAAGTTACGAATCGTTGGTAAGTTTTCCAGTTTACCCACAAGTCTCTCTCACTTCTTCAATATCAAAAGATCAATTTCTACCTCTGTTGTAGCCCCAGGGATTCTATCAGCTCTAGTCCATAGTCGGAAAATGCTTTATACCCTGTGGGTGGCTTCTAGCTCCACTGAAGTCTGTGGCATGTGGGGGCCAAGATTTTGTCTTACAAATAATTTCTGAAATCAGTGAAATTATTTGCAGGATGTAAATTTAAGCATGTGCCTCAGGCAAGGTCTGCTTCAGAAATGGTTTGTTGGAATCATTATGCAAAAGTACAACCCATCTTGGCGCAACTGAAGCAGCTAATTCTATCACAGGCACAGCCTATGGCAATGACATTGTCTTTTGGTGAGATGATTTATGTATGTACGTGTGTAGAATTTTTTAAGAAGTCAATTCTTTCAGCAAAAGCATCTCTGGCAATAGAAATGCAACTGTGTTAAGGCTGTTATCGGTGTAGAAAAGTTCTAATAAACAAGCAAACAAAAAAGATCACAACAAAACTCACTCAATTATAAAAGCTAAACCAAACACACATGCATATCATCTATGTATGTATGCAAATATAGAGAGATCAATCTAAAAAATACATGGTCTTTCTTGAAAAGGATTTATTTCTACTGCTGAAGTTGAAAAATTGACAGCCCAAGAAAAAAAAAACCCATATAGCTTCAGTGTAGAGTGTGATTCTTTACATGTAAATCAGGACATTAAAAGATACATCTAGGATTAAAGGACTGCTTAGACATGACATCATCCTTTGGCTTCTCCTGAGACTATCTGGAAGAGTGATATCATTTAATGTTTATTGCCAGAATTACTCTTACAGATACAGCACCAGTGGTGGCATATATGTAACGATGATGTAGAATTATTTAATTCATCAGTTAGACACCAGCATTTGATCTCTGCAATGCCAAGGATATGAAAAGAAGTCACAGTGGTTTTACAGTACTCTAATGTTAAAAGTTCTAAATACAAAATATTGTCATTGATGGACCAAAAATACCAAACTTAATGCTCACACTAAAAGTTGAGCTCTGAGTTGGTAAGTAGAGCCACTATGCTTGTTTCCATTATGTTATACTTATTTTACAGTACTGAATTGTTACTGATCTCATTAGATTTACATTAGTATAAAACTTTTATAACATACTAAAAGGATGAGAATATATTTCTTTTTTCCTGGTTAAACTAAGAAATCATCAGAAAACAATAAATATGGACCACCTTGCTGCCATCTTTGCAGCTGCTTTTAAAAATCAGAGCTCCTCTTTAGAAGCCCTTCCTCCTCGGTCTGCACATAAACCAGCATAATTGTTGAACTTGCAAGAAACATTTTGCGTCGTATGTAGGAGGCAGCGAAACTACAGAATGATGAAGTACTGCTCTGAAACCAAAAGCATTGCCTGGTGCACTCTTCAAAGGAGCAGAAATCTGAGGCTTCTGGAAGTGAGACAATACTATAACTAAATGTAGATCAGCATCTCCTAAGGAGAACTCAGGGAACAGATGTTGCTAATAGTACATTCACAGCATTTGATGCTTTTTAATGAGTGTTGGACACAAGTAACAAAGTGTGTGTGTATTTCTATAGCGTTGCTTTTCTGAGGGGCTTTGCAGTTACTTATTGTCTGGTATTTATCTTCTTCCTACACAGAAGCTCTACTTAATGTTAGTTAAAGTTGCTTTGTTCTACTTCAACAGCATTTTTTAAGTTCTTGAAAGGCTGGCAAATACACACTTATGTTCATTAAATGCATATCTGTTTCTTTACCTACATTAATGGAAAGTTTATCTATTCTTCCATTCTTCTTCCACAATTCATTGTAAATATTCAAGGCTTCAACAATTACTATTCAACCTTTAAGTCCCATACACACAAAAGGAGGGTACTCTACCCCACAGGAGGTACTTTATATATACTTTATAGAGGACAATCTTTCATTGCAGCAATTCAGAGAGCTTTACAAACACCCATAAAGTTCAACAGCTCTGTTTATTAACATTTTAAGACAGAAGAAAGGAGTTACAGCTGACTCAAGGGAACAAGCCCTAGCTCTCAGCTTCTCAAGCAATGGATCAGACCAGCTCCTAGAAATGATTAGCTCCATTTATTCTGCAAAGCCCAAAGCTGCTGCACATTAGAAAATCAAGAGGGATTTGTACAGCCTTGTGGGCCATACCCATTTTTAAGCCTCATGAAATTAAAGAACCGCAATTACTTTATGCCTGCATAAAAACCGTATCACTGAACTTCACGTGCCTCTTCCTGGATTTGTAAGTACCCTAGCAGCTGCAGACCAACACTCTTCCCCTAGAATGTATACTAAAGGCAAAAACCCACAGTCACAAATAACCCAACAGTGGCTAACTTGGCTCCATATAAATACATACATGCCATCCAGCGCAACGAGCTTATTCCTTTCCTAACTCTCCCCCACGCTTCCCCAGTGCCTATCTTTTCATTGTGACTGCTGAAAGTCACGCTCTGCAGCTGCCTCCTTTGCTCAGATCTCTCCCGTTATGGTGGATAACAACAGCAGCACTGTTGTTCTTTACTCCCAAATCCAGCACCCTCCAGGCACATAACAGGAGAAAATTTTTGAAACGCCTCCCAGAGGACATCACTAGCAAGCACAGCATGACTAATTACAGTGATTAGACTAATGGCAGAAGATTATTTCATAGAAACAACAGGACATTTGTCACATCCTACCCACGGGGAAAAGCCCACTTCCTAGCCCCTGGGCTGCTGTTTACCTGCCCTACCCAGCTTGTGCCCTGGCACTTCTGCCTGCAAGCGTTCCTGCAGCTGCTTCCTCAGCAGGGGAGACAGAAGAACCCCTGCGAGGCCAGGGTGCTGGAGACGGGCAGCTGAGTAGGTCGCAATTGTCAGATGTGCCACCTGCAGTAAGGTGTTGAAGCAGTGTCTCCTCTGAAACTCCACGGAAGACCCACTGAAGCCCCAGCAGGGTACAAGAGAACGCTGGCAAATGGAATTAAGTACATTTGCTTCTTCTGCCACATGCTTCCCTGTGCATTCCCTATATGTAGCTATCTTCCTGGCTCCTCTTGGATGGCTGTGCTGCTTTTAAACATTTCTTCTGCTCCAGGCAGTTCAGCTTGTCTTATTTCCACGTAAGCCCAACCTTGCAAAAAACCTTTTAAATATAAAGGCTTCCCAAAACATCTACTCCCCCTTCACTTTCTTTCCTTCTTTTTCACCATCTTGCTTCCATCTCCATGAATCTCTCTGACTTATCGCAGTTGTTCGGGCTGGCTCTTGCTCACCTACTCCTCTGAAGTCAGACAAGGGCTAAACTAAAGATCTGTGTCTGACATCTCCTAATGCCCTCTGGCACGTAAAATTAGTAGGAGAAATGCATATTTAGCATTGGAAAGCTCCCAAATGGCGGTAAGGCAATTGTGTTGAAATCAAAACCATTGCATCTGATAAAGCTTCCTCTGCCCATTCAGCCACCTTTTTTCTTGCTGGTATGCTGTGTCCACGCACAGGTCCCTCTGGGATTTTCCTTCTTTCCTTGACGAAGCTCACCCTTCTGATGGTTTATAATTTTCCCTGATAAAAATGACTGACCCAATGTACCCCAATGGGTAGTTTCCCATTCCACTAAATGACACTGCTCACAGCTTCCACGTGAGCCCCCGTCCTTCTATGTGAGTCTGAGACCTGCTTTCAGCGCATGGCTGCACTTACTCAGTCTCATGTTTCCCATTTCTGTAATAAATGCAAGTGCAACAGCTACAGAAGGGTTTTACGACTTGGCTTTGTAGTCTCACTTTAGCAGTGTGCTAACTTTGCATGTTTACGTTGTTTATTTTCTTCGAACCCAGCATGAAGAGTCATGAGTAAAAGTGAAATTACATATTCCCAAAGGGACTTTCTTTTGCTTATTACTTCCCTCTTTTAATGCATTTATTAGAGCTTCTGAATTAACAGTGGCAGATGCAGGCTAAGAAAGAAAATTTTAATTTTGCAGATAATAATGGATTACAATACATTAACATTACTGTAAAACCCACAAAGTGAAAGCACTCGAGGGATGTAGGAGCAATTAATGTAGTTAGTTTATTTACCTAACTCTCACACGCTCTAGCGGGCATTCAGAAGCAACCGGAACTGTGTTTGCACAGGCAGAGCTATAAGGCTTCTTCAATATCACAGACAAAGATCCTGTTCAGGATTCAGGGGGGCATCAGCTGCTTCAGGCAAAGGAACATATAAAGATGTATATTGAAATATCAGCTTTAAACACATCTTTAGAACTTGAAAAACAGATCTTCTCCATTAGAAGAGTGAGCAAGGGCAAGACATTAATAAGGACATGGTACAAAGAGCTCCACATTTCTGATATTCTGAAAAATACTCTGTACTAGTCATGAATAATCTCTGTTTATTATACATTTTTAGCATTCTAAACTAAGAATTTTCAAGAAGAAATAAGCTAAAGGTAGGCATAGATGTCCGCTCAAGTTAAAATAGATATATATATATATTAGAAGTGTGTAATTACTGAGGGGGGGGGGAAATCCAAACACTTCAAACCAAAGCTACCATTAGGGTTGGACCTTTTCAGCAGTAGTAGAAAAATTAGCAAATGCCTCATTTAAATGCAGTGTCGATGTGTAACTCACAGAGCTGCCTCCTGCGTATTTCCAATACTGATTAAAAGCCCCAACTCCTGTCCTTCGAACGCAGCCACAGCCTATGCATTGGAAACAAGAAGTACCCAGCGGCACTGAGTATCCAGTTGTGTTTTATTTGAAGTGGCAACCACCATCTGAAAGACAGGGCATCTTTATAACTCCAAAATTAAGCTATTCCAAAACATGAGATTCACATGCGTGTGGAATTCAGTGTGTCCAAATGAAGGCAACAACACTGCTGAGGATTTAGAGTCCTTTCTTGCAATCAAAACAGGTCAAACTAACTTCAAGCCCAGCCAGATGGCCTCTGGTAATAGCTTAAGGGATGAATATGCCATCCCACACTAGCAATGTGCACACTGGGAACTAATTTCTAGCAGAACTCCAAAACTTCAGATGGTAAAAATAAATTAGCAACAAAAATCAAGCCTCTCCAGCAGTAAAAAAGACAAAGCATCTCCAGTTGTGACCAGATATATACATGTCTTGATGGATTTATTACGGAATTCAGTTGATCGAAGAAAATGGTGAAACTGAAGTCTGGCAAAATGGCCAAATGAAACCTTGGATGCCTTGAGAATGACAAGGAAGAGCAGAAACATCCAGGAGCAGCACTTTCTTCTGACCAGCGTGAATGGCCACCACTAGGCACAGTAACTCAGCAGCAGCTAGGCACTCTGGAGTAAAACCAGGTAAAAGTAGGCTTTGAATGGCGATGTTGAGCATTGAGAAGAAGTCGGGAGGGGACACAGCCAGGAGAGCTGAACCCAGGTGACCAAAAGGGATATCCCATACCCCACAATGTCATGCTCAGCAATCAGAGCTCAGGGAAAGGAGGATGAAGGAGGGTCATTTGCACCTTCCGCAGGACACATTATGCTCGCTGAGGCCTGCCTGCTAAACATCTGCCTGCCTATGGGAAGTAGCGAATAAATTCCGTACTTCGCTTTGCTTGCACACAGAGCTTTGCTTCACTTAGTAAACTTATATTTTTCCTCACTTTTGCTCTTCCAGTTCTCTCCCCCATCCCACTGGGAGTTCAGCGGGCAGCGAGCAATCGGCTGGTAGATGTTCAGTTGCTGGTCAGGGTCGATCCACCACATGTTCCCACTGTGTAGTATATGTAATTGGACTTCAATGAACAATATAAATTTAATTGACTGGATTTTCTCTTGTAATAAAAGAACATGGACGGACACACACAAATGTATTTAAAATATTCTCATTAATCTACTCACTCACTCTACCTGCTTTCCTTCCTGTGAACATTACACCTCGTTTTGCTTCCTACTATGAGTTGATGGTTTGTTTTAATACTATGAACCTGGTTCAAATTGATTGATTTTCATTGCTGGATGCTACAGTGAAACTATGAAATCTCCTTTATTTCTGTTTTTAGTGCTTGCATAGAGCTAGCTGGAAATGACTTGACTTTTATTTTTAGCTCTCTTTCATTTATATTATTCTACCTTCTATTCAGAGGCTGTGCTACATAGTTTGAGTTGAAATACAAAAAGAGAAAAGTCTTCATTTTTTCAAGCTCCACCAATGAAATCAGAAGAAATCCAAACATTTGTTTTAGGCAAAGGAATAAGGAAATCTCATCCACATCCCAGTTTCACAGATTGTATCACTACTCCTCACTAGATCAAAGGGAATTTTCCCATTGGTCTTAGACTTATTGCTACTATTTTAACCGGATACAATTTTCCCTTTTCAGAAGTGCCTTAAATGTACAATTTTCAGAAACAAGTACAGTTGTAATATGTCCCTATTCTTCATGTACAGTTTCTAAGAGCTTACAGAGTTCAACTTTTGAAAGTGCTACTTCCTTTCCAATAGAAAATTGGGTCTCATTAAAAAGACTCAGGCCAAGCACCAAAATAGCTATTTTTTTAAATCTTATCTTCAAGGTCCTCAATGACATTTAAGTTTGTTAATTCCATAAAATGTCTACCTGCAACTTTACATACTGCAGTATCTTCATAAAACTGATCCTCAGTGACTTCGGAAACCCAGCATTAGCACTTCACACGCTCATTCAAAACTTTTATCCAGTGAGAAGGTTTCCATTATTTTTAAACTGTCTTTTTAATGACTGACCCATGGCAGCCTGAGACTGAAATTTTGGTTCCAACTCACATTTTTCCTCCCATACCTGCAAACATACCAGCCAAGTTGCTCATTAGAACTCAGCTCCTGTATCATAACAGCGTTTAACAAACGAGCAGAACTGAAACACTGTTTCAGTGGTTTAATACCAAAATAAAACACAGAAATAAAAACAGCTTTAATGGTAACTCTGTGCACTACCTCATGCAAAAGTATTAAACCAACTGGACTAGACTTCCCACTGTAGTTATATAGCCATGTAAGACACTGGGGAAAGCTAAAAATTAAAGCAGCAAGGCCAGTTCAGAGAGCAGAGTCAGCTGGATATAACTTGCCATCCATTACATGGGTTTAACCTCCATGAAGTCAGCAGGTGAGTCAGAAGTGACTCCAAAAAGTCACTCCAGTATTACTGGTGTTATTTTTGTCACTTGCCTGTTCCTACCTAAGCACCATCTCTTGGCTCCGATGAAACTCTGGCACATCCATTTGCAGCTTCCCCTGTTCTTGTTGATACTCTGCCACCTCTGAGTGGATGCAGAGGCAGAATGTAAGGCTGAGATGATCTTGTCCCGCTGTTAAACATTCAGCTCTGCAATTCCAGTAATAAAACTGCTGAAGTGTTAAGCCACTTCCATGATCTTCTATTAACCTAATGTGAGGTCCTGTAATGACTTGATCTGCACCAGCCACCTCAATCTTTGCTGAAGAACAGGGAGACTTCTTCCCAGGGAGAATAAATTCTGGTTTCTTAGTCATTTGTTGTTGTATGGGTGAATAAGAACCAAGATATTCAGCAGTATTTCTCTCAGCCATAATGTAAGAAGGGGCTGAAAAGTGAAAACATGCAATGCAAAAAAGTCAATCACGCAAGGCACTTATGAGTGCCATAGTCCTCCTTCCTCAGTGTAACATATTCTTGCTGTTGCCCCTGTGTTGAAAAGCTTTCAATCTTGAGATTTATTTTTTTTAAGAGTAGAAGTGGAAGAACAAAATACCTGTGCAGGTTGAATTTATTTTTGCAGAAACAAAAATTGTTTCACCCAAACCAGATTTTGGATGAAAATGAAAGACGCCCCTTGTAAGTCAGGAACAGAGAAGAGCTTTCCAGCAGATAGCTCAGTAACTAAGCCGATACAAATAAAGTAAGTTTTCTCTGAATATTCCCTCTTTACACATATTTTTAAGGTTTTATCACTCTCCCATAGGAGATGAGTAAATCCTGCTGACTTCTGTGTAGGAAGGCCAAAGTTTGCAACAGTTAAGCTAGCTGCACTTTGTTCCCTAGGCATATGAAACTGTCACTCTCTTTCAAAAAGCTGCATTCAAAATGAGTAATCAGAAGTGCAGAAGTCCTGGTTATTGTCCCATAACATTAAATACAGTGAAATCACAGCACAGTCATGTATTACACACTACAGAGCCTGACATTTTCATTGCTAATGTCACCTACAGCTTAAGGCTTTTTTCTCCATAAATCAAGCAAGATTTTTTTTTCTCCCTTCAAAAAGAAGTCTAAGGGCTATATTTCACAACACAATGTCACAGTTGTCATACACTGACCACATTCATTTATTAAAAAAAAAAAAAAGATTCTTTGGTCCATAAGCAAAAAGCTGATCCTGAGCCACATGCATCTCCCCCCCTCAATAACAACTTTGTGCTTATTCACTTCTTTTTCTGGGCTGGGATTTCTTTTTACTTCTTAGAATATTGTTAATTTAAAAAAACCAACCAAATAAACCACAAACAACAAAAAAAAAAAAAAAACACACAAAAACCCTAAACAAATACGCAAACAAACACCTGAATAATCCTGAAAAACATTATTTCCCCCTTAACTTTGCATCTCTTATTGTTTGGGTTTTTTTCTTTAAAATAAATTGTTAAACAAAACTGATGACCAGTTCAGGAATTGTTTCTTTTCCCCAAAGCAAGCAAAGAGTGCTTAAGGTGTAATGACTCTCCAGCTCCCAGCTGACACCATCTCTGTTAGACTCCTCCACATATCAATAAGCTTGGGTTTACAAGGCACAGAGATGTTTTCCCATTTCAGTCCAATTCTGGCAGATCTTTCCACACATCTTGCTTTACACCTTTGTCATTGCACTAAAATCACTGGAGTTTTAGCCAATGCCAAGACATCCAGCAGAGCAAACAATATATATAACTCCCTAGAAAATGGATCTAGAAATAACTATAACTCTTTAGAAAATTGATATTAAAATAAATATTGACATAGGAGGAAAAGGGAGAGTACAGGGTTTTCTCTGAAACATTTGCTGAACATATAGGATTAAAATGGCTCAAAAGACGCTTTCCTCCGAGAAACCTTGACCTCTCATGTTTCTGCATTACGTTCAGTCAGGACACAGGTCTGGACAATTCATTTACTGTTTCCTCTGGCATAGCCTTCACCCGTGCTTATGGTTTGAAGAGGATTGCCCAGCTGCTGTAAGGCATTTGGGTGACTCTCCAGACAAACAGCACGTTTCAAGGATTAAAGCACTACACTGTATTCTCTCAAACCATTGCTCATTTGGCTACTGTGCACGTTGCCTCACTGCTTTTGTTTTCTTTTCTGATTTTTGACCATCTTAATAGTGTTTCCAAAAAAAAAAAAAACCCAGACAGGGTGAGTCTCCTGTCATGTAACTTCTGATGTCCCGGCTAAGCTTTTCCCCGCTACTCCCATTCCTCATGTCAGCACTGAGAAATAAGGACCTTTCAGACACTTCATCTGATCTGTTCCTGATACTGTCTGTAAGAAGAGAGAGATAACATTCGAGGGGTATAGAACAGAATGGACTATTTCAGTTGGAAGAGACCTACAGCGATCATCGAAGTCCAACTGCCTCATCACTTCAGGGCTGACCAGAAGTGAAAGCATATTACTAAGGGCATTGTCCAAAAGCCTCTCGAACACTGACAGGCGTGGGGCATCAACCACCTCTCTAGGAAGCCTGTTCCAGTGTTTGACCAGCCTGTCTGTAGAGAAATGCTTCCTAGTGTCAAGTGCAAACCTACGCTGACACACATTTGAACCATTCCCACACACCTTATCACTGGATACTAGGGATAACAGATCAGCACCTCCCTCTCCATGTCATCTCCTCAGGAAGCTGTAGAGAGCAATGAGGTCGTTCCTCAGCCTCCTTTTCTCCAAACTAGAAAATCCTGAAGTTCTTAGCTGCTTCTCAGAGGATGTACCTTCTGGCCCCTTCACCAGCTTTGTTGCCCTCCTCTAGATGCATTCAAGTACTTTAACTTCCTTCTTAAGTTGTGGGGCCCAGAACTGCACACAGTACTCAAGGTGAGGCCACACCAACACTTAATACAGCAGGAAAATCACCTCTCTTGACTGGCTGGTTATGCTGTGTTTGATGCACATCAGGATGCAGTTTGCCCTCTCGGCTGCCAGGGCACACCGCTGACTCACATTGAGCCTTCTGTCAACCAGCACCCCCAGATCCCTTCCTGCAGGACTGTTCTCAAGCCACTCCTCTCCCAATTTATACCTGTGCCCAGCGTTACTCTGTCCTAGGTGAGAATCCACCATTTCGACTTGTTAAATTTCATCCCATTAATCATAGCCCAATGCTCCAGTCTATCTAGATCCCTCTGCAAGGCCTCTTGTCCCTCAAGAGAGTCAACAGGACTTCCCAGTTTGAGATCATTGGCAAACTTGCTAATGGTGCATTCAACTCCTGCATCCAGATCACTGATGAATATATTGAATAGAACTGGCCCTAGAATTGAACAGTGAGGAATGCCACTGGGGACAAGTAACCAGCCAGATGTAGCCCCATTCACTACAACCCTTTGAGCTCTGCCCTTCAGCCAGGTCTTCACCCAAGGCACCATTAACCTGCTCATCCCACAGTTGGACAACTTGTCCAGAAGGATGCTGTGAGGGACAGTATCAAAAGCCTTACTAAAATCCAGAAAAACTACAACCACCCCACTGCTTTCCCTTCATCCACTAGGCAGGTGACCTTATCATAGAAGGATATCAAATTAGTTAAACAAGAACTTTCCCTCTGTGAACCCACGCTGACTGTGCCTGATTGCATTATTCTTTAAATGCATTTCAATAGTATGCAGTATAATCTTCTCCATAATTTTTCCAGGAACTGGTTAGACTAACAGGTCTGTAGTTCCCTGGGTCTTCCCTCATGCCCTTTTTGTAGATTGGAATAACATTGGCTAGCTTCTAGTCAGCAGGGACCTCCCCAGACTCCCAAGAGCTTTGGTAGATGATCGAGAGGGGTTCTGCCATAACACCCGCTAGCTCCTTCAGTAACTCTGGGATGAATCCCATCAGGCCCCATGGACTTGTGAGCATTCAACTGATATAGCCGGTCCCTTACAATTTCAGTGTCCACAAATGGAAAGTCACTGCTCCCACACTCATGGTCCTCCAACTCAAGAGGACTGGGCAGTATTAATAAAGTTTTATCTAACTATTTATTAAAGTATTATCTATCAGTGTGATTAAAAAATGAGGCAAAAAATGCATTGAATCTGGGTTTTTTTCATCCCTGTTAGTCAGGTCACCATCTTCAACATGTATCAGTCCAATGTTTTCTTTAGACCTCCTCTTGCTATTAACATAATTTAAAAAGCCCTTCTTGTTATCTGAAACAACATGGGCCAGTTTCAATTCTAACTGAGCTTTGGCCTTTTGTGTCTTCTCCCTGCATACACAAACCACAGCTCTGGCATCTTCCTGCAAAGCCTGACCTTGCCTTCCAGAGATCATACCATTTCTTTATCCTCTTGAGCTCCACAAGGAGTTCCCTGTTCAACCAAGCCAGTCTTCTACCCCACTTGCTTGACTTTAGGAACAGTGAAAAATTTCCTGCTCCTATGCTTCTAAAAGGTGATTCTTAAGACTAACCAGCACTCATGGAATCCCATGATGCTCTGCTAAATACCTCCCTGAAGAGATTAAAATTTGCTCTCCTGAAGTCCAGGGTAGCAACTGTGCTGTTCTTTTTAGTTATTACACTGAAAATTTGAAACTCAACCATTTAACGATCACTGTGGCCAAGACAGCCACCTACCTTCACATCCCCCACGAGTACTTCTCTATTCACAAATAGCAAGCCTAGGAGGGCACCTTTCTTAGCTGGCTCACCGAGTACCTGTGACCTACAAACTTCAAGAATTTCCAAGACCTGCTCATCACAGCACTATGATGTTCCCAGCTGATGTCTAGGAAGTTGAAATCTCCCATAAATCAAGGGCTACCAATCCAGAAATTTCTCCTCATTGCCTATAGAATAACTCATCAGTGCTTACACGCTGGCTGGGCAATCAGTAGTAGACACCCACTACAACATCTCCTTTGTTTTCCACCCCACTAATCCTCACCAGAGGGTCTCAACGACATCATCACTAAACGTAAGGGCTGTACAATCAAACCTCTCCCTTACATATAGCGCAACACCTCCACCTCGCCTGCCCTGCCTATCCCTCCTGAGCAAAGTGCTTGCTTACTTTGGCAGAGGCTATACAGATGGCTCAGATGAATTCTATCCTGTTGATCCAGGAACATAAAATCACACAGGCATCCAGGAAATCATAGCATTACATTTCAATTGCATTTACTCACTTTGTGAGTGCATTAATCTGCTCACAAAATGAGATCTCTGAAGCAAAGCTCTTCCATAACCGTACGTCTGTACAATCCCTGGTACAATAGTGTCTCACACAGTTGGAAGCTAAAGCTGCCTTTGTAATCTACGGGATCAAAGGCTAAAAAGTTGTCAGATTCTCATATATTCTCAACACAGTGAGATGTGTTTCACTCTAGAGATCACATAGGATTAATGGAAAAAATAAAAATTGCTTCTTATTACCATTTCAAATACCCAAACTGTCTTTAGCATCTATGCTGGGAGAAAAGATAGGGCTTGCAGAAGAAACATCTGTTTACTGAGCGACCTCCCTCACCTCAACTCCACATACCAACATAGGTCACTCCTTGCAGCTGCATCCCCAGATTTTAGTCCCTACACAACAGGAACGGTTCTTCAACATGGCGAAAGAAGAGCTGCTAGTGAGAATCCATAACACCAGGAGCCAATACAGCCTTTTATCACAAACCTTCTACCTAAACCCCTTCTCAGAGAAATGGGTAGAAACACCAGATGTTTTAACTTTTCTTTTTTAAATTGTTACAGAACCTACTACTGATTTGCAGTGGCACATTTCCCGACCCTCACAGCAAATCAGCAGAAGAATCCACAACCACTTTTTAAACTACCTCACATAATCCTCTTTCAAGCACACTCCCATGTATCACAAGTTAATAGCTCTTTCCCTATTCCTCCCATCCTGCACTGTTAGACGGTTAATCATAGAATCATAGAATGTTTTGGGTTGGAAGGGACCCCTAGAAGTCACCCAGTCCAACCCCCCTGCAGGGAGCAGGGACACCTTTAACCAGATCAGGTTGTTCACAGCCCCGTCCAACCTGGCCTGGAATGTTCCCAGGGATGGGGCCTCCACCACCTCTCTGGGCAACCCCTGCCAGGGTTTCACCACCTTCACTGGAAAGAATTTCTTCCTTAGATCCAGTCTAAACCTACGCTGCTTCAGTTTAAAACTATCACCCCTTGTCCTGTCACAGCTGTCCCTGCTAAAAAGATTGTCCCCATCTTTCCTATGGGCCCCCTTTCAGCACTAAACGGCCGCACTCAGCTCTGCCCGCAGCCTTCTCTTCTCCAGGCTGAACCACCCCAACTCTCCCAGCCTGGCCTCATAAGAGAGGGGCTCCAGCCCTCGGATCATTTTAGTAGCCCTCCTCTGGCCCCACTCCAACAGGTCCATGCCCTTCTTGTGCTGAGGACAACAAACCCACTTTGTACCTCCTATATCCACATCAAAACTGGAACAAGCTGCCATGCTCAAGATGTACAACATGCTAAACAGTAAAGCAAATTAAAACCCAGAGATTATAATCTGATCCTGACATTGAATTAGCTAGGGTGTTATCTCCATCAAAAGGAAGATCAAAGTGGCAGCATACAGGATTGGAGTCTTACTTTTTATCTAAATCTACTTCATGAAGGGTCTCATATCCATATTTTAAGTCCTGCTTCAGTGTCACCTGCACCCACAACGATGCTGCATTTAAATTTCCAACTTGCAAGACAGGACTTAAAACACCTTCCCCCATAGTGAGGAGGTGGTTTTTCCTGCTGAAAACAGAGGAACATATCAAAATCAAAACATAATTGAAACTTCCACTGAACACTGCTTTTTTCCCCCCATTTCTCTCCCTTTGTATTTGCCTGCTTTGTTTTGACTTTTTAATTAAAATCTAATCTTGTAAAATGTTGTTTTTAAAGCATTAGCAGAATTCAAAATGGAACCACCTGCATTGCAAGTAATTACTCCTTACTTACACGCCAGGAAAGCACTGGGGAGAAGATGCCTGGGAAGCAGACACTGGTGCACAATCACCCTCAGTGTGGCTACGTAGTGGCCAGTCTGGCTTTTTGTAGGTAAATCTCTCATTTCGTCGAAGCAGCCCATACTTGAAGGAATGAGAATGGCAGAATTAGCATGCTTCCATCATTTTTTTTTTGAGGCAGATTGTGACTGTTTACTCAGCTCCCACTCAGGTTTTGGCTTAACACACAGCTCACGCCAAGGCCCGGCACATGCTGGGAGCAGCGCCGTCGGGTCAAAGCAAGAGCAACATGCTCGCCGTACGCAATGGGCGGGGGGAGATAAGGGCTGCTCTGCAGCTGTTCTTACCTACAGTGTGCTACCCCCTGCAGCCATCATCTCCTGTATCTCTGCAAAGTACCTGCCTGGCAGCTTCTCCAAAATCCCCTAGCTGATGGAAACTGTACAGACCCGGCTTCCAAGCTGGGAGGTATAAGTGTGTCAGCTTACCCAAAAAGCTTTTGACGCAGATCCACCACAGCAGCCAGACTGCTGAGGCTTAAAAAAAACCCAAAACAACAAAAAAACCCATAAAAAACAAAACCCCAAACAAACAAAAAACCCCAAACCCTCCCCAAAATAACCAAACTACTAGAAAAACAAACCAAAAAAAACCAAAACTGATATCAAGTTTTTAAACTTTTACCACTGTTTCTGCCTGTTCTGGCTCAACAAGTTAATGAACCTTTCCAAACTTGTGGGTTTTTAATTGTAATACTCAAAGCACTACATGAAGACTACAAGAGAGAGTATTATATCTCAACACATTATATCTTTCTCAACACTTTTTTTTTTTCCCCCCTCAAACTAAATTGGAAACACCCTTGAATAGGATTGCCATTTGAACTGAAACATGCTATGGAATGTAGGAGGTGGCTTTCACAGGGAAAAGAGGAATGTGATCAGTTAAAATTCATTAGCCTCCTCATCTTACAAGATATTTGTTTCAGCATCTAGGTTGTAAGTCCTCCCTGTAGCAAAGTCACCTTTATGGATGCCATTACTTTACTTTAGGAGATAAAAACAACCTCACCACACAAAGGCAGCTCCTCTGTATCAAATACGTGTATCTGACTTTTGGGCTCCACTGAAGCCTCAAGCTTCAGAGAATCTGGTGTTCATTTTGTTCAAAGTTAATGCCACGTGTCTGACAGTTGGTAAATTGAGTCTCTCTTGTTTCCTGGGCAGGATTTCTCACTTGTTATCTTTCAGTGCCCTGAAAAAGATTGCTTTCAAAATTGAACTTGTCAAGTCAACTGGTTCACTTCTGAACAATCTCTGGAACATCCACCTTCTGAGTCGATGCATTCATTCATTTAGGGCACCTTGAGAATCAATGCAATGAAAGAAAACACTGGTAGCCCACTCCCACAGATTATGGCAACTCATAATGCAATAGAACTGTGTAAGCATTTAGTACATATACATTCATGCATTTAAACACACATATACGGCTATATGCCTATAAACACCTATGGCTCTCATTACCGCTTGCAGACCAGGTGTTAGCAAATCTGAAATGAAATCAGAAAACTAGATGGAGCCTAATAAAGACCGGTCAGTGAGATAACCAGATGGCATTTCTGTTGCCAAGCCAAGGATTTACATGGCAGCTTCTGCACCATCCAGAATACCAAGCACAATGGGACATGAGACACATGCAAGAGCTGGGACCTGACAGTACTTCATTATGCCTGATGGATTCTATCATTATAGTCTAAAGCCTGCAGTAGAAGACGTAAGTTAAAAAGCAAAATTAAAAGCAATCACCCCCCACCCCAAAATTTGCCCCCCTACCCCACCATTATTCTCTCAGAAATGTAAACTCTTAAAAAGTATGACTTTTCCTTTACGTCTAGTAAGAAGTCTCATACTTTCAAGATACTTCCTCCTCCCTCCCATCAGTAAGTCAAAATCTGCCCTTCAGTTCTTCCTAAAACTGACACAGCACTCAAGTCTCATTTGATAGACGCTCAAGCCTATAAGCAAGTTCATAATGTTAAGTTCCTGGTTTTGTGCTCTGTTAGGGAAGTACGAGTTTAAACAACAGTTCAAGGTTAAGAAATTGCATATACAGCTTCGCTGAAACCCAGACCTGATGCCACAGGGATTTCAAAATTGTCTAGAGACTGAGCGACAGTAAGTCAAGTGAGCAGTTAGCTTGTGGAGGGTACATGAGAGGCTGACAAAACCTGTAGGAAGCTTTATTTACTCCTTCAGTGAGCCTAACTATGCCCAAATGCCTCATCACACCAACAACTGTAGGTGGACAGGGATGAACAGGAGATGCACCCTGGGAAGGATCTAAACCCCACTGCAAGCAAGAGGTAGGAATTAATACTATATACAGAGAGAGCAACTCTGCAGCTCTGTCCAAGGGAGAGACCCATTCAGCCAGAACGTGCTCTCTGGAACTGTATTTCCCCTTCATATTCAGGGTTTTCCCAAGAGGAAGCTAATACTGGGCAGGAGACCAGCATTTGCAAGGAAACATAATGCAACAAGTCATTAAGCATTAGCAAACATAGTTTTCTTGTTAGCAAATTAGATTTAACAGCAAATTACTTGCTCTTCGTAGTCCCACCTTAAGAGGCATTTCATATGGGGGAGGGACTCAACTTGCACAGCCGTATTCAAATTCAGGCTTCACCAGGCCTCCTGGAGACATTTACTGCAAAACATCTTTGTACTTGCTACATTCTTCACAGCACTAGGAGATGTTGGAGATCTTCCCACTTGGAAAGCAATTCTTCTAAATTGGAAAGAAGGCACAACACCTTCCCATCATGCTGTTATATTGGAGTTTGAACTCTTTTTGACACTAGGTTGTGTTAAAAAAGAAAAAAAAAAATGCAAACTGACAGCTTCTGCAAAGCTTGGGAACTTTGGGAGCTTTCTTTGAACTCAATTAATCTGGTTTAGAAACTATCCCATAACACCATCTGACACCCAGCAAAGAACAGAAGTTCTCAAAGGGAAAGTGGTTGCTGCCAAAGTTGGCCTTTGCTCCTCTTCCTTAGAGGCACAGAAGAGTATGGGGAAAAAAAGAAATAATACACCCAGAAACCATAAGGGGTATGAGGGACCACTGTACCCAAGGTTTCTAAGAAATGAACATCATGTTTTCACAGTCTGCTTTTCTATAGGAATAAAGATACACACATGCACAAATACAAGTATATTATGAAAAGAGTATGCCATCTTACACAAGTTTTTGCACAATGCTTGACAAAAATAAGGCTGTCAAGTGTCTTGACTTTTTTCCAGACATAATATTGAATTGGTTAAAAACTTGGTTTTGTCACATTTAGCTCTATCTCAGACTTCCCATAGAACATAGACAGAGAAAATACTTGGACTTCTCTCTGTTCAGAATGACTGATCTTGATGAGGACATTCAAAGATTTTTCTGTGTCCTTATACTAATAAATGTATTTCTGCTAATGTGCATCTAACAATGTGCCTCAAAAAGATTTTAAAGGAGGTGGTTCCGCTGGCAGTAGCAGCTCCATGGGCTACTCTCCATGGACTACACGTTGCCTTTGCTGATTTCATTGTCCACAAGCACTGGGTGAGATGAGACAATCTGCACCCCCCTATACATGCTGTATTCTCTGTAACCCAGAGAGCACAAGAGAGCTCTCCCATGGCTGGAAAGACTTCCTAGCAGTGAAAGTCTTCCCTTCCATGACCTCTTCTGTATTATGGAATGAAGGCATGGTATGAAGACAGCCAACCTTAAACGCTCCCTGCTAAATAATCTGGCCATCCTTTTCTCTCTTTCCAAGGAACAGTTATTCCCCTCCTTCAGCTTTCCTGGCAGGCTGCTTCATTTCAACCTTGGCAATAAATACTTGTAAAATTATAGAGATTACCCATTGCAGTCAGGAGATAAACATTTTTATTTATGTGTTTGGCAAGAGCGGGGGCAGAGAATCAGTGACCAACCAACATATGTTAACATCTGTGAGGACATTTCAATTTAAGTCCAAGGACTTTCCAGATGTACATCAAGGGACATGTCTAACATCTGTCATCAGAATCTCCATTTTTCTATCCTTCCACATCTATAACAGAACTATACAATGGCAAAATTCCTCATACTTAGCAAGACCTTGTTACTCAAAGTGCTTTGGAGAACACCCTTTATACACATGGAAAGCTTCATAACATGCGTGCCGTCTATTTTCTGTATTTAGGTTTGAATATTGCATCTTTGGCAGGAATACTACCAAAAAAAAAAAAAAAAAAAAAGAGGTCAGCAACTGTTAAGCAGCATTTCATTTGCTGGCATTTATCATACCAGGCTGCTTTTCAAAAAGCAGTATGAAATCAAGCTTGTTGAAATTAATCCACATGACAAATGCCTATTTCCTGTCTCTGCTTCAATTTTATAGTGACATGCCTGCCCTTATTAGATTTAGTACCTGCTGAAGTCAAAAGAAACTTAAAGAAATTCAAAATGGCAAAAAAGATCTAAATCTTTGCCACATACATGTCCAGAAATCCTAAGTGCTGACTAAACACCAAAAATCAAGACAACCCTTCATCTCAGATAAAGTACACTATCAAAATATAAAAAAAAATACTGGTACCTGAAGCTCTCTTCAGCCATTCAGGAAGTTTCTATTCAACTATAAAGCAATAGATAAAATTTGGCAAAACGAACAAAAAAACCCAAAACACCCCAAACCCACAGCACAGCGACACTAGGAGCATTATTCAGTTGATATTAAGGAATTGCATAGATTTAACCTCAAACTAAATTTGACACAGCTCTATAACAACAGAAAGACATGTTGAGACTGAGCCCATAAACAGACCTGGCATCTTCCAAAGCCATTACAAACAGCATCTCTGCACTTTCAGAGAAGTTAGGCTTAAATTATTAAAGGTTAGGCTTAAAAGTTAGGCTTAAATTACTAAATTAATAGAAATGCAGTGTGTGCTTGCACTATGGAAAGGACTTCCTTTTATAATGCCACTGGCAGGAGATAGCTAGCTTGTGGATTCATGATATGGAGTATATGACTCTCTCTTGGCCTACCTTTAGTACTTTTATACTGACAACTCAAGACCATTTTCAGATGAGAAGGGCTTTCATGATTATGATACATGGCATGAAAAGCAGGGGCTGGTGGGTAAATCAAAGTGTAGCTACAATTTACCAGTCATATCAGGAGCTGGTATAAAATTGCATCGCTCTATTAAGGCTGTAGTTCTACATAATTATTTTTACTGGCAGCACATCTGATTTAAGAGGGCTAACTCTCCCCCCCATGCAACTCTGCTCTCCTCACCGCAGTGTCCACTGCCATCTTACTTAAGCTGATGCAGTTACTTGCATTGCAATGCTCTAAGAGCTGTGAAATCAGGCAGCAGAAATGACGCAAACATAAATAAATGAAACTTCAATGAAGCCATGGTAACTTCCACCAGTTTGGAATCTGACCCTATGTTGTTCATGAACTGTAACTACCTCTTGATTTCAGGAATTTAGTTGTGTTTTTGTCATTTGGGTCTAAGCAGTGACTGTAGGGAGACAGCAACATCTAAACAGGTCACCCATGTTCATCAGCTGCTCATTGGCTGCGAAGTGTTGGAGTTATTTTGGTTAGTGCTACAGTCATACAATATACACATACTTATAATATATGTATCATATTTCCCTTCAGCATAAATGAAAGGTGAGGGTGAACTCACATCTGTTTGCAGGCAGTTAGTTTTAAATATCACCTATCCAGCCAAACAGTTGTGGACTAGGGAGACCTTTTGAAGTAATCAGGACCAAATAAGGATTAACTAATTTCTGTTGACCTCAGAAAAAGGAGCAATATCAAGCTCTTGGGGCTGACCTGAAGCCAAGGCCTTCAGTGAGACACTAAGTGCTCCATCTTCCACCTGAAGTTAAAGCAGATCCTCTGAGAACTGACCACAGGCATTTGCACACAGTCAAGCCACATCAGCGCTTGGCCAAATACAAGATGTTGGTTCTCCAGAACTGCAGGCAACAAACCAAAAGCAAGCAGAGCAGAACATCAAGAACATAAGGAAGCCCGACGAGTTATCCCCAGGGTACCCAGCCTCCTGAGCTGGAAGATGGGGACAGAGAGTGGAATGAACCCCCCATAGTCCAGGAGGAAGCAGCCTTTGACCTGCTATGCCACCTGGACATCCACAAGTCTATGGGGCTGGATGGGATCCACCCAAGAGTGCTGAAGGAGTTGGCAGAGGAGCTTGCCAAGCCACTCTCTATCATTTATCAGCAGTCCTGGAGAACAGGGGAGGTCCCAGATGACTGGAGGTTGGCAAATGTGACGCCTATCTTCAAGAAGGGCCGGAAGGAGGATCCGGGGAACTAGAGACCAGTCGGCCTGACCTCGGTACCGGGGAAGATTATAGAGAGGTTCATCTTGAGGGTGCTCACCAGGCACATGGAGGACAATCAGGGGATCAGGCCCAGTCAGCATGGGTTCATGAAAGCCAGGTCCTGCCTGACCAACCTGAGTTCCTTCTATGACCAGGTGACCTGCCTGGTAGATGAGGGAAAGGCTGTGGATGTTGTCTACCTGGACTTCAGCAAAGCCTTTGACACAGTCTCCCATAGCATTCTCCTGGAGAAGCTGGCAGTTCATGGCCTAGATGGATGTACTCTTCGCTGGGTTAAAAACTGGCTGGGTGGCCGAGCCCAGAGAGTCGTGGTGAATGGAGCTAAATCCAGTTGGCGGCCGATCACAAGCGGTGTCCCCCAGGGCTCAGTTTTAGGGCCGGTCTTGTTTAATATCTTTATCAATGACCTTGATGAGGGGATTGAGTGTGCCCTCAGTAAATTTGCAGATGACACCAAACTGGGTGGTAGTGTTGATCTGCTGGAGGGGAGGAGGGCTCTGCAAAGGGACCTGGACAGGCTGGATCGATGGGCCGAGGCCAACTGTATGAGGTTCAACACTTGTGACCAAGTGCCGGGTCCTGCACTTTGGTCACAACAACCCCATGCAGCGCTACAGGCGTGGGGCAGAGCGGCTGGAAAGCTGCCTGGTGGAAAAAGACCTGGGGGTGCTGGTTGACAGCTGGCTGAATATGAGCCAGCAGGGTGCCCAAGTGGCCAAGAAGGCCAATGGCATCCTGGCTTGTATCAGGAATAGTGTGACCAGCAGGAGTAGGGAAGTGATCGTGCCCCTATACTCGGTGCTGGTGAGGTCGCACCTCGAATACTGTGTTCAGTTTTGGGCCCCTCACTACAAGAAAGATGTTGCCTTGCTGGAACAGGTCCAGAGGAGAGCAACCAAGCTGGTGAGGGGTCTGGAACACAAGTCATACGAGGAGCGGCTGAGGGAACTGGGATTGTTTAGTCTGGAGAAGAGGAGGCTGAGGGGAGACCTGATTGCCCTCTACAACTACCTGAAAGGAGGCTGTAGTGAGGTGGGGGTCGGCCTCTTCTCCCTGGTAACAGACGATAGGACGAGGGGGAATGGCTGGAAGCTGCGCCAGGGCAGGTTTAGGCTAGACATTAGGAAAAACTTCTTCACCGAGAGGGTTGTCATGCTCTGGAATGGGCTGCCCAGGGAGGTGGTGGAGTCCTCATCCCTGGAGGTATTTAAAAGAAGGATAGATGAGGTGCTTAGGGACATGGTTTAGTGGTGGGATGGCAGTGCTAGGTTAACGGTTGGACTCGATGATCTTAAAGGTCTTTTCCAACCGAGGTGATTCTATGATTCAGTGGTCCAACGCACCAAAGAACACAAGGCTGTTCATGAGCTCCAAGCAGAGGAAAGACTTTTTTGATGGAGAAGCAACTGTCCACATTGCCCAGGGGAAGGGGCCAGGGCCATGCGCTCAGGCAAGCTGAAGGTTATCCCTAGCTCTTGTTTATTCAGTAGGTACTTGCCTTTGGTATCTTTTCCCATTTCTATTGGAAATACCTGAGAAATCTCACCAAATTTCTGTGAAGCTTCATCCAGACAATGATAAAACTGTAAGGTCCTTAGATGAATGATACCAGAGGTGAACAGCACTTATTTTTTTTTTCAGTTTTAAATATTGCTACTCTATCCACGGCCTTGGCTGCAGTGCAGCTGATGGCTGCTCCCCTTCCTTTGGGGTCCTTGGAGAAAGCTGTGGGAGCTGCTTTGGGGCTTTATTGGGGCTGAGATTCTGCTGTTTGGTCCCCAGCTGAGCTACAGCACCAATCCTGGAGTGGACAGCAGAGCTCACGTACTCGGCGGTTAGTGCCTTTAGACAGGCTCAAATAATCCACAGGCCAGTGGGTGGCTGTGACAGACAGCAACCTCTGAGTGATGAAGACCAAGTTCTTTGCTGAAGCAAACTGTGACAGCGTAGCAGGGAAGCCAGCAGAGCTCCAGCTCTGAATAGAATCACAGAATGTTTTGGGTTGGAAGGGACCCCTAGAAGTCACCCAGTCCAACCCCCCTGGCAGGGAGCAGGAACACCTTTAACCAGATCAGGTTGCTCACAGCCCCGTCCAACCTGGCCTGGAATGTTCCCAGGGATGGGGCCTCCACCACCTCTCTGGGCAACCCCTGCCAGGGTTTCACCACCCTCATTGGAAAGAATTTCTTCCTTAGATCCAGTCTAAACCTATGCTGCTTCAGTTTAAAACCATAACCCCTTGTCCTGTCACAGCTGTCCCTACTAAAAAGATTTTCCCCATCTTATATAGTGGGGAGGCCAGCCTGTCCAAAGTCACCAAGTAATTCATATGTATCCACAACTACTCATTTCAATTTCTTCAGGATCTTGCAGCCTCTCCTGGCATTTTCTCCTCTGTTTCCCCCGTTGTTCTCTCCCTCAGTACTCTTCCCTTGCCTTTTTCCAGTCTTTTCTGTCAGACACCTCTCATCCCCTTGCTTCATGTGACCTCCTCCTCTCATTTTTTGAGCCAAATATCCTCGTCTGACTTAAGAGATGTTTCCACCTTTAAACTGTGCTGTTACGAAAGAGATGGAGGCAAAGGGTGGGAGTTTTGTGGAGTCAGCACACAGCTATGCAGTGCAGTGCTTCAATCTGTGCTACACAAATTTAGATGAAGAGTCAAGAAGACTGTTTGCTTCTGCTAGTTTAAATAAAATGGAAGGGCAAAATTCTGAACTTGACTCATTACTGGGGACACTGAGCTATTTTAAGCAAGCGGTGAGGTACAGAAGCAATGCCAACTGTAATCACGGTAGGTCCTGGTATGCTTCGAAATTAATCAAAGTAGCTACTGCAGAATTCTTTCAAGTGGTTTCAAGAGTTCAATTTCTACATAGCCACTCTTACTCCAGAACAAATGTCCTCATAGGGGATTATACTTATATAATTAACCTAAAATAGCTTACCCTAGGAAAAGTCCAGGAGTAGACAGATCTTAGGATTTGGCTAATCACACAGAGAAAACTTTCCGAATTCACTTTCCCTACAGTTTTGCTCATTTTGTTTCAACTTCATTTTAAGTCTTTACTGCCTACTTAGGTCACTTCCACTATCACCTGTGATCTTACAGAAGAAAGCAGAGAAGGAAAAGTATCCACTGCACTGAGGAGAAATAGGGAAAGGAATAGGCAGGGCTATAAAGGGAACACAGCATTTCCCCCTCCGACAACCAGCCATAACAGTTTGTGGGTTGAAACCAGAGGAAGAACTCTCATTACACCAGACAAGGAGTTAATGAACATAGCTGTGACTTGGTGCTGCTAAACACCAGGCAAGCAGAAGACTGGGTATATATCGCTGAAGGGGCATGCTCCAGGATAATACTATTTTAATATCTCTTTTTTTTCCAAGTTGGCCAGCCAACAATACTACAAGCTGGACTGAAGGAGACAGGCTTGGAGCTTGTTTCAAATCTCTTGGAATAGATGAGGGCCTTTGAATTGAAAGGACTGTGGATCAGGACTTTAGTGTGGCTCCTATCCCTCACTGTGAGTCTACACCCAGCAGCCAAGAAGAAAAACCAGAGGTTCTGCCTCTTTACTACCTTGCTCCCTCCTCTCTGTGCCTGCTGAAGTCCTGGCCAAACTGAGGCAGGAAAAAAGCTTACCTGCTATTGTAACAGACAGAAAACATCATATATTGTGCTTATAAATCCTTATTACTTTGAACACCATTGAGAAGTTCAAGCTGCCAATAACTGCTATTTGCTTTTAAAGAGGGGTGCAGGCTGGGCTTCATAGCAAAGAGAAGAAGATTTAGTCACACTGCTAACTACCTTACATTACTTGTTTTTACCACACAGCATGCTTTATGCAAACTTCTCTGCTCACAGCACAGAGCTCTTTTTCTTCCCTTATCTTTTCCTGAACTCCAGGAAAGACTCCACACCGTCCCAACCTCCTCAGGTTACACTGGCAGAGCTCCAGCTAGCAAACACATGATGGTCCAAAGCAGTCCATCTCGACCCCTTTGCTTAAAGGAAGAAGTTTTCATGACCTGTTCATTAACTGTACAGTTAAGCAGAAAAAAAATGTAACAGTGATAACATGGATTGGATTGCGCAAGTCACCCAGCTACTCAAAAGCTCACCAACTATGGAAGCAGCAGAAGAGGCTAGAGATTTTTTTCTGAAACAGCTGTTTTGTGTACTGCAATCCTACTTAACTGCCTTTGGTAACATAAGCCATGCCTGAAAAACCCATCACCTCAGAAATGCTCATATTTTCCAGATGTATTACACCCATTAGCATCACCTGCATAACCATATTTCTTGGGGCTTTCCAAGGAGTTTCAAGACCA
Organism: Gorsachius magnificus; assembly: GCA_034008185.1. Classification (NCBI taxonomy): domain Eukaryota; kingdom Metazoa; phylum Chordata; class Aves; order Pelecaniformes; family Ardeidae; genus Gorsachius; species Gorsachius magnificus. The sequence goes on along the minus strand of CM067086.1, from coordinate 3,856,925 downwards.
GCTTGCATCTACACTAGTGAAGCAGGGCAAAGCCAGCTCAGACAGAAGTCCTCCTTTTAGTACTTTCCATGTTGTACCTTCACAGCCAAGTATTTTCAAAAGAGCCCTTTACTCAAATTTTCAGAGGAGCACTTAGGCAGCTGAAGAGGGGAAGAGCAGTTTATAAATGTTCTTGGAGCTCTGCTGCTCCCAAGATGACACCAAAGGTCTGGCTTTTTCAGTACCCAAGGGATGTGCAGCATCCTAAGTGCCTGGAAGATGGGGCCACCCAGTTAAGGAATTAGGAACTAATTGAGCTGATAATTTTTGCCTCATTGTTCTAGAGCCATAAAACACACCCTAAATCAGAAAGCAAATATTCAGTAGCCCCTCTGACCATATGAAGCTGTTGCTGGTTTCAATCTCTTTATCCACTCTGAACCAATCTTGTCACCACTGCTTTCAGAAGCCTGATTTTATCATTTTATCACTGCCACTACAAGACAGCTTGATTGCAACAAACACGTATGTAATTAAATGAGTTGACCCAGAAAAGAAGTGCTAACACCAGTCTGGATTAAAAACCAAATACAAGTAAACGTGCTCTCTGTAGGCAGTCCATGCTAAAATGCTGCAGCAATACAGGGACTGATCTGTAAAAGGAGACTGGAACCAAGGTCCCCTGGTTCTGCACTTATGCCAGGTTCCTAAGCTTCCCTAAATTTTCCACAGTTTTAAGCATGTGAGTGACCTACTTAAGATAACGTAATCAAAATAAGCAAGAGTGCAATTATCTTTGCTCCAAGAAAGTTTAAAGTTGCCTATATTTTTTCTCTCAAAAAGCAGAAGCTTTCTTGGCTGTTGTATATCATTAAGATAAAGCAATTTATTTTTGCAGAGCTCAGTTTTAGACTCCTTTTAGAACTGTGGATATTCATTCACCCCCACAAAACATGCTTAATATATACCCACTCTACTTGCTTGTTTCATTTACCTTAGAATCATAGAATTGTTTAGGTTGGAAAAGACCTTTAAGATCATCAAGTCCAACCATTAACCTAGCACTGCCATCCCACCACTAAACCATGTCCCTAAGCACCCGTCTGCCCATCTTTTAAATACCTCCAGGGATGGAGACTTGACCATGTCCCTGGGCAGCCCATTCCAGAGCCTGACAACCCTTTCTGTGAAGAAATTTTTTTACCTTACAGTTTTCTCTAACGTGAAGAAAGCAACTTCATAAAGGGTCAGGGGTTTTGGGTGCCAATCCCAAGATCTGCAGGACTCCTAAACTACTGCAACAGCACATCTCTTCATCCAGGCTTCTGTTAATCAGATGCTTTTCATCTTCTTTGAGTCAAAATGGCAATGGAAAGTAAGACAGTGTGCCCACACACAGAAAACTGCAAGTTCACTCTTAATTGGGTTTTTTTTGCTTCTGACCTGACTCTGAGCTTTCTCCTAGTCACTCAAAAAACCCTTCCTCCTTATAGTGCCTCCCAAAGATCATAATTAAATCAAATACTTAACATGTGTTCCCAAATGGAGAGTGTGTGTGCGTGCATGAAGGCGGAATCAGGAAATCACAAAGCACCACAGAGAAGACTGAACACCGGAATACCATTACAAAAACAGACCAAAGCCATTAAATTTAAGAGATTTCAGCTGTTGTCAAGCATGCCTGGACTGGCTGAAGAAGAAACAAGTTCACTTTAAAAGACAACCATATAAAAATGGCTCTTACTCATCCAGGTGAACAGACTCCTTGCTAATATATTGTAGTCACCATTACAGTTCCCATTACCGACAGTACGCATCCAGCAGCAACACCAGTGGATATTTTAAATTACATCTGCCCAACTGTTTACAGCTAGGTCTGCACTGGGAGCAGGCACCTGCCTTCACTCTGGTGCGCTCCTTCCCTGCAGTGCCTGCTCACACTGACTGGGGACACTGGGACGTGGGCGGTGTCAGAGAAGACAAAGCTCAACCTGAATTTCACGTTTGAGATGGTAGGGTGTGCAGGGCTTAAAACTACTTTGTAGGACTGAGGTATAAGCAGCTTACCACAGAGGGTCTGGGATACTGTTTGCAATCAAATCCAAATCTCCTGAGCACCATTTTGTCCCAACCACAAGCCCAGATTTCTCCTTTACTGCAGAGCTGACACTCCATTCTGTGAGTTTGCATTTCATAGTAAAAAAGTAATGAAAGGAGCTCCTGTATTTCCTGTTTAACATTTCAGCCTTCTCAAGGGTAATAAAACAAAATCTCCCTACAACAACAGATAAGTCAGACAAATAAAATGTCAAACTACTTTAGAAATAAGCTAGTCAAGATAATAGAATAAATCTCTTGGGTAGCCGTTAATTGCATTCTTTCATGCATTTGGCAAAGATGCTTCCAGAGAACATACGAGAGCTAATACAAAAGGATGTGCTATTTTTGTATCTCTTCTTTAAAATTAATTTAGTGCTGACAAAAAGATACCTGATTAATATCTGGGGAACCTAAAACCTTCCCCACATTCTTAGGAGGAATGATACCACTGACAATTCTATCAACAAACCAAATCAGAGGCTGCACAGTTGGACAGAGTGAGCCCCACGCTGAGACTCCAGGGCAGGGATCCTCATCCCCAGTTCTCTTGCCAGCCAAGGGACCACGGGGGCAAACTTGTTTGTGTGTTACATATCTGCAATGCGAGGTTAATCATACTTCATGTAACGTTAAGATCTATCGGTGCAAAGCTCGTCACAAGAGCTCTGTGTTTTAATTACCACCAAATTCCCCAGCTGTACCCACAACATGAAAGGAGTAAAAGGTCCGTATCATCCAAATAAGCAAAGCTGTGAGTAAAACAGCAATAGGGGATACAGCCATTTTTATTTACTTGCATTGCTTCCTGCAACGCAAAGATGACAGTAGGAGCCCGTACCGATAGTTACTCAACATCACAAAACAACAACGTGTCAGCTACATCTTAACTTTTCCTATTAGGCTTTCCAAATGACTTGCCATTGTCACCATAATGCAGTCTCGATTTTTGATTAACCAGGTGACCTGGGAATTTCTGTCTATCCCTAATCATAATTAAAAGTTGCTATTCCCATTTTCAATGTGGCTTGCTGGCAATTGTATCTATCTGGAAAGAAAAAGCTTTTTTTCTTCCATAGAAATTATTTACTTGCTTTTAAAAATAAAGTAGGCCTGTTTTAGGTCAAAAAAGCTAATTTTGATCCCTCCTGCCTAGATGTTATTAACGACATTTCCTCATCTCCCAGGGACTCACAATAGTTAGAGGAACTCAGCATTTCTCAGAAGGTGAGCGGGACCTTCAGAGAAGATTGCAGTATGCAGGGAAGCACTTGCAGCAATCCCTGCTTCTGCCCCGAGAGCACAGCGAGGTGCTAAGCAAAGCCCCAGCTTATGAACTGCCTGAGATTTTTTGAAATTTTTGAGGACTGTGGGGCACAGCATGGTTCTTTCCTTGACTGAGGTGCGCACAGATTAGCAGAGAGAAACTCTTGGTTTGCAAATCTTTTCCCTGGGCTCAGATTCCTGGTCCTCTGCTTTCACAGTTTGGTCTAAAATCCGGTTTTCACCTTCGTGACCTTGGTTGTCATTTATAGTTGGCAAAGGGCTTCTCAAAGTGAGATTTTTCACTTCTTATTGATTACAGCTGTCAAAGGAGCCTGTAGGTTTTCTCCATCCTGTCAGCCCCAAGGTGTTTAGCATGGCAAACCAGTCTCCCTGTCAATAGTGAGGCAAGAAGCAGGAAGAGCTAAAGAAAAAAAAAAACACTGGTGGGGAAAGCAAAGCATTACTCCCCTCCGCAATGGCTCCACTCCTAGCATCAGGCATGTGAGCAAACAGGCTTTTCATGGCACAAAGATAGTTTTAAATCCCTCAGAGTCTACAAACTGACAGCTTCTGCTCTAGACTCCTTGCCTAAGTACTGCACAGACACAGGCAGGCATTTCGCTCCCTTTGTGCCAGGGAAAGGAAGATGATGCCATGCCGTTTTTCCACCGCTCCATCTCCTCGTCTGTACAGCAGAAGCGACAGTTCTCACCAAATCTCACCTCCCAGTGACGCTGCACTGGAGATGCCAATTCATACGACCTGATTTCAATGGTGAAACACTACTTGGGAAACTCACACTCCTTTCGTATAATTTAATGTACAAACACTTACTATACCCATCATCAAATACATTCACTATCAGCCCAAACAGATGCTCCCAGCACTCATTCACTGTGTTTCACCAGAAGCCCTTACACCACAAAAAAAACCAACCCCAAAAACCAGGGTTGTCCTTAGTCTGTAAAGACAATCTTAAAGACTCAATATAAAAACATTATGCAGAGAAACAGATTTTGTTTGGGGTTTTTTTCCTGCACACTTTACACGGCAGTGCTGTGCACGGTGCTGTAAGGATGAGGGAGTAAATACAGCCCTACAAGCTGTATCCTGTGAATTGTACAGTGATCCCGTGTGAACATTTACAGTAACAAAGCAAACAAAGAAGCCTCCTACCCTTCTCTGATCCTTGCCTCTTGGAAGCTCTGCTCAAGTTAAATATGTAATCACACAAAACCAACAAAATTGTCACTGGCAATGCAGAAAATTGGGTCAGTCGAGCTGCTGAAAGCCTGTGTTTGCTGCATCTCCTTGGCCTAAACCTGTAATTCAGCTTGAGAATTGAAAGCAAAGTTGCTCAAGTTTTGACACAGTAATTCAGAAAACAAAACAAACCCCTGGTCTGATTACAGATTCTGTTAGGTGGCAAATTATGGCCACTCTACTCAAATTAACCTGCTCTGTTTAATTGTAAAGCCTACGTGGACAGAATAGCCCTTCTGAGGGGTACAGGTAACACGAAGGGTGAAAAGGGGACAAAAAGAGTTATTTTCTAGCATAAATCACTGAGCTTTGATTCAATTCCATTGACCCAGATCTTAATATATATAGCACAGATCTTAATTCCAGCTTTAACTAACGTGGAAGTCATGCATAGATATAAAAGCAAAGAAAATACCTGTTCCCGCAAAGAGCCAGGGAGCTGGAGGAGAAGGGTCACTGAAAATCAAGCGACACAAAATTTCCTGACAGACACCAGCTTTTGAGAGTATGATAATACTCAAGTGAAAAGTTAATACCAATTAACATCAGATGCCCAACTTCAATTCCCCTTCACACCACAGACCTTGGTCAACTCCTCAGTTTGCACGTGCTGCCAAAGTCCAAAGACAAAGGATTTAAATAACCACCTGCAACTCCCAGTTAAAAGGCACATCATGCTATGGTGACTGCTTTTCTGAGCATCTTCAGCAGCTTGTCAACAGCCAGTGCTTGCCATTCGCTATCACGCAGATTTTTGTTTCAAGTGCAAACCAGAAATTATTTTTCTTTCCCGATTTCTGACAAAATCTGACTTTCAACTGGAGGTTGGAGCTAGTGCTATGCCCACTGTAACTGTTTAAAGGAGACCAAAATAGGAAGTATTTAAGACAAGTAAAAGAAAGGGGGAAGACCAACTCTCCATTTAAAAGCTTCACTGCTTCAGATCCACCCATTTGGAAGTTACTACAGCGTTTCAGTTTTAGCTTTATTCTTCCAGAAGATTCAGAAATATTTTCCCCTACAGGGTTTTATAGGGGACTGAACATAAACTCCAATGTATCCATCCTTTCTCTCCACTTCAAGGGCTGCACCCTATGAGATTATCCTAAATATATCTTGGTGTCTTAGTCATTTGTTGCTGGGCGATTAACTATATACTTACAGCAACTGTGCCAGATGCTGTAGCACCTCTTTTTTAACCTGTTCCCTAACCACAGTGTATTCTTCAATACCTCCACCATTTTTGTAACAGGATTGGAAGGACTGGGCTGGGTTTTTTCCCTATTCAAATTACATAGACTGTGCACAAAAGACACAGGTTCAAAGGGGAAAGAATGAAGGTTTCATGCATAACTTCGGTAGATGGGATTTTTTTTTTAATTATTTTTTCTTAAACAGTAAAGTCTCATATCAGCCTTCATCATAAATGGAAAAAATTGATCTGGCTTGGAAAGAACAGAATTGCTCTCTGTATTCAGATAAACAGTAGCCACATCACTTGAAGTTAGATTAGTTTGCCAGTAATACTAAATAAAAAAAGAGGATCCTGAAATAATAATTCAACGCCCACTTGACTCACACCCAAAGGGCTCAGCACAATGTCTGTCCATCCCACTATGAGGGAAACAAGGAAACACAATCCACATCAGCACTAGGCAACATCTCTCGCACCAGCCTCACCCGTCATATTAATTATACCAGCTTCTGCAGATTGTCTTTTCTACTCTTTAAAGAGTCAGTCACTGAGGCCTTAAGTTCAAATGCAGTTATCCACTCAGAACTTTATTTTAGATCAATAAATTGATCACGGCCATTCACGTACCTGATGCAGGAATGGGAGCTCAGAGCACCTGACGTGATCTCAGTTGACAAGGTGGCCTCTCCGCAACCAGCAAACCAAGGACCTGCAAAACAGGAGGCTGTGTGTCAGAAACCACATCTTTTGCAAAATACAAGGAAAATAACTCTCTCTAACCATGTCTTTTGGGAAGGAGAAGAGACACTCCCTCATTAACTGGACTAAAATCACTGAATTGAAACCTAAGAGAGAAACCTGGCAAGGTATAAGAGTTTTGATTAGTGTGACTGTAAAGGGATGGCGCGTGAAACCCATAGCATGGCTCATGAAGCCATCAGAATGACACCACCTGCTGACAACAGTGGGAGCAGAGCATGGGGGAAACATCACATTCTCAAGCTGGTGGGATCAAGCTCTTCACTCTCAATGGGACTTAAGCTCCTTTCTCTCATGGGCACTTCTGAACATCCCACACAGCATGTTTCCACTTAGGCTCATGTTCAAGCACTTAACTAGAACAGGGTAGCATTATCAGCTTCTTTGCATAATCTGAATCACATTAAACACTAGATCAGATATGAGCACTTCACGGACTTGAGACTCAGTAAAGATGCATTCATAAAGTCTACACATCCAGAATGTGTAATGTATAAATGCATTATTTTTGGGGGAAAAAAAAGTTTGTTGAAGAATAGAAAACACAAGAAAGTAATACTGCCAAATTAATCTAGAGAAAAATAAAACCTCAACTTCCTAAAATCAAAATGTTTTCATAAAACATTGAGCAATAGAGTCTCTTTATTACCTAATATTTTTGATTTTTAGAAAGCTATGTTTTTGATCTTTTTCTCTATAACCACAAAGACTGTTTTTATTTGTATTTTTAAATGAAAGCCGAGAGCTTCCTAAAATGTCATGCATGCAGAAATTGGAGGGGTTTTAATGAATTAAAAATAATAAAAAAATGTAAACATCAATAGCAAAAGGTGTCATTAGTGGGCCCATACTGCACAAAAGAATGAGATGACTACACATAGCACTGAAGGAGACAAGACAGCAGGAAAATTAAACCTCCATCCCAGGTCAGGTCATTGCCCATGTGATGCTCTGTATTAAAACTTAGCTTCACAGAATCACAGACCAGTTGAGGTTGGAAGGGACCTCTGGAGGTCATCTGGTCCAACCACCCTGTTCAAGCAGGGCCACCTAGAGCCAGTTGCCCAGGATTACGTCCAGACAGCTTTTAAAGATTGCCAAGGATGGAGAGCCCAGAACCTCTCTGGGTAACATGTGCCAGCACTCAGTCACCCTCACAGCAAAAGAAGTGTTTCAGGATGTTCAGAGAGAACCTCCTATGTTTCCGTTTGTGCCCATTGCCTCTTGTCCTGTCACCCGGCACTACTAAAACCAGCCTGGCTCCAATCTTCTTTGCACCCTCCCTTCAGGTATTTATATACATTGATAAGATAAGATCCCCCCCCCGGACCCTCCTCTTCTCAAAGCTGAATCAATATCCCAGCTCTCTCAGCCTTTCCTCTATAAGACATGCATACGAGTCCCTTAATCACCTTCCTGGCCCTTCACTTCTGTCACAATAAGACACGCATAAAAACGCATGCTGCTTCTACACAACACAAGAAGCCTTCTCAAAGCCCACAAGGCACTTGGAAGGTGCAAATGTTAGATCCTGTTCTAATGCAAACTGCCTGGGAATCAACGCTCTGCCAGCTTGCTAACCAGTAGGTTTTAGTAAAAAGGTGGCTTGGTGACACTTCCCTTCTTCCAGGAGCCCAGAGAACTTGAAAGGAAAGCTTTTAAGTGGAGAATGTTATAAGAAGAAAAACAAGAGGCTTTATGCCAATGCAATGACTGTCAAAGTTATTCTTTAAATCAGGATTAGTGCACTTGGAGTGATGGAAACCATCAGGAATGGACAATTAAGAGTTCAGATTAATCCTCAAAGACAAGATGCTTAAAGACCTAATAGCCTGGCTGAAACCAGTGACATCAGAGTGTGATTTACCTCTTTCAAAAGGCCTACAAGGCCTTTGATGCTTATTTTCCCAGTATGCTTTCCTTGCCTTCAGTTCAAAGTCATCCAAAAGGGTGAACTTCAAACACCTGTTTCAAGTGAAGAGGATGACACCAGAGGATGTATTTTATTCAACCAGACACGACTCTACAAGAACAAACACGGACGTTCAGCACTCCCGTCTCTTACTTCGTGAGTTTAAAAAAAATAATAATAATTAAAAAAAAAATCTGTATGTTCTGATTACTGAATAAATGAGATTAACTAGATTAGACAGGCAGAAGAAATAGGGCCATTTCTTCCCATTTAAGCACACTCTCAGTTCAGGAGAGGTACTGAGAAGGAAAAAAAAATCTATTGCGTAAATTAAACAATTGAAGTACAGCATTAGAAGATCTTTCAAGTAAGAAGTAATCCTGTAAGAGAAAGAGGACTATGAACCACTGATTGCACTGATGTATCTTTACCCACTTTTGAACACTTCTGCTACTTAAAACAGCATGACTGCATCAGGCACAGAGCCATGCAAGATACAAAAATCTGCTTTTCCCCATAATGTCTTCAATCCAAAGTGCATCCATAGCACAGGAACAGATTATTCACAACTGGAAAAATGCATCCAGACTCTATTTTCCAGCAGCTCTCAAGAAAGGATTTTATAGAAGCAAGGCTTGAACAGGAAGACATCCTGGGAGAACTCTACATATTTAAAAGGTCCTCATTGGGACAAATGTCTTTATTTTCATTTCCAGATTATTAGAACAAACAGAATTCCATGCTTGTTCCAGTTTCAAATGGCAAAAGCAATAAAAAAGCCAAAAGAATGAGTAAAATTAAACTTGGAAGAATTGTGTCTATGATGTACCTATCCAAGGTTTCTGCCTTGTTCCAATCAAAAAAAGTGCTTTTGTGTCTTATGCATCGTTTGATCTAGCTTGACTTATATTCTTAGAGACAGAATTTGCTTGACATATTCTTAGAGATCAGCACAACTTGAACTCCTCTGCTGTAAATCCTTTTGCATTTTAGCACAGAGATCTACACATAAAGATACAATTGACCAGGCACACAGCCCAGAAATAAATTCTGGACTTTTGCCTGCAGCAGAGGAGCAGCTTTACTGCCCACCTAATGAAACATATCTATAGGCAACATTACTAAAATGGTTTCTTCCCTTTTCATGGTTCTTAATCTTTTTGTTTTATGAACTTATTTTTTCATGTCTGCCAGAAAACCAGACTAATAAGGAATGTCAGCATCCATTTTGTTGAAAATTTTTAAAACCATACTGGCCCCATCAAAATATCAACCACAAAGAAGTTCTTTAAACTTTTTCATTTAACTTTCAAAGGGTAAAAAACCCAAGATCTCTTTGTTGTCATCAACTAATTTTTTTTTTTAAATCTGGATGCTCAGTTAAGCCCATTACTATTGCTGTTGATTGTTCACTGAGGTTAACTCGCGTTATTGCAGATAACAAGCTCAAAGGCTTATGCAACTTCAGGCTTACTTGACATCAATCACACCGTGACTTTTCAAACTCCTGCTACAGAAGTTTCCTTCAACAAAAATTAAGCCTCGGAGCTTATGATTATGTATTCAGCCTAACTAGTTCCAGTTAAAGCAAAAGAGATGCAAGATGTAAGGTCAAAAAAAAAAAAAAAAAATGTTTGTGTCCCCTTCTGTTGCTTGGTGTTTGTTTAAATGCTGCCTGTCTTGGAAGGAAGAAAGCACCGCAAATGTTTTGGTAAATTAATTGAAAGGTTTTATTTAATACTACTGCACTCAATACTTTCTTTAATATTATAGAATTACATCCTAGGAACATGCTTAGCTGATTTTTTTGTACGAGAGTCTCAACAGCATTCTTAAAAATGCATACCCAGTGCTGACACTGAAACACATCCAATCATCTTAGAATGATAAATAATTTCTTTAAAAGCCTGGCACAAAGGCAGAATTCATTGCTCTCCAGCAGCCACTCCAACTGATGAAGGAAGCTCAGTTTCCAGGGAGAAGAAAAAAGTACCACAAATGAAAATGAGAAATCTGAAGGGCATTGGCAGTATGGCCAAGGTTAAACAGATCAAATTAAACGAATGATATTTCCATCATGCCCTAAAGGCAGCTAACAGGGGATTCTGTCTCCTGGGAGGGAAGACATCTCTAGATCAAGGCTTTCCTGCCCTGGTACCCAACGTTCAGTCTTGGCTGAAATTCGGGATTAAGAACAGGTCTGAGCCAGCTGATGGGTACAGCCAGGAAACTGAAAGGAGCAGGGAACACTCAAAACCTGGATTATGAATTATCTGAACCCCAGCAACACGAGCCACAGTTCTTGCCCTTGCAGCTGGAGAGAAGCTCTAACTATCAGCATTTTTCAGGTTGCTCCCACCAGGGCGTGCGTTTTTAAGCAACAAGGATTGCGTACCACCACCGGTCTCTCTCACACACAGACACATCTAACAACGGCCAGACAGTCATTACCTCCTCGTCTCCCCTGACATGTAAGACTCCTTACTAAGAGAAAGCTTGTCAGAAAACAATTCTTTAAAAAATACTGGCACAGTGAAGGCTCTATTTTTCACCATGATTCAAAATGGGAACATTTTCCAGTCCTTTATGAAACCTTTCCTTTCAGCATTATTAATTGGATTGTTTTCATTTCAATGGGGGAATGACTGAAAAAATGCTTCTACCATCAATAAAGAATCATTAATTCTGGCATTTCTGCGGAAGAAGTGACAACACACCACACACACCCTGCCCGTGTTCTTGGAAGAGCCCACATGGTGCTGCCTGAAGACAGCATCATCTAGAATGCCTACTACCAAAAGACAGCTTAAAGCCCGAGGTATCAAAAGTCAATTGAATCCGGAATTCCTCGAGGTATGGCATCCTGTAGCTGATTTTTGCCTTCTCTATATATTCTCTTCTCGCTATCTGCAGAGATCCTCAGGGATCACATTTCTCTTCTCTGCATCTCCTGGTGCACCAGAGCAGAAAGAGAAAGGGGCTGAATTTTCTTTCTTTCTCTTGGCAGAAATACATCTGCTCCTGATGGGCTGCATGGTACCAGAATGCTGCAGTCTACTATTTGATAAGAAAATTATGAGCTTCACAGGCTCCCAAATCCAACACAGCCATCTAAATATGTTTTCCCTTGCACTGTGTATTAGCCTGGCATAGAAATGATTTGTGTCAATGCTGTATACAGATTTTTCACAAGTAAATAACATTAGAGCTGAGGCTGGAAAACTCATTGCACAAATAATAAATTCCAGCAGCTCAAAGAGAGATGCAGTACCATGGAGAATAGGACAGTATTGATTGACAAGAAGTCACCCAGCTCCACCCTCAAGCAACTCCTATAGCTGCAGTATTCCAGAGAATAAATTCATATCTGATCTTTTCATGTTTCCTTATCAGATATAACTTAGTAACAGGTATGCTTAAACCGTCCAGAAGCCAGCACAGTCCCGAGGAAAACAAAACTTTACATCAGGCTCCTGAAGGTCACAGGACCAGACACAGAAGTGAGACTGCAAGGAAGTGAGGATATTACTCCCATCTGCAGAGACCCAGCAAAAAATGACAGGGCCTTTTGCGATACATCTAAGCTTCAACATGTGAAAACAGATTATAAAATGTCAAGACAATTCAGTCTTTTGCTTTTGCTTACAAAGATCAAGCCATTTACCTAAAGAACACTCGAGGGTTTTTGATCTCAGCTGATACTTCGTAGACATTTAAAATAAGAAGACAAGGCAGATAAATCCTGCACTCCAGCACATGACTTCAGACCTCTGAGAGCAGGGACAAACACAGAGGTGAGAACAAGGAGGAAATTAGTGTAGAACCACACCTGCCCCCCTCTCCAGCCTCCACTGACAACTGAACCATCGTGATTCATCCCCAACAGCAGCAGTGGCAAGGACAAAATTACTAGGAATTGACTGAGCATCAGTCCCCAATACCCAGCGCTGCTGCTGGCAATGGGAGTTTTCAGGGAATTTCTCAGACCAGGTGAAATGAAGGAGTTGTGATGCTTTCTCCTTGTGCCTGGGGGACACCTTTCTGGCTGGCCTCTGCTCAGCAAGATTGGTGATGAAGTTTCCATCCTGCCCCAGCCACTGCAGCTACACCCGCTTCAGCTGGGCTTTCTTTGCTCTGGGACTAGACCCAAGCATTTAAAACACAGAAAATTTCAACCTCTGGTTGACATGTACATGTCTTTCACTGGCATTACAGTACCACGCCAGAGACGAACACATTCTTTCCTATGATGCTCACTGCAGGGGGGTTGGACTAGATGACCTCTAGGGGTCCCTTCCAACCCAAAACATTCTATGATTCTATGATACACACCACTCATAAACATTGAAGTAAATTAAAATAAAGTGGGTTTTGTCATTTGACTGGCTTTTGTAAAGTTTTTCCAGCTCCAGCCTGGAATTTCATGTCTAAAAAAAAGAAATAGGAAAAAAACAATCCCTGCCAAGAAGAACCAAAGCCCTGGTAAATGAAACATTAATCTCAGGAGTAGCAAGATAATTCATTTTGGGAGTAGAAGACAGGTTCAACCTGAGATCTGTGAGGAGAACAAGCAGAGTCTTGAATGCAGCTATTCCAGTCCCAGAGAGTACCCTGGCCAGCCTGCCACTGGCAACATTAGGTGAAAAGGCTGCAGCATTCCTTTTCTGTGTATGAAAATCTTAGAAGGGTTTTTATTTATTTATTTATTTAACCTGGGTGCAGAAGAAGCTCTGCAACCTCTCCCCTGGCTGCCCATGCTCAAGCCCAGCCCTAGAATGACATAACCATAAGCTGAGACTACACTGCTGTGAAACAGCGAAATGTGAGAAAGTTCTGTGAGAGAACCTCCAGCAGGGCCCTCACCCCTTTGCTACACAGCTGCACTTAAGCTCAAGCCCTTAGGCCCTGCCTGAGTTCACACAAGCTTGTGCCTGGCCCTCTACCTTGCTTGTTCCTGACTGCAACACCCTAGCTTGATCTTGGACCTGTTGCATCTGTATGCATTGTATCACTGCACTCTTGGCCAGCCCTGGTTACCACCACTGGATTTAGAATTATAGAATTGTTTAGGTTGGAAAAGACCTTTAAGATCATGAAGTCCAACTGCCAACCTAACCCTGCCATCCCACCATTAAACTATGTCTCTAAGCACCTTGTCTACCTGTCTTTTAAATACCTCCAGGGATGGGGACTAAACCGCCTCCCTGGGCAGCCCATTCCAATGCTTCACCATCCTTTCAGTGATGAAATTTTTCCTAATGTCCAATCTAAACTTGCCCTGGCACAACTTCAGGCCATTTCCTCTTGTCCTATCACTTGTTTCTTGGGAGAAGAGACCAACACCCACCACACTACAACCTCCTTTCAGGGAGTTGTAGAGGGAGATAAGGTCTCCCCTCAGCCTCCTTTTCTCCAGGCTAAATAACCCCAGTTCCCTCAGCCATTCCTCGTAAGAGTTTTGCTCTGGACCCCTCACCAGCTTTATTGCCCTTCTTTGGACATGTTCCAGCAACACAACGTCCTTCTTGTAGTTAGGGGCCCAAAACTGAACACAGTATTCAAGGTGTGGCCTCACCAGTGCCCAAGTACGGGGCATGATCACTTCCCTACTCCTGCCGGCCACACTATTCCTGATACAAGCCAGGATGCCATTGGCCTTCTTGGCCACCTGGGCACACTACTGGCTCACATTCAGTTGGCTGTCAAACAGTGCCCCCAGGTTCTTTTCTGCCGGGCAGCTTTCCAGCCACTCTTCCCCAAACCTGTAGCGCTACATGGGATTGTTGTGACCCAAGTGCAGGATCCAGCACTTGGCCTTGTTGAACCTCATACAACTGGCCTTGGCCCATTGATCCAGCCTCTGCAGAGCCATCCTCCCCTCGAGCAGATCAACACTCCCACCCAGTTTGGTGTCATCTGCAAACTTACTACTCAATCTCCTCATCCAGATCGTTGCTAAAGACATTAAACAGAACTGGGCCCAAAACTGAGCCCTGGGGGACACCGCTTGTTACCGGCTGCCAACCGGATTTAACTCTGTTGACCACAGGTCTCTGGGCTTGGCCATCCAACCAGTCTTCTACCCAGCGAAGAGTATACCTGTCTAAGCCATGAGCCGCCAGCTTCTCTAGAAGAACTTGCCTGCTCCTCTTATTCAGGTGCATTGGGACTTGCCAAATTGGTAGTCAGGGCACTGCCCTGCCTGCCTTGCTGTCACCCTCTGCTCTCAGCTCCCCTTCCCTTGCGAAGCAGCCCACGCTTGAGGTTGGAGCCAAGCACTATGGAACCTGGCCCTGAACCTGCCCTGCATCAGAGCTGGCCTTGACCTCAATCTGTTAAAATTCTTAGAGGGAGTAGGGGAGAGGCTGCAGACTGCTGGGGCATATTCAAGTTTTCTAAGCCTTAAAAGCTCCTTGAGACAAAAAAAACCCAAAACACAAAAAAAAACACCCACCATGCTCCCTCCCAGCTCTAACTATAATCTACCATGCAACCTTGCAGAAGTATAAAAAGCTTTCAGCACAAGTCTACTATGCAGCCATGCATACTGCAAGGTGAACCCTTTTCATTCAAGTTGTTCCGTAGCAATTATTTCCCAATGCTTTCTCTTTTGCCACAAAGGAAATAATTGAAAATTCTGCCCCAAACCCACAACAGTTAAATTACCAGCTTAGCTTTCTCTATTATCTAAGTTGCATTAATTGTGTTCAGCTTAATGGAAGCAATTATTTAATTAGTACGAACTGCTGTTCACCTACATACTCCTGTAGAAACATTTTGGGTTACACACAGGCCAATTACCTGCTGAATCGCAGAGCACCTCATCACAAAGCTATTAAAAGTTCAGCAGAAAACTCCCTCGACAGTACAAGGCTTTCATTTTCAGAAAGCTGGGGCGCCAGTAGAGTGAAACTGGGATGTTTGATACTTAGACCTTTGAAACAGCTGCCCTTAAATTGAGTTTAACTGGTTTAGAAATCAATAAAGTATCTCCCACATCCCGCACCAGCATTAATACTATGACTACTATTAATATAGGCATAGTACTGGGCAGGATGAGATTGCCACTTTAGTGAGAGCTGACTACCCTCACACATGCACACACACTCAGAGCCAGCACTTTCTCTAACAAGCACACAACTAGATGGCATACACAAAAAGCAGGAGGAAGAAGACTAGCCTAAGTGTCTAACCTAAGCTTAGAACTTAAGCACTTCGATACTAACCTAAAACCCCATAGCATCAGTGAGGACCTAAGAGACTCATTCAAGCTTGTACTGCAGTGTGACTCTGGTCCTCAATTCCTAGCTTTCTGCCTTTCTCACAAAATCATCTGGCCAATGGCAAGCAACCATTCCAGGAGAAGCATACCTGCAGAAGATACCGGGTAACCCCCAGTATCAATACAGGCTGGGGGAAGAAAGGATCGAGAGCAGCCCTGCTGAGAGGGACTTGGGGTTACTGATGGACAAAAAGGTGGACATGAGCCAGCAATGTGCACTAGCAGCCCAGAAGCCAACCGTACCCTGGGCTGCATCAGGAGAAGCGTGGCCAGCAGGTCGAGGGAGGGGATTCTGCCCCTCTACTCTGCTCTGGTGAGACCTCACCTGGAGCCCTGCGTCCAGCTCTGGAGCCCTCAGCACAAGAAGGAAATGGAACTATTGGAGCAGGGCCAGAGGAGGGCTACTAAAATGATCCGAGGGCTGGAGCCCCTCTCCTATGAGGCCAGGCTGGGAGAGTTGGGCTTGTTCAGCCTGGAGAAGAGAAGGCTGTGGGGAGACCTGATTGCGGCCTTTCAGTGCTTAAAGGGGGCCCATAGGACAATCTTTTTAGTAGGGCCAGCTGTGACAGGACAAGGGATGAAACAGGGTAGGTTTAGGCTGGATCTAAGGAAGAAATTCTTTCCAATGAGGGTGGTGAAACCCTGGCAGGGGTTGCCCAGAGAGGTGGTGGAGAGCCCATCCCTGGGAACATTCCAGGCCAGGTTGGACGGGGCTGTGAGCAACCTGATCTAGTTAAAGGTGTTCCCTGCAGTGGGGTTGGACTGGGTGACCTCTAGGGGTCCCTTCCAACCCAAAACATTCTATGATTCTATAAGCAGCTCAGCTGCTCCCATGACAGCATGTTCTCTTACCTGTATGCACACAACCCCACACGGAGCTTCTCCTGACCAGCTGAGGATAATCAGATGGCATGGGTCAATCACCAGACACCACTGAGAAGGACCTGAACCATTTCCCTAATAAATGGGGAGAGCTCAGCTCGAGGCACTGTAACTAGATGGAGTTGAGGTTGTGCACTGCCCGAGTCCCAGACCTGGAAGTCTGGAGAGCCTGCAGAGTACAGACATGAGAGCCAGGGGCACCTTAACTGTCACACTGTCGCCCATGAAGATGGGCTAGAAAACCCCTGAATTTCAGAGGGCAGGGAGGAGTACAGAGCTACATGAAGGCCCGTACAGCACCAAAGGCTAAAGGAAGGCTGGCAGAGTTCACTGCCTCAGGGAACCAGAAACAGAGAGTGCCTGGGGAATGGGAGGTCTCCAAGTGGAAATGGAAGAGCCAGAACCATTGGTAATCCACATGTAACCAGTCCAGCAGGTCACTGAAAGGGGAATGTTGGTTAATGTTGGCCTGGAAATCACTTACCGAGCAATCCTGAAGGTAATGAGGTCTTATCTATACAGACACTGAGGACAGTTCACTGAAGTTAATGAATTTTGTTACGGAATTACTCTCATTAGTGCCTTTAAGAAGAGATTTCTCCTACCCTGTGTAGATAACTGTGCCTGGGAGGTTTGTGTAGGCAGGCACCGTTTAGACAGCAACACCCTCTTGAAAAACAGCTACCTCGTATGAGGGACAGAGAGGACAATGACCTTATCCACCCAGAATTCAGATTGCCGGGAAACAGAATGGCCACTCTTAGGGATCAGGTAGAATTGGTCAAAAATCTATACTTCAAATGAGCTACTGGACATATGGAGATCCCCAGGGAAAGGCCAAGACACTTATCAAACTTCTCTGCTGACCTCCAGGGAATTTATAACCAGCTCACAAGACACAACCTTCACCTGTTTACAAGCAGAACAAATTCACACGTGATACAGGTGGTCCTACCACCCTCCTACAAGGATGGATAACAGCATACAACATACAGAGCTGCAACAGGCCTCCTGGGTGACTTGACAAATCAATGACAAATGAACCCAGGCCTCAGTTTTTAGAGGGCTACAAGTCTACCAAGGATGAAGTGAGAAGGGACTGCCAAAGTTTAAAAACCAACTCATACTACTTGCTTTGCAAAGCAACTCCTCACACCTCACTGCTAACTTCTCATTAGCACGTAGTGTTTGCTCTCTGGGAGCACACAGTCATTTTGCATTGCACACACGTTGAGCACAAAGCTAAAAAAGTCTCGGCCCCCACAGGTCCGTGGCCTGACGCGATGACAACGCTGGTGGTGTCCCCAGGCTGAGGAAGCATTACAAAACAGGGGAGAGGATGAGGATCCTGATGAGGAACATCAGAAGCGTCAGTCACTGGTCCTCCAGACTTAAGCCAACTAATCCGCAGTAGGAACACTGAAAGGCTGCCTTCTCCTTCTTTTTCTTCTCTTCCCCTTAATTAAAATTATTTCTAGGAATTAGCCAGCCTCCAAGTGTTTGTTTTAAACAGCAACTCCTTTACATTCCTACTAAAAATACAGAAATATATAAAGCTAAGTGTCATTCTGCACAGAGGGTGCTGAAAAATTAAAATCCTTTTCTTCACTGTGAAGCCAAAATATTGTCACACCAAGTGTCATTCTAAAGATGCAGGCAACATAAGTTGAATAACATATTCTGCTGGAGCATAACACTTTGACAAACTACAGATATACCTGACCTCCAGTTAATTGACTAACAAATAATTTAAGATCTGGGGAATGAAAGCCAGAATGAGGAAATTTCTTCTCTCATTTCCTAGCACCTCCACCAGAGCGTCTTCTAACGGGTCCCAGGGTTGCATTTTACAGGAAACTAGAAAAGGAAAGGCAGCCACTTTGAAATTTATGAGGAGCCAAGGGAACCTACTGAGTGCCACCCTTCTCATTTATGCCACTGTCAAAAATTGGGTTCACAGTCTGCTCCCTCACTTAACAGCCCTATGTATCTTGCATTCATATCTCTCTCCCCGTCTGCTAGTTTTTAATACCATTTACCAACATTCATTCCTTCTCAGCTGCCTTTCTCCCTCCAGGGTGCTCTCTACAGCCCTAAGGAAACTTGGGAAAATACATATTCTACCATTTCTGTTTATGTTCCCAAGTCCTTTAGGGTAAGGCACTGCACTCATCTTTCCTCAGGCTGAAAAGGACCATGTGGGACACTCTCCATTACATGCTGAAAAGGCTGTTATTTAAACTTGGACGCTTACAGTAATAGAAGTGACTTGCTGGTACCACCAAAGGCTCAGGAGCACAAAATGACAGGTTAGTCAAAGCCAAGTTGTTTCCTATACAGGAGTGCTGTACACAGGAGTCAGGCCAGAAGGGTTGGGTTTTAAGAGATAATGGCAGTATAAAGATGCAGAAGTCTTTTTTTCCTGGCAGGTACTTGTTTCTCATTCCCTGGGTTTTCTGTATATGTTCTACAGCATTTAAATCTAGCTGTTGGAGCCTCAAAAGCACAAAGGTACCTAATACAATATTCTAACTACATTTCTGTAAGAAATGCCTTAAAGCCATTTAACTGAAGGAAGAAGCAGAAACATTTACCATCAGGTGGCCTTCTCAGCTACGGAAATTTGCACCATAAGCACCAGCACTCTAGTGCTATTTGCAAAAAGTAAGTCTGCCAGGGCTGAAAATAATATTCAGGAGCAATAAAAAACTACTGACTGTGGCTTGTAGGGAAAGCACACTTTTTGAAGAACAACTTCAAGCCATGACTGCGATGCTGATTCCTGTATGGAACCAGTCAACACTCAGCGCTTGTTAGCAGCTGAGAGGCTCTGAGGACACCCATCTTTTGCAGAGATTTCAACCTTCCCTCAAAGCAAGGAAAAAACTGTATCAAAACTGAATTGAAAAGTAAGGTGCCAAACCAAAAGAAAACTGAAGCTCAAGAGAGGCGACCACATGACTTCCTAACACAACCAGGACTTAGGACTACTCTCTGCTAGGTATCATATATATAAGGTAATACAAAGATGTGGGCAGACAAAGCAGCACATAAATCTAAGCCTAACCTAAACCAGGGTTATGTGACTTTGTTTCTATTAAGAAGACAAATAGCAACAGATATGGCATTTCCTGGATAATATTTATTCACAAAATAATACTTAGAAAATCTTGTTTCCTCAAATAAGAAACTGAACAGTCGTTTGGATTCTGTCTCAGTTTCAATATTCTTGTCAACCTGTCCTGTATACAGAAGTTTGTTGTCAGCTTTTTCTGGGACCTTACTATAATCCATCCCCTGACTGCCCATAGGCCTTCTCACCAGTACCAGCTTCATGTTTTCCCTCCCTCTGACACTCTTGCAAATACTCATTCCAGCCACAGATCTTGGACTCCAACTGGCCTTGGAGCAAGGTGTTGCGTCAGGCCAGTTCTGCATGACGCCATACAAAAGGCACTTAAGCTACAGAAGCAAAGCACAGTGAGTCTAGTTTTAACAGAAAGGGGGAAAAGTGCCAAGTTCCTAAGTAGGTCTCTAATAACAGCAAGATGTAAAATTAAACCTCAGGAAAGACGCAGATTATGATCCTGGCCTTTAATGTTACAAACAGTGCTAAAATACCATGCATCTTCAAAGCACAAAGTCATGGGAGTATTTAACAGCACTTGAAGAGCTGCAAACCCTATTTTGTTATAAAAGAATAACATCTTCAACTGAGCTTTTAAAAAGTAACCAGGATTTTACAAGGCTAGATCATAGAATCATAGAATGGTTTGGGTTGGAAGGGGCCCCTAGAGGTCACCCAGCCCAACCCCCCTGCAGAGCAGGGACACCTTTAACCAGATCAGGTTGCTCACAGCCCCGTCCAACCTGGCCTGGAATGTTCCCAGGGATGGGGCCTCAGCGTTACTTGAAATGAAGACCTTTTAAATAATTTCATGTTATACGTCATTAAGCTGAAGCATTCAAAACCAAGGTAGAGAACAAAGCACAGAGAGATAAAGTGATCTGACCAAGGTCACCTGAGAATTTTTCTGAGAGGCAAGAACAGAAACTAATTTTTGATAAAACTCTATGCCCTGACCAGAAAGACAATCTTTCCTCCAATGCTGTATCTTGGGGTGATTAAGATCATATGCAGGTACAAATATGTATTAATGTAAAAGTTATGTTCCTCCCTGAAAAAAATGCAAGCAGGTATCTCCTGACTTACCCAAGCAGACTATATACTACAGCAAAAACTGGGCGCATATAAATCAGAACTGAGTCAGTTTAGTGCTAAGGCTGTGCTCTGTCCCTAGAACAGCATGCTATCTTGGGTGGAATAAATGTCCCCATTATATTTATAATGAAGCTAATCAATTATGGGATTGTAAAATAACCCTGTCCAGAATTCTGATGAATCACATGACATGTCTTCCAAGGACTCTATTGTTAAAGATGCCTTTTTAACTGGAATTTCAATAATTAATCATGTTTTGAGGTGGCTTTATTTCTGTGTTGGCTTATCCTTTTGATGATCTAATTTACATTTATAATGATCTATTCCCTCACGGATTAATTGCTCATGTTATTTTCTCTATCAATCAGACATCAACATTTGCATTATTTTCATAATACTAAATCTGGCAACATGGTACTAATGAGAAATACTTTCCTCGGGTCTAGGGGTGAATTAGTGTCCCAGTCCTTTTAAACAAAGGCATTATTAGGATCTTACCATTCTCTTGAAGTAGGCTGGTGGTTCTGTGGTATTATCCACGTATATTTATTAGGTCTAAGGATTTATTTTTTTTCTGCAAACCATAAATGCAGAAATACTTAGTTCACCCATTGCTCAGGGCTTGTTTGACAGCAAAGGGCAGAGAGTTATGAATCACAGACTTCTCCCCTAGATCCCCATGTACCTTTAGAAGAGTTTCACACCTTCCAGCAACTCCTTCCTGGATGCTATCACCCACAGTGCCGCCTGAAAAGCTGTTTTTGTCAAAACTGCTTGCTTACATTTAGGAAAAATAAGTCATCAGTGCTAGTATAAAACAGTACAAACTGTTGACCTGGGGAAGGCAACCTGATTGTGCCTGGAGCAGGTAAGGGAGTACTCACACACGCTGCTCTGTCTACAGGCCAGGGAGGCAGTAACCTTTGGCAGGTGGCTGGAGACAGTCACCTCCTTCCTGGCACAGCTAGGTCCAAAGGAACACACCCGGGCCCTGGAAGAATCGCAGTCCGCACCCCTGCTCCCAGATGGGTGGCGTTACATCTAGCCCCGATGGGTTGCTCATGATCCTTTCCCCCAATGTGACTCAGACATGCAGGCCAACAGGGGAAGGACAAAGAGCCTGGTTATCCCACTCCCCACACTTTGCTGCTGCATCCTCACCTACTTGTAGGGAATAGGAAGCAATAGCAGCTCCAGTGATGCTCTCCCTGGGCTGCTACTCCGGCATGGAGGTTTGGGCACAGTACTAGTATATTTGTTCTTTGCACAGGAGCAATGGGGCTCCTCACAAGTCCCTAACTTTGTCACACAGAAGCACAGTCAAGGTCATACGACATCAGATTATTAACAGACATGCTGCTTCTGCCTAGAAGCATCACTGGCCCTTCTGGGTCAGCAGCTTCAACAACAGACTTGGTATCCTCCGAGTAAAGACTTGCTAAGCCCTGCCAGCTTCCACTTTAGCCAGAGAACAAACCGGACACGTAAAATACTTACGCTAGCATCAGAAGCATAAACAAATGGTGCATCACGAGCAAACGTGGTGGAAGCCATACTTTTTACAGCATGAGGAAAAATTCCCAGAGGACATGTCATGGACATCTGAAACTCCCCAGCTGTGGGCTCTCGCTTTGTCTCAGTGTCCTTTAACCAGCACCACAACTGGTGCCTTCAAATCTGTCAAAGAGGAAGCAGTTCTGGGCTTGCCACAGAGGTTTCCAAGCTATTTTTTTTCACCCTAGGGTGGTTAGCATTTCTTCCATATAACTCCAGTCAGCCAGGGAGGATAAATGCTTCCTCTGCCCTCTCCCACACAGGAACTTTTTCCCTACCCCATCAAAGCAAAAAGATCCATTCTATCTGATGGCAGTTGACACTGCGCTGTCTGCACGAGCAGGACTGTCAGTTGTGGAGTCCAAGGACAAGTGACTTTTGAGGAGGTACCTGGAACCTGCGCAGCAACACTGGCAAGCTGTCTTACAAGGAAAGACAAATTGAAGGAGGTCTACTACACCTTAAAGGGATGAAGTGCTGTCTAACACTGTTTGGTTCCTTACTCAACTCCTGCCCTAGGGCCAAACTACAATCTATTCAATTCCCAAATGGCATTATTTTCATCTGCAGGCATAAGGAGGGCTGCTCATGGTGTAAAGTACTTTTTAGGTAGGAAAATATCTCAAGGTGGTCCTCAGTGAGAACACCTTCAAATGAACCAGCTCAGCAAAAGGCATCTGCTGCAAGACATGAAGTATTAAAGTACTGGCTGATAGAGGCTCAATTCAGCAATAATTGGGAAAGTTACTTCAATAACCCATTCGTGGAATGCCCTCAATTTTCCAGTCCATGAATATGGTTCCTCCCTTGACTTCATGGTCTGTTTAGTAAAGCTCAGCAACTCTATTCGTTTTGGACACAACTAATATTTTCACATCCGTTGCTAGATTTTGTGCAGAAGGCTGCTCATTTCACAACATAAAGCTCTTCATACATATCTCATTCCTTACAGCATATTGTTGGATTCTGTCATTCCCATATTGTATCAGTTCTTCCCCATCTTCTCATACCCTTTAAATTACACTGTTGGTCTTGCATCATATTCCTGAGGTCATTAAGTACCTGAACTGTAAACATCCATTCTCTGCCACAAGAGATCAGGAAGAAAGCTGTGCAAGGCAGGTCAGAGTAGCCCCCTCTAACAAGAAGTGAAAGCGTGGACTTGCGCACAGCTCTGAAACTTGTGCTATTGAGCTGCCATAATGACATACTACATCCCATTAATCTGCAATTATACACTGACAGGGACTGTCAATCTAATACCATACCCATTCAGCAGAACTAAATGTACTGTTTCTGTCCCCAACACTGCTCCTATGACTAAAACTCTTCAAAATAAAGTTAAATGTGAGATTTAATGGAGCAGGGAAGAGTCCAAATTCTGAATTAAGAAGGAGAGAGATTAGAGCCTTTATAGCCTCACCACATCTGTGACTGCAAAGCCTGAGAAAACAAAATGACTCTGCAGGAATATGTGGAAGCACAGAAACCACCTACCGGTAAACTTATAGTTTGTTCTCATAAACCCTCCTAGCACAACCAACTTTTTGTTATCTATATGTGCTCACTATATCCAAGAGAGGCAGTCCTCTTCAGTGCTAACCTGCCTGAAGCCCCCCTTGGTACCTATTACACCCGCCCCCAAAGCACACCACATTCCCTGATGGTTCATCTTGGCAGAACAAGAGAGGTCAACACTATCACACATCCACAGCTGAGAGACAACAGAGTTTTAACATCACTGGAGGCTTAAGATGAGACACGAGCACAGTCCAGTGTATGGAAACCAGGCTGAGACTCCCATCTCCTCTGTTCAGACTGCAGAAGGACATTCCCTTTACACACTGTAGTGCCACTGAAGTTACTGTTCTGCTGGTGGAAGCATTCGTGCAAGCACTGCTGGGTCCGCTTTGGGTAAAATCCATCAGGACAGATCAGACCAAAAGCTGCAAATTGTTTACAATAAACTGATAGATTCAGCTTCCCACAGACTGCCCTGCTGTCAGATCCCTGTGGGATCATCTCCAGCCCTTAGAAGCAGCGACGGGTAGTGACATCCTAGCTGATGCAGCTGGAGCCAGAAGGGGATGTCTGGTAAGAGCTGGAGGCCTCATTCCAGGAAAAAATGCCTGCTCAGAGGAAAGAGAAGGAGGTGCCCAAGTGCTGTACTGAGACGAAATTGTATCACCCAAGAGCGCACAAACACTCTTTTAAATGACACCATGAGGCTGCAAGCTCTCCCCGACTGTGGGGCTGCCCCAGGGCTGAACTCAGAGAAGTAGTTGGGATGCCGTGTCTAAGTACCCTGCAGCCAGTGGAGACAGACATCATCCAAGCATGACTTACCCACTCCAAAATAGGCACCCAAAATAGCTGGACTGAAGCACTTTCTGGCCCCAATGCTTTAGGTTTCGACAGCTAGAGACAGATGAGAGAAATTCCACTTTGATGACCTGCCATCAGGGGATTCAGCACTCAGGGCTGCAGCAAAATATCTACATCCACTGTGTGACTTCAGGTTTCCTTCACAAAACTGTTTTTAAATGTATTCCGACATTCAATTTCAGTGCAACTCAACAAACCTGCAGTGCTGCTTAGATTTTGAAAATATTCAAGAATTTTAAAATTCCAAACAAAATAAAGAACCACGAGCTCACAAATGACCATATTCTTTATAATGTGCCACTTCTGCAGCATTACAAAGCACAGCAGCCGCTCCAGAAGAGTATGGGAACACCTAACCCTTGTAAAGGCTGTTTTCGAAAACTGTCCCTGCCCTTCTTGCTCTGGTACAGCTGGTAACTCTGGGTTCCCACGCCCCGTTGAGAATTCAGTAGAAGCTATTTCCTGTGATTGGACTGTCACTTTGCCGATAGCACAAACATGGCTACAGGCAAAATTCACCCCAGCAAATGGGTTTGCTGAGCACACCTGCTTATCTAAACAACTATGTTCCTTCTCTCTTTTAATCAGCTCCAAATCTTAGGACTTTTTTTTTTTTTTTAATCCTTGGTATTCACAGAAAGAACATAAATGCAAGGTGTTTAGGCTTACTAAAGCACCTGCAATACTTGGCAAGCGAGTTTTCACATGCTGGATATGCTTGCAACTGTCTACTCAGTTCTAGGGCCATAGTCAGAGTTCAGCATCTACGAATCCCCTAACAATGAAGGGACAACCAGACACACAGTGCTGCCAGACAGGGGCATCGAAGCCTGTGGCATTCAAATTTAGCAGCTGTTCAAGAGTCGGAGTCAGGGAGTTGCTGTTTGGGGGGGGGGGTGGGAGGGGTGTGTCACAACGACCGGGTCTGGGAAGAGCTGGACACCTTGTATGAGTGAACACCGCCTGCAGCACCAGGCACCTCCCTGCAAGGAGGCACTTGCTAAAGAACGAGAGACGGTACTGCCAAGTGCGTAAGGACCATGGCAGCACAGATGCCTGGCTGCCTCATAGTTGCTCCACCATACATCAGAGCTAGCCAAGACTTGATATCTAATGCAAAGTCTTCTCACTTGTAAGTTCCCTTGTCCATCTGCATGGTGTGGAGGGACCCTCTATTCCCCTCCAAACGTGCCCCCAGCTCTACTGACCTCACAGGACAGAGTGGCTGACCGCCAGCAGCCTCCCCAGGTACACAATGCTAAGGCCCCCTATATCCCTGACCGTCCTCTTTTGGGGTGATTTGACAAAATACACATACATCTCCACCTGTTTGGGTTTTGTTACAAAAATAAAGGTGTTAAACCAAAAGGCCTGAATAGTCCTTCTGCAACAGACTGTTAATTCTCTATGAGATCACACAGCATTGGCCGCTAACATCAAGGAAACAAACACCATTCGTTTGGTCTCCAGGAAAAGCAATGCTTATAAAGTGTTAAAAGGCAGAATACTTTATTTCTATATAT
The DNA here is from genome assembly GCA_034008185.1 of Gorsachius magnificus. Classification (NCBI taxonomy): domain Eukaryota; kingdom Metazoa; phylum Chordata; class Aves; order Pelecaniformes; family Ardeidae; genus Gorsachius; species Gorsachius magnificus. The sequence goes on along the minus strand of CM067086.1, from coordinate 3,830,606 downwards.
ACACACGTTAAGGCTACATTATATAACAAGCTGCTCAACTTTTATGTCCTTAAAGAACAAAGGTAGCTACAGCATGGAAAATGAGGATGTGGGCCCAGAGAGATTTACTTTCTTCCCTTCTCATACCAACTATCTACTTTCATAGATGTAATTTCATTTCCATTTCTCTCAGAAAAGCCCCAGATCTGTAATATTTGTCTGCCAAGGAGGTTTTAAACTGTTCAGGTCTTCCTAGATCTTGTAGTCATAGTCAACCATCCCAAGAGTGTGAGTGGCAGAGAAATCTGCTAGAAGAAAATTCAAAGGCGTGTTCTCTGATGTGAAAGATATTTAAAAATACCTTTAAAAAAACCCATAATTAAAAAAATCTGATGTCAGTCCCACTGGAAGCCCATGGAACACATTCTCCTATATATGAACCTTAATACTGGAAATTTTAAACTGCCTAATTTACCAGGTATAATCACCTATACAGGAAAATGATTTCCAGTAATGGAAAGGAACTGTTAACATAGCAGAAAGGGCACAGCGAGAACCATTCAGGCTAAAGCTGGGCAAAATGCATACTGAAGAAAAGCTAAATAATTTATTACAAAGAACAATTAACCACTGCCACAAATTAATGAATTGCGCAGTGACTTCAAATCCTCAATGAAAGCAGTATGGTTTCTGACAACGCACTCCAGCAGAAGTCCAAAATTAAGGGCTAGACACAGGAACCACTGAGTGAAGGTCTTCAGCCCAAGTTAACCAGGAAGCCCAGGTGATCGTAACGCTTCCTCCTGGAAATCTCTCAAGTCTGCTTGTATTTATTAGATGATAGAGACAGTCTATTTTTTAGCAAGGCCTGCTGTGACAGGACAAGGGGTAATGGTTTTAAACTAAAAAAAGGTAGATTTAGACCGGATCTGAGGAAGACATTGTTTTACAATGAGGGTAGCAAAACACTGGAACAGGTTACCCAGAGAGGTGGTAGATGTCCCATCCCTGGAAACATTCAAGGTCAGGTTGATGAGGCTCTGAGCAACCTGATCTGGTTGAAGATGTCCCTGTTCACTGCAGGGGGGTTGGGCTCGATGACCTTTAAAGCTCCCTTCCAACCCAAAGCATTCTATGATTCTACTTCTACTAAGAGAAGCAAATCCTGCCAAATAAATCACTACATTAGTATCAGGACAACAGAGCTGTCTTAACATACAGAAAATAAGGAACCAGCCTACAATGGCCCTGATTTATAGTCTACAAACAAAATCAAAGGTCACCCAACTCCTAGCACAATGTCACACTGTATGCATTAGCAACAAGGACACAGACAGATAAATAAACATATTTTTAGAATTAGCAGACTGTGCTAATTGAGTGCATATTTGCAAAATCAATATAATTCACCAGGAAAAAAAAAAATGCTGTCTTTGGATGTGCATCACGTACATGGTTACTTTCTCCTGACAGTAGCGTCACAGCTGGAAGGCGTGGTAGGAAGTACAGAGACCATGACTGATACAATCACGTAGCAGCATTGCCAGCTCTCACAAATAAATCATAGCTCACAGCATTTAGCACTTGCAGGACATTGCAAAAGTCCTTGATGTGAAGTGAGTATCTCCCCCAGCTCTATTATTTTTAGGTCTGCTAATTCAAGCAGAGTTCTGTGTAGGATCCTGAAGCAAAATACTCCCCAATTATCTGATTTGGGGATTTTTTTTCTCCACAAGGGACTGACAAAGATCTTTTCCTCCATCTTAAGACAAGCCTGTGCCCACCACATTCAAGCTCTGTCATTTCTTGCTCTGCAACTTCTGTACTGTTCTCAGTTTTCCTCCAGCATCATTTTTTATTCCACGTACCAAAGGGCTATACGGGAGAAAAAGTGCAAAGGCAGGAACAGAAAAACTCAAAATCATAAGGAAGGTGGGTGGCGCTTACTTTAGCAGTGTATAATGGAGAATAATGGAGGAGTCACTGTCTCAACACACAGGGAAGTCTATGAAGGTGAATGCCTTTGTATGTACGCTTATAATCACATTGTTGACCTTCCCCTCATGCAAACACAGTGTAAAAGTCAAAGAGAAATTAAATTCAAGACAAATTTGCTTGGTCGTTCAGAATTACTTTTTTTTTTTTTTTAAGAATCTCATGATTTCATTTGATTTGATCTCTTGAGATCAGCAGTGTTGTCTGGAGCCCAACTCCCATCTCCAAGTAGCCAAGAACAGCTTCCACCCTCCTTCATATCAAAGAGGGCATCTTACCAAAGTATCTGGCTGAGAGATGCATCCCTTCTGATTGCAACTAAGCCAGCGAACTCCTCTCTCCTAGTTGCAAGTGCAAAAGACTACAAGTCTCCCATTTGCATCCAGCATAAGACCTCTGCAAGAAATAAGACGTTTGCATGTACATGGCAGGTAGAATACCATAAGGAAAGCTCAGTAAATATAGACATTGTCAGAATTATTTTGCTTTAGCTGTGAGGATGGGAAGAAGGGTGAAGGGGCAGGCTGCTTTCATTAAAAACCCTCCTAGGACGCCGGACAATCAACGAGGTGAAGTCGTGAAGCCAGCACCAAGCCTCATGTCGCTGCAGTTGCTCATTTAGATGAGCGAGCTTAGCTACAGCTGCGGCTTACAGCTGCAGTGCAGAACAGTATACAAGTGTGAGACCTGCTTAGTTTGATATTAAACCTCTTGCCTGCTGTGGTGGGCAAGAGCCAAATGCCCACCCAGGCACTCGCTCACTCACTCCTCTCAGCAGGACGTGGAGAAAATAGTAAGAATAAGAACGAGAAAGCTTGTGGGTCCAAATAAAGACAGGGAGACTGCTTATCAATTACTGTTGCAGGTAAAACAGATGTGACTTGAAGAAAATCACTTAACTTATTGCCATGTAAAATAGATTCAGGTAGTGAGAAACAAAGACATACAATGAAACACCACTTCTCCTCTCCCAGGCTCAACTTCACTCCTTTTCTCCAGACTCCACCCCGCACCCCAAGCGGCACATAGGGGTGGGGGCTACGGTCATAGAATGGTTTCGGTTGGAAGGCACCTTAAAGGTCATCTGCAATGAGCAGGGACATCTTCATCTAGATCAGGTTGCTCAGAGCCCTGTCCAGCCTGACCTTGAATGCTTCCAGGGATGGAGCATCTACAGCCTCTCTGGGCAACCTGCTCCAGTGTTTCACCACCCTCATTGTAAAAAATTTCTTCCTTATATCTAGTCTGAATCTATGCTCTTTTAGTTTAAAACCATTACCCCCTTGTCCAATTGCTACAGGCCCTACTAAAAAGTCTGTCCCCACCTTTCCTATAAGCACCCTTCAAGTATTGAAAGGCCACAATAAGGTCCCCATGGAGCCTTCTCTTCTCCAGGCTGAACAACCCCAACTCTCTCAGCCTTTCCTGACAGGGGAGGTGCTCCAGCCCTCTGATCAGTTCTGTGGCCCTCCCCTGGACTCACTCCAACAGGTCCATGCCTTTCTTGTACTGAGCTGGATGCATGTACTGGTTTTGAGTGGGGCAGACTTAATTTTCTTCATAGTAGTGAGTATGAGGCTATGGTTTGGATTTGTGCTGGAAACAGCGTTGATAACACAGGGATGTTTTCATTACTGCTGAGCAGTGCTTACACACAGTCAAGGCCTTTCCTGCTTCTCACCCCACCCCACCAGCGAGTAAGCTGGAGGGGCACAAGAAGTTGGGAGGGGACACAGCCGGGTCAGCTGACCCCAACTGACCAAAGGGATATTCCATACCACAAGATGTCATGCTCAGCATATAAAGCTGAAGATAGAAGAAGGAAGGGGGGTACATTCGGAGTGATAACATTTCTCTTCCCACATAACCATTACGCGTGATGGGGCCCTGCCGTCCTCATGGCTGAACACTTGCCTGCCCATGGGAAGTAGCGAATGAATTCCTTGTTTTACTTTGCTTGTGTGAGCAGCTTTTGCGTTGCCTATTAAACTGCCTTTATCTCAGTCCACGAGTGTTCTCACTTTTACTATTCCAATTCTATCCCCCATCCCACTGAGGGGGAGTGAGCAAGCAGCTGTGTGGGGTTCAGTTGCCAGCAGGGGTTAAACCATGACAATGCCGTATGCCAGGTGGGGTCTCACACCAGAGCAGAGCAGCAGAATCACCTCTCTCGACCTGCTGGCCACGCTTCTTTTAATGCAGCCCAGGACATGGTTGGCTTTCTGGGCTGCCAGCAGTACCCCCAAGCCCACCAGTACCCCTAAGTCCTTCTCCAACAGAGCTGCTCTCAATCTCTTCATCCCCCAGCCTGTATTGATACCAGGGGTTGCCCTGACTCAGGTGCAGGACCTTGCACTTGGCCTTGTTGAAGCTCATAACACTTTCATGGTGTTGTCTTTGACCAAAAAATTACTGACCACTTCTTGAGCTTGTCCAAGCCCCTCTGAATGGCATCCCATCCCTCAGGCATGTCAACTGCATCACTCAGGCTTGGGGTCATCTGTAAATTTGCTGAGGGTAAGCTCGATCCCACTATGTCACTGATGAAGATATATATGTCCAGTATGTAACAGTTCCTCTCTGCTGCTCCTTCCTTCTCACACCTTTCATCTGCTCCCCATGGGCTCTCCACAGCCCTTTGGGAATATCCATCTTCTTCTGTGTGAGTCTTCCACAGGCTGCAAGTAATACTTGTTCCACCACGGAACACATCCTCATCCTCCTTCTTCCCTGACCTTGGTGCTCCCACTGTTGTTTCTCACTCTTTTTTTTTTCCCTTCTCTTCTGCCTGTGTCATATTTTTTTTCCCTTTCTTAAATATGTTTTAACAGAGGCACCACCAACTTAGCTGATGAGCTCAGCTTCGGCATGCAAGTGCTCCCCTGAACATCTCCGCAGAGTAAATTTGATAATCTCAAATAAAGCAACCTAAACTAGAAATCAAAAAGCATTCTAAAAGATTTCAAAACCAGTACGAATATTTTCAAAAAAAAAAAAAAAAAAGGTATACTTCAGGTTTTTTAAGCTTCAAGCAAATTAGATTTGCCACCATCCAAAATCAGAATGTGGTAAGTATAAAGTGTTGACTAGCAAACAGGATTTAAAATAAACAAAAAATAAATTAGAACCATATTTTTTCATTTCAGGAACACATCCTGCCAGAGGACTACAGCTGTTCAATTGGCCCAGACCAGATAACTGAAGCACATGGACCCTGGGACACAAACCATTGTCAAGCCAAGACAAAACACTGTGGCTCACCAAGGACCCAGCAAGGCAAAGGGAAAGAAACAGCAGCAGCAGCAACCAAGACCTCCAAAAAAAAAAAAAAAAAAAGGTAAAAAGCATACAAAAGCCAAAATGCTGAACACTGTAACTCATTGTTAAAAACGGCCAAGAAATAATTAACTCTCAGAAATATTTTTTTTCTAAACATTTTTAATTAAGTTCTCATTTGAAAAAACGTTCCTATGCTCCACCCAGTGCTCCCCATGGGAAGACTGTCCACAGCACAAGCTATAATAGCTGCAGAGAGGCAGTCTTTATCAAAAGAAAACACCAGGCATAAAGCCTAGGCCAGTGCTGAGGCTTTCACCCCTGTCCGCAAAAGGACATTCTCCACAGAAACCCCATTTCTCTCCTAACAGCGAGGCTACAGCTGTTCCGAACAATTACAAGCCATCAACTGCATCCCAAAGAAGCAGCACCTAAAGAAAATACAAAGCAAAAATCTTTTCAAACTCACTCCATCTTTGCTTGCTTGAATTCCCCATAATCCCCATCCGTGGCCAAAGCTGTACAGGTGAGCCCTGCAGAGGTGATCCAAAGCTCAGCCAACATCATCTTATGACAGAGCCACCATTAATGGAAGGGGCTCTCTAGAGAAGGAGCCCACCACCAGCGAGTCTGTACTTTGTATGTTTTTCCACTGTCAGACAACATGAGTGAAACACGTGATATATGCAGAATATTGTATTTAAATGCCTTTTCCTCTGCCTGCTCCTTATCTTCCTTTTCTCAGCACACAGAATAATTCATCAGAGCGCAACCCTGAGAGGTTTCGATGCAAACATTTTAGTTTCTAGCAAAACCTCAGCAGTTTTGGCAAGTGCTTGTATGTGTGGACAAATAGACCATGTCAGGAAGAGCCCAAGGCCCTGACTCGGCAAAGCACGGCAGAGAACGCTTAGCACCTCCCTGTAAAGCTGAGCAATTTCCTGCTCGGGGATTTAGTGTAGAACTTGGGTACCTGTGCTTCAAAAACCCTGTCTGGCTAGGGGCAAGTCGCTCCCCCTCCCTCACATCTTAACTCCCCATCTGTAAGATGGGGACAACTGGGCTCTTCTCCTCCACCAGGCTGTGGTGGTAACGTATTGGAGGCTGAACAGTACTTAGGCACTGTAGTTAACTGGGCCATGTTAGTACTTAGGAGAGACAGATTCAACAAACCCTTGGGGGAGGGAAAGCAAGCATGTCTTGTAAGCACCTAAAAAGATTAAAGAGCACAACGTCTGACTAGAAGCCAAAGGGAACCGCACTCTTAAATCATTTAAGCACTTCTGAAAACCATTCCTTGATTCAAAGGTTTAAGCACCATTTGTCTAGCACTTTAAAGAAGAAACAGTACCAAAGAGCAATGGACTGGCTACAGTTTAGCGCTGCCTAGACATCTGCTGAAAACATACTTTTTGTGCAAGGATGACAACAATTTGGTGAACAAGCAAATGCCATCAGTGCAGAAGGATGATGAGGACACAACAGAGGAGTATTTTAAGAATCCCTCCAATCCCTCTTTTTCTCAGCATAACGCTAAGAATTTACTGTCAAATGTTAAAAACCCTGAGCCCTGAGATGTGCAGTCAATAAACATGATCGAAGATCAGAATTTAATCCTATGAAATAAATAAAAACTATTACCCCAATTGCATTTGGCAGATCAGACCTATAACTCTGTGATGTTCAATTAACCAACAGCTTTGAATAGGCATTAGCACCTTAAATAATCCGTGGCATTGCACACAGAACACCGCTATTAATTTTCCTACTATGGCACAAGCTTCCAGGGGGGAAAAAAACACCAACAAACAACAAAATCACAAACCACAAAACCTACCACCATAAAGCTGATTTTGTGGTCAGTAATTTTTTGGTCAAAGACAACAGCATAAAAGTGGCTCTCCACAGCAGATCCTATCCGTGACACCAGGAAAAGAATCCCAACATCTCGCCTGTATTCAGCAAAGCAAAGGGACTGGGTTGCCAAGTACCTTTCAACAGTTTAACCAGCATGAGCTGCGGCAATGATTCTTGAGTAACACCGAACCCCCGCTCTTTAGAGTGTGTTCTAGGCCCCCTTGTATTCACAGGAGACACAAGGTCATTAAAGCTCTTTTAGTTCATGGAACTTTGGGATTTATTTCCCTCCCACCCCCACCCCGCCCAGCAAAAATTATCTGCAAAACACAGTCTTTTTAGCTCAAACCAGAGGCTCTCACTAAGCACTGGAGTTCAAGCTCTGGTGCCAGCCAAGTGGACAGTCATTCCACAAGCAATGAGAAGCATGAACAGTCACAGCTCCTCAGAGCAGCTTGCTAACCCCGAAACCCAAAGATTTCTGTTTAAACATAGGCATGGAGAGCATGAGTGCTGACACAGCCTTCAAAAGAAAGAAGAGCCAGGACAGAACAAAGATGGATTATATTATGAGGGTCTGATATACCAAGAGTGGCTCCTCCCTGTGGCATCTCAAGCTGGGGATGGAGGTAGGGACTGAATAAAGATGGCGCTAATATCTTCCTTCCACACTTTTTGTGTGACCTTTGGTAGATCCCAGCAGACATCTCTCCCATCTGCGCTGGATTCAATGTGCCTTCTCTGTCTCCAAGACAGCCAGGCAGGGACAAAAGCAAAAGTCAAAACATCTGTCAGCCTGTGCTACCTACAGAAAAGAGTGGCTTTTTGCTTGAGAGACCACAGCACCAGAAAAGTGTTGGCAGGAGGCCTAGATCTGCCAGGCTCTGTAGCTGGCTGAATGAGAGGGACAGATCTGACAAGGGCAAACATTTCCAGGACACTAGCTGCAAGCACACAAGTGGGCTTAGGGACATAAACCAGTCACCCAGGAATTGCACTGAGCAATAGGGGGACAACTCTGAAAGGGAAAGATGAAGCGGCGGCAAGATGAAAGGGAACAGGACGGCTGGAGTTATGCAGCACGACACTGGCAGCGTATCTGGGATTTAAAATTAGCCTTATACTGATCTAACCAGCCTCGACTGCATTTCAGTTCGCACAAACACCCTGGATGCGCTTGGCCAAGGACAACGCCTGCTGTGGGCATGTAAATCAGACAGCGGCACTGCCCCCACCTTCCCCTCCTGCCTGTCACCCTGCAGCCATCAGTCCCCCTGCAGGGCCAACACACATCAGCTCCTGCCGGAGGAGATACCCTGAAGCGAGAGTGACCAGAGATGAGGCTGGGGAGGAGAGGGCTGGCCAAGTATGTGCCTCATGCTCCTTTCTCCAGGGTACACTCTCACTCCCGACCAGTAGGAAGATCCCTGAAATGCCCTTCTCCCTTCCTCTGCCAGCCAAGATCATGAATCAACCTTGTCCGAGTGGCACAAGCAGCCATTCAGTGCGTTACTCTGAGTCCGTGTCAGCTCTTTGTACACAGAAAGCACTGCTAGTAAAGAATAAGAAGAAAAAGATGACAATTGTCCTGCATATGCAAGCAATAAAACATTGAGACAGTGATTTTCAGGCAGCAATGCATCCCCTTCCCTCCCCTCCTCTCTCCTCCAGCCCTGCTCCTGTTGTACTTTCATGTGCCTATCACTGCAAACAAGAGATCTATGCCAAGCTAACGAAATGTCTGAGCTGTGGTATGTGGGTGTATAAATGAGCCAGCACGGCCCCTGTGTGCATGGAGTAACTGCAGGAAATGCGTTTCCAGACCTGTCAAGACTCATTTCTTTTCGAAGGAATAAAAGATAGCTAACTTCTTTTTTCCCTTCAAGCAAGAAAGAAAACAGAAAAGCGAGAGAGAAAGGAAAATGTATTAATAACTAAAAGGTAAGGAGAAATTTCTGACGGGTGCCCTCCTTCCTATCGTTATTAGTGTGATGGATGTGCTGGGAGACTCCAGCTGCTCATACAACCTGGTGCTGTACAAACAGAGGGCATGATGCAGTCCCCTCTCGGCAGCAAGACAGGAACAAAAAACATCCAGGGGGATAAAGAGATCTGCCTGAGGTGGCACGACAGATCTGCAGCAGAGCCAGAAATCCTAGCCACAGGAAATCCAGACTTCCTCTGTATTGATGTTGCAGCTGTGAGATGCTCTGCTTTCCTGCAGTATCTCCATCAGTTGCCTGATCTCCTTATCACAAAGGCTGCCTAAGCTCCTGATAACACTGCAGAAGCTGAGGCAGCAAACACCGAAGCCATGGTGAGGGACAGGGATGCATTTTATGTCATTATGAGGTCCAAGGATGTCTCCAATTCACCTGTAAAACCAGTTGACCTGGCAGGCTCAACTAGCATTTACAAGAGCCATGCACCCTCTTCCTCAGTGCTTACTGGCCACCAAGCATATTGAGGAGGAGATACTTCCATAGAATCATTTAGGTTGGAAAACACCTTTAAGATCATCAAGTCCAGCCATTAACCTAGCACTGCCAAGTCCACCACTAAACCATGCCTCTAAGCGTCACATCTAAGCGTCACATTCTAAACACCTCCAAGGATGGTGACTCAACCGCTTCCCTGGGCGGCCCATTCCAATGCTTGACAACCCTCTCTGTGAAGAAATTTTTTCCCAATATCCAATCTAAACCTGCCCTGGAGCAACTTGAGGCCGTTTCCTCTCATCCTATCACTTCTTATTTGGGGAAGAAAGACCAACACCCACCAGACTACACACTCTTTCAGGTAGTTATAGAGAGCCATAAGGTCTCCCCTCAGCCTCCCTTTCTCCAGACTAAACAAACCCAGTTCCCTCAGCCACCTCTCATAAGACTTGTGCTCCAGACCCCTCCCCAGCTTCGTTGCCCTTCTTTGGACACGCTCCAGCACCTCAGTGTCTTTCCTGTAGTGAGGGCCCAAAACTGAACACAGTATTCAAGGTGCAGACTCACCAGTGGCAAGTACAGGGGCACGATCACTTCTCTACTCCTGCTGGCTACACTATTCCTGATACAAGCCAGGATGCCATTGGCCGTCTTGGCCACCTGGGCACACTGCTGGCTCATATTCAGCAAGCTGTCAACCAGCACTCCCAGGTTCTTTTGTGCCGGGAAGCTTTCCAGCCGCTCTTCCCCAAGCCTGTAGTGCTGCATGGGGTTGTTGTGACCCAAGTGCCGGACCCAGCACTTGGCCTTGTTGAATCTCATACAATTGGCCTTGGCCCATTGATCCAGCCTGTCCAGATCCCTCTGCAGAGCCTTCCTACCCTCCAGCAGCTCGACACTCCCACCCAATTTGGTGTCATCTGCAAACTTACTGAGGGTGCACTCAATCCCCTTATCCAGATCATTGATCAAGATACGAAACAGAACTGGGCCCAACACTGAGCCCTGGGGGACACTGCTTGTTACCAGCCACCAACTGGATTTAACTCCATTCATCACAGCTTTTTGGCCCCAGCCATCAAGCCAGTTTTTTACCCAGCAAACATTATACTCATCCATCTTAAGAGGATGTGAGCATCTCTAAACCCAACAGAAAGCACTGCAATTTTCCAGCGCATCTTCTGCCATTTCAGGGACCAAAAGATCCTATCATCACTCAGAAGTCCAACACTCCTTCTCCACCCTGCTGTGGTCATAGAGCTCATGTCAGGGTTAGGGAATGAGCTGTCACCACACCAGTTACGCTTTGGCTTAGATGGCAATACTTCCTGACTTCCAGCTCAAAGGGCTCAGGTCAGCATCTGCTCCGACACAAAGCAGTAGCACCCAGGGTGATGAAGGGTTGAAAGACCATGATGCAATCAAGTCCGAGATAAAAATGAACCCCTATATTGTGACTCCCTGTTCTTCTTTAGAGGGTAGTCTCACCACAGACATGCGCAAGTCTGTAGCTAATACACACACCTTCATTTAGCACAAGCAATGCAGATTTGTCCCTTTTGATCCAGAGCTCCCAGGTTCATTCCCTAAGGACACCCCTACTCAGTTTTGTGTCCTTTTTCAGGAAGAAGTAGAACCCACATCCATCCATATTTTATGAGAATCAACTACTTACCAGAGCTGTGCGAAGAAATAGTCAACTGGAAGATAATTTCTCCCCTGAATTAATTTCATGAGGGCAAAGGATTGGTTTTCAGTGCCTTGAAATGTTAGGTTGGAATTCCCGTTGGCTCTCTAATAACTGAGTAGATCAGTTACTTGTCAGACCCAGGCTTAAAGCAAGGGTAGTCCCAGCACAAATTGATGAAATCAGACCTGATCTTCAGAAGTGCCTGCTCCCCGTATCCTGGGTTTCTCGGGCAGTGCTGCACATGCATTTCACTGTGGACTTAGTCAAGTCACCTACAATTACATCCCTATGTATTGAGGGTGCTCAGGGATTCACTGTCAGTATTGATCAATGGATAAACACAGATCTGTGCACTGCCACTTGAAGCCTCTGATCTTTAACCCCAAATGACCAGTAGACCCTCCTGCTCCCTTCTAAGTCATCACTGATGCTGGCAGTTGTTTTCCGAGATGCAGCCAAAAAGCCAGGACTAACCAGAATAGTAAACTACATGTCCACCACACGTGAAGAGCCAAGAAAATAAATCCTGGCACAGGAAATCCCCTTGGACTTTTTTCAGCACTAGGGAGCCACTCAGTAACTTTCTGTTCCCTTGCTAGAGTTTTCCATAGGTTACAGTGGACTGGTTTACAAAAGCCTCCGTACCTAACTTAAATGAGGAATACAACATAAGCATCTTGGGAGTGGGCAGACATACTTACTGGCTCAGATAAAAGCTTTTATTTTTGGATACCTCACCGGTTTCAACATCTTTACTATTCTATGCCCACCAAGTCAAGTAGTACCACTTTCCTCATCTCATTCCTGGCCACCTGAGGGATAGCAAGGCCATTAATCTTATTCAAGGCCATATGGGAAAACCCAAGACAACATAAAAATGTTAGACTGGGGTTCTTGCATCACCACCACTGCACTCCTGAGGCTGTTTTCTCTATTAACTCACTCCCACAAAGGGACTCCCTCCTAGTAAAGCTCTACTGTAAGTAAGAAAGAGGATCTATTTAAAGTTCAGGAGAAACACAGGACTTCCATTCAAGTGATAAATTTCCAGTGACAGGACGATGCTGTGTGTTCTCTAATAAGAAGTCCTCAAAGGAGGTTTCTCCAGGGTTCCCATCACAGTCCAGGAGTCTAACTCTGATACACCAGCAGGAACAAACACCACAGATTTCAGTTCCCCCTCTGCCCCACATATACACTCACCCAGTCTCTCTCTCACAGATATATTTACTGACTTTCCTTTCAACAAATACAGAAAACCAAACAGCCAGAGTTTTCCAACAATCTTCACGGAGGATAGTTATGCAACCCTTCCCAGGTCATGGCAGGACACAGTCTGAAACCAGCTAATACCCAATTTCCCCTGTATAACACGAAACACTATGATTCTGTCTTCTTTTTACATCTGTTATACATTAGTGATGTAGGGAAAGAATGGGGAACAAGATATTTTTGATTTATGTCAGCTGACAAGGATTAATTTCTGGAACAGTTTCAGGGTAAAATTTTGGTTGTAAGTCATACGAGGAACAGCTGAGGGAACTGGGGTTGTTTAGTCTGGAGAAGAGGAGGCTGAGGGGAGACCTTATCGCCCTCTACAACTACCTGAAAGGAGGCTATAGTGAGGTGGGGGTCGGTCTCTGCTCCCTGGTAACAGATGATGGGACGAGGGGGAATGGTTTGAAGCTGCACCAGGGCAGGTTTAGGCTAGACATTAGGAAAAACTTCTTCACCGAGAGGGTTGTCATGCTCTGGAATGGGCTGCCCAGGAAGGTGGTAGAGTCCCCATCCCTGGAGGCATTTAAAAGAAGGGCAGACGAGGTGCTTAGGGACATGGTTTAGTGGTGGGATGGCAGGGTTAGGTTAAAGGTTGGACTCGATGATCTTAAAGGTCTTTTCCAACCAAAGTGATTCTATGATTCTATTCTATGTAAGAATAAAGAACACAACCGAAGTTACACAGTTCTCCCCTGCCTCTTACTCTTTCCCCTCCTTTTTCAATCCACTGATTTAGAGAAATGACCGTTCTTGCTTTATTAGAGCAATACTTGGAAGACTCAGGTGAGATCACAGCACCATCACACAGCATACATGCAGGTCACGATATTGGTACATCACTGGGAGAGGAGCCAAGAGAATGTAAGGTCCTGTGCTCCTGAATAGCCCTCCTTATCCTCAGGGCTCTGCTGCCTCAACAAAACTCTCCTTTCTTCTACTATGTAATTCATGTAATTCAATTCCTTAAAGGTAGGGGTTGTTTGGGGTTTTTTTTCCAGGCTATCACACACACATTTTGCCACTATATTCTGCACTGAGACCAAACTTGTCCTCTTCTGCCACTGTTCCCTGGTATTTCTCATTCTCCTTTCTCACCTTCTCCCCAGTCATTTCCTCATCTCCTTCCTCTTCTGCTCAGTTTTGATTCTATGCTGCTCTATGCACTCCCAACAGCCTCAGAAAGCCTGCCAGTACTCCACCATCTTGAGGCTGTTTCTTCTGTGTAATATTGTGCATAATGTAATATTTCTTTTAAGAAGGATCAATAGGTCTAACAAAATCGATTGTACAACATCTCTTGCTTTTCAAGAGTCTAATTTGCAGAACAGCTGAACTACCACCACTCCAGCAGGCTTCCATGGGAGCTGGTGGGTGCTCAGTGCTTCAGAAAAAAAAGTTTTATTTGTTCAGCTACATAAGCAACAGCAGAGCCCAGCTTAACAGCTTCATTGTGGCTAATTTCTGTCTGCATACTTGACCGGGAGTCAAAGCTCCCGTTCAGTTTCTACCTTTGTCAACGACTTATTCTGGGTAAGCACCCAAACTTTTCTTCCTCAATTTGTCTGTAGAGCAGAGGCAATTGCATCTCTGTCACAGAATTGCCGCAGATTTAACTCATCTGAGTTCACAGTGCTCTTTTAGGTCTTTAGATCAAGGGTGCTGGAAAGCACATGGTGCTACAGTTATAGGAGACGTGCTCTTGCATGACCGCGTGCTGAAGAGCAAGTAATCAGAGGGAAATAGTGCTTTCCTGACACTCTTGTCCTTTAACATTTCCCACTTTGAACACAGTCATTTCTATCCTCTGCTTTCCCTCTCCTCCTGTTGGAAGCAAGAATCTAGGTACAGCCTTTTCTGATGAAAGCAAAGAAAGAGTCCTCATTTCACAGTGACCTACTATCCCACACAGCCTTTGCCAGCAAGCCAATCATCCAAGGAAACACAGGAAAGCACTGCTTCTGCCACTACTATCAGGGAAATGAGCACCAGTCTCCAGCAGCCACAGGGAGGAGAGCCCCACAAACAAATTAAACTAGTTTCCTCTGTACACATTAAATAGAAGAATATTCCTGCAAATCATTATGTCTGAGCCAAATTTTATGCCTGTGGGAAGATTCTGTAAGGCAATGTGACAACCCAGAAATTTAATGTTACCACCATGCATAATTACTTGCATTCCAGCTTTAGTATTGCAGTGATTCCTACAGAACTGCTTCTTTCACATACATGCAGAGAAAACCAGACACAAAACCAGGCCTGCCTGCTGGTCTCCATACCTTGCCCTCTGCAAACTCAAGAAGAGCAGTAAGAGACGATTTCTGTACCAGGAAACTTGTGAGAATCCCTCTCATTTCTGGGAGGTAAGCCCTCCGCATGCTGGTGAAGGAAAAGCAAGTTTTTCTTTTCTTACCTGTGCATAAAGGACAGCCTGCAGTGCCCAGTGCTGACTGACCAACCAACTAAGCTGGGTGATGACCCACTGCTCCATCTGGATGCAGAAACAGGCCCTAAACACATCAGGGCAAAGAGAAAGTAAAGGCAGAAGCTGAAACATTGAAAGGGGATGGTAAGAAAACAGGAAAAGCACAAAACCCAAATAGGTACAGAGCAAAGACTGTCCTTGGGAGAGAGTACCTGAAGGAAGAACAGCTACAAAAAAAACCCAAACACTTGAGCCACATGACATCTTAAATGTTTGTTAGCATTCTGGTTGTTGGATTTTAAAAAAAAAAAAAAAAAAAATATTGTCCAGGCTTCTTCCTAGCTGCCTTCTTTTAGTAAACTTTACCTGGGCTAGTTTCTGTGCCTTTCTCCTTTCGTGCTGTTTAGAACAGCAGACAATGATGAGCTGAACCCCCTCTTTGATGCAGATAAGGCTTCATTTCTGCGTCAGTTAAGGTCACTTGCATCTGTACAGTCTTGTATCTCAAGGGCTTCAATTCATCAGTGCCAGCTCAGCCAGAGAATGGGATCATCCATTTGCAATGACGGTGAGTCTGGTTCAGAATCTCAATGCAGGCAAACGCTTGCCAAGCTTTCCCCCGGTGCACATGCAGAAAGGACTACACAAACATCCAGGCTCAGGCACATTCATGATCGCTGCCCATGCACCTCTAGGAAGGCCAATGTTTTTCTTCCAAATCTTCACCAAGAAGCTCTCTCGCCTCTGCTGTCTATTAAACTGCTCTCTACAGGAAGGAGACAGGGTATTGCAGGGCTGATTATACTGATTTGCAACAGCAAAATGCTCTGTTGTGCCATATGCAGAGAGCACATGATGGATCTTGTGCTGCATGATTTGCTTTAAAGGCTGGATTTTACAGCCAGATAGAAACTGGCTATAGCGTCTTCTGCAGGCTGGTTCAGAAACAGTGAGCTTCAACATGGAAATTCAGGTGCCTAAAATATCCACATCTGGCCATGCAAATCCCTCTTGTGTTTTGGTTTGGGGTTTTTTTGTTTGGTTGGTTTTTTGGTTTGTTTTTTTTTTTTTTTTTTTTTTTGAAGTGGCATGGATTCATTCCTCTCTTTCAGGTAAATTCTTAAAGACTTAATCAGACAAGATGGAAAATGCTTCTCAAAGCCATCAGGTTACACAACATGTGCTCATTCTTAGCAGATTAACACCACTCCCTTGAACCAGGTTGCTCTATTCAACTCCCAGTGCTCAAGATTTCAAAACCTGGTCAGCTGTCCAGACACACAAAGCAGCACAAGACAATTCCACAGATTTCAACACTCATTATTTAAGAATTAATATTAAACTCAGTTGATTAGCGTGGTTAGAAGGGACAGAGAAAGAAAGAGGGGAGAGGAAGAAAAAGTATGGAGGAAGTAAGAGTATGGCAAGCTGATGACACGGCTCAGCTGATAAATGTTGCTGTTGCAGAGAAAGCATTCAGAAAAAATGTGCATCAAAAGCAGAGAAAGTCATGGAGGGGAAGGAGGAAGCAGAGGTCGAGGCCTTTCAGCTAGCTGTCTCCCTTCCTCAGACACCCTCTATGATCAGCACAGAGAAAGGAGCTGCGGGAGATTCAACACCTCACACTCAACAGAGGAGCCCTTCTCCCTCAGTAGCAAAGGGAGGCAAGGGAGATGTGGTGGCTGGCTTACCTGGCTAATCTGAGACACCCAACTTGGGTATCCTTCAAAAGAACAACAAAGAAACAAAACAAAAACCAAAGCCCTAAACTAGTCACAGGCAAGCACTTGCAGCTATAGTATTTCCAAGGCATTGTGGTAACTCACAGGTTCAGATGCATTAAATTATTTAGGTGGAAGGGACCTCTGGAAGTTACCTAGCTCAACCCCTTGCTCAGAGCAGGTCCAGCTAGATCACGGCACCTTACTGGTTTTGCTACCAAGCCTCTTCCTCCTTGACTTTCTTGCTTGACTTATCCCCACTTAAAGGAGGACTCATTTTTCTTGACTGTGTCTGAGACAGTGGTGAAGGTAGTGGTGGCTCCCAGGCTTTTTCATCCTTACCCTGCTGCTTGCCAACAAGCGATCCTGGAAGTCTGTCCTGGGAAGCACTCTGCCTCCACCAGCAGCTACCACAAGCAGTTCCCAGAGCTCTTCAAATAGGGCATAACCTGTTCCCAGGGAGGGTCCTCTGAATCCACAGCAGCAAGTCTTTAGCCCAGACTCTGAAACCTAGGAGGCTGTGTCCCTCCCTACAGTTTTGGTGAGCTGTAGTATTCCCCACTATCTTCTGACATGCCTTTTATCCAGCATGGTTTAGTGACTTTGAGTCCTAGCTTCTTGTCTAGCGGTGGTGAGGGGCTTCAGAGGCCAGCTGCTTTGCAGGGCTATGAATTTCTTGCATTGTTTTCCAGTTTCTTATTTTCACTAACAGTCCCCTTGTGTCAGGTGATCAGGTGCCTGCATTCATACTATTTATCTTCATTATACCATTTATTATTGTCTTCTGCTTTGGCCAGATCCCTTCTTATTTGTCCTCTTTGAATAGTCTATAAAATTTCCAAACCTACCACAGAAGGATTTCTTTCCTTGGTTGCCTCTTTAGCATGAGAATGAGCTTTGTGAACAACACAAGGGAATTGTATGATTAGGTAAACAGTGCTTCTTCACTGGGTCCGCCTAGAAATTAGTTGCCAAATCCTGACCTTAACTCCTAACATAAAGGGGCATTATTTTGGAAAATTGTTCTGCTGCAGGGGTTCCTAAGCATTTGTGCACACTGAGAACATAAGTGAGTATAAAGTAATGCTACCCAGGAAGAAATTTGGGGAAGCATGAAATTTTGTTTTTCTACCAGATTAAAGATGATCATCATACCACATTCACCCAAGGAGCAAGCAAGAAAATTGCCTCTAAGCAGCAATTTTGTAAATGCCAATGAAGTAGAATCTATCATTTGCCCCCCTTTCATGGAGAGAAAAGCTATGCTTGAGGAAGAGGCAGGATAATAGTGCAAATGAAAAAATAAAATGAAAACCCAAGGCCGATAGACAGTGAATAATCTATCCCTCTGTGAGGTACAGTAACCCCTTGGAAAAGCACAGCCATAATCTGACACATCTGCAGTGACTTTCTGAAAGCAAGAAGAAGAGAGGATATTTGAAGAATTCTTCATATTGCATCATTGTGAAAGGCTACTGTTGAAAAAAGACACTTGATAACAATTAGTTGGTATTGCCTCAATTCTCAGCTGGGCAACAGACCTGGAGCAAGCCCCTGAACTTCGTACTCCCCTGACAGTGCTGACCCACACCCTTACTGTGCCCTGCGGCTGTGCAACACACCCTTGCTTCTCACAATGATTTCTTTTTCCCCCTCAAGAAGTTGTCCCAATAAGGAGAGAGGAGAAAAAAAAAAAAAAAAAAAAAAAAGACTATTACAAAAGTCAACAAAGGATCCTGACTACGTCCTTGGCACTGAAGCACCACCATCACTTGCACAGGTTACCAAATTAGGTTTCAGTTTCCTGGTACAATCCACAGCTTTTTGAAAATGCTGGCTTAAAAAGTGTTCTACCTCTTCTCCCACCTCACAGGTACGTCTGCCCTCAGCCCAGCCCACTCCTCTCAGTGGGCACCAGGTCAGCTTTTCACAAAGCCAGGTAGCGAACAGGCCCAGGGAACTGTGGCAGCTTTAGAAAAACTACCCTCCCACTACTTCCCTCACCAAAATGTGGTTTCTGTTGTTTTTTCTCTAAAATTGAGCCAGGTTGGCACCCTGAGCAGGGTGGCAGCATGTGCAGCTGCACTGCACAATGGATGGAGATGCTGCTGTGCCTCAGGGGTGCAAGGTAGCTGCGGCAGCAGCTAAAACAGGTACTGCTGTCAAATAACCTGTATCCCAGAACCACAGCCTTAATAAAGTAGTGTTTTACACTCATTTTGCAAATGGTTTGATGACTAAACAAGTGGCAAGACCATGTACAAAGACTACTTGTCCTCCTTTGTCATGATGATTGATTATAATGTTAAAGTTAATAGTACTTTATTCACCCATCAAAATATTATCCCCCCCCAGGGGGGTACAATGTGGCAAAGATAAATGAGGAAATGCGAAGTCTTGCACTGTATATTTGCTCCTGATTTATGCTGCACAGGAGGGATGCCTTGCACCGAGCTGATGTGTGGCAGAGTCATGCATCTGTTCGGTTATTTCAAATAGTTCAAAGACAGCTGCCTGCTTCATCAAAAGCACCCGTGTGTGCACTAAGAGTGTGAAAGGCCATATATATATAAAATAAAAGTGCATGAAAAAGATCTGTTAAGGGTACCGCATCAGTTTTCGTAACACATTATTTTGTGAATGCAGTAGTCTGGGAAAAGCACGATTATTAGGATTTAAAATTACTGGTCATGTTTTTCACTAGTGATTAGCAATTAGAAACGTCAGAGTTTTTACAGAACCATAAAGGAGTCACTCATGTCAAATTCCAAAAATCTTTCCCCCATCATATTGCCATGAAATGAGATTTAAAGGGGAAAAAGAGATTAAGTACACACAGCATTCTCCACCGCTTGGAAAGCACTGATTAGCTGGCTCCTCCCAACACTAACTTTCTTCACCTTCCCATCCCAGTGGATTTGAGGAGCTACGTGAACTTGGGCAGTCAGCCTTCTGGAATTAATCATCTCCACAATTACTCTCACTATAAAGAGAGGTACACTTGCAACACCTATCTTAATATTGCTAGTATCTCCCACGCTGGGGAGCTAGGTTAGTCTAACTGTCGTCAACTGCAAAACCAGCTACTAAGCCACGTATGTAGATGTACAATGACCCTGGTCAAAGCTGGTAGGGAAACTCAACAAATCCTTATCTACAGTAGTTTCTGCACCTTAGATAAGTGTTGGTTAACTTTTTTTGGACTGCAATAACCGTGAGGAAGAACAACAGCAAAAAAAGAGAATGAGAGATCTATAAGAGGTTCCTAAAGGCAATGAAAAATGCAGTCTGTGTGAACTATTCAAATAGATACAGTCCTCATTGCTCAGCAGCCAGGAGGGCCCATCTATCATGCATTAGGTTTTTATGGCGTGCAGGCCTTGAGCAGGACTTTTGAGCTGTGACTGTTTGAATGGGGAAGATTTAAATTTAAAGAAGAGTGTGATTGTAAATGTGTCATTTAAGTACTTTACAAACGTTACTGCAAGAGGTAATACAATTCAGAAGCTGCCTCTTTTCAATTAGTACAGAAGGTAGAAGCCACGTGAGCCCACTCCACTGTTTTAAAGCTTTGGTATAGCAAGCAGGGGAGCATTCCTCCATAAAGCACAGTATGTAAAACATGGGCCCCAGCTTGCCTATCCACAAGTTCACCCATTGCTGTTCTTGTCCAGGGACACCTCAAACAAGTCAAGTGTAATGTGTGCTCTAGTGTGTGTAAGATTTGATTTATTAAAAAAAAAAAGTATAAATAAGATTTTGGCTGATTTTTAGTGCCTAAGAGACCTCGTAGGTATTTCAGCCATTTGCTATGCACCAAAGCTGAGATTATCAGCTCTTTTTGGGTACCTCAGAGTTGGTCTTTCAAAACTCCAAGCTCACATTCATATTTTCCACACACAGCACACACAGGGCACTTGATGGAAAGAGAATGCACTGATCCCTAATTAGCAGTTATCTTATCAGCAATGGCAATAACAGAAATAATTCCCCAGGAAATAAGTGTTCCATGAAAGAGGATATATAGTCGGCCCAAATCTGGACACAGAAGGAACAGGTGGATATGTCCTCACTATTTTTATACTAGAGCGTCACATGTTAGATCTGTCATACAAGCCCTAAGCCTTCAAAATGGTTGCAAATCAAGAATTAAAAGCAGCACTTGCTCTCCCTAATTTCAGAGCACCAGCACTAGAAACCATCCCTGTTAAATGTCCCATCTCATGCCAGAGGGGTGGCACAGGTTTTCTCTCTCTAAGCCCAGGAGACAGCAGGCTATGGGTATAAAGACAAAGAATACCAGAAGGCATCACAGCAAAAATACATGGGGAGGGTCCAGATGTGTTGGTCTCACACGTATGATAAAGATCTGGCTGGTGCAGTAGACAGTGCTGAGAGCCTGTCACGACTGAAAGGTATTGGTCCCGTAGCCTGATTTGCTCTCCAAGTACCAGTCCCCACCTTTTGTTTGCTATTTAATAAAGCCATTTCAGTGGTCACACATCTCAAGTGAGAGACAAGGTGAGGTAATACATCAGTCCTGCTGCTGAACCACACCAGCAGAGCATTAGCACCTGGAGTATTGAGAAGTCTCAATGTGTTTTACCCTGTTCAAAGTCTCTGCTGAAGACTCCAAGAAGAAATGTCTGCAATGGGCAGCTCTCAAGAAACTGCAGAATCAGCTCAGAGGGAATTTGCTGTGACTGGGTATGAGAACTTAAATCAAGCATAGCATACAGCTAGAGATGTGAATTCATATCTTCCATTCTTGCCATGGTACAATATCTCAGGTATTTCTCCATTTGTAATTCAGCAACAGTGCAACAATGCAAAGCTAGGCAGCAGACTATATGTTTGGGGTTGACAGGCTTCTGGTAGCCCCCTTTCCTACTCCTTCCCACCCCAAAACCCTTGCTCTGCAACAGTAGGTATGCTGTCCACGTACCAGAACAGAAACCAAGGATGTGGAAAGTGATTCTGCCATTCTTCCCAAAGAGGAAATGCTTTGCCCCAGGATCTTCCACAGTGACAACACATCACAGACTGCAGACACCAGCCCCAAAAGGATGCCAGCCTTCCCACAACCCTTTATCAAACAAGTCCCTCCAGCCCAGATGTACTCTGTGTCCCTGAGCTGGCATGTTTCCCATCTGATGTTCTAAACTTCAGAGCAACTTAATTTTATTATGGCAAGTTGGGAAAAAAATTTTCCACCTCCCTCTGCTTTTTGGTCAATGATTAAATGTCCAGGTATGCTGTAACAGGGATGAGATTCTGTGTCATAGGAATGGCAGAACTAGCATGGACTGGGAATACCACACTGGCTTACACCAATGGCCAAGTGACAAAAAAAAAGTAGGATGACCTAAAATGTCTGAGAGAGAAACAGGTAAGCTGTCTACTACTCATCTGTGCTCATACTTATTGTCAAGGCATGTTGTCATACAAACACCATCCCCCACATATACACACACACTTCTAAAAACACCTGTATGTTTAAAATGCTGCCCATTGTCCATAACTTCCCAGGAATGACTCATGTACTGGACAGGTATGTACAGATTGCACCATCATCACTTACTGCCAGGGCTTCTATCAATAATGTCACACTTTATTTTTTAACATTTATTAAAGCAAATAAATATGTAAACCTCAGCTCCCATTCTGTTTTCTGTGATGGACCATAAATTCTTCTGTCATCAATTGATTTATTTGTCATCAGCAACCTTGCTCTGACTTACATTCTCCGAGTGAGGATCCAGCAGTAACAAATTTATGCCATAGAGGGAATTCACTTATTTTGAGATGAGAAGCAACTTGCCACCACCTCTACCATAAACATCAAACACCTTTAAACTTAAAAGGACTAGAAGACCTCAGCAATCAAGGGAGAACCACCACTGGTAAAAGGCAGATCCGAAGTAGGCAGATGAAAAGAGCTCCTTACAGTTTCACCAAAAACAGCGAAGAAACATTTTAATGAAACAATGTTCATTAGAATTGAAAACATTTAATATCCTGGTATGCAGCAATACCAGAGATAGAACTACAAACTGCTGCAGCCTCTCAGTTTTCTACTCTTAAGTACAAAGTTCTGCACCCTTGTCAGGGTTAAGCACATAACCCAGTCCAGCACAAAGCCTGTTCCAAGCTTAGGAGACATTAGACCAGTGCAGTTACCCAACACCACTCCAGGACCACCTTTCATGCAGGAGAAAGTTGAGATAGGCTTTGGCAGAGCGCTCAGGAAAAACAGGAGCTTCCTTCGCATGACACAAAAGAGAGACCATGGCAGGATGTAACATGGATGCAGACAAGTCCCTCTGACCTGGTTCAAATAACATGAAGGGGAACAGCCTCCCTTAACTGCTTGAAATCCAACACATATAACACTACTGAACATCCCAGACATCCAAAATAGAGCATTTCCCTACCCTCTCAAATGCTCTGTAGTAGAAAAGCTTTAGGCAGTGAATTCAGCTGTGGCCACCAAGGGTTTGCAGGCTTACGTAGGTCCGCACTATGCTAGTCCTAGGAGAGCACCATGCAGATATGCTATATACATCCTCCTCTCTTGCTTTGCTACTCTCAGGGGACCATGGTGAAGTTGTCTGCTGAAAAGAGGGTTGTGGGAAAGGAGCTTCCCCATGAATAGAGGTGTTAGCAGTGGGCAAGGCTACTCACCCAAGAAGGAAACATGGGGCATGGGAGAAGGAATGAATTTCGTGTGGGGTGAGGTATTCCAAGCCTGCACTTTAAATCAAAAGGAAAGTATTCACTCGATCTAGGCAAAGGTGGCTTGTAATAGAGAGATGAAAAAGGAAAGGACCGTATTAAAGTGAGGTGGGGAAAGGGATAGATGAATCAACAGAGATCAAGGAAGCTATGGGAAGCAATTTGTGGTGTGAAGGAACAGGATAGGGAAAAGGAGCAGTTGAAGATCACAAGAAGCAGAAAAGTGTGAAGGCTTGCAAGAAAGTACTCATCCTGCAGAGACAGCGAACTGGTAAGTGAACACTATCCACAAGAGTGTTTGGGAGAATCTTTGTTTCTATGGTCTTGATGATATGACAACTTCTCTGCAGATGTCTAAAGCAACAAAACTAGTAATTACTGTACAATTTTTATGCTGAAACATCAATATACACTTTAAAACTACCTCTACTTCCATTCTTCTCTTTTTCTTCCTTCTTAAGCACCTTGGACAAACAACAAATGGCTCAAAAGTGATGAGCTGGGAATGGTATTTAACCAAAGAGTCATTAAACATCGGTACACTGAACAATGTTCCTTGAAACGAGGAGACGTAATTATTTTCCTCCTTTGAATAAGTCACAGCAGATAAAGATGAAAGGCCTACTACATTGTCAGGAAATTTATTACTACTTACTTAGTGCACAACTTAAGGCATTGAAAATGGCTAGTCAGGAAGTTTTAAAGTCTGTGCTCTCAAAAGCAGAGCCACTTAAAACTGCCTTTTACACATTTAGGACCAAAATAAAAGTGCACTCCATGGGCTATTGATTTATTCCGGCCAACTGCAACTTTAGAGAACACATCTCATTATAAAACGCTCGTGGATGTTCTCCTAGTTTGTGGTTCATTTACAGATGATTATAGCACTGTTATTTCATACATCAGTGCTTCGTAATAAACAAAAGCGTTGCCCTGGAGGGGCTTCAGTTTAATCGACATTTCTTCCAGTCAGGTTCTGTTTGAAGATGGTAAGAAACTGCAGGAACTCCACAGGTTTACAAGGGAACCCTATCAATTTTATAAAACCCCGCACATTAATTTGTCCATGTGAGGCCAAATGATGAGTTTTCCTCCCGGTAAGAGGACTTAGAATCACAGAATGTTTTGGGTTGGAAGGGACCCCTAGAAGTCACCCAGTCCAACCCCCCTGGCAGGGAGCAGGAACACCTTTAACCAGATCAGGTTGCTCACAGCCCCGTCCAACCTGGCCTGGAATGTTCCCAGGGATGGGGCCTCCACCACCTCTCTGGGCAACCCCTGCCAGGGTTTCACCACCCTCATTGGAAAGAATTTCTTCCTTAGATCCAGTCTAAACCTACGCTGCTTCAGTTTAAAACCATTACCCCTTGTCCTGTCACAGCTGGCCCTGCTAAAAAGATTTTCCCCATCTTTCCTATAGTTACAGTGCCTCGAGCTGAGCTCTCCCCATTTATTAGGGAAATGGTTCAGGTCCTTCTCAGTGGTGTCTGGTGATTGACCCATGCCATCTGATTATCCTCAGCTGGTCAGGAGAAGCTCCGTGTGGGGTTGTGTGCATACAGGTAAGAGAACGTGCTGTCATGGGAGCAGCTGAGCTGCTTATAGAATCATAGCATGTTTTGGGTTGGAAGGGACCCCTAGAGGTCACCCAGTCCAACCCCCCTGGCAGGGAGCAGGAACACCTTTAACCAGATCAGGTTGCTCACAGCCCCGTCCAACCTGGCCTGGAATGTTCCCAGGGATGGGGCCTCCACCACCTCTCTGGGCAACCCCTGCCAGGGTTTCACCACCCTCATTGGAAAGAATTTCTTCCTTAGATCTAGCCTAAACCTACCCTGCTTCATCCCTTGTCCTGTCACAGCTGGCCCTACTAAAAAGATTGTCCCCACCTTTCCTATGGGCCCCCTTTAAGCACTGAATGGCCGCAATCAGGTCTCCCCACAGCCTTCTCTTCTCCAGGCTGAACAAGCACAACTCTCCCAGCCTGGCCTCATAGGAGAGGGGCTCCAGCCCTCGGATCATTTTAGTAGCCCTCCTCTGGCCCTGCTCCAATAGTTCCATTTCCTTCTTGTGCTGAGGGCTCCAGAGCTGGACGCAGGGCTCCAGGTGAGGTCTCACCAGAGCAGAGTAGAGGGGCAGAATCCCCTCCCTCGACCTGCTGGCCACGCTTCTCCTGATGCAGCCCAGGGTACGGTTGGCTTCTGGGCTGCTAGTGCACATTGCTGGCTCATGTCTACCTTTTTGTCCATCAGTAACCCCAAGTCCCTCTCAGCAGGGCTGCTCTCCATCCTTTCTTCCCCCAGCCTGTATTGATACCGGGGGTTACTACAACCCAGGTGCAGGACCTTGCACTTGGCCTTGTTGAACCTCATGGGCCCACCTCTCCAAGGCTACAGTGTCTCCTCCCATTTACCTATTTCTTTGAAAGCTAGGATTCACAGGGTGATTTCGAGTGCACAAATGGCTAAAAGTGAAGCATCCCATCACCAGCTCACATTTGACCTGAGCTCCCAAACTGACTAAGCTTATGGTTCACAAGTTCTCAAGGTTATACCCCAAAAAAACTTTAAGCTTTTTCACACAGTCCACACAGTGCGGGGTACTGCTGGAGATTAGGGAGCTCTAAAGCTTTGAGGTAGGGATTGCCACCGAGAGCTACGGTACAGATGCAGTGCGTGATTCCTGTTCCCGTGTGTTGGGGTGCCAGGAGCGGTGCTGCCATGTGTCATCTGTCCTTAGCACAGCAGGGAAATATGGCCCAGAGAGATTTTACCTAGGGTTATAAATTGTGGTAGGGATGGACCATGTGTCCCCAAGAAAGGGCCACCTCAGTTGACATGCTCTTGATCTAGGCAAGACGTCTCTGTAAAATTAGAGCAAAAGGCTTGATCACCTTTTGTTAAGTGTTTTTACAGCCCTAGACATTACATAAATATGAAGGATTCATTCTATAATTAACATATGCACTGTCCTATAAAAGCACTTCGCACTACTAAAAGCCTAAAGAGTGCAGCTGAAAAATTATTTTTACATCACTGTAAGGTTTTAAAATTTGATCTTCTTTCATTTCCAGTGAAAGCGCTCCTCCCATAGCCATTCTGTATTTAATTTTAGTTGTGGTCTAACTGCTATTTCTAAGATTCAATAGATTTGAGAGTCAAGTGGCTCCCTACCATACAACAGCATAATTCATGTAAAAAATAAACGCAACAAAATTATAAATTCCAAATTACCCAGTTGGAAATCACAGTTCACACCAGAATGCAGGACACCCTCACAGTTCTCTGTAGACCCCTGCATTGGAGCCACAGGAAATATGCACGTATTTTATGGAACAACACAAACAGCAGCTTGCAACACAGATGTCAGACAGCAAAGTCCCCAAACTCCTAATTTTCTTCCATGATCCAACTGCTGCAGCCAGCTCCAGCAGAGAGAGTTTAGATTGAAATGCAAAAAACTACAGCAAAAGAAATAATGAAAACTAGCACCAGATTATAAAGTGGTAAGGCCCTTGTTCTTCAAGCCTCTTTGGGAGCTTTTCCAAATTATTCACATGACCACCAGTCTGAAAGATGGCAGGTTTTTTCACCATTCACCTGCCTCAAAGCCCTCTCTCAATGCAGTTTAGTAAGAGTGGATTGCTTAAGTTGTATTACATCCAAAATCAACTAGCAGTAGCATTCAAGGAAGTCAGGGGAAAACATGGCTTTTTATTCAAACCTTTCCACAGTTTTTATAGCAATATACAGTTGACATATGTGTGTGCACACCCAAAGCACTACTGAAGGTCAGGGCTGAAAAGGTCTCAAGAGTTTTTCTGTCCAGCTCCCCAACAATGTAAACACAGGTACATGTATGAGATCATATGCTAAAACTGTATCGTCAAATAATAGCAGCAACAGCAAATGCTTGTCCTGGAACACCGTCAAGGAACTTCAAGTCCCCTTTGTAGCTTCTTTTAAGTGTCTGAAAGTGGGCACCAGAAACCACGGCCCTGGAAATCACCATGATACGCATTCACTATGTCTGTGCCTTTTATGTATACATTTAGCATAAGCTCTAGCAACATTCAGCTACATACATTAATTAACAACAATTTATTTTTGAAGAGCAGGAATGAGTTGAAAATTTCATAGAAATGCATCCAGTTTTCTCAGGAGTCCATATCTCCACTCTCACTCTACTATGGTTGGATTCAAATAGTTTAAACACAGTGATGCCACATCATGTGCTAAGTGTTACACTGAGCAGCCGGAAGCAAAGATGTAAAGAGGAGGAGGAGGAGATGCCACTTGGCTAGAAAACGAGCCAGGAATCAGATGCCAGCCAGGGAAACAAATTGACTTCTGCTGAAGAGGGTTTTTTTTATTAAAAGATTAAAAAAGCAGATTGTCTGGCTGAAAAATGAACAGGTGGTGACTCTACTTAGATTCTGTTTTGAAGCACAGCCCAGGTTCAAGAACGAATAAAAGTGATTGCTGAACTGTAAACACATAGCATCATCATCAGTTATACTCATCAGAATAACAGCTCACCATGAGGCTTCACCTTATAGTTACACCAAGACGTGGTGATGCAAGGAAGTCTGTTGCAGCAGACAGATATCTATAAAGAAAATCACAGACAATGACAGGTTGTGGCCCGATGCTAAATGGATTCAAATGGGCCTTAAAGAATCTCTCTTTCCACAACTCTCTGTATGAGGTGAGGGATGGGGGATCACTGCCTGTGCTTTTCTTTGAACAGGACAATGCTAAGGATCTATGGTCAGATTAGCAGTGGGGGATCAAGTGTCTAAAGGGTCAAAGCGATGACCCAAATGCCCATGTCCTGGTTTTGGCTGGGATAGCGTTAGTTTTCCTCCTAGTAGCTGGCATAGCACTATGTTTTGGATTTAGTATGAGAAGAATGTTGACAACTCTCTGATGTTTTAGTTGTTGCTAAGTAGTGCTTAGACTAGTCAAGGACTTTTTCAGCTTCCTCTGCTCTGCCAGGTGTACAAGAAGCTGGGAGGGGGGCACAGCCAGGACAGCTAACCCACACTGACCAAAGGGCTATTGCATACCATATGACATGGGTTTAGTGGTGGGATGGCAGTGCTAGGTTAACGGTTGGACTCGATGATCTTAAAGGTCTTTTCCAACCAAAGTGATTCTATGATTCTATGACATCATGCTCAGTACATAAACTGGGGGGAGTTGGCCAGGGGGCAGCAATCACTGCGCAAGAACTGGCTGGGCGTCTGTCAGCAGGTGGTGAATGGTCGCATCACTTGTTTTTCCTGGGTTTTGCTTCTCTTTCTCTTGTTGTTTTCCTTTTCATTACAATTTATTATCATTACTATTATTATTTTATTTTATTTCATGAATTTTCTTACTTTTGCTCTTTGTATTCTCTCTCCCATCCCACCGCGGGGGAGGGTGAGCAAGCGGCTGTGGGGCACTTGGCTGCTGACTAGGGCTAAACCATGACAGTCCAAGAGTGAGATTTAAGTGTCCTGCCACAACCCTCCACTTAAAAACTAATATTCCACTCAAACTGGACAGACTAGAAGAGATTTTTGTCTTAAAACATCAGTCTGATCAGTTGTGAAATAAGATGTCCAATGCTTTAGCCAATGCCATTATTCAGGATCTCAGGAGACAGATATACAGGTTGAATAAGGGAAGGCTACACAACAGACCAGCAGGCACTGAGTCTTTCTAACCACCAAGGGTCACTGTTGATTCGCTCAGCTGAGGAAACAGTGGGGAAAGTAGTTTTGCTTATAATAAGACGACACTGACTTTGTCTGAGAAGGCCCTCTAATCCCTAAGACGCCTGTCAAGGCTTGATGATGCTCTTCTAGGATACTTCCCATGGCAACAGCCCTCCTGACTGCAGCGCACAGCCACTAAGACAGGATGCAGGTTGGTTGCAGCTGCCCTTCAATTACAAATTTCTCCTCAGTCATTTACATCTCACTCCAGAACAAAGTCTGCTAGCTAGATCCTTAACTTGTACATGCCCACAAACTCCAACAGCATCTTGGATATCTGATCTGTCATCCCCAAAGCACATATTAGCCATTACCAAATCTCAATCTGAAATCTCTAAACTTTCATCTTTCTTTGCACAGGCTAACAAGGGGTCACAGGAACCTCCTCTCTTTTGCCACAGATAAAGACAATTCCCTACTTTTTTCTTGGGAATAGCCTTCTTGCAGTTTTCTGACCTTTTTCCTTCTTTTAGGATAGTTCTCAAAGCTCTATCCACGGGGCTAATACCAGCTGATTTCACTACTCAGCCTTACATTATCTTGCTTCTTGTTCAAAGAATTGCTATCATGTCACCATCTTACTTAACAAAGAGGGAGAAGATGATTTTAAGCACCAATTTACTTTATCTCAGGCCCTCTGTCTTCAAATGGCAGGGGGAGAGAAAAAACATCAGTGTTAACAAGACAATGTGCTAACACACATGCACCAGTGCTGCATTACCTCAGAAGGCAGCAGCACACCTTACATACGTATTGCGCTTCAGCTTTTCTTTCTTTTTAAAAAGGAACAGTGTGCAACCAGAAACCCCCCAAATAGGACCCAAATTTACACACTCTGGAATAATCCAGCTGCCATACTGCAGCTTCACACCTGCAATTGCATGCTGCAGTCTGCACAGGCCCTGCGAACGTTCATTAGGCTTTAGGATTTCTCACGCCTACGAAGAGTCCAGCTGCTCACACCAGGCTGGGGAACTGGGCAGGATGCTCTGCAACAGCATCTCCAGGTTGAGCCATACCTGGGTCTCAACACTGCAAAGGTGAGAGAAGCATATGGGAGTACTCTGAGCAATCCTTGCTGTCACTAAGGCAGAGAAAGTGGCACATGAACTAGGGAAAGAAGTCAAGCACCAGCCACAGAGAGAGACAGGCATTTTTAAAAGCTTGCACAGGGCAGCGAGGAAAAAGCAAACTAAGATGTGAGAATAAAGGGGGGAGCAGGAAATTGCACCTGGCTAGGCAAAGGCAGGGAAACTGATAAAATACTGTATTTGATGGGGTCAGGAGAGAAACTATAGGTTGAAGATACACCAAAGTTGCTAAGTGATCAAGGGCGCAGGCACTGAAGCAGAGCTATAGGGAAGGGGCCTGACAGCAGCTGCAGGGAAAAGACAGGCTTGGAACAAGAATCATCTAGACAGAGGCACATGCATAAATCGTGTGCTCCAGTGAATATCCACCTCCTGACCAGGGTGAATGCTTCCTGAATCTTACTGCTTCTCTGCTGTCAACAAACTTGTGTGCAACCTGCTGGCAAGGCATCTCAAAAAGAGCACTCAGTTACATGAAGAAATGACAGAATTTGTCTCATACTTTTGCCAATGTGAAGTCACTCATTTGGGCCTCCATCTCCACTAGAGGTCAAGTGGCTACTCAGCTGCAGATAGGCAGCATCAGCCTTTAGGAAACCTGCTGCAGGAATTGGTGTTAGTGCCTAGGCAACCCCCTGGGATTGTCAATCAATCAGGAAGATTGGCTGGATGAATATTCAAAGCCCAATACTCAGAGGACAGCAGGTAACCAAGCCTCTTTTGCTGTATATCTTCAGAAGGAATATGAAGGCAGCAGTCTTTAAATCTTCAAATGACATTACCCATTACTTAATTACATTAAATATTCCCTGCACATTTTAGCTATAACTTCCATCACTTATTTGCATCTCTGTTGAATTAGGGGACAACTCGCTTATGGGTCAGGCACAAAAATCCCATTTACACAGCATCAGCACGATAGTACCTTCACTTGAGATCGTCCCTTACAAAAAGGTGCAGCAAGTTAACACCAGGGCTTCAGCACACAGCAAGTCCCTGCCCTCCACACTTGCATGTGGTTCCTTGATGCTAAGACCCTCTATGGCCATTAAGAGGATAGAGGAAACCAGACCTATGAGTATGGACCATACTGAAGCTTAGCTGAGGAAAAAAAGGATGAGTCCTGGGGAGCCAGGGCCAAGCAATTACATGATAAAACAAGTACAGAAGTATGGTCTTGAAGATCACTCACATTGCAAGTGTGAGTCTGTATATTGAAATTTCCCTCTCCAGAGAGGGACAGTTGGCTACAACCTCATGTCCAGAAATGAAGGGAGTAGCTCTGGGTCAGCAGGCCTCCCCTCTGAACCCCTGCTGCGGCACCCGGTCAGCACTGCATGCACGCCTGCAAGGCTCCTTGTCTGGGATTCAGAATTGCTTAGTAATAAATCAGTGCTTGAAAGGGAGCTCTGAGCCTGACGATTCAGCATGTAGGCAATAAGCCTTCTTTTAGGAAACTACAAAATAAACTGTGAGCAAAAAAAAGAGCAAAGGCTTAATTAATTTGTATCCATTTACTAATGGCAGACTATTCGCACCATACCGGAAACCTCCCTTCCACTTAACAGTACGAGAAAGGCAGAGTATTTCTGACCTGCTGACAAGGCTGTAGCTGACCTCAAGCATAATGGACTTAAGTAAAGGAAGGGAAAATAGTTGCTACCACAAAGACTTGAAAGGTCACGGTCAGCAGCACAGCAATACTCTGAAACATGTCCTACTGAGGGACTGACACCATGAAAGTTTCAGCTGTAAATACTGTCTCTGCAGTAGCAGAAACAGAAGATGTTTTGTGTTCGTCATCCAAATTGAATTAAAAAAAAGCAAATATCAACCAGTTCGGCTATATACATATACACACAAACACACACACATAAATCTTTCATCAGTTGGGAACAATTCCAGCTTTTGATGCGGCGCTTTGAATTAACATCACAGTTTCTCTCTCTCCGAGTTACCCCAAAGCTCTAACAGAGTGTGCCAGCACTTGTATTAGCACCCTCCTGGAACGAACAGAAGGGAAAGGTGATGCGGGAAAGACGGCAAGGAGCACAGGAAGCTCACAGTGGTTTAGGTAATAAGCAACTGAGGCCATTTGACTTTTTCCACCAACTACTGCCACTCAGCTTTAGCACAAGACTGAACTAAATATTCTACCTTTGCAGTCATACATACACAACTCATCATCTTCACTGTGAACGGTTCACACGTGCATGAGGTCAATTTTGTCCTCAAAGTGATAGAGAATGGCTGTGCCAGGCACTTGAAGAAAATGCCTGGCCACTTAGTGCTGAAAGCTACACTTGAAAAACCCATCAGCTGCCCAGACCTAGCTGCCATCATCCATCCCATCCCCTACTGTCATGAGGAACTGGCTGCAGTCTGCCTTGAGTTGGTTCTCAAAACACATCTGGAAACAGAAGATCAATGAAGATACAGAGCGGGCAGCTTCTGCCTCTGCACCAACATTCATCAGCTGAAGCAAGGAAACGCACGCCAATCATTTAGTGTAATAGAAAGTGCCACAGTAACAAAGCTTTGTAACAGCATCCACGTCTCTTGCTGTCAAAATAAACACTGACAGTCTGAATGCCCTTTATATAGCTACAGAGACATCAGCCTCTGACGACATTTAATTCTGCTAACGTTATCTCTTAAGCTTATTTTGGATTTCACAACACATCTACACTAGAAATGCAAGTACCTAGCAACATTATCAGCTCTTCTGATGGACACTACTTTGGTGCTTTCTATGGAGGGAAGGGAGGAAAGGAGGAAGGGAGGAAGTCCCAGAAATTGCGTTTTAATTTAAGGCTCTGCAACAGTCAGGCAATCTTCCTGATAAAAGATGAAATGTGCATCTACCTGAAAGAATGAAGGCTCAAGTCCCCACCTCCCAGCACAGAATACTTATAAAATTAAGCCCTGGCCTTTATTTGTAGTAATATAAGAGTGCCGAAACAGAAATGAATGGAAGAGTTCTGCCTAACTTTGAGGGAAAATAAAAAAAAAGCAGCATTTTTTAAGGTTCCAGAAGAAAAAAAATCAGAAACACCACATACCATACTCCAGCCACGTACTCTTCCCTGCTTCTGTGTGATTTTGTATAATGATTTGGTGGTGCTTAGAGGCAGTGGCTCACCAACCTGAATACAGAAAACTGCTGGTTGTCCAGAAAAACAGAGCACAAATACCATCTCTTTTTTGATTCTGTTCCAGGATGTTTGGATCATGTCTTTCCTTCTGCAAGATGTTTCTCCAGGGTAAATCAAACTCTGAGGTCCATTCAGCTCATGGACCTTCCACAAGATCATCAGCAAAGGCTTATGCATAACATGAGCCATCTGAACTAGTGGATCATGCCTGCTTTAGGACCACCATACTACTACTATCCTTAACACATCTCCACGTGATTAAGGGGGAGAAACTAGGAAGAGCTTCTTACCAAAATCCCTGTGAGAAACAAACATACTGACCACTCATTCATTCAGGGCCCTATGATGCAGACACGTGCTCTTTCTAAACAAAAAGAAGATCACCAAATCTGTTAATGAATGCCTTATGTCACCTATTGGGAACTGATAACTCTAAGCCATTTAAAGGTAAAATGCATCTGAACAAGAGAAATTTGAGAGTAAAATCTGCTGCCTGCTAAGCACAAGCCCCTCTTTCCCCAGCAGAGTGTTTAGTGTTACTTGAGGCAATGCCTATGCACACCAAGGTGGGCAAATGTCTATGCTTGCTGAGTGCCAGCCAGAAAAACTTACTGCTGGTTACCCCCTGGGCCAAATTCCATTCAGAGAACTACAAAGCAAAAGTGAGCAGCCAATATCCCAGAAGATCTGTGAATGAGAGAGATGATTATAAGTCCAGATAGACCTGGGGAGCCATGTAAATGTATTACAAGCACCAAGATTTATATTAAAGCCTGGAGCTGGCAAGGTCTCTCTTCTTATTTAATTGCCCACTCATGACTGAGTTAAGTGAGTCCACGTGGGACCATGAGGTAAAGATGAGTGGCTCTGTCTAGCCTCAACACTGAATGCAATACAACACTAATATAAAGAGCCAATCTCCCAAGCACAGATCACTATATTATCAAGCATTTGCTGACAGCTGAAACAATTCAATTTAGGGCGGAAATACACCTTGCAGTGCACAGACAGACTGGTCTCTGCACACTAATCTGGCAATGATCTTGCTAGGAAATTTGCTACTGAAACTCTTCCTCTCCTCTCTTGATAAATGTCATCTTGTGCTACTTACATTTGTTTAAAATGCTGCTGTAGAGATCCCTCCCCAGTTTAAAGGTACAATCAAAATAACTCTATGATTCTTTCCAGCTGCTCTCAGTTACTTGTTTTAATGCTGAGGGTCCTTCCTGGCTTCTCAGTATACTTATCCTCTATCACACACTGACCTCCCAGCTCCACTACACCAGTATCAGTCTCCATCACTCACTGCAACACTTTTCAGGAACCAGTTTTGTCCTCTCCTCTGGAAGTGCCTGTACATATGAATACCTGTTAAAAATCCTCATGGCCTCCTCCTGACATCAGAGACCTCATCAGGTAGAAAGGCTAAAAAGTAACCACAAACAGCAACCTGTGATTGGCTGACCAGCTACATATATACATACAAACGTACATATATACACGGTACTCCACTGCCACGTTCTCCCCATTCTCTTGTGTTCTTCACATCCATTTATTGGCTCAGACGTGACTGCAAGTTCTTTAGGGCAAGGACTCCTGGATAATAAGCCTTTGTGTAATACATTATTGATGTCCATGTGGGCTTCTAGGCACAACTGTGATACAAATCCTAAATGACAGTGGTAAGACAACTACTGGCATGAGCTTAAAAGCCAAGCTGAGCCCTTTAGAAAATTCTGGCCTCAGTGATAAATTTAGGTTTTTAAATAACCCATAGTCCCAGAGCATTCAACTGACTTATCTACACCAATTCATTTATTCTTACAACACCCAGGCTAGACAGGGAAATTTAAGCTCCCTCACTTAATGACTTTGGGACAGTGAAGGATGAGCAAAGAGAGGGACTGAATGCAAGATCTGCAGCCTTTGATCTTAACCACAAGATTATACTTTCTCCCTTTGGGAACTACCGCCTAACTCCTGATCTCAAGTCACCCAACATCATGCTTAACACACTCTCCTGATAATTAAGAAGTATGAATGAGCTGCCTCCAAAGAGCAACATCCCTTCTTACGCTTATGAAACAAGGTCAAAGAAAGTTGGAATAAGCAGGTATTACCCTGTGCAATCCAAAAGGGATAATGCATTTAAAATGTGTGTTACTTAAATCATAAATGGGTAGGCATGAGCAAAAACTTCAGATACAAAGTACACGCGCAGTACTGGGAGAGAGGGAGGAAGAAGAGATCGGATCTAAAAATATTTATTTTCATCTTTAAACCATATTAAATCTTTTCATGATATAGCAAAAAAAAAAAAGAACCTCTTAGCATCAAATAGGGAAGTTTTAGCTCTGCTTTACAGATGAAAAATTGACATATATTGACTTAACTAAACATAAAAAGGGAAAATTCCGCAAATTTTTGAAGCTATGTAACAAGATGAAAAAGCAAATAAGCACTGAAAGAACACATCAGGGAAGTCCCTATCTCAGAACAGCCAGAAGCTGTGTACAAAGGATGGGCAGCCTTGACCCTCAGCCCTTTGCCTAAGACTCAGAGCTGGGTCCAGTTGCCACTTTCCCATAGACCTGACTCAAGACTACCATTTTTAGAGTCCTATTTCTGAAAGGAGCATAATGATATTTCCTTTCTGGCTTGCCTATCTAGATGCTAAATTCTTCAACGTCACTTACAGTGTGTTCATAGGGAGCCCAGTGCAATGTGATCCTGACCAGGAATGAGGCCATCAAGCTGTGTCGTTGCAAGCGTGATAACGCCTTCAGGTCAAAGCAACAGCAGAATCACCCACTTCTCACAAATACATAGGTGCATAATTACAGTTTACAGTGTATTTGTACAGTCAGCAAACAGTCTGTTTGCCCAGACATCTTAGGGTTAATTATAAGCACTGCATTAAGACGGCCTCACCTGCACTCTCATTAAGACCGGGTATGGCTGCTATAAAATGCTACGGCACTTTTCAGGAAGAAGCTGGCGTTTGCGGAGAGCAAGTGTGGATAATATGCAAGACGTTATAATCAGGTGTCTTGTAACTGTTCCTAGATAACCATGCCTCTGATAATAAGAGCCAGCCACTGAATCTAACTTGCTGAACACTATTTAGCGATATACTTCAACAGAAGTCTTCTAAAAAAAGTCTCAAGAAACACAATGAAGTCATTTATTATAAGCAGATGCTTCACAGAGCAGAATTAGCAATTAGGAATCATGAGTATTTACTCATAAAACTATAATTCTAACTATATCACAAGCAACAACTGCCTGGTACATGTACATATGATGCAGTGTAACATTGCCAAGCACAGAACACATACACTTACACGAGAAACAGCTGCAAAAAATCACCATCAATGCTAATAATAATAATAAGACTAGCCAGAGGAACTTCCACAGGTTACCCAAGAGAAGCCTGTGCTGTGCAGGAGAGGAGTGCAGGCACGCTCAGCTAGCAAAGACCCCTGCCCACAGAACTGTGGTGTGCACAGCCAGGCAGTCTTGGGAAACCACCGCCTTTTTGCAGGGCACATTAAGCCACGTCCAGCTGCACCGATACAGCAATGTGACCTCCAAATCCTGAACCACCTCCAGCCACTGCCAGCTTAGTTTTGCACCACGGTTTTGCCTACTGAACTCATGGTTCGGCCTTAATGAAACTGCGCATTAATTCTGTCCTTTCCGTGAACACAATGAACACCCTGGAAAAGGAAAAAACTCAAACATAAAACTGAGCTCCCCTTTACTGGCAAAATCTATCTGAAAAATGAACTCTGGGATAGAAGAGAGCCTCCTCTCTTCCAGAGAGCCTCAGCTGGTACCAACAAGGCTAAATTGACTTACATCCAGAAACAACACAAACTGTAAGAAACAAAATATTTATTAATTTATTATTATTATTATTAAGCATTTAGGTACTAAAGACATTGAAATAGTTAACCCTGTGTGAAAGGGACTCCTCCTGGAGAGTTCCAAAGTGTTTGACTATATAGAAATAATACCCAGAGATTTATTTTTTTTATTTTTTTTTTTTAAGTAAAGTCTAGCAGGGCTGAAAACTGCCATTGTAGAGGAGAGCCTCTTGGAAGAGGCTTAAGACTCTGAAATCTGCCGTGATGCTGAGGAAAGGAATAAAATTGGTGGACTTGAGTGGGAGGTTCATTTTCACTTACTTCTAAAACAGATACCATTCCTGCCTCCTCCTGACTTACACACATTGCATTTGGACTCCGTAGTGAAGGAACAAAGCCCAATAGAATGGGAAAGAGAAGAAAGATATGTAACAGAAGTGAGAAGCTGCCATTTAAAGCAAAGCCTAAACAAACGCAGATAAAATCACTTCATCAAGTGCCTCAAAACCAAAGGGTTTCAGCTTAGCAGAAAAAGCAAAACCTTGAATCGTTCAAATGAAATCCTCATCCAGGCAAGGTTCACTATGGTTTTGTCGATGACATCAACAAGGTCAGCATTAGCTTCTTTATGTGTTGAAATGGACTAACCTTACTGGGATGCTCTTCATTGTGAGGATTCCAGTTACCACTGGGAAAATCTAATCTAAATTCCGCCTCTGTGCATCACAATAATGCACTGGTAGCAACAGCAATACCAGAAAAACATGGCATTTCGGAAGATCCACAACTCATCAGAATAAGCATTTCTGCTGAAATCTTTGTATTTAATAAAATTAAAACAATGTTGACAATATTAAAAAAATAAAAATACCGGATACAAGTCATTCCACCCCACAACACTTCCAGAAGAAAGAGGTTTCTACTCACTTTTCATTTTTAAATTACTTTCCCTTATTTTACATTCCATACTTTTTTCCCCGCACGTTACATTTACACCTCAGATGTTGGAATCTAAATGAAATATTTCAGGTTTGAAATTTGAAACAAAAAAAATACAGACTGTTAGTCAAACGTCCCCCTATACACACACGTGAGGCTACGGAGTTCTCCTTCATGGAATCTTTCAACATTTTTAGGTTTTGCTCCAAGTCAGTAGGAAGCAGAATCCTTAACAAACTTCCAAATGCCAGAGGAAACTGGCCTTCCACCCTCCACAAGGCTATTCCCACATCCCTTTGCATCAACTGACTTCAAACGAGGATCAAGAGAAAGGCAGGCCAGTTTCTAAAGATAATTAAGGAAAAATTCCAGAAATCCAAAATTAAAAGTGATTTTTTTTAAACTAATGGTATAACTGAACTCACACAGACAACGCTACAAAGATACTTCATGCTGAAGAGTAGCATCCAAGGCTCAGAAGACAGAGTGTGCGGTTTCCTTGAGTTGAGCAGCCCAAGGAAGCTCCAAGGGGAAATGCCACATTTAACAAACTAAGCTAGCAACTGTGAAATAAGAATGCTTCACATTCAAGAAGAAAAATGTAAATTTAAAAAACAAAAACAAACCACCAGTAAAGTTAATCAACTAAATTTAGTGTTATATTGCAACTGGTCTGTCTCAGAGATGACTGTTTGCATTGGCTGTTGAGTAATTAGGACTGCAGCTAGTAACGAGCATCTCAGCAGCTGCCGCTTTGTCCAGCTACACATTGTATAAATGTCCATGGAGAAACACGGCGGCGTTATCACAAGCTGCCTGTCTGAAAACACCACACCTACGCAGTCACTGCTCCCATTCAGACATGGATTATAGCCACACAGATTGACAAGTAATCTCAGTAGACAGTACAAAATAGCACATTGTGTTGGCAGTCAGCAGAGCTACAGCTAGAGCCAGTCCAAAGTAAACATCCCTGAAACATATACAAATAGGGGTGTTGAGTCCTTGAGCATGGTTTTCTTCTACAGCTCCACATCTATGAAGCTGCTCTATTTTATTTTTTATATGTATATATATAAACATATATATATTCTTAGATAAATACCTAAAGAGTACAGGAAAGGCATTGTGGGAATCATCTAACATGAGACCTTGAAAGCTGGAATTCACTATACTTATCACTGTGTTTATGTGATCCATACACAGTACAGTGAAAACTCATTAATTGCTTTTTCAACAACTTCTCACTAACCCTTAGGATACAGAGCTCACTAACCCTTAGCATACAGAACTAATCACTTTTTCTCAGTATATGAGCTTTAGTCCTAAAAAATACATGTTTATACAAATTATTAATTAATTCCTTCTCAACATCTACTGTACCTGAAACATCTGGCATTTTTCTCTCTTAATCAACACAGTTCCCACAGGCTTGGCGTTTTAAACACAGTTATTTTAAATAACGCCAATTGTCAACACCAAATCATGTTTTGTACCTTCAGATGGCTGCAAATATAATTACTAGAGACAATCCTTCAATTGCTAACCCCTGAACATGTCTATTGAGACACAGAGGCTCAGAGAGGACGTGCATTCCTCTGTTCATTGCCATCTTCTGCATACTTACGCTGGTCTGCGGGACTGTTATAAAAGAGCACAGAAGACTGCTTGAAAGCCATCATGAGATACGAAGTCATCTGCTTTGGACAACTCTCAGTGGGCAGCACGTATACAGACTAAGCAAGAAGAGTCTTCTCCTTCCTATTCCTTGTCAGGAAATAAGCTCCTGAAAGAGGGACCACGTGCTCTAAGAATGCCTGCTTTATTTTAGTCTCTATCACCAGAGATCAAGGACTAAGGGAAGAAGGATGAACTCTCTTTCTCCACCCCTGCCCCACAAGAGAAGGTTCCCTCTATGTCTGGGAACTGCTACCATAGTTCACAAGAGAATCTAGTGTATATCTTTTTATACCCTAAGATACACTTTGCCAACCCCAAGATACACTGGCATAAGAGCGGTGGCTCACCAGACAACCAGAAAGCAGCTATGGCAACAGGAGGACGATGGCAGAGAAGACAGGGTTGGAAGCTGCAGTACCCAGAGCCTGCGGTAGGAACAGGAGCGCTCTCTACCCTTTGCTTTCATAGACAAAACGTTCTCCCATGTAGTATAAAGCCGCACTGCTTTCTAAAGCTCCCTCTGTGGGGACCCTGGTGTTGGCCTTTCCATTACACACAACAAAAAGTGTTTTCTCACCTCTGACACTGAAATGAGTCCTATTTCTAAAACAGCTGCCTTGCACCATTTGTCACTTAAGAGAAAGCCCTGAATAAATGGAGAGTACATTGACCTGTGGCTAAGAAAAATGTTGCTAAGACACACAGCTTAATTGCATCTGTCAAAAATGTATTTGTGCTCACTACACCTGATGAATCATCACCACACACTTTCTGACTACCAGACTGAACTCCTTAAGGACAACAGAAGTCTTGGAACTCTGCCACCTAGAAATCTTTAAATAAAAGTCTATAAATAATATCAAATGTATTATATGGGTCTTCATGCAGGTATCTTGGGCAAATTCCTTGTCATGGCACTAAAACCATTGTGCTTACAGCCTTCCCGAAGTTCCACAGAAAGGTCTTATCACTTCCTCTTCCCACCCTTCAAACTTGTACTGTATCATCGAAAACTGTTATTACAGCCCCCTCCCCAACTTTCAGCTGAAAGATAAGCAAATTTTATTGGCTTATATTTATTTTGTTGCACATTCAGTTAATACTTGCAGTATCATGTTCAGTGATTTCATCTGCAGGGTTAGCACCATAAAATATATAATCTTAGAAATAAACTACACTTCAGTGATTTCATGATGAACTTCCTTGTGAAAAAAGCCAGCTTCATGTTTAAAATATGGCAATTCTAGGTATCTTGTAATGGTGTTGCAATGGAGTTTTGCAAACCTAGAGCGCAGAATAAGGAAAACTATACATGTATTTGTCAGCTCCTTTGACTAAATGTTTTAGTCCGAATTAGCGATACGCTCATCACAGCAGAACTCCAGATCACTTCTCTAAGCATGATTTGGTTTTCCAGGTACAGCTTTGTAAGCTTCTGTTAAGATTAAATGTAAATTTCTTTCAGTTCTTTCATCATTTTTTATTCTCTCTTCAATCTCATCAAGGTGTGCCTATAGTCTTTCTTCAGAGTCTGTATCAATATGTAGACCTGGGCTATACAACCCCCAAATCCCTTTCTAATGCTTCCCCCTGGCATCCTACCTAAGCTTAAAGGCAGGTTCTGGCTACAAGTTTCCAGGGAAAAATGCAATTACATTTCCATGAAGGTGAAGGAGTCTTTTATGTTCCACTTGAAATACTTTAGTATGCGCAGCAATTATTCAACTCTTTTCAACCAGATCTTGGTCAAGCTCCACTTTATTACTGACCTGACTG
This sequence comes from Gorsachius magnificus, assembly GCA_034008185.1. NCBI lineage: Eukaryota > Metazoa > Chordata > Aves > Pelecaniformes > Ardeidae > Gorsachius > Gorsachius magnificus. Next base: position 3,788,944 of record CM067086.1, on the reverse strand, counting down.
CTTTCAAGTATCCTGCTTCTGCAATAAGCCATTTCATACAGCATGTTGTTATGGTTTACATGCTAAGTAAGGCTCTAACCTGTATTTTAAAAGTGCCCTTACACTCTTGATTGCGGCAAAATTTCTTTCCTTAACAATCAACAATCAGTTCTGCTCTTTTGCTGATGAAAAAAAAAAACATCTGCGTGAGGGAGAAGTGAATTTACAGCCATAGCTCCTTCTCTCTCACAAGAACGTAAGACTCTTCAGTTCTTCAGAAGAAAGCCACTTGATCTCTCCTTGATTGACAAGTTCCTAAAACTCATATTCCACCTACAGCAGGTAAGACTTTGCTCTACCAGTTATAATAACTGTGATTGCACGTATGGAAAGACCTCCAACATTAATGTTAAAATCCCAATCAAAGAATGCTGCTTTGGTTCATTGCATACGACTAGGGAAAGTCATTTGACCCTTCTGTATACCAGTCTCTGTAAAATGGGAGATATTGATGTTTACCTCTTCATAAGAAAGTCAAAAGCTTGTTAAGTATTTAAAAATTGCTGGATGGCAGATGCTAAGTATTTTCAGTAGGATTTCACACCAGCAAGATTTTAATTACTGCAGTTCCTCATTTGCTAGATTCCCTGATGAACTGATAGGCAGACTCATTTATTCACAGCTGAATACCCAAAATGTCAACTAGGGTTGAGACAGTGTCGTACACAACTTCGACCCTGAAGTGTGCTACACTACTTGGGTTTTTGGCAGACACATATACATAGACAGCTGATCATCTCTGCTTCTCTGTGCGAGAGAGAGGAGAATGACCCCATATGAGATTGATTGCCATGAGGTACTCGACAAAATTATACCATGCTCACAGCAATGCCTTGAGCTAATCTACTTACGTGGGTCTTATGGCTAATGCTAACCTTTGCAAAAGCAAAATGCTTTAGGTGCATCAATCGAGGAGATATAGGCTCATCCTACTGACAGTTTAACTACAGTATATGAAGATGCACTTGCATTTCACTGACCCTGCAGTAGTGCTGTATGAAACTAAACAAACATCCAGTGTACTGGTCAAGCTGGTAAAACCTCCCCAGTGCTATTCTAACTTCCCAGACTTCTCTCACCTTGCTACCAAGTTATCTAGATGCTGTCTCTGCATGGATCTTGTTTGGAAAACTTAACTGCTCCTCAAACTTCTCTTTGAAGTGATCCTCAAGCTTTAGATTTAGTTAAGCAGCTTCGCTTCAGACTTACTCTCAGCTGAAGTTTTTTAGTTTAGCAAGTACTTTATTCTCCTTGTTAGTGACACGGGAGTCTTTCACTGGAGCTCAGGGTCTGGTTGTGGTAGAATCAAATGTTGCGCAACTGTTAAAATGAAGTCAGCGACTGAGTGGAAGGACCTCCTCCAGGTCAAATTACACCTGTGTCACACCGAGTACTAACCCAGCTCCTGAAGTTCTGGTCTTGGCAGCAGCACCCTCCTCTCATATGCACGCAGGCAGGCTGGTCTAAGTTGTCTCATGCCTTATAATGCATTGATCCCTGCCTCAGACTTTTTGCCGCCACAGGAGACGTGATGTAAGCACCTAAGAAGTCACTGTCTGGCACCTCTGATTTTATTACAAAATGGCTTGGATCAAGGAAGCCATCAAATTGGCTAATAAAGATTCAGAGTTGTGCAGCATAAAACACGAAAATGGCCACTTTATGAGCACAACGATTATCTCCAGGCTAAGCTGCTCCATCCTTAGAAACTTCCTTCCTAGATATTGTATAAATTTGGGGTTCTATCTTTTGCCCCACAGCTTCCCCAAAGCTGGCCTGAGTGACAGTGCAGCAAACCTCATCATGTGCTGTTCACTTACACTAGTGAAAATTGTCCTTGCCAAGGCAACAGCTACCAAGAGCCTTCACAGATGCTGCTTGTGCAGGATTACTAAAATACTTCCTGAACAATATCCTTAATGAGGAATGGTGAGACTTAATTAAACTGTAAAATAATTAAAAGGCAATTAAGAGCAATAAGAAGTTTCTGGTCATTTTCCCCTATATTTAAAACCTAAGACTATGGTGGAAGGCATTGCCCAGTCTCCGTGGTCTTCAAATGGCTTTTAGAAAACGAAAGAATTAAGAAAATACTAGACAAAGATGTGTAATAAAGGTTTCGCTAAAGCAATCAAATTATGGACTGATGTAATAAAGATAAAAAGGCACACGTTTCTCATGCAAATAAAAATCCCCATCTCACTTATCTCAGTATATAAATGAAACATAGCGAGTCCGGGGATACAAATGCATAAATGCCCTGCCCATTGGTTTGAAACGATCCCTTGTTACCTTGACACTCATTTTGATGGCCTGGGCTCACAGCATTTCCAAAACACGATTATTTCAAAGGAAATGGGTAGCTGGAGCAGGAAACATTCTCTAACCTTGAAGAAACACCTTGAGAGCAATTCAGTTTGAGATTATTTTCTTTCTTCCTTTTCAGGAAGAGAAGACAGAAGGGATTGAACAATACTTTCTATTAAATTTTATAGCAATAACTCAGCACAACACAACAATGTTACAATGAACGAGTCATTGAAAAACAAATCCTTTCAGTTTCATTACATTAAAAAGGGAATTCTGATGAAAGAAAAACATTTTCTTTAAATCCTGAAAAATGGGAGGGGATTTGTTTTGTGGGTGGGTTTTGGGGTCAGGGGGGTTGTTTTGGTTGGGGTTTTGAGGGTTTGTTTTGGGGTTTTTGTGGTGGTTTTTTTGTGTTTGTTTTCTTTTAAACACAGCTTTGCCTGCTACTTAAGCACTGAGATACTGGAAACAGCAATTGATTTGTAGGAACAAGTGTATGCCAGACCTTTCCAGTCACACAGTGCAGGCTGCCTTGCTCTATATTCCCTCCTTACTTCCAGGGTGCACATGGTAGAGCACGTAACAGTACTTACAGACAAAGTGAGCATGCGAGAGGAGGGTAGAGGACATCCTAATTGCTCTTGCTCACTGACTCCATCATTGACTACTACCTCAAACAATCTATGTTCACTGAAGCCAAATGGACAGGAATGCTTTTTCCCTATGAGCCTGCCAAGCAGGCAATTCCTTGTCCATCTTCTCGTTCCACAGAGCAAAGGGAGCCAGTACTGCCCGCACTGATGATTAAGCTCTCCTGACAGAGATGATCTACGTCATCCCCAGGTACTAGCCAGGTTTATGCTTGCACCTCTTTGTGGAATGGGACAGGCCAAAAACAAGTCTGGTAGAAGAGAAAAATCGTAAGACAGGCTTGCCAACCATCAAAGCAAAGAAGGGCAAAAGAATTTTGCTAAAATAATGAGAGATTAGAAGCCTGAATGGTGGCATGTTTGCATTTTCCTGTGATTTACTCAGACTGCAAACTCTTCAAGTTAATCAGCATCTCTCCCTTCCTAACTTCACAGCATCAAGCACCAACTGGTACAGAACATGATTTGTTCAGCACAACACTATCTCTAACACAACCAATAAAACACGTGCTCTGAATATGAACCTGTGACAGGCAGAGCTAAAGATGGATAAAGACGATGCTTATCAAGTTTATAAAATTTATTATTTTTCTCAAACTCATACTGAATACAAGTATCAAAGAAATAAAAGCAGGCAAAACACACACCTGTAAAACAGTTCACATTCACAGTGAACAAGCATCTGGATTTTTAAGCAAAAGAAAACAGAGAAAGGAAACCATCCTGGGAATAAGCTGCATAATACCTCTACGCAGCCCCTTCCTCCTTATCATTGCTGGCACCCGTTCACCACACTTCTTTTCAGTCCTGCTAACTTTCACCCAAGAAAACATTGATCAAAAACGAAACCCAAGCTGACTGAGGCGCTGCCACAGCCTTTCCGTTCTTCTGTAACTTTTCCTCCTCCTGGAAGTAATATGTCCATTGAGGTATCACCTCTCCAGAGAGAGGAGTTATCACGCATTATGCATACAGCAGCTGACACACCAGGCCCTAGACTAGTTTTGATCTTACACAACATGCTATTAAGAATTATTGTTCAGAAAGCCAAAACCCACACAACAACACTTGCAGAGGCTGCCATCTCTTGGATTTAAACTGATTCCTATCACCATGTTTAACAGAAAGACTCCATGGCAAAATTTGCCACAGATATTTGTTATTTGGGGGCCAGGACATCATTTTTACAGGAGCTAAAGAGAGCTCGAATTGGTCTTGAAGTCAGCTTTAAAATAGGGATCGAGTGACAACTAGTGGAGATTTTGCTAAGTGCATCTCCATGGATTTCTTTGCATAACGTAGTCTGCATCAAGATCCTATTTCATTGAAATAAAACAGATGCAATACAATTATGTAGAAAAGCTTTCCAGAAAAAATGTGTATGCATATGTGAAGACATAGGAAATGTGAATGAGCTCAACAGCTGTTTCTTACCAACCAACCAAGTAACTAAAAACCGAAGAAGCCAGCCCCACAGGAATACAAAAGTACAACCAGTCTACCATCCACTCCCAAATAATGAATAGGTGGGAGTGAAGATGGAAGGAGTCAGATGTTAGGAAAGGGTAGCATGACCTTCGTCCTGGTGCATCCCTTTCCTTAAAGTGTTCCAGCTGACTATTAGAAGCTTATGGCTCCTCAGCTAGAGGCTAGGATTGAACTGTTCTGTTTAATAGCCCATGAATCTCTCCTCCATGAATTTCTCTAGCCTGTGTATGCTTTTAGCCTCAAAAACATGATGCGGCAATGAGTTCCACAGCTCTATTCTGTGTTCCAGGAAAATATATTTTCATTTACTTAAAACCTACTACTTATTTCACTGGATGGTTTCTAATGCCTGATTTATGAGGTGAACAATCATTCCCTAATTTCTCTTCTCTCCCTTCTTCATGATTTCATTAGCCTTCTCCCGCAACCTCTGATTTACCTCTTTTCCATGTTGGTGAGTCTAGAAATTGATAAATTCATGCACAGTAGGAAAAAAAAAAAATCTTTCATTTTACTTGCCTCTTTAATCATCTCTGAACACAGAGCTAGTGCTTCCAAAAACTTATTAGGAGCAACTTTCCCAAAGCAGCACTAGTTGAGGTATGAAACATCACTACACTTGAACACTTTGTGGGGTTTTTGGCAGAGAATGGAAGAAGGTTCTTTCTTTTTAAATGCAATACTTTACATTCAGTGATGATGAATTGTAACTGTCATTTTATCACCTGGTCACTCAGTATCACAAGAACCTCTGCAACACTTCAAACTGCTTTTAAATCTGGCTACCCTGATTATTTTTATAACACCATCATGGTTTATTAGTATCAGGCCCTAGTACAGTACTACAGCTCTAACATAGCCACCAAAATATTATGAAAATAATTCTCCCACACAAGTGGCCAGAATCAAACAAGGACAAGAAATTGCAACAGGGTCTTTGAGGAAGTTTTTGGAATTTACCCTGCTCAGGTTTCCTGTCCAAAAACGCTGTTGTCCTGTGCACAGACACTGAAAAAGCAGTGGCTGATCTTGTTATAACAACTTCTGAATTTGGTAAAAGGAAAAAAAAAAAAAGTGAAATATGAGAGAAAAGTGCCAACTATACATCTGTTTCAAGAATCCTCAATTAACATTATTCATTGCTTGTCACAGGGAGCTGTTTCTTTAAGGTGCTTTAAATCACAACTGAAACGATACAGAGAAAGTTGTAGATCTGTCATCTTTTACTGCTATTATAAGTCTCCTCTTGAGCATAAGTGCTCTGTCTTTAAAAAAGTTACAAAGCTAAAGTTTCTGTTCCTCTTGATTGCAGAAGAAAGCCTGGCACTACTAACCCTAAATGTTTATAAAGCAGAAGACAAACTAAAACCAAAACCCAACACTGTGAAATAACCTCATGATTTAAAAAAAAAAAAAAAAAAATCCCCTGCTTTTGAAGGTATGACTTCTCATTTGACTGCTTGTGGATTGGCTGTATCATTACAATGAGACTAGCAAATATGTCAATTAATTTATTAATATTTGCAGTTTCAATTTTCGTGGCGGGCAGAGAGATATGAAATACTGAACAAGAAAACAGTTTAATCTCTCCAGAACACTTCATGTTTTTAAATCATCTCTCCATTCAATCGACATACTGAATGCAGCCTGCTCAATACATAAATGCAATAAATTAATGTGGGCTACAGATAAGATCCAGATTCTGCAGAAGCTCAACTTTCTCAAAAAATAATAAAGACTTCTTAGCTGCTCCCTGAGACACCCAGAAATATTTTCCAGACATGACTCCAAGCAGCAAACAATGCAGTGCTGTTCCCCTAGACAAAAACACAGAAAATGGGCACAAAGGCACGTCTTCAGCCTTCCAGAAGGTTAGGATGTCACTATGAAGTCTCAGCGGAGACATCAGGGATCATGTATAACTAAGGCTAGGTTTGTGATGTGGGCAGTCACTCAGACATTGATGGGCAGATTTGTCAGCACAGGGGAATCACGGAGGCAGATTTGGAAGCCATAATGACCACAGCCACTGCCCTTCCACATTGAGCAGCACACTAGGGTATCTGAAGATGGTTTGTTTGTTCAGGTAGAGGCATTTCTTCAGGGATTAGGACAGAAAACTTACAGAGCTCCAGCAAGCAGTCACGCAGCCAGGTCAGCACGTACCTAGTTGCTTTCAATACTTAATTTTGCAACCTAGACTGTTAACTAGAAGTAGAGGGTTATGTGAATGACTGCCTGGTGTTGAAACAGGAGCAAGGACCTTGCAACAAGGCCACAAAACACATGGCACTGGACCTTGGTTCTGCACCATTCCTTTTGGTCTACCTGCCTGGTTCCTTAGGCTCACCAGGCTGTAAACTGTTCTCTGCAAATGCTCAGCTAAACAAGTGCCTGAATTGTGACTACCATCAGTGAACCACCCCAGTACAAACCCTGTTCCTGTAATCTTCCTCCTGGCTGCCAGGGAAGACTGAGCTGACGATCTTTGTCTAGCTGGATGCGCACCCAAAGCACCCACTCAGTTCCACAGAGGAGGGCTGGCTGCCTGTCCAGTGCTACAGGAGATAAAAACAAGGCATGGAACAGCAAGGAGCAATATAGGAAGTGACATTCACATAGTTGGGAGTAGAAACCACTGGAAAAAAATGTGGACGGAAAGGCCAAACACACACAAAAAGAAATTGCAAAAACATCAATGGGAAATGAAGAACAGAGAGAAAACCCACAACAGTAACTAGGAATTGACAAGGAAGGACCGTGAAAGATAAGGGCAAGATAAGCAAAGGACAGAGTGACACGCAATTCCTTCACAAAAGTATTACTGTGCGAGTTTTGATGTACATTGAGGGCAGCCACACTCGCCCATTTATACCCTGGCCAAGAGAAACGTTCAAGCCCCATGGGCACAAAGGTTCTGCACTATAACAGCTTTGCCTCCAAGGCACAGCTAATGCTGCAGCACTTGCTAGCATCAGGTTGCTAAAATATGAAGTGATCATTGTACACACAAAAAAAAAGGAAGACACCTAGGAATGCATCTCTGCTGGTTTTGGCTGGGGCAGAGTTAATTTTCTTCATAGTAGCTAGTATGGGGCTGTGTTTTGGATTTGTGCTGGAAACAGCGTTGATAACACAGGGATGTTTTCATTACTGCTGAGCAGTGCTTACACACAGTCAAGGCCTTTTCTGCTTCTCACCCCACCCCACCAGCGAGTAGGCTGGGGGGGGCACAAGTAGTTGGGAGGGGACACAACCAGGACAGCTGACCCAAACTGACCAAAGGGATATTCCATACCATAGGACGTCATGCTCAGCATATAAAGCTGGGGGAAGAAGGAGGAAGGGAAGTGATGTTCAGACTTACGGGCATTTTGTCTTCCCAAGTAACCGTTACGCGTGATGGAGCCCTGCTGTCCTGGAGGTGGGTGAATACCTGCCTGCCCATGGGAAGCAGTGAGTGAATTTGGTTTGCTTTGTTTGCTTGCATGTGCAGCTTTTGCTTTACCTATTAAGCTGCCTTTATCTCAACCCATGAGTTTTCTCACTTTTACCCTTCTGATTCTCTCCCCATCCCACTGAGGGGGAGCAAGAGAGCAGCTGTGTGGGGCTCAGTTGCTGGCTGGGGTCAAACCATGACAACATCTCACCAAGGAACAGAACAATCCTTTTCTCACTAAGCAAAGTAAACAGAGCAAAGATTGACCAAAAATTATAGGCAATTGAAGGTACAGTCAAAACGTATCGAAAATCAATGGAAAGATTCACAGTCCCATGCAGATTCTCAATCAGACCTTTAGATGTGATGCGCATATATCAATAACAGAGCTAGATATATCATTTTGCCACACTAAAAGGAAGTAATTCCAAGGTTAGAAAAGGACCACAGTCAGCTAAACAAAGCAGATTCTGTCTCTTCTGGGGGAGTACAAGCATTGGGAGGGGGTATAATACACTGTGTCCTGTAAACAAAGATTAAGGAAAAAAAAAATCCGTGTGAAGCCAGCCATGAGAAACACATGGGTCCAACATTAGGGTGTTTATTCAATAATTCTACTTTAGAGGCTTTATAAAGTATACAAACAACTGAGGCATATAAAACATAACAAGATAAAAATAAGTCCATAAAATTGCCTGCCAAGGGAGAGGAAGGGAGAAAAATTCTCTTTTAGGGAGGCTTTGGTTGCTATTAGTACTGTAACCACAGCTGGCACTATTTCTCTCACTGATGAGGAAACATGCACTCCCTCTCATGCAAAATGTACATTTCACTGTGGTTTCTGGGGGCAAGAGAGGAGGACAGAGCTGAATCAAGCATATAGCGACCAGCAGTGGAAGTACTGAAACATTGTTGAGCATTTAAACCACAGCAGCACCTTAGAATTCCTGCATATTTTGCTAAGCACCTTACCAAACACAATGGGCGCACAGGTACAGGACATCATCCCTGCCCCAAAGGGCTTGTCATCCAAGCTCCCAGAAGAGGAACAGATTCAGAGAGCTGGGAGGGAGGTGTATGAAGGAGACTCTTATGATGGCATCACTTGCCAGCCCACAGCTTCTTAGCAGGGCAGCCCTTACTGAACACTGAGGAGAGCTGGGCAGAGGCAGTCTTGCTGGCTGGCTCAGCAGGGACCACACCAGCCCCAGCAGGCAGCGCTCTCCTGCCCTCCACACCCCCTCCTCCCTGGGCAGCGACATGGTACTCCCACGGGCAAAGAAAGGGGAACATGGACGGCTACTCTGTCACCCTCAGCAGCTTCTCCCTTGAGCAATTGCTTCCAGGGCCATGCCTGGAGCTGGCTCTGCAGGTATTCCCTGCGCAGCAATTGTCTCATCATCTCCTAGCTTGTTGCTGGCAGAGGAGAGAGCTAAGGAAAGACTGAGAATGAGAAAAGTTGTCAGCTTTGTTGATCTTTAACCAGGACTCCTCTTGGATGCCAGACGTGACAGGGAAGAAAGCATGAAGGATGCTTTGTGGAAACACGTGACGAATGATCACTCAAGACTGACAGCGCAGATTGGAGGTTACGTCTCAGTGCTGCACTGGACAAGATGTGCAAGGCAGGGGTAGGGTATGAAGCGCTGACAGTGAAGTCGAGTGCTTTGCACTTGGGTGGTGGAAAAGGAAGCCCTGCGAGGTGGCAGAAAAGATGTTTAAAGCAATAAGCCAGAACTATAGTTTTTGTAACCACATTCTTGGAACAGGGAAAAAACATGCAACTCTGACAGACAATGAACTGTCTCAGGAGCCACACAGACTAGAATGAAGTGCACAGCTAGAAATTTTGCAGATCACTGCTGTAGAACTGTGCCCTGGAGCCTTAACTTGGGAAAACCTAAGAGGATTGCATTTTAAGTTATGTCTGAGCTTGCAACCAGCCAGCCACAATGGACCAGAAGGGCATAGCTGCCTTCCAGGCAGCCAGGGACAGCATCTAAGTTTTTTGTTGTCCCTCCCAGACACAGAAGAGAAACCAACCTACTTTAATCTAATTTGCAACAATAGAGTATGGTCCTCAAAGCTCATGTTCTGGCCACTATTCCCCCATGCTCCGCATTCGGTTCCTAAGCCACCCAGGGCTGCACAGGGCGAGGCTTAGGAACTAGTCCATTTGACTAAACTCAAGAGTCCTTAATCAGAATGAGACACAGCTCAAGAAGCATAAGAACAGCAGGAAAAAAAAAAAAGTACAGTCTTTCCTGTTGTTCATTAGCAACATGACTACCATATCTTGGCAGCTCTTCATCTGGAGATCAGCAGACCACAGGTTGCATGGCAGTCCTGCTACCAATCCTATTCCAAAACCCTGGCACAGAGACCACCAGCTTATACACTGATCCCAATACCAAGGCTCAGAAGTCCTCTCCTTTCCGGCCACATCATACTGTTTCACAGCAGATCTGCAGCCAATTAAAAATACTCAAAACAGAGCATGAATATATTTTAACAGAAAAGCAAGTCTACCCACTGGAACTTGTTGTTTACTCCATACCTCATACTTCATCCAAAACCACTGCAGAACTGCTAGTTTCCACTGTAGTCCCAGAGCTTGCAACACAATATAGATGTGTCTGGCCAAGGGATATATGTCAGGGTGTCAGATCCATCAGCAAATTACAGTAAATCAAGCAGGTTACAGTGTGCTAGCTGAGTCACAGTACCTAACAGTAGTTTTTCCACACGTGTCCTCTCAACCTGCTGCAACCACAAGAGATTTAAGCTATGTAGCTATGGACTCTCACAGCTGGGCAGACCGAGAAATTTGTTACCACAGCCCTGCCTACAACATGCCCAAGGTTGAAGTCAAGAGACTTCATTTCACAGAATGGCAAGGGTTGGAAGGGACCTCGGGAGATCACCCAGTCCCGACCCCCCTGCTCAAGCAGGCTCACCCAGAGCAGGGGGCACAGGACATCGTCCAGGCGGGCTTTGAATATCTCCAGAGAAGGAGACTCCACAGCCCCCCTGGGCAGCCTGTGCCAGTGTTCTGTCACCCTCAAAGTAAAGTTCTTCCACATATTCAACTGAAACCTCTTATGTTTCAGTTTGTATACACTGCCCCTTGTCCTGTCGCTGGGCACCACTGAAAAGAGTCTGGCTCTGTCCTCCTGACATCCACCCTTAAGATATTTGTAAGTGTTTATGAGGTCCCCTCTCAGCGTTCTTTTCCTTCAGGCTAAACAAGCCCAGCTCCCTCAGCCTGTCCTCATAGGAGAGATGCTCCAGTCCCCTCATCATCTTTGTTTGCCCTCCTCTGGACTCCCTCTAGGAGTTCCTCTTCTTTCTTGAGCTGGGGAGCCCAGAACTGGACACAGAGCTCCAGGTGGGGTCTCACCAGGGCAGGGTAGAGGGGGAGGAGAACCTCCCTCGACCTGCTGGCCACGCTCCTCTTGATGCGCCCCAGGATACCATTGGCCTTCTTGGCAACAAGGGCACACTGCTGCCTCATGGCCAGCTTGTCGTCCACCAGGTCTCCCAGGTCCCTCTCGGCAGAGCTGCTTCCCAGCAGGTCAGCCCCCAGTCTGTACTGGTGCACAGAGTTAAACCTCCCCAGGTGCAGCACTCGGCACTTGCCCTTGTTGAACTTTATCAGGTTCCTCTCCGCCCAACTCTCCAGCCTGTCCAGGTCCCGCTGAATGGCAGTGCAGCCTTCCGGCATATCAGCCACTCCTCCCAGTTTTGTGACATCATCGAACTTGCTGATGGTACACTCTGTCCCCTCGCCCAGGTCATTGATGAGTAAGTTGAACAAGACCCGCTCCTTAGAAAGCTTTGTCTAAATACCATGCAACAATGCCACGTCAGGAATGATGGGGACCACAGATTCAATAAAAGACATGCACATAAGTTATTAATTCACTATTGATATTCAAGATTATTGAGGACAAAACATCCATCCTGATAAGCACAAGGTACTCCAGTTTACTCCATGCAGATTCATGAAAACTCCTCAAACATTTCAAACACACATATAGGGTGAGTGAAAAAAGCAATAAGCATGGGGGTAAAGAGGAAAATACACAAAACATCCTACCCTACCTTAAAAAGTGTAAATGCTAGGGTGAACATTTCGCTTCAGGACAAAAATTAGCCATCACATCAGATCATGTGGTTTCTAAATTTAATTTACAGTAACAATGCTGGGACAAGACTTTCAGTCACTGAGTAAAAAACAAGTTGTACAGAACAAAGGATATGGACCATGATTGGGATTAAAATAAGGCTCAGCAACTGAAAGATGAGTTTTGTGAACACCGACATGATGGCAGCTTTCTGCCTTCCAAGTATTTGGAGGAATTTAAATTTAACCCTAAGCTCTCCATTTCCTGCCTCATTAGCAGTCACCTTCAGTAACTGGCAAAGCCAACTGCAGGTCTCCTCCACAAATGTCCGGGGAATAGACATTGCAAGCTCCTATGCTGGACAGGACGGGACACTAAAACTCTGAAACAAAGCTTTTTTCCAGAATGTTTAATTGAAGTGGACATGAAAGAAAAGGAACTTGACTCAGAAGCAAGTCTCAAAGAACTGCATGGATCTGATATTTGGAAATGCTGGGGAAGAATCGTTATTTTAGTAGTCCTTCAGCCATCACTGACTCTTTCAAAGAAGTATCTGCTCTTTGTGCTCTCTTTTCCTATTATATGATGAAAAAAGTTACAAGCCAAATATTTGTTTTCTCTTATGAGTCACCTTTAAGATTATAATCCATCCTGACATGAGGACAAGGAGCTCATTCTCAAGTTTAAAGTAATTCATCGCTGAGCTAACATCTGAGCTGCACCAAGAATAAATGTGTTTCAAAAATACATAGTTGCAAGTCTTTACGCACCCATTTGAAATGTCTAATGCAATCACACACTCCTGTGGTTTGCTTCTCCTAGAAAGGCTGTTACATTTACATTAATCTCTGGGAATTGGCCTACACTACAGAAAACCACAGAGTCTTCAGATTATTGATTTGACTACACATTACTTTCAGCTGCACAGTCTGACTTTTGACTATGTGCTTGAGCAGAAACCTTTGAGTGACAGCTCTGTATTCTGGCACAAGGCAATAATTACCTCGTGATGAGAGCCCCAGATGAGAACATGTCCCCACTGTTTTAAAAACAAATCCTCAGGATAAATCCCTGGCATCTTTACAGAGCCAGGCTGGGAGGTAAAAAGAAGAGGTAGTATTTTATTGATTTTGCAAAAGAAGAACTGAAGGAGGTAGACTTTTGATACACAAAGCCATGTAGACACCTAATCCTCTTGAGATCAGCAGAGAGTTAGACATCTAAATGATTTTTGCAGAGTTGGCCACAATAGATATGTCTACAGTCACACCCATGGGCAGTTTTCCTGGGCAGCTGGGGATCACCCTTGAGCCTCAGCCCCAAATTCCTCTGGCTTCAATCTTAAGAAACCAAATGGCTCTGAAGGCTGGGAAGCTCCACCAGTACGGAAGGACCTATGGCTCTGCCCCCCTCTGCAGCATAGACAACTAACCAGTCCCTGGCTTTCAGGTGATATATGTGCATAATTCACAAAAGCTGTATCAGAGCCCCTGAACCCTCACCTCGGAGTTTATGTGCTCTTTTCTCATAACACATTTTGGAAAGCTGCAAGGCACTATCCCCTTGTTAAACAGGCCACAGAAAGCTAGCTACCTTCCTTACTCTGACAGGGGAGGTAGAATAGTTCTAGGTTAAGGTTGGGCATATAGGCAGACTAATATGGGAAAAAACTGTCCTGTTATCGTCCATCTGTTACATCAGCTGTGCCAACTCTCCTCTTTTTATCTGTAACTCGACACTTGACTAAGCACCTAAGCTTTTCATGATCAAAAGAGATCATGATACAATAATCACTCTTTTATTGGAGGTTATGGTTTAGATTAAGTTTTTTGCCTTCATGTTTGTAAAGAAAAACTAAGTGTGACCTAGAGTAGGTTTTAATGCATAAAGACCTGGAGAAAGCAACATATTGTGATCTTGTGAGCCTGTAACATCAGATTCGGGGATGCCCAGGGACCACAAGAACGGGACAGAAGGCTTCAGACTCTGAGGTATCTATAAAGTCATGCACATAAGAGAACGCAAGAGGTAGAGGTCAAATCATTGGGCCATCTTTGGAGGGCATTCTACGTTTAAGCCCTGTGTATGCATGCAAGTCAGCCAACCTTGCTGGTTTACTACCCCTCATGCACAATGAGAGCAAGCTCAGTGCATACAAACCAGATCGTAACAGATACCATGACATTCAAAAGTGGCACTTCTGAAACAGGGCTCCAGGACACAGGCTTAGGTCTTCTGGTGACATGTCCAGAAGAGACAAGAAGTACACACAAATACTTGAACAAATGTCAGTGCTCCTGTCTGCGTACCTGCAGCCACCGTAGCCATCAAGTTCTCGTGGCATTGCAGAAGGTCACATCGAAACATTTAGATTAGAATTTAGTCGTGATAGCAGTGTGACAACACTGATAGCAGATGCAAATACCATTAAAAAATAATGAGGAAGACAACATTCTCACGGCAATGTTAAAAATAACATATGCACCATGTGGATACATTAACGTGCTGCCTTTCAGCCTCACAGGCCAGGCTTGGGGATGGCGGGGGTATTTTTTTGTGTTTGTTTCAATAACAGTTGTGACCTTAAAAATAATAATTCTTGCTCACTCGCTGTCCAGAGTTCATACTTGGGATTTGCTGTCTCTAATGGGAAAGAAAACTGGTTTTGTCCTCAGAATCTTAGCAATGCTATTTCAGCTAGTACAACATTAAGGTTGTTATGCTACCAGCGAAAGGTGCTGCCTCCACAGTCCTGTAAACTGAAATCCTCCCTACTGTAGCTTCAGTCCAGCCACCTTCATACACTGCCCTTCAGCCACTCTTTGTCCTGATTTAGCACCGCAGGCGATTTGGCTCCTCCTAAGGACCATTAAACTGTTGACCCATTAAACTTGAGACCCAGTGTGGCTGTGCCAGCTGTAACACAACACACCAACCAGCTGGCCCTGGCATCACAGCACTTCATTAAAGCCACTGAAGAGCTAGGACATGGCAGGATTACACAGCGATGCCACATTAACAAGAAGGAACACTTACTTTTAGGACTGAAAATCAGGATAGATGTATGAGTTTCTCTGGAAAGTATGTTGTCACTAAACAATAAAACAGCTCAGAAATGGGGTGATTTCATACTGCAGCACTTAACACTGTCACTACCAGATGATCTGTTCCCCCTCCAACCTGGCACAGCATAGGACAAAGCCTTGAGAATCTCCACGCTGATAAAGGGTGCCCAAGAGGTAGGTTTACACCCTGGACACTCAACCATGCTCTGACCTTGCTGAGCAGCTGTGAAACCTCCCCTAAATCTCCTCACCTGCATGTCCTGGTCTGTGCTACAGACAAGGTCTCTGCACAACATTCAGCCCTGGTTCGACTGAATGACAAAAGCAGTTTTGACCGTAGATGCTAGTCTATTATGAAGTGGATTTTGCCGCAGACAGCCAAACAACAACAGGTAGTATAATTTCGGAAAAGTACCACTCTAAGTCCTCCTACCTTTCAGGTAATGAATATTTAAAGACTATGTGGCTGGGTCTGGGTCTTTGATTACTCTTATTCAACACAGCTCTGAAGAACAAGTACTGCATTGCTTGACCTCAACTGAAGCTTTGCCCCAAAGTTCTCAGTACCTGTAAGAGCAGTGGTTTGATTTAAGTCCCCTCCTCCAAGCCAAGAGTCATCATTTCCAGCTAAAGGGAAGGACAGTATATTTGTTCTGTGCTGAAGCCCCTGAGACTCGGAAGACAAGATGAAATGGAAATTTTTTTTTTTTTTTTTTTTTTTTTTTCTTAAACCAGGTTTATACAACTGGTATGGGCCAGATGAGACAAGATGGGTTCTTAAGAGGCTAGGTCCCCTGGTACAAACACAGACTGAATGTTATCAAGATGGTACATGCCAGTCATTAGGATGCTAATTGGCCCTGACAGGGCTCTGGTGACTGAAGTGAACATCCTAACTGTCACTACCTGGAAGTATTGCTGCAGGGAACAGCTCCAAGGAGCCTAAACGAAAGTAGGTTTGAAGAGGTAGAGAGATGGGGGATGTTTATAGCTCTCTACTGCTGTCTTCATCACATGTTTAAACAAAAGGAAAAATACTTCTGTCTTTCTACACCATGCCGCTAAAAATTCCACTAAAAAAATCACTTTGGGTAATTTACATTTAAATGGACTTTGCACATGAAGTAGATTATTTTGCTAGTCATGTTTACAATTACTTTCCCCTCCCCCTTTCCCAGGACACTGACTCTTGTCTCCAGCACCATCTTTTCTCTCCGTCTCCCAACCTATCCAACTAAAACATCAAAAATAAATTAACTTGACAGATTCCCCACCAACAACTCTTTACTACTCCTCTCTTTCAGTCAGAGTTTTAGTTCATCTTGAAAAATTCTGGTGTGTTGAGTGGTTTTGTTTGTTTGTTTAGATGCCGAATTTGCCATCTATGTACTAGATTTCCAGCGCTTTCAAAGCAAAGAATCACAACTTTCTGAACAGCTTGCTGGTCACAGAGAGTGACCATTTCCAGTTTTGGTTGGACAGCATTCTTGTAGGGCTGGGAGAGCACCAACAGGGAAGTGCAAAATTAAGACTGGATTATCTATAAATTAAAGAGATTGCTGAAAAATAAATGTTATTTGAAGGTGTGTTTTGTACTTCACTGCAAATAACTCACAGCACCGAGTTACGCTCTTGACTCAGTGGCCTGGATTTGACAAGTTAGCTGTATCCTTTAAGGGACCAGCTATGAACAAGATAACTGTGCTTACGAGATGCCAGAACAGACACTTACCACACCAGACCTCAACCGTGAATCACAGGTCAACGTTTCATCCAGGCCCTGTGCACATGAGATGAAACTCAGAGAAGCTACAATCACATTTCATCTATGGCAAAAGCAAGGGGGCTCTGAAATAATGTTCATAGACAAACAAAAATGTTTCTTCTGACAGCCACAATCAGCTGTCCACTTTTCTTAATCCCTCACTACCATAATACCTAGGCAACTCAGTGTATTATCTCCCTAGAACTTTAGGCAGTGCAGACTAGAACCAAAGTGGCAGGCAGGATCCCTTCTCCACCCCAGCACACCACCCAGATGCTCCTGCATCTATTACACCCCATAAATGTCAGTTCTGTGGTGGAAAAATCTGTTGTGGATGAGAAGATTCTGGCAGAAATGAAACAAGAGCTTCCACATTTTAACACACTGATAAATACTTGCAATGCAGGTAAGTCATCCTTCCTCCCTGGCACGCCACATGAATTTCTAGCCTTCTAAAACATGCATATGGTAAGATTGTGTCAAGATGATATGACTAAGGTGATGAGTGGAGGGAAGGGGAGAAAAGTAACATGAAAACTAGATTCAGTTCAGTTCAGTGGGAAGGGGGGGGGCGGGGGGGCAGGGGCAGAATCAGGATGCAAGTCTCCATGCATTGCCTTTTGTACTGGCTTTGCAGGAATAAAGTTTCTTCAAATAGTTTGCGGTGCAAGTAGACAAAGAATGGGGGGGGGGGGGGGTGGAAAAGAGACACACAAAGGTGACAAAGAAGCTGAGATTTCCACTCCTCTAGCACCACGGGGGAGAACAGGACGCCCTCTCTGCTCAACTAAACCCTTCCCAGCTAACCTCAGCAGAATCCTTCCCAGACAGACTGTAGAAGAGAACATCTGAACACTGCCAGAAGGATCCTGGAGAGCCATAGAACTTGTGCCTCTCTGCTGCACACTAGACCTCATCTATAAAACCAACATGACTGGAGAGCATGTGCTTCCTATACTGTCACTTCCGTCAAGCCCTTGCAACCAGCTTCGCTTTCCATTGTAAATAGGTTTCATTGCTTCATAAAATGGATGTATTAGCCATGAATAAAACCCAAAAAATTACTGGGGAGGGAAGCAATACTCAATGTACCACAGTCAATAAAAGGCAGAAGAAAAGCAAAATATTAGCTGGAGAGTTCCAAGAAGGTTAGTGTTACAAAGAAACAAAATATTGGCTCTGACACAGGAAAAAGCTCCGCTGAATACCAATGTGTTCTGTACAGTGACAAAGAAGCTATACTTACCTCAAAGGAGATTAAGTAATATACCATAGCACCTGAGGAAAGGGAGGAAGGTAGAAAAGAGAGGCAAGCAAGCATAAACACAAAGAGAATAAGCCCCCTGAAGTCTGCTTCATATAGCTTCTTCTCCTTCACAGAGGAGATTTATATCTTTTCCTTGGAAATTCAGCATTCAGGAAAGTGGACTTAAAAGTATAACTCCATAATAATACCCTCTTTTCCAGTCCCCAGGAAACTATAATACTGTTTTACTGGTCAAAGAAATAAACGTGCCTCAGTTCCATACAAGGCACTTCTGCCTTTCTGAAGTTAATCCAGCTCTAAGATGGATAAGCAAAAGGCCAACACTAGTGGAAAAATACCACAGAAAGTATTTGTGTAGATAAAAGGAGCTTTCTGAAGGCCAGTGTTCCTGTCATGATGGAATAATTTTCATTCTCTAGATAAAGAGCTGGAGAATAAAAGTAGAAAAAGTTACAGCACACAGCCCGCTCCCTGCGTACCAGGACGTGTTTGCTGGTTGGGGACTACGCTTTACTGAAAATGCCTAATCAGTTAAATTTAAAACTGGAAATATTTCATATGGGATTCACTTGAGCAAATGTTGACATCAACATCTACGCTAGTTACCCAGCCTGCCGCTACAGTCGATGGAGCGAAATAGGCACCTGCAGGGCAGGATTCATCTGTTTCTAAAGAGCAGTTGTCTAAAACAGGGTCAGATGAACCGTGTCCTAAAATACTTATTTCTCTTAACTGACTGGAAGGAGAGTCCACATAACTCAGTCAGATGTGGACAGCTAGCTTGTAGGCATCTGAAGCTAATGGTGGGCTCATTGCATCAAGCATCAAAATGATTGCAGCACCTCACTTGAGACCCAAGTACTGACACAGGGTTTGCAAAAATTAACCCACTTTCTTCTCAGTATGATGACTGGAAATCTTACTCTAAAGAATGCAAATACAAGTCCCAGGCTTCTATACCATCTATGTTACCAATTAAAACGTATCAAGATGCAGCCCTTATGGTTACAGAGATAGCCTTTTAAATGCAAGCAAAACCAAGTGGGAGCAACACTGTATTCCTGAGACTGCAGATTGATATAAACAGGACTTCAGTGATGCTCAAAAGCATAAAAAGAGCCATCACAGGAAAATTCACAAGACTAACAGTTTTGCCTCTACAAAATAATTCTCCCTTAGCTTCATGTCAACAGAGCTGTCCCTCATTTGCCTTGTTCACCAATAAAAAAAAAAAAAAAAAAAAAGTTGCTTTAACAGAAATCTGGGGCTTATCATCTTCCTCTCTGCTCACGTAAACTGCATTTAAACCCAGGACAGTGGGACGTATAGCAAGTTATTTTAATTGCCGAGTTTATGATATAATTTAAATGATGTAAAGGATGCCCAGAGCACAAGGATGGCTGCCATCTTAGAGAAGATTAATGCACTTAAAGATATGTGCTTTCTTAACATACACAACTGATAAATTGTATATACATACTGGCAGTGCAATCTAGCAGGAGGGGCTCACAGGCATTTTCTAAACGCAAAAGCTTGCCATTGTGAAAGGATTTATTGATTTATGTACATAAAATTATTATCATGGAAGTTAAATGCCTGAAAGTAGTTTGCCAAAATCATTTAGCTCTAGACTAAAACTCCAAGAAAAACAGTCCTTATGTTAAGAGTAACACAATGGTTCCCCAGCAGCAGCTCACAGGGCCACGATAAACGTTTGTAGCCTCTCCAATATGCAAAATTAAGTGCATCCTGAATGGGAGAACAGTGATGTATGATAAACAAGGAGCTCAACCTGCCAGAAACTCTGTGTCTGGCAACAGCCCATTGTTCCAAGAAGGTTAGAAGTCACTGAATTAGAGTATATTACAAGACGTGGCGTGGAACAAGAAACAGAGACTGGAAGAACACAAGGAATGAAAAAGAAAACCACAGCCAACCCGACCAGCACCCTAACATGAGCACTCCCAACAGTGAGAATGTTAAGCTCAGCTAGATCATCATTTCAAGTGGGTTTTCGGGGCCACGAGCTGATCTTCACTGTAAGCCCAATGGCTAAGCAGTCAGAGAGCGTGTCATCAGAAGAGTTTAGGAAAGCACAAGAGCTCAGCTGGGCCAGGCAAAGTGTCATTGCTCCCCAGTTTATAAGGCAGGTACAGGGAGCAATTGTGCAGTTCACTCACAGACAGGTAGAGTGCCTGCAGCACAGCCAGGTAACAAACCCTGAGCTGTGCACGGCAGGCCATGCCTTGCTCACGACCACATCCCGCCATTCTTCAATGCCAGTAGAAGCAAAACAGCACTACACTAAACAGCGGGAGAAATCCCTCAAATCTTCACGATATACAAAGTCTGGAGGAATGCACATTACAGAAAGATTTTAGTTTGCTGGCATGAAATCAAACGTATAAGCCAAAGATTATTCACAAAGATCAAGACAACCTTCAAAGAAGCCAGAAATCCAGGGGGAGGGCAAAGTATTTCCAAGTAGTTCCACTTTCCTCACACAAGCCAGGGAAGCTCAGAGAAAGGGTCATAAATAATGGACTTTATTTTCATTCTTTGCATATACTCTGGCAATGCAGTGCCCAGTGTCATCTGGAGATAGAAGCTGATAGTGAGCCATTTTTAGATACTCTATGTTGCCTTAAAAGGGACCTTTTCTTGGAAGGAGTGCTCGGTTTCTGAAATTCAAACTCTTGCAATTTACTAATTGCTTTACATAGCCTACAAGTATAAGAGCACTTCTAAGAAAAATCAGATTTCTGATAATAAAAGCCTCTGTAAACAATAAAGACAGGCATTTCAAGACACAGTGGCTAAAAGGTAGCCTATTCAAATTAAGGTACCTATTTAAACATCAAAGTAATCAACCATTGACAGAACTCCCCTAGAGCAGAAAGTCACCATTACTTGATGTCTTCAAAGCAAGACCAGAGGATCTTTCTCAAATATGTGATCTAGTTTAAGCCACAGTTAATGGTTAGATGCTGAAATTAGTGTTAATGGAAGCAGCCCTCTTCCAGACACTCTTACTGTGAGCAGATCTGGTCACACCAGAATTCAAAGATGATTACTGAATCGAGAATAGGTACATGGAAGTACTGGTAAGAATAAGAGGCCTATCTCAGGAAAGCTTGGCATGTTTAAGCTGGCAAAACACAGCCTGATAAGGGACAGGATCCCTGTCTGCAAATACACTTGAGGAGGGGAGCAGCAAGAAATGAGAAGAATCATTTAAACCATAGGCTTATCCTGGTGCAGAAATGAGATAAATCAACCACAAACAATTCTAGGCTGGAGGTCAGAAAAATCTGAATACAGAGAAGTTGTGATCTGGAACAGCCTCCCAGCGAGACAAGTGGAAAAGGAGAAGCAAGCAGATAAAGAGAGAACCCAAGAGTCCACACAAAGGGCTCCTGCCCCATTTTGATCCTTCAGCAGTAGGAAGTCTTCCCTGGGACTGAGGCTTGGGAAGTCAGGTTGCCCTTTCCAGCTCTAAGCTGGAAACACAAGAGTTCAATAACTTGGTAACCAGTTATTACTGGAAGAGAAGGATTTACTTGGGGGTTTTTTTGCTGTTTATTTCTGAAACAGAAAAGCTTTTATTCTCTTTAGACACAAATATACCCCCTGTTTTTTGTCAGTTCTCCAACAGCTCAGGAGAACACACAGCAGGAGCAACACACGGCAAGAAAAGACGATTTAGGATCCAACCTTGAGTAGCCTGTGCAGTCAGGCAGCACAACATGAGCAGCTCTCCACTACGCCACCAAAGGTAGACTTCACACGTGTTCTATTGTAAAGATCCTTCAGCTCTTATCAACAGAGGAAGGGGAAAATAACAGATACTGAAGAACCAACACTAAAGCCCAAGAGATTCAGTGAAACAAAAAAGCAGCAGTGCTTTGCAGTGGCCAGGCAGCACCGGCTGCTGGGTTGTCAATCAATCTCAAAGAATGCATCCTTCTTTCTACAGACTAGATCCACAGGCCCTGGATTCAGCAACCCTTTCTGCAGCACACCAAAGTCGGTAATCATATGAAAGTTAGAGCCATCAACCTAGTAAGAAAGCTGCTGGAGTCGCTCTTGCTCTCTCCACCTCAAAAGTGGCTTACCATAAAACTATCAAAACATACATACTAGGACTCAAGAGAGATTGGCTACCCTTCTGACAGTTCACCTCTGACCCCTAGTGTCATTCTCTTTAGGTTTGGTTCCATCTCTTACCAGATATACATGGGAATCTCAGGGAGTACATCTATCATTAGTGGCTTCGCAACATCTAAATGACTTTCCTGCTTGTGCCAGAATCCTTCCCTTCATCTTACAATATGAGGCATTTTCTGGGAGTTGCAAGCTGTGAGAGCCAAGTATCACCAAGCTGCACCATTCCTTGGAAATAACAGACTAACCCTAACAGAAGTAACCAGGAAAAAAAAATTCAGGAAGCAAAAGTCATAAGCTCTCCATAACCACTTCATTGTCTCAGAGGCCCTCACTCTCCCCTTCTGTACACAAAGCTTCCCCTCTTTGGAAAGTGTAAAGAGACTCTTGTGTGCTCAGAACTGTAATATGAAAACAAAATTGTGTGTTGATGATCCTGAAATTGATTTAATGAAGCAGTTTCAATTCCACCCTTCCTTCCTCCCTCCCAAACTCCACCCTCTCCTCTGAGAGGGAAATTTGTTTGGGTTAATACAGAAGGAAAAAAAAGAAAGCTAAAAACAGCCTCCTTTTTGCCTTAAAAAAGTTAAAGCTATGAATAAACAGCCTGAAACAGGAATGCAATTAATCTGCCCACCAAATTCCTACACTGCTTTCTTGTTCAGTTCTTCATAACATTTTCACGAGGATCAAATACACAGACTTATTTCTGCAGAGCCAGTGGTATCCCAGAACTGCCTGCTTCCTTGCTTTGGCATGAGGAAGAACAGGTTATGAGACTGGATGAACCAAAAGATATAACCCAAGATTGTTAAATACTAGAATATTTGAGCAATATCCTTGCATCCTAGGAACCAATATTAAAAAAAAAAAAAAAAAAAGAAAAGAAAAAAAGATTAAAAATGCACCAAGAGAACACAAAAAAACATTTCTCTTGTTTCCCTTTGTTGTGGAACAGACAAACTGCATTATCTCCCAAGATCTACCTTCCCACTAGAAAGCACTCACACCGTTATCCCCATCTTAGACCCAAGTCACATCTGTCCCTGACAGCAATAGCTGTCAACACTGGAAGAGCAGGGTGATCAGCCATCCTTTTCACCCTGGGCTGGGAGCCAAAGCAAGGTTGGCTTATATATTTGCAGTGCAGAGCCAAACAACCTTCTTTAATCTATTTTGTTCCCTATGCTACGCCATTAGCAAGCAAGCAGATCAAACCCCAGGGAGCATCCTTGCAATCTGAATATTTGATCCCTAACTTGATTTTACCCTATTCCTTTTCCACTGTACCACCAGCGAGATTCAGGTAATGCCGGAAGAGTCATGTGTACTATCTTATCAATGCAGACAGAAGCCTCTTGGCAGAGTTGCCTTTCATTCCCATATTCCCAGTTTCCCATAGCATGAGGCATCACAGCATGCTGCCGTGGAGTGCTATAGACACTGCTATGATACCTGATATGAGTTACATTTTAAAGAAGAAAACTACTTCCCTCCTCTTACAGCAGATGAGCCCTCTGGAAAGAGAAAGGAAATGCCTCACTTTCATCTCAGAGTTCAGAGGGAATGTTTTATAGCTGTCAATCCTATCAAGATCCTATTCATTGAAACACTGGGGACAGCAACTATTTTGAGGGAGGCTATGCAAGCTATGAAGTAGCCAGGCTCTGAAAAGAACTTTGCCCAGTGACGTTTGGGAAGCAAAGTAAAAGTCTTCCCTGCAACCCTAAAGTGAATGCTGAAAGCCAACACACAACAGGCAGTCACATCTGAGTTAAGCAGATGTGACTACATAAGGCAAAGCCACGTGAGGAATAAAGCAGCACCTGCTACTGGAACCCCAGGTGAGGAACGTGAACCCAACCTGGCGTCCCAGGTCCAAGCAAGCACTTTCACTTGAAGAGGTGAGACACACTCAGTGATCAGAATGGGATGGTGGATGCTGGGATGTCATGCTCAGTGTCACTGGCACGGTACACAACCTTCCCCCTGCATTTCCCATCCATACACAGTGCTCATCATCTCATTTTGACTGCTAAAAAGACTTCAGGGATACTATTTGGGCTGTGCAGAAATATTAGAGAACGGCATCCTGGTTAATAAGTTACTTCTTCAATCACTATACTGGAGAATTCACTGACTCTATGTTTACCCTCAGTTCCCATGCAAGGTGGGAAGTGTCCTTTAACAGAAATGAAACTGGCACAGAGACTAAGTCATGCTACTGAATTCTCAGAGGGAATTTGCAAGCAGACCAGGGAGTTGAAACTGAACTTGCAGAGCTCCAAATTAGCTACCAGATCATGCCCTTTTCAGCAGGCATACCAGCCAGCATGCACTTGCGCAGCTTACTCGGAAAGTATGGTGGCTAAACAAAAGAACAAGCAAGTTGGAGCAGAAAGTCAGGGATGGTGTGGGTCAAGGTTAGAAGCAACTGCATCAGCAGGGCTGCCAGTGCAGCATCTACTATGCGTCCAGCATCACACCAGGGCTGACCTGCTCCCCAGGGAGCCCTGCTCAACAAAGTACAGCTGCAGATTCCTGCCTTCTCAAGGGTGCAGTAGCCAGATGTTACAGTACAGAAAAGGCCTTTAACATCACTCATCTGCAACCTCATCCTTTGCTGCCAGCTAGTTTTAACAGATGCGAGTGGAGATGGCTTCCATGGGTTCAACAGGGATTCAGCCTTCTAAGGTCAGTGTAAAGAATCAGAAGGGAAACATAAAGCAGACTTAAGTGTGTGAAAGCAATCCTGCTTTTGATCCAAAAGCCAAAAACTTCAAAAAGCAGCTTAGACTGTTTCTTTGTGGATACAAAGTCTAGGGCTCCTTTACAGCACTCAGCAGACTGTGCATACAGTCACTGTTCCCAGGACACCCCTTTACAATGACTCAAGAAAACACCCACAATCCCTACAGATAATTTCTCAGAAATGCTATTTGTTATAAACTGGCACATCTTTGCCACAGCCAGTAGATTCAGCGCAATATCTGTCCACGCACCAAGAAACTTCTGCTTTGAGCAGTGTCCTCTGTCAGCTGACACAGGACACATCTCACTCGAACCCTTTCTCCCTTCCTGCATCTTGCCCAGCCAAAATTCACAGTCTGCAGTAAGATCCATCCACCATGGAAAATATCTGTGGGTAGGATCAAGGATGTAAGTGAGTAACAGAGGAAGAGGGTATGTGGGGAGAAATCATAGGCAACCTCTGTGACAAGATCGTGCTGCCTTCAGCAGAGGCAAAGCTTGCTTGCAGGTTTACTAGAGGACCTCAGAAGAGAGTACAGAGACAGAGTTCCCAATGGCTTTTTAGCTTTTTTGTGATTAAAAATAGTTACTTCTGCACAATACTAAATCAGAAGGGCCAAGCTAACCACCTCCTATAATGCTGAGTTCCCCACCACACCAGCAACAAGTGCTTTGTACTTGGACACAGAAAAAGGAATGAAATTCAAAGGAGTTAAGAAATCTTGATCACAATGATCAGGAAGAACGGTGGTAACGGTACAACCATGGCCTTGATCAATATTCCCAATACATAAAATATGCATCTGAGGGCACTCTGCAGCACTGGAAACAGTCTTCCAGCACAGCAGTTAGTTTTTTCCTTCAACTCAGCCTCACTTTTAACTACTTTTGATTAAAATTATTACTTTCACTCAATATTCAGTTTCTGACAGATATTGTTCTCTACACATGCTGCAGGCTGGCTCTATCCTTCCAGGCAAAACACAACAGCTCACTAGAAGCAACCTTTCTTATTTTACAAGTCATATATAATTTATGCATCCGCAATACTGACAAAGGCTAGAAATACAAATTGTGTCCAATTCTCTTTCCTATAACCTTGCAACAGAGATTTTGGGGCCCTTTCCTTTTAAAGGATTGCTTCCTCCTGGCTATTGCCATTAGTTCTTAGGAGAATCAGTTACCTGAGTACAATTACTTCCCTCATACTGAACCCCATAACCCAAAACCTACACCATGCCAATATTCAATGACATTTAATTGTACAAGTGTCCTACACTCCCTTAAGCACTTACTGGGTTTTTTGTTCACTGAGTCCTCAAGTTTTCCTCAAAGGAAACACTTGCACATGCATAGATTTGCTCCTGCCCTTCTAGTCTCGCAGATGGATTCCGCACAGGAGACACACAACTGACGTATTCAGCTCTCCCAACCAGCACAAGACAGGTAAATAATTATCTGAAAACCAGAGATAGCTTTGCAAGCAATTGTTATGCCATCACTTTAAAGGGTGCAAAATATCAAAATCACCTGAGAGCTTTTTATTAAGTTATTGGCAGAAAAGAATTACTCGCAAAAGAATCACAGGCAAATTACATGGACATTCACGGCTGGTAGGAGTAGGGAAGCATTTTCTTCACTGTATTGCTTTTAGGTAGAAATCAAGAGAGTTTGAGGGAATGAGGATTTTCAAGAGTTTTTATCTAGTAACCAAATAGCACTCAATTAGCTAGCTCCCCTACACTGCTGGGAAAATTCCAGCCTCTCATTTTAAGAGTTTACCTAGGACTTCAGGAACATTCCAGCACTGAGACTTCATTGCCTTTCACCTACCTGGAGACTGTGTGGAACGCTTGCATGACCAGATGCCACACATGTATTATGTGTTTGATTCTAAACTTCCCTACTAATTTAGAGTGCAAATCTTCTTTGCCCAAGCAATCATTTTTTCTCTCCTGTTTATTTAAATAATTTTTTCCTTCTGGAGCTGTTCTTAGGAACAAAATATTTTGTCCAATTATCATCTTGGCCATTGGATGAATAACCAGAACGCACATTCAAAGCACATAGTCTTCTGTTATCCCCCCACCAAAAACCTCAGCACAAGGTCTGCAGGTGTCCAGAAAAGAAGAGTTTGCAATGGTGAGCTTCCAGTATGAGAGTTTGGGGGCAGGAGGGGAAGATATGTATCCATTCGGGTTGGGATTGGTAAATCAAATCATCTTGCAGTAGTAAGTGAACTGACAAAGTCTAAATAGAGAGAAAGATTATTATCACAGATCACAGCTAACAAATCCTCACTGGGGAAAACAGAGTGTGTGTAGGAGAAACTCACTGTGACTGGTGGTTTCGCAGATCACACACAAGAAGCAGTTGGAAGTAGCTTTTGATCTCCCACAGCAATAACAGCCAGCCCTTCAGTGATGCCACTGCAAGACACAAACCAACAGATTCGTAAGTAAAACAGGCAGGTGGTGAGGAGACACTTCAGGAACAGACTTTTCAATCCAGGATTACAGCTCCCTGCTTCACAATCCCCTTCCCTTCCCCTCTGTACTTCCCCACACACTCTTCAGCCTCAGTGAAGTTTGTTACTAAAATAAAACTCAAGTCACCAAAAAAAAATTGACTTATTGGAGAAGATCGCTTCTTGCACATTTTCAATACAGAATTAAAAAATAATTAAAAGGTGACTTTTTCTCAACGAATCCACACACAAACTAATAAAGTGAGAGTGAACATACTATGGCAAAAAACATAAGGCATGCTGGGCATGCAGAGGAAAGTCCAGCTAAGCAGTGCCTACAGAACAGCACCCTGTAATTTATGGTCCACCAGCATCCCAAGAAACAAGCTTTGTTGCTCCCAGGGAACAAAGCACAGAAAGCGTTCACAAGCTTATGTTTCCTACACAGGGAGAAGGTCATGGCAAGGGAGAGTAAAATTCATAAATATTTCTAATCATTCAAGCTTCCGAGACTGACAGACGCCGATGAAGCAAGCTCCGCTGGTGGGAGCAGTTTATGCAACAAATACCCACAAATGAAAAGCATCTTCTGCTGGGAGTGGTAAAATTGCATGAGGTGATGCTGCACAGAGAAAAGTTAGGTTGTGGGTATACTCAAACGCGTAGCAACGTTCAAATGCATAATCAACCAGCAGCTTAGTTCTACCTACAAAGGCAGCAGTAAGGTCTGCAGTATAGACAACCCTTTTCAAAAAAAAAAAGAAAAAAAAAATAAACAAAAAACCCTCCTCCTTTTCCATTGCAGCTTTATCATTACATAGTGGATAATTAATTACACCATGATTTTGTGCCACATAATTTTGGTAGTGTACATATCTCCTTAGAATTAAGTTTGGAACTGCAGATAGATTTTAGTTAAGCACAATGCAATTAGCCCCACTGTAGATTACAACCACAGACAACCAAGACTGCAGTTTATCTACCCACTTGAAAGACATTTGGTCTGCAGACCAACTGTGCCTGGTTTACCATAGCATAACTCCTGTTTTTTGTTGTTTGGTTTTTTTTGTTGGTGTTTTGGGTTTGGTTTTGTTTTTTTTTTTTGGGGGGGGGGGTTTTTTGTTTTGTTTTTTTTTTTTTTTTTGTTTTTTTTGTTTTTTTTTTTTTTTTTTTTTTAAGTCTTGCTATTTCAGGTGCTTTTAATGCCACTAATTTCCAGATGGTCTAGAAATCCAGCACAACAGAAAGCAGGCTGTTATGTGCAGGAGCATTGCTGTCTGACATTCCACTGCCACATAAATCAAGCAGGCCCCAAAGGAGAATCAGCAATGCATTCCCTAAACATTGCTTTATTTTGGGTTTTCTAAAACAAATAACTAAGGAAGCAGATATCAAGCGTTTCTCAAGGAGAGAGAGATGCCTGATGATTTTTAGGGTTTTTTCCTAAACTTGACAAATACCAGAAGCAACATCACCTTTTAAGGCAAAAGGCAGCTGAAAGCAAAATCCTTCGTTTAAGCCAGAGTGACTCATAACAGCAAAGATTCTTCCTAGAAAAACAAATTCAATCATGAAGCAAGAACAAGCTAGAAGCCTTAGTAATAACAATGCAATCGACTCCTTCTTTCCCCCTGACTTTTGTGGGCTGCTGCTGGCTGGTTCTGCAGGTGCTCTTGGCTACTGTAAAAAGAAAACAAGCTAGACAGACTACTGGCTTGACCCAGTCTTAGGCTTCATTTGCATCCCTAGAGAGCACAGTGCAGTAAACACAATCGCAGATGCACAGGAACACATCTCATGCCTTATCTTTTCTATAAGAATGCAGGAGGAAGTATGTATCTGAAGCTGTATCTACACTGCAGTCACACGTGCTTTCAACACAGTCAACAACCAGCTCAAGAGATAAGGCAGAGAAGCTGCAGAAGCACGCACCCAACACTGCCTCCAGTGAGCCCGTGTAGTCGTGTATAACCCAGCACCGCT
Source organism: Gorsachius magnificus (assembly GCA_034008185.1). Taxonomy (NCBI): domain Eukaryota; kingdom Metazoa; phylum Chordata; class Aves; order Pelecaniformes; family Ardeidae; genus Gorsachius; species Gorsachius magnificus. The sequence continues at coordinate 3,759,429 of CM067086.1, read as the reverse complement.
GTATCTTCATCATGCCTGTTAAACGTTAATGAAAGCTAGGTCACGTATGGCTATTCAGGCTGCAATCCTGCCTCCTCAAACAGAGGTTGTTGCTGCCATCAGAAGCGGCAGCATTACACTAATGAGAGGATGTGATCTCAGCAGGCTGCGTCTAAATCTACTTTCCAAGTCTAGAAGACATCCAAAATCCTCCTCCTTGAGTATCACAGTCATTGCATAGGTTTCCCTTGACCTGTCCAACAAATGAGCCCAGGCAACTACAGTTTCAGCAAAGAAGGTGCTGGCACTGCCAGCAGAAAGACCAGGGCTACACTTCCCTCTCCACAAATGACCTGCTGTATAACCCCAGGCAAAACATTTTGTCTGCCTGTGTTCCAATTTCATTTTCAGGTCATTTTTTTCTTTTCTTTTCATCTCCTCTTTTGTCCAGGAACCACCTTTTAAAAGATGTTTATGTCTATTTATCATGTGTTACTGAGCACAACAGGACCTCTAAGCATTAACTTTAACAACAACAGGAATGTCAGCTGCAGTGTTAACTCGAATTAGTGCTACAAGGCTCCCCTCAAACCCAGCTACACCAGACATCCTGCTCCAGAGACCAGAGGTTTGTGTTTAATCTTTCTGTCCTGGCTTGTGTCAAACGCTTCCTGGCTCTCTGGCATGCACCACACAACCTGAAGTCCATCTAAGGAGAAGTATCTGACAACTCCCAACAGTTTAGGAGATTTTTTTTTTTTTTTTTTTTTTTTTTTTTAAAAGCTAACTTCACTGGTTCTTAAAGGGGGAAACTACAGCTTAGCAAGAGAGGGTGAATTGAGGTGCTGAGGGACATAGTTTAGTGGTGGGATGGCAGGGTTATGTTAACGGTTGGACTTGATGATCTTAAAGGTCTTTTCCAACCTAAACGATTCTATGATTCTACGACTCCTAATGCCTAAATTCAAGCCGTCTGATTAAAGACCTATCACAGACTTTCCAGGAACTTGAACACCCTGAGCTAGACAAGAGTCGTGCTCTCTGATTTTCTTGCTCTGAAACACCTGTACTTGCTCTCCCCACTCTTGCATTCTTCCCTGGGAATTGCTGTCAGAGACAGAGATCAACGTGACTTCCTGCTGTGACCCAGGACAGCCTGTTCCTTTGGGCTTATATTTCTCTGCACATTCATCAAGGAGCCTGGTTTCTAGATGCAGGACATCTCTCAATGCCCTAGTACTGTCCAGAGCTCACTGCTACTTCATAGAATCATGGAGTAGTTTGGGTTAGAAGGGACCTTTAAAGGTCATCTAGTTCCAGCCCCCTGCCACACACAGGGATACTTTCCACCAGATCAGGTTGCTCAGAGCCCCATCCAACCTGGCCTCAATCACTTCCAGGGAGGGGACATCCACAGCTTCTCTGGGCAACCTCTTTCAGCATCTCACCACCTTCACAGTAAAGAATTTCTTCCTAATATCTAATCCAAATCTACCATCTTTCAGTTCAAAACCATTACCCCTCATCCTATCACTACACTCCCTGATAAAGAGTTTCTCCCCATCTTTCCTGTAGGCCCCGTTTAAGTACTGAAGGGCCACAATAAGGTCTCCCCAGAGCCTTCTCTTCTCTAGGCTGAACAGCCCCAACTCTCTTAGCCTGTCCTCATAGGGGAGGTGCTCGAGCCCCCTGATAGTCTTCATGGCCCTGCTCTGGACCTGCTCTATCAGGTCCATGTCTTTCTTGCACTGAGGACTCCAGAGCTGGATGCCATACTCCAAGTGGAGTCTCACCAGAGCAGAGGGGGAGAATCACCTCCCTCAACCTGCTGGCCATGCTTCTTTTGATGCAGCCGAGGATACAGCTGGCTTTCTGGGCGGTGAGCACACATTACCAGCTCATGTCCAGTTTTTCATCCACCAATACCCCAAAGTCCTTCTCTGCAGGGCTGCTCTCAATCTACTTATCACCTAGCCTGTATCTATATTTGGGATCACTCTGACCCAGGTACAGGACCTTGCACTTGGCCTTGTTGAACTTAATGAGGTTCCCATGAGCCCACCTCTCTAGCCTCTCATTGTCCCTCTCGATGACATCCTTTCCCTCTAAAGCATCGACCACACTACTCAACTTGGTTATCATCTGAAAACTTGCTGGAGGTGCACTTGATCCCAGTGTCCATGCCCCTGACAAAGATGTTAAATAATACTGGTCCCAATAAGGACCCCTGAGGGCACCACTTGTCACTGTTCTCCATCCAGATACTGAACCACTGACCACTACTTTCTGAATGCAACCATCCAGCCAATATCCACCGAATGGTCCATGTGTCAAATCCACATCTCTCCATTTTAGAGACAAGGATGTTCTGCAGGACAGTATCAAATACTTTGCACAAGCCCTGGTACATGACATCAGTTGCCCTTCCCTTATCCACCAATGCCGTAATCCTGTTGTAGAAGGCCAACAGATTTGTCAGGCACAAATTGCCCTTAGAGAAGCCATGTTGGCTGTCACCAATCACCTCTCCATTTCCAATGGGCCTTAGCATAGTTTCCAAGAGGATCTGCTCCATGATCTTTCCAGGTACAGAGGTGAGATTTATTGGACTATTTAAAGGCAAAGAGCGAACCTGACAGTTAAGAGATACCATGATGTACTAATATTGCCTGAGTTTTCATTCTTCTGAGCCCAGTCAACAAAATTATTTTGTTTTCTTCCCCCTTAAACCAGAAAATAGCTTCACCCTCCCTATTTTGAGGCAAGACCCATAACGTGATAAACACCAGGCTGCACCCATTTGGGCAGCAGTCCCAAGAAACAGAACCATGTTGACAGACACCAATGGCATTCGATGGTGACCCTAAAAAGGAGGAAAGGCTTCGCTGCATGGGTCTTCCCATAAGGCATTACAAAGTGATCTCTTCTTGCCAGTGCTCACATAGATACTCAGGGCTAGATATTACCAGGGACAGCAGGTAGCAGGGAATTGCCCCAGTTTCTGTCACAACGGCAGATAGGACCTATGTGTGTAGAACTACTCATCTTCCCTGTCCTGAAGAGAACATAAAATTCCTTGCATCACACAGATTGGGCACAGCCACCTCCACCAGTGGCAAGCAGCATTTTTCAGCCTCTGCTCCACTTTCAACTATTGCAACTATATCAGGAAATTTACTGACTGCCTATACTCTTGCATTAGCAGAGAGTGCCTTTAACAAAAAAATAAGCTATTCTGTGAAGTCCTACTAAACACAAAAGGCTGTGGAAATTTTATTTTAAAGCAGATGTGAACACTGCTTGCTCTTGTTTTTAAGAGAAAAATACCAAAAAGAAATGTCAGCAAGTTTCATCTCTGCACCACCACCCACTGGGCTCCCATCCACCCCCACTTTTTTATTTTATTTTATTTAAATTAAGGTAACAACATATTTCTTGCCCACATGCTCTCCCCTCAAACGAAACCCCCCTTGACAACTTGGAATCATACTGTTTATTTGAAATCTCTTCCTTCTATTCCTATTGCTTGATGCAAGATGTCTTCTCACCCTCAGAAAAAAAAGACTACAACTCTCCTGCTATGCCCATACCCATCACCATGTACTCAAAACCCAGAAAATCTGCTAGATAAACTATCTCCAGCTGGTATCTGCACAAGCTTCAATACTTGAATTAACCTCTTGGATTCCCTTATGAGAGGTACATATATATATAAAGGAGAATATATATAAATAGATAACTCCCTTCCCACTCCTATTTTAGGATTTCCTGAACTCTTATCTATTCTTGTTCTCCTTACATCAGCATTAACTCTGGCAACCATATTCCTGCAACATGTGCTTCACTCTTGTCTCTGAAACCCACTGGATTAACTTTACTCTTTGAGTTACTGTTTATGAAGTTCAGAATATGGGACTGTAGCACACTTGCGTATCAGCTCTCAAACTGATGAGCACACCTAACTTCCATTAGAATTAGTGCAAACAGCAGAACACCACTCGAGCACTCTGCCCTAAAAATCCACTTGCACTCTGCATCCCTTGTGTGAGCTCTACCGCAAACCTATTACCTTCTGAAAAGAACAACTTTCTATCAACTTTGTCCAACACCACAAAAAGCTCTTTAGTAAACACTAAATCCAATAAAGCTCTAGCTCATAGCTACATCCCCTATACCAAGAAATGGTACAGAGCTGCAAACATTACCCATGACCTGTGATCCTGTGTGCTTGAGACCCATGTACAACTTCCAACTAAAGAAATCTCTCCTCTGACCAAGACTAAGGCTCCAGGGAATATTCTTTCACCTTTGCTTTACCAAGCTACAGTTACAAAAACAAGTAACTAGACAAGTGTTCCTGTTTATTCAGAAGCAACTGACCCAGAGTGCAGCTACATGGCTGGCAGACTGTAAGATATCTGACCTCTTTCTACTCTATCACATGTATTACTGTAATACTGGGCACTTTCCAGTACTGTATTAAGCAACATAACCATCTGTCACGTGTTGTTTAATCTTTTAGCAGCATCCCAGAGAGAACTACATGGCCTGGAGTATTCACTTGACAAGGTTTTGTTAAATATTTGCATCCTGGGTTTCTGCTTGCAAAGGTATCTGTGCTCAGCAGTTAGCAGTGAAAGCTGCAAGATCTGTGGTCCTCCTTTGGCTGTTCCCAAGTCTCAGCCTGACCCGTGAGAAAGTTCCCTCTTCTCCTGCACAGCCGCTTTCACTTTTATCCCCAAATACAGAGCATAAAGATGATGCTTTAAGTTCTCATGTACCCTGGGCACTCTAGATGGAATCAGCAACACAAACAACCCATCCTTTGGGTAGGATGAGACTGTCCCAGTGCAGCCTGAGAAGCCAGTTACACCTTAAAGCAGGTAAACCTACAAGGGAGGCTGAAATGTAGCAGACTCCCAAAAGCCCTTCTGCGTCAGCCACTGTTTTCCGTCATTGCCATTAACTCTCAATGTCTGCCTTTGTATCTGGTGTAACTAGATCTCAAGGAGATGTGTGCTATATTGTTAAATAAAAGCAGTTACTCTACACTACTCTACAACTACCTGAAAGGAGGCTGTAGCGAGGTGAGGGTTGGCCTCTTCTCCCTGGTAACGGACAATAGGACGAGGGGAAACGGTCTGAAGTTGCACCAGGGCAGGTTTAGGACGGACATTAGGAAAAATTTCTTCATGGAAAGGGTTGTCAGGCACTGGGGCTGCCCAGGGAGGTGGTTGAGTCCCCATCCCTAGGGGTATTTAAAAGACGGGTAGATGAGGTGCTTAGGGACATGGTTTAGTGGTGGGATGGCAGGGTTAGGTTAATGGTTGGACTTGATGATCTTAAAGGTCTTTTCCAACCTAGATGATTCTATGATTCTATGATACCAGACATTGTTGAGCACTTTTAATAATCACATTAAATCAAGAGTGTTGTTTTTAGGTTTCCATACATCACTACTCTTCCCTAAGCATGCACAAGCGGGGCTAAGGAGCTCTGCAAACACCCAGCACTGGACATACAACCAGAGATAACGGCACCAACTCAAACAGTCACTTGTGGCAGAGCCACCCAAACTCAACTACTAAGGAAACAAGCCAAGGTTCTTTGTGGGACATCCTACATCTCACCAGAAGCCACAGGAACAGCTCCCACAGCAGCCTTCTGTACCTGCCAGAAGGCAGAGGCTGCCTGATGCTGACCATTCATGCATAATTCCGATATTATTATGATGTGCACTAATAATTTAATAGTTTCAATACTTGTAATTAAGTCAAAGTGATTAGAAGTCCAAAATATGAAACCTTGATTAAGATCAGCAGCTTTAAATGGTTTCCATTTTTAGCTGTTATGCCTGGAAAAGGGCTGATCCTCCCTGCTTAGTAACTATGAAAACATATAGATGCTTAGATTAAAATACCCCACACGCTAAAGTTCACTGTGCAAATTTGTTAAGGAAGATACACCACTACTCATTTAACTAAGCAGTTATGCAATAAATGATAGATTTATTCAAGTTTCAATTTTTGCCATTTTTAGGTGAATGAATGATGGATTTCCTTTTTACTAAAGTTGGGGTGGGTTTTTTTGTTCGTTTGTTTCTTCTTTTGTTTTGTTAGGGTTTGTTTGTTTGTGTAACTTTATGTCAAGCTGTCCTTGGAGGGAAATGGAAACCCATTTAAAATCTGCAGAAACAGCATTTATTTACCACGTAAACTGCCCCAAACTTGATGGCTCACCAAGAGAGGAAAGTAGGTTTATCAAAACAAACTTTACATTTAAAATTGTTTCTAAAATAGTATTGTCTGTAGTGAAAGAAAGTAAGGAAGTGTGACTGGTTCTACCAGAATAAAGAGAGTATCTCACCATCCGTCACGTCTGTCTTCAATCCCTCCCCAGCACAAGCTATGTAGCATTCGCAACTCCCAATTAGTCTCACACCCTCACTAGTTACCCATCATAGAACTGATATTGCTGAAAAACATAAATGACAAATATTCTCCCTACACCTGCAGAATAGGCTATTGCCCTCACAGGTTATCCTGGCACTGTGAACTCTTCTTTCCAGACAATTAAGCCATTGATTTCCTGTGGTTCAAGCACTTTCATTTTCCTTTAAAGCCCTAGCTAAACCTGCACTGGTAAATACTTTTTAATTTAAGTGCTATTAAATGGTTAGGGAAAGTTTAAATCTTAACCTGATTTGTCATTATTTCAAATTCACCATTGAAGAGGTTTCTTTTCAGAGAATACATTTAATTTCATATACACGATTATACACACACACAAATACAGACATAGCGCTGTTTAAATGCATTGATTCCAATACTTGCCCAGTGATTCTTAAAACTGTTCTAGGGCTTTTGGAAACATATGGTATTTTTAAAATATGACAGATACTTAGCTCCTAAAATATATTCTCAGTGGATATAGCCAACTATCTCTCACTGTAAGCCTTTAAGTAGAGATCATAGGTATTTTCTAAAGCAGTTACTCCAATTCCTAAAGAGCCATCTCTTATATTATCACAGTATTGCATACATTTGTCCCTCTATGATCCTTCTAAGCACAAGAAGGACTATCCTTCCCGTGCTGCGATGGGTATGGACCTGAGACACTATGAGGAAGGCAACACCAGCAAGAGCAGGATGCTCCCCACTCTCCAAGCTCTTTGTGAGCAAGGGTAATACAGCACTGCCTGAGCTCACTGAGGGTTTACTAGCTAGGTCCAGGGCCACACTACACTCCTTCAGAGGCCCACCTAATGTTGTGGCATTGCAATGAGTCACAGCGATACTTCAAGCTACCCTGAGATCATCCACGACACTTGACATCCTGCAGGAAGACAGAAGTGACCTTCCCAAGGAGTCTGCTGCACAGACAAGATGAACCAAGTACCCCCACACTTCCAGTGAGCACCCAGCTCCGTGGGGAGCAAGTCAGGGAAATGCCATCCCACAGGCAAATTCTCAGAAGCACCTGTGGAGGAGGAAAGGCAGACAGGAAAATCAGCCGGTACACAGGCAAAGGAAATTTTGGTGGTAACAACAGTTTACATGTCATTTAATTTTCTACAACAATCAGTCAAGTGAAGCACTTAAGGACACAGCCCTGTAAGTTTTCTAGTGCTGTAATTTCTGCAAAGTACTCAATCCTCTTTTTTTTTTTTTCCCTTTTAAAGCTTTTCAGCTTTTCCTTTTAAGCTAGTGACTTAAAATGACTGTTATCTTAGTTTTGTTGCTGTGGATACACCAAGACACACATTTTGCTCCCAGAAAAACGCCGAGGCAGTAAACTACATCATATAATTTTTACCACTGTATTTTTAGACACAAGACACACCTATCCTATCTTTGCCCTTTGTGGTAACTGCAGAGAGTTAAAGCAACACATTCCCAATTTTGAGGCAAGTCTAGATCTTCCACTCTCCTAACCCAGCAATCCAAAACACACAAACCAAGTAAGTTTTCCATCTTGGGTTGTAGCAATTCCCTCTGCTCTGATTCTCCATCTGGCCGCAGAGTAACTGGATCTGGCCACAGGCCCCAGTGCTGGCAGCGTGATGTAGCATTGGCTGTGAGCACATCAGCCAGCTATTATGAAATAACACGCTCTTTTGCTGGGCCAGAATCACTGCAGCCATGGCAGGCACTTTGTGGTAAATTAAGAACTGCTGTGCAGTAATTTAAGAGCACTGGTGTTTGGCTACAGCACGAGCACTGGATGTCACCTCGTCAGCGGGTGAAGTAAAGCACAGCTCAGATCTACCTGGGCCAGGACAGCAGCATTCACATTTTCCAGAGAGTTCTTCGCTTTGACAAGCACTGCTCTAAGCAACTTTCTGACAGTCTTAACCACTGGATTTCCCCACAGACTTACAGGCCCCATGTCCCTTCTGTCTGACGTGAGCACTCACATTCAGTTTGCTTCCAGCCAAACCCCTTTAGACACACACTTACCCCCCTCTTGTCACGGAGCATCCCCAGGATTTCACAACCCGCTGCCCTACCTTTCCCAAGTCCTGCAAAAATGTGGGTGCCTTGGGTAACACTCCCAAGCACATAGCCCCAGTGGCAAGATGAGAGGCTCATTATAGGATAAACACACAGAATACATTGAAAATCTATTTGTGATCTATACAGGAGTCAAATTATCATCTTTCAGGCAGGATCAATAACAGTTTCCAACCCACACTTCTTTGCAAAGTTTAAAAAGCATCTAAACCAGTATCTAAATACTAGGTATCTATACCAAAGATACTGTACAACTATACATGCTGCTAGTACCTCAAACACCTTCCCTCTGGAGAAGGATGTAAGAACCTCCTTTAGTGGGATCATTAGCACCACTAGGCCTCGTGAAAACCAAATGCATCTCATGGAGAATCCACATCACTTTCTGTGTTTGCTTTAAGTCCCACTGTAGAAATGAAGGTTGGCTTAAACCACTTTTGAAATACTTTTCAAAATTTTGTGCTCAGTCAAGACATCCTAAATAGCTTCAGAATCAACATCTTTAAATTATTTAGAGGTTTTCCAAAGTTTTGTGCCGAGTCAGTTACACATTCACACCATATTACTTAATGCAACTTGCAGATGCAGTTCTTTACCTCCTCCAGATCCCTGTTATACAGGCAAAGTAATTATCAATGGGTCTCAAGTCTTCACTTCTCTGCCCCTCAGTTCTCACACACAATAGAGGGAACACTCCAACTAACCGGTCCATCTTGAGACCAAAATCTGCCCTTTGATAGCAGAAATAGTCTCTCACAATACCCATTTACTGTGTCTAGCTCAGAAAATTTCTGGTTTTGTTTGGGGCAGACTGGGCAGTAGAGCACACAAATAATTACCTGCTTACACTTAACAAAAGTGGAGGAAAACAAGAAAAAAAGATATATAAATTATATATATAAAAATATGAAAAAATAAATGCAAAGCTCCATACAAGTCTATGACAACATAGAGAGCCCATCTTGGAGCTTCAGAAATTTATAGGAAATAAAGAGGATCCATCCCCAAGAAAATCCCAATTTAAAGCATTTCACTTCTACCTTACATTTTGCTACAACCACACAAGAGTTGTTCCAATAGATTAAATGCTACAGGTGGAGATTAAACTTGCAGAGATAACAGCTGTTCATTGGCCACTGGTATCCTAACAGCATCAGGGCTAGCCAGCACATTTTTTGTTAGAACCACACCAGGCCCACAAGTCAATAACAACTGTAATGTCTTTCTTCACTCTCCCCAGCAGTTTCTGCCATCTGCCTTTACTCTTCTCTCTCATCTTCAGCCTGGCACAGTCTAAAACCGCTCTCTAGTTTACACTTCATTTGCATGTTGTTATTCACTTTGTACAGCTAGTACTGTACTCTCTCGCAAACACAATGCTCGGCTGATGCCCATCCATTACAACTACCATGCACGACTCTAACGAAGACAAAACACCTCTCAACCCAGAACCCAAGCAAGCAGGCCCCTTATGGAAATGCCTGCTCATACAGCACTGTAGGCATCGTTGATGCGCTGAGGTTGCCTGAAGCCTGTGAGTTAGCTGGTCCTTGCCCTGAGCAGATGGCCAACCAAAGCACATATTCAATTTTCAACTGTGACAAATGCTGCTGTTGCTACCTGCAGGGAGACTATACTTAAGAAATATGCTGTGGCTTTATCAAAACTTTGTATCACTTAAGACATAAGTAAACTCCTGCTATGAAGATAACATCCTCTCACCTCTGGTCTGCTTTAACATTAGGCAGTCCATGGGTGATAAGGCAGAGGAATTATACCTCACAGCCGGATGGGAACAAGAGCTCAAAGTCAGCCACAGGAAGACAAGCCAAGTCTGAAACTGTCTGGAAGAAAGTAATTCCTCATTACAGGGAGGCGGTGAAGTATAAGCTGATAAAAGTTGTTCACATTCTACAGACCAAGAGAGAGGCTTAAGAAACAACACCCAAACCTAGAAATACAAGTTGTTTCTTGCACCTGGTCCATGCTTTCCGTGATATGTCAATGCCATAATATTCCCAGTGCTAAGCCAGATACACAATTTCCCAACCAGCAGTTCCACACTATCTCCTTTCTATACCTCAATCTCTCAATGTAGGCGACTCATGTCAACTATTGCCTGTTCCCGCTTACTTCCAATTCCCCACAAATATGACTAAGACATCTACATTGACACGACAGTTCCTGATACAAGGAACTGGTGATATTTCTTCATCACACAAACATGCACACAGCTGTGTCCTCCCTGCACCCTTCCACCTGGAAGGAAATCCAACCACTGGGGGAGGTGAGTAGGGGGAGTGTAGGAAAAGACGAGGATGAGACTCAAACAACTTGGAAGCCATCCTCTTTCCCAGCAAAGAAAGCACAGATTACCCTGGAGATTCATCTGTGCCAATCCAGCATATTGACAAAGCTAGCCAGGACCTCAAGCTCCCCCCTTAGCCCTTCATAGCTCTGCCATGCTCGCTAGGACACAGGTTCTCAGGTGGGGTAAAATGCATGGAACTCCCCCCAGTTCCATGAAGCAAGGCCAGTTTATACTGACAAGTGATCTGCCTCAATATATCCAAGAAACCGACAGACTTGTTAGTTATCCTGAACAGCAGGATGTTACAGTAAATTATGACAACTGCTGTGTGTAGCTTTTCAAAACTCTTCTTTATGCCTTTAAATACAGCTAGCATTGGAAATGTCCTTTACTAGGAAAAACACATCTATAGATCAGCACCCTATATGGAGTCCAACAGTGTTACACACCAGCATTTTCAAAGCAGTGAGGCACACAGTGTAAAGGTTTTGCCAACACCAGTTCACAGGTACTGCTTTCAGTAAAAGTAAAATCAAACACACCCTCCTCCCCTCATCAACCCCGAAGTAAAGCCTGATACCCTCTCTCCCTCCTCTATGAACCATCCAATTCTCCTTTCTGTCTTATAATGTTGCATTTCTCTCACTTTTAAAAGGCACATGAATAAAGGCATAGCCTGAATTCATGAGGAAACAAAAAAATTTCCTACACCTTCTGAAATGTCTCAAATTCTAAATATTTAAAGATATTCTCTCATGCCCCTCTACACTAACACCTCTTTACAGTCCTCAAAGTCTCACTCCACCTCTCCACATCTTCCAGTCTCTCCCAAGCCCTTGCTGCTGTACTTACCACAAAACATTTGGCACAAGGGAGCAGACAGGACAGGACTGCTTGGGCCCTTTCACCTCCTGTACATTTGCACAACATGTAGTGTCCCTGACTCACAGACATCACAATTTAAACACTGGGAGAAAAGAAAACCAATTTGCCTCATTAATAGGTTTTCAGGAGACTAAATCTTGCTCATGATCACCCAAGGAAGTTCATGGCAGAAGAACTGAACACGTACATCTCCATTCACTAGCAAGACTCCAATAACATCTTTCCTTTCAAGAGCATTGTGTCCAATCATTTCTTAGCATGAGAGGCCAGAAAGGACTTTGGCTGCAGACAGACATTGTTCTCCCATTCTTCCCCACCTGAGGAGTAATGATCATGTTTTTCTGGACTTCATGATTTAAACACACAGGTAAATATCACCAGCATAAAAAGTTACAGCTCTATCTGCAACAAGTGAGGTATGCCCTGTTCATAGTGATGGTAACAGTTCTCTGGAGTACTGTAATAAGTTTCCTCACAAACACACCCCACTGGAGTCCCCGACTAATTTGCCTGACACTTCACCTTATGAATTAATGGATTTGAATGTGTATCAATACCCAGAACCTTAGGCACATGTAAGAAAGAGAACTAGCGAAAATAATTCCTGCAGACCCATTCCTCTTGGAAACTCCTTCAGTTGTGTCTGCAAGATAAAACAAACCAACAGTCTACAGGTCCTAGGTAGAAGAAAAAAAACCAAACAAACAGGGAGGGGGGTATGGGCAAGTGGGAAAAGAATACAGCAAAACAAGCTGAGAAATCCCTGCGTTTATCCCCTCATTTATCCCCTACCTGAAGGGAGCCCAGGGCTGATACCTTTTTGAGTGAAAGAATCAAGCAAACAAGAAAAGAACAAGAGACCTAAGCCCATTGCTGCTTTGTTATAATGGTGACGGAACGCAGCAGGAGGCTGGGTCTCACCAGCTCAGGACAGCTCTTCCCATCCTGTGCTCTCATAGCACAGAAACAACTTCATGAGACTACTGCAATGGTTCCGCTCCCACACCCTAATCCCCACTGTGGCAGCTACAGATACTCTCAAGGCATAAATCCCATGCTATAAAGCTACAGCTGCAAGGCAGCATGATACAAGGAAGAGAAAGTGATTCTAATTACAGCTCTGATCCCTTCACTCCTGCACTTGGAAGAAAGTAAAGTTTAAAGAATCTGCTTTACAGGTCACACCTTTGCCGTGGTACACAAAAGCCACCCCACTTGGTATCTGAACTAGCCAGGCAGTGTAGTACATTCTTCATCTCCGCGCCCAGGAGCCTCTCAGCAACTCTGGCTGACCATGATTACATACAAACTTCTACCGAGAACATGACAGGCACTTCTGAAATGGGAATGAAGTTAGAAAGTTAGCAAACTTGAAGACATCTTCCATAACTTCACGGTTAGCATCTACTGCGCAACACAAGAAACATGATGTGCTTCTTCAGAGTCTTTCCCTTTTTTAGAGGCTTCGTCCAAGTAACAGTCCAGACATACGCACACCCCCTGAGTCACCAACTGGAGACGCTTCACATGCCTCAGTTCTACACTCATGTCAACAACTCCAGTTTAAAAGCCAGAGCAGAGACAGAGAGAGAATATCACAAATAAATTCATCAAGTTCCTCTCATCTCTCGCTTGCTAAACAGAACTATATATTTACATTGGTCAGCAGCATCTGTCAGGGAGTTAATACAAAAGCAAGCATTGTTTTGGCCAATTTATTGAGTAACAAGGATATTTTCTAAAGGAACACTTCCCTGCCCCTATTAGTTATACTCATCTAACCGCTGTGCCAGTAAAGGCACACAGAGGAGTCTCTTCTCTTCAATGAGGAGAGTCACAGGAATGAAACAAAAAGGTTGCAATGGTTGCAAGAAACAGCCCTTTCAGAAAAGCATCAATATGTTTAAAGATACTAGCTTAACAAGAGCAAATTAAATGCAGTACTTCCCTTCAGATAAGAAATAAGCAATGTTTAATCAAGGTAGATATTTTGCACTGATGGAACCAGCCTGACTACTGAAAAATAACATTTTACTGAACAAGCTTTCCAGTTCACAGCCACTGTGGTGGTTATCCCAGAATAAGAATGCCTGATACTGGTATAGTTTGTACTCCTACAAGTTAGAGTAGTACATTTATACAACTCTAACAGGCATAGTAAATGTTATAATCTATTCAGTAAAGTATTTGCCCTCCCCCTCAATCACAGATACAGCCACCATCACATACTGTGGGACAGTCCCCTTGCCAGGCAAGGGAATGCTAAACCATGTGGACGTGAAGAGCTGGATTCCACAAGAGGAGTGGCCACTAGGGAAGAGCAGAGGGAAGAGAAGAAAGGATACTTTATCCCCTGGTTCCCGTTTTACTTTTAAGAAGCACACAACTTTTGTGGATCTTGCTACTGGGCACATTTTGTAAGGCAGAAAGTAATTCCATTATAGATTTATCTCTCTCTTCTGCTAACACTTTCTTTGTAAGATCAGCAAGTACAGTTTCCATAAGGTCAAAATTGGCTTTTCACCCTCTAGAGACCCAAGTAGTCTTTTCAAGCAGTTTAATAGCTTTTATCTCCTGAAAACATTTCAGTTGTGTGGGTGGCTCCTCTGATTCCCTTTGCATTATAAATATATCTGCTAGCCCTGCAGACAGCATCAGGCACACATTATACAGTATAGTCACCAAGTGACATTTTTCTGTTGAATACACACAGATTACAGGAGCACATGCCAAGGATAACATCTATCCTCTAACACCTATCCAAGCTAAGGAGACTTTGAACCAGCTCACAAGGCAGTGAGGCTGATTCTGTGACAATACCCATGCAGCTTCAGCTTTGCTTCCCCTTCAGGTGCATCATAGCACATTTTCCAAACCTCTTACACTAGTCGTCAGCACCTTCTTCCAGAACTATCCCTGCTTAGGAGTACCAGAGAGGTTCTCAACTGAACAAAACTTTCACCTCAGGAGAAGCAAAGTTCTGGCAGTCAAGCAATTAAAAGACATGCGATGGGTAACAGGACATCTCTCTTCTGTTTGGGGGGTGCAACATTCTCCAATGAGACCAGCTTCTAACAGACAAGTCCTAAGTCTACAACACTTCGGTTATTTCATATAGCAGTGAAGAAAGCAGGTACAACAGCGTGGAAATGTTAACTGATAACATGCATGTTCATGTGTATACTTGTACACAGACATTATTATCGTCTCTTCTTTATTACAGGTACTACATAGAAGATCAGCATCAAGAAAGAACATGGCTCCTTCACACAAGGCACCGTACCAGTCCACCTGTAACATGCATGGGTTAGTTTATGCATTCGCAGCCACAAGCTATGATTTTTGTACATCTTAGTCTTTACTGCATGTTTTCTCACCTGTGAGACATGAGTTCTCATCATTATAAAGACCAGAAAGTATGGATATATTGATATATTCACATTGACTTAAGGTTCAGCCCCAGAGTAGGCACACTGCCTCTGATGTTGGTTTGCAACACTAATTTGCTGGTACAAACTCAATCACCAAAACAACCTGTCTGAACCACATACTCCAACAAGTTCAGCTGTACTTGGGCACAGCTAAGAGCATACAGACGAAGCCAGATAGCCTGGGCCTGAGGCAGTTCCATGGTCACTTTAATCAATGTGTAGGATGCTGCTGAAAGGCAATCTGGCTCACACTCCCCTCCGCCTACTTGGTCTTTACCTGTCTCCTCTCTCATGCTGCCACTAGCATTCAGAATCAGCTGTGAAGTTGGTAACTGCAAAAAAATCTGGCATAAAGAAAACTGAGAAAAACGCAGCCATGGGCAAGAAGAAGTGAGGACCATCCCTTTCTGCAGTACTCTAGATGTACATGGCAAAAGCATTTTAAGTTCATTACAAAAAGCAATCCCAGGAGCTACAATCCAAGCACATTTTCAAGTGCCATGCAATGAATCCTAGATAGAGCACATACAAAACTTCAAATAAGGATCTTATGCCTGGGTTAGCACACCTACACCTTATATAATAAGGAAAAATAATCACAATCCCTAATATATAAAATTTACAACCCAAGCATGCAAACATAAGGTTATACAAGTGTTCAGTGAAGACAACAAACTTACTATCTGAACTGTAAGTCAAAGCACTACTTCAGATTCAAAGTTGGTGCTAGACTGTTTTTGGTTTTATCATTGCCACTACCTCAGATTTCAAAAAAGTTCACGTGTACTCAAACTCTGTCTTCAGAAATTCAAACATTTTTTAGTAGATTAACAAAAATTTGAGAAGTCAAGCTTTTCACCTGCCATCCCTACCAGCATCCCTTTTAATCAACATCAATAACTATTAGACACAGTAGCAACTGTAAATGAATAGCCTAATCATGTTTAATTCCTAACATTTATGATAATAACATGATCTTCATGGAATCATTTAGCATTAATAGTGCCATTGGTCATTAATTCAGCTAAAAATTTCCCTTTGCAACTCAATATTAAACATACCAATTGATAATCATCTGCAAACATTACTGACTTTTCCTACACTAAATCTTACAATTGAACTGTAAGAAAATGGGACTTTTGACAGGTAAAAAGGTAATAGCATGAAAATATTGTTTCACCTAAGCCTTAAAATACCATGCAAAATAAGACAAAAAAAAAAAGCTGAAGTGAAATGGGAGAAAAATGTGTGTCTTCAATTAATCCAGAAAATGAGGAAGCCCTTAGAAAGCTCTGAATAAGATACACAGTCTGGGTTCAACTCTTGTGGTCTTCACTTCCATTAATAATTTTATTATCATATGTGCACAGAGACCACTGTGTGTCTCCAGGTTCCTACACATGAGCTGCCAAAAGGAAGACTGAAATCTGTACCCATACGCAGAAATTATATTCTCTATGATCTCTTTGCTGTCTAACTCCCTCTGGTGCTGCAAAGCGAAGTACCAGCACCATCCCCACCCCTTTGCAAATCACACCACTAATTCCTTAGTTACCTCCTTTGCATTTTATTCATATACTATGGGTAAGTTATGCCTCCTTTTCCACATCTTTCCTCTGCGTAAACTGTACATTGTCCTAGGGGAGGAACTGGCCCTTCTACATGTGGCAGTTCAGACCTGCTAAGCACTCTTAAGTTCTTGTCATTTGAATTGCAAAAGCCATTAGAAAAATGAATGAATGACAAGTCTAACCCATGGTTTATGAGCTGTACATGGCTAATGAAGCACGTTGCTGGGGTTCACAAGTGCTCCCAGAAGGGGTAATTTATAAATTAAACCCAAAGCATTAGTAACTCCATAGCAAGCACAGGACAATCATGGCCTATGCAGTGCCCAAACAGTCATGGCAGGAGCCTACTCCTCCAGGTTGGCTACTCCAACTGATTCATAAATCTCATGTCTTAGGTTGAAAATGATGAGTGACTTACTCTTAAGGGAAGGTTGCATATTGTTAAACGTAAAATATCAAATCAATTCCATGCCAAGAGAAACTGCTTACTACAAGAGCAGCTGAGGGCACGTAGCACCTTGCAGGTAGATCTGGATCTTGTGGCATTCTCTGCACTAGCTGTGTCTGACTGAGGCAGAAGATCAGCCTTTCTGCAGCTCTGCCTACCACCACTTCCATAACACAGGAACATTTCTGAGAAGAGGGGTGAAAAGGTTAGATTTTAACACACTGGATCAAAGACACTGATAATTGAAAGCAGCAAATTAAATTCATTTGGAACAATTTTATGCAGCTGATGAATGAAATTTTCTTTCAAATGCAATCTAGATAGTAAGTCTTAAAAATAAATTCTGCTGCTTTGTGTGCTGGTACAAGACGAAGGGCCCATTCTTTTTCCAAAGCCTCTCTCAATCCTCCTTTATATTGCTATGCATTGCTAACATCAAAAGGCAGGTTCAGAATCTCCAGTTAACATATGCAGAAAAAAAGGAGAAATATTTTTTATTAAGCAGTTATGCAAAAGGAGCAAATGAGATCCGTGTGATGGAGATTTTTCTATAACCAGGTCCAACATCTCAGAGAGATCAGAATTACAGAAAATCCCAAACCACACCACTGGCAGGTTAAGGGCAAGATTTTGCAGTCCAAGCAAACAACTTTTTAAGAGACCTACAGAACTGGAGCAGTACAAGATACTTCTGCAGATTACATCCTGCTACAGCCATTGTGCATGAAGCGCTCCAAGTATATTACAAGGAAATATTTGTCCCTGCTGAGGATCTTTTACACAACATGGCTTTGATTTTCTGCTACACACCTTAATAGAGCCTGAAAAATACCAATCAGCTTCTCCCAAGCTTATTTGGGTGTTGAGTATTTCAAGCTCTAGGTACCTTAAAATTTTAAATACAACAAAATGAGTTGAGTGCTGTCATCTCATGTAACTTTGCTGACTGCAGAAAAATATCCTAGAAACCCATTTCCTCATCCAGCTACTTCATCTTCCCTGCACGGCCATACGACACCAGACAGCGTGCCAGCGACAGGCACTGATGCACTAGCTTTTAATGTTGATTTCATACATCTTGTTGGAGTGAAGCCATGACAGAGGCATTTGTTATTCCTTCTCCTCCAAGCTTGTACAGAAACACAAACAAACAAGGTCTTCACTGTAAGACCAGTAAAAAAACATTAGTTTCTTCCCTTAAAGCAACATGAAGTATCTTTACTTCATTCTTATTTTTAGAATCCAAACCTCACTTTAAATTTATTGGCTATTTTAAAGGAATTATGTTACAGCCTAATTCTTCCATATTCTACTCAGGACATTCAAATAACCTTTCAAGTACTCCAGAGGACAATGCCCACCCCAAATTTCAGTGTCAGAAGGTTCTTTTTAAAGTTGCATACATAATACAGCTTTGACTTTTGAGGTTAACTCAACCTTTATAAATATAGCACGGTGTCAAGTACTGTTTTCAGTACGTACCAAAGAGTGAATGCTCCTATTTGCATTTTCCCCAAATGTCAATACTTCACTTGAAAAATAGAGAGTTGAAAAATCAGGTTGGTTTGTTTGTCTTTCCTGTTCTACAGCTACAAACAAGGTGGAAAAGTCAGAGATGTACTTGTTATAGAAGCCTAAATGTCATCAGACCTGTCTTTTCTTTAAATTAGTGCCTAGCTACATCTTTTAGTGTCGAAGTATTTTTTCTAAGTCAAGCTCCCAGTGACCAGAAACAACCTCTTAGCCATGGCTCTGTTTAAAAATGTAGTTAATGTTATATGCAGGACACATTATGATAAATCCATCTTCCTTCCAGCCCTTTTTTCTTAACCTGTATTCAAAATATGAAAGGCGGCGGGGGGGGGGGGGGGCGGAAGGGAGGAAAATAAGTTAAAGTGAAACTAAAATTAAAGTACCATATGGGTGTCATTTCAGTCTCTAGTCAAATGTATTCAAATCACCAGTAGTCAATTCAGCTATAGCAACCGATTACAAAGTTAACTGAAAAAAAAGCATACAACACAAGATTTAAAGGGGTTGTTGAAGTTTTCTGTTTGCCAACACACATCACAGTCCCCATCAGGGATCTGTGCCTCTGGCTTGAATCATTATCCTCAGCCCCACACTACAGCCATATGTTTCACATTAAAATGAAGGACAACCAGGGGTCCTTGAAGGATCAGACACGGTTATCTTTTTAAAATCACGCGCTCATCCCATGGTTGCATAACTAGGCACAAACGGACCTCTGCTTCCCTGTGATTTCCCTGCTGCTGATAACATCTGACAGCATTCCCAAGCTGGACACCAAGAGATGACGAAAAAAATGCAACATCTCAAAATAATGGAGAGCAAGTGTCACCTCCAAGGCTGGCAATAGAGAGGACTATGATAGGTGAACTGGCTCCCACCCTGCACGCAGTTTTGCTTTATCAGATTTGGCAACCTCTGTTTGTTACCACAGGCCTCCACCTGTTCGGGATTGTTGTTGACCTATTGAGAAATGCTTAATGAGCACCACATGTTCCCCAAGCAGTCTGAGATGTAACCTAGCACAACAGAAAAAACAAGAGAGCTACACAGACAGCTTAATAAATGACAATACTAGCATTTTGGCTTTTATGTGTGTCTTGCAGTAAAACATGCAGTGACCCATGCTCTCTGCCAGCTTTGGAGAGCCTCTGCCATCAATGTGACTGATAGCATTGCCAACAGTAAATCTATCACCCCAGCTGGGATGAATCACTCCCATCTTTACAGCTGAAGCCCTGATCTGCAAGCTGGATTAAGATATACAAATCTCCTCTGGTGTTGCAGGCCAGAATTTCTGAGCACACTATGAACATATTATGCAGCCGCATCTAAAAACTTATCCTCAACATGAAGATCAGTAGCATAAGAGGAATGCTATCAGAGGGCCCCATTTTCAAAATGTATTTAGAGACTTAAAAAAAACCCACACTGATTTAAGAGTTTTCAAATCAGGCCTTAATAAAATTTACATTTGAAGAGAGCAAGCATCCTACACCTTAGTTCACAGAGCAAGTTAGCAGTAGAGCTCAGCGTCTCCTCGGCCCCGCAAACCACCATTCTCACTGCTACAGCTGCAGTTATGCTAAAGATACACACAGCCATATGTATTTACAGCATTATACAATAAACCAACACAAAAATCAATGCTAGGTTATATTGTGGGAAGTGTCATCCAGATGGCAGGCAGATCTTGAGTTATTGCTGCAGGCAGCCAATAACAAAGACTCTGGATGGAAGGATGCTGCACTGGCAGATGACCTAGAACAGCAGCACTCCATCAGCAAGACCAGCCACCTCAGCACGGTGATGATGTAGCAGAGATGAGGTACTAGAGACAGCCTGCAGTATCCCAGAGTCATACTCCTGGCATCAGGATCTGAAGTTAAGACATCTCTACAGAATAGTTCAAGGTAGAAGGAAGTGGATTCCACCAAGAGGGACGGATAGTGGAATCACCGTTTTTCACCAGAAAGGCTACAGGAAACATGGGAACCATCAGGCAGAAGGATCTAAACAGCTCTCCTCTATGCAAGAGTGAGCTCCCAGAGAAAGTAATACCTTTGCACAGGCACCAGAGCAACCTGCTTATCTATGTCTCAGGAACAGCAATAGCTACAAGCAACCTGACATTATGCAGATTTCAGCTGAGACTTTATTGAAATATCATGTCACCCTTAAGATACAAATACCCACTCAAAATCCACAGATCTGACTGAGCTGGCTCCACATACCCATAGCCTCTTCCCCCCCTCCAATGACCTACATTTACTCCCCCTGCAATCAGACAGGCATTTTTCCAGCCTGGCTCCTCACCATACTGTAGAACAGTCACTTGCCTTCACAGTTAAGGGTAACACAGCTCCCAGGACCTAGCAGAGACAGCACAAGTCTGAGTGGCACACAGACGTTTCAGTGTCAGGATTTAATCCCACCTTGCACAACTATTTAGGAAAAAGTGCAGTGGTCCCACCACAGGCCCCTTCCAGTGCCTAATGCAAAGCTCAGTGGAGGCAAGGGTCAACGGAAAGTTCCAGCTGGTTCAGGCACTTTCATCTTTTTCTTTTCCCAAAGCTGTCGAAATAAACTGCCACCAACTCTCAAAAAGTCCCAGTGTCGGATACGAGAGATAAGAATCATTATGCAATAATGGAAGTGGAGAAATGAATACACGGCATTATCTCAGAGAAAGAGAGAAACCAAAAACTTCAGAAGTAAAATAGGCTACAGCATCACTAAATTCAGGCTCCGAAGGTCCCTCCTTTAATCATCTACTGCATACTCCAGACAAGGAATGCATTACTTTTTACTGCTGGCTGGCTGAGGGTAATTTCACTTTCTATAAGGAGCACCCATAAGACACGAGGGAGCAAATGTCAGGAACAAAGTAAAGTAGCGTATGGTACAAATTTCAGAGACAATTATTTCCCAGCAATCATTTCATCATTTGCAAGGTTTTATTACCTTGGGTTAATAGTAATTTTTTTTATTACATAAACAGAGCCCTGCAAAGTGCAAAAAGAAAAAATAATCACTGCGGAAAAGTAACCACCTAACTGGTTCTCAAAACAAAACTTAATTGGCAGATTAGCTTTCTCAAGGAGAATCATCCACACACCGCTTCCATTTGACACTGAAGTCCTTAAGCATTTCCACTTAAAAATAAAATTTCACACTGCAGACTACAAGTGGAGATCCTCTACCCTATTTACTAAATAAGTAAGTTTGCTAAAATTTCCTGCATGATCCTAAGTGACAACGTCCTCATACTCATTTACCAAAGGATGAAAAAAATAATTTGGCAATAAGAAATGCCAGAGAGCGCTTCTAACATGAGAAGCGGCTTCCTTAAAGCAATGGACCAGTTCCCAGCTATCACACCAAACCTCATTATGCTCACTGTTTGGCATGCAGTATTTCTTGCGTATTTATTCTGGCAATCTCTTCCAAAGCTTACTGGATCTAATGGGCTTCAAAATCAGGCTCTAAAATGGAGTCAGACCCCAAAATGAGCAGCCCAAATGCAAGTTATTCAAACCGAACACATCATGGGAAAGAAACTAATCAACTTTTTGTTCTGCCTGAAACTTAAGAGCTCTTTCTCTCTACCACTGAGCTATCATCACAACAGGGGTGGATTTCAGCTCTGAACCATGGAGGAGCATTTCTGAGTAGTCTCAGTGTGCGTGCTGGATTTCAAGGATAAATTAGTGCATTTTTTGCGCACTAGCTCTGCCAGCCATCTCCACTGTAAGTTACTCAGGCAAGAAACAAACACTGAGGTGAATCCCTCCCCCCAAAATACACATCTGTTTACAATCGTGTTTCCACTGGCAGCAAAAAGTGAGGTTGCAATTGTGTGCAAGCTGTATGATGCTATAAATCACTGTAAATATATTTCAACATTCAAGTAACCTCTCTTTTATACAAACTTTGTTTGAAGAAGGGATTTTCCTGAAAGAATGAGAGCAGAATCCATTCTTTGCAACAGGATGGATGCAGATTACAAAATCCACAAGTCCTCTGTGTCCGAAACAATTATTCTGGGTACATCATACACCTGCACTATTGAGGGTCATATTTAAAACTAGGACCTATTTGCAATTACAGAGTTACAGTCAGCATGAAAGTCTCCCAGTTGTTATAAATATACCTACAGAAATATGGACAGAAGGAAGAGACTCCAGACCTTGGTCAAGTCCTGAATGCTGAACAACAGGCTCTAAGGATTTGCAAATTTATAGAGGAGATTAAAGGCACGCAGACACCTAAAGGAATTTTCAAAAGCACCTAAGCAAGTTACAGGCCTTTGAAAGTTTTACTAAGCATCTGTTCACATCTTTAGAAACTTAAATACATTTGAAATGCAACCCCAAGAGCATATTAAAGGCAAATTCAATCTGGGGAACTTAAAAAGCATACTAGACCTCATATTCTCCAAAAACTGTGTTTATTCACACTTGTCTTAGTTGAGGAGAGCTTTTTAGATGTCTCTCTTCCAGACTGCCTGGCATGAGAAAACAGGAAAAATTGTGCATGTGAGTGAGTGATGAATCTAAGAACAAGAAAAGACAGGTCAGTCTAGGGGACATCATGCTTAGCAGGGGTTCAGAAGAAATGCAGTCAATGCAACGTGACCTGGACAGTCATTTTCCCCACTCTGAGCCGCAGTCTTCCCAGCATTTTTCAGCCTTGTGAGCTTGCATGCTTTTTGGGTCAGAGAATCTCTCTTACTATATACCTGTACAGGGGCTAGTCCATAGCCATCATGACCTCTATCAATGCCTCTAAGCACTGCTAGAACTCAGATACATACAACCCGATTTCTAGATGATGGCCCTCAAACCTCCCCAGGTTTCTGACGGGAATCTGGTTAACCATGTAACATTTAGAATAACCTGAGCCAACCAATGGCTACAGTTTTTCCATGTATGTCTACATATAACACCACTGTTCAAATTAAAGGGTCCTTAAATACCTAAAACATGTTGAAAGATGTTTTAATGTGCCTTTATATACATATATACACATTTTAAAAATATATAACACAGAAGAAAGCAAGCAGCAGGCTCTTGGGCATGTAACTGGCATTTTATAAAGGTCACCTTTTCATGGAGAAAGAAAGACTGCTGAAGGTTAATTAAATTAAATTCTACATTTATAAGAACTCTCCAAAACAAGGAGTTTAATAGCATCCTTAACTAACAGCCGATATTGTTAAAAGAATTTTGAGGACACGATGATTAGGTAAGTCTTGGTGCAAGACAGAGAAAAATCAACTGCATTGTACATGTTTTATCTCTTGATTCTCAAGAGAAATTGGGGGGGGGGAGAAATTTTAAAAAATATATATATAAAAAGAAAACTTCCAACCATGGGAGTAGTTTACTGCTTCTGAGATTCTGCTGTTACTATTCCAAAACTTGTGTGTAACAACAACCATTCACAATTTAGTCTATACAGGCCTTCAGATGGCAATGACAGCCTTTCAGTCAGGACCTTTGTGCTGATGCATGTTAGCACAAAACACAGCAGAAGAAATCCTGTAGTAATAAACCAGCCAAAATCCTGTCAAGGCCAAAGTAATTTCAGCCATTACATTTCTGGGTACTTGGTGTGAGCATGCAACAAAATACAAACAGGGTCAAGCTTGTGAGAGCTTACCGCTTTCGTGAACTCAAGACAACGTGACGAGACACATGCACCCCAACTGCATTAGGATGCTCTATCCTGTACATGCCTATTTAGGCCCCAGGGTTGTCACACACTCTGGACATGGTGCTCTTATTCCTGTGAACTACCATGAAGAGAGGAAAGAATGGTTGGGAAGGAAGCCCTGTGGTGGCATCTGGTTCCACCAGGCAGGCGGAGCAGAAGGACGCCCTCTCATGGTAGTAGTGACAAATAGTTATGGAATTCCCGGCTGAAGAGCTTAGAAGATGTTGCCACTTTCCCCATGTCCCATAAATCGTGCGCTACAAGTTAACACTAGACAGCTATAATTTTTAGTCGAGCTTTGTTACACAGCACTAATTCTCACGCATTTGCTATCACCAGATCTGCAAAATGACACAAGGAGACAGTGCCCTGCACTGACATCAGGACAAGAAGAGAATCTACAAACATGGCTTTTCAACCTTGCAATTTAAACATGTTGTTAACAGAAAGAGAATGAAAGGAAGGTAACAGCCCTGTGCAAAGGACAGCTAGCACAGCAGAGAACTCACCATTCTCCAGGAAATAATGTTTTAAAAGTTCCTTGCCCTGGACAAACCTGACAGATAATCTACAAATAGAAGAGTGAGCAATAAGCAGACACCTGCTTCAGTGTATCCTCTCCAACCCACAAATGCTGGGTCAACCTGTAGAGAAGCAATGGCCGAGATGGCTAGTGAGCCAGAATAGCAACTTTCCCCTCTTCAGATTTTCTTCCAAATAAGACACAAGTGGGTCTGGTTTCATAACAAACTTTAGAGTCATCAGGGGGAACAGCCACAGCCTTTTACCATCTAGAGAAACCCTGGTCACAAATTCTGTTCTCAGATAGCCAGCTGTTCCCATCTAATAAACACACACAAAAAGCCCATCAGGGTCTATGCTCTGTACATAGGGCTCAGAGCATTTAAATTGTTACAGCAGCATTGTTAAAAATAGACTACTTATAAATAACGATTCCTTACCACAGATTTCATTAGCAGCAGACACACTAGTAGAATCAGATACCTACCGTCCAGACCAATTAAAGCAATTAAAGATTCTGTTTCTGCAAAGAGGAATTGTATAATCTCTAGGAGGCATACCACCCTCTGTGCATAGACCCAGTGTAGGCCAGATCCTATTACATGAATTATTGGGGGGGGTTACTGATTTCATTGGGAATCTGCCAATTTACACCAAAATGACAGCAGGGGAAGTCTCTCATTTCCCATGTTGCTGCAAACACTTCCGTCCTCCCACCAGCTCTACGCATTTAATTAGATCCCTCAGCATGGTGAAGGAATTCACTGCACATCATTGAACTATATGTAGCCAAGACACCTGTTCCTATTTCCAACAGGAGACAACAGTCACTTCCAGAATTTGTTCCCTAGGACCTGCCCTTCCTCAAATGCTGCCAATGCTCTTTTCAATCTGGTGTGATCTATTAGAGTTTTTTGGCATATGACAGATTCCTTGCAAATGAAGTGGCGGATGCAGGGGATCAGAAATAACCTGCGTATCCCCCAACATACCACATGTACACAAACCTTCATGAATACCTTGTGATTGGCAAGGAGTGGAAGGTGATTCATCATCCTAGTTGGTCAGACCAAGTAGAGAGAGGAACAGGACACAGAGGTCTGCCCAGCTCCAAGTCTTCAGCTACGGGTCGGTATGGCTGACCAAACTACATAACTTCATTATCAGGCATTCTCTCCTGAAAGTGTAAGTATTTCCCACAGTTTACAAAAGGTGAAAATACAGTCTCCTTTAACTAGAGGCTGGATTAGTTCATTAGATGGGGCTGCATTTCAGACAAATTTGTAAAGGGTTTTTTTTTTATATAATAAAACAAGAATATTTGTGAAGAAATACAAATCCTCCCCTAGTATTTTCTAATACATACAAATGAGTAATAAAATACAACACATTCATTCATAAGTTTACATTTGTATTACTTTTCACATCCCTGTGCACATTTGTCAGTCTCTTTACTTGCCTGGAAAAGTTAATTTTCTTTCTTCAGGAGAGAAAAGCCTGAAGTTATCTCGAAGGATCCTTTTCAAAAGCTAAGGATGAGACTCCTTGTTACTCCTACGAACTCCCCTTGTGCTTGTCTCCTTGGGAGCTCTCTCCAGACAAGTACAGACACAGCATAATCTGTCAAGTTTTAGGCAAACAATATTTCTACCAAAATAAGGTGAAAAACCACCTGATTAACCCAAAACTATTGATGTATTTAGGTTAAATTTGCCAGGCTTTGTTGGCTTAGAAAAAACAACCCCTGGGCAACAAAGCCTCCCTCTCTGTCCTTGTTGTGCCTCATAGTTCGATTAACAAGCATCTCAAAAGACTAAGCTTGAGCTGATGCTTTTCCCACAGCCAGGATAGTCTTCACATCTAGGTCAAATCCTTACCATGTCAACACCGAGCAGGGATTTGAGCCAGTCTCCCACAATTTAGGAGGGTACATTAACAACTGGGCAGTTTGGAGCAAGCCTCACAATTGCTCCCAGAGAAATTGTGCGATTTGGCATAAACAACTCTATACTTGGTGGCCAGAGGAAACAGGAGAGAAAGAAGAACATGAGCGCATGGCCAGCCATCAGGACGTTCATTGGCAAGGTAAGAACCCACACTGCTATCTTTGCCATAAATGACCACTCTAATGCGGAGGCAGATGTCATTTATGCAGCTCTAGTCATGCTCCCATTAGAATCTGAATTGAATTTGCAGTGCCAGATCCTCACATGTGGAAAAAAAAAATAAAAAATTGAAGCACACTCATTTGAGCCAATAGGGCAATATAAACACTTAACACAAAACTTGTAGTTATCTGCTTGGCTAAACCGAGAGGATCTCTGTCTTCTCTGGAGCTCTAGGTTGTTTACACCACTTAAGCAGCTGACCCCTCATTTTCTTCCTGGGTCAAAAAAAAAAAAAAAAAAAAAAATCTCTTAAGTATGTCAGCTGGAATAAAGCCACATTGGTCTTAGACACAGAAGAGAAAACAATATAATCTCTGATGTTTACTATTTATCTACATGACCTAAGATGTTTATAAGATACACTCCCATATTTCTGCTCCTTATTGGGAATCCTAATATTACTCCTCTGAGAGCCCTGCTTCACTAGCAGCAAATGATTCCCAATGAGTTGTGAGAAGACTTTAGAGGGATTGCCAACCACTAGCATTTGGCATAAGATCAATTTGCTTGTTTGTTGTTAACTAACACACACACAGAGGAAAAAGGGAACAAACTGCACCAAAGCTGCATGTTAAATCATGTCACTGAACATGCTAGTGGGTGCTCAGATACTATACTGACAAGGAAGAAATACCAAACAATAAAGAAATTACTTTACATGTACAACTGTAGGGGAAATCCCAGAAACACTAACTTCAGCAGAGCTACCGTATCATCCAACATCTTCATTTTCTTCAAATACATCTGCCCTTAATATAAAAAGCAACCTTTTTTCCTGTATCACATACTCAAGACATCAGTAAACTCAATAGCTAGCACAGTATTCCAATTAGCTCCAAATCAGTGAAAGACATTTAGTTCTCCCTTTAAACACACACTTAATCACTCTTCTTTCTGTACACAAATGAAATCAATTCTTGTGGTGTTTTACAGAGGGGTTTTCTGAGTGGGATTTTTTTTTTTTTTTTTTTTAAATGCTGCTGAGAGTTACACCATTACTGGAAAAGCAAATACCTTTGCGAAGTGCAGAAAAGCTATGGGGGGTGGGGTAGAAGAGGGGGACACAGGGGACAGAGGGCACCTGGAGAATGTTACGTGGCCAAACATGGTTTAATTGTCTGAAGAGAGAAAAAAATGGAAGTAAAACAACAGAATAGTTCTAGTAAGGTTTTCAAATAACAGAAAGATAGCCTTTAAGCACTGACAAGGCCAAATGCTTCCAAAGGCATTTTGACTCTCAATACACCGCCTTTAATTTTGGCAATATCGTTAAGCTTGTAGCCTGAGATTGTGCCTGCTATAGTAATGGTTTCCAAGCTTTTAAC
The DNA here is from genome assembly GCA_034008185.1 of Gorsachius magnificus. Lineage (NCBI taxonomy): Eukaryota > Metazoa > Chordata > Aves > Pelecaniformes > Ardeidae > Gorsachius > Gorsachius magnificus. The sequence goes on along the minus strand of CM067086.1, from coordinate 3,731,028 downwards.
TTCCACTGCAAACTTAACTATGAAACAGCATCTGATATTTAGCAATGTTACTTGTGAAATTATTTTTAAAGCTCTAACTACAGCTAGTTTAGTATGGTTTCATTAATATTCTCATCTGGTTAATACCAGAGCACAGAACAAGGGAAAACTAACAAAGCATGCATCTTGTTCTCAAATTAAGCATAATCTAGAAAATACACTACACAGTTATGTAGTTCATCTTCTCAATTCCATTCATTTCAAATAGCAGATTATAATAGCCTTGATACATACCACAGCATTCAATGCTGAGGCTTCACTGGCAAGGAAACAGATGTATGTGGTGAATGGTTAGAGAGGAAGGAAGGAAATTTTCTAGCATTGTATGGTTTAATTTATGTCTAGACTATAAGTCTTTGAAAGCATAATATTGTTCTTAAAGAGAAGGGCTATTCATATGGTGAACAATACTTGGGGGGAGGGGAGGAAAATAACCCAAAGAAAATCTCACCCAGTGCAATCGTATGTACTCCTCCCACCTATCTGTCTTACTAAAGAAAAAAAATCCACTTGCTAGTACCACAAGCCACTGGTGGAAGGAAGTTCTCAATGTATCCGAAATACCAAGTGATCCACTACCTGCAAAAGCACTCTACGAAAGCAGCTTCCACATGTCTGTGGAGAAACAAGCAGGAATCTGATATACTCACTTCTACTAATGGCTCAGCTATCAACTCACCTTGACCCTGGGAAAGTGACCTGGAACAAATGAGCAAAACACTCTGTGACAGCTCGCAACACAGCTTGTGGAGGCCCAGGAAGAATCAGTTTTCCGAAATTTGTATGGGCAAAGCCACTTAGAAAACTAGTCCAAAGGAAAGCAGAGCAGCAGCCCTGTCACATGTGCCAATTCTGACTGCAGAAAGAGGACAAGTCCATTAGAAAGTGTTTCACCTCTTTTACCTCCCATATGTCTCCAGATACTAGTTTATCTCTACGTCTGTTGACTAGGTAAAAAGATCTCAAAAGCATGAAGGGTCAGAGGCATCTTACCACCCAAGCACAAAGGGATTTAATAACTAAATCCATAAAGAGATAAAAATTGGGAGGTCAATATTAACTACATGGTTCCTAAAAGTGCATGTCCAAGGAAAGCACAGATGCACCTCTACCATTTCAAAAAGCCTCTCCTCAGAATGATGTTTTCCACTACCCACCCAGCACTTCTAGGCCCAGTACAAAGTAAAGCATACACAGTTGTGCATGCTTGCAGCAGGCACTGTAAGAGCTTTGCAGTGGCAGTGGGGATGGTATGGATGGATTCTCTCAGGCATCCAGAACAGACCCTAAAGAAAAACTAGGTACTAGACAGCACAGTGCTTCTGCGACCAGATCAGGTCACTAGCACTGTAAATACCTTGCAACCCTACCAGCACTTATCTGGATCAAGATGCAAATAAACTCATGCCTCTTTGCAAAGTATACACTTTGTCCTTGCATCCTGTCCCTACAAAGTCTGGTCCTTCCAAGAAAGAACAAGCATAAACTGAAGTTCTACTTTAAACAGTGAAGAGCCTCTTAAACATAATACTTCATACTTCCAGACCCAAGTTCACAGGCATCACTCAGTGGGCCATGCTACTGGGAAGAGGCACAGAGGAGCCTCACCATCTTCAGAAGAAAGCACTTCTAGAACACCAGAGGTGGGTATAAGGCAGCTGAGCCTAATCTCTCATTCATGAGGGCAGAAGACCCCCCATGCAAGCAACTGGGTGCCCTGCAGATCTGTGCCATAATCACTCTGCCTGCAGAAAGATATCAGTAACTCAGTCACACAGTGGCTGTTTGGCAAACCCCATCTGCCTTCCTTCCTACAGGCAGCAAGGTATTTTGCCCCAACAGCACCTCCTACTTTCTGTAGTCACCGCAATTCAAAGTCACCACAGGACAAAGAGCATCGCTGTACACAAGCAGAACTGAGCGCTACCAAAGGACCTCTGCCACTGTTTTTGTATTGGGGGATGGAGGAAAGCAAAAGTCAGCAGGTGTCATATATGAGGGAAGCAGGGAAATCCCACAGGCGAGATGAACCTACTTTCAGATAGCTCCACTGTAAAAAGTCAAGCAAGGCTGGGAGTGAAGTGATCCTCAGCAGCACTGACCAAGCAGCCCGTTGCTTCTAACAACTTTCTGCAGGTCTGGGCAGTTGAGGAAGAAGCAGCAGCCACAGGCTCCTCTTGTTGAAGGCTTTCAGCACTGCACAGCACCAGTACTGGCATGGAAAAGCATGTCTTCCTGCAGGTCGCATGCAGCTGGTTGTCCTCAGAGAATGTGGAACCTATGAGCAGACTGGGAATCACTCAGACCTCCTCTCCATCTTCCCCTCCCCAGTGCAACATCACAACTGCATTTATCACCTCCTCCCTGTCTCACTTACAGAACAATTGCAGCTTGAGTTCTCAATGAAGGTTCAGCAGCCAGAGCAAATCAAGTGCAGGCCCAGGTTTGCTGCCTTTTACACTCACAGGAAAATATATAGAGTCTTGACAACAGCACTCATACAGTTCTGTGGAACCATCCTTCATATAAATTACCAACACACAGCTATTTCTACATATACTGGGTGTTGGTCTTTAGCATGTTAACCCATTGCACACATCCCCAAGTGCATGCACAAAACCTCTGTGCCTATAGGTGCCCTCTACTCCCAGCCAGGGTCTTACTCGAAGGAAAAAAATACAGGGCCAGCATCCTCCCCCTGCCCTTTCTCTAGTCTTCAGTTCTACCATCTTTTTATCTTCTTTCCCTTCAGAGGGGAGAAGGTGTAGAGACTGTTATGTACCCTACCAAAATGCATGACTGTAAAGCAAGCCTCAAAATGACAAGCAAACATGAACGCTGCACCCTCTGGAGCGTGCAAAAAGTTTAAAGTTACCTTGTTCATCTCACTCTCACAAGTTGTGTGCAAAGTTTATTTCACAAGCAGGCCTTGGCAGACCACGGCCTCACACCTCTCCTCCTAAATGACCTCTAGTCTGAGTTAATGTATCTATAAACTGGGAACAACAAATGGTAAGACAAAGTTATCAGGCACACAGCACCACGTTGAAATCCTGCATGACAAAAGTGGAAAGCTCAGGTGTGAGGTTTTGAAATTCCCACCTCAGTAAGTTTACTCTGAACAGAAGAGGAGCTCTCTCCGCATTGTCATTCCATCCAAACACAAGTCTGTGCGTACAAGCCATCAGACTGCCTGAACAGATTCAACAGGTCTGTAAGGAGCACAACTGCCAGTGCATTTCTGGGCAGCTACACAGTTCTTCATGCTGAACCAAACCGAGGTAGAGAGTAACGACAGCCTCTTCGGAAAGGGAGACAGTCTCAGAGAAACCTGCCAGCTGCATCGTCCACTGATGGCACTGCACGTGCAACTTCACGACAAAAGGGAGAAGAGCCCGGGGGTCTTACTGGGTATCACAGCAACAGACAAGACAGAGTCAAGGACAAAGTAAGAGTTCTGTCCTGAGTTTTAAAGCTATTAGTTTAAATAGATGCTTATTATCACTAAACTGAATGATCTATCTGAGAGGGCGACCAGCAGCTTTTTAAGCAAAGGTAATAGATGAACTTTACAATAGCTATTCTATAGAGCCTACTTCCATTTCGCATTCCCAGGGTACATGAACTCTGTTCCTTTCATTTGTAGAGTTCCATTGCTAACAGCAAACACAGCAGATAAACAATACTTCATGATCCTTCTCTCACACAAAACCCATCATCTTCCTTCTACGTGCTCGACAGAAAAGAATAAGCTCCAAGAAGAGATACTCCATTTTGTTATTTTTGTTAGGTTTACTACATTTTAGACATACAGATAAAGTCGTGTTTTCAAAGATTTTAGAATTTGCTGCATTCCTTCGAAGGTAGATGCATGGATAACTTTCTCCTCTCCCCATTTCCATGAGTGGCATCTTGTGGTGATATAATACATTTATTCTTAACTTTAATGGACAGCCACACCAACTTGTTCCAGCTGAAAATACATTACCTAACATTGTATAGTGAAGAAGCCTGAAAAATGACATCTGCAGGAACAAGGCATAGAAAAAGCCTGCTTCTGTACAGAACAAGCTCCTGGGGGTTGAAGAGGTAAGAGTGATGCACTGTTCACACACTTTTCTATCAGGGGAAATTGGTGACATTTGGTTGACCTAGAGTACCAGTCAATCAAAAGTCAGTAGAGAAAAAGCAGAGAAGAGGGGGAGAAATAAAGCTTGAGCTGCAGCAGTCATTTGCAGAGAGAATTATGGCTGAGAAGATGGTCTGATCTTTTGGGGATGCTTGCCACAAGCTGGCTTGGGGCAGTGCTGTGGGCCATCCTCTGTTCCATGTCAAAGAAATCCTTCCTTCTTAAAGGAAAAGGCAGCAGCTCTTAGGCAAAGCATCAACAGGTGCATGTGTGTGCAAGAAAAACAGAACAGGACTGGCCCACAGGCCAGATCTGGCCCAATTGCTGACAGAGTTGAACCTCTGAATTACATCACTAGTTCATGCCTATGTTTGTTACACCCTTCCTATCTCTAATTCCCTGGTATTCACATTACAATATTCATTTTTAAAAATATATGTATTAACACCTACCAAATTACAACTCATCTCAGAGTTAAAGATATTAATCTTTTCTCTTTGAGAGGTTGCTAAAGCTCTGTGGTATTATCTGGAGTTGTGTGCATTATTATGAACCGCTATTGCATGCACCATGACCACACATTCAAGGTTGAAATGTGCAGAAAGATGAGACAGCAGGATCACAAGAATAAAAGTAGCTGCTAAATATCTGGTCAGTGTGCTTCCCCTTGCCCTCCTTTACCACGACAGTTTGCTCCTTTTGAACAATTGATGGAAGACCCGCAGAACCCCTACTACCCAGACAGCTGAACAGCATGGCAGTAAGTCAGATACCAGAGCCTGAAATCCACTGAGATCTACTGACTTGACCCAACGCTTACTGGAGGTGGTGATGATCAAGGCCAACCTCCAACTCATTTTTATATAAATATCAATAGCCCTTTTGCCTCCTCCCTCAGCTGGGAGGGAAACAACAGAAGCATTTCTACAATCAGACTTACATCTTACGCAGGCTAAAAGAGCAGAGAGCTCCACAATGAGATTAATCAAAGTGAAAGAGTTGTTGCAGGTTTAAAAATGTGAGCACCTTAGTAACTACTCCCTCGTGCTAAACAGAGCTGGTAATCAAGCACAGGTTCAGCAGAACTCCTTATCCATCGCTGAAAGAGAATTAGCTCTGTAGCAACATGAACGAGCAAGTGAATGGCCTGGAGAGTCACAGGCCAGGGCGGAAAGGCTCTGTAGAAATTCAATCCATCCATCAAAAACCCATGAGAGGAGAAAGACACTCTTCTCTTAGAAAAGAGATCACGTTTTTGTCATTTCAGTGCAAAGCTCAGGTTTCTCTCTCTGCCATCAAGACATTTTGCACTGTCAGCACCTAGCATGGCAGGGATAATACAACAGTCCCAGAGAGCAATCCTTTCTCCACTATTGCTCCAGGCTTAGCACAGAACCCCAGGCTCCAGGTGGAATGAGCCATGCTTCTTCTGCACAACTAATTTGTGAAAGACCAATTGATAGGTGTCCAGTTTTCTTCTTCTGTTCCTATGACAAAAACGTATCCTGACTGTTCCTTGCTCCCTTTGTCTTGGGTCAGAAGATTTGTCTGGAGAAACTCACTCTCCTACTGATCTTTCTTTTATCAGCTTAGCAGCCTACAATGCTGTGATGCTCTTTGAAATTAGACAGAATAAGTAAAACAAATGAAGTCTCATCTCTATTCAAAGTCATATTTTGCCAGTGAAATGTTTTCAGAACTTCCAAGCTAAAACACTGAAGTGGGAGAGGAGAAAAGAAAGCGAGGCTAGTTTTATGAGACTTTTCACTAGACGTTCTGGTTAACCCCAGCCAGCAAATAAGCACCACACAGCCACTCACTTACTCCCCACCCCAGTGGAATGGAAAAGGGAATCAGAAGAGTAAAAGTGAGAAAACTCATGGGTTGAGATAAAGACAGTTCAATAGGTAAAACAAAACCAAAACAAGGAATTCGTTCACTACTTCCCATGGGCAGGGAGGTGTTCATCCACCTCCAGGAAAGCAGGGCTCCACCACACGTCATGGCTACTTGGAAAGACAAACGCCATCACTCCAAATGTCCCCCCCTCTTCCTCCTTCTTCCTCCAGCTTTATATGCTGAGCATGACATCATATGGTATGGACGATCCCTTTGGTCAGTTGAGGTCAGCTGTCCCAGCTGTGTCCCCTCCCAACTTCTTGTGCACCCCCAGCCTGCTCGCTGGTGGGGTGAGAAGCAGAAAAGGTCCTGACCATGTAAGCACTGCTCAGCAGTAATGAAAACATCCCCGTGTTATCAACGCTGTTTCCAGCACACATCCAAATCACAGCCCCATACTCACTACTATGAAGAAAATTAACTCTGCCCCAGCACAGCAGGAACATGCAATACCTTCCCCTTCTCCATCCTCCTATGGGCACTCAGTAGATGAACTCAAAATCCTGACTGTACTTACCTTCAGAAGCCCCTTGGAGACAGCTATCTGCATTTCACAGACGGGTAATTGGTCTGACAGATAAGCTGGCTTAATCAAAGTCAAACAGCGACTCTGCAGCTCAGTGTTGAACTGCATGAGATTGAGTTTTGCTTTTATTTATCCACCAGTTCTACCATTTTTAAATTCATTTGAGGAAAAAAAAAGTTGGATGAGAAGAAAGGAAAACCACACCATTATGGGAGAAGAAAAAGCCTGCACATAAGAGGCTAAAATACCCCCTCTGAACTTGCTTGAGTCTTCACAGCAGGGCTCCTCATGCACTCATTAACCAGCTCCAGGAAACAAGACTTGAAGTGAGAATATACCCACATTGACAAAAAATAGTAGAACGGCTAGATAACCACTCATTCCCATAGCTGATCTTCCAAATGAATGACAAGCTACCAGGAGGAATGCCAGCTGGACCCTGAACAGTCTGTAAAACTTGGACAACAGTGGAATTACTCAGTGAATTCAGGGGAGGAAAACACACTCCAAAACCCAAACAGTTCACTCCCAGCTCCAAAACTTGTGATTTTACATATTATAAGCTCCTATTTAAAAAAGCCCTTTTTTCATTTAAGATCTGTTCCCTCTGTTTTTCATGAAAATTTTGTTGTACCATGCTGACAAAATCCACCCTTCACCATTACTACAGTAAGCAGTTAACTGTCCAAGCAAACAGACTGAGCTGCTTCCAAGTTGCGAAGTCTTTGCAAATGGATTATGTCTGTCCGGCTGGAGAAGCAGGTTCTGAAGCCGGGTCTCCTTCACACAATTTACCATCACACTCAACTAAATACACTAAAGTTACCAGATGTGGAAGCCCACAAACTGAGCATCAGCCTCCAAAGTCTCTGGCTGCAAACGCTGCATGATCTCAAGATAGACCCCCTGTAACAAAGTCAGTTGCTGCTCTAAGGAAAATGCTGGGGATTCAAATCGCACACACAAACACTTGTATACAACTTGAGCGGTTTAACTGCCAAATGCAGTCTCAGAGGGACATCTTGGCTCCCTGTACGGCCAAAGGAAAGAAACAGCAACTCCAATATAGCCCATCTTGAGGAAAGCCCTATTTCAGGTGGGAAGAATCTCCCTCTTCAAGCTTCCTTTTTCTTTCTTTTCTTCTGTCATCTGCAGAAGGAAATGCTAAATGACTGGTTAGAGGTTTAATTCTTAGACAGCTTTAGTTACACAGAATTAACAGAAGTTGAAGATTTTACTCTTGACCAGAAAAAAATTGCTCCACAGCTGGAGCAGTCCCTGTAGCAGCCAACCATTTCTTATGCAGGAAAAGCAACTTGATTTGGGGGGGCAGGGGGAGGATAATAGGAAAAATACAGGTTTAGGCTCTAAGCAGAAAGACATTTTGCTCTTTTAATAACCAGACTACTCCTCCCCTCCTCCCCTCAATGCAGTCTTCAGACTCAGATTCAGAACATTAAAATAAAGGTCTGGGCTAATTATAAATATGATGTAAAGCATGGAGTTTCCTTGATCTCCAGAGATTTTACTTATTACCTGAATTGCCTTATTTGCCTGATTCACATAATGAAGGTTTTCAAAACACCACTTTGTTCTTAAGTGATAAAAAAGCAATCACTATAAACAACATCCTCAAGCGTTGTTTCACCTACTGACTAAGATTAGATGACAATTTAGATCACAGGAAGCTGTAACACTTCAATTTCTGTGTACTATGATATTTTTGCTAGGTTGCAAAGATTACCTACATAATTCTCTCTTCATTTTTTAAACCATAAAACTATCTTCTGTCATATTTATGTGATGCCTTGAACAAAGCTTTTCAAAACTAAGCTACTGGAGCTTGTTCCCACTGCACTTTGTCTCGTTGCTTCTGTCATTTTTATGTTGCCCTTCCAGCGCAGCCGAGAGGATCATACAGTGTCCCAATTCAAATGCATGACTGTGACCCTTGAAGAAGGGTTTCCATAAAACGGGGTCAAACAAAACAGAAAGTAGATAAGAATTACACTGCTGCTTTGTTTCTGCACACAGGGCAGGAAAATAAAGGCAAAGGAATTTATCCAAGAAAAAAATATCTCCAGGTAATTGTCAGTTTGAAGACATTATCATATTTTATGACAGTACTGGCTTCAGGTCTCAAAAAGAAGTAAAAGGCTCTTTGAACAAGATACAGGAAGAAGCTTATCTTTGACAAGAAATCAGCACAAGAACGTGCCCAAAGTGCCAACATACAGTACCCATGCAGACATAGCATTTTTAAAGATCAAGTTTCTCAAATTAAAACAGTGCTTCTAAAGCTCAGCCTTTCATGGCTAAGAATATAAAGTTCTCTATCAGGAAACCCTTTTAGAAATGAATTCAAAAATCAAAAGCCCAGATTGAACAGAGTAGCTTTGCTGGGGGAAGGGAGGGGAAGGGTGAAGAACAGAAAAAGAGAGATGGAAAAGCCACAGTCTTAACATCTTTCCTGTTGTCCAAAAAACTAGGTAACTACAGTTGATTTCAGAGCAATCATGTGAATTTTACATTAAAATAGTGATCAAGAACCTGGTATACAAGGCACGCACTCTGACACCAGCACCCCTTGCAATATCAGCATAGTTTCTTCAGTTGGCAGCACTTTCCACTGCAATTCCCAAACCCTTGCTATAGTCTACTCTTGGGGCCATTGTGGAGACAGCCTTACCCCCCTCCCCAAAATACAGTTCATATGTAAGCAAACCATTCCCTCTCCCCCTTGCCTATAAGGCCTGATGAATTGCTTATACAGCATTGTGAGCATCTTCAGAAGGATGTTGTAACAGCATCCAGATGCTCTCCAGATAGCCTCAGAGAATGAATGCTCATGCCCTAAAGAAAATCAGTCATAAGTAGGTTCCTAAATCCCAAAGACAGTTTTGGAAAAATCCTGTCCATAAAAATCAATGAAGAAATTGTATTACATTAGTTTACAGATTCATGCTTTCTTTGATCAGCAAAGAGCACAGGGGTGACAGGAGCTTGCGAGCTACACTGAGGTGAGTTTTCCTGGCAGAAATGGCTTGCCTCAATTTTAAAAAGAGTTACCTCTCTACTTTCTTGCATTTCCTGGAGCCACAAGGTTCTCTAGCTCTATTTACAGAGTACTTGGGGGCTGCGGAACAAAAATGCTTTTGGCTTAGGTGCTTAAACATTGCTGTGCTCTAGAGAAACACTGTAGTGAACATCAAACGTAATCTCCTGGCACAGACACTTTCTCTTCTGTGCTGCATCGCTTCTGACACTGCCTATATCACTGTCATATCTAAGTGCCTCCCAGCAGTGCACTAAGTGCTGCAGCTAATATCTGACATTCAGTTTATTCTCTCTCTTCCCTGAAGGAGAGCCATATGCACCGCAGTACAAACTGTTTTGGGAGAGTATAGGTTTTAAACAGGTACAAAGAGCTTCTTTTTGAAGCTGAAAGCACATGCCCCGAATGAAGGATGCTCAGGCACATCATGCACAATTGAAGTTCATTTCACAGACTAGGGCCAATATCCTCCTCTCGCTTTCATTAAAGCAGTCTCTTCTGCAAAGAATGGCTTTATCCTTTTGGAACAACGTTCTACCGAACAACAAGCCAAATCATCAACCGCTGTCCTACCATAAACATCCATGGAAGTTTTTATGACACATACTAGTGCTGAAGTACACCATGACTGTACAACCAAATCATTCACTGATGCTTGTGAAGTATTTTGGAATCCCTGAGTAAGAGGATCTACCAGTTTATTAACTGATATAGGATACCAGCCTTTGCCTTCTCTGTTTTGCAGACTCTCTCATTTTCATGTCACCTGCACAAAATGCTTATACTCTCCTTGAACTAGAACAACTCTTTTCCCATCCCTTGACAATGCTCTACTTCTCACTCTAATTTGGCTTCCTCAGCTCTGCACCTCTTTATCCTTACATCCGATTCCTGAAACAGGCCTGCATAGAATATTTGATAAAATCCAAATGAAATTGCCTGAACAGTAATGTTATTATGAAAATGCCATATCTCTAGGGAATGATACAGTTAAATATTCTTAATAGCTTGTGCAATTGATGGACAGAAAACACTTCCTCCTTAGAAACGACCAGAACAGATTAAACAGTTCCAGTAACACTGGAACAAAGAACTAGATTTTTCAATGCAGAAATTTTGCATAGGACAAGAATGGTTTCCAGAGGTGTTTGAGGGTTTTGTCGGGGTTTTTTGACAAGTTATCAAAATCTACAGGCTTTAATACTAAAAATTCTTGTTCACAGACCAGACTTTTTCCTCTATTGAGAAAAAGACAAAAAAACCCAAGAACAATTAAAAAAAAAGATGTCTACCGAGAGGGCGTAAGAAAAAACTAATCAGTTCTGCTCAAAAAGAGCTTTCCTCTAATTCCCCAGCGGACCTACAAACAGGAACAGATATAACCAATATAACTCTCCTCCCCCTGTTGATGCAGTTTTCTTCTCCATGAAGAATTAAGAGTCCATGCTACCAGCCAAAAACAAAAAAAGAAGTTACAAGAAAAGAGACAACAGCATCCCTGTAGCCTTAATACTATTTCAGATTTTCAACAATAAAAACTCTTCTAAGAGCCAGAAAGTCACATTTGAGTCCCATATGTAGGTCAGAGACAAACTGTTCTTTCTAAAAGAAATTAGCAATTAAAATTTAGAGATTTGATTTAACTTCACACAAAAAAGTTTCCAAAGCATCACATCTGCTATCTCCGCTGTGCTGGTGGACAGATACGCTGTGAGTGCTAGAAGCACTGTCAGCACAGGAACCTTGAGATCCTGAAGGTCTAGAGCTCAGCCCCCAAGCCATTAAGTCCAAAGTCACCAAAAAAGTTCTGGTGACAAGCAGATGTTTTAAACTGTAGGTGTCCAGCATGAATAACCTTCCGATTTTCATGGATGAAAAAACAAGTCTGAGGTGCACAGCACATTGCTCTCATCACAGTGGTCTTCTCTAGAACCAGCACCTCCAAGTTTCAGCTGAGGACTTTTCTCAAGTATTGTGGCAGGTGAAAGTGTCAGCCAACACAAGCACGGCAATGGAAAGGATGGAGATACAAATATGCAAGAAAAAAAAAGATTTTTCTTGGATTTTGATGAGCACACCATATGAATGGGATCAAGGTAACTCGAAAACACTACAACCAAACAGAACAATTCCCAGAGGAAACTTGTATCCCAAGTTAAAATTCTTCTACCTGTATCCACTTCAGGCTGTCTGACTTGTTTTGCCGTGCTGTTCTGTCACAGAGCCAGTTTGATTTCAGAAATACTTAACACACAAAACAGTTATATCCCCATGTAAATAATAGAAATACTTTTCTTGCAGGAAGTACTCAAAATCCCAAACCTTTGCAAAATGCTACCACAGAATTTGCACATCTCTTCTAGTTTTGATGGCATGACAATCCACTCTGAATCGGCTCCCATGGTAACCGCAACATTAAGGTCCCCAGAGACCCATCTCACACACACAAGATAGGAAGGGATGCGTCTGTAGCTTTGCAGTTGAAGAGACAGAACACAAACTTGATTCAATGAGGGGAATCGCTCCACAACAGTACCCTCCTTTCAGCTAACAGGATTCAGAAAGACACCACTTCTTTCCCTTAGGAACGGGATTCAGCTCTCACGTCATCTCCAAGACCAGAGCACACACTTCTTTTTAGGAACTGACCCTTGCTACCCTCTTCCCTCACACCGCAATGCAGCCTAACTGTGGTGCATGTACTTATACCATTTCACTAGGAGCTTTTTACTCCTCAGCAAGACCCTGCTTTGTAATTTTTCTAGTTGGGGTGGTGGAAGCCCAAGAATGCCAAGAAACAAAAGCTCTGCATATTTTTCAGTCAACTGGAGAGCTAGCTGCTCTAGAGAAATATTGCGGTGTAGTCAGCCCAGAGATGCATCCCGGGGAAAGTCCCCTCCCTTCCTTCCTTTGCCATACAGATGATTCCAACACTCCTGAAAGCAAAAGCATCCTTTGCTTACTCATATCTCATCAAATTCCCCTTTCCAAGGGCATGCCTCATCTCACAGTTTTAGCTCCCTCACTAATGATTTTTCTTAATTGGCCAGTCTAAGCTGTTGCAGGATGACACAACATCATGCTCCCACAGCACACTCCGATTCAGGAGCGAGGGAATGAAATACATCTCTCCTACTTTGTCAGGTCGAGAAGATGGAATGGCAAATGACTAGCCTGAAAGCAATGAGGCAGTGCTTACTGTTCGACCGTATCACCGTGCTGTTCACTGCCACACACAATAAAATAGTCTGTGTCTTTCTCATTTCCACCTACTAGCAACTGCATTTCATGCAGGACTTGGTCCAATCAGAACTCTGTGATCTCCAAGAAAGGGAGCTGATTTAAAAAACAAAACACCATACTTATGGTGTACCTTTCTGACCTCTAGCTTGCTGTGGGGGTACACACTATGACAGGCATCACAGATTTTTAATGCAAAAAGATCTCTGTGTAAGGAATATTTATCACCCTTTTCATGGAACACCCCTTAAAAAATTCAGATAAACAGCCCTAGAAGAGACATTTTCACAATATCCCACCGACAGACACAACTCCATTAGTGTCCCTCCTTTCCAGGCCACTGTAATTTATTATAGTGTCATAATTTGCAAACTCAGACTCTAGCAGGACAGAGAGAGGCACAAAAGTAGTTTGAGCAAGACCTATAGCAATGAGAAGGAAGTGGTTTTCAGGAGAAAGACCAGAAAGCAATGGTTTCACTCTTTGCCCCAAAAGAAATTACACGTCTCAGCAAATCAAACCCTTTTGTTTATCTTCCAAACATATTTTGGCTGACCTTCCAACTTCTAGAAAAAGAGGCAGGAAATAGCAAATGAATTATAGTATTGGTAAAACGATAGTAGCTTAGACATTTATACAGCTTTTATTTAAGGTTTCTGTTGAAAATAAGGTTCGGGTTTTTTCCTATTATTTTCTAAAGTTTTTCTGCTTGACATTTATAGAATTTTAATTACCTAGTACGTAAAACCAATTCTCACTATCTAATGAAGATTACTATGAACACAACCCTTCCTTTGGGAAAGTATCTTCAAGCAGATGAGCCAGAGATACTTATGCAAGCAACAGGTATTTTTTATTCAGTTTCTCAGAAGTCAAAGGAGAATTTAAAATTCCTGCCTATCTGGCAGAGCACAGGGCTCTTTCTGCCTCCCTCTATCTCTGAGCCATGACATGGTAATTCACAGAGTGGACTGAAGTCCTGAACGTATCTGCTATTTTACATCTGGTTCCTGTTATTTTAACCTCAGAAGCAAATTTAAAAAAAAAACACCACACATTCCAATTTCTGCTGATTGCTTATACTTCCCTAAAGTTCCCTTCCTTTGTTCTATCAGCCAGGTTATTTAGAGAATATTATCCTAATCCAACAAAGAACTTACGAATATGAATACTTCCAGTGAAGGCAAAGGCTCTAATGGATCAAAACGCTTTATTTATTAGGATATGAAGCAGGAGCTGATGAACTCTAACTACTCCACTGCAATCCCCTTACAATTTCATTATTATGCCCGTTGTATTAGTGATAAGTCAGGCATAGAGCACGTACGCTCAACTTGGGAGTTCAGTTCTACCTTCCTAGGGGCAGCTTTTCATACATCAACCATCAGATTCTTCTTCCTCTAAACTTTTACCACAGCTATTAACAATTGACACGGAGCCAGTTGCCTCTGACAAACAAGCGGTCAGAGTGCACATGCAAATCCTGTCTGCCTCAGGGAAAAACCAGAAAACTAGCAGTACAACACTTGTATAAAAAAACGCCAGTCTGCTGCTGCTCTCAGTCCTCAGTACAGTCACGATTGCCCAAAGCAGACCTACCATCAGGGTAAAACAGGACCCAGCTCTCCTTGGTTTACACCGTGGCAATCCTAATCCCTGCACAGGGATCTGCTCCTTTAAATCAGAATAGCGTGCAGCCTCGTATGACCAGACTTATCCAACGCAGTTAGAGAGCAAAATCTGCAAGCAAGTTAATGAGTTTGTAAGGGCATGTTAGTCACCAAAATAAACAAGGAGAGGGAAATTCCTACTGCTTCATTTGTCATGTCTTATATTGCCTGATAGGAGATCACAGGAATTAGGAACAAATGGCATTAGCATTGCAATGTTCAAGAATTCAAGAGAAATGCATGATGCGACAGCATCACTGCTTGCTTGCTGTGTTTGACACTGTCTGTCAGTACTTCCACAGAACCTGCTCTATTCTGCTCTTGCTCCATCCCATACCAGAGTACCCAGCAGGCAGGCCAAGTAACATCACCTCTGAAATAGAGAAGAGAGAAGGGGGGTGGCGGGAGACACTACATACTCCCGTGGCGCCTTCTTTCTCAAAGTCATATTGCAATACCTCCACAGTAGCTCCTCGTTCTTTAAAAACAGAAAAAAAGCAAGCATTACCTTTGCCTGTGGGTATCAAGGAAATAAACAATCTCAAAGCTCAAGAGAAGCAAGATGCACCCTCACTTGGAGCTCCCTGTAGTCAATCCTACAGGAATGGGACCATAGCTAGCATTAGGCAGCTGCTACTACTACTGGAGCCTGGATCTGTTTTACCAGCTCCTCACGAGAGGCACCTCACTCAGACATGGCTGTGGCAGGTTCCAGGTACCAATGCAAGACAGCATTACTATCCAAAGCAGAGACCCTTCCTTCCTTTTCTGCATCTCACTCCTGCTCCCAGAACTACTCCCTTGCATGGCTGTTTGTGTGTTCCCGTTTTGTTAAAATTAGCATCTTCCCCAGAACAAAACTCAACAAAAAAGGGCCTTGGTAAAGAAAGAAGTCAGCTGTTAGCATGGGACAACCTGACGGGTAGGGGGTGTGTGTTGTTATACATCTCTCCCATAAAGAATCTTCTAAAGCCAAACTGCAAGTCCACAAGTCAGCAGCAACACACAGATATCCCCAAAGCTAGCACACACCTGCCTCTTCTCATAGTTCTGAGGTTCCCCTACATTTTCCTGTTACAAAATTGCACAAAAGATCTTGTTTTCTCACAAGGGAAAGGAAGAAGAGCCCAGAAATTGAAGGAACATACTAGAGCAAAAAAAACTTCAATGGGTTTCTTTGGGCAACTGATAGAGAATTCATGTATTAGTGATGGAGTGACAAGATACCAAAATATAGCAGTGCTCTTCAGAAAGCAGGAAGACAGCACTTATCCTCTTTATTCCAGCTGGTTCATTTAATCCTAGCAAACAAGAACTTTAGACATTTTTTCAAGCGTTTCATAAAGTAATAGCAATAAAATATCTAGGTAAAAGGTAGCTGTTTTACATTAAATGGGGAAAAAAAAAACACCAAACACCAACAGCCTGGAGTTCCTAGCAAAAAGATTGAAGTATGCAAGTAAAGGGGTGGATGGAGGACAAGAAATGGGATGCCACATACTGCAAAGAAGAAAAACTATTACATATTTAATTGACTACAAGATTTTTATTTGTAAACCCATCAGATTCTGAAAGCCTGATCATCTTCCTTCCTTCCCTTCCTAACCATTCCCATCTGTGATGCGGGGGATGGAGGGGGGCCACACTACACCACCACCCCCTAGAACGGCTGTATTTCCTTTTCCAGCAGGACTGTATCCCAATACTACAGTAACATGTCCCGCAGTTTATTAGGCTCTTCTCATCCCAAAACACCAAAACCAAACCAAAGTCTCACACGTTGCCAAAGCAAAGAATAACAGAGTCCCATCTGTCTACATTAGGAAACATGTGGATGCTGCAATTCCTGAACTGTTTGATTGGCCTCAGTGTTGGACTATACATGTTGTCTGTTATTCCATGGCCATACCAGCCAGCAGTCTGGAAGAAAGGAAAGTGGTGGCTGACATCCATGAAAATCAGAGAACATACTTTATCAAGGAAAGAGGGAGAACTTTATTCAAGGCAATGCAAGAGAGTAATTGTCACTCACCAAAATAGCTTACAAACTTCATCGATTAAGGCACGCAGTCTGATCCTGGTGTGAGTCTCAAATAAGAAAATGTTTTCCCCCCTTTTATGCCAGACCACAGTCTAAAATTATTCATCCTTACCACAGTAGAAAGAAAGAAAAGTTAAAATGCTGACAAAAATGTTGTTTGAGAGCTTCAAGTAACTGCAAGCACAGACCTCTTCCTTTACAGCCAGGACTGGATTTTGAAAAGGTGAAGAAGAGGAGGGGAAAAAAAAAATTTAAAATAAATAAACAAATAAATAAAAATCACACCACACATTCATAGAACACGACTCTGATCTGTCTGAAGGAAATGGCAAACTTTGTCTCTCCTGTCCAAAACAGACAAGGACACACACCTATGAGGTTTCCTATGCTAGCACCAGCGCACTGAAGTCAGCTCTTTCACAAAGCTAGAGAACACAAGAATGGTACTTTGGTGGGAAGGTGGTACCTCCACCTTCTGACAAATTTGATTAAAATCGGCTGACAGAGTCAAACATTATCAGCATGGGGTGACTGCCTGCACGGCCTGACAACCTCACACATAGCATGATCATGCAAGCTCATTTTTTCAAGTGTAGTTTCCTAAGGAAACATGGGAGGGAAAGGCATTTTCACTGGCACTGCAAGCAAAAACAGTTTAATCTGGCACCCTTTGCAAGTACTCAATTAGGTTCCAATTCAAGAACAGAAAAGAACAAATTAATTGACCAGCAAAGTCTTAGAATAAGCCTGGTACTGTGCCATCAATTGGAAATGAGGGAAATAAGGCTACAAACAGCCCTGCTGCAGGCATCCAAAGTCCTCCTCTGCCAACACTTTTCCCACGGGACACCTTTGGTTCCCATCAAAAGAGCCAACATAGTAATTGCAAGACAGTAGACTTGAATGCATGTACCAAGAGAATTTCCAGCAGTCAAAATCCACACATACAAAACCAGCGAGCTGACAGACATCATACAGACAGACATACACACAGCTCAGACTACCAAGTGGTCTAGCCTACACAAGCATTAACCAAAGCACAAATCAGTACTATAACATGCTAAACAAAAGAGGATGGACCAAAGCCACCAAAAAGCTGCATTCTGAAATCCATCTTTACACTGGAGTTTAATCAGAATAAGCAAGTGAACATTTTCACTTCTGTGTGGGCAGTATTCCCCAATAGTCTAGTCATTACAGCAAGAACCCAAGCCTTTAAAGACAGATCTGCCTAAACAGCTGAACACTTCAGAGAGCAAAATTAACTTCGTGGTTAGCTTCCTTTCCCAAAGAATTGTATTAGACAGTTATCTACAGAAGTCAAAAGCAGGCCAACATTTAAGGCCCACAAGGGGAATAATACAATGATTGCAAAGGAAAAAAGCAAATAATGGCTAGGTGCTCGTATTTGTTTGAGTCATATACACAGTGGCATTCATAATGAATACTAATTTTGAGTTCTGCTTTATAAGGCATATTCCTAAAAGGAACTTATTTTCTAATTATGAGCTCCAATGACCATGCACATTAAACAATAAAAACAAATGGCAGTAGATATTAATGTTGTGACAGTCCCATTAGCTCTCAAGCAATGCATGAGGATAAAGCTGTTAGCCATCCTCATAGGCAAAATTTACTGGAAATGTCACTTGTATCCAAGTTCCTACAGCTGTCAGTTTACTCTCCCTCTATCCATACCAGAAGGAGGCAATTAGAGAAAACTGAATTAAAGATTAGATATTCTTGGTAAGTAAGAATTCTATAGTTTACAGGTGAGATCACGTCCTTAAAGTGCTCTTGCTAGCTTTTTAAAGGCAAAAACTTGCAACAATCACCCTGAGAAGAGATTGGAAAGTGACTGGAATTTTTTCCTTCATGATGTTGAACTTCTAAAGGATTCCCTGCTCATTGACCTCCTTAAAAATGCAGGGGCAGCAAGGACTTAATCTTCTAGGTTACCTCTTCTTTGAGCACATGAAGCATTGCCATTTTGCCACAGAGCACTTAAGGCATCTAACAGTCCTTCATTACCTCCCTAAGAGCCTTCACTGGCAAACACAGCAGTACTGTATTTCTCGGCTGAAAGGCTTTAAGAAGTATCTTCTAGATGTCGCCTCAAGGTGCAGCTGAGTCCAACAAGCAAAAGCAGTTTGATGCTCAAGAGCCCCAGCATACACAGCTCCCTAGACAGGGTTTTATTTCCTATTTTACTAGGTGCATTAAGCAAGAATGAGAGAGGCATGACAGTTTCTGAAGATATTCACTTACAGCTTCAGCCTTGCAACAGGTTAATTTCAAAGCCAAACAATATTACTGAGAGCAAGAAAACACCACCTGATTTATTAGTGGCAGGAAAGTAAAAGGTGTGCAGCCATGGTAAAGTTAAAACACCCCCTTGTAAGACAAAACCATGCTACTTAACGGTTTTGTGCCTGCTGCATTACTGCTCTTCCAGCACCACCAGTGATTCCAGACAGACATTGAGCCCATAAACAGAACAGAAGCCCAGAAGTCTCAGAGGATGTAAAACGTACTGGTTTATCAGTGGCATGATCTGTAGCTTAAATATGCAATAACTGGCACTCATAATCACAGGGCTGAAACCAAAAAGAAAGCTACAAGACTGCACAGAGAAATCACAGGCTTCTCCCAGGAGAGACACATGGACAATGAAGAGTTATGTTTGGAAGACATTTGAGTTATCCCCACACAGTGCAAGCAAAAGACTTGCACTGAGAGAACAGCAGCTCATTCCAACTGGGGGAGCAGGACTGCTCAGTTACTCCTCAATATCCCAAGTGTTAAAGATTAACCTCTAGCAAGTCTTCCAGCGATTGCACAGAACAGACTTTCAAGGACAATAAGATGTGATGAAAGAATATTCAGAGACAAGACTGTGTAAGACTTTTTGCCTTCTCTTCTCACCAGGGGTAAAGGATGCAAACTGGCCCTTGCCTTAGTCTGAATTCCTGAATAGACACACAAATAGCAGTAATACAGGCATGCACTTAAAAACAGGATTCCTATGCTGATTCATATTGAAGCCAGGACAGAGAATGACACGTTCTATATAGCACATTTCAAAAGTCTTGAACAAGACATCCAATTTAAATTTCTTTTAATAAAAATAGATCTGCTTTATTCAGAATTGCAGCTATTCCTATTGTAGTTCGTAAGAAATGCAAATTCCCAGAAGAAAAATGCATTATTCACTTCCAGTGTGCGAATCAAGAAAGATTTGCATATATTAGACTGACTCAGAGGTGAGTTGAACTAATGCCAATCACATGAAAAATTAACTATAGGATCTACTCATTACACAATAGCAGTGAATGACATCATGCAGCAAGAGAAATATTTTGACCTATCATATGACACTCCCAACATACAAGGATTTCTTTTTCTATGTGAGCACATAAGTGTAACCTAGCAACAGCCAGAGTCCATACCTTCTTTCACATGCATCTGACACCAATAAAGCACATCTTTTGTCCCAAATCCTACCTGGTTTTTCCAGCAGAAAGTAGTAAAAGAACAGTGTTCCCAAGAAAATTACGAACTACACACAAATACGAACATATTAAAAAGGAGGTGTATATTCCAGTAGATTAAAGGTTTTGCCAATTTAGTTTTTAGTCTAACGTTCTCTAGATACTCAATATATATAAGCAAAATCCTGCTTAGGTCCAGGAAGGTTTACTGGCACTTCATTTCATGTGCAGGATTGCAATCCTGCTTTTTGTCTTGATGGAGCAAGATCCTGAGCTCCACCTCATGGTCACCACAGCCAAGGCTGTATCCAGCCTT
The DNA here is from genome assembly GCA_034008185.1 of Gorsachius magnificus. NCBI lineage: Eukaryota > Metazoa > Chordata > Aves > Pelecaniformes > Ardeidae > Gorsachius > Gorsachius magnificus. Next base: position 3,710,622 of record CM067086.1, on the reverse strand, counting down.
TATATCCCCAACCTTCCTTGTTTTTAAGTATGTACATAAGCAGAATGTCTTCCTTTTGCTCTACACGCTGCTTGTTTGTGCGCTTTCTTTCCCCTCACCTAGCCGCTCACACACACGCAGCCCAGATGAGCACCACTAGCCTTACTCAGGTTATTCCCATCAACCAGAACTAGAAGCAAGCTGTCTAAATGCAGATCAATAGGAGCAAACCTGTAAAGCAAACAAGCTGTTCCCAAGGGCTCCCATCACCCACATCATTAGCATTTTGAGATGGGATACTTTGGATTACACTATGAGCATCGTATGTGCTCCTGGAACACAGCTTCCAGTTTAGCTTCATCCAAAAAGGAATCCAATAGGCACTCTGAGGCTACTCCACAATTCAAATTTAAGTGCATTAAGGTGGGGCAATCAGGAGAATTAGCTTCAAAAAAAATGCACTCCTAATGCAAATTAACTGTCCAACATGAGTGCACACACAGAAACCCGTGGTCCAATTCACACTGCATTTGTTGCAAAGGGCCAGTACTACATGCTTAGAAGATGCAAGATGCTCTGCAGAAAGCAGCTGGGGGCCAACCTGAACCCAAGGAGATCTTGTCCAAATTTCCAGAAGTTAGGTAACTGTTCAAAACCCCCAAAACACAAAAGGTTTGCTATCTCCTCCAAAATGCTTGTTTAAAAGTGACTGAAAGAAATTATACCAAAGTAGTATATTTTAATTGTTCTACCTCAGTGGCATCTGAATTATTTTAATTGTTAAGACATAGAAGTACTTGGGTTTGAAACACATTAAAGGGACACAGTCAGGTTAGAAATAATCAGGCATATTAAGTGGAAGTCAGGCTGAATAATGGTAAGTCTTTGGTCTTTACTTGTAGCATTATGCTCACTAAAGTGTTGCCTAAAGATATACATGCTAATATACAACGCCCTGTCCTCCAACGAGATACATTGCTTGGGTTCTTTACAGGAAATTCTGCCAAAAAGGTCTTTAAGGCAAATACTAGTGTTTCCTGTGTGCATTCTGACTAGATAAAAAATTAACATTAACATACACTTCCCTTGCTATCCAAAGCTTAACATTAGTAAGAAAACATATTTTTACATATACATATGGGGGGCAGCGTTTGTGCTCACATGTATAGCATTGGGTGTATTAACTGAAAATCAGGTACCTATTTCCATGCTCAAAGGTCAGCTCTTCAAGAGTCCTCACCATCTACTGGACAGACTTTGCACAACAGCTAGATTCAGCATACGGAGTGCTTCTTAAGTTACACACTTGAGTAAGAACATCCATCTTTGAAAATCTAAATGCCTCAGAAAAAGCAAGTGGTTGGTTTTACGTATGTATTTTATAAGAATGACTGAAAAGCCTCACCTAATCAGCATAGTTCTGTTTATCCAGAAGTCAAGCTTATCTCCCATCTATAGATACACACATACCTTTGAGAGACAGTGGGGAAATCGCAATTGTAAGTGTAATGAAGGAGCATCTATTCTTAATGACTTGAGCTAGCCGTTTCAAATGCCTTGATCCAGTGCCTTGAAAAGTGGTCAGTAAACCTACACAGATTAAGAAATTAGTTGTTGGTACTTTTGAAATGAAGTGGTTGTAAGCCAAAAGGGCACAAGAAATCCTTTACAAGGTTTTCCTCACCCTACTCTTTTCTGGTTTTCCCCAACTATTAAATGGCATAAGAAAAATAGATGTCAGCTGCATTAATGGCTCCTCTGTATGAGAATTCAGTACTGAAATACATTTTTTAAAAACCATCAAATCTGCAGCCTGGGGCAATTTTGGAAACCTAAGCAAGCCATTTGTAATAAGCCTTCCTCCTCCAGACTTCATGTCAATCCACAGGCATCTACAAGCATCAGGGAGAGAATCCCAGCTTCTGGGAACCTGGGGTCTTACTTATTTTCATTCCATTCATTTATACACCCAAGTTCAAAAAGTCGCCAGCTGAACAGCAACAACAGAACAGCTATTTCCAGAGAGCAGCAGCTAAAATATATAACGCACCAAAGATCAAAAATCAGCAGGCCATCATATAGAGTGCCACACAAGCCTGTGTGCCTGTAAGTAGCCAGGACTATGTGCTCAGGAGACCCAGGCTCCATTCCCAGCTCTAGGTATGCTAGAGCCACTCCCTGCCCATCTTCCTCCATACAGAGGACATGTTCCCAGGGACAGGAGCTCTCTTTCCTTGTGCAGTGCCTTAATGCCACAGGGTCTCCAATAACCAACAGAGCAAATACTAATTCCCTCCTCTTCATGCCTGCAACAGGAACAGGATGACACAAAACTGCAAGCCATCAGTAACTGCAAATAAGAGAGAAAAATACATAATTGAGGCAAATTAGGTTTGGAAGAAAACATTGAAGGGAAAGGAATAAAACAGCACTCATCAGCCGAGACGTCACTTAGTCATGATCTGGAGTGTTCACACCTGCTCCGCTCGGTCTCAGACTCCCACAGCTCTGCAATGCACTGCAGCAGCACCCCGACACCTCTCCCTCTGCCAAGCCTCACCAGCGTAACAGGATCGTTTTGTCATTCAAGTTCCCATTTAGTTAATCACTGTAACACCTTCAAATCTCTACAGTGTATTTCACGCAAAACGTCTGCACAAAGTAAAGCAGCCTCATGGGTCTGCCTCCACCAGCCTGGTGCTAATTCCTGAGCTGCAGAACACATGGGAGATCTTGCCACCAGACAGCAGTGGGCTTGGGCCGCTGGCACAGTGGGCATCCTTATTTATGTGTGTGCTTACACAGTCATTCGGGCCTACCAACAACCCTGTTCTGGTCACCATTTCCCATCATTCATTTTTGATCTGTTATACCATAAAAGGCCTCAGTTCAGAGAAATACTTGGACACATGCTGCTCTGCCTTGGCTAAGCCAGACCAGTGCAAGACAGGTCTCAGAGCCAAGGTGTTCAAGGAAAAACTAGCGAGGACCTAGGAGGAAATTCTCCATGGACTCTGTAGGCACCTATAACACATTTTGAAAGCCCTTTGAAATGCTGCTCTCTGTGCCTTCACAGACTTGAAACACTTTGGAAGTGCACCTCTGAATACTTAGCTGAATAGGGATTTGTCAGTAATTTGCCGACAAGGGACCCAGATTACAGGAGAATAAATCACAGAATCATAAAATCACTTAGGTTGGAATAGACCTTTACGATCATCAAGTCCAACCATTAACCTAATGCTGCCATTCCACCACTAAACCATGTCACTAAGCACCTTGTCTACCCACCCTTTAAATACCTCCAGGGATGGGGACTCAACCACTTCCCTGAGAAGCCCGTTCCAATGCTCGACAACCCTTTCTGTAAATAAATTTTTCCTAATGTCCAACCTAAACCTCCCCTGGCGCAACTTGAGGTCATTTCCTCTCATTCTATCACCCGTTACTTGGGAGAAGAGACCAACACCCACCTCATTACAACCTCCTTTCAGGCAGCTGTAGAGAGCTATAAGGCCTCCCCTCAGCCTCCTCTTCTCCAGGCTAAACAACCCCAGCTCCCTCAGCCACTCCTCATAAGACTTGGGCTCTGGACGCTTCACCAGATTCGTTGCCCTTTTTTGGACACACTCCAGCACCTCAGTGTCTTTCCTGTAGTGAGGGCCCAAAACTGAACACAGTATTAGAGATGTGGCCCCACCAGTGCCAAGTACAGGGGCACAATCACATCCCTACTCCTGCTGGCCACGCTATTCCTGATACAAGCCAGGGTGCTATTGGCCTTCTTGGCCACCTGGGCACACTACTGGCTCATATTCAGCCTCCTGTCAACCAACACCCCCAGGTCCTTTTCCACCAGGCAGCTTTCCAGCTGCTCTTCCCCATGCCTGTAGCGTTGCATGGGGTTGTTGTGACCCAAGTGCAGGACCTGGCACTTGGCCCTGTTGAACCTCATACAGTTGGCCTTGGCCCATCGATCCAGCCTGTCCAGGCCCCTCTGTAGAGCCCTCCAAATGATATAGGATCTTTATTTTCTGTACCTTGAAAATTCCTTCCTAAGTTCCCCTTTCCTTTACCCCCTCAGCAATGGCTACTTATCCATGTTACATCCCTGTGGACCTGTTTAATTCAGCTCCTGCTCTGTTACCATGGGCTTAGCAGGTAACACAAGGAAAGTTTTGTTGTTGTGATAAACTTTCTGTTTAGGTAGTCAAAAATACCACATCATGACAAAGAATGTTTATATTGCACCTTCCAACAGCCAAATCAGTCCTTTATTTGAGACACAGTGGTGACAAAAATTCAGCAGCATAACCCTTCCTTTCCAATTACAACTGCAGACACACACGTCAGTTGGTGCCAGTAAAATGTAAGCTTCCACCTCCATGGAAGTGAAATAACCTCTATAGACTGAAAACAGAAGAGGAATAAACAGAAACCAATGACAGGTCTTGTAACTCCTATTAGTGCCTGCAAGGGGTTGAGTGTCAAAAGTTTCCCAGGCAAGACAAGGGGAAGATTTAAAAACATCTTTTTGAAACTGCAATACAATTGCCAGTCTCGTGTTTTTCAACCCTAACTGTTCCAAAAGCCCTGGGTTCCCCGTCTTATTTGGTCAGACATCCTCTTCTGATTCTATAGCATAGAAAGGACATCATTGTCATGATTCCTAGCTCATGGTCTTCTGCTACAGACTGTGAAGCTTTACCCTACACCCAAATGGCCTGGGCAAGCACAGAACACAGCTCCCACCCATCCAGAATGGGGGTATTTATCCAAGCCACACGCTAAGGCTGTCTCTACATATCAATTTGTAACCAAGTTGGTAATGAATCTTTGGCAGGGCCAGCTATGAACATGACACTTGTCCGCACATCAGAGCTAAGTGCTTAATTTATGAAGAGAGCTCCCATTATGTTTATGTTGCTGCAAGCCTAAACCCTGTACACAAGCCACCAAGCAGCTGACCAAAATTATTCTGTCTATACAGTGAGACAACTTTCTGCTCCCATACAATTGTAAAGCATGCTGCTCTGCATGGTATAGCAAGTTACTATCCAGCAGCTGATTTGCAGTCTGGTTTTTTTTATCCGTTGCAGTAGTTGAGTGCTGCCATCAAACCAATTCAGAAAAAAAATTACTACTATTATTCAGCCTTGAACATGACATACCCACATCCACTCATCTTTCTACAATCACTGCTGGAAATCTATAAAATCAGTTAATCCCAGGTCCAGGGCTTGTTCTACCAGACATCCCTCAGCAGAACACCAAGCGAGTAATACCCTGACCACCCCAGATAGGATTTTTTTCTGGACTCAAGCTGGGATTTGAGCCTATCTTACCACTTATGCACCATTAAGGTGCACTGAAGTCTGTGACAAATAGCACACAAACAAGTGATGGGACCAAACAACGTGTCCAACTGCTGGCAAGTTTTCCTGTTTGATGACATAGCACCATTCAGCATAACCAGGTACCACTCAAAGCCAAGTGAGCAGGAAAGAGCTCCTGGTAAGTCAGCTGTTTCACCAGCTATTAATCTTCCATCATGTAAGTTAGTAAGAGCAAAGAAACCTGCAACATGGATATCATCATCTGTGAACCACTGAGACGTCAACGCCCCTAAACGGTTGCAAGATAGGAAGAAGGAGAGAACTACCCTACAGCAATAGCCATTAATATTTTGGTTTTTTTCTGGCCTAAATCTATGTAGGAATTAATTCAATTATTTTTCTGTACTACTGATTAACTACTGAAAATACTACTGATTAACCATCCAAACACGAAATGCTGGCTATTACCGCTGTGTTCTTTCCTTCTCTTTCAAAAGATATTAGCCACAGTTCAGATACTGAAGTGTATAAATTCAGCCAGGCATGTTTAATGAAAGCTTCACCTTCTATCATGGCATTTTTAAAGGACAGAATAGGCTGCCTTTTACCCTTCCAACATCATAATGAAAAAGTAACTCTCTCCATGGAATTGAAGAAAATACTGTGGCTAGCATAGCCCTGTTGAGAGACAGATTAATTATCAACTTGAGTGTGCATGCAAGAGTAAGCTTGTCACAGCTAAGGGAAAAAGAAAAAAGCCACTCAGAGAAAGGTAGCAAAGCTGCTGTGCTAACATTCTTCTCCCTTAGACTTGCACAGCTCAGTGCAATGAGAGAGGTACGGTGTTCAGAAACAGGCTGCGGAATTCACTGCACTCTGAACGGGACAGGACAGATACTACTTGCAACCCACAGTACTGCCTTGCACAGTGCCACCCCACTCTGTTTTCAAGAGTGGGGAAGCCACATTCTGGGTAGCCAACCTAGAAGGGAACACAATGCCCCTCAAAACAAGAACAAAACTGCAGCCAAAAACAAGCATAACCAGTGTGCCAGCTTTCTGGGGACTACATGTTGCCGGGAGCTCTGCATAGCCCAGAGACACCCAGTGGTTGAATCGTACATCACAAGCACATATAATCAATGGGAAGGTGAGGGAGAGCATCCTCCCAGTTCATTTATTTTGTACGATGTCAGATTGACACGCTTCTTCTCTGCTCACCTCCAGCTCTCAGACTGGGGGAAGGAATGGAGAGGTAAGGCTAGGAGAGAGACCTGATTCTGAATGAGCAACTGCAAGAAAACTGAGAGAAAGGAGGAATCTGCAAGGCTTCACACCAAGTTTTATCTTGCACCTGTAGTTGTTAATAACATCCTCTGGTCCTTCCTGTGCTCTGCCATTCCTGAAGAAGAGCCATGCAGGCAAGGCTCTGCCTTATTTGAAGTCTCTGGCTGAGTTTGGGTAACCATTGCCTGCAGTCCGAGATGGGTGCAAGTGCTATCGCACACTGAAGGTCAAATGGCAGCTAAATGGTACTTTTTGAGCTGTTACTTGTTGCCAGCAGCAGCTACACTTCCTGCCTTAAAGGATACTTAAAAATCCACAACAACTAGGCAAGGTACACGTGCAAAACAAAAGTAAGGCATCACCCTTCAGATTACTAACAGCATAGGACCAGAGTCTATACTAGAAAAAGAGAGAAGGAAAATAGATCCAACTTGAAACAAGCTTTTAGGAGCTCTACAAACGCGTAAGCAGAGTTTCCTTTAACTCAAGCAGCAGCAAAGCTGCAAAAGGTGGCAGGCACAATGGGTCTCCCATGCATTGCATGGGCTCTCCAACACTGGACTTGACTCCAGCCAGCCAGCTTTAGTCATTCATGAAATACCCAAGTTAGGCAGATCATCATAGTCAGCTCCCTCTAAGGTCAACAGAGTGAGTTGGACAACTCCTCCCACTAAGATGGAAGTCATCTTCTAAACATAAGCATCTCTCCACCTCTTGTTTTAGATACGTCAATTAAGTGGCATGAATCCAAGCCAAAGTGTATTAGGAACAGCTGGATTACACAGGGCCAACTAAACAGGATTAATATTATGCTCCCTTACTTGGCCTGCACTATTGTTAAATCTGAGTAGCAATGCTCATTTCAGATGAAAGTAAATGATGAAAGCACAGTAATCTCCAGAGAGACACAGAAATGCATATTTTAAGCTTCTTTGTGGCTCCTTCTGGAAAACAGCAGGGCAAACTTTGTTTATAACCCATACCACATGCAACCTTCAGCCAAGTTCCAGCAAAGACAACTCTCTCTTTCTAGAACTGAATTGCCATTTTTGTAAGGAAACAGTGCTTTTTGGAAACAGCAACTATATTGTAAGCAAGCAACAAACATCAAGGAAAAGTAATAGGTCAAGGTCATGAATGGGTGACCTTGATGTGATCATTCCACCGTAAGAGACTTAAGAATGATTTCCTTCCTTGACAGAAAGCTCAGAAATGCAGCAGCACCAGTAACCCAGAAACACTACGGTGACTCACTTGTGTTCAACCAAGTATCAGCTCGGATGCTCGAGGGAAACAACGAAGGCATCAAACAGGATACAGGCTTGCCAAGTGGATGCAACATGGCAGCACAACCTGGACTCGAGCCATAGCTCCTTTCGCTGACTTGCTGGGCACCTCACTTTCTGCCTTCACTTCTCACATGCCATAAATAAGCCCTCTTTCAGCAGAGGTTTGACCTATATTACTGATAACCAGTAGGTGTTCTCAGAATACAAGCTGATCATGGCATACTGATGACAAAGAAAACAGTAGGAGGAGATTTCACGTTCCAACACCCACAACCCTAATATACCCAGAGACAAAATGAGGGAAACATCCCAAGTATTGCAGGAAAACTCACAGACAGAGCAGCTGAATAAACCTGAGAAAACAGAGCAGGCAAGGCTGATCACTTGAGAACAGCACATGACTAGTGTGAAATGAGCAAGCACAAACAAGCTCGGAAGGCTTGAGGTCTTCTCGCAAGCAGAGGGCGGCAATCAGGATCCTGCTCGGCCCCTTAAATCACACTCTATCTGCTCTTCTGCTCTGCCATCAGAACTGGCAAAATTCTGGAGAGCTAGGACAGAGCTAGGTCAGCTGCAGCCCCTTTCTCTCAGCCGCTCAGAGCTCCAGCTTCCAGTATTTTCCTCTCTCCTTCAGCCCTGCCCATGCAATCCCCTTTCAGCGATCTCCTATATGACTCAAATCTGTGACACTTGCTCCGCACCGCGGTGCGTACAGACACGTTGACACTCACACACCATGTTCTACTTCATCAGTCACACATCTAAGCAGCAAAACATTAAGAGGGAAGGTTCCTTCTCCCTCCCTCCTCCTGCGTCATTGGAGCCTCATCTTTTGCTCTGCAAAGCTTTTAAAAAGAGAAAACAGATCTGAAACTAAATGGGAGGGGCGTAAAAAGTGTCTGAAACAAAATACCATATGTGCAATGCCTCTTCTCCTGTTCTGTGAGCTGCAAAAGAAAGCAGCACCTTCCCTGACAGAAGCAACAGGGCTGTCTTGAGTAATTGAGGGATGGGGGGAAAGGAAAGGGGCAAGAAAAACACATATTGCCCACAGTTCAGAGAAGAGCCCCTTTCAGCCGCCAGGAGTAAGAAAGTTTCAGAAGTGACAGCTTTGCTGTCTCCCTGCCCAGCTGGCTCTCTGACCTGCCTAGGAGCAGCATCCAACACCACAGGAAGGGCTGGCTTTGTTTTTGACACTATTGGCCAGTGGCCTTATACACAGGATTACAGAACGCTGCTTTCCTCACAGGTTATGACGGGGCAATTTATTTTCATTGGCATAAGCAGAGGACAGCCAGTTAGATCCACACTGCAGCAGCAGGACATTGTAAAAGGCAATTTTACATGTGTACGTCGTACAGTCAGAGCACAGTATGCACATTACACACACCTTGTCTTAGAAGGAAACGTTCCAGGAGAGACCTTTGACTTTCAAAGATAAACTGAAGCACCTTACGCTCAGAATCTTCAGCCTTCAATCCCCACCATCCATGTGCTTCTACATCAAAGTAAAATCCTGGTTTGACTTCCTTCATGACTGTCAGCTCCCCATTCCCTTGTATTTCCACAGCAGTCTGCCCTATGAAGTCACAAGAGGATTTTCCCACCCTGTTGACATCATCTCCTCCTTGTTACACCCAGTCCAGTCCATGCCACTCAGCACAAGCTGCAGGCAGAGTGCTGGGTAAACAGTACCAGATCCATCACAGTCCAGTGATCCTTGCTGACATTAAGGCTCATAGCCAGCTATTACAAGTCAAGGCCAGACTAGTGAGCAGCAACTTTCTGTGTATCTGTGGTGATGCAAACTGTTCCACAGTAAATCTAGGAACTACTGACAGTCACACGCTGTTCTCATCATCTGCACACACACATGCACTTACAGGTCTTAAATACCTGCCTGGTTTTTTGCATCCTCTGACTTCTTCCCTCCCCAGACCCTCAAATTTGTTGTGTCCACTCTGACCCTTCAGACTTAATATAAGGCAGCTTGGCATATCAGATGTCAGAAAAGCTGCTTCTTCCCCAATACTTCCAGCTTTCAGTCAATCCCTTACACCCCAGCTCTTCCAAAGTGTGGCTCAAACATGTCCCTGACTTGTTTGCTGATACCCACACAGCCAGCCAAATGCTTAGCTCTACCGTACTGCTATCATATTTAAATCTTCAAATACTTCAAATCAAGTTCCAAATTTAAAACAAACAACCAAAAACTCAAACACAAACAACTTAAATGACTGCTAAAATCATCAGTATATCATCTGCAATAGCAACATTTTGGAGAGGATTTTTCTGGGGCTTTTTATTATTACTATTATTGTATTTGCAGAAGGCAAGCCAAGAAAAGAGAGAAATAGACGGAACCAAACCCTGCATCCAAGCAAGCTCTCTACGAGCAAATGCAGACACATTTCAGGGCTGGCAGAACATTGTGCTGAAATTAAGTGGTGTGGGTTCTGACAGAAACACAATTTTTCAGATCTAGTATGAAATCTGTAATTCATGCCACTGAATAAAAGCTTCCATAGGCTGTACAGCAGCACCTAAATATTTGTCCTACTGCTGTTCATCCATAGTTGGCACACATTCAGTGACTGCAAAGACAAAGCCAAACCAAAGCTCACACTGACTTTTGTACCTCCAATTTGCATTGCACTTTTCCCTCCAGGGATCTCGCATGGTTTGGTTTGGATTCCATCCCAGCTCAGTCCCGAACAGAGAGATGTATCAAACAATTTCAATGCACCAACACATTTCGTTTTAAATTTGAAATTACTTTGAATGCACATTCTCAACATTTCAATACTATCCTAGATAACCTTTTAATCCACCCATTTTTTACTAAGTTGTTAGAGTATAGGCAAACTGAACTCAACTAAAACCAGAAGATTGCACCAAGACAGACATCCACAGAATGAAAGCTGTTTGGGTGGAGTACCACCTTCCCATGGGAAATGAAATCTTCATCACTAGCTATTCAAAATTCAGTTGTACCAAACACTGTCCATCTTTAAGAAGGACAAAGCCATGACCCAGCAGTAAAAAAAAAAAAAGGAAACTCCATGAGGCAAATAAGCTAGTTCTGACTTTCACCCCTTTCACTGCAGAGGCAGATAAGGAGATAAAAAACTGCCAAATGCCCTTGAGGATGTGGAACAAATATGCAGGGCCAGAGCCAACTCTGCAACTTATACGAAAGCCTGTCCAACAGAACTAGTCACCAACAGGCAAAGGCAGGGTTAATACATACACTCTGTGTGTGTTTGTATGCACGTATGTAGTTATACATACACTAAGGAAATACCATGAGGAGGGGTCATCAAACCCATTTTCCTCACTGTAACAAATAACTTAGGCAGCAGTAAACGACAGTTGGCTCATCCACAAGCAGTACTTGCCATCAGAATCCATACTGGGGGCTTCCAGTTGCCAAAAGCCACAGGTTGCAAAAGCAGTCTGACTTTGGATGAATCATTGCTGGGACTAAACCTGCAACATGTAAACTGGGTGCGTGAAGGAAGAACCCTAGGGGGGGAAAAAAAAAAAAAAAAAAGCCAGAAAACAAGGCTTATTAAACTGTAAAAGCTTTCATACAGAGAATCTTGTGTGTTCTTACATTGGCCAAAACAGTGGCCCGGGACTGGTTCTCCTTTCACAATACAGTACAAAGGAACCTGAAACCATTATTGTCTAGCAATGGCTCATCATGGGTCCCAGAAATAAAGGACTTGGCAATAACCCAGCAGCCACAAGGCTTATGACAGCTTTCTCAGGAACTTAGGAGAATTGTACTTCTTTCCAATAACTCCCTTAGGCTCCCAGAGGGATCCCCAAACAGCTTTTCAAGCCCAAGGAGTCAGGCCAGTTGACAGCAAAGAGGATACCCAAAAGGCACTGCAATGACAATCCCACAGCAGAGCAGAAATGCATGCAAACAATAAAACTGATGCTAAACAGGTCCACAATAAACTGGCCCTAACCATCATTTAAACAGTAGGGCACTGCCAAAATGAAACGGTCATTTACTGACAGAGCAAAGAAACATAAAACCCCAATAGAATAGTAAGAGATCACAGACAACTTTCAGAAAACAAATGTTTCTCAAGCCTACCACTGCATATAGATGAAGAAATCTCTACTTCTGAGCATAGCTCTCTGTGTCCTCACTTCTAGCAGGGTAGCAGGATCTTCTGGGCAGTTCTTGCTTTCTGGTTTAAAGGCATTCTATTATCCATTCTCCAACTAAGAAATTGTCTTGTGTGTGTGACAGAAGAATCCTAGTCATCCCACAGTCCCTTTCCACCAGATGTCCTGATTCACTCTGACAAAGGCAGAATGCCTAAGTAAGCAGTACAGGCAGAGCTACTGCAGCACAGCCCTAGCCCACTACCACTGTGGCTGAAGCTAGGAATGCTTGAAAGAGGGCACTTCTCTATAGCAGAAATAGCTCTTCTGCACTCCACAAACCCTTTCTCAATCCGTAAACTGGCTGGACATGTACTGGGGGGAAAGCCATTCTTTCACTCACATACCATTTTGTTCTACAGGATAGAAGGGAAAGTGTATTTGTTCAGTGTGCATTTTAAGAAGATAGAGCATCCCCGCTTTAAACTGACCCCACACACTGAGGATGTAGCTCAATAGAGAAGCAGAAAAATAGGTCTCCTTTGCAGAAATGCAAATTCATCCAAATACACCTCTGGCCCAGATGCAGACAGGTGGCATCTTTTGTGTAACACTGTGCATGGCTAACATTCGTCCACATTACAGATAAGCTACTGCATAATTCAGTTATTACAGAGCTAAGCAGAATCTACACACACACATTCATCTTCAGAGGTTTCTCGATACAAACATAAAAAGCTATCTTTCATAGAATACAAGCATTCTCTTAACGTTAAGCTTTTTAACTTCTCTACTCAGAACGGCAAATGTCACAAATCAAGAAAAGAAGCATGCCCTGTCAAGCTGCTTCACAAGAGGCCTGCGGGGATGTCCCAGGGAAGAGAACCCATGTCCATTCACCTAGCACACTGCTCATCAGGCCAGGGGGGTGCAAGGGTGAAACACAGAAAAATGTCTTTGTTTTATGTCTACTTGGGAGAGCACCAATTTAAGGAATCAAAATCATTTGAGGGTCTTCAAAATACTCAGCATAGCCTAAAGGAGATAGGAAAAGTGCTCTCCAAATAGCTGTGGGGAGAACAGAGGTATGTATACAGTTAAGTACCATTTTAGATCAGGCAGGGATTTAAAGGCAAGCTGCAAACAAAGCTGCAACCTTGATCTTGCTGTTCTTTTTACTTAGGCCAAAAATGAATGCAAAACCCCAACCAAACCCATCGGTCCCTGGGCACAGCTCAAGCAGCCTGTTGTTCTGAGAAGACTTATCAATCACTACAGACAACCCTCTCTGATCAGGTCATATGATTGAAGGCTTTACTTTATTATTCCCTCACACCACCACCAAGCAAAGCAGCAGCAGCATATCAGATCAGACAAAGGAACTGCTGCCCTTCAGAACAGACTCCTGAATAACTGCTCCCTGATGTGCACGTGTGTGTGATTTAGCTGCGTGCAGTGGGAATGCAAGAGTAACATGCCATGTGTGCCATTACTTGCTGAGTTTAAAGAGCCAACACAACCGAAAAAAACCCAGGACATTCAGAAGTCAAGTTGGTCTTGTATCTAAAGTTTATTAAAACTTCATGACTATTTAACCCAGTGTGTTGCAGCATTCCCTAGTACTATATGCATGCTGAAGAATGCTAGAACTGCTGGGTAGAGGCAAGAGATGATGGAAGACTCAGCGAAAGGTAGCTCTCACAGCTTGGTCCCAGCTCCAAGATACTGCATTTCACCAGCATGCAGGCCTTAGGGCTTCTTGGCAGCAAGCTGGAGATGCTCCCCCAGCTTTCTAGTCCTGGGGCTACTACACCCCACAGTTTCCCAACCCTCTGCTACTCCAGTGCCACTGTGTTGTGATTAAAATGCTGGAACTGGCTCTTGAATGAAAAAGAAATTCACCTGCAAGGAAAACAGCTGCAAAATCCATATTCATAAAGAGTGTTCGAGTAATGTAGAGGTTTCTCCCCCCTTACCCACTGAAACATAACAGTTCTTGGTCTTTCATACAAAACATGCTGCAATTTCTTTCTTTCCTGCAGAGCAGTCACTGTGCGTGTGTCTACCACTGTATTACCTCAATATTTTTTTCAAGAAGCACTTCTCTAACAAAAAGGAATTCACTTGTACAAAGCAAACTGTATTGCTTCTGCAAAATTTCATTTGAGAATCCACAGTTAAAGTGCAGGACCCCTACAGTTACCAGTTCTGCAGTGTGATAGCTTCAGCATCCCTTGTGAGACGAAGCATGTCACCTTAATGCATCCTTAAGGTGAGAGAACAACCAAGCTGATTGGCTTCATCACCCTAAGGACACACAAAGTGACATACTTAATCTGATGAGAGACACTAAAGCAGCGCCTCTTAATATTTTATGAAATGTTTGGCTGTTTTTAATTTTAAAAACAGCAGCTCAATAAACAAAGCAATGGAACGTTCCCTGTGGATGGCACAATGATAGGTCCACAGCAGCCCACTCATCTGAGTGATAACGTGATATCCTATGTATCAACTCTGTCCTCCGACTGACATCCACACTGGAAGCCCCTCCCCATAGTAGGTCTCAGGCTCTGCACACGAATGGGGACTTTTCTAGAAATAGCTGTCTCTCACCAGGATGCACCACGTAGCAGGCGTAGCTTTGGAGCTGATTTAAGACATCCAGCTTCCATACAGCACCTTCATCTGGACACAACAGGCTGACATGTACAAGCTAAGTAAGCAGTTTTAATCAGAAAAACTGCATTTTCTTCCCTACCTGGTCAGTTCTGGAACAAGACTAAAGTTACAGACTTTCATGAAACATAAAATGCAAGCATCCCACTGTATTACTACTGCATGCTTGCTTTAAGCTTACCTTCTTCCTTAAGTAGCCACTACTGGCCACTGTCAAGAACCAAGGTACTCAGCAAGATGGATCTTTGTTCCTTCCAACTTATAACAACCATCTTTTATTCCCACTCCCATGAAGGCCTGCAAGATGCAAGACCGGCCAGAAGACAGAAAAGCCCAAGCATCAAGTTTAAATACAGACATAAGCATCCCCAAAAGGCCCAAAGGATAGCCTTCAGCAGAGCCTGCTCTTTAATTCTTTGTTCCAGATACATCCATCATCACTTATGAGAGCCTCAGAGATAAGACTTCAAAAATAAGCTAGAAAATCCCCCCATTCCTTTTCACTGGAGTTCAGAGATTCATAGATGCCAGGGCAAACTACCGCAAGAGGACTGGATTGCTGCAGTCTCTTTAAATAGAGATAAATCTTGAGGGGAGAGGACCTGCTTATATACCCGTTGAAAAAAGTTCCCAGCCAAAGACAGGAAGTAAATCAGAGACAAAAGCAGATCCATGAGCTCAATGGGAATGCGCATATTGCTTTCATCATTGAAGAACAACACCTTGGGGCTCCTCCCTTTAAGCATTAGTAATTGACAAGTCCTGGCCTCCCCTCAACTTCACAGTCCATCCTTTACTCTGCAGATCCTGCAGAAATGAAAAGCACTATCCCAAGAAAGGGGATTATTTTGTCATCTGAGGACATTTGCATGGAATAGCAGAGCTGATGGGCAGCTCCTGTGATCTTTCTGATTAAAATGCTGCTTCAGGATATTACTCTCCCCCCACAACATGAAACAGTCAATTAGGCTGTGATATATTCATGTAATAAAGGCTGCTGCTTATAAAATATGTGAATCCAAGACTGGCAAACATTATATTTCTGCCTTGAAGTGACCTTACTGAGAACAAACATGATAGATAAAACCAGTTCTAAACTAGTTAAATACTGACATCTGAGGAAGTAGAGAAGTGAGGGAGTAGACAGTTGTTTTTTCCAATCCCATCTCAGTGCTTTAAAAGAAAAAAACAAGGGGGAGGGGGGAGGAGTTAAGGATGATGAGCTATTTCCATGAAGGGCTATCTTACCTTTTCATTATTAATTTCACATACATGTACACATATATACATATTTATGTATACATACACACACAAAACTACACTCACTTGCCACCTACAGCAACCTGTACAGGTACAATAGCATATTAAACTGAACAGCACAAAAGTCTGTTCATGGCACCAGATGCAACAGTGTTTGATGATCATCAACATACAATTCCCAGACCAGGCTCTTACGCTAAGGAACCTTACACCACATTTGAAAACTCATTATTAGAAGAAGAACTGCCTTTGCGGAACACCCATCCCTAGCCAGACCACCACTTCAGCTCTCACTTCTAAGCACAACTGGGATTACTCTGAAAATGCAGATGGTCCAGCTGTGCTTCTCCATAGCAATGCCCTGCCTCCAAGGGCCCAGCGCGATGGAGGACACCTGAAATAGCACTAACATACACAAGCAGCAGGGGAGGATCCACAAATCTTCGAAAGCTACTGAACACCACCACTGCTCACAGTCTCCTCCCAGTTCATTAGGAGGAGCAATCACGAGATATGCCACAGAGATCATTAAAGGTATCTTTATGAATACATGTACGCTGTCGGAGTCCCAAGTACAGAGCACCACCCCAGCATCCTAACTCCTGTCCAATGAAGCAGAACAAAGTCTCTGCCCCACAAAAATAGACACCTGTTACTTGAGAAGGGGGCAGAGACTTGCTATCTTTACATCTAACACAAGGACACCTTAAATCGCTTTATGGAAAAACATTTGCATTTTTGGACACATCTATGGGACTTCCTCATACACTCTATTCAGCAGAGACATCTGTTCCTCAATATGTATATATTTCATATAAATCCCACCCTCCGAATCCTTTCAATCGGTTGTCACTAATGAAGCTTTGTGTGCAAAACCAAGTGCATTCTGCCCCCATTAGGAAGCCAATTACATCAGGAAAAACAAGCAATTAACAAGGTGTAAAATAAACATCCTGCCACCTGCCTTTTAATAGCAACCCCACTTCAAACAAGTCACAGTCTCAGCACCGCTTTCAGAATTGGCAACTGATATTATATATGTATTTATGCAGCAGCTGCTCTTCATTGCAACAAATATTACAGGCTTACCAGATAAGGTCAGCATATTTAAAAAAATATATAGCAAGTATTAAACCCTGCTTTGAGGCCCCAAATGTTGCCTTTAATGAAATCAGCAGTATCGGGCTTGTCTGGTATTACAGTGAAGCTGCAGTCACATCCCCAGTTTAGAGAGGTTTCTCTTCATTTCTACTTGCTTAGCAGCTTCTGTATTTTCTGTTTCGCTAAATCCAGGGGCCTGAGCAGCTATTAAACAGCATGCAGGGCAACTAAACAATGCAAAGCCCTGCAGAGTAGACAATTCTTTCCTCCTTCCATCATCCCTGCCTCTCCTTCTTGGCTTTCCCCACCTCCCTACAATCTCATATAAAGCTATATCCAATTGGGGGGACGGGGGGGAGGGCACAAAGCTACCCACTCAAAAAATCAAGGGGAAAAGAAAATCAAGATTCCAGCTTAGTCTTTGCTTCTTGAGCCTGCAAGCTTTAGAGCTAAAGGAAGTCCTTCCAAAGTCACACCAGCTAGCTCCAGAGGGAGCCACTTTTCTTTCCCTTTTGTGGAACGGGATGAATGACACACTTCTGAGTAGTTAACCAGGGCTAGAGAAAGCCCAACAGTAAATCTGCAGGATTTAATAGACCTGGAGTGGAGAATGTGCCTGAGAAAACAGCAGCCAAGCTTAGTCTTGCATGGTTGTTGGGGTTTGGGTTTTTTTATTGTTGTTTGGTTGGGTTTTTTATCTTCCCAGCCCCTCACTCTGGCTCTCTACTGCTACATATTTATTCGTTAAGTCTTCCACGTCACATTCCAGTTCCTGAGGAATGTCCTATTTAATCGCTCATTTCAAGATTCCTGCAAGTGTCTTCCTCTTACGGTACTTCTCTCTCTGGCTTTTTTGAGATTCGAGGAGTACATCACTGAATATGGTACTGATCACGTTTGATTCTGAGGCGTTAGTCAGAGATGGAGTGAAAACTGATAACACTCTTTCTCTAAATGACCACAGGAAGCAAGAGGAAACAGAGGTTTTTACTCCAAACAGAGCCAACAGGGCTATCCACAGGTTTATAAAAGGTTGAAAGTCACGAAATACTCCAAAACAAATCTTCAATGAAAAGTTCTTAGAAGAAGTCCTGAATTTAAACAACAATTCACTACCCTTGAACACAATTGCTACCTAACTGGCAAATCAGATCTTAAAAGACCAAAGTCTTCAGTTCTGGTGATTAGCTACATGTATGCAGAAACAAGCAAAGTCAGAAGAAGGGGACAAACACAGGACGTGAAGAGTAGTGAAAGGTGAAAAGCCTCCAGACTGAGGGTTCACACAACTTGTACAGCAACCCACAATGTGTAAACTAACAAAAAAAAAAACCCCACACACAAAAAACCCCCCACAAACACACTACCAGAAAAACACCCACACTCAGCCACTGGTTTCTCACGCTACCAGTATGAGTGCAGAGATCCCACGACTCCTTCCTACAGCCCTAATTACAGAGACGAGACAAGGTCACAAAAGACACAATCTGCCAACATGAGCTGGAGGAGGTCATATGGCCACTCAAGCTATAAAAGTATTTTAAGAGTAGTTCAGTCATTCAGGTCACTTAACTGACTTTTGGGGATTGTTTTTTAAACAAGCAGCAATATTTTCCTTTACATTTTGTGGATAGGAGAATAGGAAGCAGGATCTACTACTACAATCTAACAATGCCATGGAGCGATCATGCCTAGCTGCATTTTGTAGGTCTAAATCCACAAAAAAATGCTAAGAACAAGCCTCAATCCAATAGTGATCAAAGCTGTTCAGATCACAGGAAGAACCCCTGTAACTGCATTAACCAAGAAGTGGGACTATTATCTGCAATGCCCCATGACAAAGCCTCACATGACAAACTGCTCCTGAAGCACATGAGAGAAGCAGTCCACAATTCTCAAACTTACTTCAAATCAATTAGTTCTATGGAAGCTCAGCTCAATGCTGAGGAGTGCTCCGATGGGTTTCCTGACCACCAGGCTGTCTGAAGGCCCAAAGGCGGCCCCCCCACTTTAGGGACTGCTGCTTGTTAAAGGTGGCAAGAGACCAGGAATGGGATGAGAACTTACTATGAAAAAGACCCATGCAGTTCTAGGATTACTTCTAGGAGACAGGACTCCAATTCTTGCAATTCTTCTTCAAAGGATGCTTAAAGACACCCAATTCTTCCAGTCCTCTTCAGAAGTATGGTTGAAGACACCAAATTTGACTTAATACTAAACTGCATCCGCTGAGTATCAGCAGTACCCAGCTCACCTGAAAAAGAGGAGTTGAAAGGTGGCATGCCACAAATGGCTCACTCTGCAGAGTCGCCCTAGTTAGCGTGAGCCACAGCCCATAAAACACCGACTCTACTTCCTAATAGTCGTCACACGTGTGCACATCCCCCCAACGCTTTTAAACAGACTTCTGCAGTTTGGCAGTCAGATTAAGCAAAGGACACATGAAATAGAGTAGAGAATGTTCTCAGTATGTAGCAGTCTCTCCATGTCATAGACCGTAAAAATCCTTATGTTTTCTAGGCTCAAAGAAGCTACAGCCATAAAAGAGCTATTAGCTCATTAAGCCCATCACCCAGCCAAAGCAGGTTATCCAGAAAAGACATAACAAAGTTAAAGTAATTCTGTGAGAACAAGCCAAGTAAATTTTTCTTTGAAAAAAGGACGCTAAGCAAAGTCAGATATGAGAACTAGAGCTGAAAGTTAAAGTTCGGTTTTGGTTTTAAGAAATAAACGAGCACATTTTCCTATAAGGCTGCTCTAAGATGCTAACCTACACCTAATGATGTGGCTCTGCCATGAAGCCCCTGTGACAGCCCCTTTCTCACTCCCAATTGCAAATTTCCATTTCCAAACACAAATGCCTTTCACTGCACAGTTCAGTAAGAAAATTACTTTGGATCCCTGGTGCTGAAAATGCATCCAAAGCTCAATGTCCAAGTTCCCACCCCACCCCCCACCCAAAAAAAAGAAAAAAAAAAAAATCAAAGGAGAACAAACAAAGACATAGTTCGGCTCCCGCTGGCCTACAATAACAATAATGGTAATAATCTAGAGATCGCAGGAGGTTCATCTACCCTCCATGCCAAGTCAATTTGCTCCGTTCACAACTGCATATAATTGTTCCTGGGACTGCAAAAATTATTGTCGTTTCACCAGCAATCAAAACGGGAAAAATGCTTTCAACCAACCTCAAACCCTTATTTGTTATTTGCTCTTTTACGGTTCAAGTTAGGTCTGGCATTTCTGTGCAGAGGGTCAATAATCCAGTCGTTCAAAAAATAGTCACGAAAGACGTATTAACATAAGCTGTGCATTAAGACACAATTATTTATATGCCTGACAGTAATGGCTCCGTGCTGTGCACTGTATCAACTCATAGATACTTTAGCAGGAAAATAAAACACTTTTGGAGAATTTCTGCTTTGCCCAAGGACAATTAGCATAATGCTAACGCTGTAACAAGAGAACGACGAGGGCTGACAGCGTTCAGACTAATGCTTCATCCCAGAGTCTCCAGAACAGCAGTGTCTGTCCCTAAAGTTTGTGGCCATCACAGCATGCTTCCCTTTGCTAAGCACAAGTACTCTGTGCGCCTAATGCCTCCCCAATCCTTAGATTAATGAAATACAAGTAAACAGTTTCAAGATGCATTATCCTCTGCTACCAAACCTCCACGGCTTAGGGTACCCAATAAAATGGGTTGTCGCCTGCCACCAGCCGCTGCCTCCCAAGCCAGGGGAGCTTCCCTCCTCCCTCAGACACCGGGGGAAACGCTTCTACCCAGGCAGGCTGCGCCTATGGCACTGCCCCCGGAGTACCTCAGGGGCAGCGGACACCCCCGTCGAGCCGCTTCATTTTTATTTTAGCCATGCACCGGCCACAGCAAGGCGGAGCAACGTCGGGAGTGAAACGGGACATCGCCAAGTACAACCTGACGCACACACACACACACACACCCCCACACCGAGTTTAAAAACTCTCGGCAAACCTACAGCCACGGTAGCGCCCGCAAACTTGGCTGGGACTCGCGGGCGGGTTTGCCTTCGAAGGCACCCACACCGTGGGCCGTGCAGAACAACTTAAAAAACTGCAACCCCTTGGGACGGGCGGCGGGAAAGCGGGGCGGGTTATAAACCCGGCCGGCAGCCGCTCCTGCCCTCCCTCGCCTCAGGGAGCGAAAAAAATAAAATAATAAAAAAACCAAAAAAAAAACAAAAAAACAAAAAACGGGAGGAACAGCCCCGAAACGGGCCGCGGCGCCGCGTTCCCAGAGAGGCGCCGCGCGCGAGCCGACCGTTGGGGGGTCCCAACCGCCGCACCCGCGCGCCTCCGCCCTCCCCTCAGCCGCGGCGGCGGGGGGGGGGGCTCTCCCGCCGCGGGGCGGGCTCTCCCCGGGGAGGAGGCGGGCGGGCGGGCGGGCTGCCGCAGGGTACCCCGACTCCGTCCCACAGCCCTGCCCGCTGGGGTCACCATCACGCCCGCCTTCCCCCCCCTCCCCCCCCCTCCCCTCCCCTCACCGCCGGGCAGGGCTGGCGGGTGCCGGGCTACAGCCACCAGTTGCGCTTCCCGCCCCGGACGGCTCCGGTACCTCAGCCAGGATGGGATGAGAAGTCTCGTCGCTGCAAAAGCCCTCTCGCAATGCAACAAGTGCCCACCCACCCGGGACTGAGGAGGAGGAGCAGGGGCGGGCGCCGCGCTCGGCCGCTCGCTCGCTCGCACCGCCGGTGCCGCCGCTCTGCGCTCCCGGCGCCCCAGCTGCCACTCGGCGCGCCACACGCGAAACGCGAAAACAAGCCCGCCCCACGCGCGCACTCTTTTGAGCCGCCCGGGACGCCGTAGGCTCGGGCTGCTACCATCCCGCCGCCCTGCGCGGAAGCAGGGGTGCGCCGGATCGCCTCCCGCCCGCCCGCCGCGTCGGCCCGCCCGGCGGCGGCGCGCCTTCCCCCGCCTCGCCGCAGTGGTAGCGCCCTGGCGGCCGCCGCGGGAGCCCGGAGGAGCCGTTGCGGTAGGAGTCGCCTCACGCGGGGGGCCGGCCCTGCCCGCCGCCGCCGCCGGGCGCCTTCTGCCGGCCGCGGGGGCGCGGGCCGGTTTTCCCAGCCGGGGGGTGCTGGGTCTCCAGCTCCCGGCAGAGCGCCGCTGCCCGCCCGCGGGGTGGTGCGGGCCTGCCTGTTGGCGGTGAAGCGCGACCCGGGGCGCCTTGCGCCGCTGTAATTCAGCATCTCTGTAACACGGCCGCGCCTCTTGCCTGCTGGCGGTTGAGCTGCCGCTTGAGGCTTGCACAAGTTCTAAATTCCCTTTCTTGTATCTGGATATGGTAGTCAGTCATTTTTCAGAGGCGTCATACTGTATTTTTTTAATGTTGCAGCTACGGTGCAAAAATGATCATCCCAGTCAGATGTTTCACATGCGGCAAAATAGTTGGAAACAAGTGGGAAGCCTATCTCGGCCTTCTGCAAGCAGAATATACAGAAGGGTGGGTATCATTTCCGTATGTTCGACTCAGATTTTAGGTGAGATTGCACAGTGCGTAAGATACATAAATGCAGGATCGTGGCATTACAAAGTAGCTGTAAAGAGCCTAAAAACTAGAGCTGCATTCTGAGGCTATTTAACCAGAGGTTAGGAATTATAATAGGTAAGAAAGTGCTTGTTTCCCTACTGAATCTTTCTGGGTAGTAGTATGGAAGTTGCCAAGTCATAACCTTTATACCCAAAACAGGCTTGAATCTTTAATTCTGTGTGGAACAGGAAGGAGAGAAACAAGCAGTACAGTCAGCTTTAACACCAATGTGGTTTTTTTTTAAAGCGGAGAGAATGAAGAAGTTACAACTGCAAGTAGCAACTACCATCGTTAGCAATATACAACCCTTTTAGGTTTTCTTAAAAGCATTTCATGTTCGCTGCCCAGAATTGCTAACCTTATTTGAAAGGATTGGTTTGCTGAGGGGGAAGGGGAAGTTTAACTGCTCTAGGTACCTGACGGATAGCCCTAACAATTCTATCTTACGACGTCTCTGCATTCTTTTCATAGCCAGAATTGTCTTTTCATAGTTCAAGAAGGGTCTAGCTGTGAGCTGTGGTGGGACTACTTCAGAAGGGTCTTGAGAAATATTCACATTGTCATCAAGTTTAAGTATGAAGAAGAAAAAACACAGATGTTTGCAATTCAAAGGAGTGAAAAAAAAAAAGAGAAGCTTGAGAGACTTCCCCAAGTGATGTTGAAACTGTTAAGTAGAAAGAAAAGAGTATGTGCTTTGCATTCAAACGGTTAGGGTTTCTAATAGGTTTTTAAATGGACTTATGTCCATGAACTATCAGAAGAATTATATTAACAACACAGTTTTCACTGCCTTTTCTGTAAAGTAAATCTGAAAGCGTTCTTATGGTTTAGGATACTATTTTGTCAAATGTTAAACAGTGGAGCACAGAATAAACAGGGAAAGAAAGCTTTGTTTTTTGAGCCTCATCTAAATTTGTGGAAAGCTGTTCTCTGTGCTTCTCACTGCTTGATGTGGAGTCTGCAAGGGAAAGCTGTCCTGTCCTTGCACTGTTTATCAGTCTCATTAAAAACTGTCCAATGAAAATCATTCAATACTTTTCCTAAATCTCATTACTTCTGTGAGTGGCCTTTTTAGAGTGCATTTACATCCCAGAACCTGTCAAACATAGCTGAGTAGAATATTGCAGCTGTTAAAATAAAGGTATTTGGAAAGTTCCTACAAAAAATATTTTTTCTTCATTTATGGAGTTAAAAGCATTAAAATAGTACAGGTCGCTAATCATTTCTCACTAATACTGAAATTTATCAGAGCTCTTCTGGTAGCACTTCTGACTTACTTTCCAAGTATCAGATTTTAATATTTTTCCTGTCTTCATTATTCCTCTGTTTTTGTACGGGACAGGAAGGTGTATGTTGGTATTGATGAATGCTCACTTGAAAACGATTGCTGTGGTCACTGGTGTGATTCTAGGATGCCTGTCCAAGCTCGTGCACTTATGGTATTGTAAGATCAGAAGCAGAGTTTATAAATATTGAACAGTTAAAATTTTACAGTGCAGTGTCAGAATCCCTATTAATGGTGGCTTAAGAAATGGATGGACAAAGTGGAAGAAAAATTTGTCTACACAATTTGTAGTTTAGAGACACCCACACCTTTCTGTTTGTCCTTTAAAAGTACTCTTTTTCCACAAGTTCTTGGAAGCTAGATAAAAAGGGAAATACAACTGAAGTTGTTTTATCTGAAATGTATAGCGTGACTTCTAAAGTGGTGATTAATGTTAGTATTTTGCATCTCTGGTAACTGCATTTGAAAGTTCAGAACTTTCCAGATAGCTCTTAAAACTTGTGTATCAACAGACATCAGATGCTTTTGTTCTCAAGCATTTTGGAAAGTTTAGATATCATGTGATGTTATTTATAAACTTTATTTTTAAAAAACCACACTGCTCGTATACTTAAGTAACTTTGGCAAGTGCTAGTCCTAAAATGAATAGCCCTGCTATTTAAGCCCTTGAAGAACTGTTGATAGGTACAAGGACTAATTGACATCATCAGGGAAGCTGCTGGGGTTTGACTCCATGCAGTTAGACTGTAATGTTTGAAGCCAAACAACCTTTTACCGTGGTCCAGCTTATGCAGAGGCTTCCTTTCAGTCATTTGTACTTTAGAAAAGTATCTATCAGCTTCCTCCTACAGGAGAATGATACATTTCAGGAAATTACATTTGTTTTAAGCAAATGCTGGATTGTTGCACTGCATCTAAAGACCTGAGATCAGTCATATTTCATGAATGCCAACTTCTGAAGGAGCATCAGACTGGCTCTATGGTTAACAGCGTGGTGCTGAAGAGCTTGGATGGTGTCACCTACCTTTAAGAGAGCACGATAGCCAGAGAAGACACGTGCAGCAGTTTAGGCTAGGATGACTCTACCCAACTGTAAGAATCTCTAGCCGTCACTCAGAAGGAATTAAGTGGAAAGGCTATAAAACACACATTTCTTGTTCAGCAGTCTGCATATCCTTGTTTGTGTATTTGTGGGGAACAGGTTGTATAACTGAATGCCTTCTTGTATGGGAACTGGAAAGGATTTTAGCCTTCCTCAGAATTAGCATCCCATCCATATGTGGGGTAGTTTGCATTTTGAGTTATTTTAGTTTCTATCTCTCTCACCCTTTTAACGTGGCTTAGATCACAAATTTGTCTTGTGAAGTAGGCAAGTATCATCTTCCATTTACGGAAACATGGTGTTATAACAGTGCTTGGAGAAGCTAACGGTAGCACGGGTAACAATGCTTAGAGATGCTATTCCTTACTCCTGTATCAGGAGACTGTCTAGTGCCTTCGTGCTACCTTCTACCATAAAACTAGCAGGAGCTGTAGCCAGCACAGGTAATTATGGACCATCCAGGATTTTAAGAGGAGTGGAAACAACTTCCCATGTGTCAGAACTGCATTCCTGTTAATACATTCACACCTCTTGATTGATCAGATTTTTAACCAGATCAGGTCCTCTCTTTTCTAAATAATTGAGGTTAGAAACGTACCATATTTTAAGTCTCTTTCCAGCTGTGAAGACTAAAATTTTATTTCCAAAACCAAAAAACTTGGATTTCACTTAACCTCGCTGTTTCATGACCAACTACACCCTCACAAATGGGTGGTTCCGAAGAGGAAATTCATAAGAGTTAGTCTCTTACAGTTCTGTTCCTATGGGAGTTCTGCAGACTTAACCTCCAGAAGTTTGGTAGTTAGGTCAGCTAGACGGCATCTTCAACAGAAGATGATCTGCTCTTGCAGGCCAGAGAACAGGCAAACACCCTGTCAACAGCAGTAAATGGAAAAGAACATTAACAGCACATGCTAAATTTCTAAGTTTGAACTGCAAACAAGTTTTCCTCTATGACTAAGCTCAAAGTAATCAGTATGTTGCTTAGGAACACTTACAAGTGGTTCTGACTCACTTCATCCATTTTTTTTTTTTTTCCCCCTCTATTGTTGTTCTTGTTCATTAATAGAGATGCCCTGGATGCCCTTGGTTTGAAGAGATACTGCTGCCGCAGAATGCTCCTAGCCCATGTGGATCTGATTGAGAAGCTTTTGAATTATGCACCCCTGGAGAAATGAGATAAAAAAAAAAAAATCCATGCTGCAAGCCACGTGGAACGTATCTCTAATTCTAAACTTGAAACTGGACTTCGGGCAGTAAAGGATGAAAGCCACCTGTAGTGTAACCACTGAGAGATGTTTGCCTTCTGGAGAAAATACTGCCCCGAGGCACTAACCTCTTTCAAGGAAACAAAGGAAAGATGAAGTCCACTTAACCAAGACTTAGAGATTAAATTAAAAGTTTGGATGCTTCTTTTTAAATCTGTGTTTGGAATTGGTTTTTTAACTTTCAGATGCTTTTGCCAGCAAAAAATAAATGCTTGTTCATGTAGGAAAATTACTATATTTCATAAAAATGTTGAAATAAAGGAGGTCTTTCCCTGTAGCCTGCCTACAGTTTCTGGATAGGGTTAAGCACATGCTTGGATCTTGCCCTTTGCTTATGCTGTTTACTTTGAGGTTAGGAGTCAATTGAGGAATCAGTTCAGTGTTTTACAGTAGGCAGGCAAGGGGGTTAGAAACATAGGACTGAAGCTCGGGTTCTAGTGACAGGGAAGCGGGTAAGTTGGTTTGGGAAGAATGGGGTGTTACTCCTGAAAGCTGGAGCTAACAGTGCGCTTTCCATGGCACTTAAAGTCAACTTGCAGTCTCTACCCCGATTCCTGTAAAACACTGGGGCTGCTGTATTATAAAAAGCAGAGAATCAGATGGTGCAGTGCCCTTCAGTTAGGTAAAACATCTATGAATGTTCCCACGGAAAGCGCTGGATGTGAGAATTTACGCGTGCTGGTGCGAACAGGATCAAAGTCTCGATCTTGCCAAGCACCTGCACCGTGCTCTGGCTGGTACACATGCGAGCTCTCCGCTCGTTAGTCAATTCATTGCCTCTGCGCTGGGCTGCGCCTGTGGTGCGGTGCTGCCTGGCCCAACAGAGAGCACGCTCTGCTCTCCTGGTGCAGCAAAACACCGAGAGCTCAGCTGTACCTGCAGGGCTCACTGAGGTTACCTGTGCTGAGGGACCGGCACCGATCCTGCCCAAAAAGGTCCCGCTTGAAAGCTGTCCCGCGTTTCATGCTATTCTCTGATAGCCAGGACATGCATCGTTCGGGGTAATGTCTGCCCAGGCAGACACACCCACCTTACCTGAAAACGAAGGAGGCCAATTCCTACATCTGTGCGTGCTCGGGGTTCTGTTCAAATGCAGCGTTAGCCCGTATGCAGATGTAGGACAAATCATCGTTACAGCAGCCGTGTAGAAAACGGGCTGGAACGGGTGATAAGCCCTTAGCTTGGAGTCTGTCATTCCTTGGGACAGTTAAACTTTTGGCATTTGTGTATTGGCTGCTGGGTAAGAAATATCTCTGTGGATTCCTTTCCATAGTTTAAGAACTCCAACGAAGTTGGTTTGAACAGATACGGTCATTATTTAATGTGCTTACCGGGTCAACCTTGTACACAGAAACCTTACAACCAGATTGTCTCACAAAATAAGTTGCGGGACAGCTTGCCTTTGGCTATCACCCCACCAATCTTTACACTTGAACTTGCTTTTCAATTTAGCACAAGGCCGTAGTAGATGTTTCCCATATTCAGCAATTCTTCACTGAAGACATTTTAAAACCATATGCTTTATCCTAATGCAAGGAGAATTAAGCAATTAATTCTAGCATTTGTTTCATAGTTGGTTGGATAGCTATGGTCTGCATGCCTGCTGTATTAGCAGGCTAAATGCACTTTAAAGAAAAAAAAAAATATTCGCTTCTCTTTCAGGCTGTTTTTTTTAAACAGGACACCATGAAATATAGGATGACCTTTCCAAACTGAACTCCTGTAGGATGCCTTTCCACATTACAGTGGAGCATTACATGGAGATACGTGCCAGCTTGTTCGCAGAAAGATCAAACCGCTGCGCCCAGCGCTCGTTCCGTGAGCTGTACTGAGAAAGCGCAGCAGCCCGGGCTGGTACGTCTGGCAGAGGCAGCCGTGCTTTATGCCGCGCAGAAAGCTGTCCTGCGTCCGTGCCAAAGAACTGGATTAGACGAGCCGACAGGACTTGGTTTCTATCTGCAAAAGCAATTTTCTAATCTGGTTTTCTGCTTCAGAATAACATGTTTCTTTTCAAAGCTGACGCCAAGTTGTCTGATGTGAAAAGCTATGGCTCTTAAATACTTGAAATGAAGATGCAATTTGCAAAAACACAGCAGGCCTCGATCAAAAATTCAAAGGAAAAAGAAAAACCACCTTGGTTGCTCTCATTACTGTTTCTCAGACAGAAAACAGGGTGCAGTGGAAGCCAATGACAGTCTGGTACCGCTCCGACAGATGTTACACAAGGAGCAGCAGGAAAAAAAAAAAAAAAAAAAAAAAAAAAAAAAAAAAAGAGTAGCAAGACTAAGTCACAACGGGCATTAATATTAGCTCATGCAGCACACGACAACCTGTCTGCATCGCAGCTTTTCCTCGGGAGTTTGCAAATGCAGCATTGACCAAAAAAGCCGTTTCTGTGATGTGGCGAAGGAAACGGTTTATCGTGTTCGTATGAAAGGTTGTCTCAAGAGTTTTGTCCTTGAGAGAGTTAGGAGCAGAAGCAGAGCTTAAATTCTGTTCCGTAAAGAGTCAGTGAATTTTTCAATGGATTTCTATAAATCCAAGCTTTCACCCCTGCTCTTTGGTAACTGGGAAAGCAATTCCCTTCTCTCTGTTTTTTCTCCCGTGCTTGCTTCTGCGGCTGTTAATAACATAAGCGTATTGGATCTGCTTTGTAACCTGCCAGATCTCTTTGAGAAGAGCCATTAAACATGCTCACAACAACCGTACTTTTTAAAATCAATGTAAAAGACACATGCATATACACAGGAAAAAAAAAAGCCTCAGTTTTCCCTGAATCTTAATAAAAAAAGAGCCCTTAGCAGAATCAACAGATAGGCAGAAGTGGCAAAAAAAAAAAAAAAAGAAGTACTGAAAATGCAGCCCTTAATTACATGCAGAAATCTGTCAATTGGAAAACTGCTGAAAAACAAAAATCCCACCACTCTTCTGCAGTCGCTCATTCGCTTTATGTATAAAGTATTTTGGAGATTTTTCAAGTCTGTTTTGAAAGACCATTGCAGGGATCACACTAACCTGGTATTAGAAAAGCAAGCAAGCACGACCAGAAGTGTAAGGGAAGAACCCTGCCACCCAGGCTGCAGCCTCCCTGGGGCCAGGGCGGCCTCAGGCAGGACTTCCACATGTCGCTATCATATAAAAATAATGAAGCACACGATGGGAGCTGCGGTCATGAAAGTACAGGGGAATCTGCTTGGGGAGTCCAGTGTCCTGCTCCTACCTGGAGCATCAGCATCAAGGTATGCATGTGCTTGGAAAGCTTTACGTTCCTTGAAATGACAGTTTTAAACAAAAACAACTCTTAATCACGATTCCGAGTCCATCTGCAGGGAGGAAGCGAAGTGCTTTCGTGCCTATCATGACGAGCCTCAAGCCTTATATTTCAAAAGGAGTTTTGCTCTGCAAAACAACCTCGTGTGAGGGTCTCGCCCCAGGGTGGTTTACTGAGAGATGTGTGCTGGGTTTTTGTTCTTCCCATGACCTTTCCCCAAATGCAGCCTGGAATTAGATACTAAAGCTTGACTTCTTGCATATGCTTCATATCTATAGGAAGAAAAAGGAAAACTCTAAAACCCTTGATTACAACCAGAGCACAAACCCCGAAGCTGTACATTTCCATAGAGATGCCTAACTAGCCCTGTGGCTACAAATCTGCTTTTCATTGGTAATAAACTATGAGGATCCAGAACACGAGCTCCTTCTTTCCCGGCAAATAGCTCCACAGGAAAAAACACGGTTTCTCCCTCCCGCCAAAACAAAACCCCACCAAAATCAAATAGCCCATTTGCCTCCACAAGCAGTTTAATTCCAAATAGTTTCTAACTTCAGTACTGATCCTAGCAAGAAAATAGCACTGCTCCTTAGTCCCCTCTCTGAGCAGATCCATGTACATCCATTTGAACTTAATTAGGCAGAAAGATTTTCTTACGCCTGGAACTTCGCGGTTGAGACATCTCCAAAATAACATTACTTCCACCTGGCTCTGCCCAGATGATGAACACAGCTTTGATTTCCCCATCAGCGCATTTGTGCCGTGATTTACATTGTGGCTTTGTTTTCAGATCCAATTTTTATTCAGTTCCTCCAGCCAGAGAGAAAGCATTTTTAATTGTTCAATAGGGACAGCACAATAGAGATGTTTTAAAACCAGGGACAGGAAGCACGTGGCTGAGGCTTCAGCTTTGCCGGGCTGCGCCGTTTGATGTGTCGCCCACTGAAGTCTGTGGGAGACTTTTCATTAACTTCAACATGACTTAAAATGGCCTGGTAGCGTGCAGTGCCTTACACCACTCGAGTGTCCAGGATTAATTCGTTTTGTTAAGTTCTGCTAAGAAGAGCTCTTTGAGTATTTAAGGCTCGGACACCTCAAAGAGCTCTCAGATCTTGCTGCAGACCTCAGCTGCGTGCACCTCCAGCACATAAGGCCATAAAAAAAAAAAAAAATAAAAGGTAAGAAGTTATCTTTGGCTTCAGCGACTCCAGCCACCTGGGGGGAGCGGCAAGGCAACCGGCTTCGCTTTGGGCTAGCGCTTGGAAACGGCACAATATTTACATGGGAGTAGGTCTCATTTAAACCCTCATCTCTTTGTCCTTGACACTCCCTTACAGAAATATATAGGGGATGTAAAGCCGAGACATGCAGAGTGCATTAGGTTTCACACCTTATTTCTCCTTCTCTACAGACGCACATCTCCCAGGCTTTGTCAGTCACCCATTTTGGTGGCCTACACCTTGTCTTGTGCTTGTAGGTCACACATAGCTGGGCTGAAGACATGGCACTTCCAAGCACCACACGCGTTTCCCCACAATTTCCTTCCTGATGCATCTGCTCCCATATCGAACATTGTGTCTTGTAACAGCCAAGCTAGAAAATTCATGCAGGAGAGTCTTTCATTTATCCCTTCCAAATATGAAGCAAGTGTTTTAATAAAACGGGTTCATTATTTCCTGCTTTCAGGAGCTGAACAAACAGCGATCAAAGAAAGGCAGGGAAGAGCAGACAAAAAGCTAACAGCCCGCATACTTTGGGGAGCACAAGAATCCAGGAGTTAACAGCAAACCTCAAGGCAAGCAGCAAAGGCTGTGGTCAAAACTTTCTGTAGTCACTGATCATAGAATCATAGAGTGTTTTGGGTTGGAAGGGACCCCTAGAGGTCACCCAGTCCAACCCCCCTGCAGGGAGCAGGGACACCTTTAACCAGATCAGGTTGCTCACAGCCCCGTCCAACCTGGCCTGGAATGTTCCCAGGGATGGGGCCTCCACCACCTCTCTGGGCAACCCCTGCCAGTGTTTCACCATCCTCAGTGTAAAGAATTTCTTCCTTAGATCCAACCTAAACCCACCCTGTTTTAATTTAAAACCATCACCCCTTGTCTTGTCACAGCTGTCCCTACTAAAAAGATTTTCCCCATCTTTCCTGTGATTTTGAATTAACCCACACCCCACCTCGTGGGCTGGATTTGGAGCTAGGAAGAATGAATACTGAATACGCGCGCTCTGGGAATCAGACCTCCTTTTTAAAAGGAGGTCTACTTGGAGGACTCCAAGAAATGAACTACCTTTAAAAAGAATATGAAATCAGTGCCAGCACCAGGACAGCAGTGCTCAGCACCCACCTTTAGGTGACCTTTCTTCAGCTGCTGCTTTCCACATTTTCCAGTGGTTCACCACAATGGTATCTACAAGCTTTGAATTACTTCAGAGATGAACATAAATGTCACTGTCCTTACCAACATCTCCCCAGGGACCAGATCCAAGTGCATGAAGCTCAACGGGAATCTTTCCTCCAGTGGTGGTGTACTTTGGGTCTATCGCATTCCACTCTTTCTTTGCTTTCTCCAGGCTGGTCACATCAGCAATGGAGACTCCCTTTTCCCATCTCCATGTAATGTCATTGCTCATGTCTTTCAAGGAAAAATGCTTCACCTTAAGGTGTCTATTTAGGGACAGGCCTTGACAAGAACAAACAGGCTCGTTACACAAGCCTTGGGCAAGCCACCAGCGTGGTGCCTCAGTTTCCCTGCCTGTACCTCTGAGATGGTCCTCATCCCACTCTTCAGAAACCATCAGAGATGGGCAACAAGGAGAAGCCTAATCTCACCCAACTCCTGGTGTCTTCTTGCCTCCCTCTTATCAAAGACCCCTATCATATGCTGCCCTCAGATCCTAACAGAATATCTTTAAAAAGATTTCCAAAATTACTTTTTGCCTGTGAGCAGAGCCCCGTGCAGGAACTGCTGATAGAAAGCTGCTGCCCTGAGCTTGTGCAGCAATTCAGAGATCAGCAGCATCGCTGCCCGTGGCAGCCCAGAAGGTACAAGAACACAGCTAAAGCCCAATTATCTCCAGCTATTTACTCAAAGCTGCCTCAAAGTGCTCTCCCCCCACTTTTTTTTTTTTTTTTTTCCCTTTTTAACTAAGCCTTCCCTATGGCAGCATGTGTGAAAGCACGCTCCTTCCCAGGCAGCACCAGGAGAGGGAAGGGAGAAAACATCCACTTAATGGAACAAGGGGGTAAATGGTAATCAGAGCAGTGTCAACCACTCACAGTTAAAGGCTGCCCTGATGAAATAGGATGGGCTCCTACCAACATTGATCCGCTGCTCCCCACCAGCTGACAGGCTCTGCCCAGCTCGGCATCAATACTTACGGTTTGCAATACAGCCAAGCCCTCCAGCCTCCCGTTCCCAGAGAAAGTGGAAATACAGAACCTTTATAACAGAGTTTATACGCAGCCATGGAATAGCTCATGCTTGGGCTGGAGGTATAACAAGAGGTCTTGCTGAACTTCCCCCTGAAAATTTAAAAACAAGCCCAAGAAGATGAGTAGTGCTCTCAGCTGTAGGCCCTTCCTCGTAATGAGATGTGCAGCTGAAGCAATTACTAACTTTAGTTTTTTAAAGGAGCAATAGCAGTTTGACTAGGAGGTCTTCCTCCAGGAACAAGCTAGTAAATGAAAGCATTAAGTTAATAAGGGCTTGAGTGCTTCAGATCATTACAGAAACGGCCTACAGCTCCACACTTCACCAACTTGATTTTCTTTTATTATTATTACTGTCAAAACAGCTTGAAGAAAACCCCCTTTGGATCCACTCAGCATTAAATGCAGCCTAGACAAATGGCTGTTTTCCTCCATTAAGCAACTGTTTAAAAAGGCAAAAAAGTAATAATTAAATTCCACTGATGAATAATTGCTTCTAATAAATAAAGAGGAAACAAATGCCATTGTCTTCAGCAGCTTTCATGTCAGCGACCAAACCAAATGAACATTGTGTGCCACAATAGCTGGGAGCAGCAGCATGGAGAAACTCCCATTTCAGCTCCAGCAGGAGACATCTCGAGGCACAGCTCTTGATGGTTGAGCAACAGCCAGAACAGCCGGTGATTCCTGGCAGCCTGGCATCCCCCATCCACGCCACAGCCCTGTGCTGAGCACAGTTAAACCCCTTTTATCCTTCACTTGCCTCAAACCACAGATGGGCAAACTTGCTTTGGGCCAGGTCCAGGACACAGCTCTGTGTTGTCCGGAGAAAAGCCGGTGCCTCCACCCAGGATCAAGGTGGTCACACACTGCCTGAGTGAAGGTCCTTCGGGGAGACTGTGGTTATACCTCCCCAGACCCACCAAGGCAGTGGTGTTTGCCCTCAGTCCCTGCCAGTGCAGCGTGCCCAGGAAACCAACAAACTCCAACTGCTTCCACATCTCAACCCGGGGCAGATTTTCACAAAAGGTGACTCCTCCAGGGATACTTAGTGAGCAGAGCTCTTCCTTCTCTTGGAGGCTTCTTATAAATCATCCTCATCATTTTTCCCACCCAGCCCACCTCCCCCAGGTATATTCCCAACTCAAAACATCTGTAACTTACTCTAAACGCTGAATGTGATCAGCTAAACACAACCAGAGAGAGGTTCAGGCCTTGGCTCCCTTCCGCACGTCTGCTTTCGGGGGGCTCTGCTGGCAGAAGCAGGGAAGTCATACATGCGTGTGAAGTTACTGCAATATCCCAGACTTAAGCTGGTTATTTCTTTCTTGTTTATTTTAAAAGCTACAATATTCAGGTAGCTCAAGGAAAAACAACCTTTGGATTTGTCTGCTCATAAATCCATCACAACAGCTTGGGGGAAAACAGTAAATAAGATATTGGAAGAAGAGCACAAGAGGCCAGAAGAAGAGTATCTGCCTCTGGATGTGTTATTTGCAACTGAAGCCAGGTACCAGGCTGTGATATTAGTATGTGGTATTGATTTGTTCTTAATCCAGAGAAATGCCCCTGTAATGAACTCTGCTGTGCCCTTAATGATTTCATATCGAAGGATGTTAGGTGCCTTGCTCATAACAGAGTAACAGCAATTCCAAAAATAGCAAGCCTCATAATAAAATGTTATTGAGGAGCCTGAATTTCAATATAAAAGGGACTCTGCTGTACTCAAGGGCTTACTAGATACAAATGCATACTTTAAAAAGTTGTATTAAAGTCGTGTTGGCGCCTGAGTTACAGAAGCAACGTGAGATGCTACTCCAGGGAGCAGCTGAGCCCCAGGTCCCCAGGAAACTTTTAGGCAGATGTGATACAGGCTGGATTTAATCCCACCAGATGACTGGGGACGGATGCCTAGAAAGCACCGAGATGCTTTCCAGAGCTGCCCATGAGGGCGGGAGAGCGCGGCCATGGTGCTCCTCAGCAACAAACAGGGACAGCGCATGAACAGGGTGCTGAACCAGATGCCACCCGCCTGGTCCTGGCTCTGTGCCTCACCCCCCAGCCTGGGGCAGGAGCCTCCTGGAGGGCCACCAGCGAGCTGCCGCCGCAACTGGTGCAAGCGGGCTTGCGAGAGAGGGCAGCCACCACCGGCTTACAGGTGGGAAAAAGCCAGTATCCCCACCAAGCTCGGGGACACCGCTAAGAGCTGAGACTTGGGAGCACCAGGTCTAAGGATGACCTCATTTGCAGGCAATTCCTCAGCCTTAACTTCGTTGGTGCAGCAAACAGCAGCCCCAAATTAAGCCTGCCAACTGGGCTCCCAGGCCTCTATCAGCATGGGCCTCAGCCTGCAGGCTGGCCCAATTGGTTAGGACCCCACCAACTGGGGAGGATGGTATTTGCCCATCTCCCACCACATGCTGAGGCAGCAGGGAACAACGGCTGATGTACAACCTCGTGTCAAGATGTGCAATTGGCAGTGGGGGTGAGTTATGGGGTGTAGGCATGTATACAATCAACACAGGAAGAAGGCATCTCCCCAGCTTCAGGAGGTTGGGTGACCTCCCTAAAGCAAGGGGTGGATGATCTCAGGGGGCTTGGTTCAAAACGCAGAGATTTCTGTCTGCACCTAACTACACATCTGGCCTTGGGGGGGGCCTTCGGGCTTAGAAGAGGTCAGAGATATGGAGCATGCCACCCAACTCTGCCGAAGGGCACTACCAGGACTCGTTTGCACCTGAAGCCTTTTCTCACAGTCCTGCTACCTGGATACCACCTATTTCTGCTGGCTTATTCCTGCCCATAATTTTGGGCCACTGCAGCCCAGGATGCAGAGCAAGTGGTTCCTAAGGTATCCCAGCAATGACAGGAGGGAAACACAGGGAAGGAGCAGCACTGCTCTCCTTTGGGAGGAGACCCCACTCTTGCCCCAGCATGGCCACCCCCTTTGCAACCCACTTTTTCTATTGGCCTTTCTCCAATCCATTCTCCCCAGACCTGTTTGAAGCAGCAACCCTCACTGTGTGAGAACAGATCGAGATGAGGTCTCCTCTCTCCAGGAGACATCAGAGATTTTCTCTTCATTGAGCGTGGCGTGAAGAACAAGTCTCATAAGTAGGCAAATGCTCAACAAGTTCAAGTGGACCTTTCAGCCTGGCTGCAGAAGAGGCCAGCTGCAAAAAGTCATCACAGGGATGGGCACAGCTCTGTGAAATGGCTGAAGCAAAAAGCATCTCCATATTACACAGAATCCCAGAATGGCAAGGGTTGGAAGGGACCTCGGGAGATCACCCAGTCCCACCCCCCTGCTCAAGCAGGCTCACCCAGAGCAGGGTGCACAGAACTTCGTCCAGGCAGCCTTTGAATATCTCCAGAGAAGGAGACTCCACAGCCCCCCTGGGCAGCCTGGGCCAGGGCTCTGTCACCCTCAAAGTCAAGAAGTTCTTCCTCATATTCAACTGAAACCTCTTATGTTTCAGTTTGTGCCCACTGCCCCTTGTCCCCCTTCATTTCTGTATCACTTGCCTGGCAGGAGTGATGTTTACTCTGGCCCTGGGACCACCTCTTCTTCCCTTCACTCTGGTGCCAGAGATATCCAAACTAGCACTTACGCACATAACAGTGGGGCTGGGTCTGCTCCTGGAAATAAAAACCAGAGCAAGCCACAGCTGAGAGGATGTGACATTTGTTTTGTTCACTGCAGGGTTTATTTAACCCTTGCTGCCAGCACACAGGATGCATCCCCCATCCCTGCCTTGTCCCGCAGCTCCTGCGTAGGAAAGAGCTCGTTGCAGAGCTACTGGAGCTAAAGCCAGTGGTGCTGCCATCCCACCCATGCACTGCAGAGGGTAAGAGGGTGTCACAGCTCCCTGCCCCCCCCCCCCGCCCCAACCTAAATTGCCCCACAAAAGGTCTGTGGCAGTTGCAGCTTTCCCCCCAGCCAGGGACAGGGATGCTGCGACGGTTGGGACGTGCCAGGCAGGGCCAGGCACGCATCTCACCAGGGCAGGGCACCAGGGAGGAGGCTGCTCCTGCCCTCGGTCGTGTGAGCCGGTGGATGGTGGTAGCACGGCGGGGGACGCGTCGCTGGCTTTCTGCTAGTGCTGCTGCAGCGCAGGATGGCCTACAATGAAAAGAAAACACACAGCTTCATTTCTCCCACCCTGCAGCCTTTCCTTCAGCACGCAGCCCTCCTCCTGTCCCTCAGTCTGGACCACTCTCGGGTCGAAGCGCATCTCCCCTGCCTGCAGCTCAGCCACCGTGCCGAGGGCAGTGCTGCCGGGGTCAGCCCCAATGTGTCTGTTTTGGCTGGCACCAGAGCCCCTCTCCTGGGCTAGAGATTCAGCGGGGAAGACCCAGCCCTACAAAGAGCCCCCTGGGAGCCCCTTCAGGCCTTCAAATAACCCTCATGCACCAACTGGCTTCATTAAGAGCAACTGGGGGCATCTCCTGCCACCTCCAGTGGGACTGGGGACAGGGGTAATTAGCTGGAGGAAACAAGGGGTGAACATTTGTCTCCTACAAGCCCTAAAAGGGAGCTCAGAGCTTGGCTCATAGGTTATCCAGGAGAGGGGATGCAGACTGGAAAAAACCCCCATTAGCTCAGTTATGCCTAATTAAAGGCATAATTGCCTTAATTATAGCCCTTTGTGTCTGACCTGTGCCCAGGAGGTGGTGTTGGGTGGAAGTGCCAGAGGGGGTCGTGGCTCACTGACTCCTCCCTCCAGGACCCTTTCCTGTGGAAAAGTGGCATTAAAAACGGGGCCAGAAAAGTGAACCTGTTTCCCTGAGCTGGCTTGAAGTAGGTGAAGCGGGAACTGCCTCCCTCTTCCCAAACCCTAAACCCCCTCTCTGCTCTAGCCTAGTTCCAGCTTCTAGTTAACCCACAGGCTGGCAGCACGTGGTCCCCCCGGGACACAACAAGCATCCTTGGACCCTGGTCTGCAGGAAGGACTCTGAATCCTAAAGCAGTGAAGCAAGAGCATCTCTCCAGCAGTGCGTGGTGAGCAGAAGTTATTTGCATTCACGTTCCAGCCACCTCTGCCTGCGAGAGCAGAATCGAGTTTACTCAAAGCTTCAGGCTACGCAAAATGAGAAAAAATTGCTGATGCTAAACCAGAGGCTGCGGTTCAACGCCGATCTGCGTTTCCCATTGCTGGTTTCAGAAGAGGAGTGCCACCAGAGTTCAGCAGTTCCATCAGGCCGTACCTCCTTTGGAGCAATATTTTTATTGTTACTTGGATTACAGGTGGAACTTAAGTGGTGCAGCTGCAACAGGCACAGCTTGTACAGACATGAAAAGGAAGTTTTCAATCTAAGGGGGCAAGGAGAAGGAAATATGATTAGCGGGGAAAAAGAAACCCTGATAGGAATTAATTTGTCTGCTGTGCTTAGCAGCCCCTGGCAGCAGGCTCGCAGGTGCAGGGGAGCTCAGCTCTCACTCAGGCAGCTGCAGGATGGGCTCCTGTGGTGCTGTGTGCTCGTCCGCTCCCATCCAGCACCCATAACACCTGGGCACTGGGCTAACGGGGTCACTGAGCTCTGCCGAAAACCTCGACACAAGAGGTGCCCTCAAACCTCTGGGGCAAACTGGGGACGCAACACCAAGCTCCTGTATTCCCAGTCAGCACCCTATCCCCATCCCCAGCGACCTGCTGCTCCGCTTGGGAAATGCTGCCTCTTCTCACCCGCCCTCTTTTAAAATCACTTCATTTCCAGAAGGCAGCGCTGCTTTTTTGGTGAAAAGGGCACCAGGAGCCCACACTTGTTGGGACTGTGATTTTTAACAGCCCCATCCAGTGCCATCAACTATGGTAAGTGAACGGTAAAATACATTTGAATAAGGCTGGGTTTGAGGGGGTTTTTTGTTGAAAAACATATTTAATCCAATCTATATGCAGCCTTCTTTGCTGTCCTATGATTTAGAGCTCCTAAGGTTCAGGATTGTCCAGCTTGGAAGTGTGGACAAACCTCAGAAATGTTTCTTTTGAGTAATTAATTCTGCCACAGCTGCCAGCTAGAGCCCAAACAACTGCATCATTCATGAGCCCATCTGCAGAGCACGAGGAATTCAGCAAAGGAAAGAGCAGGTCAGCCTTCAACTGACTGCTATTAAAAACTTTCATTAAAGTCCTGGAAGAGAGCGGTGGGAGAGGGAGAAAGGAGGAAAAGGAAATAAATTGTAACATTGATCACGTTTGTGGATCGATAGAGGAGGAGGGATTGAAAACGCCAGGAAGGGCAAAATGTGAATTAGCCTGGGATATCTTAGCGAGTTGGGCTCATTTAAATGGGGCAAGATTTAATTTAGATAAATATAAAATAGTACCTGACAATGTTCAGCGTGTAACAGAAGAATAACATGCAAGAGAGGAGCTGTAAGAGCTGGGCGTGGAGGGGTGCCATCCTGTAGTGGCATTAGCTGTTATTTCGGTCCGGGGAGGGGGGAGGACTGAGCTGACATCCTCCAGGAGTGGAGACAGCGGTTGAAGTCCCAGTCCCAAAACCTGAGCCTGGTGCCTTGCATCTCAGGCCAAGGGCCATCATTGCTTAATGCTGCATCCCAGAATGGGCAGCAAGAAATCAAAGCACATAAAACCACCTGGGAAAACAACTACTTGGTAAAAACTGCTTGGGAGGGTTAAAAGGCGATTAAACAGGCAGCTCTCCCAGGAAAGAGGAGGCTTTGCCAATACTTAAAATTACGTGCTATGAGTACAGCGTGCTCATGCAGCTCTCTGCACAGGCACCCCCACGCCGTGGGTCCATCGCGTACTTGCCGCACCAGCGTGGATGAAACACTTGCCTCCGTTTCTCCTGTAAAACAAAGCAAGGGGCTTAAGCTTTTTGCTACTGCCCTGCATCCCCCTCCCCGCCCCCCGAGGACGATGGCCGTGCACTGATGCAGGGAGCCATCAGCGCGGCGCTGTTAGGCAGATGCCTATTTATTTACAGCCAGCAGCGGACGGGAGACGTGCACCCGAATGCTAACGGAGCGCTGCAACGTTAACGAGAAAGTCGTTTGCTGTGTGGTGGAACAGTTCGCCTTGGTCCCTTGCTAATCTGGGGCTGGGGAGCCCTTTAGAAGAGGGGAGGCTGAGGCTGCGACTGCTGGCAGGTAGGGAGCATCCCTGGCTGCTGGCTGACCCACCAGGGGAGAGGATGTCCCTCCCCTGGGAAGGGAGAGGGGGACCACGACTCTGGAAGGACTGAGCATGCTTCTATGGTGCCAGGTTTCTGGGGTAAAGGGATTCCAGCGTTTCTGAGCAAAATAAGAAATAGAAACCTCACCTGTAAAAGTTCCTGCAGGCAGTGGAAATCCTCCAGCACAGCAGGAGGAGATGTATAGATATACGTACACACAGACATGGTCCAAGTTGTGAAGCATTGCTCCACACCCCATGGTCAGTGCCTGGTTTGGGTTGGCCTCTAACCACAGAGGGGTGCAAGAGGCACGGTGTGACCCCCCCCCCAGCTGCTGGAGCCATGTGCTGCAGCTACAGAAGCCACCTCTGGGACTGCAAGGGGGGAGGGAGGGTTGGGTTTCGCTGTCCCAGTCGGGGGGCACAGCAGCCGCTGGCAGGATCAGGCCCTGCTGGGGCACTGGGCTCGCTCTACGCCCCGTGTAGGCAGAAACTGCTCTGCCCTTGCCAGCAAGGCAGCTCGCTACTCAAAAAAATGAAGCCTGGAAATGCCTGATGCTCAGTAGCTCCTTTTCTGCAGGCAGGGGCAGTAATCAGGAGCGAGCGAGCTGCTGATCCCGACGGCCTCAGCGCGTGCAGCATCCTTTCTGCTAACGCAGGCAGCCGGGAAAGCAGGAGGAGCAGCCTCCTTTGCAGGGAGTGAGAAGGACTTCAAAACCCCAGTGTGCCTGATGATCTGCTGTGCTGGAATGAGTCACGGAATGAATTTGGTGGGCACCAGCATCCCTGCTGTTCATGTGATTATAGCTCATTTGAGAGCATCATGCCCTCTTTCCGCAAGGAATTTGTCATTTCTGAAGGCACCGCATGAATCTGCTCCCCGTTGCCTCCTTGGCTGGCCAGGCGGTGCCACCGGCGCTGCCGCCACCTCTCCGCCCAGACTTTGGCGTGGAGAAGCGGCAGGCAGACGTGCTCCTCCTGCAGAGGAGCTTGCTGGGGAGACACGGCGCAGCGTGGGCCAGCAGCCCAAAGAGCGGCTCTTAAATAGCACGGGAGCCAGCCCAGGACCCCCACAGCAAAGCCAGCCGCGCCAGGAGAAGCTATCGGGCTCTGCTCGCACGCACCCGTGCTCCAGTTCAGCAACAGCGCTGGCTTGAGGCACCTCTGCTCGCTGCTGCGTGGTAAGGAGCAGCACAGAGCACCCAGCATCTTCTCCCAATGGTGCATGCACACACGTACACCTGGAAATCTGGGGAGGTTTCACGGTGGGAAAGGAGAGAGCATTCCCCTTTGCCATTTCCCAAGCAGTACGTGTCGTACCTCGCCAGGGAGGAGAGCACTGCTGCCTGCTCGTTGTCCTTCTCCACCGCCGCAGCCCTGCTCAGCCCGAGCCCAGCAGGAAAACAAGGACTTTACAACCACCACCGAAAGGAGGCTTTATAAATGGCGAATGAAAGGGGCATGAAAGCCTCCCTGGGGGGAAAATTCCTCCCCATTAAACGGCAGGAGCAGAAAGGGCATGTCTGTGAACTGGTTTGGGGTTAGCAGCAGCCCTGCAGGGGGGGGCGTGAAATACTTGCGTCGTGTTTGAAACTGCAGGAGCAGGGTGACTGCCCCAAAGCTGGTCCCTTGCAGAAACTATTTATGGCTACATCTGTTTCCCCTTCCATTCTTGAGCAAATTGTACCGACCACCCGGGCACCCCAAGACAGCAGACCACCGGCTGAGCTAAGTGCTGCAAAGGGTAATTACCACAGCCCAAATCACCAGGTCCGGAGGGGGAGAAATCCACGCTCCCGCCTCAAGAGGCGGCAGCACCTGGAGACCTGAGGCTGCACAGCCCCTGGGGATGCTGTAGATGGTAATTGCCCCTGATCACAGACACTGCAGAAGGCAGTAATTCAGAGAAGAGAAATTGCTTTCATCAACTGCTTCATGATGAAAGGCACTGTGCTACAGACTTCCAGATGCCACCCCATGACAGCAGAAAGGGGGCTCATTTCCCCTTGGGGTGGGAAAGGGTGACTGGAGCCATGCTGCACCCCTAATGACACAGAGGGGAATGGGACGAGGCACGAGGAGGAGAGTTCTGGGCAATTATCTTCCTGCTGTAGCAGAACAGCCAAGGTGGCCTGGTGGCTGTTTGGGACAGACTATTAACACGGAGCCATCCATGCCACCTCCTGTGCCCCTGGTGCCAGCATGCAGGCAGGAGCCCAGCCTGCCCTGCTCCTCCAGCCCCACCTTGGTAAACAGCCTTCCAGGACAAGCCCCCCAGGCAGTCCTGGGATAAGGTCTCATAAATGGATGTGACCAAATCTCCATCTTACCCAATGCATCTCAGGAGGGCACCTGCCTTCCCTACAGCAGGGCCGTGGCGGTGGCGCTGGCTCATTTCACCACTATTTTGGTAGGACAAGAGGAAACAGCCTCAAGTTGCGCCAGGGGAGGTTTAGATTGGATATTCAGAAAAATTTCTTCACTGAACGGGTTATCAGGCGCTGGAGCAGGCTGCCCAGGGAAGTGGTTGAGTCCCCATCCCTGGGGGTATTTAAAAGATGGGTAGCTGTGGCATTTAGGGGCATGGTTTAGCAGTGGACAGCTACAGTTGGGCACGATGATCTTAAAGGTCTTTTCCAACCAAATGATTCTATGATTCTACTGAGCCACCCAGGTCTGTCTCTTCAGCATGTGCCAACACATTCGTGGGGTTTTTTTAGCAGAAGTCCCTGCTCTGAGCAGAGTGCAGGCCAGGTCAAGCCCCTCAGCCTCAGCCTTGTATGACCAGTGCCTTGCTGCAGCAGGAAAATCAGGCACATTGCCAGGGCTGGAAGGAGCAACCTTCCCTTCCAGGCGAGGGAACACCAGCGTGACCTGTACTGCGCTTCCCTGGGGCTTGGTGACACCACGGCCCTGCTGCTCACAGAGCCAAGCACCTTGAATTAGATTCACTTGACTTACAGGAGCTGAATTCACAGCGCACTGTGCTGAGCCCCGAGAGCCACCGAGTGGCCATGCCCATAAGCTGCAGGCAGGCGTTCCCATCTGGCTGGATATAGGCATATTTGAAACTTGTAATGTGTAATCTTAAACCTTAAATCCCAAAGGGTAAATAAAAAAGGGCACACATCTGCTCCCTCTTTTTGGCATGCCTGTGATGCAAGGTGGCTACAAGCTGCCCCACAGCATGCAGAACAAATAGGGCACACCAGCACATAGCACCCTCACGCCCCCCCGTTATCCCACAGCAGTAAGACGAGGCAGCCCTGCTGCAGCAGCCCACCGATGTCCTTATAGTCAAGATGGAGAGGGGAAAGATTTCCACTGTCTTTGGGGTAAGTGGAAACAGGGTATAGGAGAGCACAGCAGAGCCCTGAGCCAATTCCTATCCTGAACTGGTCGCCTGACTGGTAACCACAGGCAGCAGCTGGGCCAACAAGGTGAAGGCAAGTTAACACGATGGCAAAAGCCCTTTTCTGTCCACCTCAGCACTCTGCACGAGATGAGAAAGTGCAGTCTGTGTCACAAGGCTAAGAGAGGTCACCGAGTACCCCAGTGAGCGCAGTTAGGGGTACCATAGCCCCCGGAGCAGTGCTGGGCGCGCACACCTCCACACACAGATGTGCAACACGTGCTGACGTGCAATACCTGGCACCCTGAGGTTCTGCAACTTCAGCTCTTGGGGTGCCACACGGAGCGACACCCCACAGCAGCAGATCATAACCAGGCTGGCAAGAACAGCGACACGAAGCAGGTTCTTCCCCAGCTTCCTTCTCAGCCTGGTCCCTCAGGCCAGCTTCTTCTTGAGGAACTGGCTCCTCAGCAGCAGGATCCAAGGAATCCATACAACCCATCCGGCTCCCAGTACCCCTTCAGTTTTGCTACACAGAGCAAGTACAGCATCTTAAGCTTTATTTTTCTATTGGCCAGCAACTTAAAATGGGTTAAAAAAAAAAAAAAAAGCAATGAATATTATTACACAGAGAAAAAGTATAAAATAACTCAATGGACACAAGCCAACT
The DNA here is from genome assembly GCA_034008185.1 of Gorsachius magnificus. Classification (NCBI taxonomy): domain Eukaryota; kingdom Metazoa; phylum Chordata; class Aves; order Pelecaniformes; family Ardeidae; genus Gorsachius; species Gorsachius magnificus. Next base: position 3,666,489 of record CM067086.1, on the reverse strand, counting down.
TACTGTTCATAACTCGTTCTTCCTGGCCTCTCCCAACCCTGTACAATGTATTTGAAGGGAATGGGAGAAGGCAGCTATGAAGATATGCTTAAGAAACTAGAAACATTGCTTCAAGCAACATGCTCAATATTTTCCTCTTAGTTAGTAGTCAATACTTGTCAGGAACTTGATTATAAAATAAGAAATAATTTAGAGATTTCTCCTTTAGATCATTACACAATAATTTAGATTTCTTTCCCCTCTCTCCTACTGCTGTGGAACCAAGGATACACCCCAGTTCCTCCACCTCTCTCGGCATTAGTTAAGGATTATTTCACAGGGCACAGGGCTAGTGTTGATGGGAGAGTTTCAGATTGACCTGCTCTGAATTTTAACTTGTCACCCTCTAGCACTGGTCCAAGATTTCTGCTCTGTGAACTAAAAACCCCATGATCCTGCAAGACCCTTTAGGGGTCTGGGTGATTTTGCTCATGTTAACTGTCTGCTGCCAAGGGACAGAGCTCAGCCAGGAGAGGGAATAAATTTGTTTGTTTATAAAAGGGCTTGTCTTCACTGCTTAGCAACACCAAAATACCACAGCCCTTTCTGCTTCATGGGTGTAACAGGCATACCAGGAAGGCAAGAACAAGACAAGAGGCACGCAAGATCCTACGAATTCAGGCTAAGACCCTGTTGGCATCATGATGGCACTAAGTCAGTGGCAGCGGGTGACGTCTATGTCCTGTATGTATCCAGGATCCCAATGCAGAGAGAATATTTAATTAAAAGCCACTCCTCTGCAGCAAACTGACAGTTAACCCAGCACTACCAATTTACCCAGTACACTGGGCAACTGGCTGAAGCTGACGCTCCTGACCTTCTTGGCAGTAAACAGTAAAGTGGGCTTCCAGATCTCATTAAAGTCAGAAAGCCCTCAGCTGATTAATGAGCTCTTTGGAGGCTGATAAAACATTTGTATATATTCATTTCCTGCCCAAGAGAGACAAGCCTGGAGGTTTTACTTAGAAAAAAATCAAGCCAAGGGCATCTCTCAACATGGGAGAGATGTAAGAAGGTATTTCCAAAGAGCCGAACAGGCCAAAGGGTAGCAAGGTATGCCAGCTCCACAAACAGACCAGTTCTTCACCAAACCTAAGCAGGGGATAGGTAGGAAGAAACAACGTTTTCTCATTCATACTGGAAGAAGCCACTCAACAAAACAGACTAGACCCAAAAAGAATTAGAAAGTAGCCCATCGTCTTTGCTCCAGAACCGCTAGGAGGCAAAAGGCCTCTTGTGGCTCCTAATGGCACTGTGTTGGGGGAAGCTTCAAGGAAGAGGAGGAAGGATTGCTGAGAAATCCTAAGGCACCCACATCTTAGCAATATCAGAGTCATGACAAGATTTCAACTGCACAAAGTTGTGTTCCCAATCAGCAGGGAGAGTAGCTCCAAGGCATCCTCTTGGGTGGAGAACAGCTATGTTAGGACATTGGTGCACACTTGGGAGGAGGGAGAGAAATCTTTCCATGGATGAGAGACTGAGCTCTGGCTCCAGCTCGGCACAGAAACATCATCTGTCCTCACAGTCAATGCCTGGTGCTGCTGAGCCACTTCTCAGAGAGTGAACCGTGGTTCTTGTATAGCATCCCGATACCTTCATGTTGGCTCAGGAACAGCCTCAAGAGAAACAGCCCTGGATAAATCTTGCTTCGCAGGTATATCAAGGGACTGTTTCGCTAAAGCTTCTAGCAGAAGATCCACAGCTCTTTTGTTTCTTGACAATGAAGAGGACCTGCTGAGCTCCTGGCTGCCTTGTACACAACAAGGAGGGCGACTTCCCCCCAAAGGGGCAGGTAAAGGTGGTTCATGGTTTGACAGGCATTTAATTACAGAGCCAAATCCTCAGGTTACAGACACTTCTGTGGTTGTGGTGGAGAGTGGTCAGGTTGGCAGGTGCTAAGGGAAGTGGCAGAGGGGGAGCGACAAAGTTCCTGCAGCTATTAATATGGTTCTGGCTTTAAACTCTTGTACAAGCAGCAGGTGAAAATCATCCCAAAGATCTAGGGAGTGTAAAGAGAAGAGAGAAATGCATAAAAAACCAGAATGGATGCAGTGGAGGCAGCAGCTTGCTAACTAACAGCCTGGACCCAGACTGGAGCGGCAGCTAGCTCCTGCCTGGGGATACCGCACTCCAGTTTGCAACAAGCAGCAGGAAAGAACATAATCTGTGCTAATCCTCGTAATTAATCACCAGCAGCTTCTCTGGGGTGTAATTCGGCTACTTGCCAGAACAAAGGGGAAGATGAGGAACTCCCAGAGACTTCTACATCTGGAAGAAAAGAATATCATGTGCCCTGCACTCTAAAACGGGAGCGGGCAGCATCCATATCCTACCCCTTTATTCATCACCCTCTCCCAAATCATTTGTAGACCCACAGTGCTGTTCTTCAATATGACACAGCTGAAGGAGAGATTCTGGATGACTTAAAATAATTCTAATGAAGTGGGTAGGAAACTCCCCCAGACAGGCTCTTCAGCTGCACGGGCAATCACAGCACCTCCCCACAAGAGGTCTCTCTCAGGCTGCCAAACTGCCTGCCATGGCCAGCTCTGCCTTCCCACAGCCCTGGAGCAGCAGCCTCACCCTCTTGCCCAGCTGGTTGCACTCCTTCACCAGAAGCAAGGTTTACAGACTGGCAGAAGAGGCTTTTGCTTTGGAGCTACAGAAACCTCGGGTCCCAGAAGTACCTGGCAACTTCTCCTTGCCAGGCAAGGAAAAGCCTAATCCACTCAATTTTTAACCATCCTTCAGATCTGGCGTTCCTTTAAGTTCTGCCCAGCACCCCCAAAACTCCACTCAGCCCTTTTACCTGCACGCAAGCAATGCTGATCCCCACTGCCCCGATTATTTTCAGATGCTCTTGAATGAAGTTTTCCAGCTTGGTAATGCAACCACTCTGTAGGGTGAAAGGAGAGACATGGAATATCAGCTTCATTTTAACCTCGTGTTCACTTTAATCCAATGGTTGAGACCCTTGAAAGCAATGCTATAAAAAGCAGTGTCTGTGAGCAATCCCTTCCCGCAACATCACTGGAAAAGCTACATGGGTGATGTAAACTGCATCATGTTTTGTACTGCTCTGGACCTACTGGCTCAGGAACCATCAAACAAACCCAAGGCAGCTGCTAGCTGGGCAGGAGGAATGCAGAAGAACCAGCCACATCACACGGAGGGAGCACGTCATTCTTCTCTGAGATATGTGGAGAAAGGTTCCCTCGCTCACTGCTTAGCACATGCCTGGAGAGGGCATTCACTCCTGTCAGGCCAAAAGGCCAAGGAAATGCTGCTGAGTGGATCCAGTACCAAGACCTCTAACATGACAGGAGCCTTTTAAGAGTAAATTCCTCCCACTGTGATTTATGACAGCAATGAGTTTCAGTGTGAACCTGGAAAGCCAGGCTCTGCCTGCCTCTACCTTGCAGCTGCATCCTTGGCTGGCAGCATGACCTTTTCCTCCCTGTTTCAGGCCCAAGTTTTTGTTGTCATAAGGCAAAAATAAATCAGTAAGAGCAATCTCTGTTGTTTTTTTCGGGGGGAGGGGGGTGGGAGTTCCCTTTATATAATTAAATTGTTTAATCTATTGAGGCAGGTTTTCCATGGTAACATCAGGGGGATTTATTATGTAGGCTACAGCAGTGCCCCAAGGGTGCTGGGGGCCCTCCTGCCCCAGGAGCTTACAGTGAACACAGACACAGGCAGGCAGGCAGAGGGAAGGAGCGAGCACACAGGCCTCCAGGGAGGGATGGCAAAGGCCTCGCTTTTCCCATGCCAGCATTAGGTTTTAGAGTCAGCCCTGCTGCCCTGATATGAAGCAGCTACTCCTGTTCCCTGATCTGGCCCTTTTCTAGGTTTTTCTTCCCCAAAGCCACTAAAATCCTTTCTGAACTCTGACCGAGACTTCATATCATGATATGCAGCATCTGACTGTGGACCCAGACTTTCCCTTACAGCATTTTCTCCTCCAGAGCTAGCCCACACATTTGGCAGCCTACAGGGCCTCTCTTAATAATGCAACTGGGCAGCCACCTCCAGCTTCACATAGCACAGAGAGAGGATGGGAATTGTCAGCCCTGCCCCTCAAATAGTTGTGGATTTCCACTGTCAGAAATACTTTATCAGCCCTTGGACTCTTTTCTGTACTCCCTCATTGGGTCTCGTCTGGAAGGCACAGACCCTATGGGAAACCCTTCTTCCTGAAGAGCAAAACCCAGCCAAGCAGCTGGACATAAGAGGGGCTTTGGTAGATCAGAAGGACTGGACTTCATCTCCCTATTCATTCCACAAAGACAGATGGTTTTTTCCTTTTAGCTGTTTGAGTTGCTTGGCTTAATGCAGATGTTATTCACACTCCTCTTCTGAGTCCTGCTCAAAGCACCAACTGTGAGAAGAAATACCTGCTCTGAAGGGGTCACTGCTTCACCCACAGCCCTCTTTAACTGTCAGGGGGACAGGAACAAGGAAAAAGCTCCAGTTGCTGCTCAGGCTCAATACAGCCAGCCAAGGTGCTGGTTCCACTGATGAGAAAAAGGACTATGCTACCCCACAGAGTGTGTCACAGTGAGCAAGCTAAAGCCAGGTGACAGGACTGGAGGGTGCCAAAATGAATGCAAGAACTTTTACCAGCCTTATGCAAACTGGATGAATAAATGGTCTAAGAGTTACCAGTTTACTTACTCAGCTACTCTGGGATTCAATTTGCTTCTCCTAGAAAAGAGACAAGCCCCTCTATCTCAAGTCTAGCCTTCTTTTCAGCCCAAACTGCATCCCGCTGGAACTGGCCTAATTGGTCTGCTACAGGGCCCTCTTTCTTCCCCATATGCTGTTTCTTCATGCTATAGGTGAAATCCTACTGTCTCAATCAAGGACCATCTCCACTTGCACCTCACCGAGCAATTCCAACAACAGGAAGCTGCGTCAAATGTAGGGCTCACATCCAAGTCTCTTGCTAGAACCAGCCACCTCTCCCACTTCCCCTTATCACTAGTATACTCTGTGGTAAAAAATATAACTTATTATTTTTCTCTATATCTACATAAAAAATAATAGCTCAACTATAGAAATTAATTCTGCTTTCTAAGGAATCCTACTGACTTTGAAGCCTACCAGCAGTTTGCAGCCATAACCCAACACTCCCTGCCCACCTCCTTTACATACTTTGTGACAGGTGGCTCTGAAGCTCTTTTGGTCTTTACCTCCTTGTAGATGTTGGAAGGATGGTCTCTTCGGCCACACAGGTCGGTTATCGTCTTACAGCAGCTGTCTGGGACTTTCCGTCCATTGGCCTCTGGAGATTTGATCCACAGGCTGTCGGCCCAGTCTGTGTGGTTGTTGCTCCCACAGCACTTGAACTGCATTGCATACAGAGCAAAGGCTGAGCCTGCAAGCACTGCAACCTCCTCCTCCCTCCAGCCTCCCATGCCAAGCCCTGGGCTTCACCCTCCTTCGCAGAGAGACTCCAGCTATCTCATGGGCTTTCTTTTTGGGTTTTAGGCTACTATAATTATCAGTGACTTTTGTGTTAAGAGTCCCCAAAATGGCCTTTAAGTATCAGATTCATCCATCTTTCAGCAGCTCTGACTCTTAGTTACTGCTGTCATGAACTGTGACCAGAGCACAGCTGCCTCAGCTCTTAACCACCGGACTGGAGAGTGTTAATGTTGGTAACAAGGTAAGTTTAATTACCAGTTACTATGGCAAATGCGCCTGCTATGGCAGTATGCATATAGTAGGCCCCATGCTTTGAAAGTGCCTGTGCACAAGGTTCCTCCCTGTGGGAAAGCCTGTCAGAACTGCAGCGGCCCTAACCCGAACCACCCCTGGGCCAGGCACAGCTAGCAATAGCGGCAGGAAGGCTCTTCTTTCATTACATCTTGCTCTCTAGGGTACTGAGGAGCTTAATGAAAAATGTCAGCAATTTCTCCAAAGCTTTGAAGTGGGAAGTAGAAATAGCTGTCAGAGTGACTTTGCAGCTCCAGTTCACTCTGGGAGCAATTCGGGATGTTGTTTCCTCAGTGATACTGGGCATGCAATTCAGAGATCACCCCGTGCAATTCTGCTGATTGCACGGCCCAGGCCCTGCACCCCACCCAACCTTGTCTTGAACCAGAAGAAGCAGAACTTACACTCAGCATACAGAAGAAACATCTGTATGTTGGATGTTAAGAGCCCACAATTCCTTTTGTGTGCTTGATTTTAAGTCCTACAATTGCATTAATTCTCCCTGCCTCTACAGATACCTACCTCCTGCTGCAGTTTGTCCACTGCGCTGGTAACACTCTCTTCTCCCTCCTTCCGGTACTTCTGGGTCATGGTGTTCTTCAAATTTTGCTTCAGCTCCATGCTCAGCTGAATGGAAGAGACAAGTGGGATAAAATCACAAGGCAAACTTATCCCTCAGAGCGACCCAGAGCCCTGCATATGTTTCATTGCCTTTGCTCCAAGAGAAAAGCAGAGACCCTAGTGGAAACTACAAGATTCCTTCAAGATCATCCTCCAAGGCTGGACTGGACAGGCTTATTTCCAATTGATTACAGATCATGCATCTGTTTTAATAACTGGAAGTATGTGTTTCAGGACCAAATTTCAGCCTGTGCTACACATCACCATATTGGTCCTCACATTGAAAATGTAAGATTGCCAAGATATGCCTGGATCAAAAGAGAATACAAAACTGTGCCTGCTTAAATATGAATATTCCTATGAAACCATGTGCAGTCTTCTCCCTCTGAAGCCTGTGACAAAATAGTAAATAACAAATCACTCTGTCTGGGGAGCAGGAAGAAATCAGAATCCTGGGCATGCTGGACTGAAGCCATGTAGTCTGAACAGCTCTTGTATCGGCATCAAAAAGGATGCCACAGGAGGGAATAAAGTGTGCGATTGCAGAAGTACTGCAAGGCCTTTCTTGGTAACAGTGATAGAGAGCCAAAGCCTGATTTTGCAAGTACAGAATTTCTGAAAGCATCATCATTAACCACTGGCATGTTCAGGTGATTGGCTTCAAACATTTATTCCTGTGGGGGCTCTTGCAATCTAGCTGAATTCTTCTCACCCATCCAGGTGATAGCCAAAAAGTGCCAGAGCTGCGTCTTTTTTTTGTCATCCTGGTTCTTACAGCAACACTGCTTTAGTCCAACACCTGTGAAATTCTAAGTTTCCTATACCAATAAACAATGTCAACATGCATTTCAGATAGAGTCAATGAATGAAACAGATGGGTGGCGCCTCTACGCACCTTCTATTCTACAAAAGAAGTAGTACATGAGAGGTCAAACATCTGGTTATGCTGAACTGTGCAAAATACAGTCTGCAGTTTATTCTCCCTTTAAAACACTGTTTTTTCCAACCCCATGTGTCAGATGGGGACAACACCTACCTCACAGAGACGATATGAGGCTTCATTCATTAATATTTGCAAAATGCTTTGAGATCCTGGGCTGGGAAGCTCTACAGAAGTGCAAAGGACTTAGTGTAATGAAAAGAAAGGAAAAGGTTCAGCAGCTGGAAGGCGTCAGAGGCAAATAAAGAGGAGAGTCCATTAGCAGAATTATTACTTGGGAGAAAAGCAGTTACCTGCGGGCTCACGGGGAAGAACTGCAGCATGGAATAGAGATAACAAAAGAAACAGTTTAGACACAACACTCACAAGCCTTAAGACACCAAAGCAAGGGCTGAAATAAAAGCAGTGGCAAACAGAGCAAGCAGCCTGCAACCAGGAAAGAAGGGGGATTTGTCAGCCAGAGGACAAGGGGAAGTGCAGCTATTGATCAGAGACGACCTCAAGTGATCCAAAGCACTCAAGGGTACAGCTCTGAATATGCTGTCCCTTATTTCAACCTAAGGATCAGTTCATCCATTGTCATGTATGAACCTCGTGCCTTTGCAGGGATGGAGGGAGGGACCCTGGCTTCCTGCCATGCCTGCCAGGATTGATCTTTCCCTGTTAAATATGCACACTCACACCACTGATCCCTCCTGGCAGGAGCCAGCACAGTTCTTTGGCTCTTCACAAACCACCAGTGCCCATCTTAGCGAGGCAAAGCACAGAAGGCCCAAGAGAGAAAGGAATGGCAAGGAATCCTGGCAGTGAAGCCAACAAGATGGGACGCCCAGCTGCTTTTCAGACAGCCACTTGACAACAATCCTAATCTGCCATTTCCAATCAATTCCCAGACATGAGAGCAACTTTGCAGGCTGTTTGTGCCTTGGTGGTTAAACTCCCTTTGAAAACCAAGCGATGACTTAAGCCTCTGCTCTCTGCAACTGCAAAAAGTGCCAAGCTAGAACTGCAGCTGTTGGGAGCCTGTGCTGTTCTCCAGCCCCTCAGCTGGGCTGGTTAAGGAAAGCTCTCAAAAACTTCTTGACCTCGAAAGACCTCTCAGCTGGACCATTTGTTATCTTTGCCAGTTCAAAAGTATGGCAACTAGCTTGCTGGATGCAGCAGGAACTGTTCCTGTGTCCTGAATATACTAAGTGGCATTAATGTGATTTCAGTTGCTTGCACTATGCCTTGATGGGTGTTGGGAAAGTTCCTAGATCTACACAGCCTCAAAAATTGTCTTCTGCAAGGCTCTGCAGAAAAGCAGCGCACAAAGATGAACCGCGGGAAAGAGCCGAGCAGCAAGGCTGAGCAGCCTCCCTTAGAGTAACCACCACCACTTTGTCAAAAACAGTAAATAATCCAAGGTCTTCTGTATGGGGAGGGCAGTGGGTACAGACATGTGGAAAGGTGAACCAGACCCTAGGTCCCAAGCCTTCAAGCTCAATTCTGGCAGGAGAAATGGGATGATAACCAGCTGTCTTCACTTCCTGCTTTGAGTCTCTAAGGACTTAAGTCCACTCACCTGCTGGTAGTAGATATAGGCCAGGATTCCAGCAATGATCTCAAGGAGGAAGATGCACAGCAACAATATGAAGTACTGTAAAATAATGGGAAAAGCAGGACATTAGAATAGAATGTAAGGAGATGCCAGGAACCAGCTTTTCATTAGCTGGTAAAATGCATGACTGTCTTCATCGATGTTTTCCTGCAGCAGTGTTCAAAGGCAGGGGCTGGGATTAAGACCTCAATAGGGTAGGAAAGGAACAATCCCACAGGTTAAAAAAAACCAAACAAACCAAAAACCACAAGATAACTGAAGACAAGCAGCAGCAAGTGTGAGTTTAACTCACAGAGCCAGAGGGATGTAGAGAATGGAAAAGTGCAGGCACCTGAGATAAGATCACTGGACAAAAGAAAATGGTTGCTGAATAACCTGATGACTACACTTGCTATCATAGAAAACATCTGATTCTGACATCAATACAAAAAAATTTGAAACTTCTGCTTGTTTTGATATTGTTTAGGGCATTTCACCAAGTTACTAAGGAGCAATGTATGTCATAATGATGACTGAATAAAGCAACAAAGGGCCCATTTCACCAAGGATGTAGTAGACCAGCTAAGCATAAGCATAAACCGTAGATTTATGTTTCCAGTGACTTTGGTGGGGCTCAACCACAGGCTGAAGGGCACTACTGAAGCAGATGGACTTCAGTGCTGATTCACCCTCAGGACTGCGACTGTTATGTTCTGCTGAACTAGGATCTAGGGGGAAAAGCTCAGTATCTCAAAACCAAAGTGAGAAGAACTCTTAGAAGACTTAGAGAAGAACATGACTATTTCTTAGAAGGGCTTAATGGCAGTGAAATGGAAAGGAGTGTGCCCTGCTTACCAGAAGGAGAATCAAGTGGACAGTATAGAAAACTGTTCGGGAGCACTGTTCCTATACACAAACAGGAAGGGAAGCCAAACCTATGAGGAGGAACATATGTCCTAGATTAAAAGCACTGGGCAGGCCTGAAGACAGAGGGTGACATGGCCACTTCCTCCTTAGGGTCAAAAGGAGCTTTTCAGGGAGAACCCCTGTCCTGACACAAGTCCCTGCCTTGCTCCTGGTCAGCAACGAACAGTTTCTTTACAGATTCAGACTGCCATTAAATTCATCTTTCTGTAGATAAAGCTGAAGAGACACCAGTTTCAGACACAACAAGGACCTCATGCTAAGTCCCTGTAAAAGTTGGCCTCCCCAGGACAGAAGAAACAAAATCTCTCCCATTTTCTGTTTTACCCTTGACCTTAAGAAACAGCTGTTCCCAAGGGATGAAGCAAACAGCTCCCTACAAATGTAACCGGACATCAAACCATCTCTCCCTGGCAAAAGGACAGTGAAGACCCGGACACAGCAAGCTGACCTACACAGCACAGATGCCTTTTTTTGCATGAGGGTAATGCTCCCACCACGCACCCTCCTCCACTAGGTATTTCCCAGCCCCTTTGCAGGAGTAAAATGACACAAACTCTCAGGCTTCCTCTTTCACCCCGTTGGGATTCAGCAGCTGCGAAGGACGGACAGCTGGGTTTTATCTGCAGACCTGGCTTTAATCTGAACACACAATCTCAGGCTTTCACTCCCCAGCCCCACACTCTCCCCAGTGGCTGAACACTGACCATCTCTGCAGACGCCTGTACAAGGCACCCATTCATACCAGGGGAATGAGTCACCCAGTGGAGTTTGGGATAGCTAAAGGCTGGTCCCAACACTCACAGGAGGTTGAAAGGGGGCTAGAAAGGATGGGCATGCCTTGACACAAAGGCTGGCTTTCTTTTGTTGGGACCTAGTTATGTCCTAACTGCTCTGACATCATCTCTCTGCCAAGGAGGGGGCAGGAGGGTAGCGGGATGCTGAGGACAACCAATGAACTGGAAAGTTTATTTATTTTTCCCTGCTCTGTGTCGTCATGTCGGTGGCATTCAGGTAGAGCTGAATTGTGTCACCACAGCTTGGCTCGTTGTGCTGGCTTATGGTGGATAGAAAGAAATATCCAGCAGCCCTTAAAAAGTCTGAGTCACAAGGCCCCTGTAAAACCTTGTAAGGGAAGGTTAGTGCATCTGCCACCCATGCATCCAACCTATCTCTGCTGATATGCTGCATAATTATCCTTATCTCGGTCTCATCATTCCCTCAGGGCTGCTTCCAAGTATCATGCTGACATAGGGGAGCAGTAGCTTTCACTCTGGACACACACAGAGCACAGGACTGCTCTCCTTGCTCTTCAGGAGTTGCAGGGCTTCCTTACAGAGGTCTGCTCTGGGAGTGGAAGGCCAGCTCTGGCATGGAGCTGTGGGGACATGCCCTACTCGCTTCCCAAGAGGCTGCAGAACAAGTCAGAAATGGGGGATCACCCAAAGGTTTGTAGTAGACACATGCCCAGGACCTGGGTGAGCTCTGGGCAAAATTTGCTCTTACTCTAGCTCCGAGCCAGAGTTGGGGCTATCTGGTGTCTCCTCAAGATCTACAGGGTCCAGATTTCTTCCACCCAGCTTCAAGTGTTTGAGTGAAGCACCAAGCTTTAGTGTGTTTTCTCTGAATAACCCAAAGAAGGTTCAACCTGCCTACAATCCAAATCGCTCTCTGGAAGATCTTTCTAATACCTGAAGAAGAGAGATATAGCAACGATACTCCTCAATCAGCAGTCTCACTTCAGTGGGAGGGCTCCAGGCTGAAATGCAGCAGGAACAGAAATCATAACGCATGTGTGTTTCCTTCTCCCCATCCAAGGCAGCCAACTAGAAGTGGTAGTGTGAGGGGCCAAGCCACCTTCTTTCTTTATAATACAAGGTCTTCTATTTGATGGCTCCTTTCCCAAGACTCCTGCTTGCATATTTTTGTGTATGAAAGCGTGCATCTTAACTGAATGTCCTGGTTTCGGCTGGGATAGAGTTAATTTTCTTCATAGTAGCTTGCATAGTGCTATGTTTTGGAATTAGTACTAGAAGAATACCGACTAACACCCTGATGTTTTAGTTGTTCCTAAGTAGTGCTAGTCAAGGACTTCTCAGCTCTCAGGTCTGCCAGGTGCACAAGAAGCTGGGAGGGGACACAGCTGGGACAGCTGACCCCAACTGGCCCAAGGGCTATTCCAGACCATATGACGTCATGCTCAGTATATAAGCTGGGGGAAGAGGAAGGAAGGGGGGGACATTCCGAGTGATGGCGTTTGTCTTCCCAAGTAACCGTTACGTGTGATGCAGCCCTGCTTTCCTGGGGATGGCTGAGCACCTGCCTGCCCATGGGAAGCAGTGAATTAATTCCTTGCTTTGCTTGCACATGCGGCTTTTGCTTTACCTATTAAACTGTCTTTATCTCACCCCATGAGTTTTCTTACTTTTACCCTTCTGATTCTCTCCCCCATCCCACTGTGGTGGGGAGTGAGCGAGCGGCTGCATGGTGCTTATTTGCTGTCTGGGATTAAATCAGCACACTAAAGTAGTAGTAGTAGTTTGTGTGCTTGTAAAGAGCTGGACTGCAGCATCACAGCCAGCCAGGCTGCAAATCCACTGCCATGCCTGCTCACAGAGCCAGAGACACTCCACATCTGGTGCCCCAGCCTCAGCACATCATCTGGCTAAGGAGGGACACGAGGAAGGCAAATAAGCAGTGACATAAAAAAAGTAGTACAGCTGTGAGTGATCAGCAATGAAATACTATGAAAAGCCTTGAAGTGGACCCATAAAACTCATAGTTAGGTAGAAAGGCAGCAAAGTAATTCACAGCTTCCTGAGTCTTCAACAAAAAACCAAACTAAAAACCAGATATACATTTTACAAACAGTACCCGAAACTGTCAATAATTGATTTTTTAAAAGCACCAAGGAGACACTGGGGAGAGCAGAGAGTGCTGCTTACAGCACTCCATCCCATATTTACGTGGGGCTCTGATACAGAGGGAAATTGGGACAGGCTGGCACAGACCCCAGGGCACTGACTGTGAAGCTGTCAGGATTACTGTCTGAGCTCAGAGCTGGCAAAGGCCCCCAAACAGGCTCACCCAGTCCTGGCAAGCACAGCCCGATCCCTTGTGCAGATTACTCACCAGCAACCACAGCAGAGCACAAGCAAGAGGAGACAATAGGCCTGTCGCGACCAGCCACTCCGAAAGGATGCTTGGTGTAAGGAGACAGAGTGACCTTTTGTTCCCAAGGGACAATTATTAGTTTTCTGTGGCACAATAACAAAGAAAACCCCACTGGATTTTCATCTGCACTTCTGGCTGAGGCAAAAAGACAAAGGGAGATCTCTTTGGCATGGAGAGTAAGTGAAGCGAGGCCAAAATGGACTGCTACAGACCAGGAGCCTAATGAACAAGCACCAGCACTGTGTCCTCCCCTCCTGGCCCTACTTTGCCTCTCATAGGGATTACCAGGCCTTCAAAGCAGTCGTACAAGCGCCAGGCTTGCTCACGACTCCTATTTCAGCTCCTCCATCCAAATGAAAGAGGGGAAATGGGGCAGTCGGGTGAATGAGGACTTGCAAAGGAAGGAGCTGGTGAAGAGATGCTCAAGTATCCTTTCCTGTAAATGTGAAAGCAAAGAGCCACCGATTGTTATTTCGGTCACTGTACTCACCTCTGTAGCCCAGATACTAAAAAGGACTGCTGCCACACTCCAGACTGAAAGGGAGATTTGAGAGGGAGGAATTGGAATAGAAACCCTAGGTCTGGTCAAAAACTTCAGTGTAGGTCGATGAGCAGGGAGCTCAGGAAGTAACACAGGGAAAGGCATAAAAGCAGCAGCAGATTATCAAAACAGTGCGGCTTTTTTTGTGGAAGCAAAACTAAAATAATTTTTTTGCAACTGAAGAAAATATCCATTGGAAATGTTCTGATTTTTGACAACCAAGCGAAAAAGCATATTAAATTGGCTTGAGCCTACTGTCATTAAAAGCCAGTTTTGTTACAGGTCTCTCGTATTTTCCTGTCTCTTCGTGTTTTCCAAAAGAGAATATGGGATGGGTAGGGAAGAAGGAAGAAACAAAAGCCACAAGATTTTGTTTTGAATAGTTTCAAATAACATTCTTACACAAAGTATAGGTACGATGACTATACTTTGTACTTTTGAACCATGCAGTGGCAAGCACATTCTTTGGGCGGATGAAAGGAAATGCTCTGTAGTAGAACCTGCCCCCTAGGACAAGGACGGCACTGCTGTTAGGAGCTGGAGTGGTATTTGCTCTAGGACAAACAAATAAGGTTGGTGCATAACACAACCGAGATGCTTCCCTCCCTGCCAGCATGTTTCAAGAGAAAACGGGGTGAATCCTCCCCCAAACAAAACAACCAAGCAAAACTTACCACTCTTAGCAAATTCCGACGCTCTTTGAAGGTGGCACAGCAACCAAGGATGCCGGTAACCATGACAACCACCCCAGCCACCACCAGAATATATGCAGTTGCCGAATACGTGCTGGAGGAGAGCAGGCTGATGTAGTCACTCTTCTCAGCTAGGGTCCAGGTGCCCACTGCCATCACAGCCCCGCCAGCCAGCTGAGTAGAAAGAAGCAAGCAAATGAAGGGTATCTGATGCATGAACTTCCTCATCTCCCAGAGCAACCGGACTGGGCTACCAGGACATGCTTCAGCTCTGTAAGCTGAGCCAAAGATGATCTACACTAACGGAAGGACTCCCCAGAGGTCTCACCGGGACCAGGAGCAGTGCACTGGGAGGGGCTGGGCTTCAAGGTGGCCAGGTTAGCACCCCAGGCAGCCTGAGATACAAGCTAACTGAAGCATCTACCTGTGCACAGCAACTCATACTTGGACCAGAGCCTTCCCAAATGTAGCCACACTGTTATCTGGGCAAATACGAAAAAATGCCAAATCTACTGGGTGCTGCCTAGCAGCAGAGGGGAAGAAAACAGCTTTACATGAGCAAGTTTTCCACTGCCTATCAGGTATCAATACTACCAATAAATGACAACCATGCCCAGTATCTCCTTCCTAGACTATGTATCTGGGAAGAAAGCAGTCAAAGAGCTAAACAGCCTGGCTGGTTAAACTCTTAACGCTTGCAGCAAATTAACATGGAGAAGAATCCTGGCAGTACCTTCTCTCTTTGCAAGCGTTGTGTTTCTGGAGGGTTTTTTGCAGCTCAGACAGTTTTCCTTAAAGGTCTGACCTGGACACTCCAATGCTCTGTCCCAGACAGAAAAGTTAAAAACCAATCCTTTGGCATCAGTAACTTTCTGGTGGAAAGCACGACTCTAGGAAGCTCTAGCGTGGACCCAGCTGCAAGAAGGTGTTTGTTATCCTTGCTCTAGCTGTCCCACTCCACTGCCAGGACTTCCTCCGACATTTTGAGAGGAGGAATGGTAAGACAGTGGAGCCCTCAGACCCCCTGAAAAAGCAAGCCAGCTGAAAAAACTAAGCATATTTTCAGGCTCCCTGTTATTTTCTATACTTGGTAACATGACCTAGAAAGAGACAGAGACTACAGTATCAGACCATAACTTCTGCAGCCTGGACAGGCAAGCCCAAGGGATAGGATTTCACCCCACAAGACGAAATCTGTGTCCTACCAACATCAGCACCTTTTGCCAAAGAGTTCATCATGCCCAAGATTTTGGCGCCCCTAACACCAAAACTGCAGTGCCATCTCAGTGCCTTTGAAACAGACTCAAGTTTCTTACCCAGAAAAAGAAGTTGAAGATGAAGAGCAGGTACTTGAGACAGATGGTCCCACATGTTTCCTTCTTTTCCGTATACTCACGCATCTTTCTGGCTCAGCAAGTTCCTGGGAAAAAAAAAAATAATCAGAAAAGCTTGAGTCAATCAGTCATCACAACCCTTCTGCCAAGAGGCCGGCATTACTACTCTCCTCCTGCAAGAACTCACACTTCTGACCTTTTGCTGAAGAAAGCCAGTGAGCAAGCCATTCAACTGACTTCAGGGATGCTAGACAGTGCTTGCTTAAAGAGCTCTTGTAGCTGTTCGGGTGACCTACACAGCATGAGACCTCGCACAGTGTGAAAGGGAGACAGATGGTACCAGCATGTGGCCTTCCTATACTGCCTTCATCCTCCTTCTCTCTTCCCATCCTGCTGTCACTTCTGGAGACTCATTTTCCTTTAGATCAATACTTGCAGTGGAGGGATCAGACCTACCGTTGCGCGAGCAGTCAAGCCAAAACCATGAATTGTGATCAATGTTATGGTGAAGAAACTTCAGTATAGTTCACGCTCACTTCTTCCTATTTGAACTGAAATAAATGAAATCCCAGACCTGTTACCCTGAAAACCCCAGTATCTGGCTCCTGACTGCAGCCTGTTAACTGGTGCTTCTGAAGGTGGTGACAGAAGCCTCTCTCTTTGACATTTACGGAATAATCTGTCTCCAAAGAATATTCTTTCCTTGCTGGCATTAGTCACAACTGCCTTAAATAGATCCCTCTCTAAGTTTGGGGTATTTTTAATCTTTACAACTGTAGCTGGGAATGCACTTGTTATCCACTCAAATGCCCTACCCTTTTTGAACCCCAGCAGTATGTTGGAGTAACTGGTTTTCTGCTTCACTCTGATTATTTCTCATAGCCCTTCTCACTGGTCAGCTGTCTTCTAGGGCAGCTGTCCCAGCTGCTAAGAGGAAGAAACATAACCATTGGCTTCAGATGATCTGACAGCGCAAAACGCCACTGCGGATACATAACAAATGGGAGTTCGTTGTGGGTCAGTGCCAGTGCAGTGGTACAGATCTGCTACACTCTCGAGCAGGTTTCTCAGAAGTAGGTCTACAGCACGTGCAGCTCCATGTCACCTCACCACCTCCTGTTGATGCCAGAAGGTCTGAACATCTCAAAAAAAATATTGCTACCACTACCTGACCAGGCAGAGAGGACAAAGGTACCGCCCAGAGCATCACTGCCAGCATCACCTCTGCAAGGCAGTTTGCAGAAGTGCAACCAAATCCACACCACCTCTCCTGCATTCAGTTAAAAAACCATCCCTTCCCTCCCCTATCAGCCAGCAGGGAATGATACAAAAATCTTGCATCATGATTTCCTAAAGCAGCAATTTCCCTGGACGCAGGCAGGCAAACAGCCTCTCTCTTTTTCCAGAGGCATGGGGTTCATGCTAGCTTAGATTACAAAACGTCTTCCTACAAGTGATGTGAGCTTCCTCTGGGGACCCACTTGCAGCTGCAAACCAGCCATGCAGTACAGACACTCACCTACCTTGGCCAGCCCACTGCAAAACACCTGAGAGTAAAGAAAACGAGCAATGGGTACACACAGCCAGGCTGCACATCAAGAGGCCATCAGGTTGGGTCAGTCAGACAGTATTATCTTTGCCACTACATCGCTAACCAAGGCTGGGAACAGTAGCTGCCCATTCTGCAGCATAATTGTATTTTATTTGCAGGGAACTGTTTCCTTTTGCTTCACGCCAGCCCACTCGAAACCCCCAGCCAAGCCTGTGCTTTAGAAACCAATAAACGAAGTTAACAGGGTGAGAACATACCAGCAGTCCCACCCGTGCCTGCGCCCATCACCATTTCACAAGAAAACATTTTGCTCTAGAATAACAT
Organism: Gorsachius magnificus; assembly: GCA_034008185.1. Lineage (NCBI taxonomy): Eukaryota > Metazoa > Chordata > Aves > Pelecaniformes > Ardeidae > Gorsachius > Gorsachius magnificus. The sequence continues at coordinate 3,649,048 of CM067086.1, read as the reverse complement.
CTGGCAACAACAGTTGGCAGCAGAAGGCTGTTTCACGGGCAAAGGGAGCAGCTCTGAGCTCTCAGCATATATCAAGGAGAACAGCTCTTCAGAGTTATCTTCAGAAGAGATCAGAACCTCCAGCAATGCTCAAATTAATTACCATGTTGCAGCACAAAAAGGCCCAGGGCAGTGGGGAAGAATGTATGCTGGTGGTACCGAATGCACTGAACAGGCTTGTAAATTCTCAGTGAGAAGGCGCCCTGTGAACGCAACTTTCATGGAAGGTGACAGATTTACAGCTCCTAGAGGCTTCACTTAGCCACAGAAGAGGAATGGCAGCAGCGAGGCAGGCTCCCGCAGCCACACACGCCTGCACAACCCAAAACAGGTACCTCGGCCCAGACCCAAGAGATGGCCTCCACTTACAGACTCTAAGGGCTGTTGCTTGGCTTTTTGCCCACCTGTTCTAACATCAGGGCTGTAGGTAAAGGAAAATGTACTGCAGGTTTGCTGATACCGACCCTGGTTCACATCACTGATAGCCAGGGGACAGTAACAACACTTACTGTCCTTGGGCTGGCTCCTTGGCCCAGTTCTCTTCTTGCTCCAGAGAATTTCAGGAACCTTTCCCTCTTCCCCTCAAAGTATGCCCCCTGCCCAAAAAAAGCCACTACAGGTATTTCCACATGCCACCATACAGCAGGTGCTGGGCCCTAGTGAGGGATGCTAACTTGTCTCTCCTGATCTGAGAGCTCAGAAATCCCAGACCAAGCTCCATCTTGTTCTGGGTCAGGACTGGGAAGACACACAGCCAAGATCGTACTTGAACTCAGATGACAGACAGTCTGAAGCTCCCCTCAAGATGGCAGGTCCTGCTCCACCGAGCGCCACGTACAGGCCTTTCAGGCGGCTCAGCTTCGCCGCTGGGAGGAGAGGATCTGTCTGTTTCCAGAAAGCTGGCAGGGAACAGCTGCAGGTTTATAAAGCACTGTGATTCACGCAGGGATGGCAGGCCATGAATCAGAAAGCAATCAGGGCTGTCTCCTGTTTGATCTATCCTTCCTAGCCAGGAGCAGAGCTGATGGCACCGGCTGCCTCTGCATGCTTAATGACTCACCCAGCCAGCTATTCAGGGAAAGGCAGCTCTCTCCAGACTCTCTTTTTGGAAGTCATGTGTTTGCGCTCCTTGCGTCACACAGGGTGGCCTGCCACCTCCTGTCACCTGCAAAGACTGGGTCAGGCTTTAAGGAGCGACGCTGGTCTTCAGGGAAAGCAAGTGAGGGCAGGAGACACTGATGAAAAGCCTTTCCCAAAGAGCCCAGGCAGTGGAGAGGTGAGCCATCACCCGCCTCGCAGGCTAAGGGTGACTTCAGGCTCTGAGCCCCGTGGTCCCAAAAAGCACAGAGGTGTTGATCTGCACCACAGCACTGGGATAAACATAGGGGGCCTCATCCTGAATTCACTGACATGACCAGGGTCTCTTGGCTTCAGTCATCTTTATAACAGACCCTCAGAAGTGACACAAATCACTCTTGAAACCAGAAACTTCTTGAAAGAAGAAGCAACATCAATTAACACACACGGTTATATTCTATTTTAAAACACTGAGACAAAAGTCCATTCTGAATCACATTGGTAATTATGAACAAGCCCTCCAGTGGACAGAAAATGGTGAGCTATGCCACAGCGGTGTATTTATAAATGCATAAAAACATATTCCATAATGAAGTTCACTTGGTCCAGTCTATTAGACAGTAGCTTCATCAGCAAGTTAAATTCAAGCAAGCAAGCATGGGCTGTAAAATTTAGTCATACAATGAAAAGAGGTATTTTTATGTAATTCGCCAGAAATCAACAACAGGTTCCCACTATGCCCCCATATACTGCAATGTAAGTGACAAGGAAAAATAATGCTCTAACTAAAACAAAATGCACAAAGATGGGAGGAAAGAACAAGGACAAACAGTGCGATAGAACCTGCACATGAAAGGGAGGGGTAAGAGTTTGAATATTAATTCAGGAAACTGGGAGTTGAACAGGTTGAATCCAACTCTCCGCTCTGACACAGACTTTGTGCATGGCCTTGGGCAAGTCCCTTAGTCTGTCCCTTGCCTCTGGTCTTCCTCCCTAGTACAGGACCCTGACCTTTCTCTAAACCCAGTGTTGTAAGGATTTGCACTGAGAACCCCTGCTGACAGAGGAATGCCAGCTGCAAAGCATGACAGGCTCCAGGTAGCCGGTGTACTGGCAAAAGCCCTACAAGCAATACAGTTCCACTGCTTTAAAAGTGCTTTTGCCAATATAGGCTATTTTGGCCAGTGAACTGGAACAACCTCTTCTGAGGTTAGTAAAATCCATTCTTGTAATGAGAGGACCATCTGGTAAAGGTATTTTGGCAACCATTTACGAGGCATGCTGGCTCAAATACATCAAAGATTGCAAGATGCTAGTAGCGAAGTACAAGGGAATGGAGTAATAGTGAAACACCTACGAGGAGGAAAGGATGACCCACCTATACAAAACATCTCAAAAACAAAAAAGAAAAAGAGAGTGAGCTCATCCTGCCCTGTCTGACTGCAAGCCACAACCTCCCAGCTAGGTAAGAACACACAGTGCGTTACCGTCAGGCAAGGCAGGAGTCACTTCAAAAGTGAAACCATTCCATGGCCTGATTTTCTTGGGTTCTCATCCTACTGAGACTGAACCCTTAGGACAAACCACACAACAGGAACGCACCAGAAGTTGAGCAGTTTGGCTCCGGTTCTGGGTGCCGAGCACCTGGGAACACGAGCACTGCACAAACAGTTATTTTGTTGTGCTGAGCCACCTAAAGTCTCAATGGCAGGACTTGCTCAGGTTATCCCCACATCAGACCACTGTATTTTTATTTGCAGGCCCAAAGGCACATACAGGCACGTATCCACATACCAGCTCAGAAAGCACGCGGCACGCACACACACACACACTCCTGCTGGCTAGACCTATTCATTTAGTCATCACAGACGTTTCTTGGTACGTTTGCCTCAACTTGCACAGTAACAGTACCTAATTAAACAGCAAAGAAAGCCAGGCCTGCAGGCTTTTTCTGCACAACCTGCCTTAAAGCAGCATCTGATGGATGGGGAAGAAACAATGCCAAAGCAAATTAAATAGCTCCCAGGCCATTAAAAGCATCATTATTTTTAAGTATTGATTTTTGAATGACAGCAAGAAAATTGGTATCCAACACATCAGTGACATCTATTTCATAGATAATTTGTATGCCAGAAGTTAGGTAACTTCTAACATCTTTGCCAACACACACAAGAAAGACTTGCTGCAGGAAATCCCTGTGCTGCTATGAAAGTGCATAGCAGCACCTGTGCTGCTATGAAAGTGCAGCTCCTGAAGGGCTGCAAGTCCAACATCGTCAGCCCCCTGCCCATACAGCCACCTCACACACCTTGTGGGCATGCTGCTGGCCTCGAGGGCAAGGTTTGGCTGTGCTGGAGTCTATCTGAGCTGGGCTAGATAACCCTGGCCCTGGGGCAGCTCTTAGCAAGCAAAGCAGACGTCCTCCCTTTGGTATGTACAATGCAGGTGTGGGCCAATAACCTATTATCTTCAGCAAACTGACTGAAGACTTCATTTTCCAGCAAGGCTAAGCTCTAGCCTTTAAAGCATGACCTCTCTAAGCTCTCCCTCTAAGATGAAAATATTATCAATGTCGCTTTACCTCCCCCACTGAACATCCTCAAAAAAGGCCCCCAGCTGCTTATCAACTTGCCAGCACATCTCATGCAGGCCAGAAAGCAGCCAGAAGCCATTGGGTAAAGCCTTCACAGGAGAAGCACTCCAAAGCTTGCAGGTGAAGAGCTCTGATTTACACAACTACCAAGTGCCATTATCCACCCCAAACCAATAGCCAGCATGGGTCAACAGTCTTGACACTGACCTTTCACAACCAAAGCAGCTCAAGCACCAGTGCAAGTGTTCAGTCCTCTTCAAATGCTTTCTTCCACCCTCTTTCTGCTTGCTGGCTCTGGTCCTCTGATGGATTCAGGAAAGCAGAAATCTGAAAAAGAAAAGAGAGGTGCAGAGAATCATGAACTATGTCAAAGGTTATTCTGGGGATCAATACTTGGTAATACACTTCACCATCAAGCCCTCCTTTTAACAGTAAACACATGATTTCAAGAATACACTTAATGAATCCATTTGATTAAACTGCAAAGCACACACTGGATAACAGGGGAGAGCCAAACTGCAGCAGTGGGGAGTATGAAGACCTTCTGATGGGAGGAAGCTGTCAGAAGAGGTTTATTCTCACTGCTGCATCCTGTAAATGCTGCTATCATTTCTGCCTGTCAAGGCTGTGCACACACCACAACGACAGCTCACTCTGGTGCAAAAGGCCCAGAAGTAACTCCATGAGAAAGCTCAGGAAGAAGACCCTTCTGTGCACTGTGAAGCCCTAGCTGGTGTTAGTGCCTTGCAGTGATCATTGCTCCCAGCCCTCCCATGGGAACTGCCCAGGAAGAGGAATGAGGTGGGCGCACAGTACCAGAACACATTGCATACGTCCATCCTCTGCTCCCAGACTTACAAGCCCCAGGATACAGAGCACGAGCCAGAGCAGGGCCCCTGCAGGGAAAAAGCATGCTAAGAAGTCACTGTTTTCTCCAGCCTCTATCCCTGCTGAAGCATAGTCAAGACACAGGTCCCTAAGCACCACAGCGAGTTCTGCTGGAAAATAGTTCCCCTGAGTTCATCTGCCCCTGCCAGCCCTCCTAGAGCAAAGCTTCAACCTCCCCGTGTCAATGCACAGCACCTCCCTCAGATAAGCAAGAAGCCACAGGAGGTTGCCTTCAAACTTAACAGGAGTTATTTCTCTACAACTTACTACACTTATCACAGAGCCATAGAATGGTTTGGGTTGGAAGGAACCTTTAAAGGTCACCTAGTCCAAACCCCCCTGCAACGAGCAGGGACATCTTCAACTAGATCAGGTTGCTCAGAGCCCTGTCCAACCTGACCCTGAATGTTTCCAGGGATGGGGCATCTACCACCTCTCTGGGCAACCCATGCCAGTGTTTCAGCACCCTCATTGTAAAAATTTTTTTCCTTGTATCTGGTCTGAATCTACCCTCTTTTAGTATAAAACCATTACCCCCTTGTTTGATCTACAGGCCCTACTAAAAAGTCTGTCCCCATCTTTCTTGTAAGACCCCTTCAAGTACTGAAAGGCCACAATAAGGTCTCCCTAGAGCCTTCTCTTCTCCAGGCTAAACAACTCCAACTCTCTCAGCCTTTCCTCCCTGATAATTTTTGTGGCCTCCTCTGGACTCCAACAGGTCCATGTCTGTCTTGTACTGAGGACTCCAGAGCTGGATGCCGTACTCCACGTGGGGTCTCACCAGAGCAGAGGGGCAGAATCACCTCCCTTGACCTGCTGGCCACGCTTCTTTTGATGCAGCCCAGGATACGGTTGACTTTCTGGGCTGCAAGTGCACATTGCTGGGTCGTGTCCAGCTTTTCATCCATCAGTACCCCCAAGTCCTTTTCCATAGAGCTGCTCTCAATGCCTTCATTCCCCAGCTGTCCTCCATGTGCCTTAACACAGCTCCTAGAAGGATCTCTTCCATGATCTTCCCAGGCACAGAGGTGAGGCTGACAGATCGATAGTTCCCAGGGTCCTCCTTTCAAGCCTTTTTAAAAAATGGGTGCGATGTTTCCCTTTTCCCAGTCACCGGGGACTTCACCTGACTGTCATGACTTTTTGAATATCATGGAAAGTGGTTTGGCAACTACATCAGTCAATTCTCTCAGGACCCTGGGATGCATCTCATCAGGTCCCATAGACTTATGCATATTCAGGTTTCTCAGGTGGTCTCGAACCTGATCTTCTCTTACAGCGGGAGGGATGAGGCTCTCCTTGATCAGATGGCCTATAGCAGACACCAACCACAAGGTTCCCTTTGTTGGCTTCGTCTCTAATTCTTTCATAAGCTTTCAACCAGCTTGTGGCTATTCTTCAGAGACAGCTCTTCACAATTTCTTGACATAGATGGCAACCCCTCCAGCCCTCCTTCCTTGCCTGTCCCTTCTGAACAGCTTGTAGTCATTGATACCAGTGCTCGTCATGGGATTCGCCCCACCAAGTTTCAGTAATAGCAAGTAGGTCATTGCTTTCTAGCAGCACAGTGGCTTCCAACTCCTCCTGTTTGTTGCCCATGCTGCATGCATTGGTGTGCAGGCACTTCAGCTGGGTTGCTGGCTGTGTCACCTTTTTAGAGGAACACACCTTAATTCCTTTGAGGCATATCACCGGTGTTTCCCTGTTGGCTTCTATTACTTCAGGAGCCCCTACAGCTCATCTCTGTAAGACTTGAAGTGTGCTCCAGGGTACCCAGCACATCGCAGAGCAACAGGCTGAGGGCCCTTGCTAGCACCCTGTCCCTCTAACCTTGGCATGTCATCCCACAGCTTGTCATTTCTGTGGAGGCAGCTAGGCTGCATAAGGCTGCTGTACTGGAAAATAGCCTCCAGCATCCCCTCTGTCCCCTGCTTTTCTAAGATAGGGGGTCCCAAACTTTTTGCAATCTTTTTTACTGCCACATCCTCAGCCATCTCACCCTCATCCCACAGCAGGCAGGTTCGATTCTCCCTGCAATCCATTTCCATTGGCATTGCAGGCAGCAGGATGGAGAGGGGAAGAGAACAGCCATTCTTCCCCCCTAACCTGTCTCTTTGGATAGTGAATTAATGATCCTTTGATCTACACCCTGACACACTAACTTAATTCACAGCCTAAGGCTTAAACTCTTATCTATTGCCCTTACGAGGATATGGAAGCAGTAATACTTCCTGACTTGCCCGGGTGAAATAACAGGATGTTTGCAAACCACCCAGGAAGAGAAAAAAAGCTGCTTTTTATTAGCAGATCAAATTTAACACAATTCATAACCATTTTAACTTCCTATTATCTTCAAGGGGAGGTTCCTGCAGGCCTTTACCTAGCATAGTATGGGTGACACACCTTCATTTATTATCAGCTTGGATTACCCCTGCTTCCATTCCCTATGAAAAGGAATGCTCTGGTAAGTGCTAGGAACTTACTACTATGCAGCCTCTAGACCACAAAAACATGTCTTGAGAAAACAGTGGAAATCCCAGCACCTGAGCTATTGAGATGCAGGACAAAGTCCTGGAATCATTAATTAAAGAACAGACAAGGGAGATTTCTGAGGAACTAGGGAGAGGAGGGAAGGCACAGGCAACGTGGTCACCTGCAAAGCAAGCAAGAGCTCTGAAGCATCCTCAGTCCCGAGGCTGGGCCCAAACTCTCCTTGAGCAGCCCTTGTGCCCTACCATTTATCCATCTGCTTCATACTGCTCCCACACTCCTGCCTTTTCAAAAGAGAAAGCCAACCCAGGATGCAAAGCTGACCCTTTGCTTTCCATCTCAGCATGTTGGAACACGCTGGAACGTCAAAGTACTTGTGCCTCTAGGGCTGGGAAGAAGGCAAAACACGAGCCAGACATCCAGTGAGGCAAAGAAGCTCCTTCTCAGGAATTGTCATTTATACCTGGGGGGGGAAGGCAGGGGGGACAAGCACACTGAACAGATTTTGGTCCAAAACCCTCCTCCCTGACCCTTCACGTGGAAGCTGAACTCATTTGGCATTGCTGAATGGGATTCCCCAGACCACGGCTTGGAAACTGCCTTTATCTCCTTCTACCTATTGTCTGAACTGATTACGTGCTCCTGAGGGCATGGAGTCATCTTCCTTGACTGTACAGTACAGCACAAAAGGATCTCACCCCAAGCCTTTTAAGGGCTGCTGAAAAGTAAGCCATGTTTTCCAGCCACATCACCTGCTCCTACCAGGAATGCGCACAGTGGTTCTGGGAGAAGTGGAGACAACTTGGAAAGCCACCTACATCCAAAAAGAAGATCTCTTGGCCATCTTTGGCAGACCCTGCTTGGCCCTACCTCTGGGAGAGCACCTTTTTCAAGAACTTACGTGAGGATAAGCAAGATTCCATCCTGGGAGCTTGGGAAGATCTCACCTCAGCACCCTCTGGATCTAGGCATCATCTCCACAGGCACATCACAGTCCTGCTGTCACCCCTTGGGACGCTTGCCAAATCCGTCCTTTCTTCTACCCTGGCTCAAGCTGCCATGTTTTGAATACACCCCTCAAGAGAGGTGTAGGCCCTTAACTCCTCCTAGTTTTGATGAGAGTCAGGTATCCAGCAAGGAATTACGTGGCTAATACACCTGAGGAGCCGCCTGCTCTTTGAGACAAGAGCTGTCTCTCAGAAGAGCACTTAGCCCTTTCCCTTATTTTTTGGAGACTGTTTACTCCCCAGGGGAGGGACTTACTGAAGCATAAATAACAAAGAGCATAAATTTCAAACTCAGCAAGGATTTACATGTTCAGCACCACACACACACCTGCGAATTAAGTCTTTTATGAGGGGGTTAGTCAAACCTGGGCGAGGTGATGGCTGGCTTAAGGATCCTCAAGGATAGAAGGGACCTTAGCATAAAACAAATTTCGCAACCATTAAGAAAAAGAAAGCGCAAGAGAGAACAAAAAAAGTGATCAAGCGTGCCCGGGATTGCCTGTGTCTGCACTCTAACACTGTTCCACTACAAAGCAAACAAAAAACCTTTCATAGGGCTTTCTGGTCCTAACAAAACACACGCAGCCAGCCACATCCTGAGAGCAGAAAGCCCCCATCTGCTGCCCCCAGGAGAGGATAACTAGGGAAGCACACAGCCCCTCCAAGCACCCAGTCCCCATCAGGAGCTGGAAGGCAGGCCAGAGACCGGCGCGCGCGCTGCGCAACCAACGGGAACTCCTTCTGCGTCAAACAACATCCTCTTGTACCTCATAAGGCCTCCTTTATCCCGAAGGATCCCAGAGCACTTTATGCTATTTATACACAGGAACCACTTCACTAGTCATTGAACTGAGGAGAGGAACAATAACCATCTCTCTTCTCTCACTCAAAGCACCAGAAATCAGTGCCTGGCATGTGTTTGCAGAGAGCTCATAAGCGATGGGGGTTGGTCATGACAAGGGACAATAGCTCAGCTAGGTCAGGGTTAGCCAACAGACAAGACAAACTCTTCACCGCAGCCTGCTATTCGTATTTTAAATTCTATTCTCCCAACTCTGTTCATGGGCATTGTGGGGTTTTTTGTTTGTTTGTTTTTAAACCAGGGTTTTGTACCGGAGAACTTACCAGTAGCATTAAACCACAAAACAGTTTGTGCAGAATCAGCTTTCCATCTGATCCCTTCCTATTCATTACATACTTTCCTATACGTTACATACATTTTCAGAAGCGAAGCCACTGGGTCCTCAGTGTTTTCAGGGAGCGGTCACAAAACCTCCCTACCCTGCAGCCATGCCAGTATTAGGACCAAGCCAACAAGTGCTAGAAATCCTCCCAGCCCCCACAAAGCCTATTCAGGCAATTCTGTACATGAACTCAAAGCACTCTCCAAATAATGCAGCGATGGTAACCATTTGTTCACTTTCTACAAATAGCCGGGTTTTTACCCAGTGGTTTGGGCTCAGGTCAAAGCTTAACCTAAGAACGCACGCTGTGCTGTAGCTAGCGCACAGTCACTCAAAATTTGGCTGCGGTCTCATTGCAGAGGTACTTTCAGTTTCATCCCCTACAAATCTCTGCAGTGAAAAAGTGACTAGCTAAAAGCCAGATTTTCTACCTACCCGCAGCATCGGGTGCATTTTCCATGGCAGGCCATCATCTTTTCCTCACACCAAGCTCACAAACAAATCGTGGGACTTGAAATCCCACTGTCAAAAAAACGTGCGGCAGTTTTTGGAAGAGAGGGCAGGCAGCTGGTGTGTCACCCAGGGGTACATTTCCAGCCTCTCAATGACACAATGTTCTATAAACTCACTGCCTGAAAGAGCCTTTGCCTCCTCAGAGCATCCCAACAAAGAAATAAAAGGTTGCACGTTGAAATAGGAGCACAGAGAGATCAAGTGACTCTCCCAGCAGAGAGAAGGGATGGATTCACTCTCCTCACCTCTCAACACCCATCCTCCATCCACCGAGCTGTTCTGTCCTCTGGAAGACCATTGCAGAACACAAAGCTGTAAAATGCAAAGCTTTCAGGCTACTTGTTAGCATTGCCCTGCCTGTGCTCGAGACACCTGACTGCAGATAGCACAAAGCAAGAAGTGGACAAAAAACTGGCACCAGCTTTAGCTTTTGTACAAAACTTGGTTTGCTTTCAGTAGGCTGTTCCTGTTTACACTTTCTGTGGTGTAAAAAAGCCAAGCAAAAGCCTCTGGAGTAAGTCCACAGATCTCTCCCAGGCAGCCTGCCTCAGTTTCAGCTCCACAAAGATTGTATTTTAAAAGCAGCTGATAAGGGATTTGACAGCTGAAACTAAGGTTAACAGTCTCGCTGCTTCAGCCACGTTGCCAATTAGCTCAGGACTGGTGCCAGCCATGCCAGAGAAAATCTCTCAGCATGGCAGCGTTGGAGCAGGTACCTGCGGTCCTAGGAATGGGGCTACGCACCCTGCACCACCCCAGCACACCGACAGAAAAGCCAACATCATGCAGCCACAGAACGGGGCGACAGCAGCTCTCACCTCAGCATGGCAGCTAGAGAGATACTGGTGACGTCTTCAGAAGCCTCCCTTCCTACCCAGGGCAGCCACCTCATGCGGGAACACTCACACCCAAATTACCCGCTTTGCTAACAGCAGCATCAGGAATGGCCAAGAAGCCTCTTTCGACCATCGGTCCTTATATATCCCTGATGCCTGTGGCTCCAAGGGTGTTTCGGAATGATCGTTGAACATTTTGAGGAGTTGTATTCCTCCCCAGAGCTAAAAACACTTAACTAGAGTCAGATCAAATATCAAGCACAGTCAAGGGCAAATTAAATGCCGTTTCATTTCCCAGAGCTGTAAGTCCAAGTTCATAGGATCTGTCTCTCGGCTGTTGCTATAGGATCAACGCTGGAAACAACGCTCAATCCGCGCTGCTTGAAGCTGCCTTGAAAAGGACCAATCTTCCAGTAAAAATTAAGCAACCCCCAGCCAAAAAATAAAACATTCCTCCCTCTTCTGCCTCGCTCTTGTGTAGCAGGTTTTAATGACTCCACCAAAACCATTTACGCAGCTGTTTTTAGACCAGCCTGCAAACTTGATGGGGAGGCACAAGAATGTGAAATAAATGAGAGGCAAGGGCCGTCCTCAAGGCAATTACTTGCTGGCCCTTCACCAAGGCTGGGAGCAGGGGAAAAGATAAAAAGAAGTCCCTGACCCCAGAGCACCCGCCAACAAGCTCTAAGGAAATCCCCCAGCCCCAAGCCATCAACCACTTCCTGAAACATCTTGCTTCACCGATCTGTATACAGACCCGCATGCAGAGGCACCAGGAGCTGGGCTTCCTTGGGTCCTCTCCACCACTTCAAATAAACGCACAGGCAAAGGGCAGCTCTCCATGAAGGGCACAGAGCTATAACCAGTACAGAAACTTTGGAAAGCCTGTCTCTGCTTACCACCCGTTTCATTCAGAGCTGGCAAGAACCAGCTGGACTTCAAATGAAGCCAGGAAATCCTGCAGGCGATTTCTCCACCAACCTACCCTCAGGTTACCATAGCACTATTATGAACAAGCTTCATTAAAGGGAAGCCTAAAAAGAGTTTGAAGGCTGATCCTCCCCACACCTCTCTGTTGTGTGTTCCCCCCCACCCAGCCTTGGAGGTCAATTGTCACCTCAAGAGGGACCATATAATCTCATCTGATCTTCTGTTATTTTAAAGTCTAAAACTTTAAAGGCTAAAAGTAGTTGTTCTACAACTCTGGGACACCCTGGATTAACCCTCAAATACCAGGAGACAATTTCAGGAGATGGGAGAAACTACATACTTTGTTCCCTCAGGAGCCTCTCCAAACATTACTGGCACATACTCAGCATTCAGGCTACTTCTTTGAGCTCAGCAGAAAGCAGCAGAGCATTTTCTTCTGCATGTAAGAGACAGGAACATGGCAAATACCCAGCATTGGGCAGACTTGTTATCTGTCTCTCAATGCACCCCACTGGCATTTGTGAGCAGGAGGGGAAAAGCAGTCCACAGCATAGTTCACTTGTAGGTTATTTAAGATGCTCGGTAAGTCTTTAAACATTAAAAGCAAAAAATACTCGGAGAAGATCCAGGAACAACACAGCCAAACATTTCTGAAAGAAATGAGTAACTGTTTTCACTTTGACCCGAGTTTCATCCAATACTAAGTGCCTACTGTGAAGATGAGGCCCCTTTGGATACCAAGGGATAGAGGAACCCAGAGAACCAAAGTCACTTCTTGCTTTTGAAGAATTTAGATAAAACTCTAAAATTCATGCTGGGAGTAACCAGGGCAATTCTGGCACAGAAAATAATCCTCCTATTACTGACCTCAGACGAAAGAGTGCTTCGGCACTGACCACTGGTGTCAAGGGCCACCTTCCTGCCACTCAGAAAACTCCTCACTGCAGTGGTACATGTGCCCACAGCAGCAGCATCTGGCTTGATAACCACTGCCGTGTGCACAGACACTGGAAAACAAAAAAGATTATTTGGTCAAGGTGATGCAGGGAAGGGACCTGGGCTGGCCAGATATGGTTATCAGTGTAATGGAGTGGGTCCAGGGGAGGGCTACAAAAATGATCCGAGGGCTGGAGCACCTCTCCTGCGAGGACAGGCTGATAGAGTTGGGGTTGTTCAGCCTGGAGAAGAGAAGGCTGCGGGCAGAGCTGAGTGCGGCTGTTCAGGGCTTAAAGGGGGCCCACAGGAAAGGTGGGGACAATCTTTTTAGTAGGGCCAGCTGTGACAGGGCAAAGGGTGATGGTTTTAAACTAAAGGAGGGTAGGTTTAGACTAGATATAAGGAAGAAATTCTTTACCATGAGGGTGGTGAAACCCTGGCAGGGGTTGCCCAGAGAGGTGGTGGAGGCCCCATCCCTGGGAACATTCCAGGCCAGGTTGGATGGGGCTGTGAGCAACCTGATCTGGTTAAAGGTGTCCCTGCTCTGCAGGGGGGTTGGACTAGATGACCTCTAAAGGTTCCTTCCAACCAAAAACATTCTATGATTCTACGATAAAAAATTAGGAAGATACTGCTGATCTGCAGCAGTTATGCCCTTTGTACGCAGGGAAACCAGCTTCCTACTTACACACCTGTAAACAGACTGTTGATAAGAATTACATTGATATAACAACAATAATTTAATTTGGATACTCTCACTGTTCTCATCTAAGTTGGCTTGCTCCTCCCTTCTTTTTTTCCTAAAAAACTTGTTAAAATTCCTGATGAAGTAGCAAACAATAAACCCCCTTTTTTCTGCAAGGGGTTTTTTTTCCACATGGAGACAGATGCAGCCAAAATAAAGCCCACGACACCAGTGAAAGCAGAGGTTTTCCTCTGCAACTGTGTCTGCTTTTCCCTCCTTCCAGGCTTCTTGCACCACACCTGTCAATCAGGATCCATGCTTCCCCAGTGCCTGACCAACTCTGAGGGCAAACAGCCCAGTGAAGTCAGCAACCAGGATTTTTTCCTGGTGTAAACACAGCAGTTTAAATTCCCTTTTTTTTCCTGTCTGGGTACGCATTGCGCACACCGGAGGTAAGCCCTGGGCAGCGCACAATGGACAGAGGAGGCTTTTTGTTAGGCTCTCCAGAGCCCATCTCCAAGGCTGAGCACAGCCTCGCTCCCCACGTACAGCACAGGAGCTCAGTGGGATGCTTGTACTCTTTCCCTGCTTAGGAGGAGTTAAAAACCAGCAAACTGGGACTCAAAGGCACAGAAACCAGCCTGACAGTTCCTCCTCCCCAAATACAGGAAGAGGTCCGCCCAATAGCAGGACATCTCTCTCCAAAAACCCTCCGAGTGGACAAGGTAAATTGGAGACCACATCAAACCTTTCATCTCACCTCTGGCAGACCTCTCACCTGAGCCAAGTCTTGAAATAAAGATGGAAGAAGGCTACTCCATATAGCAAGGGGGGACCTGGAACTAACCACAGCTTCCAGCTCGCTGGCAGCTCAACCCCTCAGCAGGTTGTACTTCCACGCAAGACTGGATCATCCCTTCTACGCTACAAGAGCCGAACACACAGGCACAAAGCCCAACGCGTTCCCATCCACACGTTCCTTGCCCACAGCACTTGACACACACAACCGAGACCCCTCCTTGCTCCAGAGCTGGCTGCTGCAAGGCAGCGCCTGCCACGCACGTGTCCCCGTGCCCGGCTTCTACGCTCGCCGTACGCCGCTGCGATCCCACCACCCCCTGGGAGCCCTGCGCGGAGCTTGCAGTGACCACGGGAGAAAAATAACAAAATCAGCTCTGTCTCCAGGTCAGCGTGGGGGGAGATACAGGATATGAATCCCTCCCTTCTGGATTCCACCAATGCTAGGAAGAAATACTGACATTCACAAGCCATGACTCACGCCTGCCTCGTCTGCCACTCCAGAAGTCCCACTCACTGGCTGGCATGCCAGAAATACCAGCATGGCATCAGCCAGCTGGCTCTGTTAGCATATAAATTTGACAAAACCATCCTTCCTCCTTATTTTCTTTATTGTTGGAGTGTGGTGGTCACTGAGGATCAGAGCACTCCCTGAAAACACGACGACGCAGCCTGTTGCTCTGGCAGATAACAAGTCAGCAAGGCTCAAAACATGATCCACTTCACCCAAGACAGAAACCTCTCCCCCAGAAATTCCTACCTCAAACAACTCTTGGTCTCAGTTTTAACGGGATCTCTTAACTGAGCCAAAGAATCCGTTGTTCATACTCCAGCTATGCTGGTAAGTCATACACTTGTATTTAACGAGCTGCCAAGGACGCCTCCGTTAACCTCCACAGAGCATAATTCCTGACTGCCCCTCCTTCTCCCACCAGGCCAGCATTCCTGCCCCCACTAGCAGCTACTTACGCTTACATCCTTCTATAGAGGAGCTGGCTATGCTTTCAGGCCTGTGTTGAGCTTACTGCACTGCTGCCTGAAATGCACCTACCAAGCTGTACAGCACTTTTCCACCTCGGACTGGAGACCTATAACCACCTGACCAGCAAGAGGAACTTTGGTTAGAAATGTGGACCAAGCTGGTCATACCCAAACCTGGCCCAGAACCCAAAACACACCTCTTATTCTGGCATGCAATACCAGGAGTGCAAACCAGTAATTATCTGCTTGGTCTTTCTCCTGTCTACTTCTCCACCATCGGGGCAGAACTGTTTCAGGGCAAGGCATCAGATGTGCTTTCACCTTACCCATTTGTACAGCACAGCCAGATCCTTCTCCCACAGCATCTCCAGAAAGTGTTTGTCCCTCTCAACCTGTCCCTCTCCTATGATGGCAAAGACATGTGGGAAACATGCTGCAGATTTCAGCCCAGCTCCACGGCTTCTTAGGAGCGTGCACCTTCCACTTTGCAGCTATGTGGACAAATTCCACCAAAGCACATGCACTTAGACAGAGCCTCACAATTCTTCACTGCCCTAGCTCCCCGCTGCTGCGTTTAAAACCAGCTCCCGCTGCTCTGATTTCTTTCCTACAAAAGGAAAAAGAACGTGGATTGGAAAAGTGAACTTTGCTCCTTTTGCATTCAGATCTGGTACCAGCAATAGATAAGAAACAATGGTCAATGCCAAACATTTTATGTCACCTACTTCTTGTTCTGTTTTTTCTTATGAAGCCTCATTACTGCTCCCAGGAACAACCCGTAGGTCTGAGCAACATCCCCTCTCACACTTCCCACATGTCTCATTTCCACCTCTCTGCTGAGGCCGTGCCACATCCCACATCCTCCACACTCCCTCAGTCAGGTGCACTCACCTCTTAAGCACGTGCTCAGCAGGTACCGAAAAAGTGACTCCGCAGCAGCCTACGTGGATGCAGGCAATACACACTGTGCAGCTCACTGCACGATTAAGATTGCATTTTGTTGGCTGTACCCTGTAGACGGCAGCTGTGGGTCAACACCCAAATTGATTTAAACAGCTGCCAAGGACCCTCCCTTAACCTTCACAGAACATAATTCCTGATGTCCTTCCTTATCCCACTAAACTGCTATCCTGCCTCCAATAGTGCTCAGCACTGCCGGCATCAAAACTATGCATGAAACACACACACAAATAGATGTGTCAGTAACTCCATGAAGACCCCGGCCAGCATGTCAGGCCAGCTACTCTTGCTTGCATCCTTCTAAGGAGCTGGCTACACTTTTCAGGCCCGTATTGAGCTTATTTCAATACGGCCTGAAATGCACCTATCGAGCCGTACAGCACTTTCCCGGCTCAGACTGGAGAGCCGTAACCACCCAACCAGCAGGAGGAACTTTGGTTAGAAATGTGGACCAAGCTGGTCATACCCAAACCTGGCCCAGACCCCAAAACACACCTCTTATTCTGCCATGCAATGCCTGGAAGTGCAAAATAGTCATTACCCTCCTGCTCATTCTGCCGAAAGTTGCATTACTGTGCAGCAGCCAGGATGCAGGGCTAGTAGGACTGACTGAATTCATTCCCCAGGGTGCCAGGCTGTTGAGATCACAACAGAGGAGCATGGGCAGGCGGGACAGAGCAGAGCACTGGCGAGAGAGATGCCCATCAGCAGCGCTGCTATTACAGTGCTCATCCTTGCCAAGAGGGCCTGGCAGCAAATGGGTTTTGTGCCAAGGGGAGGGATAGCATGAGGTGCTCTCCGCAGAACTCACAAAACACCTCATCTCCATCCTGCAGCCCTGCCGATCCTCGTTTCTCCCTCCACACCCTGGCTTCAGGCGTGGGGTGGCAGGGAAAAGCACATTTCTCACAGATTGGGAAGGTGGTCACCATCCTGGGGGAAAGCTCTGCCACGTACAGAAAAGAATGGGAAAATGGGGCGATTTTACAAAGAGTGATACTGTTCATTCCATTTTGGCTTTGCTGCGGCAAAAGGAAAATCACGTTCAGGGTCTGAAAGGCAGGACGAACAAGTGAGATGGAGGCAGACCTGGTCTTCACCTCCAGGATCTCGAAGGTTTTTAAGCAACCAGGGAGACCAACATTTCTGTTCCTCACAGCCAGGGAAGCTGAGATGAGCTGTAATTTCCAGGAGTCACCCTCACTCAGGCTTTCCATGACCTCAGCTTTTGGTGCACACACTCAGGGAAGGCTGGAGCCAAACTGTAGAAGCAACAGGCCCATCAATGTATGCCACAGTTTGGAATAAAACATGCTTTCTACAGAAATACAGCACAGGAACAGAAAGACATCCAGGTCAGGAACTCAAAGACATCATCAGGAAACGACAGAGCAAGGATGTGATCTCAGGATAATTACATGGAAGAGCTCAGAAGATGCCAGCTCTCCCAACTCACAACCCAAGCTTTCAGCAAGGGCATTGGACTCCAAGAACTAGCACCTAAGAGCAGCTGTAGCAAACCAGAGCCCAGACCCACCCATGCAAGCCAGCTTTATGCCTCTGACAGGCACCCATGACCACATGCCTCGGGTAAAGCCTAAGTGGTGCTGCCCCAAGCAATGTCCAACTTCCAACAGTTTGCAGATCAGGAACTGCCTGCCCTAGGCACACAAACTCCTTCAGAGAATCTAAATACACTGAAACTTTTGCACCAACTTTTCTAGTTTCCGTTGAGCTCAGCAACAGCTCAGAGGAGACAGATGCTCTGCTCTCTCCATCACAGGCAGTCATCTCTGGTAGCAGTGAGAGTCCCACATGAGGACTTGGATGGACTTTTGGCTGACTGATGACACACTAAGAGACTCTTCAGCCTCAACAACACAGCCGGTAGATATCCCGTCACACCAATAGCTTCCCTAAGACCCTAGGCAATGGCCTTGAAGATGGCAAAAGGAAACACATTTTGGCAAAAGGGACTTGTTTCAAAATTGTTTCAACAAAATGGCCACCACTGGGCATTACCTTTGATGGGTGATGCCATTTTAACTAACCCTTGTTCTGGCAGACCACACACAAGCTCTCAGAGCAAGCCAGAAGTGCTGTAGGGGTACAAAGGAAGCGAAGCAGCGCGATTTAAGGGATGCTGTAGAATAGCCTGAAATAAAGACATGTCATTGCTGAAATTCAACAGGGCACTGCACCAGGTTGATCACAAAAACCCCGAGGAAGAGTCAGGATTCTTTGAAATTTACAGCAGTTTATGTTCTTCACCAGATGACGGAAAGCAAAGGCTACTGGGAAAGGCTGCTGGTGGAAAGCAACCCCACGGTGGCAACAATAACCCATGGCCATCAGCTTCCCATCTCATTCGGCTTCCAGAAACTTAAAGAAATGGAACATTGCCTGGATTTTGGGGTAAACAAGGGCTCCCTCTCACCGTCCTGCGCCTCCAAGGGTCCTACAAGCCCAACATAAAGGCCGAGTCTTAGCTGTACAACAGGAAGACTTTTTAACTTAATTGAACAAAAGGTAGAGGGAGATAAATGTCGTTTCACAGGATTATGGTGACATTCAGAACGCCTTCCCCAATGCACGGGCTGTGCAAAGCTTCTGACACACACGCACCCCCCCGCAACAGGTTAAAACACTTTAAAAAAAAAAAAAAAAAGATAAAAAGGCACAAGCAAGCCCCTGTGAAGTTGTACAAGGCCACTGGGCGCCGACGGGGCAGCAAAGCAGCGCTGCAGCAGAGCCGGCCTTGGTGGCCGCGGCCGGTACAAGCGGCCTGGCCACCTCAGGGCCCGGCCACCTCCGGCTGAGGGGCGCGCCACACCCGAGCTGCAACGCACGGCGGCCCCGCCCCCCTCCCCCGCCGGCCCCCCCCGGCCCCCGCGCCCCGCCGACGGTCGCCCTCCCGCCCCCGGGCGGCCGCCATTTCGGGGGCCCCCTCCGCAGCGAGCCGCGCCGGCCCGGCGCCCGCGCCGCCTCACGCCCCGCCGCCCGGAAGGGACCACCGGGGGGGGGGGGAGAGGGCCCCCCAGCCCAGCCCGGGACGCCCAGTGGGCGCCACCGCCCCGAGCCCGCGGGGCGGTGCCTCGGCGCGGGGGGGGCGCCTCCCTCCGGCACCCCGGCGCTCAGGCAGAGCCTGGCCCGGCGGCCGGCCCGGCCCGGCGCGGCCTCCCCTTTGGCGCTGCTTTTCGTTTCCTGCAAAACAAAACGCCCCGAGGTCCGGCGGTTTGCGAGGCCCGCGGGTGGGCGGCCGGGTCTGCTCGGCGATGCCGGTGCTGTGCAAGGCGGGCAAACCCTGCCTCTGGTAGCAGTGACCCCCGGATCTCGCCACCTGGGCCTCACGCCGGCGTTTCCATTGCCGCAGGCAACACATTACAGCAAACGAGCTGGAGCTTCTTTCTCTCTATTTTTTTTTTTTATTTTTATTTTTTTAAGGCGTCAGACCTGCTCGTTTAAAGAGTTTTCTCTGAAACATCCTGTAAATCAAGATCAAGCCTTGACTGGCACATTGCCTCATCCTTCCATTACCTCATTTCAACTTCAGCCAAAATACCCCTGTGCTAAGAAATTGCCCTGCACAGAGCCTGGCCTCAGAAGAAAGCCCCTCGCCCGCTGAGTGGCCCCACAGGGTTTTTTAGGGGTGGGTGGGAAGAGAGGAGATGGGAGCAGGGAGGGAGGAAGGGAAAAGGCCACTTTAGGGTGTTTGCCTCGACTGTGATGCTTAACCTCTCCTGCCCATGTGCCCAGCTCAAAAATCACCTCATCCTCCCAGTAAGTCAACAAACCCATCCCTCCTCAGCCCACGGGGATTCTGCCCGAGCTTTAGCCTAGAGCTGTGGGAGAGCCAAGTGATTAAACAGAACCTTGGGGGGCCAGCTCACACTTAACACATTGAGAAGTTTCTTGCAGGGAGTGCATGGCAGAGCCCGGAGGCAGCAAGAGACACCGGCCCCTACGCCAGGCCCCAGCCCTCCTTGGGAGAGTCCTGGGCAGGCAGCCGCCGTCCCGCGCGTCCAGAGATGTCATGTACAAACGGTGAAGAATGTAACCTCCTGCCCTGGCAGATTTGGGTCAGCAAACAGGCGTGATGAGGCACAACTGCTGCCCCTGCAGCAGTCGTGTGCTTGGGAAAGGCTGCAGGTAAAGGTGAGATACACCCCAGGACTCCCCACCTCCCGATCCTCAGCTTATTACTGGAGTAATATATATTTACTGGAGACACATCCTTACCTTGAAAAAACAAATTTCACCTGGTCAGGTCTCCTGTGGACTAATCACGTTAGAAGCGCACAGCTACGCTTGTGTGTGCAGGATCAGGGCCTTATTAAGCCACATGGCTTGATTTACATATAAACCATGCCTTGCAGGCCTGCAGAGTCTGGAACTGGATTATTGTAGCTGCACCAACTGAAATTTCCGTGTGACTCATAAACAGCCAGATAAATAATGAGCAGACTGACGGTGGCTCAAAGAGCTAACAAAGCCCCGAACTGCAGGACTGTGGATCTGTTGGCGCTGAGCAGGTTTCCAAATAGAGCATTTAAAGGTGTATGGTATGAGCTATGAGGTATGTTTATACTTGGAGCTTAAGTACTTGGTCTATATATATATATATATATATATGGAGTAAGTAATTAAGTAAAAAGAACATGAAAAGGCACAAACAGAAAGTGGTGACAGGAAGAAGATAATGTGTGAGAGACTTCATGATCCCCATAGCAGGAACTGATTAAATGTGTGTAAATGGAAACTGTCCCCTGGAGTTCAGGCTGCTGGAATAAAGAAGGTAGAAGAAAACAACATCCCAAACCTTTGCAATTCCTGCATTTGTCCTGTGGGAAAGCTTTAAACTTAACGCTGTGGCTTAGTGCTCACTCTTTAGCCCCGTTTTGGCTTTTCAAAGCAACGCTGTCAGGCTAATCCTGTTATGCTTATGCTTAGCATATTAACATGAAAGAGACGAGTGAAATGCAAGGCAGAGCAGAGTCCCTTTGCCTGTGTGCAGACCTTTGTGGGGCCGTGGCTGCTTATCAGAGCAGCTGGATTTTTCGCCTTTGCCCCTAGATCTGATTGTATACACAGCTGCACTCTTGCATGTGCCAGGATAAGGCTTCCCAGGCCGTAAGAGCAGCACTTTCTTGTGATATGATTCCAAAGTGCCTTGCAGAGTTTGTGCAAAAAGTCACCTGTCCACTAAGAGACTGCAGCCAATATGGCGCAGGAATAAACCCCCAGGCACAGTCTATTTTGCATCCTCCCTTGTCTCATGCCACCTCAAGATATCCCCATTATTTGCTTTTTATTTATGCTGCAGTTTCCAGCAGTCACTTGCAAAGGGTGGCTGCTCCCAGCGCTCCAGAGGCAGTGGAGATTCTGACAAAAACAGGGGGATGTAGTAAAATTAGGAATTTTGTGGAAAGTCTGGTCTAATTTGGGTATAGTATCAGGTTTTAAAACTATCAACATGCCCCTCTAGACTGTGTCTGCGTCTTCCAACAGGGCATTTAAATACTGTGCAGAGAGACAACGAAAGACCATCGAGTAATAAAACCCACCCTCGTGCTTACTGTTGTCCAAGAGCAATCTGCTCAAACTCTGTGCCAATTTGTCATGGCTGAAACAAAAGTCCACCCTGCTAAAAAATGATGTTACAATGAGCTGGGGAAACGAATGCCAATTTCTTTGGTTAAATCTGTACAGGTTAGTTTTGTAATGCCTGAACATCCAGCTGGAGCCATGCCAGGGCACAAGGATTAAGAGCAACCAAATTCCTAACTCCAGTGAAAAGGATGCATGGGACATTATTAAAATAAAGGTTTAGTTCTACAAATATGTGTACGAGGTGAGAACGTGCCCTCTCTCCAAGCACTACACTGCCCCAGACATTGGGAAAGCTTCTCCCCTTTTCTCTTCCCTGCTCTACCTTCCCTG
Source organism: Gorsachius magnificus (assembly GCA_034008185.1). NCBI lineage: Eukaryota > Metazoa > Chordata > Aves > Pelecaniformes > Ardeidae > Gorsachius > Gorsachius magnificus. The sequence continues at coordinate 3,627,191 of CM067086.1, read as the reverse complement.
ATCATCTGGACTCTGGCTGCTTGAATGAAGTAAAAAAATAAGACTGGCAATTAATTGCTCCTGTGCTGCCTCCAAGACGTGGGTTCCTGATCAACTCTCTCCCTGCTTACAAACCTCCGGGGAGGGACAGGCTTCTCCACACTTCCTGAGCAGCGAGAAGGGGAGGTCACGCTACAGTCAGTGATGGAGGGAAGGAGGCCGAATCTCCTTCAGGCAGTGCCTGAAAAAAATATCTCAACGCAACCATTTGTAAGACAGCATTTCTTTATTGCCTGTACTCTGCTCGCACACGAGGAAAACATGCTTTGAGGTTGTACATTAAAAAAAGCCACACGGTAGTTCCTGCTGTTGCAGTATGACAGCACTGGTAAAGGTAACACACAGACCGGCCTGTATTTGCGTGTCGGCTCCATTTCACACCTTTGTCTTTTCAAGTGCTCTGCACACAGTGTAGGAGGTGCACGTTCAGACCACGTTAGCAGACTGGCTACTGCTCAAATCTTCCCAAATCCTCCTGCTGCAGGTAAGCAAATGTTAGCGTTACTGATGTACCCTGAGCAAAGATGACAGTTCTTCAGTCAGCGCCACTCATTAACCTGCAAGTGGCTCATGATGCAGAGGAATCATTGAGAGCGGCTCCCCCAGCTCAGGTAGTGGGTTTGACCCATGCAACAGGTGACGACGTCTGTGCTTCTTCACACCCACAGTGGCTAGAAAGCCAGAAAACTACGTCTGCGTTCAGATCATAGGTGCTTTCTGAAAACAGGGGGGATTTTCCTTCCCAAACATTGTTTCTTGCAAACACAAGCAGTTCCACTGGCAGCCCTGCTGAGAGTACCCCAGACTCCACAGCAGCAGCCCCCATTCCTTCTGGACCTCTTCTAACTTTCTGATTCCCAGTCTCTGGAAGGCGTTAACTGCAGTTAAACACCACATAAGGACCGAGCAGGAGCTTATTACTTTTAGCTATTCCTTTTAGTCAGGAATCCTGCTCTTCTGAAGAAAAACTTCCTCTTTCCCATCAGGACTAAAGGGCACTGGGAGGAACCATGGAAATTCTTTGTAACACTGATGGGCTGTAGGTGACTCAGAGCACTTTTCCTGCACAGGATATTCCCAGAGAAACTTGTGCAATAAACAGACATTCAGAGTAATCGCCTTATCCCAAGAGGAGAGTGGATAAAAATAGGCCTTCCCTGTGCTGCAAGGCTGGGGGGGCTGCTTCACAGCTGCAGTATCACATCTTGCGCCTGAAATGTCAACGTCACATACAGAAACAGGCTCAAAGAAGAAAGGGAATAGGGTGTTACAAAAAAGCTCACTTAGCCCAACGAGGCTTTAAGAGCAACTGAGCTACAAACCAGAAAGCATCACACCCCGGAGAACAGCCAGGGCTCTGTGCCCCCCACACCGAGAGGCGCGCTTTTGGGGCCAGTTCCTACCTCAGCCTGTGCCTCCCCTCGCCCTGCTTTGCCCCACTCATTAGTGACAAGAAGGCCCCTTCCCAATGGGAACAGGTTCAGTCCTGTTCTTTCTCAGGCCCTTCACCAGGCAAGTGAGGTTATTGCACATGGTCACCGCAAGAGAAAAAGCTTCCCTAGGGACGATTCACACAGGCAGCTGCCTCGCGCTTCCAGCCCAGGTACGTTCGAAAGCACTGCGGTCAAGCGAGCAGGGTGGGACCTTTCAGTACTGCAGATAAATCAGTTCCGAGCTGCTAGAGATTCTTCAGGAAAGGATAAGAGAATGGGAGGAAACAGGCAGCATTCGGCCTTAAAACAGGCTATATATAGCCCCCCCCAGGATGTACAGCACAGCTCCCGCAGCGGGTTAGGAATCAGCAGCACATGCCAGCACCTGCGAGCGCCAGGGCAACTGCTCTGTGTTCTGTAAACAGAGAGGGACAGTGACAAGGGCCATTCGGGTAACCACGTGAAGAAAGCCACTGGGACGACTCGCTTTACCAGTTCATGCTACATCCACATATGGAATCAGTTAACTACAATACTGGCAAGTCAAACCAAATTTCGCCGTAAATGCAGGGCCTGATCCAGATCTTACAGGGACTGATGGAGGTTTTCCCGCTTACCACAGCAGGCTTTCAGCCGGGCTCTGCTGTTACAGAACCAAGAGGAGATGCTGCTCTTTGAGACAGATGGATCACTACCTAGAGCTAGCCCAAATTTAAAATGATTTCTTTCTCTCTTACACTATAATTCTATTTAACACAGCACCCGCTGTCCCCTCCACTCTCTGCTGCTAGGCTGTTTCTTGGCCAGAAAGAAAAGGAAGAAGCCTTCATCCTTTTACAGGGAAGCGACCTCTCCAGGCAGAAGGCCCAGTTTATGCTATTAGCCAAGACCAGCTGAATTCCCCCAAAGAAGCAGAGGCCTCCAGAGACCAAGGCCTGAGTGCAGAATCCGGAAATGGAACAATGCAGATCATACGCACGTTTTGGCCTGATCCAGTGCCTTGAAATTCCCAGCTGGGGAAAAGCTGCAGCTTCCCCAAGTCTGTACAGAGCTGATACCATCAAATTCAGCTTGCTCGAAAGGAACCCCAGCTTCATGAAACTGTGTTGGCACACGTCTCTTGCTGACACACTGATGTGCCTTATGCGCAGCACCCTTTCCTCCTGCTGACATCTTCCAGCTGCAGGGCATTCTCCCTCTGCCTGTCTTCTTGTGCCGTCAGCAACCTGGAACAAGCAGCACAGATCAAGAACACAGCCCGGTTACTGAGATCTTCCTGCCAAGGCATTTTCCTCTGCCTTTTGCTCCCCATCAGCCAGGGACATATAGGATTGTAAAAAGTGACTGGCCCAAAGACCGGGCTGCTCTGGAAGTTGGGCTAGATAAACCACACACAGAAAATGGGCATGAATTTCCAGGGAACAGGGAAAGAAACTGAACACATACAAGAGGGGACAGCACAGCTTCGTAGTCAGAGCACCAGACCGGGACGCGAGTGGTCTGTGCGTTATTCCCAAGCTCCCACATTAATGGCAGAATCCCGGGCTGTTTGCTTCACCTGTCTGGGCCATCTTGGGCAGCAGCATGGTAATAAAGCCCCTTGAAGGCACATGCTATGGGATACGCCGTTTACCTAGCTAGTAAGTATATCATCCCAGTTAATGAACAGCTAAGTCCTGCCATGAATTTAAGAGAGATGATGCAGCAGGAGGTGAAGGATAAGAGAAAATAAAAGGATATTTTTCTTGCAAGATTTAAAAAAGATTTAAAAGATTTGCTTTTTTAAAAAACTAAAAATCTTAGAGCAAAATTCAGCCTTACAAAGTGTCTTTATCTCCCTTTAAAAATATAGCCACCAAAATATCACATTCTGTATAATGATTAATAAGATAGGAAGAAAAAACCCTTAGAGATGCATGCAGACTTCAAACTGAAAATGCCAACTTAAAATCTGGGATGAAATATTAAAATTAAACCCCCAATCTTTAGATGTAGCTTTGCATGCAATAACATCCAGTCTTGGTGCTCTCCAGGCACAGAAGACAAGGACCCAGAGTCAGGGGAGAAGGCACATTACTCCAGGCCTTTTTTGTGACATGGCAGAAAGTCAGTCTCTGACAACCCCCTCTTCTTGCCCATTCCCCAGGAGAGCCCACACCAGCCGCCTGCAGCTGGGGAAATACCCCAGGGTGACTGTTCCTGTTCACTGACCTGGCCATGTGCAGCATGGGCTCCATGATGTTATAGCCAGTCATCGCACTGCACTCGTAGAAGACAGCCTTGTATTCCTGCCAGAGAGCACAGCAAGCACCCGTGTTGGCTGCCAGCTCTCCCCTACCAGTCACCCACAGCCCTGGGAGCCGGCCCACCTTCGGTGCCAGGAACTCTGATGAGAGCAGCGGGGGCCAGGAGGGTGGGCTGTTACCATCCTGCTGGGGCGCACACCCTGCTCACCAACCCAGGAGATGGAGATGCTTTCTCAGCATTGGGGGCTCAGCTAGAGTGTCCAAAAGGGAACACCGGGGGAGTTATTTGGGAAGAGAAAACATCTGCCTGGGATACTTGGATAATCTTACCTTTGTGTTGCAGAGTCCAGAAGATGGAGAACACCTCTGAAACCCTGCCTCCCCCCACCCAGGGGCCAAGGTACCAGTGGGCATGCAGGTGCAGGGAGTGAGGAAGGAGGCAGGATGATTTTGCAGAGCATGTATTAGGGGAGTCCTCAAATTGGAAAACAGCCATGCATGCTCCCCTCAGAAAGACTGAGCATTGCTGTAAGGAGGCATCAAGCCTCATGAGAAAAATACATGAGCATGCCTCAAGAGCCATTGTCTGCCACGTGTTGGCCACCACCTCATCCCCCCTGGTACCAGAGGGACCTTGGTACACTGTTTGCATTGGAGAGACAGGGGGCAGGGGGGGAGAGGGAAGATACCATACTGGGAAATGGCTCCAAGAAGGGCTTCCTGCCAGCCAGGCTGCCCTGCTCACAGCTGGAAGGAGGCTGTAGAGCGGGTCGAGCGGCAGAGTACTGAGTCACACCTTCGCCAGCCTTTCCCCCTCCACCTTGGGCACATTCCGGGTCTCTCTCTGTGCAGCATCCGTTTTATTTCCAAGCAGAAAGACCACAGCTCCATCCTCGATACCTTCCTGTGAAAGAAACAGAGTAAAGCACCCTAGAGATTCATCTGAGGGAAGAAAATATCTTGGAGCAGATCCAGCTCATGCAAACAATACCTTCAGTGGCACCAGGAGCAGGCCCTTTAGCTCAGTAAAGGGCCATTCCTCAAATAGCCCCAGAAATTTGTGGAAGGAAACTTAAACTATGGGGATGTATTTCAAATGTACAGCTGGGATGGTGAGAGAGGGGAGACAGGACTTAAGTTCCTCTCTGTGAAATAACAAGCCTAAAGAAAAGCAGTTTGCCCCATAGGCTGTTTGAAATTTAAGTGCAGTCAGACCTTCTTAGTCAGTTCAATAATTTTTGTGTGTATGTGCAGTACTATTCGTCTGATGTGCTGTCCTAAACTCAACCATCCCTTGCTGAAAATCCACTGGCCAAGCAAGCTAAGCAACTTCCAACTCTTGTATAGGGTCTCTGTAGGAACTGTTATTCCTAGGCGATTTCTGGAGCCCATTACCTTTGGTAAAACTCTCTCTAGTTCCACTGGCTCACTAGAACATCACCAGAGTAAGGGCTGCAGAACAGGGCTCCAAGTTATTTCCAAACTTGACTGCTCTGGATGACTTACAGTACCTGAACAGCTTCAAAACAAGATAATACTAAGATGGGGAAAGGAAAAGGAGAGAGGTTATTAAACGTTACAGATTTTGGATGCTTTGATTTTCTGTGTGCTCAGTTTAACCTTCCTGAAAGGAGCCTGATTTTCAGAGGCTGGTTAATCTTTGATCTTTTAGAGTCCAAAGGAATAGCTAAGTCGTGGGATTTTTTTTTCCCCCCAACTGGTCTGTGGAAGTTAATAACATTAGAAACCTCCAACCTATGCTTATTCATTTCACTTAGCTCTTGGTTTTTCAGACTCGGCACAATCAAAACAAACCCACCCATGACAATTTCCCTTCAGCTCTGAGTCATCTACACACAACTTACTTAAATTATACAGACAGGTATTTTTGTCTCCACTAGCATATACAAGCCACAGATGGATGCTTTTACTGAGAGTTTGGAAATAAAAAGCAGGGGGGAAGACTACAGTATTAATACACAGTTACCAAATAAAAAAGAAAAAAATTTACTGTTGAAGCAAATGAGGAAAAAAATAAGCTAATATATTAATATTTCAGTCTCATCTAAAAATCTCAAAGCAGTCAGGATGGGATTGTGCAAAGTGCTGTGCATGCATGCTGCAAGTCTGAGCCTAAACACCCCAGGGCTGCCTCCCTCTCCTGTGCGTAGGCTGGACACCAGGAGATCTCCTTGCCTGAGCACAGGTGTGATGTGACCACATTTAGGAGACATTGCAAATGCACATGGGCTGCTTACAAACGCTACTGTTTTGGCAGGTCCCACTGCCTTCTGCCATAGAAACAGCCCACTGGGCTACCACTGGCTTTGGTATCTTCAACAAGAAGCCCCTTGTCCCAAACTGACTACCACAGGCAGTACCCATAGCATCTGCTTTGATAATTCATCTTCCCCATGGTCAATAGGACCTCCTCAGGCATCCTGAGGAGAACGTCAGTCCCAGACAGACTGTTGGAGCTGGTCTGGAGCAAGGCAGCGGCAGCACCACCAGCATGCGAGAGCTGAGGCCCTGCTCTCACCTGGACGCTGCTCATCCAGTTCCGCACTGCCGTGAAGGAGCACTCGGCCATAATGTCGTACATCACCAGAATCCCATCCGCCTTCCGGAAATACTGCTTGGTAATGCTCCGAAACCTAAGCCCAAATGAAACCAAAAGGCGCTCTCAGAACCACGCCTGTGTAACGACAAGAGACAGAATGGGATTATCTGTCTGTTAGTGCAGGCTCTCTGCAAGGCCTGGCAGCTCCTGTGCATGAGATGTGTCCCTTGGGGCTGATGTGTATGGACTGGTGACTGACAGGTCAGATCCTTGCACCTTAGGGGGGAGGCCAGGCAGCCATGGCTAAGCAGGAGTCTTTCCAAACACATGGGGCTGAGGTGCTGAGCAAGCAGGAAGGAAGACCTTTGCAGGTCAGGAGGAAAGAAACAGAAGAATCTGTTTAGGTGGGACAGGAAAAGGTAATTGCCTATAAAAAGGAAAATGGATGGAACAAACATGACCTTTCTCTAGAGTCTGGAAGAATCTGCAGACTAAGCTGTACCACAGCATAAACTAGGCATACATAATGTCTGCCCCAGTGCTGCCAAAACAGCAATTAAGATCTCAGCATCGATACAGTCTGTTTCCAGTTTTGAATCTGTAAAGCAATGCCATCATACATAAAATCAGCAGTTAGACACAATTTCCGGGAGAAACTCCCACCAGACGTCTATCTACTTTGTCCTGGGGCTACCAGTTAGAACCACAGACTTGTATTTTGGGAATAAATTCAAACAACAACAACAAAAAAACAAACCAAACCCACAACCCAAAAGCAAAAAACCAAACATAAAATCTGTAAGCACTTTGTGACAGGGCCACAATATAACCACATTGACTGCAAACTGATGGAATTAAATGCAAGTACTGAGATCTCACTGGAGAGCTGTGTATTTCAGCCCTGCACAGGATAACAAGCTCTCCTATTCTATTAAGGGCCCAGAAAACCTACAGCAAGTAGTGACCCTCGTGAACTCTTCAGATGATTGCCCAAAGCCTGCTCTTTCTCACTACAGTAAGGGCATGACATTCTGGCAACTACCCAATGGAGAAAGTACAGACTACCTTTGGCAGTCAAGGTGTACCTCTGGAACTACAGGACAGGCTAGATGCTCCAGGAGAAACATCAAAGGTAGCGCGCACCAGTCCCAGGGAAGTCACTCCTTGCATGTTCCAGGGAGGCTCCTCTATCTCTCCCATAGGATATTCACAGTTGGACACCTCCAGTTAGAAGTAATTAATATTTCTCTAGAAGAAAAGCTTTTGCTTCTTCCCAGGTCTCCTATTCAGTATCAGCATTGAGCCAAGTTCTGTCTTCCAGGTACACATCTAAAACCTGCTAATGCTGCAGGGGGCTACCCTAAAGGTCCTTCTGCAGAGACAGTATCTTGAATTTGGCCTCTGATGCAATATGGCCTCAGTAAAATATCATATTTCATGTCATAACAACTCCCCTTACTGCTCAGCTTCAGCACTGAAATAACCACAGGAGTCCCCTCAAAACTCATTATTTCTTCAGCTTGAAGCTTGATTTTGGAAGAAATAGTTAGCTTTTCAATAGACACTCCTACATAGTACTTTCCCACCAAGTCTGCATGGTCTAGCTGACAGAGGCAGACAGCATCGTTACTCTGCTGGCACAGCTCAGGATTATAATATTCCCATGACCTCAGCTGCCTCCCATATTTAGCCCAAAACACCCAGTACTTATTTTTGTCAGGCTCTTGAAGTTAACTGCCCCCTTTAAATAGCTTTTAATCTTCAGCTTCAAAGTGCATCCTAAATAAAGTGTAATTTACATGAAGGTAGTGGTGGCCCTACACCTCCAGTAGCAGATGAGGGTCAAGAGTGTCCTCTACTACTCTGACCCTCACCAACGGCGCTGGTTACATCTAGTGATGGTCCATGCTTTTGAAACTAAAGGCCTTCAAATGGGAAACCTGTATTCACTGTCACAAAAAGCTATACTGCCCCTCTACCAAGGATTATCGCTTCCACAAGTCCATCAGCAGAAGGGACAGTGGAAGGGGCCAATAACCTCACTGACAGAGTCCAGCGGGGCAGTTCAAAACCCAGGTCAAGCTAATTCAGCTGGCTTTGTCTGAATGAGATCTGGAAAGGTTCATGCACTCCTTTCTACCCCCTGAGTAGCAAGTGGTGGTGAGCAGCTGTGGACAGCAGTAGCACAACTGAATCTGAGAACAGGATGTCCACCCAGAGCTTTCATTTCGATCCTAATCTGCAGCCCTGTCCTGCAGCTTTTCCCAGAAGCAGGCTGATGCAAGAGAGCTTTGAGGGCCAGAGGAGCTTTGTACCCCATACCATACAGTGATTTATGGACAGACTACCTTCAGGTAGCCCACAGGCATACGGGTCAGATACATGGAAAACTACTTTTCCGTCAGTCCTCAGAGTGACCTCCCCAGGCCCTGCTCTGCAGCCACAATTTCTAGAAATCTCCCAAACAGACCTTTGCTGCAGGTTGAGCACTGGAATAGCTGCTGCATCCTCTCTGGTCCTTCTGAAGCTAACAGTTTTCCCAGAGGCAGAAACCAGGTGCACGCACCCTTTCCCTTTCCTCCTGTTCCCTGCACTGAGCCTGGCAGTAGCGCATCCTCACAGAAATTGCTTACCTTTCTTGTCCAGCTGTGTCCCACAGCTGTAAGGCAACCTGGGTGTTATCGACCATCAGACTCTTCACCTGGTAATCGATACCTGTCAGGAAGGTAATGATGGTCATAAGACAGGATCGGGAGAGAGCAGCTTGCCATTGCAAGGCCAATGGCCCAGATCAACACTATTAGTTCAGTGAAATTGTAAAATTGATTTGAAATTGGGTGAGGGACCATCTTTACTTTTAGTTGGGCTAAAATACGAGCAAAAAAGCATGTGTCCAGGCTGACTTTCCTACCCTTCTTAGCCAGATGAGCCAGGAACCCTATTACTTACCGATGGTTGCATTGAGCTCAGCCAAGAACCTGTCATAGCAGAAGCGGTGGATGAAGGAACTCTTCCCAACGCCGGAGTTCCCTACAAACACCACTTTAAAGATGCGGTCTGGGGAACAGCTGGCTGGTTCCAGTGCCTGGAGCTACAATGGAAGAAAAGGATGCAGTTTTAAAAAGCCCAGCTACAGACTGTGCTTTGATTTAGGCATTGGACCCCTGCACTATAAACCATGGAGCTGGAATTAGATGGGAAGAGAGCCAGAAACCCTCAAGTCCCTGGTAGCAAGGTGTTTGAGGAAGAACCCAAGTAACTAGACTCACCCTGGTCTCAGTGCCAACAGGCTGTCCTCTAGGAGGCAATGGGGCATCATCTAATCCATCTCCATTTTTTCTACAGTCAGCATCACCCTTCAAAGTCATCTTCAACCACTCAGCATCTGCTGCCAATGACCATCTCTCCTTGTCTCTGCTCTTCTCTCCGAAGTTTGTGCTACCTCCTTCTCCTGTCTTCAGCCACGTCCCATTGCCTGGGAGGTATTTACAGTTCTTTCTGTTGGGTTCTTCCACTGCCACATCCACTGGGAAGGTGAAGGGAAGGTCCGCAGAGGCCAGTTGTCTGTATTAAAGCCCACAGGCACCACAAATAGGGTGGGAGGGTGGGGAGAGAGGGGAAGAGGAGGTTGCAAATTCCCAAAACAACCAATGTGATCCAATTAGTGTATATGTTTGCAGGAACTCTACTTCATACATACATTCCCCATACTCCCTGTGACTAAGGCAACAGCGGCACCCCTAGGGAAAGAGAAACAGCTCACCTGAGCTATATTGTGTTCATATGTGCCAACATATATTCCATTGATTTTAATAAAAAATCCCACCTTCTAGATTTTTCAAGGATTCTTTGCTTCCCACTTCCCCCAGTACTGAAAAACAAGGTAAAGCATACAAAGGTGGCAACAGGAAAAAAATTGGGGGAAAAAAAAAAGGGAGCAGCCCCCCCTCTATTTTTGTTACCAAAAACAACACAAAAAGAAGTAACAAATATTCCCAGATTAGTGAAAAGGCTTTTGACTGCAGGCAGTGATGCGGGGGCTGGCTGATGGTCCTTGGGAGGCCGCACGAAGGCTGCACACGTTAGTGCCCTCTGCTGAAGGCACACAGCCGTGCTCCAGGAAACCAGCCCATCGCTTCCAAACGCTGCTGCAGCGGAGGCTTACTGAGCTCAGGCAGCAGAAACCTGCCGCAGGTGTGCAAACCGCAGGCAGTATGCTCATACCAGCGCCACTTTGCCGGGTGCTGGTTCTGCCTGGCCCAAGGACCCAAAAGATGTTTGGTTTATAAAGCTTCCAACCCGCCACACTGCACTCTCAATGGCAAGAAACCCCCAGGATCCCTGCCCAAGCCGTGGTAGTGGGGAATAGGTGTTGCACTGACTATGCCCACACAAGAGCAGGCTGATGCACTTGGTTCACTGGGGGTAGAGCTGACGTGGTAAACGGAGGAACAGTCTTCAGAAGAACAGTTAGAATAACCGACTTAAACTACTGGAATCTTTGCTGAGGAGCAAGGCAGCATCTCAGCCCCGCCTTGGCTTTCCATGGTTAAAGAACTAGATGGAGTGAGAAGGCTTAGAACTCAAAGGGCTTTACCCACCACACGGATCTCCAATGCGTTCACTGGCCAGCAGATTGCATTTGGAAGCAAATTAAAGAGACCAGAGGCTTACTACAGTCAATTCCTTCAGAGGCAGCACATCCTACCTCTTTCTGCAACATTTTTCTCCCACTACCAGTGCAGGAATCAAGGCAACAACTCTCTTCTCTCACTCCTGGGAGTATACCTCATCAGGGCTGCAAAATTCACCTGCTGCCATGCTTACACTTTTTCCATGAAAGGGAGCTCACATTCCTGGTTGTCCTCCCTGCATCTGCCCCAAATGCCAGCCCAAAGCCAGGCCAGCTGGAACCTCTCCCCATGGAAAACAGGCACATCCTCCCAGGCTCAGGGGAATGGCAGGAGTTGTGGCAATGAAGGGCTGAAACTCAAAAGCATCTTCAGGCAGGGGAAAAAAGGGACAAAGACAAAACTTTCTAAACAGTGACTCCAGATCTAACAGATTTTATTCACGTTTCTCAAGAAATTTGTGTGACACAGGACTGGGACAGAGACAGGACCAACAAATACTTCTCTCCTTCTCACATCACCCTCACCACCAGACTTCACCAGTTAAACTTTTCCAGTGGGTTTATGCCAGGAGCAGCTAGCAGGATCTTTGCAAGAAGTATCTGGGAAGGAGGATGGGAGAACTTGCTTGTCTGATCCCATGGATAGCATATCTGCCAGTCACACAGCCATCAAAGAGCTCTGCCTCAGACCTATCCAAGCAACGTCCCAGCCTGGGCTCAAGAACCAGCCCAGCTCCACCTGGTTTTCCATCAGCCCGTGAGCCTGAAGCTCAGTTCTTAAATGCCACTACCAGAATTGCAAGCATTAAGGGTGAGCTGAAGCTGGAAGAAACTCTTGAGTCTAGACCTGTATCTCTGGTTGGTGCCGGGAGAAACTGGGAAGTGGTGGAACCTTCTGCAGAGACCTGGTAGGAAACAGGGAAGCATGCTGCCTTTAAAACCTGTTTGGGGCCAGCAGTTGCAGGGGAGATCCAGCTCCAAGCCAGGTCAGGGCTAGCCTGGCCTCTCCTGCCTCTCAGAGGAACGAGGCTTTTGGCCAATACCAGTGTGTTGGTCAGACAACTAGTTTGCAAGGGCTGACGCTTAATGCCAGTGCAGTTCAGGCAAGCAGGCATACATGGGTATTGAGGCCACTGTACAGTCTGCATGTAGAGCGAAGAAAAAAAAAAATAATAAAAGCCTTGGTGACACAGACATGTTCACCCGCCCTGGCTGAAGGGGAAGCCTAGCGTGCCAGGTCAGCACCTGCATAGGTGTGGAGGGAGATAGCAAGGATGAACCCACCTGGAGCTGGGCCCTCTCCTTGGGGCTTTCAGCTGCCAGAGAGAACACAAGCCTTGTGCAACTCCTGCCCTCTCCCACGCCCCAGGGACATGGGCTCTGGCATGAGGCGTCAGTGGACAGGATTTCTGCCCGAGGAGGAACTAGCACACTTGGGAGATGATCCGGTCATTTTAATGGAGCTGCCTGACTCTGTCAGTCAGCCTTTGTGACTCCCATCCCATGATACTTGCACAGCTTCTGACAGCATTTAGGCTTGCTCACCCATAGCTGCAGGTAGAAGCAGCCCAGAGGGGGGCCACCCCCCTGTGGAAATTAGCTAACAGCATCCTCAGCTTCACACCAAGCCAATGTCACCTGATGCCAAGAGGCAGCTAGACCCACAGTCAAGCTGCACCCCCTATGCTCCCAAAACCAGCCAGCACCAAGGTGGGAGAACTAGACACAGGACACCGCCTGACTGACAGGGTACTCCAGTGGGCACAGACAGACACCACGAACACAACACAGACGCCCATCTAACCGTTTGACCGGCTTGTCGTCCAGCAGGTAACTGCCTAGCACTGACCCTTTCTTCAACAGGGGCTTTTTGCTCTGAAGCACCTGGAAGTTGAAAAGAGAAGGGATGAAGAATGCAATTAGGACCCAGGAACCTGACCAGCCCAGTTCAACCACTTGCCACCTCCACAGACCGCTTCGGGGAGGCGAGGCGGGAGCCCTTGCAGTCCTGCACCATGCGGTTGTAGCGCTCCACCAGCAGGCTTGAACAGCAGCTTCTGGAGCACAGGGCTTGCTTTTCTCAGTTCCGCTCGTTTAACTCATGGAAGAAGGCATCACTGATGCTACCTTCCCTTTTGTAACAAAATCCATCAAAAATGGTGGTGCCGCAAACTGAACGCTAGCCAGCCAGAGCTTTCATTTCTGTGGCTTGTTCTTCACAAAGTCTCACAGCTGAATCTCTCTTTCCCGACCTTTTTATTGTGCCGATGTTTTGTGGGACAGAGCAATTGCCCCTTCCTCAGAAGGCACTAGTACCCCTCCTGCACCGGTACTCACCCAGAGCTGCACATGCACCATAGGACAGAAAGGAGACTGCTCTGTAAAGGGCAAGCACATGCTTTGATTTACACAAGTGTCCCTCTCCAAGCTTTCCTCCTACTTACCTCAGGCTACGCACGTCCTACAACCAGCGTTCACCAGCTCCCCAGAGAAGGAGAAAGCAGGTCAACTCCTCTCGCAGCCCTCTTCCCCCCACACAGCAGCTTTGTCATCCCCAACAGAGTCAAAGATGAGCAACTTGCCCAAGATCACACCAAAAAAGCTGTGGCAGAGCGAAGACTGACCTTCCAGCTCCCCCAAATGCCATGCTAAATCCTAGCCCCCCGCCCAGCTCCCAAACAGACTGGCTAACTGCTCTGGCTACACACACAAAACACAAAGTGAGAGACGGCGTGGCAAGGTGCCCACCACCTCGGCACTGGCGGAAGGGAGATGTACTTGCTCTGTAAGTCTGGAGATTTCTGACACGTCCCCACAAATTATTTCTGGGGGCAAAGGTGGGGGAAGAAGAGTCTGCAGCCTGCCAGATCTGCCTCTGGCAGCAGTTTTGAACTGACCAAACACCTGCAGGCAGCTCTGGACAGGCATTCCTTCGTGCTGCCCACAGCCCAGGGGAGGACTACAAATATTATTTCTTCAGTAACGGGTTATTTTAAAAGGCAAAAAACGAAGAAGCTGCTTTGTTGGCCAGAACTCCCAGGACACCTTTACCACAATGCAGTCCAACAAAAGGGGACGCTTTGGCCTCCACAGATGACCTCACCCAACTAGCAACTTCAAGGGGAAAAAAAACCCCAAAACATTTTCTACATGTTAAACTGGTGTTCAAGAGAAGCTCCAGCCTCAGAAACAATCCAGCACTGAGAGGCTCACAACTGTGGAGCACGTATCTTCCAAGGCAAAGGACCCCCGAGTGCATAGCAACCCTTTGGTCCACACTGCTATCAGGCTGTGGCTCTGCCAACCAGTGGCTCTCCAGTGAGGAAGTTCTCAGGGTTTTAGCAGGTTCACTCAAAGGCACTCTCTAGACACACAGAAACAAGGAAATGGTGTTACAACCCACTGGAGCTGAGTTGCAAGCTTCAAGTCACCTATGGAGCAAAGGGACTCCCAGGCCATCTGCTATGGCACCACCCTACCTGGAGAGGAAGCGGCCTGCAGAGTATGTACCTGGGTAAGAAAGGAGAAACAGCGGGGCATGTTTTGCCATTGGTTCTGCCGTGCTTTATTGGCCTGCCAGGTTTGTGTAACATTTGGCTCTTCACCGGGATGACAAAGGGACAGATGCGACATCACAGCTGTACAACACACGATGGCAAGGATTCCACAACAACAGCACATGTACAAGGATTTTGGATGGGAAAGATTCTGGTTTATCAGTGAAATACAAATACGTGTCCAATGTAGTCGAAGTCCCAAAAGACTCTTCATGATAAGCAGACATGAAATTTGCTCTATCAATAACTCCATAGCCAGATGGATCACGGGTGTGAAACTGAAGCCACAACCCCTGGGTCTTAAAAGCACCCAGCAGTGGTTTGCACACAGACAGAAATAGCCACACATTACTACCTGTGACCTAGCCACTGGGCCAAAACAGTGCCCCACTGCGCCGTGGGGCCAGGGTCTGCCCACCCTGTCAAGGGTGGAAACTCTTATGAAGAGCAAGGTATTAAGCTGGGCACCAAGAAGTGCAAAGGAGTGGCAGCTGGGTTGCTATCAGCAGCGTACAGCCCAACCCCTCCTTCCAACCACTTCAAAATCTTTGCTATGAAAGAACCACTGTTCATCACACCTTCATTTCACAGAAATAACACCACTCTTCCCAGCACTAACAGAGGGTATTAAGACCTTGGGTTTCTTTTTAGCCTGTAAAAGCACTGATACACTCTGCCAGAGAGTGTGTCACACACTAGGGATCCCCATCAGAAGGCTGGACTCTCCTTTTTGCTGCTGCAGGGAAGTATTGCTATTTTCTCTCCCCCTTATAGTGGGACAGGTTGGACAGCAGATCTTCTGCAGATATATGACAATAGCAGCATCTCTGCAATCCCTTGGAGCCCTGCTGTCCTGTGGACTGAAACGAGAGTGGCCAACAAGATGTCCTGGCAGGTAAAGGAAAAAAAACTTCCTCCAGTGCAGGCTTCAGTCTGCCCAGCATGACGCAGGCTTGCTAGATGAGCAATGATGGTAGGAGGGGTTCACCCTGCTGCCAGCACAGGGAGAAGGGAGAAAGTGGCTGCTCTGTACTATGACCCTCTTTTAGGTCCACCTGCAAGTGTCATGTATCAGAGCACCCCTGAGAAGGTCCTAGCAGGGGAAAAGGAGAGAACAGAGGAGAAGCAGACAAGCTTTGCACACACGGAGGCACATACCTCGGTGAACCACGATGTCCACAGGCCACCCGCCCCACCCACAGGAACCCAGCAGCTGATGAAGCACTCCACGAGGGAAGAGGCAAACAAAGCACTTTTTTGCCTGCTTGCACTGGACTCTGCTACAGAGTGACTGTGTTTATTACTTCTCCAAGAGGGAGCAGGAAGCTCTGGTGCACACACACACACTTAGCAGCTTTAGAAAGGGGGGGGGGGGGGGAGAATTTCCTTCAGATTTCAAAAACACACCCACAAAAGCACATGCACACACACCTCACCTCGATCCAGAACAGTTACATAAGTTATTTTACTCAGCTGCTGCCCCACTTGGAGAACTCCAGCGTCTCCCCCAGCAGGGCGTCTCATCCCTTACCTGGGCACGATCCTTGTGCTTCCTTCCACATTCCCTTACACACCAGCCAGAAAGTCTCTCGCAGCCTACCACTGCCTGTCCTCACTGCAAGACAGTTACTTCCAGATCTTCAAGAGGGACATGGTGGCAGAGCAGGCACCCTGACACATGGTGGCAGGGATGGGTCCAAGAAGAGCACAGAGCAGCCTTGACAGTGACATTTGGGAATACAAAGACTTTTTCATGAAAAATTAATAAGAATTAAAAACGGATCACATATTTGTACTTATCTTGGAGACTGGGAAAGGCCACAGATGGAGTTGACTGTTCCAGATGTCAAAGAGGTCCCCTGCTTTCTCCTAGCCCTATGACACAAGGCTCACTGCTGTACCTCCACCCCAGCAGTTCACAGGAATCGGGAGCTGCCCCAGAGGAACATCTTAAAACATCTGCTACAAACTCAAGGGGTCAGAGAAACTCCAAAACGCTCCCCATGCCCCTCCACCCCAAGTCGGCCAGCAGCACGTATGGGAATCCATCTTCTTCTCACCACCCAGCTCCAGGGAGACATCCAGCTTCACTCCCCTCCTTGCATGTGCCCAGTGCCTGTCACAATGCACAGACCCCACGTGTGCAGCAGACAGCACCCACTGCAGCCCTGCACAGGGCTTCAGGACAGTCACAAGCTAACGCGCCTTGGGTTAAACCCGGGCCGTTGGCAACAGCAGCCAGCAGAGCTCATCTCTAGCACGGGCAGAGAGGTGCCGTGAAGTCTTGTATTAAGCACCACACCAGGCCTCGTGAGCTCAGGTCATTGTCCCCCGTGGAAGTGACAGGCCCCTGAGCGGTGACAGCAGCAGCAGCAGATGAAAGGAGGGTGGTTGGGAATTAGGATTTTCTTTCTTAGACTAACCAGCTTCTTGGCTTCAAAAGCATCTCGCTCATCTCGAAGTTTCTTGTTCATCTCTCTGCTCCAAAGGAAGACACAGGAGACACACAATGAAGCACTCATAAAAAATGGAGTAAAGACCAATATTTGAAAGCTAGGACAGAAGGAGAGCTTGAGACACAGATAAAGATGTTATATACTGCCAGACATGTTGGGATTTCCATGTATCCCAGCTCAGGTTAATGGGCTCCACAGGGTCCCCTTAGCCAGCAGGAAAGACTAAATTCCTCCAGTGGAGGGATTACTTGGTGAAATAACACAGCCTGTACTCTGCCAGAGATGGCCAGATGATCGCACAACTCTGTCTGGACCTGGAAAACCAAGCAATGTCTGAGCACTGCCTGAATACACTCCCATAGCTTTCTGTGGGATAAATGAGCAGAGTGCTGAAACCCCAGCCCCTGATGTGCACAAACGCTCAGCATCTCCCCCCAGCCCTGTTCTTACCTGAGGAGCTCCAGCTGCCGAAGGAGGCTTTGTTTCTCTTTCTGCATGTTCTTGGAGACTCTAAACACATCCCTGGGTGAAGGGGATTTTAAAAGGGGCAATAAGTTAATGGGAGAGGAAATACAAAGATCCTCAATACACTCATGGTATTCTCAAAGATAAGGGCCTGCTCTATGCTAGGAGGATTCAGAGGAAGCAGCACTGCCACGGGAGCTGGGATGGCTGGGTTGTATCCCAGCTCTCCCACGCCCCTCCACCATGAGGGCAGGCAACCTGCTTTCTCCTTTCACACTCCAGTTTCCTCAGCTGCTAGAGATGGGAATGATGCTCACTGCCATCTGGATCTGAAACATCTCAATGTTTCAGCTAAGTGTTATTAGATTAAGCCCAGAAATAGGAACACAAGTGATTAGAAGAGGATCTGTAGGAACTTTATATAGAGGTGATGGTGAACTGGAAAATACATGGAGAAGCCGCCTCCTTTAGGCTGAGGAACATGTCTGGTTTTTACAATGCTTTTATAGCCAAATATCAATATTCCTTTCCCACTAAAGGCAGGCAAGAGGTAGCAGTATCACTCCCTGTTTAGGCCCACAAGACCACTGGGTTGTTACTTTTCCTCAAGAAGAGACAGGCAATCCTCTGATGAGACCAAGGCTACTAATCAGAAATCCTTATTCTTTAACTACTTGCCCACCCCTTTTGCCTCTGCCTGGGTCCCTGCCCTGACATCCCCTTCCCTGCTCATTCCCACCTGTCCTTCTGCTCTTGCTCAATCTGGGCCTCTTTCTGGAGTTTCTGTAATTGCCCCTTCACCGCCTCCAGCTCCCATTTGCTTTTCTCCAGCTCTTCCAGCAGGTTTTCATTCAGGTGCCGGAGCCTTTCGTTCTGCACATGGGTCTGCAGCTTCTCTGAGTTCAGAGACTGTAGCTGATGTTCCAGCTGTAATGGGAGAGGAGGAGGAGGGGTTAAAACAGAGAAGAAGGTTTTTGTGCTACAATCATGCCTGTAAAAACAGACTGAAAAAGCAGATGTAAACAAATGAGGAGGAAGGGAGGTAAACACAGCTTAGGTCTACAGGACCACCAGTGGCATCAAGAAGGTGAGTTGGAAGCAATTATTTCTCATCATGCCAGCATTGGGGACCAAGCAATGCAATTAGTCAGGCACAGCTGAGGAAGTGCTTCAGGCAGCACAAGGAGCTTGCTGCTATCAGGCACTGTAGAAATCAGAGTGCAAATGAGGGTCAAAGGAAGACTGGAAAAATTTGGGTGGAAGCAGGGGTGTGTCTGTCGGGACTTATTAAGCACTGTTGTTGAAATGCATCCTCTAGTTTGGGTCTTCCTGAGCCCATGGCAGCTGAAAGGGAGATATACTGAGGTGACAGGGGTATCTCACACTACACCTAGAAAGTCAAGTGATTGGGTGGCCTTTACTACTGTTGGGGACAGGACCTCAGGCTAGAGATGTTTAAATGCTACTGGGGTACAGCTGCACTCCAGACAGCACAAGACCCCAGCACAACTAACAAGCCTGATTTGGAAAGTTCAAAGACTGCTGTCATGTACTCAACCAGTGATGTGATTCCTCATAAGTGGCTGATGTAGTCCGGGAAAGAGTTAAAGGCAGAAGCAGCAGTCAAACCTGCCCATCTCAGATGACAAGTAGGGCATCTCGAGCAGGATCATGACAGTCCAGTATCTAGCCAGCCATACCAGCTAAGCAGGGCCCTCTGCTGGAACGGGTGCTACGCAGGAATTGTGGTAAACATCTGAGAACTTAGAGCCCCAAACCAAAATGATACAATCCATGCTTGCAACCAGAAGGGAGCACCAGGAACCAGTTCTGACCAGCATAGTAGGTGGCAAGTCAGCCTCCACAGGCTAGGTGGTTGTGTTAGAGACAGCAGCCCAAGCAGAATACAGGGCAGGAGATCACATTTCCTAAAAATTCCCAAAAGTTTTGAGCACAGAGCCAAGGTTAGCCCTTTACATACCACATGTGACAATTTCTTGCCACACAGACAGGAAGTTAGGAAAGGACATGGAGAGATGTGATCGCACCACAGAGCAGGGACCCTTGTGGAAACCCATTTATACCTTCAGCCTGCCTTTTCTGCACCTTCATATAGACTCTCAAAGAGAAAGTAAAGCAGCACACTGTGCCACAACATAAAGTGCTTTTTTTCTTGCTACCCTGCTCTCTGCCAGCATGTGTGTAAAACTGTCATGAGCAGGAGTGAACAGAGCTGACCTTTCTTAGGTTCCTTGAAACACCAGCCCCACATCTCTTGCTGCTGAGGCTACCATGCACAAGTCACACCCGCCGCTGCCTGGAGTCTTCCAGTCCTTTGGGCATCAGGGAAAATTTGAGGATAATCACATATGCTGGAGTGGAATTGAGGCTAAGAAACAGCAACCACTGCCCACAGCCTTTGGAACTTTCAGTAAGCCAGGGGACCGGCTTCAAGTAAAGCACCTACCCCTCCCTAAGAAATCTCTATCACACAGAACTCTCCCACTTACGTTGCCTGTACTTGGAAGCGATACCGTAGAATAGCACGATCACAGTACCGGTCTTATGCCACAAGAGGGACCTGATTATCCACATAGCTTAGTACATGCCGCAGAGTTAACAGCATCAGAAATGACCATTTGAGTAAGAGTAAGTGTCCACGCAGCCCAGTACTCTGCCTTGACCCATAGCAAGAAGAGATGCTACCTAGGAAGAGCATGCCTGGACACCTAAGTATCGTCCATTCCCCTCATACACACCCAGCATCTATGGTCCCTGGACTAGGGATGTTAGAGGCCACATCCCTGACTATTCCTCTTTTTAATAAACATTTATTAACCTGCTGTCCATTTGTTTGTCCAACCTGTTTTTGAACTGCTGATACTGCCTGCCTCCAGTGGCAAAAAATCCAGGACTAATATCCACATAGAGAGGAATATTCTTCTAAATCTAATTCATATTGGTCTCACTAAGTGTCCCTTACCTCTGCTGTTGAAGGATTTAGGGAATAACAGTTCTATGTGGACCTTACCCACCACCTTCCTGAGCCCATAAAGCTCACTTATATCTTACCTCAGTCTCCTCCTCCCAAAAATCCAGTCTAAGCTTTCCTAGTTTCTCTTCCTAAGGCAGATGCTCCATTTCCTTAACCATGTTAGTCCTCTGTACCTTATTACTCAGGAAGGACACAGTGGAGTTAGAGATTAGAACCGCACACACCAACTGAGGCACATCAAGGGCGTGGGCAGCAGGAAAATTTACATCCTCTATCTTAATCTCAGTATCCTTCCTGATGGCACCTAAGTTTTGCTGGCCTTTCCAGCTGCTGCACAATGAGCTGATGATTTCAGAGAAGTGCTATTTCATCCACATCACAGCTAGGGATCCAGTTTGGATACCCCCAGTCACCAGCATCTTAAAGGTACCTCCCATGACTTGTTTCTGTGGGGGTTATGTCTCAGTTCTTCAGACTAAAAGGAAAAAGACATCCAGAATGGACCATCCCATACAAATACCCACACCATGCCATACAAATATCCACGACGGCAGGCTAAAAGAAAGTTTCTGCTTTGATCTTTTCTGTGAGAGATTAATCAGTACGTCATTAGGTGCTGAAATGCAAATATACAGGACGTACAGCTCTAAGCAGCACAGAACTACTCACTCTGGGTTATTTTGGAGCAGCCAGAAAATACAAACTAGAGAAATTTGGCTCTTGTATGTCCATACACATCTTTCTTAGACACTTCAGAAGGCTCCAAAGTCACAAGTTCTAAATTTTTACCCTGTCTTCTTTGCCAAATAGTTATTGTACAACTGAGAGGAGGATTGTGCCAAGAGACAACAAAGCAGATAAGAAAATGCATGGCCAAAATATTCACTGGAAGACATTACAGTTGAAGACAAACCAATCACTTGACAAACCACTCCAACACCTTCAGAGACAGGAGAGAACTAGACTTGCTACTATCGGATTAACTAGTACCAAGCCTCAGCAGATAGAAAACCATTCTCAGTCAGAAAAGGCCTCAGCAGAAAGACAGTAGAAGGGGACATGCTTCTTTAGAAAGGATTTGGGTCCTGTTACCTTCTTCTGGCGGTAGAGGATTTTCTCCAGCTCCTGCTCTTTGCTGCACAGTTCCTTCTGGAGCAGGTTACTCCTGTCATGTCTCAGTGCTTCCTGCAGAGGTAAAGATACACAGCTGTGCATACAACACCCAGCACGGTAAGAGCTTTCCTTGGCCAGATGAGCCACCACTTCTGCTTCTGACCAGAGAAAGTTTGACTTCAGCCAAGAGAGATGAGGTACCTGGCAGATCAACCTCTCCCTTTCTGCTTTGATCTGTTGCTCCATTTCTTCATAAAGGCACCTGACTTCTCGGTCATGGTCTGTCTCCTTCCTACAAAAGGCAGGGTGCACACAGGTCAGGGGACAGAAAGATAATACAGAAAGAAAACAGGAGAGGAGGGTGGAAACAGATTCCCACTAACAGCTGTGTGGCATCTAGTGGGATTTTAACCAGACCAAATGTTATGGGTTGGGTAGGTACTGATGCAAAACAAACCCATGGGGATCAGATCAAGATAAAGAGTAAGTTTATTACAGCAAAAAAAAATCTCTGCATCCTGTGCTCTCCTTGCATGTGAGGCAGCATGCAAGCATCAGCTGGTTCCTGACAGCAAACGGCTGTGATGGTCTCCTTACCGCTTCAATGCCTGTTCCATAGACTCCTTCTCATGATTCACCTCCCTTATGTATGATGAAACACGCAACAGAAACTCTTCAAAATTGGACAAGAGCTCTGGACGCTCCTTTCGTAGCCGAGCCCAGAGCTCCCGAATCTCACGTGGACTGGAGCAAGCATACAAGAGAGAAGAAAAGCAAATGACTTTGTGTCATCTTACGGACTGTTATTCCAACTCCAGCATGCACTTGGGACAGACAAACTGCCCTTCTCCTGTGATGCCCTCCATTACACCATCATAGCAAAGAGGGAAGTTGGACAGTGATGGAGCATGTTTGTGGAGTGAGATTAGGTTAAAATAAAGGAAGTCATCTGAAAGAGGAAAAGAAAAGTAATCTAGGAAGCAAACCTGGAATGATTATTTTTCAATTATTCAGCAATAACACATTTGCTGTTTAAACCAAGACTCAAATAGATGAACATTCAGCAAATTTGCCGTGAGCTATGGTCAAGCAGCAAACTGTTATAGCCCAGGGATTTTAGCACACATCACATAGGTGGTGTTCTCACACCAGGACTGTACTGGTGGATGCTACTGCCCTTGTTATTTACTACATTTGATAAAATATTACAGGTTTGGAAACTGAGGCACAAAAAAAAGAAGCAAATTTGCCCAGTGTCACATCAGGATAATAATGGAGGAAGTCCTGGAAACCCAAAGTCTTCTTTTTCTGAACCTGCAATAATGGTTACACTGTTTTGGCATTTAATTCATCGCAACTTGAACACAGCAATTATAAACTCGCTCTTTCCCAAAGAGTCTTATAAGCCTGCAGACATCACTTCATGCTTCTTTTTGGAGAAGAGCTTTTTATTTTATTTTTTTTAATCCATTAAGTACTTTGGAGGAACTGCCTTGAAATGTACAGAATAATTATACATATAGACACTATCCAAATAGGTGTTTTTCTTTGTCTACATATTTGTCTGCCTCAATATTCTTTGTGAAAAAAACAAAAAACCAACCAAAAAGCTCTCAATTCCCCTGCCACCACTGCATGATAGCTTCCTTTTTCTGTCCCAAATTGAAAAAGTTACTAGCACTTCATCAAAACTTTGTGTTTTAGATAACAGAGCACATTGAGTCCCATTAACAAACAAAGCCATTTATTTCTAGCCAAAACCAGTGAAGATAGTTCAAATTCCTGCTCCGACCCCAACTAGCTTCTGTTTTATATTACTTCTTTACAACAGCTGGCTTGGCACAAAGGCATGACATGACTGAACTCATTGCATAAAACTGCAAGTAAGTGGTCAAAATAAACCACAGGATAATTCCACTTTACTACTTGACGCTTCTCTGTAAACAGCAGAGGCTATTTTTCCAGAACAGTAATATGGCCTTTCACAGTGTCATTCCATTGAGGCATAACAGCCTTCCAGAATTTTTCGGGACAGAAGAAGTTGTTTAGCATTAAAGGAAACATACAGGTGCTTCGCATCACAATGCGGATGAGACAAAAAAAATCTGTTTCATGACAGACACAGCTCTGAAAGCAGCGAACTTCTTCACTCTCAGCTTCTGTCTCCCACCCTGTCTGTCTCCTGCCCCTGCCTGGGCTGCTCGCTGCAAATTGGCAGTGCTGTTGGACTATGGTACCTGGAAAAAAACGGCTGCCACAGATGCCGTTGGGCACCCCAGCAGATGTGCATCAGTAAGTACCAGTTAGGCATAATGCTTCACTTGCCCTAAAAAAAGGCTGGATGACACCGGGGTCGGTGGACTCTACTGGGGCCACATGCAAAGGCATTGATATCAAATTTCAAGGCTCAGGTGAGCACCCCTTGCCCAGTTTAGCCTTTCAGACTCTTCCAGATCAGCCCCCTCCCAAACAGCCCCTTGAGCACAGACCTTTCACAGACACTCTAAGGACGACAATTGTCTGAACATACGTGAACAGTCACCTACCATTTTGGAACAGACAGCACACTCACCCTCTTACCTTGTCTAACCCTCAAACACTTCTTTTCATTTGCTGTGTGCAAATTGGCTTCCACACCACCAACTGCTACATTTTACAGCTGGGGTATGAACTCTAGTTTGGGAAACTCTTTGCAAGAAGTACTGCACTGAAAGTAACTGTAAACTGGTGAGAAAACCCAGACTTCACTGCATTTGTTACCAAGCATATGAAAACGCAAGACACAAGTACAGAAAGCCCAAGCAGTGCTTCAGAGAGCAAGCAGTTCTGTTCACCTTTGGTCTTTGCTGGTACTTTCAAGTTTTGGTATTGCAAGATCAAAATAGGGTAGAAGTAATGCCATGCTCCTACTTACTCTTCAAACACGTGGGCTGCTCCGAGCTGCTCCATCATGGAACAAAATCGCTTCTCTTCATCATCATCTGCTGGGCCCAAGTCATCTGACCAGCCTGACTCAAAGGTCTCCTCGTGTCTGGAGTGATCCATTCTCCCAGCCCCTTGCCACAATTCAATCCCTATTAACTTTCCTGGTGGAAAGAGAAGGGAAGAAGGAGAATAAAGAAAGTAAAATTGGATGTCATTTAATAAGCTGCTATTTAAATGGCAGCCCGACAGAGCTCCATGAGAAGCTGCCTGCACGCTGCTGGTGTAGAATACAGCTCCTGGTCAGTAAAGATTCTCCGTTCTGACATCCTGAGTGATGTCAGCATCCAATCTGCAATGCTGGGACTGAAACTGGCTCTCAGCCCAACAGCAGGCTGTTAGGGCTCTGCTTACATCTGCATGAAGATGATCTACCACCCACAGCCTTGGATTCTCAGCATGTGAAGCATGCGGCATCAGGTCACTTCACTCCCATGGAGCGGCGCTGTGGGTTCACTTGCTAACAATCCCACAAGCTCCCTCTGGGATTGCAAGCCCTGCACTGAATAGCACCATGCCTCGGTTTCCCAGCTTAAAAAAAAGTGAGGAGGAAATGATTACCCTTCCCTTCTCATGTGCTACATCTGTTCTGATTCAAGTGCTATGGGACAAGGACCACCCCTTGCTAGGATTGTGTGGAGTGTCTGAACAAAATGAACTTACCCTATGAGCACCCCCTCCTGCCCCATCCCACGTACCGATGGCTTCCAGCTATCTGGATCCTGTTTCATGCTGAGACACTAATGCCATGAGAACTTCATGCTATGCAAGGCATGCGACAAATACCGGTGCTGGGAACAAAGTCTTCTCAAAGAAACAAGTCAAGCAATATCCAAAACTCAAGCCCTCATCCTGTATACAGAGGTCAGACCTGCACTAGCAGCTACTCTTCCTTTCCAAAACATATCTGGTTCAAAAGGCAGAAATGACATCCCAGCTACAGGGCCAGGAGCCAAGGATACTCAGAGCATGGATGAGAACACAAAGCTGCTCTAGGGGGAAAAATATCCACTATTTATGTACCTCAAGTCACTTAACCACTTCTTAGCTCTGTATGTCCAGAATCTAGCTGCTTCTCTCCCACTCTTAAAATATGCTGTAAAAAAACTTGCAGTATGGAGATATAGGCCCTATTCAGCTTAAAACCTGAGGCTTGGCCAGTTAGTTAAGGAGATGGGCTTAGATTAGGCACTTTGGATGTCTGCTTTAAAGAAAGAGTCATTATCTCTTTTTTACAGCTGGGAAAATTGAGGTGGAGAATGATCTGAAGGTTGTTTTGACATCCTAGAATGATCTCAGATTGCTTTAAATTGAACATTTAAAATGTAATCTCTTTTGTCAGTTGTGCAGATGCACCCTGTAACCTCCCAGAGGCCTCGCAAGGAGCCCTCTCAAGAAGCAGAGTTGGTTGCAGCTTGAACTGCTTCCCTTGATTTCCCCCCTGCACACTCCCGAAGGAAGACAGCAGCATGCCAGGCCAAACCCTAGAGTTAGGAGCAAAGTCTGGAAAGGATTTCAATTAAGCCAGACACAAAGAACAACTGTAAAGAAAAGAAATATGGAAATGAAGTGTTTTGGCTAGACTTGAGCAAGCCCCATGAAGCTAGGCCACCAACACAGGGTCGTTTGTGGCAACTGGTGGCTGACACAAAGAGAAATCTTGCCTAACTCTGCCAGTAATGGCACTGAGGCAGGTACCCTCATGATGTCCATCTATGGCTATGGCTGGGACAAATGCCTCAAACAATGAGATTTGGGAATAACCAAGTCATAACTCAGGGGACACTGTGGATGCCAACACGCCCAAGTGGCAACTGTTCACCTTCTACACAGCGCTGGGCAGGAAAGCCCATGCTCCCAAGATGACTCTTGTTTCTGGCAAAGGCAGCAGAACCCACCAACAAGGCTTCACCCCTGCAGGCAGGGACACAAGGCAGAAACAGGCATAGTCAGCAGGCACTCAATAGGTTAACACATTGCCAGAACAGGCTGGCCCAAGACACTTTCCATGTTTATTCTGAGGAAATCTTTACAGCTTCTCCTTTCAGGGCTGGCTGTTTCTGGCTATTCAAACTGAAGCATCAAAAAGATCCCACTCTCTCCAAGTTGTGAGAAAGCCATGAGCATTATCTGAGCAATCAGGACACTGCAACTCAAGAGCTTCCTCAATCACCTCAGAAAACCCTAGACCAGCTGTGTTCATTTGCTTTGACCTGATCCCATTAACACATCTACATGTCCAAGGAAGGTGCTAACAGTGTGCAGATTTTCTGAAAGCTTGCAATCAGCTAAGGCAAGTAAGCACCCACAGCAAAGGTTATTACTGCTGTGGTCCTTTCTCTTCCTTAACACCTCCTGCACTGCTTCTGCTGCTGAATGATGGCTCTGGTACAGGATTGGCATTCTCCTAGTGTTTGGAAAAGGCAACAGCAAGAGGAGAACAAAAGGTCAGTTGCTAGTGTGCTAGCCTACTAACAGGACTCCTACCAATATTCTTGAACAGCACTGCAATAAACCAGCTGGAGACAGTTACCAAGAGGCATATTTCTGCCCCCTCATCCAGTGAGGGTCCTTATCCAGGTGAACGACTGTGGATCACATGGCCAGATACAGGCTGCGGTAATGTACCATCTCCAGTAGATGTTCAGAAGCTGGCTCTACCAGGTAGGCAGGTAACAGTTGTGGAAGAAGGCAACACAAAGCCTCAGGAAGGGGGACAGCAGTATTGCACACACACCTTCTCCAATGATACTCACAAAAGCATGAGGCATTGCCCTCATAGCTGGTACAGCTTCGTAAGAACCACTGCACTTTCTTTCTTACCAACATAAAACATCATGTCACAGGTGGGCTTTTTCCTTCCTCTGCGTCTTACCTAGTCCCATGCTGAACTCCACAGGCGTCAAGTATCCATTATTGTTCTGTTCCAGGCTGTCAAAAACAGTCTCCAGCTGTTCAAGGGTTAGGGGGAGTTCACTCTGGAGCCGCTGCAGAGACAAAAGAATGAACAAAATTAAGACATGATGCAAGCCTTCCCTGTGACTAGGTCCTGTCCCTGCCATCCTCAGCTTTGGCCCATAGCGATGTGCTCTTTCAGCATCGCATCCTGGCCAGGACGTGACAGCCTGCCAGTACAGCTGAGTGATGACACAAATGCCTGTTTGGACCCACTGATACGGCAACGCTTTCCATTATGGGATGATTCAACCAGGACTGCAGAGAAGGAGCTTTGGGTTATTTTGTTTGGAGGGAGCTCAGCCCTCTTCCTCTCCCACTTCAGAACCGCTGCCTCTAGTTCACTGCCTGCCTCCCTCCACCCCTGCCCAAGCCCTGCCCAAAGGTGGCTGACCCCCCAGGGCACTGCCAGCCTCCTGTCACCACTGCTGCTCCCACGAGAGCTCTCTATGGGCACATCAGGAACCAGCTCCATCTCTTTGGCCAGAGAGGGAAGACAGACTTGTGGGTGTCTGGAATCAGTTCCCAGCTCTTGCAGGAAATCCTGCAGATTATAAACAAAACGTTCAGTCCGTAATGAAGAGTTAGCTTTCTTCTTCATCTTCTGCCTGTTGGGACCATGTCACTATTCCCACAACACAGCCAAGAAGCAAAGAGATCTCCCTTCGTAATACACATGTAGAGCACCGAATGTGAAGGGGCACCCAAAGAAAGTTCCAAATAGATGTAGACTAAAACCAAGTCCAATGTAGACTAAAACCTCATTACTGTCCATTAAACATGCAGCTTTTATCTAAAGCTTAATAAATATTTATTAATGTAACTTTACAAAATTAGGCATCACACAAAACAAAGTGAATCAATAATTAAACCAGCATGGACCTGCCAAGTATTAATTATAGGTGGAGGGAGAGATGAGACAGAAGAAAACCAATCTGCACGTAACCTTCCCAATAAACCATTAAAACAAAACTCACAAAGAACTATACAGATTCTCTTAACAAATACTGCTTTTAACAGAAAGCAGAAAACCACATTATTCTAGAGCAAAGTTATAGTTCAGGCCTAGAGAGAGTTTTTGAGATCAGGCTTTAGCTATGATTAACAAAAAAAGCTGTATTACTTTTTGTGTCAAGAGGTTGGTGGATTTTTTTTCATTGTTGACTGTGTTGGGGGGTGGGGTGGGGTTGGTTTTTTATTTATTTAAATTAAGGCAAAGATTTTTTTCCCCCAGATCTCTCATCCACTGCATGCCTAATGTTTGTAGGAGCTGTTGCATTTTTTTTTTTTATTTTATGCATTCCTTAAAAATTTGGAATTGTCCCACTTATCCCAGGAATTCCCCAGAGGTCCAAGGCCCTCCTGGGATTTTTGGTTCTTAGCAGCTGGCAGTGGCAGAGTTTTGCTCTCAGAAATCTGAATGAGACTGAGTCCCCATGCACACCCACGTTTTGTAAAGACATGCCACATTCACCCCTCTTCTGCTACCCATGACTTCACAGCTCTTCCCAGGAAAGGGGAAGGATTT
Organism: Gorsachius magnificus; assembly: GCA_034008185.1. Classification (NCBI taxonomy): domain Eukaryota; kingdom Metazoa; phylum Chordata; class Aves; order Pelecaniformes; family Ardeidae; genus Gorsachius; species Gorsachius magnificus. Next base: position 3,598,229 of record CM067086.1, on the reverse strand, counting down.
TTTTCCCTCACCTGCATGTCTACCTTGGTGATAAAACCCTTCTCGTCCTTGTCACACAGCTGGAAGAGCTCCCTCGCCTTTTCAAGCATCTCCTCCTGCACATCTTCCAATTTGCTCATTTGGCTGGAAGGAGAAGCACCAGGAGCCACCTCATCCTCCTCATCCCCTTCCTCTTCTCCTTCCCAGTGGACGTGTCCCAAGAGTGCTCCCCTCTGGTTTGCCATCTTCTCAAAGTCTTTTCCCCCAGGGCAGAGGCAAACGGAAGAGCTGCAGGGCAGGAAACAGAAACCTCAGTCAAACGTGAGCCCCTACTTCGACCCCACGCATCACCTAGTTATGTGCCTTGTTGGTTTGAAAGAATAATATTCAGCATCCATTACTGGGTGGAGAGACTGTGCGTATAGAGTTTGTGTCAGAGGTACACACCATATGTAGGTACACACCATACACAACACGGGCATAACCAAGCCTACCACATGGCCATAACCCTCCACACTGGGATGGGCTCCAGACCCTACACCAAACAACGATGCTCTTCTGCCATCTCTCCTCCTTTGTCTCAGACCTGCAGGACAGCCTGGTAAAAGTTTGCTGGTGAAAGGTGCCAAGGGAGGTTTCAGTGAATATAAGAAGATAGGAAGGGCATATTAAACCACGCAGGTAAAATCTGAGTGGGAGCAGAGTGATAGTCCCACAGTAGCTGAGACAGGGGGCTCAAACACCGCAAGCAAGGCCAGCTCCCAGCTCTCACACAACTCCCTGGATGCCCTGACCAGGATGCTTCTCTCTGCTCTTGGCTCCTCTGGTCATAACATGTGGGTTTCCTCCTCCTGTTGCTTTTCTGCACTGTCTTTGAACAGCAAACCTGCATCACAACTGCAAGAACCCAGAGCACGACAAAGGCAGAAAGGAGGAAGACCTGTGCAAGTGACAGAGGAGAGAGAAGGAGGAACGTCCCTCCCAGCCCTCTGCCCCCCAGGTCCCCTGGCTGGCCTTCCACCTCTGACATTTTCTTGTTAACACTTCCCAAATAGTAACTCCATCTTCTTTCATGTTATTACAGCACAAAGAAAGGTCAGACAATTCTGACACTGCAAAAAACTTACTAAGCTGGGCACTCCTTCCCTCCTTGCCTCTCAGCCTCTGTTTTGAGAGCTCGTAAGCTGCCAAACAGTATTTTAATCTGAAATGTTCACCTTTATAGGAAGGAAACCACATAACTGTAGAGACATTTCAGAGGCCAAAGAAAATAATTTCCATTACTTACGTACCTAAACCAAAAAGGCTTGGAATGAGAGCACCCCTTTAAGCACAGCACCATGATTGTAAAGATGTGTGCAACACATCCCTACCCCAACTCACCTTCCGACTTACTGATGCCACGTAACACTCTCCAGCTTTTCTTCAGTGACACCACCACATTTTTTAAGCCTTGTTGCACTGATTGTTTTAGACTTCTCCTGCAGATTTGGATTCTGCCTTGCAAGGCAGAAGTGAGCTGTGCAAGCAGGCTGAGAGCAGATTTATACGGTACTAGACAAAGAGGGCTTGAAGGTTGTGGGGGTTTTTTTTAATCTCCAAGAAATTAAAAGCCACATAGAGATGCCGTGATAACAAACAAGTTAATTCTGTTTGCACTCTTAGTACAACGGGAGGATAAAGAGCATGATGGCCAGGAAGAATGTCACATGCGAGAACTATATGAAGCTGACACAAAAGGAGAAGGCAATTATGCCCCGTGCTATTTGACTCCATTTATTACTGCTGGTTCATGAGCCAGAGGGTGGTTCTGCTTCAGAGAACAAGCAGAACGCTTCACTCCCCCTGTCAAATCAGTGTTTTTTCAGGGCACCTCTGTTTAGCGTCACTTGGGAAGATACTTATTTGAAACTTTGTGGAAAAGTACTTACAAATGGGTACTATTATGTGTCAAGTAGATATCCCTGGCAAGCAATGGACACAGAGCTGGCCACAAGTTTTTGGGAATACTGCAGAGGAAAGGAGGGAAGAAAGCATGAACAGCAAGATGGCAGGGGGTGTCTTTCTCTCTCCCTCTTTTTCAAAAAAAACCCCTCCCACCAAGCTTTTTCTTGTGTTATGGAGGCAACACAGCAAAGTTTGGAGACTAAAGCTTGATTCTATCAATTAGCTGGACAGTCAGCTTGCTTCTAGTGGCAAGTCCATACGCGTTAGCAGTAAAGAGGTTGGAAAGAACCCCAGCTTACTTTTCACATTCGAGAAGATGTTGCAAAGCTGGCCTTAAAAGAAAAATTTTTAAAAAGGCCCCAAAATCTTACGCTGCGTAGATTTTATGGGTGATTACAGTGAGGAATCACATAGCCACACTGACGAATGATAATTATTGGCTGCTACAGGCCACCTTGAAGCTTTTTGCCAGACCCTTCCCTTCCACGAAGACACAGGCTCAGCACAAGCAACACCCTGTACCAGATGGCGAGTGCAGGCGGCAGCAGGGTAGGAAACGAACTGGGAGTTCAAAGCAGGAGTCATGACAGGATTGCAGAAAACAGCCAGAATAAGTGCAAATAAGAAATATGCTTTCTGAAACATCCCTCTAGCTGCCTAAGAGATGCTGAGGTCCTCAGAAGTAAAGAAGATCTTACTTTCTTGTTAGCAGCTTCATCATTTCTATTTCAAAAGCCAGAGCAGCCCACGCAGATGATGTCTACCCAGCTCTGCTGCAGCAAGGAGGATATTCTGTTCTCTCTCAGATATATTTTGCAAGCTGAAATTGGACCCATTACATCACTACCTCTAGCATCTACTTACTTTATCAAATGCCCAGCTGTACTGTAGCTCCCAAACATTGGCTGAGTAAAAGCCTCTTAATTAGAAGAGCTGGGAACCTGACATGGGCAAGAGTCTGAAAGGATTTCACTCGCATGTAAAAGACCAAGACCATTAATTCAACGTTCGGAGTGCAGAGTCTCTTGCTCAAGCTGGTTCAAGTGGCTTCAAGCCAGATGTGGCTCTGTCAGTGGTGACACAGCACTTGTAAAGGAACAAAGCAGCAAATAAGAGAAAGCCCAAGCAAGCAAAACACACTGCAGCTCTGATGGCCTTATCTCCCAGAGGCCCTTCACTGAGAGGCTGCTCTTCTCCATGGTACAAATGTGGCGGAGGCACAAAGCAGATCTCAGTCTAACAAGTGCTGCAATACCTTCCCCGGTTACAAGTCATCACTGGAAACTACTGGGGAAGCAGCTTCATCAGCAAGATGTAGAACATCACTGAAGGACAACGTTGAAAGAGGCTGAGGTCACTACAGTACCAAAACTGGGGACTGGTACCCAAAAGTGAGGCCAGCAGAGGTGGCTTGGGTGCAGAAAGATCAGCTTGGGAAGAGCCATGCTTGCCTGACACAAGTGGAGAAGACAGAGAAAGACAGGTACAGACATCTAATGCTTTTGGTCAGGCAATCTGCCAGGCTCCCCCAGTGAGATGTAGCCATGCCACCTCCAGTGACAAAGTCAGGGGTTGTTACCAAAACTTCCTGACAGGATTAATTTTTCCAGGTCTCTTCTGCCAGGACAAGGTAGTCATTGAGTCAGCACCAGTTAAGAATTAATTTCCACACCTAGCCTGGTGTCAGGACAATCTCTGTATCTTGGGCTGTTGATTTCCATCATAAGAACATCCGCAAGGTGTCATGGCAGAGTTCATCTAGCCCTCAATGATGGCCATGAAGGCTGGTGAGGGAAGAGTAACAGCAGGGCAAGCACAGAGAAGGCTTTGCTGAAGAGATCCATCAGCCTCTAGCCACTGTCAGCCTGGGGCAATTCCTGAGCTACATGGTTTCTCCCTCATCTTCCAAGACACTTGTCCAGCCTTACTTTGAATCCACATGAAAATATTCACTGTTCACGTGAACATGCCGATAGGAACGGGGTGCCTGCTGCAACCAGTGGGTGCTGACAAAGCTTCACGGGACTGTTCCAGTTTTCTGGGTACAATGTTTGACCAGCATCCACCCCACAAGCAATGGAGGCCCAGCTTTGGCTCAAACAAGTGTTTCCTGCCACCTTCACATCTGGCAACCATGGTAGAGACCAAAAACTGGGCCTGGGAGATCTACCAGGAAGATGGAAGTGCCGGGGACATGGATGGAACAACAGGTTCCAATTGCCCTGGCAAGCCTCGGTATGTAATGTTCTTCTGCAGCCCCTTTTTCCCCCCAGACCAGGGATTTGGCTGCCTGTGCTCAAGGTCAGCTCTGATACTGCACAGTCCAGATTCGGGCAGTGTTTAACATCTGAACAACCCAATACAGAGCTCAAGAGAAAGCCAGTCTTCAGGACCTGTGGATTATACCAAATCCTGCCACAGCGTGTTCTGGGGCCCAGCAAGCAAAAACTCACCTGCTCCTGCAAGACAACTTTCCCAGAGCCTGGAAAGCAAACATAGATCTTCTCAGACACAGCAGAGAACGGGAAATTCGACGGCCAGTAAAGACAGCTAACACCAGGTCTTGCATTTCTACAGAGCAGTAACTCAGACCAGTCTTATGTGCATATTTTAACAACCTGAGGCATAAACTGCAGTTCATCCTGTGCAGAGCTGTGCCAGAAAACCAACCGGATCCCACGGGCATGGCATTCTTTGGGGAGATCACAAGACCTGAATTTTAATCCTGACTCAGCTTGCCATATGGACCTGAGTCAGTCACGTCACCAGCCTATGCTTATAGATTGTCAGCTCCTCCAATTTGAATCTGATGCTTGTGACAGCTGGCACTTTATTTTAAGACTCAGTTCCTGGAGACTAGTAATTACATGTGAAAAAAATCAAGCATCAAAATAGTTTCAAAGCCTCAAAGCTGGAGAATGAAAAACCTGAACACAGAACTTGGAGAAACTGCAAATTTGAACAAAGAGGAGAACAGACCCAAGGTACTTTTCCTTGAAAGGGGAGATACTACTTTCAAGGCAGCATTACAGTGTCATGGTTTCCAATTTATTATCTCAAAAAAGCTGCTTCTTGTAGCAGTAAGCAGTGTTAAAGAGGCAAAGAAAAGTCATGGCTAAAATGCTATCAAGAGCCAATCCCTTATCTATGTGACCGTGACCACTGTGTGCACATGACAACTTTGGGTTTTTTTCTTTTTCCACAGCCTGATGACAAGGAGGAAAGGAAAGTGGGGAGCACAGCCAAATTTTCCACAGCTGGTCCTCAGATGACCCCAGTCACTGCAGGGCATTGTACACGCACTGAATATACAGCATTCCTAGCAGTCCTGCCCCCAATGCAAGACAACAAATCAACAGTTAATGAAAGAGGAAAAACTAAGCATAACTGGCTAAGTGGCTTACCCAGGATTACGGAGCAAGTCCAGCGTTTGGGTCCTGTGGGGTAATAAGGGTTTTTGCTTTCCTGTACCCCTGAATTTTTGATGGTGGAAGGGAACACTGAAGAAGAATAGTTATAGGTACATAGTACGTGTCCAAGGTGTACCACAAACTAAAGTGCTCAGATACTTTGCTGGGAACTTTCCCAAAAGACGTCCTCCTGTATTTCTGCCTAAGACAATATTATTAGAACCAACAAAAACAGCCCCATATGAAAGCTAAATATTTAAGCCATTTATTTAAACAGATCAGAAGAACGCACACCCTTTCCTTTCTACTCCTGCTGCAGAAAAAGTGTCTTACAATTTTAGGGGAAGGAAGTCACTGGGTGTTTAGGTGCGCATTGACCACGCTCTTGAGCATATGCTGAACGAGCCAGGTCTGATCCCATGCACGAGAGGCCGCTACACAAAGAGAAGGAGATGAAGGGCTGGGGTAAGGGATCCCTGAAGCAGAAGCCTGTAGCTTCAGCAGGTTACAGACATGCAGCAGAAGCACGCCTGGATGCGGTTGTACAAAGCATTCGTGGCTTGCTCATGGAATGGGAGCATCACTCAGGAGCAGCTGAGGAACAGGTACGTTTTAAAAAAAAAAAAGGGCAATAAAAGCTTCACAGGGCCTTACACTATTTTATATCAAACACATGCCACTTGCTCTGTTTGTTCTACTTTCCTTTCTCTCCCAATGTTTTGAAAGCCAATAATTACTAAAAAAGTGCTCCTTGTAGGACACTGTCACATCTACACGTCCCAGATTTTATAGTACTGTGAGATTCAGTGATCAAATACACATATTTACAATTATTATCCTAGTTACATGCAAAAAGCACATATTCTAAATGCATTCACAAAATTACATCCATACAAATCTGACCAGGTGAAAGTAGAGCAGAGGCCTTGGCCAGGGAACAACACCAACCCCCATAGCTTCCACACAGGCTGAATTTCCAAAAGCTCCCCGAGGGAACTGGGCACCCATTTGGTGGAAATTGTTTTAAAAAGCTCTGCCATGGTGCCTGAAAAGGCTGGGAGGAGAACAGAAAGAAAAGAGTTATTTCTCAGTGTACTTTGTTCAAAATTAATTTTGCTCTTTCCCTTCTCTAGGAAATTTGTTTCCATTGTTTGGAATTTGTTTGGGTGGTTGTTGGGTTCTCCCTTCCCAAAGGGAATGGCAGGAAAAAAATACACTGAAAAATTAGGAAAACATCAATTGTTTCGCAAGGTTTTTCTTCTTTAAAAAAAAACCCTAAGAAAACCCATACACACCCTGGGCAGAGAGCCTGAAATCAGGTGTAATATCTAGAGCTACACTTCACTCTCTCTCCCTTTTAATTGCCTGCACTTGATTGTATCCCTTTAAGGGAACAGGAAGGAATCCAGGAACCTTTGTGTTGTTTACTCAGTGGAGATTAGCCCAGCTTGATAGCCCTGAGCTAACCCATGCCGCAATATCCATGGATGACTTCATCACGGGATATGCCAGTACAATACAGAGGGATATCCCAGAAACACGGACAGCTGCAAGGGGTCCGACATTCGGAATAGCGCATTTGAATTGAAAAAAAGGTGCTCTGCTGCAATTCACAGCTTCCCTCACCAAAGTTCATCAGAGGAATGCTTCTTTATAACTTATCATACCAACTTCTCAATCTTTGCCAAAAAAATTTGCCATGGAGAAACTTATAGGATGCAGACCCTATGCTCCCATCTGCAAGCAACTCGAGACTTTCTCTTTTTATTTCAAGAGGTGAACAAATTTGAGATTCAACAACACAACAGAAAGCACCAACACATGCCAAGAACATAAGTCTTCAACACAGACAGGTATCCATGACATACCAAAACAATATTCTTTCCCCCTGAAACTGCCACGCACTGTTCCCCAGCCATGCCCATCGCACGCCAGCGACGCTTCGCAGCTCTCTCGCACTGGCACAGTGTCACTGTGTGGGCGTGTGTTTGCACTGGAACCGCTCCTACAAATTGGGGTTTTGGCTTTATTGGGTTGTTTTGCTTGGGGAGTGGAGAGAGAAAGCATCAGTTTTTCCTCTAACGATATTTGGGCCAAGAGTTAATACTCAGCAATTAAAACCAAAATCCAAACCACATTTTTTCCATAAACAGCTAATGGCCTTGGATCTGTCAATATAGCTAGCATACAGCTGATTTTTCAGAAAATAAAGAGCGCACCTGCAATAAGATAAATAGCAACAGCCGGTTTAAAAACAACTCATTTTTACAAATTCCTTCACTTTACAAAGGCTTACAGGTTTCCCGAAACTTTTTTTTTTTAAGAGACAGAACATTGTAACATCTCATACAATTCAACATAAAGATTCATCTTATATGGAATGGAAAAAACACCAATATTGTAACCTTTGCACCAATATTGTAGCCTTTGGCTGCAAGAAGAATTCATTGTGTTTCTATGGGCTGGAGATCATGCTGCACATCCACAAAGGACATCATTAGCCAGCAGTAAGTAAATAAGTAAATATAACTCATTTTGTAAAGCAGAAAATACTCTGAGCAGCATCAGGTTTCCCGCTGATGCCACTGCTGTTAATATTCTACCACAAAAATGCAGTTGTTAAGAGGACAGCCGATCAGCTCAAGGAAATGATTGAGAAAGACGGGATATTTTAGCTGTGAAAAGATGATACAGCCTTTATTCAAGTTAGCTGAACACAGCGTTGTAAAGTTGAAGGTAGATGCTGCTTTGAGTTCAGCAATCAGTAAGGCCAAGCATGTTGATCGGGGGGGTAAGTGCTCTGCTTTACTGGTGATACCTACTGGCAAGGCAGGTAGGCAGGAGGCAAACAAACTTTCTTTGCCAGCCCAGACATAGGAAAAGGAGGAGAGAAGGCAGGGGACTTGGCACTTGACATCAGACACGCTGGATCATTTTTGACTGGAAGTGAACACTGAGCACTCGGAACTCGGGCAAAGGAGATCCCTGCTCTCTTCTACTCCTTTTTTCCAAGGGCTGGTGCCGCAGGCAGGAGTACCCCATAAGGAAGAGGAACACTCCAGATCTAAGCTGGCATTCAAAGCTCTTCAAACAGTCTGTACAGGAAATGACATAAATCCAGGGCAGCTCCTCAGCTTGTTTAAATGAGTATCGCTGGCAATTTCCTCCTGCCTTACCAGCCCCTTTAGCAAAGGGAGCGCTTGCGTGCAGAGCAGACTGTACCAGAGATGACAACCAGAAGTCGGTGTGCTTTTGCTGGGCTCATGCCACCTAGTTATTGAACAGCTAAGATGCCATCCAGGAACACTCGACACATGACAAGCACCGCCGCGGCTGCTGCAGCTCAGCAGGGACACATCAGTGGAAATGCTGCTGTGGAGACTCTTTTCACACCCTGAGAGCAGCAGGGCATGGGTACACAAGGCTCTCAGGAACGCAACTGCTCTTGGAATTTTCTCTGCAGAGAAAATCCACGTTGAAAGGAGGCATCCCTCAGTCCTGTGCTGGTGAAGAGCTAGATACACTCCATCGGTGTCCTTGAAGTACTTCAGGGGCAAAATTATATTATGCAGAAACAGCCGTTTGTTGAATAAGTGGATAAAAGGTTCTAATGGATACGCAAATCTTCAAATGCAAAAATATGGGGTTTGTGGAGTTGCCCACATATAACCAATTCCCAAAGGACAGAGATAGTGAAGAATTGTCCCCAGTCATTGTTTTCTTTAAGAAAAGAATCCAGGAGCCTCAGATAAAACTGGGTGGTGGCAGCTGCACATCAAACAGGAGGAAGCACTTCTCTGCCAACCATTAAAGCATGGGACTCACTGACACGGGATGCCAAGGATGTCACAGGTGTTCATGGGCTGCAGAAGTAGCTGGTTTTTTCTTCCCCAAGTTTGTCCATAAAGGGCTATTACACAAAAATATCTGTTTTGGTGAAAATTTTCTGAGCCGCAAACGGCCAAAAGAGTGTACTAGGTAAGTATCATTACACATTTATGCTGGGTAAGACAAGGGTATCTGCGGTTAGCCGCTGTTGGAGACACAGGGCTGGTTCAGCCTGGCCATTCCTCAGCTGCTTTCTCATCAGCAGGAACCACCCTCAGAGCACCTGGAGTCTTCTGCCAAAAGGGCTGCAGCATTTACTGCATTTTCGCCAAGGACAGTCCTGTGAACTGGACTTGGTACTCCAACAGCCAAGGGTCAGCCAAAGTCTTCCCACAACTGTCACTGCCTTCAGACCCATAACTTGGGTGCTCAACTCAACTCAGACCTCCCTTTGAGTCCTCAGATTCTAGCTGTCTATGCAATATCAGAACAAAGATTTTCCTTTCCAACAAGCAGCTGAATCTCTCTCCGACAGTCACACATGTTGTCTGACCTCAGCAGGAACCCTCCTGGGCTGCTGTTACCTATGCACACTTGTCCAGCAGAGTCACTGTTGAAGTCTGTCACCCTCTCTAGGCATCCTTTCACTAGTTCTCACCTTTGTTGCAAGAGAGGGAAACAACTGGTGTTAGCTTTGTGGAGGATGATCCCCCTGCCACGCAACCTCGGGATGCTGAACAAGAAGGGTGTTGACTGCTGCCTCTACTTGGCTCCCAGTCTTGCTCTGTCACTTCTTCATCAAATTTCCCAACAGCCACCCACTGTCCTGAGCTCAAGCCCCTTCTGGCCAGCTGCAAGGTTTTTCCTCAGCTGCTTCAGTGCTCTCTTTGAACAAAGGCTAAAAATCCTGTGACAATCCCATCTCACCTGGAGTACCACAGGTGTAAGTTCACAGAACTGGGGCAAGAGCCTTATCTTTATTGATCAAGATCCTTGACCTTGAAATCAACCTCATACAAACAAAAATTCATAGCCTTATGCTGTCCTCAAATAGCTCTGCCACCACGTGCATGCACAAATAAAATATCAAACCAGAACATCAGACCACCCCTTTCAAAGGAGAAACTTCTATTCGGTAAAGCACCCACTCGCACAGCTTACTGAATATATGCGACAGACAGTGATTTCTTCTCCAAGCAAGTTCTCTGCAGTGCTTGAAACCTCCTTATCCAGAGGGCTACAACTGCAGGGGGGAACACATGGAGTTCAACCATCTTTTCCTCATCCCAGGAAATTAACCTCCAAACTTTTGAGAACTGGACACACCCCCATCACCTTTTCTGGGACCAGGGGGAGAAGCTTTGCCTTGCTACTCTGAATCTGCAAGATGCACTTAAAGGATAAAAATGGTCTTCAAAGATTATCAAGTAGGAATGAGTATGGAGAGGATTTATAGGCACCACAACTCCCTGGAGAAGCCTCTCTGTGGCTGGTGATGCATTGGTTTTGCCCAGGAGCAATGTATGGGACCCACAGACAGTTTGACCTTCCTGCAAATGCTATTAAAACAGCAAACAGAGCTGAGGCAGCTGGGTGAAGCCAATTTCCAAGACGACTGTTAACCCATTCTCTGCCTCAGAGAGATGAAAATAGCCATTTGGTTACCTCTCAGCTACGGATCCGCCCTAACAGTGAGTATACAGGTAACGATTCACCCCTTCCTGTGAGCTAAGGAGGTGCTGGCTGTGCTATGCAAAACACCTTTCCTGAAAAGCCAATGTACTCTGTTCACTGGAAAAGGGTGAAATCCATGCACTGACCTCTTGGCTGTCAAAACACTGAGGGGGCCACAGGTGAAGTCCTGGATCCAGGGAGTCGACACTCCCTCTTCCTAAAGAAGAGAGGATGGGTCTGAATGTCCGAGAATTCCAGGATCTCCTACAAGATATCAGAAATATCCTTTCCCTTTCTCATTCAGGGGGGACATTCACAACAAAATACTAAAAGCCTCAGATTTCTACAAGACAGAAAACCAAAGAATGTTTTGAGCAGCCACAAGCCCTGAGCTGCTCCTCCACAAAGCAGGGTAACACGTGCAGCTGAAAGGCACATGTTCCCTGCATACCAGGCACAGCTTAGAGCAAGGAGAAATCAACTTAAGGAACAGTGTTTGAAACAAACTTGGAAGCAGATACTGTCTGAGAGGTACTTTTGTTCGACTGGGGGGGGGGGGGCGGGCGGGGGGAATACTCCTCTCTGACAAAAGCTGTCACTGGGTCAGAAACCCACAGCAACAACAACACTGCTGTAGGATTACGGAAAATAGGGGGGCTGGGGAGAGGGATAGGTATGCTTATGAGAGAGAGTGGAAAATTTCCAGACAAATGTTTTTAAAGAAAAAAAATTCTAAGTCTTCGCAAAGAATGCAGCAGAAAATCCTTAGGTTTTAATCTAACCAGCTCAAGACTTCCATTTCATAAGAAAACATCACAATCCGACATATTCTAAGCATGTACTTTTTCCCCTTTATTTTGAAAATGTAACCATTGCAGCTATTAAATCAGCAGTTTCCCAAATCGTTGAGTTACTAGAATTAGTCAAGTGACCTGCAGAACCACATCAGAACTGAGAGCAAGTTTCTTCAGGTCAACATTTGCCAAGATGTTGGGTAATCCAAACTGAAGCATTAACCATCTGTTAATTAAGTACCTCCAGCTCCTGAAAACCAGTCAATAAGCTTTCCTTCTTCCATCAAGGGAGTAACAACCATTTTCTGCAGTGATATACAATGTCACAGCACTCAGCGAGTCTCTGTCCCATTTCTACTCCGCTGCTTTAAAGCAAAAGCAGGAAGTCGGAACAGAAAGTTCCTAGGGAGAAACTCTGCTGAAACACGGCAACTTGCAAACTCCTTCAGACTTCCTTCTACTCAATTCCTTGCCCAGAAGAGAGAGACTTTCTTCCCTCCCCCCCGCCCCATTGCACAACCTCATTTTCTCTCTCTGCAGGTGTCCCCAAATACCTTGAGTGGCAGGACAGTATCGCTCCCCTTCCCTGGAACTGGCAGTATATCCCACAGCAAAAAGCCAGCGGAGAAGGAACGCTGCCAGGGTAAAAACAGTATCAGAGCAGATCCAAGCTAGGAGGTGTGGTTTGCAATGCTCCCTACGCATCTCGTCCCCTTTCCAACATAGGCTAGTAGCCATTGGTTCGGAAAGCAGCACGAGAAAATGGGCCATTAAGCTCCCAAGGTAAATTCCTTGTCATCCTGCCTCATGCACAGCTGTGAAGGAGAAGGGCTTGTTTCCGAGCTGCCTTAGGCAAGAGGAGCAGCGGTAAGAAAGCAGATGAACCCTCATCTCGTACTGAACTTACCTTCCCTGAGAAGCACTAGCTGTGCTGGTAGGTAGCGCGCTGCCTACCTCACATCCGATTTCAACACGGGCACAATTGAAAACTACCCCTGCAAATCCTACCTCAATTTTAATTCCACTTTTACGTAGCTGGCAGCCTGTTTCGCAAAGAGAGGTGAAGAGAACTTAGGAAAAAAGAAAGGTAAAGCACAAGATGACACTTCAAAGAGCATGTTTCCAAAGCGCCATAAAACACACCCCAGGGGTGGGGTGCACACCCCAGGACTTTCTCACTAAAGCAGTCAGAGATGCCACCCTCTGTCTTGCCACTGACCATAGCACCCCTCTATCCTACAGCATGACCGAAAGGAAGCCAAGCCACCTTGACTTGTCCCTCAATAGCAGCTCCAGGCAGCATGAAGTTGCCTTCAGCTGTGTCAGCTCCCACTAGTTAGGCCTGAAGACTTCTTGGAAGCTGACAAAGAAAAGAAAAAAAAAAAAAAAAAAGAACATGTTGAGACCCTGGCAGGCTGGCTCTTCGTCACCTGCTATGTTTTTTTTTCCCCTTTGCTCATCCCCACCCCAAATGCCTCTTTGCATCAGCCCTCAAGGATATTTGCCCTGCAAACAAGCTTTGCCATATAAGTCACGAGGGGGCAAGCTCAGCCTCTACAGAGAGCAAAAATCACTCTTCCACCTATTCCCACTGAGAAGACTCCAGCTGGTGTCTGAAGACCTCATCAATCTGCAAACAGAGCTACAAATAGCTCCATCCTCCCAGCAGCAAGCGATGATGGGACCTGCAGAATGCAAAGGTAAAAGCATGTTCTTCCCTGTGTATTTTAAGATGGTTATTTCAAATCCCAGACTAAAAAATGGACATGAAGACTACTACAAACCATCACACTTGTCTTTAATACATGTTTAAGAGAGCCAGATTGCTCTTCTGAGCTGTCTGGGAAGGCTCTGAGTTGCCAGAGGGCAGCTCTGCTCCTCTCAGACCAGGACGATCAAGCTCATCACTCCTCACAAGCTCATATTTGCCTCAGCCCCAAGAACCACACGTCCTTTGAGGCAGACTCTAGCTGTGTAGCTGAGCTAAATAAACCCATACAAACCCAGACCAAGTGAGTAACCTGCCTCTGAGCTGAAGAGTTTACTTACCATTTCTTTTACTTACAGCTGCAGAGGTGATGCTTAACACTGAACCATGGTCTCGGCTGGGATGCAGCTAGAACAGCACAAAAAAGGGAGCAGACTGCTCTCCTGCACCTCACAGTCTGTCCTGTCTCTAATCTCCTCCTGGGGTCCTTTATAAAGCTTCTCTTAGTACTGACCAGAACAAAAAAAACCTTATCAAACACAAAAAATAGCGTTTTGGAGCCACGTTAATGAATCCTTAGCATTACAGGGATAAAGGTCAGGAAATGCAGAAAGTTACAGTTCCCATAGTAATGCTAAATCAACCATACTGCACGTCCTGTGTGGTACACGTTGAAAAGAAAAAAAAGCTTCATCTACTGATGCCAAAAAGGTTTCTGATTCAGCAAAGACACTTGAATACCACGCCCCGCACACGCAACATTTATTGTTCAGAGAAGTGGATTTTCAGATCAAATTGGATTAAGCCAATCTAAGCATCATTACAGCTCCCCATATCTAGGGCAATAGCAAGAGCTCTCAAGCGTGATTACAGACTGAACGTTATTTGCCCAACCTGAATAGAGGAAAGGGACTCAAGCGTCAGAACGGGTTGAGTCACCAAATCGCAGTCAGCGCCGATTCTGCACTTGGATGCAGCAAGGAGGTGGTGGTAAGGAGAGAGGGGAGAGAATAACTGACCAACACACACACACACCCCCCAACCAGTAACTGTTAATCCATTTCTATAAACACTCATTTCTTTGATACTGACAGCCTGAAATATCCCCCTGCCTAGTATCCCACCTCACGAGTCCGGAAAGGGGTTGTGAATGAACTACAGCCTCGCTGACCCCTCTCCAGCACAAATCTGCGTACTCCTCTCCTCTTCAAGCTCCTGAGGTCTTCATGCTTTACATAAAGCCCTCACCACTCTTCCCAGAGAGAATAGCTACAAGTGGTCCATTTGCATTTAGCAGCTTCAACTGAGCAACCCGTTTTGCATGGGAAGCAAAAGACTCTTTGTGCCATAGGAAACACGTTAAATCAAAGGGGTTTGTGCATCTGTACTGGAGCAGAGGATTACTCCTCTTGCTATGCGTTTGGGAGGAAGGAAAGGTAAAGCAGAAGTCTTGCAAACTCCTTTAAGAGGCAAAGAGGGTGAGGAGGAGGGGAGGCAGCTCTCAAGCACAGGAGCAAAGCGTGCAAGGGAAGAAATGTGTACGTTTGTGGGAGCATTCTGTGTGTGTCCTTTTTCCCTCCGATAAATCTGAATTCTTTTCCTAGTTCCCGTGCTCTCAGACAGAAGGGCACAGTTCAGGACAACAGACACCTTTGAACGTCAAAAACCTGATAGGTGAAGAGAGGTGCTGGCAGCGCTGCTGCTGAAGAGGTCCTCAGCCCCGCTAGACACCAGGGCACCCACACAGCCCTGCTCAGAGGACACCGAGCTGATGGGGCTGCTCACAGAGCGACATCAACCCCGGAGTCTGCAGCAGGACACAGTCACAGGAACACACAGCAGAAGTCTTTCTGCCCACAGGGTTACGGAGCGGCTGTTCCTTTGCTCACACCCCCTCAAGCCCTTGCTGTCACTGTCCCTTGGGGTGCACCTGCATTCCCTTCTGGGCTCCAGCATCAAGCCTCCACATTTTAAAATGGCTTTGCAACCCTCCCCACAGCTACCATGCCTGTCTATTCCTCAGAGCTGCACAAATCCCAGACACACCTGCCAAGGGTAACAAGGACTTGGTCACGCTTTATCTTATCTAAGCGTCTTCCTTCTTGGGCAAAGCTCAGCAGCTCTGCACCTGCCGAGGAGGGGAGCTGGGCAGAGGCCAGGAGCTTCAGCCTCCAGCAATTCACTCCAGAGCGGGATGTTTGCTGGCCTGCCTGTCCCACACCACGAACAACTGGGCATTTAGTCCAGGGAAAATAAGGCTCAGCAATATTTACACATCTCATCTCACCTTCGCCTCAGCTGCTAGCACGGGCATACAGCTCACCTTCACTATACCACAGTACAGCCACACTAGTCCTTGCCAACAGATAAGCCAGTCAATTTTATTTTACAGGGAATCAGACCATTTGTCCAGAGAGAAGACTTCAACATCCATCATGCTGTCAACCTACAGGTCACCTACAGCTTAAATTCCCAGCTGGAGATGAGCTTGGTTTCATCCTCTTCATTTTACAGAGGGGAAACTGAGGCAGATAAAAGCACTACTCTTACTCAGAGAGCAAACACTAAAGGAAATGGAGAGGTACTCAGCTACTATACTTGGTGAGGGCCACCAAGTTTTTCTGTATTACATGTGCGACGTGCCTCCCCACCCCTGCACCTCTCCCAAGCTCCCACTATGCCCAGCCCCGGGCTTACAGCTAGCCTGCAAACCTGCGGTCTGCTTCTAATCTTCCTTTTCCAGAGGCTGGACTCACCTAGCTATGCCCAGACATAGCTGGATTTTTCCCAAAAGGTTTGCTTTCCATCGCCTAAATTACGTAATTAGGCATTCCACAATTTTATTTTTAATACCACACAGCTACCAGTCCTACTCCTCCAAAGGTCTGCAGATATCCTGCTTGTTGCTCTCTTGAAGAGCTTGAGATAGGAAGCAATAAACAGCTAGATACCGCTACCTCAATTGCACAGCTACAACAACCAGACTCGATATTTTTCAAGCCTTCACTGCATTGCTTTAGCCTTCATCCAGCACATGTGCTAAAGACTAATACTTTCAAAAAGCTGCAGAAGAGGTCTTAAGAGCTCTCCCCTTATTCATGCTCTCGTCTCCTCTTCATAATGCAGGTTGCCCCAGCCCATGATGCACCATCTGCTGCAAACAGTGACATCCTTGCCTCTGCCAGGATCCTACCAGCATCACAAGCTTGGGCCAGCCCCATGCCCAGACAGCACTGGACCACCACAGCAGGTGTCAGGAGGTTCAGAGCTCCCAGTCACAATTTTAGAGGTCTCCTGTCATCCTCAGAACAACACAGACCTTTCCTGCTGAGCTTTCAGCTGTATGTAATCCTCAAACACCCTTCTGAACCAGGCAGTCCCTTCCACACAGATGGGGCCATTAACCAGTGCAGAAAAGTGACCCGAAGTCTTGTACAAGCACAGAGATAAAAACTACAGAAGCAGGGACAACAGCTCCTCCTTCAGATGACATCTCTGCTAAATTAACTGCAGTCACACACTTCATGAGATAGAAAGCAAGGATGCCACAAGCCTCTTTGCTCTCAGTCTTACCACTTGACAAATTTTCCTCCAGTTATGCCAACCAGATGAGAGCGCCCTTCCAGAGTGTTGTACCATACCCCATTTCCTCCAAAACAAACCAATGATTGAAGTCACGGTCTCTAAGAGCACAAGACAGTATTTGTTCCTGCTTTAGTGCTCTGTGACACAGGGGTAAGAGAAAAACACTTGGTTAAAAAGTCCACAGCGCTTCCCAATGATGTTACCCCAACCCAAATGAAGCACAGGGAAGCCCACTGTGGCTCCAGACTTCACGGTGCCACAGCCTATACACAACCCACAACAGCTATTAACCTGAGGCTTGGCATCGTTTCCTCCTAAAGCTCACAACATTTGTTATTCCACTTGAGGCCCCCCAAGTCCTGCAGTCAAGTGACATTCAAGCATTCCTGGCAGCATATACAGACATGCAGAATTCTTCAAGACAATCAAAAATTGGCACGAGAAAGCAAATTAAGAACATAATTTTCAAAAAAAACCACCCCCACTTATGTCATCCCATGACACTTTTTTTTTTTTAAATGTCTGACTGATGGTTTTTAAATCTTAGGGCTAGCAATGGCAGAAGCATGCAGGGAATACTTAGTGAATCCACCCCAGTGCTCTTTGCACAGCTGCAGAGGTCACATTTGCTTAGCAAAATGTGCAATTAGGTCAATACATAGGGAAATCCTTCTCGGCATCAGCCAAGAAATTAAAGCTTCAGGATGCAGGGGAGTGGGGGGAAGAGAGAGAGAGAACACTGTTAGAAAGATATCCCGAGGGGTAATCAGAACATCAACAGCCTTTCCCTTTCAAGCTGCTGGGCTGGCCATACCTCCAAGGATACGCAGTGGCAAAGGACAGAAAGCCTTACTAATTGTTGCGATTCTGCTCTTTTGATGCGACAACAAAACGGATCATTCAAGATTCAGATGTTCAAAGTAAACCAAGTATTTCCACCTCAGACTTTATATGGGCAGCAAGCAAAGGCATCTGGCATGAACACGGAAGACACCGCTCTACTTAGTGGAAAACAACACATTTGCTACAGCTGAAGTTTCTTGTCACTGTCTTTAAATCCGAGGTGGGAGGATTCAGCCCCCAGAGCAGCCTTACCAAATCAAAAATATTTAGACAGTGAGTAACATGTGGGCTATATTATGGAAACAGAACCTAGTTTATTGAACATAAGGATCAATATCTTCAAAGCTCTCTGACCATGAAGAACATTGTGCATGGAGCTGTGCCCATGTGATTTATGTTACTGCCAATTGTCCTCAGCCCATTAATTTATTCTCCGAGGCTGCCTGGCAAAGTCACGAGTAACAGCAGACCCCCAGCACTGTCTGTGTGCTGCTAAAGACAACCCCACATGGAGTCCTCCTTTGCAATACACTCTTCAGATCAGTAGAAGTTAGGGTCTTGATTTATTAGATGTATCCATTTGGGGTGGGGGGAGAAATCTTCCTATTTGATGGGGACAAAAGAGCCAAGCAGACTTTCCAATCAGTTTATGCTACCCAGCTTAGCTTGCCACAGCAGAGAGACCAAGAGAAGAGTGATGCTCTAAAGAATGAGAACAACATTGTTTGCCCAGCAAGGTAGCTTTGGAGAGATTTATCTTATGAAAGATCTTAAAATTTTACACCTCAGGCCTCGCACCAGTCTCTGTGCAGGAGGATGCCCTGGCAAAGAGAGGATTCCTCCACTCCAGCCCATTGCAGTTTCTCAGAACCTCCTCTGGACCACCTGAATTGGCAAGTGAAAGGACAGACTAAGACTGATTATCTGTTTGATCTAGAAAAGCAATTCCCGTAGCCCTCAGGAGATGTGTGTATATATATATATATTCATCTGTATATACCTGCTTATACGATCCTCAGAAATAAATATAGCTCTAGAACATGAAAAAAAAGGTGCAATTGCCCCTGAAACTGGCTAAGGCAAGGCTCGAAGTTTCCAGTTTTCTGAGAGCCCCTTGATGCACAACAGCCATCATCTCCGCCAGAATAAGCAAGAACTCAACGGGTCACATCTAAACAAGCAAGCTGTGTTTGGATTAGCCTGCCTCGTCAGGATATTCCTGAGCACGGCCATCTCCCTGTGGCTGAGGCTGGCTATCGCTGGCCTCTTTTCCCCTTGGCTGTTTTCAGGAAGTCCTACAGGAAGGACCCGAGGTTCAACACACAAGTTCACTGAAGTGCATCCCATGCGCATGGGATGTTAAAGAGAAAGACGCTGCATCTTAGGAGAGGGAAAGCCCTGGTATTTTTTCCTTCCAAGGAGAAGGAGAAGCAGCACTAACGCAGCTGCTGCACGGACCCACGGCATCTTTACTGTGCAGTGTCATCAGCACCTGGATTGTGGCAAGAAAGAACATTCCCTGAACAGAGGATGCTGAAGAAAAAAAAAAAAAAAAAAAAAAAAGAGAAAATAAGAGCTCTCCATTCAGGTCCAGCACACAAGACGGAAGCCCCTGGACCTCATCTCAAAGGAGCCTGCAGACTTCAGAGCAGCTGAGAAGGGGAGAAGGTGGAAGGGACGGCAGCTCCCAGCCCAGACCCCACCCGGGCAGGGCTCCCCGGCCCACGGCCGCAGCCGGGCCTCAGGCGCAGCGGGGAGGGGGGCGGCTCGCAACCCCCGTACCTGTCCTTTGCCGGCGAGGGACCGCGGACCGCTGGGGACGAGGCAGGTATGCCGCCCTGCGTGGGCCAGGACCCCCGCAGCACACAGAGCCCCCCCGGCCCTCCGCTCCCCTCTCCCCGCCGCCGCGGGGCAGGGCCGGGGGAAGCCAACGAGGCAAGGGCGAAGGCACCACGCCAGGGCCCGTCGCCGAGGCGGCCGCTCCCCAACACCTCGCCTGCCGGGTCCTCGCCGGCGCCCCCCCACAGGCCCGGGCCCCGGGGGGTCCTCCCCTGAGGGGGTCCGGCCCGGGCGCCAGCGGCCGCACAAAATGGCGGGGGGCAGCCGCCCCGCCGAGAGGACCCGTCCCCAGGGGCAACGCGCCCCCCGCCCGCCCCGCTCCTGCCGGTGCCGGCGCTGCCCGCCCCGGGGAGCCCCTCACACCGCTTACCTGAGCCGGCAAAACGGGGAGCGGCGCGGCGCGGGCACCTGCGGCCGCCCTGCCCAGGGGAGCGGGCGAGCGGAGCCGCCGTGAGCGCCGGAGGCGGCCCCGACCCGGAAATGAGCGGGGCCGCGGGCGGGCGGGCGAGGGAAAACCCACGGGCGGCCGGGCCGGGGAGCGGGGCGCCCGGGGCCAGCTCCCCCCGCCCCCCGGGGCGAGCCCGCCCGCACCCCAGGCGTCTCCCCAAAGCCGCCGCCTGGGGCTTGCGCACCCGGCCCTGCCCGCGGCCGCTCCCCCGGCAGAGCCGCGGGCATCACCCGGGGCCCGGGCTGATTTGTGGAAGAAAGATCAACTTCAGCGACTGACGGCACCGAGTGGGGATGCTTGGGTTTTGCAGTCGTTAGAAGTGAAAAAGCTGTTTATCAGCTGCACGCTGTAAAACTAATTACAGCATTGTGTCTGCCCTGCGATAGCACCTAACACAGGATCTTCCTACACTTCACCGCTGCTGGAAGACTGGAGAAAAAAAAAAAAAAAAAAAAAAAAAAAGAGCCCAAGCCTTGCAGCACCTATCTGACACTCGCAATAACAAACCCCAACCGTGGGGTGTTATTTCCCGTCCCCGGGGATCCCAGCTCCGCAGCCCAGCAGAGGAGGGGGATGCATGGGCCCCTGGGCTTCCCCCAGAGTCCAAGGGCTGCCAGAGAAGACCTTGGTATCCAACCAAAATAGACAGATAGACAACAGCCAGCATCAAGAGATGCCCCTGGACTGGAGAAGTTTCAACTTTGTGAATAATCCTTTACTAATCCCTTCACAGGTGCCAAGCACCTGCAGTTCCCACAAGATGGTACTTAATTCCTCTTGGAAACCGGGGTCTACCCAGAAGCTCCAATGACATGAGTATCATTTGGGGCATTTTGGCTCACAGAAGTCAGAACATGGCCAAAAGGCACTGGTTTTCACCTCTAGGTCAGTGCCCCATTCATGGCATGCTGATGCATGTTTACCCTGAGAGGATTTTGAACAGGATAAACTGGATAGGGCCCAGCAAAACAAACCCACATTGTACAGTGCATTCAAAAACTATTTAATAAACCTTCAAATGGCAAGACAAGCAGCCTACCACAGCCAGGTAAATGTATTGAGAAAGTTTTTATTAGAAGGTATATTTCTGCCAAAATAAATAGTTACATTTTCTTCAGCAAAACATTAGAAAAAAGAAACAGGAGAAAAAAAAAGCATCAACAATTTAATACTGAACTTTTAAAGTGACTGTGAACACTACTTAGTGACATTGCCGTGTAAATAGATGACTTGTGTATGCTATTGCTGGTCTAGTTGCTGCTCTGACATCAGTATTTTCCACAGGATCTCCACATGCTTAAGGGTCTTCTCAAACTCAGCGACAGCAGCAGAGTCCCAGGGCACGTTTAGCTCAAAGAGCTGCTTTAGATGCTGTTTTCCAGAGCAAGAGAAAACCCCGAAAGAAAAAGGGTTTTAGTTCAAAAGTTACATTTCCAAGTCTTCTGTTTGGAATTAGAGGTTTCCCCTCCCCGTGCAGGAAGGCTGATGTGGATCCACACAGCGAGACAGATGCAGTTAGAGATTGTCCTAGTGGAGCTGCCTGCAGATTGGAAACAGAGCAATGTCCCACTGGTAGGCAAGGGGAAGGAGGGAGAGGAGAGGGGGACAAGTACTGCTACCTTCAGAAAGGCAGACACCACAGGGACACAGAGGGCAGGCAGGCCAGAGCCCACTGTAAAGGCACAGGGCGTGTTTGGCACAAATAAACTGGCTGACATGGCAGCCAGGTGAGGTGGTCCATCCTCTCATTGATTTAAAGGGAAAAAGGAAACAAAGCTTGAAAAAACTGTTGGCATGGCCCTCTGACTTGGCAACACTCAGCCCTGCCACCCACCACATCTAGCGTGTGTTTAGCAGAATGGACCCCTAGGGGCAACACGCACAGAGACCACCAGGGAACATACAGTAGGTATTAGGGACACCCCAGTGCTGGCAGACAGCAGATCTGCTTTTATTCTCTGGGCTGAGTGTTGCAGATACACAGCCCTCCAAGAAGTCATGAGAAAACAATTTCTAGGTCCTACAGACAGTGGTCAGAAGTGAAGTGTTTTCTCCTACCCCTTGAAAAATCAGCTTGCAACAGTATTAACAGGAGGGCAGGCAGCAAACCAAACCCAACATACCATACACGCATCATGGCCTACAGAGCATGCCATAGATACGGACTGTTGTGCGCAACATAACGGCAACTCTACAGTGTTGTACAGGTTAGGGGCTGGTTAGATGCACAAAAAGTTCACCTTAGTCTTGTTAAAAGCAGCAAGCGGTATCTGTGTCAAAGGAAGGAAAAAAAAAAAAGTGGATTTCTGAACACACAGGCCCCTTACAGAATTGGAAACAGCAAGGGTTGAGACTCTTGCAGAGTTCAAGTGAATGCTCTAAGGACAATTGGACATGGACTGCAAGATGAACTTTTGGTCCAGGAACCTGACATCTCAACCGCCATATACCCGAGAGCAGACAGGTCCTGGCAACTACCTGCTGGGCTGCCCAGCCACACGTTTTGCTGAAGAAGGGACTGACTGCTACAGACAACTACCTTGTTCCCATGAACTTGATGAGTGTAGGTGCAGCAGCAGCTGCTGCCCAGAAGATAACACATGCCACAAGGTACATGTAGAACAAAGGCTTGAAGAACTCCAGTTAGTACTATCACAATAAACCCCTCCAGGTCCAACACAGAGCCTATCAAGAGGTTTCCAGGGATTTCAAAGAAGCGGAGTCTATCTAGACAAGGCAGTACTGCATAACAAAAAGCTGTTCTTCAAAAGCAGCCACAGCCCTTTTTTGGCACCAGTGGGCTAGAAGATCTTCCCTACTTTCTCCATCCTTTGCAATCTGCGATGAATGAGCAGCAAGAATTTCAAGCAAAAGCATGAAACTTCTCTTAAGGAAGAGGAAAGTAGTTTGGGGTGTATTTGACAGATTTTCAGTTCCTTTATCAGAGTTTAAAATCTATAAAGCCAGCAAGCTATCACACAACAGCCACTGCATCACTTGGGAATAAACAGAGGCAAAGAAAGTGTTAATACAGAGTGGTGCTTTCCCAGTATCCTGTTCACACCCTGCAAATTAGCATAGGGAAAACAGGAGTTTCCTCCCTGAAGAGTTAGACCTTTATATTTAATGCCAGGCTTTGGTTTGTGGTTAGTTTGAAGTGCACAAAAGCTTCCCTTTGAGAGGTTATTATAATAAAATAAACAATAGATGAGGCGAAACACAGAATGAAACTCAGGCCTTTCACCTGGCACAGCAGTTAGTCTGTTGAAATGCATGGACCAGAACCAGCAAGCTTTCTGGATCAGAGCACTGGAAGGCAGCGGCACCAGCCCAGTCTGTTCTGATGCAAGAGGAGAACAGAGGACTTCCAGGGGATAAGGGTGCCAACCTGCAACTTCTTAGCGCACTCTGTTGCCAAGAGAATTTTGTTTCATAGTTTAGTGGTTTACATAAACACTCAGTGGTTTTACCAGTCCAGGAAGAAGGGATAAAAAAAAACCCAGTTGCATCATTTTCTCCATCCGTATATTAACACAAACAAGGCAGAGTCAAAAGGGCAGCAGCTTCTAAGCACAAGATTTTCCTCATCCAGTTTTGCCCCTCGCAGATGTTTTGCTTCTGGATGAAATACCCTCATTTCTTGCCACAAAATATCTATATGTTCTTGCCAATTGCTCTGTGTGCATTAGGGACGAAAGAGATGCATTTGGCAAACTAAGCAGCTGTGCATGCGCCATTCCACCAAACAAGGTAGCCCAAAGCAGTGGAAGAAAAGAAATCCCATAGCAAACCATAAAATAAACATATTTTCTCAATTCCAACTTTCACTGAATCCATTCTGCTCCCACCGACAGTAGCTTGCTGCTGGTTCACTTCAATAAGAGTTACAGCCATCTAGCAGCAAGCTTTTTCTGCAGCCTTTAGACAACCACAAGACTGACTTGGTTTATAATCCAATATTCCAATTCTGGTTTCAGAATCCTCTTTTTTTTTTTTTTTCCCCGCTTCCCATAGCGACTTCCCTGTTACCTAATTGCATTAACTATGTGAACCTTAAGACTAAACCTGACTAGGTAAGCGCAGGCCTGCTTCATAAGCTATGCAGGCCCTTGTGTTACATAGGTAGGCTACATCCAGGAAGGGCAGCGGGGTGATACTCTTAAGTCACAAGTCCATATTTGCACGGGCGTCTCCCAGACAGTCGGTTAGCACCACAGCTGCCCAGTACATTGCCTCACAGCTTGCAATGGCCACTGCAGAAAAGTCCTGATGCTTATCACAGTCTCCACCGCAAACACTTAAACTCACGCCCAGTGCACAATTGTGCTGGTAGGAAACAGCACCCACCACCTCACCCATGCTGCTCATGCAGATGTGATTGAGCAGATTCAGTACTTTCTCCTGCTATTAGTAGAACTTCTGGGGTTATTTTCCCTTTCTAAATCAAAGGTGCAAAAGAGTCTGTTATAAATCGCTATTTCACCTATAGGCTATGTAATCAGCTTCAGGTACCCTGTCCTGCTCCCCAGCAAAGAGAGCATATGTTTGCTTTGGCCAGTTGCATACTGTTTGTGCTAGGAGAGGTAGAAGACGCCTCATGCAGCTAGGCATGCTGCAGAAAAAGATACCAGGAGCTGGTTTTGTGTCATAGTGCGAGGACTTAAGCTTAAGTACATGCAATCCCCACAGGAAGCCATGTCTCACCCTGTGAAGAACAGAGTTCATGCTTCTGCACAGAAAGTCACAACCAGACCCCCATTGAGAAGGCAATACCTTACAAGGCAGAGTCCTGCCCTGCTGCAGACCCACTAGCTCTGGTCTTTTAAGGGACAAGAGAAATGTAGCCAGTTCCAAGCAGGCTGTGTATGCACCACCACTCCCCTAACTTCACTTCCACTTCTTATCTTCCTGCTATTGCCAGCTGCAGAGCTGTACATGTGAGCCACAACGTGAGTCAGGCAAGCCATGAGGCTGGTATAGCTACAAGCCTACATCCTTCTCACTCCAAAGCTTCAATGTCCAAACTCTTGGAGCAAAAGATAAAGCCAAACCCAGTTTGGCAGGAGACCCCTTCTGTATTGCCCACTTGGAATTTCCTTCAGTTGTATGGTCCCTTAAGGGGCAAAGCCCAACCCCTGGTCAGAGGCAGCCACTTCCCCGGCACTTGCTGTGACACTCCACCACAAGCCTCTCAAAAATAACATGCCCTGCACAATCTCACCTTCCTACAAGCACTTGCTTTAGCTGCTAAGCTGATCCTGAGACAGTCAGGCTGAGCTTTTCCAGGGCAACCCCACACTAATTCCATTTACAGTGACAGGAATGGGGCCTCAAATTCAACGTTTCCCTGAAAAAAAACAACCTGTCTAAATTACTTCTTTAAAATAAGCTCAATGACTTACTTAACACTCAGAGTTTGGCTGCAGAAGTTCCATGAGGACAAAAGTCAAAAAGGGGGAGAAACCAGGACACCATGACAACATGAATCAGGGTAAATACATAACTTTTCTACATTTCTGCAGTCCCAGTGCAGTCTGCAGCAGGGCCAGCTCTGGCTTCCAGTGGGGATGCAGTTAAGGGACAGAGGAAAGAACATGGCTTCAGCAAAGAAAGTCAAGAGGAGATTTGGAAGCCATGAGAAAAATTAGTTTGGCGAGAGGTTACTTCATCTTTCAGTAGCACAAAGAGCTAAGGGATGTCAGATGCTTTAAGAAAAAACAAGACTCGTGCTCTAAAAAACCAAAGGAAGCTAAAAGCTGTATGAACTTGAGAGCGTCATCTACGTCCTGATTATTTGGCGGTAAAAAGCCAACGGCAATTCAAAGTGCATTATTTGGGAAAGCCCAGCTGGGTCAGCATCAGCTTGGCCACGGGCAATGGCCAGGCCTCAACACAAGTCTGGAGCTCGTATGCCTTTGAACACAGAGACCCCTTGCCTGGCCCAGCGGGCAACAAATGGCTACAGTCAATTCCACCAGTCTCCATACTGGGGAAATCTCCTTTGCAGCATATTCACGAGCACAGGGCAGTCCTGCTGCTGAGGGATGAGACTGGTCCCACCCTATGTCCACTCCCCTTCCCAGCCACCCTCATCCTCTCACAGCAGCAGGCTCAGAAGAGTGGCAGGCACTCTTTTGCACAGTCTAGAGGTGGAAGCTTTATCTGAAACCCTTCCCGAGGGAAGAGGGAGGCCTGCATGTCCACATTGATGCAGAGTAAGCCCAGCATGAGCTGGCGCTGGTACTCCTCCCACTTCATCATGACATCAGACAGGGAACGGTTGCTTCTCATCCACATAGGCAGTGCTTCACCACAAGCTGGTGTGGAAGAAACCGGCAGGCTCTGGGGCCCTCCAAGCTCAAGGTGATAGTAAAGCCTGAAAGGCAAACACATGCAAAGAATCAGTACATGGGGAGACCTGAGTAGGTCACCAGACCAGATCTCCAGAACCACAGAGCTATTTTGTTCTACCACTGACTGCATGATCTTAGAAGTCTCTGTGCAGGCCTGTTTTCTCCCTCACATTTCTTGATTATTTAGACCATGAGCTCTTGTGGGTAAGAATCATTCCCTTGTACTAGGATCTGAATCACAGCTGGGACCCTCTGCCTACTACTGTAATACACAGTTTCCTATCCTTATCCAAGGAACACGGTCTTGCCTCAGCCTCAAGCCACGGCCTGCTGCATGGAGTTCAGTTTAGAAGCACTGGCGCACACGCAGACCCAAAGCACTCTGTCTCATCTGGAAACCCTCTGGTGTTTCCTGGCCACCCTAGTGTCTCCTCCACCCTAAGCCAGGCCTAGAACTCAAGGCAGAGAAGGTCATTTGAATGCAAACACCCGTTGGAAGGAACTCGTAGGGGACCCTGGGCCAGCAGATGCCTCGCAGACAAGCACTTGTTTTCTACAGGGAGCATGGAATAAACTAGTGTATTATTTTAATTAGACCTACACCTTCTGCCCTGTTGCTATAGTAACAGCTTCATTACAGTGTCTCCCCTGTAATGGGAAGAAAGAAGGAGACCATGTGCTAATGTCTATCCCAACAGTTAATGAAGCCAAGAGACCATGGACCAGATTTGTATTTTAGGTTGGGCAGTAAATCCTTCTGGTCAATTTGTGCCTTATTTGCTCTGCACCAATGGAGTAGAGTCTGCAGAAATCAAAGGTGGAAGGGGAAATGGAAGGCTCTTCTGGAATAGCGCTGTGGAGGAAAGTATCCATACCTGGCTGAAAGATGGCTGCCCAGTTTCTTCTTGGCTTTCTTCAAAAGATAGTTGCAGATTTCAGTCATCTGCTCTCTCATCCATCTAATATCCTCAGGGATATCTGGGAGCCATTCCAGCAACCTGGGAAGAGACAGGAGACAACCATTAGCTGGGCCACACAAAGGACAGGATGGAAATACCAGTTTTGCCTCCTATTAATGGTTACTCATTACTTTTACTGACAAATGCAGTAAGGGCCATTTACACCACCGTTCACAGAATTAAGGGGGAAAAGCTGTGATTGATGAGAATAGCCCAGGAACTTTTTCTTTACATTTTGTGTCTGCACTTTCTGTATTTTTCATCTATTTTCAGATTTGAAAATTGTTTTTCCCTAAGCCTTTATATCACAAACTATCTCCTTCCGGAAACTTTTCATAGGGTACTTTGTACTAAGAACAAGTTTGAACAGACCTGTCTTCCCAGCCATGTAAGTGTAGAGCTAGAAATGGCTGGGACTAGTCTACCCCTTACTCCAGAGGGGAACAACCTCTTGTGCGGTTCCTACTTTCATCCCTGCATTCCCAGTTCAGAAATCTCTCTTCATGTTCCAAAGTTTATCACCATCTTCTAGGGCAAGTGCCAGCACACAGCTATCTTCCTTCAAGCTGGAATTATTTGCTTTAGCTAAATGACACATGAACGTAGGATTTTTATTTTTTTTCCCCACACACATCTGGTAGGTGACAGGAACTCTTTCGTCTTAGAGAGGATTCTACTCTCTGTCCATTTGTGCTCCACCAGCTACATCAAACACTTGGTTGCACTGGGAAGAAAACCACTTAGAGAACCAGTTGAAGGCCTACCTGACAGTGAAGGAAACTGCGGACTCCAGAGGCAGCATATAGGGGACCATCATTGCCGTGGCCACACGTATAGGCAGCATGTTGGTGATACCAGTCAAAAGGCTTCTTCTTTCAGCACAAGCCTCCAGAAGAGCTGAAGATAGAGGATAACATGGCTGAATCCCTCCAATGGGACTATGCCTTTTCTTGTCATACCCCAGAAGTTACCCAGCCTGACTCTCCCCTCTCCACCTTCCACTTCTTAATGAAGTCTTGCTCAGGGTAGTAATTCTGTGAGCACAGCTGAGACCAGCAGCTTTTAGCTTTATCAGACTCCTAAAGGAGTGAGCATCAATATCCTTTCCTCTCTTTACCATGCAGAACACTGTCAAATGAGTCATGCTCTCCCAATTCAACCTCCACAGGGTAAGCTACAACTTTACCTAAGACTCCCCAACTCCATCTAACTTTCAGCGGGTGCCAGTTCAAGCCCCAGGTATGGCCAAGCCCAGTCACAAGCAATACCCACATCCCAGTAATGCTCTGAAGGGGACCAGGCAGCACAGGAAGATTGCCTGGGCTCTCTCCCTTTGGATCATACCTTGGTTCAGTCTGGGAGGCAAGTGTTCAAAGATATGCTCTTCAACAACAGCAAGGGCAGTATTATCCTCTGGTTGGTCCTCAGCTTCTGTTTCTTCCTCTTTCTTCTCTTCTGGGGGGGCTTCTATGGCAAGGAGAGGACGGGCAGGACTGGGACGATGAAGGAGACCTAAGAAGAGAAGTCATACCATAAGGATGATACAAACTAGCTGCCCTACCTTGCCTCAGTCACCAACCTTGCAGGAAAGATTTACCTCCTGCAGCTTAATCCACAAACACAGCTGCACGGCTGCTCTTATCCCAGCAAGGCACACATCACAAAGTAAGCAAATGTGCTTGTTCTGCCATGAATTGACACTAGGTGGCATCAAACACACACTCAACCTGGTACAACAGCTGAAGGCAAGAAAGTCCAGTGGTTTCACAGAGAAGAGTGTGAAACAGTGTCAAACTGCCAGGCACTGGGGGCTGCTGAGGGCATGCTTACACTCTGCACTGCTGTGCCACATTAGACATACCCTAGCTGCACATAAAAAGGAGCAGGGTATCTGCAAGACGCAGAAATGGCACCGGTGCCTAAGAATTGTGTTGGTGTAGCACTGAGCACATAGCTTCAACACTCAGTTGTGCCAAAGCCACTACTCTGGTATCAAAGTGGTTAGAGTCCTTCTGCATTGCACTGGAAAGGTGCCCACTCCACCTCTGCTTCCTGAAGTGCTAAAATAGACTTATTAATGGAAATGCAATATTCCAGTATTTGAGGCACAGCTCAATTCTGCCCTTCCACCTTTCATAGGCACCATCAAGCCTGGCACAGAAGAGGCAAGTCAGTGCACCCTACAAACACCCAGTGCCTTACCATTTTTCTTCAGGAAGTGCAGTGCATCCCGATAGCCCTGCTTGCACATATCCCGCAGCACCTGTGGGCAGAGGAAGGCAAGAGTAAGTCATATTGAGATTGTCTGGCTGAGCCTAGCAACCACCCAGCTCAATGCCGGCTTTAGAGGAATTCTCCTGACTCCTGAACTACCCCAAGGACAAGTCTCATCCTTGCCAGCTTTTCCCAGGTTTTGAGGAGGAATGGGAGGTATAACATGAATACATTGGATATGGGAGTCACAGGATAAATCAGAATGGAAGGGACATCTGGAATCCTACCTAAGTATAGGCTTAGAGTTATAGCCACCTTATTTCCCCATCTAGAGCTGATGCTGCTGTGGGCATCCTTCAGCAAGTCACTCTGACAAGCAGCCCAGAATAACTCCCAGTAAATGCCAGGAAGGGCCACTGCATTTACAGATAAAGCCATCTAAGACTAGAGAAGGAACAGGGAAAAAATTGTCCAAGTAATGCAGCACATGAATACATGCTTATTATGCCCAAATGCCAGGGCTATCTGAGGCGGTGTTTGCTCAGAAGCATGCAAAGCTGTCTGCAGTGCCACCTGCTCTACTGGCACTTTTTAGGAGACAGTCACTGGCTTCAGGGTGGCAGCTCCATCCTGACCTTAAAAAAAAACCTCAAGAGCCCCTTGGTTCCAATGGCTGATAAATCCTTGTTTACAAGCGAGCCTGAGTTCCTGGCAAACGCCACTCGAGAAAGCCACATGGGAATACTTTCCAAGCAACTGCTACCACCTGAATTCCAGATCTCCCAGTAGCAAAAGAGAATCAAGTGACCTATACAACCTTGTGCAGATGGTCAACTTTTGCCAAGTCACTAGGTTGATAATGTCAAGGTTAAAAAACAGACAAACAAGTGATACAAAACTAACAGTGTCTGGAATCTTCTTCTGCTAAAGTACACGGTATAGCCAGTGCCTAGCTACTGTCCTCAAGTTCTGGTGCTGCCAGGAAACTTGCCTGTGGCTCCGGAGGAAACAGGGCCTTTGAGAGGCGGTAGAGGTTGCGAAGATTGAACTGGATGCTTGTGTTGGTGACTCTCAGCTCATGCATGTTTGTGGAACTGTCCCGTGGACAGATATCACTCTCTCCTGAGAATGGAGACACCGTGATTGTGTTCTTCAGCTCGTATCGTGGCAAGTTGTCAGAAATCCCTCCATCAACGTATCTCTGAAATAAAGACAAATGAAGCACTCTTCATTCTCATATCGGATCAAGCAGCTATTTTTTACTCTGTGTCCCAGTTCACACTTGTTTCAACAAGCTTGGGAAAAGAATGGAGTACATCCACCAGCACTGGAGGAGTCAAAACCAGTGACAGCACAGCTGTGTTGTCTATAATATCCTTTTGCTATGTGCCTTTCTTCCTATAGTCAGGTGTGTTGGTCACAAGTGTTCAATGAGAAAGGCATATTCACTCGTATGACTGCTGACTTACATCTCCTATGGGGTTTGACTGCTATCCAATTAAATAGTGACACACCAACAACCACCCGCAGTACAAATTAGCACTGATCTAAGCTGTCACACTATGACATTGTGCTGTTTTTCACTTGTGTTTAAAACAAATAAGCTCAGACACAGGTTCCCACTGGTGCACTAATAGTAAATTAAGAGTAAAACCAGCTGATTTGTTGCTAGCAGGCTTATCAAGCAGCAATCCCAACACATGCATGCATGTTTGGAATCTGCTTGTGTGATAATAATGTATGAGGGACTTGGGTTTCACTCTTAACAGGCACTCTCTTATCAGAGAGCGTTCTGTACTTATGTACCATAAATACATTTGCGTTACCCTTGCAGGAAGGACAACCCCAGTAGCATGTACTCAATTCAAAGTATTCTCTGAAGTACCATAATTGCCCAAGGAGCTGAGCAAAACAGTCCCTATCACAGGCCTTTGGCACAGCAAGCAACACACAGAAGATAAAAGGGACAATTGGTCAAGCCAGAAGAGCAAGAAGTTTTAACCTGTGCAGAGTAACAACTCCAGCTCTTGTGAACCTCAGTTACAGAAGAGTCCTGCTGATTTTGTATCAGGGTTGATCCTGCCATTTGCTGCCTGGAACCCTTCCCTTTGGATGGGTTCAAGTGCAAGTCATCATCAAGAGCTACACAGCCCCATAAGCAGCAGCTGTAACATCTTTCAGCTCTTCTGGGTAAGGAGCTGAGCTGGCAGAGGCTGAACCCAGGCTGAGCATGGAAATGCTGATCAGAAGAGGAGGTACTCTATTCTGTGTCATGCTTTGCCTCATCTCACAGGCAGACTGACCACCAACATCAGTCTTTTGCTGCACAATGCCTAGGAAAATGCTGGCTGCTTTGCCTGGAGGGTGCTTTTGCACTTTGTTCTCTCTTGCTCTGGATGGTAGGCAGACACCTCTTCAAGCTGAGCCTGCAGAACAGTTCATAGGCTCTTTGGGCTGAAAGCAATCAAATTCAGCTATAGGAATCCAGCTCCCATCAAAGCAACAGCGTCAGGGTGGACTGCACAGTGAGTTTCTTGGGGGCAAACTAAACCTCAGGGCTACCTCTGCTTACAGCCTACAGGTTCAAGCGAGATTGCTTGTGACTACAGTTGTAGGCTACAGTAGCACTAACGCATAGCACAGGGCATTTCATCCTCATGTCAGGCATTGTTCACCAAACACAGTATCGAGACAGACACAGTTAGTGAATCCTGCACCACCTGGGTTTGGACAGTGAAGAAAGTGGAAGGATGGGATAGATTAAACTCAAGGAAAAGTACACCCTGTTGTAAACAGGAACACTCAGCTTGTTTACAGGATGCTTTCTAGACCAGAGAGGTACCAAAAATCAATTGAACCCTTGCCCCCTTTTAAAGTGGGCATCAATTTTCCCTAACCCAAAAGAAACCATAACAAACTGTCATTGTCATCACAGCTTCACTGAATGCCAGCCAAGGCACAGCTAGAGCTGGAGACACCTGGCTGACTCCCTCTGCAAGGGGTGAGACCATGACAGGCTGAGTGGGAAGAGGACAGAGCAAAGCAGGCAGCACAGTGCCAGACACCCACGTTGTTTAAAAAAAGATGGAGTTGTGTTTTGGCCACTTAGCTAAGACAACACTAGTTTTGCCGTAAGGATGCAGAAACATATGTTTCCCTGAGGGTGGCAGCACAAGTGAACGGATGCCATTAGAAAGAAGGCTAAATTACAGTAAGGCTGACAGGCAGAGCCTTCTCACTGCATGGAAATCTGGGAATACACACACAGATCCCACTCTCAGCTCCACCATTCCCCAAGCAATGCCAATTACCGTTTCTTACTCAAGATCAGCTGCCACTTCTTTGGCTTTGCCTGAATCTCCAGCAACCCAAGACTAACGACTCTCCAACCTGCTGCAAACGCCCCAACAGCACAGAGCCACAGGCTGGAGCTCCCAGCTGTCTGCAGGCATGAGCAGCAGCAGTTTTGGGGGATGGTTCATGGACTGGGGTCAACTCTGGGGTGCCCAGTTCCATTCCTTATCATGACCTCCCCCCTCACAGGGCCCCCCACTCACATGAACTTACAGCTAGCTTTTTGACCCTTATTAGGGGTTCATCTCACCCAATGTGCCACAGACAGTTCACAACTAGTGCACGTTACATGCACAGGTTAGTTATTGACCCTTCCATTTCTCGGTATTTGAGAATTTATTTTTTTTTCCTCCCCCACCCATCTTCATCATCCACTCCACAGGGCTACCAGAGCTCAGAGAAATGATCACTGGAAAAAGACTAGGAGGAAGGCAGAACGTGGATTTTACACCTTGCACACAATCATATTGCCTTGAAAACTGGTCCTCATGCCAGGCCTGTCAGTCTGTCCTGTGGCAAATACAGTCATCACAGGCATGCTAGGAACCATGCAGTCCCATTTCAAAGCCTTTTCCCAGGCTTATACCCAACATAGTTCAACCTCTCCCCTTGTCAGTCCCCCTTCAGAGACACAAAGAGCCATGATTTTCTGGGGAAGAGGTAGGAATTAGTTTCCTCATCTCATATGTTCCCTCCCCACCTTTCCCCATGAGGGATATTGACATGAGAAGTCATCCCTCAGTGTGCCAGGGCAGCTGCACATTCCAGAAACCCTGATATTGTATGCAGTTTTGGAATTTTGAGATCTTGCCTGATCCACGCTGACCTCAACTAGCCCCAGAGAGGTGTCAGGCAAGAGCCACTGCTATGTTCCCACCAGCTGTGGGGCAAAACCCTGCCCACAGTTGTTGAGCAAATACCAAATCATTAGTGATTCTGTCACTTCTCTGAAGGGCTGGACATTGGACATTTCTTCTAAGTCATTTCCCTGCCCAATATGCTTGCACAAGACAAAACCAGCCAAGTTGTATATTATACAGGAGCTAAACTGACCTCAGTTCTAGGACACAGGTAGCAGTGGGAACAGATTTGATGCTGTGCTCTGAAAGACTGAGGCATTTTGGTCAGTCGCTTATAGGAAGCCAGGGCACACATACATGAGTAGCAGTTCTTACTCTCCCTTTTGACTATTTAGTTTGCAAACAAACGCCTTTTAATGGGAGCATTAACCTATGTAGCACAAGGGGAGTCCAAGCTCAACTGAGGCCCTTAAGCATGACTGTGCTTCAGAGATCCTCCAGCTCTGTGCAGCTTTCAAGTGTTTTTGTTTCTAACATGCAAACACAGAAGGGAGAAATTGCTCTGGACAGCCTTGGACAGAATGTTAAAGAAAGCTCTAGCAGGCAGAATATTATTATTCTCTGAGGAATGACAGGAAAAACTCCATGGAAAAGAGGTCTGGTATCAGCACCACTAGTTAAAACCCTGCAGAAAGTGTCAGGCTCATGGGAAAGGGACTACACTCATGCTATCTACCCTGGACCCAAGTTCTTTCCACATGCAGAGGGTTGGAGCCTCAGTGACACAAAGCACTGCACCAAGCAGCCAAGAGAACCATCTGCTAAGTCAGCCAGCACTTTCCCAGATCACTATATATTACTATCATGTTAAATCCTCTAGTCTTTGGGACATTTTTATATATATATTGGGACAACTGCAGGCAGCAGTGGAAAGAAGGCACATCCACTGTTCGAAGTTGTTTATTTGGGAATTTCTCACGCCTCTGCAGGCTACTTGCTGCCAGCAGACAGGCAATAAGACTGCCAAAACTGAGTACCAGCATTTCTGCCGCCTTATTCATTAGTACATGATTTAATGAAGGAGCATCTTAGAGTCTTTCTTACCACTCCACGCAAGGTTGGAGGTATCAGCCCACAGTAGACAGGGATAAAGGTGCTGCAGACACAGGCCTGAGGGAGAAAGAGATCCAGAATGTAAAAAGCAGATCAAAAGCCTACTGAAACTATTACTCTTTTCAGAACACCACGCTGGCATGTGCTGACAATCATACATCATTACTAAGGAGATCTGGAGACCAAGGCAAAAGAAAACTGCATGCAGTTCCTGCCTAGCCCTCTGCAGTAAGCTTCCATTCACCTGGATCAGCTCCTCCTTGGAATTGAAGTCTGACAGTATCACGTTCTCTCCATCAGAGACCCGTGTCAGGGAAATACCCAAACGTCCTGCTGCAACCTCATGCCCATTCTCTGGCACAGTCTTGGACAGGCAGATCCGAATGGTCTTCACCAAATTGAAAGATGGGTGGAGCGGGCCCAAGAACCTCTTCCGGGCTTCTTTTGACACTCGAATAATGCTGGCGCCAGCCTCACCTGCAACAAGAGAAAGAAAAATGCACCATGAAACACTAGCAAACCCAGCCTTCTCTTTTACAAAATAAGGCACAGAAAAGCCTAATTCCCAGCTTTATGCAGAAATTTCTCCCCACTGGCTGATATATAACTCCAGATGAAAGGCAGTGTTTGTTGGCAGTGTTATGGGCAGTGTTGTAGGAGTTATGGAAGTTTGCTGTCTTGGTCCTCATTGCAAAGAGCTACCCTCATCTTACATATGTTCCATAAAGTCAAGGAAGACTACATGCATCTGGCTAAGGCCTCACACTTTTTCAGTAGATCCTGTTTCACTGGCCAATGCAGGGCTGGTGAAAACAGACTAGCAAAGAAAACAAGAAAAATGCTTTAATAGCTTTGAGCCTATGGCTAAATCCATTTCAAAACATCTTCCACTAAAACCTTGCTAGTAAGCATCTTCTTTTTTTCTGACATGAAAAGACTCACCTGCCTGTAAGCAAAAGTGCCAGTAAACAAGAATGTCTGTGCTTTCCAGTAAGTGATCCCAGCTCTGCTGTGAACGTCAGCCACATCTCAGGTGAGCAATGATACTATGCTCCATTAGGGAATCAGTGACTTAGCGCTACCTGCAGTGTCTTTGGTGTCCCATGCCTTCTGTGTCCAATTCCCCAGCACTAAATGAGGCCCTGATGACAAGTGGGACTCACGAAGGCATGCCTGCTTTAAACCCTTTCACACAGTGACCCAGCTGGGTTTGGAGGAGAGGAGCCATCCCAGCTGCACAAAAGCTAAGCCCACTATCTCACAGTCACTGGAAGCCCAGTCTGGCAAGAGCATCAGAGCTCTGCAGTGGGAAAGGAGGGATGAAAGAAAACAAAACAAAAACATCAACCCAAGCCAAACCCTCAGCACCCAGCATGCTGCCCTTTGCACACATTAGCTGCTGCTCCCACACGCATCTCCTAGCCACAGTGACAGACATGACAATAGTTCCTCCGAGTACCAGGCAGTCACTGCACTCCCAGGGGCACTGGGAATATACAGGTGGGAAGAATTGAAGAAACCAGGACAAGAGAGACATGCTTTCACAAATCAAGACTTCTCTCCAATCAAACTGAAGTTCAGTTCCTGGAGAAAGATGAAAGACTATCAGTTCAAGCCAACTGGAAAATCCCTGTATTTTGCTCTCCCACTGAGCCTTGCAGTTGCAGAAAGGAGGCAGCAGAATGAATGAACCCAGGTTAGACCTAGGTTAATAAACATAATGGAGATAAAACCAACAACACCCTCAATGCTATATTGACACATCCTACTCTTTTGCAATACACATGTGCCAGCAACATGTTTTCCAGCCACACAGCCTGGGAATGAAATTCTGTGCTTAGGAAATGCATCAACACCAGTAGCTCAAGCACGCACAGAGCTGAACCCTTGAACACGACCAGAGACTCCAGGGTCAGGATTTTAGGCACTGTGAGGTAGCAACTTAGCAGAAAATCCAAGTTCCCCCTCTGAAGCAATTTTTAGCACTATAATCCCAGTCTTTTGCTCTGTCCCAGAGCAATGTTTAGCAGTCTAATTCTGATCTTACTTACTCAATTAGCAGTAAGCCATTGAGCCCAGCCTGTTCCAGATACTAGCCACATGGTTCAACATCCTTCCCAACATGAAGGAAGTCAGTCTCACAGGAATTATGTTTTATCAGCATCATGACATTAGCACTCCTAACACTCCCTAAGATACCTTCACATCCGACAAGGGGAGGAAAGACACACAGAGAATCTGCAACAGACCCAAAACCTAAATGAACCTCAGCCAAGCACCTTGGCCACATGACCCCAGGAGACTGCACTGAGTGCACTGCAGGGAGTTGCTGGTTTAGCTGAAAAACCCAACAGGAGGGTGGGTATTAAGCGTGCAGCCGTGGGAAGACACCCTGCATGCAAAGGCCATGCTGGGGCAAAGGAGGTGTCACCCAAGAGGTGGTGCTTAGAGAATGATGCTTTCAGACTTGGCATCTCAGTGTGCAGGAAGACTTGATAGCAGTACTGAAAACAACTGCAATTAAATTAAGCTTATGAGTGCTTGAGTTAACACGAGCTGGAAGTTACTGAAGAAAAACAAAATAGCAAAGTCCCAACTATGTAAGGAAACAGACTGAGGGGAGGCTTCAGCTGCAGCTGCCTGCTCTATCACCATTTCACAGCCAAGTGAGGCGGGGGAACAGAGAAGAACAGGACAAAATAAGAATTATTTCTAATCAGCAATTTCATTCGTTGAATACTTTCTGGGTGTTTGGGTTTTGGGGGGCTGTTTGTTTGTTTTATTTCAATTTAAGGGCAGCTGTGATTCTATTGGACTTACTGGCTCACTTGCACCAAAGCTGAGCACAGAATGGTTCTGCAGGAAGAGATGGGCACAGGGTGATCCGCAGCACCGCCAGCTTTCCTGGAAATAAAGCTAGCCGAGAGTTCAGCCAAAGCAGCCAGGTTTACACAGCTAGATCCATGACAGATGACAAGCCCTCTCTGAAATAAATTTGGAAGGAGAGAGAAGTGCTATTCCAGGAAAACCAGTTCAAATTCTGCTTGCAGCCTGCCAGAGGGAGCAGCTGAATGAGAGTCCGTCAAGAGAGGAGAGTCCTACAGGCATCAACCACAAGCTGTCAATTATTACTAGGACTAGTCCAGTGCCAATTCCAGTCCACAGAAAAGCTTCCCATGTTTTTTGACGGATCTGGTGATTCCGGACACAGGGTCAAGTGAAAAAGCTAAATTAAGTTCCTCTTCCCTTACTGAGGTACGTACAGAGGGGCAGAGACAATCCCTAATAGATGGTACTGATTGCTGGGAAAATATTTAATTCTTCTCCCACCAACCAATTCATTCAACACTTCTCCCTATACAGATTTACTGAGCAATATTCCTCTAAAAATTATATTAATATGTGGAATATTCTCCCTTCTTCCCTGCCCCCACCACTGCCCCAGTGGGTGTTGTTATACATGAGCCCGAGTAGTGCAGGGCCATCTTCCTTATCTGAATTTCAGTTGCAATGACGCAAAGGAGCATCAGACAGTTGTGTCGTGAAACCCCCAATGTGTCCCTCACAAGACAAGGGAGGCCAGCTGCTCCACCTCTGCTGGTTCACCCCGTGATTCTTCTGCAGCAGCTACAAGGAGTAAACTACTGTTACCTGTGGGAAAAGACGTGAAGGCAGCTGCTAGTTCGCATTCCATTTTCAAGCTACGTCAAGCCAGCTTCACATTAACTTATTGACATAGCAAGATCATTAAAGAACTGGTTTTCACCCCCACCAGTCCTGCTTAACTCCAAAATAACCCAGTATCTAAGTCTCAACTGCCTTGCGTTCTTAAGCACGGCTGCTCACCACAATATATATGAATGTATTTTTAAAAGCCTAGAACAAAGATACAGATCATTCATTTCCAAAAGAAGCAAGAAAAGAGAAGACAGAGAGCTACTTCAAGAAGAGCTCAAAGGAACTAAGGCCCATCACAAGCTTCACCACCTTTTACTCAAATGGCCACTTCCCCTAAGCTACCCTTCGCTAACCTGAAAAGCATTCAAGCAGCACGTGCTATTTATGACTGTGTACAAACACCTCCAGTCACAGCAGCCCACTACTCCTCTGTCTCTAGAGAAGGAGAAGAGCTGAAGATCAATCACCTAAAACTGATGTCAGCTGTGCACCTGGGAAGACCCTTAACCACAGCCAAGAGCTCAGAGATGAAACAGAAAGGCTCCTTCAAACCCGTGCAATGCGTAAGGCTAAAGACTCCATGGCAGGAAGGGTGGCAAGTGGGGAGGAAGGGCCTCTTCAGACCCACATCTTCAGCATCAGGGCTTTTGCACTAAGGGCACCATGATGCTCACCTGTTGATGTTAGACCACACTGATATCTATTTGCCAACTTAGGGTTGGACAGTTGACCCATAAAGTATTTCAAGTGAAAAAAAAATGCCAAACCCAAACCCCAAGACACAAACAAAAATAGGAGCAGAGCAGGCTGAAGAGAGAGAGGCATTCTGGACATTCCACCCATCAGCTCCTGCGACTGCAGCTCACCCATGACACTGCAGCTCCCTCTGGAAGAGCTCCACATCAGCACAAAGATCACCCTCTGCGCCAGGGACATTCCTGCTCCCTGGATACTGCAGCAGTAAACAGGATGCAAGCTTAAAGGAAAAGCTCTCCAACAGGGATGGAGAGCAAAGGATGGCACAGACAGTGGATGGATGTAGGGACAGCATCTCCTGTCCCTCTGGTAGGAGGCATACACAGAGAGGTCACACCGCAGGCTGCAGATGCCGTACCTCACCTAGACTAATGGAGCAGGCAGGGAACAGTGCAGATCCCTGCTAAACCTGCTTCTCATTCAACACCAACAAGAATTCAAATGGACTCCTTCCTACACATCAGCAACACACAAGGTACCGCTCCTCTCTCCTCAGTCCCATTACCCAAGTAAGGCTCCAGACTGGCCAGACACACCGATACCAATAGCTTCGGAAGGAAGCCATCTAGCAGAAGAAACTGCAGGTGCTTTTGACGTCCCTCCAGCACCTGGAGAGCCCGATGCCTTGTTAGTCTAGGATGGGATGACCAAGCTAGTTTGACAGTAAGATTTTCAGGACAGGAGCCAGCTCTTGTGTACCCTAACTAGGGTCCTCATTCTGGAGCTGCTTAAGTTCTGCTTAGTTATCTGTTGGAGCAATGTTTGCAATGATGCTCAGCACAGACACCCTCTGCAAGAGTCCCCGCTACAAACTTCACACTTCGCTTTCAACTCAGATAGTTGCTGAGCATCACTGCAGTTCTCATGTTTCCCACTGGTAGATCCCAGTCCAGACGTGAATTTAGGAACAGGATGAGTCAGAAGGAATTTAACAGCATGATCTCCCTCAAGGTTAATCTAGCTTGGTTGCCTGTCCCTTGCTATTTCAGCTGTTCCTGTACCTCATCCATGGAAGAGCTAAAAGCCATGATGGGCATTGGTTCTGGGAGAGCTGTCCTGTGTTCTTCCTGGGCACAAATCCCCAAGCTGCTCCATCTCAGCACACGCAGCTCCTGGACTTGCCTCTTCTCTTAACACTGAGAATAAGCAACGTGCATCTATGATTCTATTCCATGCTTTTCCTGCCTGGCCTCTCCCAGGAGATGATACAGTCCTAATGATAAACACGGTCCCATCACCAGCCCAAAACCATAAAGCTGTAAACAAGAGACACTGAAACAAAAGTTCACAAGCTGACATCTAGAAAATAATTAACAGAGTACTTTATTGGATGTTTCCTCACAGGTAGCTCAGACCGCCAGAAAGTGCCAGAAAGTTCACCCCAAGAAGCAGTGCATAGCAACACACCAGTGATCCAAGGACAGCCCTAATTCTTGTGGGCAGTGACCTCAGTTTGTGAAAGATCGCACTGCTTGGCTGGACTTCTGTTCCTCTTCCCACACTCATGCTGAAGCAACCTGGTTTCCACTCATTGTCCCAAGCAAGAACCAGACAGACCTTCAGCTGAGCTAAGCTGAACAAAGGCAGACTTGTGCTGAATGGGAACCTGACCCAAGATCATCTCTGACTGCCTATCAGCAAGGCCGGATGGATGTCAAATTCATGTCAGCAGGAAATAAAGTGAGAGCAATGTCTTATGGTCTGCCCTTATAAGACATATTCACACAGCTGGTAACAGTTCTTTAGTTTCAGTGTGAAATCCTAGACAAATGCCTAAAAGCACTGGGTGTGGAAAGGGTATCTACCCCTCACTTGCCAGAAGTTGTACAACTCCCACTACTTAACACAAAGAAAAAATAGACATTTTAAAATATGAGGCAGGGGGATGGCAGCTAGCAGTGGAGCCTCTAAAGGGACCAATTCTTTTCACATCCGTATACATCTTCCTGTTAGCCAGTAATATTGAGAAACGCCATGTACCAAAACAAGCTGTTCTTCTGGGACTTCCCTAATTTTTGTTGTTCTGAGGTATATTTATTTTAAGGTTTTCCCTATTTTGCCATCAGATAAGAAACAGCTCAGCTAACCTCACTCCAGATAAGAAACAAAAGGAAGCTTTTCTTTTTTTTTTTTTTTTTGGCAATACATAGGTAGCAAACACAACATTCCCCCCCAACACACACTCAGTCTGCGGACAGCCCTACTGCTTGACTGGCTGTTCCCTGTGGCAGGTAACCCTTCCCAGCAGGGGCCCTGTGCAGGAATTTAACCTAAGCTCAACAAGCAAATGGTTTTGCAAAGGAGATTTCTTAGAAAGCCTGGCACCTGCTGTACATAATGGTCTTTCTCCCCCTTTGCTCAAGAGTGAGGGGCACTGATTCTTACCCTATTGGAGTAACCCCTAGGGATCCCTATCAGACTATGGTAAGCAACACTTGTTCTGACCTTACAGGTGGGGCAGTGGAAACACCGAGAGGTAAAGACAGCTTTTCAAGTAGGGCCAGCTCTTGCAGCCAGAGGCAGATGCTGAAGGAAGGGCTCAGCCTACAATGCTTTCTGGCTCAGATTCTCAGTACTCAGCATTGCAAAGTCTAGACACAAAGAGTGCCAAGACGCAGCCTGCGGTGGGAGGGCTAAGTAAATCCAAATCACCTGCAACTGCTTCAGAGCCAGAAGTCTCCCTCTTATTAACATGTTTGTCCCCCAGATGTTTACTTTTCTGTTTCAAATAAAAATTGGGAAAAAAGTTAAAAGCTGTTGGTCACGATCGATTCAAATAAGACCAAACCAAAAGGAGCCATTTTTCCCCTTTGAGCCAAGAGATGGCTACTTTGTGGGCTCTGGATACCAGTTAATAGGTGAACCAGACCTATATTGCCACGTCCTGGATGTAGGGAGCATAAGGAGAAGATCTGCTTTTAAGTTGCCCCAGATTCTTCCTCTTGCACAGAGCAGCTCACCAGGCAGCCTGCAGCGACTGTTGCCTGCCTGTCCACCTGCTGGTACCTACAGGGTAGGACCCTCGTGCGAGCCAAAGTGCAGATGCACAATTCGTACCTCATCTCATGTTAAGGCAGGTTGCTCTGCTTTACACAGAAGCAAAAAGGCTTTGGGAGAATGGGCACAAGGGCTGCCAGGCTTGATTATGTCTCTAAGTTAAACCTTTGCACCAG
Source organism: Gorsachius magnificus (assembly GCA_034008185.1). Lineage (NCBI taxonomy): Eukaryota > Metazoa > Chordata > Aves > Pelecaniformes > Ardeidae > Gorsachius > Gorsachius magnificus. The sequence continues at coordinate 3,555,774 of CM067086.1, read as the reverse complement.
ACTTAATGTGGTGTTGGCACGCCAAAGCCTCACCAGGCGACTGATGTTCTCCAAGCTGAGGCCCACTTTGTTTCTGTGGCCAGGACTGAAGCATTTGCTCTTGCAACACAAATCAGAAAACAGTGCAGCTGCTACTGCAAAACAATCGATAGAAAGGCCAGAGGCAGATCAGTTCAGGCAGGCAGCCAGGGTCATTCTCAGTCACAACCACAACAGAAATCCCCGCTAGCCTGATCTTTTTCCACTGCAATTCCCTAATACGAGGCTTAATGCTGCATTTCTGTTCATTGCGTTAGAGAAAAATTAAATAGTGTAACAGCACATTTAAAGGAGAAGTTGCTCAGGTCTGCAGGCAAGCTGTACTGAAAGCTATGCCCTGTCCTCATCCATCCATCAATCCCTGCCAATGCTACAGTGCAACTCCAGTTGCATGAGGTGACAACAAAAGGGGATTCATGGAGTAAGAGAAGGTGCAGCTCAGATCCCTGCTGCTCACTCTGAGCCGGAGTGATGCTGGGTTTTGGGTCACTTTTTAAAAGCAAGTACGTACTTAGTGAGAGAAAGCTAGTAGAGGGGAGAAATGGACTGAAAAACATGCTGTAATAATGCAAAATTGCCTTTTTCCTCTGCCCTGCATAGAGGCAAGAGTGGAACCACATCGAACTCTTGCATTATTCATCCGAGTGAAAACCACTAACACAAAGCCTCCAGTGGCTGTTATTCTGGACAGGAACTGGTGCAGAAGGATCAAGCCTCACCCACCTGCAGAGTGTTACACACACCCCCTCCATACTCATTTCTCAGGGTCACTCTGCAGGATGACACCACGCACCTACAGAAAGAGCACGCTGTTTCCACTTCACAGTGGAGGTATCACTAGAGGCAAAATGATTTGGAAGAAGAGAGACCAGTGCTACGGGACAGTAGATACCTTTGCCAGGCACCTGCACCACAGGCTGATAAAGTGGAGCAAGCAGTCATTATTTCTGTTTCCAGAGCCTGAAAAAATAGCTGCCATGCCAGCATTACCTCAGCTTTACCACACGCTAGCCATTACCCGCATCAGCTGGCTCACCAACACCAAAGCAAGGCCCACACAGAGCTTTTGGTGGCTTTCACTCTAACACCTGCTAAATGCTCTCCTGCATGCTCACAGGCAGCAACCATTTTGCGTTCACCAGAGGTGTTTCCAGAGACATGGCTGGCTCTGCCATGCAGAAAAGGGCAGCCCGCCTTCCTCCTCCCCTGCCCTTTCTCACAATACACTCGCCTGGCTGCTAGAGCACGTCTCACCCTGGCACAGAATGAAAGGAACAGCTCTGTAAGTCCTCCACTGGCCCTCAGCCTGCATCGTGCCCAACTCCCTCGTGCTTGTGCAGCTAGCCAACTGCTGCAATCCATGCCAAGCACTTCCCGTGCACCTGCGAGCACACTGCTTGCTGTGCCCGCTTTGCCCTTCCATACAAGGCACATCAAGTGCCACCTTACACCCCTGAACTTTTCCCCACTAGCCATGGCATGAGCACAGCCTGCTACCAGCAAGGAAGCGAGAACGAGAAGCTTTGCTCCAAAGCAGTCCTCAGAAGAGGCACGAGCATTTTGTTCTAGAAGGAATCTCATTTTGATGACGAAACTTATTTGGGAAGCACCTTCAGTCAGACCGCAAGGCAGGCTGCATTCCTTGGGAGCCGTGACACAAGAATATCTGGAGACTGGCATTGCCTTTCTTCCATGGACGTCAGCAGCAGACCCCCAACCACAACTCCCAGGCATCAAGATGATTCGGGTTCTGAAAGCAGCCACATGAGCAGGACAGGAGCTGCTCACAGAGGGTTACACAGACCCACCCCCCCCACAAGGGAAGAGCCTCTGCTCGACCCTTCCTGCAAGGCTGAGCAGTGCACAAGCAAGGAGAGCAGCAAACCAGACGTAGCAATGTCCACCTGAAGCTTACATACACACAGAATGAACTCTTCTGCATGCAGAAGCATGGCTAGTAGTTAAATGGTTAGTTTGTTCCCATAAAGAAGTTTTTACCAATCCCACTATATAAGAACACTGGGCTAGATAAATCAATGTAACTCCCCCTTGTGCTGACAGGCCACTCTGAAACAGGGCTCTAACTTTCTCCATGCATGACATAACTACGGCAGCCTGAATCCACACCCTGCCTCCATGACACACTGGAATAACTTTCTTGCCAGGCCCAGCCCTGAATCAGCAGCATTCAATGAAGCTGGCAAGAGCAGCTCTTTTGATTAACATATGTAAATGGCTCCCTGATTCATTTACACCCTCAGATGCCACCTCCTCTACTTCAGGATGCTAAACTAGATAATCCACAGGAGTGGCAGCTCAGAGACACTGCCAGAGCCTCTAAGCACTAAAATGGTACTCAATCCTTTAAATCCTAGCCCAAAAGGCTTTCAGACGCAGCATCCATCCAAACAAACTGCAGTGTATGAAGAGGAAGAAAGGTTCATTCTCAGAAGAAATCTTCCAAGCACAGCATAGCCAAAAGCCTGGGAAACAGCTGAAGATGACACTTCGGTAGGCTTGCTGATTCCAGAGGACTCGTCAGACAGAAGCCATCAATGTAGATTTGGCCTTTATCTGTACCAGAAAGCACCACAGTTTCAGGTCTGGGCAAGTGCCAGAGGGCAGCACAAAGCCCTGGGTTCTACTAAAACCACCAGCTCCCACACCCGACATATTCCAAGCACCAAGAACAAAGTGCTTGCCACCCTCCCAGATGCATCGCTGCTGGGATCGCTTGGAGCTTGGCTTGTTCTGAGCCTTTCAGCTGGGGAAGATCCATTTCTCAAGGAACACTGAGGGCAGCTCTCCCAGACACGCTGTACCGCAGATCAGCACAACCCCAGGGACAGCATCAGGCCTGTCACAAGCAGCTATGGTATCACAAATGCCAAACTCTCTCCTCCATTCCTCCAGCCTTTGTGTCTACAACAGGCAGAGCTACAACAGTCTCCAGTATCTTTTCTACACTCCTAGGCTCACCAACTCCCTCCCTTCTACATGCTCCTTGGAAGGAATTTCCTACTGCCCCAGACCCTATCGCTTCCAGGACACATTCTGCCTTTTTGCAAGGACACAGACTTATTTAGGGCCTTCTACATGGAGTCTCTTCCTCTACCCCTCCTTTTCACCAGCTCTTGCTTTCTCTGGTGCCTTATGCCTGCTTGACAAGGAAGACAGCCCAAGACAAATACACGTACTTGGGCTCCACCGACTCCCAGATTCTTGAAGACACATCCTGACTTTCACCTCAAGTCCCAAAAACACTCAGCAGAAAGAAAGAGGCTGAGTGTTAGAGCTGGGCAATGGAAGTATAGAAGTGCAGAGGATTCAATGGACAAGTGGTGGTCAGTTTGGAACCCCGGCAGCAGCACAGTTTGCCTTGTGGAGAGCAAGGCAGACAGGAGTCACCTGCTCACACTGCTCCTTTGAGCAAGAGATTTCCGAGCTTTTGCAAAGGCTCTGGAATTAGGAGGCTTGTGCATTCCCAGCTCCAGAAAGGAGGAATGCTGACCAAATTACAATTTCTCCAGCCTTTGCATAGTCCTCTTCAAGTACAGCAGAGTTGAAAACACTCTCCAGCCAGGCCAGTGAATGTTTCATCCTTCCCTCATGGAGGGCACAGAGGGAAATGTGGAGGCCAGAGCAAGCAGGGAGCTATCATCTGAGTGCAGTCACTCCCAAGTCTGCCATGCTGGAAGGCAGCCTGGCCCTCTGACAAGGCAGGAAACAAACATCATCAGCTACTGGACATGCAGGCAGAGCTGCTGTAACCACTACAGCAGCAGGATTTTGGAACTGGAAGACAGAGCAAGGAATTACCTGGATGAGAGGAGTGAATGTGCCCTCAGTAAGCTTGCAGATGATACCAAACTGGGTGGGAATATCAATCTGCTCGAGGGGAGGAGGCCTCTGCAGAGGGACCTGCACAGGCTGGATCGATGGGCCAAGGCCAACTGTATGAGGTTCAACAAGGCACGGGCCGGGTCCTGCACTGGGGTCACAACAACCCCATGCAGCGCTACAGGCGTGGGGCAGAGCGGCTGGAAAGCTGCCTGGCGGAAAAGGACCTGGGGGTGCTGGTTGACAGGAGGCTGAATGTGAGCCAGCAGTGTGCCCAGGTGGCCAAGAAGGCCAATGGCATCCTGGCTTGTATCAGGAATAGCGTGGCCAGCAGGAGCAGGGCAGTGACCGTGCCCCTGTACTCGGTGCTGGCGAGGCCGCCCCTTGAATGCTGGGTTCAGTTTTGGGCCCCTCACTACAAGAAAGACGTTGCGTTGCTGGAACATGTCCAGAGGAGAGCCACAAAGCTGGGGGGGGGTCTGGAGCACAAGGCTTACGAGGAGCGGCTGAGGGAGCTGGGGGTGCTCAGCCTGGAGCAGAGGAGGCTGAGGGGAGCCCTTATCGCCCCCTACAGCTGCCTGACAGGAGGGGGGAGCCAGGTGGGGGTCGGCCTCTGCTCCCTGGTAACGGGCGATGGGACAAGAGGAAATGGTCTGAAGTTGTGCCAGGGCAGGTTTAGGTTGGACATTAGGAAAAAATTTTTTCAGTGAAAGGGTTTTTAAGCATTGGAATGGTCTGCCCAGGGAGGTGGTCGAGTCCCCATCCCTGGAGATATTTAAAAGACGGGCAGACGAGGTGCTTAGGGACATGGTTTAGTGATGGGATGTCAGGGTTAGGTTAAAGACTGTACTTGATGATCTTAAAGGTCTTTTACAACCTAAACAATTCTATGAATCCAAGGAAGGTTTTCAATTTATCAGGACTCAACTTTCAAACCTAATCAATAATCAGACATAGGACCCTGAAGAACACATGACAGCTTCTCATATTTTATATGGAGGACTTGCAGATGCCTTGAGGAGTTTTGGGAGATAAAAGGCAGAAAGAAGTGGAACAGCCTGACATGCCACAAGTTCAGGAGATGCTGAAATTATGGGTTGGAAGAATAACCATGCAAAGACTGCCTTTGCTGTCACCACTGACACTGTACATCTGCTACTGCTGCTGAAGCAAGGCTGGGCACCAAGCTACTCTGCACACCTACTGTCTACGTGGGGTGACAAAAGATTAAATACATGCATTGCTCTGAGTATGTTTTTCGCTAGAAGTGGTTGGTTGGCTTCCCTTATACTCATCCAGCAAGATACCTGCAAGAGTACCTTTCCTCATGGGAACTTCCTTATTAGAGCCAGGCAAACAGCAGAAACAAGTTCCTTCCCTCCCAGGAAAAGGTATTGCAGGGTGCTTAGGCTACCTGGCTGCCAGCTTACTCATCTGGGCACCCAAGCATGCAGTCCTATGACCACTGATGGCACTGATCCAGGCACAGCAGCTTCCCCACCAAGCCAGTGAACATTTCCGACTACGTCAGCACAGAACATTCCCCCCCCCACCTCTATTTTCCACCAGGGAAAGCGGCAGAAGCTTTCCCACTTCCAGGGAGTGCCAGGAAGTTCCCCATTAATTACATGTACGTACATAGGGGTGCCGCTCCTTCCATGGACTGGGGTGAGGCTGCTGAGCTCAACAACTTTTTCTCCAGCTAGGACCTTTGCAGGAGATACAGTCTCCTGTGCAGGGAGGGACTCAAGTTTTGAGAGGCCACAGCCTCTGAAGCTTTCCTTCATGTACCTGAGGAGACCTATAGATCTCTTCACACAGCCACACAAGACAGCATCACATATACTTCCCCTAGGATAAGCTTCATGATTCACGCTTTGGCCAGCATAAACTGGCATTGCTCTGAGGACTCCATAGAGACTAAGCTGATTTATTTCCCTCTCTCAGTCTGGGATTTGGTGTTACACTCCACACACAGAGAGAAAATAACCTCTGTGACCAGTCCTTAAGCCTCTGCATGCACATAATCAAATTTCAGGAGCACAACATTCGTTCATTACATCAATTTCAAAAGGTAAAAAAGGGTTTGGTTGTTTGTTTTTTTCCCCTCATGCTACCCCAATGGAAAAATGTCTCTACAGTTCAGCAGCTTATTTCCAGGTGGTCACATGGTGACAGCTAAACAAGCAAACCTGAACATCAAATAGCTATTACTTCATCTCAGGTCGAGTCCAAGACAGGGTCCTAGCTAAAATACTAGCTTAAAAAAAATCCTGTAAACAACCCAGGAGTTGCTCTCCAAAGAACAACCCAAACACCGCTGCTCAATCTAGCAGATATATGACCTCCTTTCTGTATTCTTAGTACTAGAAGCATCCCCTCAGCTTGCTTTATTTTCTGCTGACGTTGTCATGCTTCAGGAGAACAACTAACTCCTACAGATGGGGGTTTGACAACCAGCTTTGCTTCTGACAGCAGAACCCACCTCTTCCCCCCGAAAAAGAAGCAATTCAACAGTTCCAACCCACCATCAGATGACAGCTGTATAGGACAGTATTTCTCATGCTACACAGACAGCTGAGGTCCTGTTGGTTAACTGTAAGTCACAAGCACCGCCCGGGACCTTAGCATCAGCTCAAAATCAGCTTTTCAGTGACTACAGGTTCACATCCCATCGTTCATCCAGGCTGCTGTGCTTCCAAAGCAGGCACACCGAATCCCATACAGCTCACCAGCGAGATGAATCAAGACCCTTAAGAAAAATATATCCCCTACTCTGTATTAAAGATTTAAGAATCTGACAATGGCTGCATTTTAGCATCAGTTGTGATTGAAAAAAAGGACAGTCTTGTCATGTAAGCCCGTTTTACTCATCCAGGCCCAGTGATTTAAGGATTTATTTGGACAGGTAAGCATTCTCAGAGCTCCAGGCCTAGAGTTTGCAAAAAGCTGCAGGATTTGAGGTACACATAAGGAGGAGACTGCAAAGCCAGCACAGAAGGACTTGTTTCTTGGCATGTTAAGGTGCCTTTCCTGGTGTGCTGGACTCCAACAGCCCCAAGCGAAGGCACGGGCATGACAGAAGGCAATTTCCCAGAAAACCCTCAGGACAAGAAGTGATTCATGGTACAACACTGCAGTATGTACCATCAAGTAACTTGTAAACACGCAAGACTTTGCTCAATGCACCTTGATAGTCACACAGATTATTCTAGTGGAAAAATAGCAATGCTTTTTTCATACCAGCGAACAGAAGAACCTCAAAGCTGGAGAGAGCACTTCAGATGTGTGACAATACCACTGTATTCTCCAAGCCCTGGCGAATAAATCCAAGATCCCTACAACTTAATGGTAAAGTGCTTAACAAGAGCTAGGCGAGGTCATCTCAGACCATAAAAACCTCCTAGCCTCTTACTTAGAAATCAGGTCCTCTGTCTAGCTAATATGGATGCCCAATGTTATTTGGTATTCTCAAACACGCCTTTGGAGTCCACAGTTACCTCTCAAGGCTGCAGATCATTCAGTCAGGGCTTTCAGTTCAGTGTTAGCCCATAGCGAAGCCTTACTGCCATATACAAATGATGACAGTGTGGTCCTAATTCCGGGAAAAGGCAGAATCAGCTCAGAGGCAAGCTGAACAGATGCAAAGGCCAGATGAAAAAAGCTGGAAAAGGAACCACTAAGGGGGAATCTTACGCTCTGAAGTCCAGGAAAATTTCTGTTCTCTCTGATCAGGGTCTCAAAGGATTGGAACCAAAGAAAAATGACAAAGGAAGAGGTTCTTCCACTCCTTCCCAGGAAGTATTTAACTTTGTACAGTAGAGTCTTATTTTGAGTTCAGAGCCAAGTACAGATGTATGAAGGCACTAATGTTATCTACACGCAGCCAAATAAGCAAGACTTCTGGCAAAATACCCCTCTCCTTGTCACCCGTCAAGAAATACTATATAGCATTCCAATTTGAGGGACAGAGCAACAGGCAGTGCAGGGTAGCAGTTGCCGTAAGCTCCAAAGCCCATGGGCTATCACACCTACTCTCAGACAGAAACCAGCTGCATGGCAAACACAGATATTCAGGATCCTACAGCAGCCTGTACCAGGATGAACTGCTCTCCTAGTACAGGCTGTAGCTGTACCTTCTTCCCCGTCCCCTTCTTCCCTATGACTTCATTCTAACCCCTGGACCCTAGCCTGCAATCTGCACTGTCAGGAGGGTTTACAACAGGGACAAAGTGCAGCGATACCATGCCCCAAACAAGCACTCCATTCGCTTTTACTTTCAGAAGTCAGCTCTGTTGCCTCAGAGCTGCTCTCTACCCAAGACATATGCCAACCACACAGAGTCAAAAGAAAACTATCCCAGAGAATTCAAACTTAAGACAGAATTTGAACACCCAAGATCCAAGCCTTGGGTGGCTTTAAACAGCATGGTTTGCCCTCTTTCAGGAGGGAGGCAAATGCTGCCTAGAAGGTGGCCCCGAACTCAGGCCTCTCTATCATGCCTCCCCTTGTACCTCACAGGGAGTGGGAAAACCTCTTCTAATCCCGGTTCACAGAAAGCTCTCAGCCAGGCTGGGTAACTCCCCGAGGGCAACGCCTAGCACACCATGGATGCTCTGGACATATAAATAGCAAGAACAAGGTAGACATGATAACAGACTTGCTCTGCACTATAATGGCATCCAAGCAAGGCAAAGGATTTGGGCACTACCGCCAGCCTGTGTCATGTTTGTGCCACACCTCTGAGTAGCACAGGGATCACTCAGTTAGGGAACTAACTGGGCATCCACCTCTTCAACAGAAGCAACAGCAAGTAAAGCAACCAAATCCCTGGCAGCTATCAGCTAAAGGCTCCCAGCAGGAGAAGGGATTAGTGGAGGCTTTTTCCCTTGTCCACGATAAAAGCCGGCACCATAGCACGACTACAGCCTTTGAGATCCCAGACTGGGATTTGAACAGCCAGTAGGAGCTTCCCCTCAAGCTCCAGAAGCAATGGCTACACTTCATTGGGTGTTTCTGTAAACAAAATGCTAAGGAGGCAAAACTTCAAACCTAACTGCACAGAAAAAGCTAACTTTTGTTGCCTGAAGACTACATCTCAAAACTCTACCTGTCCCTAAAGAACATGGAGTGCTGTGGAAAGACACCTATGATCAAGGTGAAAGGAGTTCAAGCAGTAAACAGGTCTGGTTTCACTTGGCTCTAGGAGAAGCTTGTAATTCTCTTGAAATTAAATAGATATACCTGATTCTCTCACGCCACATTCCGCTTGCAATTTTAAGATACTTTTCTGCATTTGTTATTCTCAAAATAAAAGCTTCCAAGTATGGACTCTAGCGTGTGTTTGTTGACTTCCCCCCCCATATGCAAAACATCTGAACTTCAAAACGCAAAAACCCAGAAGGTACCACATGGCATTCTTTCCAGCTGTCCCCCAGACATGCCCTAAGCAGGGACAGACTACATTGTGTGCCTGTTTCAGTGATAGCTTTTTAAGGTTTCTTGAAAACAGAGATAATACCTAACTAAACTTGAGATCTAGCTCTTGCAGAGGGCAAGAAAATTCCCCAGCGCCCTGCACTCCCAGGAATTACCCTCTTCCAGAAATAAAGATGCTAACAAAGAATAAAGAGAGATTTCCTAGTTAACTCGGAGGTGCTGTTCTAATCCATACATGCATCACGCTACTTGACGTCTCCATCTCCAGCTGCTTTCCCTCCCGTCTGCAGCCACTAAGAGCCAGCACCCACATGGCGAGAGGTCTTCTCCTCTCCTCACCAACAGCCCCACCAGATCGACGTTCACGCAAGCCAAACCCAAGAACCGAACCCTCACAAGTCCATGTTACTACGGCGGGGGTCCAACCAGGACCCCTGTGCTGACTTCCCACCATCAGGGGCCTTCTTGACCCACATGGTGCCCGTCCCCTCTGCAGACACCTACTCTGCGGGGGTCAGGTGCCCATTTTGGACGCGTGCTTCACCGCCTTATGGGGCTGAGGCGACTCTGACATCCTTGGCTTGAGGCATGCAGCCACCTGCGAGGGACCAGGGTGCGGGGTGTGCGAATACTGAGGTAAAGGCCTTAAAAACAAAGCGCCGCACGCGTTTAGAAAGAGCAAGGAGGAGCGCCATTTCCACCGCCACCCCCCACACACGCACTCCTCCCCCAGGTAAAGGCCTTGCAAACCCCACAAGGGGCCTTTCCCCCATGCTGCTGTAATTAAAAAGTTAATAACAACGAAGGGAAGACTCGAAGGAGCGCTCGGCTCTGGCAGCCGCCTCGCCTCGCTGTGACAGCGCCGGCCCCTCCGGCCGGCCTCGCCCCGCCCAGCGGCCGCCAGCCGGTGCCGAGGGCTCCCCCGCCCGCCCCGCGCTTACCGAGGCAGGCGCCGCTGACGAGGGCGGTGGCGGTGAGCGCCCCGGCCGAGGCGCCATAGACCTTCCGGGCGTTGGCGACGAGGAAGGGGGCATGTTCCTGCAGGCAGCTGGCTACCCCGATGTGGTAGACCCCCAGGAAGCCGCAGCCGGCGAAGGAGATATTCCAGGGGGAGTCCAGGGGGAACATGGCCTCCGCGCCCCGCTGAGGGCGGGGTGGCGGGAAGAAGCAGCCGCGGCGAGGAGGGGGAAGCCGGGGCGGGGGGCTCCTCTCACAGCAGCAGCACGCCGCCCTGGGCGGGCGGGACGGAGGGTCGAGAGCCGGGAGACGCTGCTGCCGAAAGAGGGACGGAGGCGCTCGCCAAGCGGGTTTTACCGCTGGGTTCCCGGCGGCAGCCGCCGAGCTTATATGAGGCGGCCCGGCTCTCGGGCCCGCCCACGGCCTGCGGAGGGGCCGAGCTGAGGGGCGGTGGCGGTGCCACCGCCCCTCAGCTCGGCCCCTCCGCAGGCCTCGGCCTTGGGCGGGAAGCAGCCGGCACCTCCTCCCAACCCTTCCTCCGGTGAACCCCCTTCTCTCAGCCCGGGGAGGCCGGCCCCCGCGGGCATTGCGGTTATTCGCCGCCTGCTGAACCGCGGCAGCGCCTCCCGTGAGTGGCAGAGGCTAAGCCAGTTCCTTCACGGCGGGAAGAGCAGCTCTTCGCAGCACCCCAAAACCTCGCCATGTACCGGTTCAGCAACCTGTCTCCCCTTCCCCCCTCCCAAACGTGCTGTTTCTTGGAGGCCTCTGCTCCAAGTGCGTGGAGTTTCCTGCAATTGCAGTCCTTTGTTTTTCAGGAGATGGGCAAGAAACATGAGAGGAAGGGGAAAAGCTTTCCCCTTTCATAAAAAGGTGAGGAGCCAGAGGGATGCGAGGCTCAGCACAGCCACAGCGCGAGAGCATAGAATCATAGAATCGCTTTGTTTGGAAAAGACCTTTAGGATCATCAAGTCCAACCACTAACCTAACCCTGCCATCCCACCACTAAACCCCATCCCTAAGCACCTCATCTGCCCTTCTTTTAAATACCTCCAGGGATGGGGACTCAACTACCTCCCTGGGCAGACCATTCCAGAGCCTGACAACTCTTTCTGGGAAGAAGTTTTTCCCAATGTCCAACCTAAACCTGCCCTGGCACAACTTCAGACCATTTCCCCTTGTCCTATCACCCGTTACCAGGGAGCAGAGGCCGACCCCCACCTGGCTCCCCCCTCCTGTCAGGCAGCTGTAGAGGGCGATGAGGGCTCCCCTCAGCCTCCTCTGCTCCAGGCTGAACACCCCCAGCTCCCTCAGCCGCCCCTCGTAAGCCTTGTGCTCCAGACCCCTCCCCAGCTTTGTGGCTCTCCTCTGGACATGTTCCAGCAACGCAACGTCTTTCTTGTAGTGAGGGGCCCAAAACTGAAGACAAAGCAGAAAGGCAAACCCTCTCTCTTAACAGCTTTCTCTGCCTCATCAAAACACACACAGTTGCTTACCTTTGCTAACCTTAACAATTTTCTCCACGTGCCTCTAAGCCCACCAAAATGCTCTACCTTTGGTCAGGCCAAATCCAATTTTCAGGAGTGCTCCTGCACAAGCTCTTAGTTCCAGCGAGCCCATGGCACCACAGAGCTCACCACAGAGCAGCACTGGGTAAGAGGCCAGTGCTATTAGGAGATCAAAACAGATTTCAGAAGCTGGAAATATCCCCTTGTCATAAACAATACAGACTATAGTCATTCAAACAATTAGATACATGTGAAAGGTTACAGGGACATTGAGAGGATCAGCATAGCTAGAGAAGCAGACGCCCAACTCCAAAGCAAGGAAGGAAGATCAGGAGGGAGGTTTGGGGGCTACAAAACAAAAACCACAAGTAGTTTTTGTAATAGAATCAATATGGGGCAAAAGCACTTTCTACCAAAGTTTTTTCAAAAAGCAACCAAACAAACTTAATTCATCTTGGCATAAATCTATTTGCATTAGTTTTCTTAAAACTGGTCAGAATTTTCTCATTTGGGACACTGTTATACCTGTCCTTAACAGCTCTCAGGCCAAAGCTAGGCCTTCCTCCCCACAGGAATTTCACCAGCTGTGTTAGTGGAGATGAACCAAGTAGCCCCTCTCCTGTTCCTTCCACTCCAAATGTCCTGTCTAAAGGGTAACGGGGAGGCTGGCACCCTGCCCATAGAGGGGCCATCTGGGTTGTAAGATCAGCTGTCTACTGCCTCACAGTCAGCTGACTGAAGCAACCAAACTCAGCAGGTAACCCGTGTATAAACCCAGTATTTGAGCTCAAGTTAGGCCTCATACTCCAGCCTCTACAGTGCTTTTTCATTAAATGTTTGTGCTTTCCTTCCATCAGACAAGCAGGAGTCCAGGCTTACCTTTCTTCCAGGTCCTACCCTAGAGCCTACCACCTCACCTAGCTGCCAGGAAGTACCCTTGGTACATATTAGCTCCATCCTGGAGCACCTAAAGAATTAACCCCACTTACCTCAAGCCCTCTGTTTATACCCACCCTTCTCCCTCTCATACCTCTACTTGGTTTTGTAATTTCCCTCCTCCCTTGTGTTTGACGCCGTTACATAACCCATGTCAGCCCTCATCTCCTCCACCTGAAGAGGTGAGCGTTGGCACACCTGAGTCTTGACCCTCCTAAAGGCCCTTAACACCAAGACAATTGTAGCGCTTTCACCCCATGCTTCTGGTGGTGTGGAAAGGTATTTCCATGTAGCCAAATCCAAAGAAAACATTGTGTCTTGTGTTTTCCAAAACAGGGATTGTGCTGCAGAAGAACTAGTCCACGGGCTGTGACTTTAGCAGAAATCTGTGGCAAAACTGAATAACGAACCTTGTTTGCAGATACCTTCCTAACACTTGTAAACCACAAGAACAGCTTCGTTCTTGAGCCGATGCTGCTTTCTGGTTTTTTTTAGCATTTCACAAACCTTAAGGTTCCTGCTTTGTCTGGAAAATAGAAACAAAAATACTGTGACAATGCTGGAGTTAGTTTCACTTGATTTCTCAACACCAATCTCATCCTGAGTTGTTTACACCACTCTGTCTTGGCCCTCAAGGTTACCTATTTGAGGAAGTTAATGCTGCCCTGTTGAAATTGGTTAATGAAATAAACCATGTGAACAGTAATCCCTTGCAGAGTGCTGCCTGGGTGCTGGCAAACAACAGTGTTTTTCTCAAAATCACATTATCCCCCAAACCTAATCTTTTTCTCCTCAATTAGAAAGTACTGCCATAATCCTGCAATAAGCCAGGTCAGCAAGATTTACATGGCAGCCTTTCACGTGTATCAAACTTCTATCAGAACACTGCAAGATCACTTGTGCCCTTAGGCATTGTGATGCCACTGAGACAGCTTCTCATGCAATCTCTGTTGTGTTTGTTTTCTAGTCTAATGAATGGTGAGCAGTTACTACATATGAGATAATAACATACAAGCAAACAAGCTCTGTTTTTTCAGGTAAGACCTTGGTTGTTGGCAGCCGGTGGGATTTAATTTTAAAGGGGAGCTGTTATACTGTTGTTTTCAGCATGTTAGTGTTGTTGCCAGCAGTCAGTAAGACTGGAGCACTGGTCATGCAGCACAACCTAAGTGCCGTTAACATCACTGGAAAGCCTGACTTTGATGTCTTTTTCTTACCTGTGATGTTTGCGTATATCAGCCAATTCCACAGCAAACACTTGGGATTTGCTTCATAGGAACATCTCCTGAGGCAATGGAGGAGTCCCCTTGTCCGGCTCTCTTGGGACTGAATTTTCCTTCTAGGAAAGCTGCTACAGCTATCTCTGCCCTACGTAAGTCAAACCTACTGAGTTCAGCAGGGCTGCCTGCACGTAGCAGCTTGCAAAATTGGGCCTTAGTAGTAAGAGTGAAACCAGTTAATTTGACAGTGGCCCCAGGGAGCCATCACTTACTACCTCCCAGCAGTGTCCAAGGCGCTCTCCCTCCTTTCCAAGTAGTGAAGATGTCATATCACTCTCCCTGCCCCATGGTGTTTGTAAGGAACAATTTTCAGTGAGAGCTAATTTGAGATGGCGCAGCATTTGTGTTCCCGTGAGGAAAGCTTGCGTGTTTGAATGTCAGGCCTATGACTAAATCACTCTCCCCTATTGTTAATTTAGTAATGATCAGTTACCAGTGTAATCTCCAGGCACAAGGCTATCCTTTCCTTTCCCTTCAATGCCTCTGACCCTTTCTTTACAAAGAAGTCAGGAAAAATCTGTTCTAGCTAAAATTGATTCTGCAAGGGGACAGACTAGGCCACCATCCAAGTGTTTGCAGGCACTAGTTTTCTCTGAGAGCATCACGGAATACAACACATCTACCCCACTGCTACCCTTTGGAAATCATTGCTAAGTCTGAGAAGGTATCAGTGACACTTGAAGATTCAGAACAGCATCCGCAGAGCAGGGATCCTAACCCCTTCATACCTGAAGCTCAACGAGATGAGCAGAACAGGGTGGTGAACTCCCATCTAGAGCACCAAACAAGTCTGCAACAGACTTCCAGGCACATCACCGCTCATGTACAAAGCCATCAGGTGACAACTGTTTCTTAAATAGGTATGGGGGAATAAAGCTTAAAATGCTTTAATTTTGCATTCAGAAGTGTTCACTGCGCAGGTTTTAGCAAATTCTGTAAAATGCATCTGAAATCTTGGAGTTGACCTGTCCCGACCTTCACAAGGAAGGGGGCCTAAAATCCCCCTTTACAAAACCACAAGGTGGTTATGTAAAATACATAGGCTCCTTGTGGTAGCGTAATGAAAACTTATTTTCAGTACTTCCTCTGAAAGCTGCACCCAAAAGTTTCTTCTCTAAACAGTTTACCAAATGAGCTGTCCTCATTCTCAAAGCAGATTGGGCAACAATAGTTTTCAGCAAAACGATGCACTTTCAGGAAGGCATTTAAAGGTGGTAAGAAGACACCCAGCACAGGACCAGGTCATGAACTCAAGGTTTAACAGGTCATAGGGAAAAGATAGAGAAAAATAGGGGGAAGAAAGAAGTTAGTCCAGATGTAGCTGTAGTCCTCCCCTCATCAGAGTAGCTGGCACCACAGGTTTCAGTCTCATCCCACAAGCCTGGGCACAGCAAAACTCACAGAATAGCTCAGTGGCTCGGAACCAAATTCCTTTGTGCTTGGAAAAAACCTGCAGAGTGGTGCGATGGGTTAGTTCCTTCCTGTTAAAATACTGACTTTGCTTTTGCAGCAGCCACTCAAGGTAATATTTGCAGGGTAGGGGGGGTTACCTCTCAGTAAAACCACATCAAAGAACACTTTTTCAGTGATCTGAAATGGAGAAATCAGCAAGGTAAGAAACACAGGTATACCTGCAGCCCTTCCAGTGCCAAACCATAGCCATTAAGAGTCTGACAGAGAACTAGGTGAACACGAGCAGTTTTCATAACTACCACAAGGATCACCATGCTAGGATTTAAGGACAATGTAGATTAAAGGTATTGGCACTGTTACCTCCTGTAACTCTGCCTTGCAGCAGGCACTGAAGGGCAGCAAGGGTTATTTGCTTAAATCATGGCCATCTTGAGGTCTGAGGATATAGCTTTCAACTGCTCTCTCCCTTGGCTGCTGTGAAGTAATGGGCATTTCATTTCAGTACACCACAGGGAGATAAAATAGCGTTTCCTACTTGGACTTCACCCATCTCTCCTCTCAGAAGTACTTGCTATGCTTTGTCCAATAACTCATAACCAACATAGCTCTATCAGCTAGTGGCTTTTTTTCTTCCAAAAGAACGGTTGGAAAAGCTTCACAGTATAGACTGCTGCAGGAACACCTTTTTTTGACACTACCTGTGGAGATCTGGCACGGGAAGATCATCTCATGTGCTACTTGTACTCCACCTACTTACAATGACAGCCAAAGACCACTGTAGTTGGAGTAAGTTGCCTGCCAGAACCACCTCCTAGCAGAAGACACTTTATAAAAGCAAAATTTACTGTCCTCCAAAGAGGACAGGTTCTTCTGGCCACACCAGAGATCAGGTTAAGTTCTCAAAAAACAGCATTCTCCTCATGAAATAGTTTCTTTTTGCTCAGATCAAGGTGACTCATGTCCTGATAAGTTCAGCTACCCCCAGAACAGCCATGATGTCAGTGCCCCATGAAGAGCAGGATGCAGTTTTGTTACAGATTCTATGTTAAGCATATGGATTTAGCATTAAATCCAAGCACAGAGCATTTTATTGGTGTTGTCCCTAGATCTTGGAAATCTGCCACAGCGATGAAATCTGTGCTTTTAGCAATTTACAAAAACTAATTGTATAACTAGCTCTGAAATTATGAATGGACAGTGGGTCTGAATTAGTCCAGAAGCAGTTTCACACATTTTGGAACTGATTAAACAGATCCAGAAAAATAAAGTCCTTTTATTGCTGAATAGATGGGACTCTTTCCTGAGTAACTTGGATGGCAAAATAGTATGGAGAAGGGAGAACTTAAGTTAACGTCAGGTAGATTCAGCTTCCACATACTGTTTAAGAAACAGAAGTCTCAAAACAAGCATCCAGGTTCGCACAAGCTTAGCCATTTCCTAAGTACTTTAAGAGAGCAGAGTCCCATGGCTTGTCGTAAAATTCACATACCTGTTTCAGACGGAGCTATTTTAACAACAGCTGTCTGAATCCAATAGCACTTGCGTGGTTATAATAATACATCTCAAAAACCATTTAAAACAAAGAATTTTAATAATTTCCCTATAACAAATAATTAATCAAATAGGCCGAATCCCATATCATCATCAGATTCTTCAGATTCCTCCTTCTTCTCTTCTTTCTTCTCCTCAGCTGAAGGAAAAAAAAAAGACCAAGCCAATGATCAGTATTTACATTTTTTTTGCACCACAGACTTTCAAGATACACATTTTGGTGTTCTCAGCTTCCATATTATTGGTATTTCAGCCTCCATGGTTCATTTCATTCCCTTTCAATAGCCAAATATAAAACACTGAGGGGACACAATCACTACTACTGAAGGGCTGTGCTTTAGACAGTGAGGTCTGTTTGATTCTCGGTTCTAAGCCAGGCCAGTCTTAAGGTGGATAAAGAGCAAATATTTCAGATTGCCCAAAGGAAAAGTAATTCCTCACTTTACACATCAATCACATAGCGAACTGCCAAAATGGAAGTGCCTTAAAATTTGGACCCAACTGTTAAGATTTTATCAGAGAAAAATGGAGCTGTCCTGTAACCATGCCTCTCCACCCACACTCACCGGCAGCAGGGGCAGAAGCTGCAGCAGGAGCAGCAGAGCCCCCTCCAGCAGAGACTGCCACAGCTCCCCCCGCTGGCATGCTGGCAAGTTTTCCGTTACCTGAGTGGGACAGAAGAGAAAGTATTTACGTGCTCATGGCAAGCACAAAGGTGAAAAGTAAGAGAAATGAGAGTGCAGAAAAAACAGATACTACGTCTCATAGGCTGAACCTGTCACTATTAGCTGAAAGGAACAATAGGTTGCACCCATGATAAGAAAGTAGAAACTATTCTGCAAAAAAAACCTCAAAAGTTGAAGATTCACAGCGGCTTATCCTGAGAACACTGACATCACATTATTAGTAAGTTTTCTTCTGTACGAACTCCTATATTTTTTTTTTCCCCAAACCACCACATAAAAAGTGACAAACACATCCAATTTTACACATACAGGAAAACTATGTTTTCTGAATACAGTGTAATAGCCCAGAAACGGATCATTTCCATATACCTCAAAAATAACATATAGGCAGCATTGGCTTCCCCCTTTCCCCCTTTTTTTAAGGGTATAGAGAACTGTGAGGGCATGACTGGACCACATTTACAGGAGAGAAGGGGGTGGGGGGAAAGATTTATGCAAAGTGTACAGTAATTTAAACAAATTCTCCAGCACCCTGTGAACCCTACTGCATCTCCTTTGATATTGGCAAACTGACTTCTGATTTATGCTCGCCTCTGGAAAGCCAGCTAGTTCTCTGGCATCTGCCTTTCACATACCAAGGCTCCCTTGGCATTCAGAGGTCGCGTACACAGTACATTTGCCTGTATTCCAATTTCTGGGAATCAGTTTCTAAATAATTCCCTGTTACTTCAAGCTCTAATAAACTAGCCAAGTAAACAAACACGTTTCATATGCATGTCAGTATGTTCTAGGAAACAATTTATTTAAAGTATTACAAAAAGAGATAGCGTAAGTGTGTTGTAAGCACGTGCATAATGACTCACTTCAGTCTTCAGACCACACAGACTGAGATGTCCAGTTACTGCTCCTAACAGCAAGGCCAGGCAAAGTCCTGGCAACCTTTAAGCGAATATATGCCTAAAAGTTCCCTTGTGCCTATGCACTTGGAAAAAAATAGAAATTAACTAATCTGAAACCTTTGCACTACCTTAGCTCTGCTTTATTTCGGTCCTATGACCCAGTCAATTAATGGTAAGAGTTTGGTAAGAGCCACCAGGTAGGAGCACAAGCTTCTACAGAACTCAGCACTCGGGAGTCCTACCTTAAAGAGAAGGAAATGCCAGACTTGGGGAGCTCTAGAAGAGCTGTGTCCTGGGGAGGCTTGTATTAAATCGCAGAGAGTGTAACTGTACCCTTAGTGTGAATTGACACTTATATTTAACAGTCTGTTCTTCCTGTTACACATAACCAGTGCATACAAGTGGGTAAAGGCAAAGAAAAAAAAATCTCGAACTTGAAGGACAGCTAATTCTTTCTCTGATCAACATGTCCAGAAAACTATGTCATGAGCAGACTACCAGTAAGCTCATACGTGCTTAAGTTCTCTAGTTTAATGTGGTCCACAAGCGAAACCTGGCAGGTACTGGCACCAACCTGCAGGGAATTAGAATGGACCTGGATTTCAGTCATTTCAGCAGAGATCCAGCATGGAAGTTCTCAACTGCAAAGCTGAACTGATGAATGATCAGGGAGTTGGAAGCAATTCTACACTCTCACGTCGAAGTTCCCAAAGTAGGAGAGGCAATTATCTGTGACACTCAAGAGACTCTACTTACCCTGAGCAATTACATCCTCGATGTTTTTTCCATTCAGCTCACTAATAACCTGTGTAAATTAAGTTTAGAATGTTAATAGTTTCAAAACAGCATTAAGTATAAGCTACATTTAAACAAGTACTGATTAATCATCACATGTGACGCCTTCATCCTGCTGCTTATACAGCCCCAACATTCCTCGTTTCTCAGTGGAAGGAACAGGACATTGAAATGAAAACTTCAGCTAAGTCTTTCATACTTTTCTGTGAAAGCTTTTTCATGAAATCTGTTACAATAAATTCATCATGAATCCAAGGACCTTGCAAAAAGAATACGCAGATGTGAAGCCAATTAGGAAACCCCACTAATGGTCTGTTAGTCACTGAGGGACTGTTAACGGGTCTTGCTTAATACCCACTAGGAGGCTCTGAAGCACTGGGCCCTAGACCAAAAGCCACAGGGTCCTGTTCCTAGCGTTACCAAATGTTACAGCCAAGCTGGCTATTGTATCCTTGCACTGGGACAGAGAGTCCCAACTTCAATTTTACTACCATTGTTGTATAACCAGAGATGAGGAAAGCAAAACACACACAAAAAAGATTGCTAAAGCAAGCAAGCACTAAATTAAAAAAAAAAAAACCAAAACACAGACCTTACTGGTGAGTGCCTGCTACCAGCTGTCAGTGCTGAACACTGCAGAGGCACCAAAGCCAAAGGACTTTAACCAAGAGCTTTTCAAGAGGCGCGTCCTGCTCAGACAGAGCGTGCAATCTGTGAAACACCGTGCCTGGGCGCTTGCTTCATCTGGGAGGAAGGTGTTTTTAAGACTTTGCTAGATTTACACTGACGTAAGATACACCCAATGCGAATAGAAAAGGATTAATTAATCATGACCAAAGCAAATTCCAGAGAAGCTTTCTGGATATTGGAGGATCAGAGAAAACAACTAATTTGTGAAGGTATTAAACAAACATAAACAAGCCAAAGCTGAAAGACCTGGCGTTTAAACAGGAGCATCACGAGATCAAACCAACAGCCCAAGCCATAAGGATGCTGTCAGCTCAGTCAGCCCATGGGCTGGTTGGGCCTATGGCAAAACACTGTCTCCCAGTTGGGACAGTAGCTTGGTTTTTCCTCCACTTCTCTAGAAGCACTCCATACACAGGTATGGGCTGGGTGATAAGACCATTTTTTTGTTTTGTTTTGTTTTTTTTTTTTCTTTGTTTTGTTTTTTTTTGCATGGTCATTTATTTTGAAGTCCACAAGGGTGAAAGTCTGTTATAGCACAAGAAACATTCTAATTAAAACACTCTTTTTTTAAAAAGCCTCTTTTTCAACACAACCATTTCAGCATTAATTTCAAAAATCTTCCTACATATTATTACTGAATACCTTTAATGTCCATGTTGTAATTTGCCTATGTTTCTTGAAGAAGGAACAAATGCTTCTTTGCAGTACACTAAATAAGAACTACCGAGTATCAGGCCTTCGAAAGTATGAGCTTTGACTCAATACTGACCAAAAGCCAAAATTAAACATTAAGTGCAAACTAGACATTATGTCAGAACAGAAATTATTTATCTGTAGCCACCATCCCATTGAAAATTATTAGACTGAACAGTCAGAAGTCAGCAACAACCGACAGAGACCTTTGTGGAGGACAGGTGTTAAATAACAAAGCCAGACTTCTACAAAAACGTTGTCAAAGTAGTTCTGATTGGTTAGGCAGCGTTTTAGAAATCCCACATGTAACGATCAGCGAACGTCTGAACAAATTAAGACTAGATCAACAGCAAGGCAACTAAGAAAACACTGGAGCCAAAGAAACAGCTCCAACGTCTGATGCTGACTGGGACGCGACCGTCTGGAATTAAGAGGCAATGCCACCTTGTTCATGCGTTCATCGTCCGTCTCGATGCCAACGCTGTCGAGGATCTTTTTCAAGTCCTTTGACGTGGGAGACTCGTTGCCACCGAGGACCGCTAGAAGGTAAGCTGCGACGTAACGCATCCTGGAAAACAAGGGAATTGGATTTTCGGCGCTAATGACCTATGACACGCTGGGAGGAAGCTTATCTTCTCTCCGGGGGAAGCAGCCCCCCACCCTCCCCGCTACAATTGTTTTGCTCTACTTTTAAATGAAAACCCACGACACGCGAGGCCGCGTACCGGTCTCCTGCCAGCACGGGGCCCCGCGCAGAGCAGCCCGGTAAACACCGCAAAGCCGCAGCGATCGCGCCCTGCGCCGGGGCGCTGCGGCCCGAAGGCCCGGGCAGCCGGCCCGGCCCGACACTGCCGGCACCGCACACCTCTCCCGGGGGAAAGCGGCACAGCGCCCTCGCCAACACCTTTTCGCCCGCCGGACGGCATCTCCGCCCCGGCCCCGGCCCCGCCCGGCCCTCCTCAGGCCCTAGCCCAGGCCCAGGCCCAGGCCGGGAAAGCACATGGCCGCCATTTCGCCCCACCCTCCCGCCAGAAGTGGTCTCGCCCAAGCCCCGCTGGCAGCCGCGGGCGGGAGCGGGTGCACCGGGAGGGACCATTCCCGCGGGGCAGGGGGGAAGGGACCGCAGCGCGCTTACTTGGGAGGAGGCGAAGGCGCGGGACACAGGCCCGGGACGTGCGCTCGCGATGGCAGCCCAGCGCCGAAAGGGAAGGGGCGGTGCTTCGGCGACGCCTTCTTCCCGTCACCCCCCAACAACGGGCGCTGCCATTGGGCCAGGCCAGCGGGGAGCGGACAGGCCAATGGGGAGACGCGGACTTTGGGGCCGCGCTAACGGCGCGGCGCCGGCGGTGGCGCATGCGCGGAGCGGGGCTGTCGGCGCGGTGCCGGGTACCACCTCGGGCCGAGGCCGCGGCAGCGCGTTTTCCCTCTTCAGGGCTTTTTTTTTCCCCAAACTGCGGCATCCGCGCGGGCCGGGCGACGCCGCCCGCTGTGCCCTGCCCTGGATCGATGGGCCCAGGCCAACTGTATGAGGTTCAACAAGGCCACGGGCCGGGTCCTGCACTGGGGTCACAACAACCCCATGCAGCGCTACAGGCGTGGGGCAGAGCGGCTGGAAAGCTGCCTGGCGGAAAAGGACCTGGGGATGCTGGTTGACAGGAGGCTGAATGTGAGCCAGCAGTGTGCCCAGGTGGCCAAGAAGGCCAATGGCATCCTGGCTTGTATCAGGAATAGCGTGGCCAGCAGGAGCAGGGCAGTGACCGTGCCCCTGTACTCGGTGCTGGCGAGGGCGCCCCTCGAATGCTGGGTTCAGTTTTGGGCCCCTCACCAAAAAAAAGATGTTGCGTTGCTGGAACGTGTCCAGAGGAGAGCCACAAAGCTGGGGAGGGGTCTGGAGCACAAGGCTTACGAGGAGCAGCTGGGGGAACTGGGGGTGCTCAGCCTGGAGCAGAGGAGGCTGAGGGGAGCCCTCATCGCCCTCTACAGCTGCCTGACAGGAGGGGGGAGCCAGGTGGGGGTCGGCCTCTGCTCCCTGGTAACGGGTGATAGGACGAGGGGAAATGGTCTGAAGTTGTGCCAGGGCAGGTTTAGGTTGGACATTGGGAAAAACTTCTTCCCAGAAAGAGTTGTCAGGCTCTGGAATGGTCTGCCCAGGGAGGTGGTCGAGTCCCCGTCCCTGGAGGTATTTAAAAGAAGGGCGGATGAGGTGCTTAGGGACGGGGTTTAGTGGTGGGATGGCAGGGTTAGGTTAACGGTTGGACTTGATGGTCTTAAAGGTCTTTTCCAACCAAAGCAATTTTATGATTCTATGACCAGGTCGACATGGCCTCCTGGGAAGCACAGGCCCCTCCGCTGAGGAGGAGCTCTCCCCAGGAGGGGGTGGGCAGCCTGTCCGGCTCCGGGGAAGCTGGGAGTTAGAGACCCAGTGGCAAGGCCTTGCCGTGGGATTACGGGAGTTAACACCTGTGTTTGGTTCGCTTGATTTCTTCCTGCATTAGGGAAGTGAATAAAAGCGAAAAGTTAACGTTGTGCCAAAATCCACTGGACCCAAATAAGCCAGAACTGCTGCAGCAGCGGGGTCATGAGGAGGCTTTGGCTATCGCTGCCTCCCTGCCCCAGAGGCTCCCCAGAAACCCCCTGAGCAGGCAAGAGTCCTCTGCTGCTCTGGTAACAGGTGCCACTGGGAAACAACCAGGCTCCCAGTTCTATAACTGAGGAACTGCTTCGGAGAAGCAGCCAGGGGTTAGTGCTTCCTCCCCCTGGGAAGGGAAATTTCCCTCGGGGCGCTGCGCAGCTTGTGTTAGGCTTTCAGCAAGGGGCATTGCTCCCTGGGCATTAACGCAGCAGCACGGCCATGTCACAGCATTGAGGCACCAGCCAGAAACTCACCATGACAGAAAAACCTGGCTTTGCCCTTTGAGCGAGGTGGAGAGCAGCACAAATGCTGTGGGGCCTCGCCGGGATGAGGTGTTAGACCAATCAGCCTCCCTGGGATGTGGTGTTGGACCAAATGGCCTCCCTTGCTGCTGGCTGAAGGCCAGTGCCCAGCCCTGTGCCCTTCCGGACTTGCAGTCCCACTCCTGCTACATTCCTCTCCCTGAATTTGCGGCTTGTGAGCGCAACACCGGGAGCTGCCCGTGCCTCCCGCTCCCTGCAGGCTGAGCTCGCGTTTGAGCCCAGGGGAGCCATGCCAGGACTGGCTGGGGTGCCAAGGCCATGGCGGTGTTAGGAAAATCTCGGTTTGTGACATTTTTGTGACAGTGGGACGCACGGGCCTGGTTCCCCAGAGCTGCCTGCCCCTCGTCCTGTTGCATCTGGCACCTCCTCCCGCTCGTCCCGCCCAGCAGCGCAGCTCTCAGCAAACTTTGCAGGAAGTGCCTGAGCTGAGCCAAGCTGTGCCGGGCTGAGCCGAGCCAAACCGAGCACGGCCGGGCTTTCAGGACCCAGGGTTTGTGTGCTGGGGACCGGGTGTGGAGGGGGTGAGAGAAGTGTGTCCGTGCTCATCGGGGCACAGTGTGTGTGGCCTGGCTGCTTGGCCGTAGGCCCTGCCATGGGGGGGTGGTCCTGGGGGCTGAGCCTCCCTCGGCTCAGGGCCCTGCGGGGTGTGGGGTAATGGGGGCCTGGGGCTGCCGAAGCTGGCGGCAGGGCAGGTGAGGACAGCCCGGGGTGAGTCTACGTGTGTGTGCATGTGCACATGTGTGTGTATGTGCACACGTGTGCCTGTGTGTCTGTGCACAAGGGTGCCTGCCTGTGTCCTATATGCATGTCCTGAAGCTGCATTTTTTGTCTCTGAGCCTCTCCAGCCTGGCCAGTTCAGAGCTGCCCTCTGGTTCCTTCACCATCAAGAGCTGCCCTCTGGTTCCTTCACCATCAATCGCTTTACAAAGCTATAGCAGGTGGTCTTTTTGCTTACTCATATCTGTAGGAGAGCTGTGTATGTGCTGCACACAGCCTTTTTGTAAGAAATACTTACCTTTTTACTAAAGCAGTCGTTGCCATTTACCTGTTCTTCCTGTCCTTATCTGTCCGTAAGATTTCTGCTCTTTCAGGGAGTGGAGTGTGATGCTTCCCCCCAGACTGTGCCTTGAGAACATCAGTGCTGCCATGTCCCACAGATTAATGGTAAAAAGCACTGCTCCTCAGGGTGTTGGAGGGGCATTAGCTTGCTTCTGCTGGCCTTGGACGCTAAAGATGTTACAAGACTTTTGTAGTTCTGTATCACTCACTCAAAAGAAACTTCTGTTCGCCTATTTGTTCCATGGCAGTGTTTAAAAAGAGCTCCTGATATTCACACCATAAGGTAGTTTAATTGCCAAGCTCAGGAGGGAGTTGCAAAAGATAAAGAAAGTGGAAAGACCAGGAAACGGGGGACTTGGAAGTATGTGACTACTGGTATAAAAACAAGCGTGGTGCCTCTGCTCTTCTTTGCACTACCAGTGTGCTGTGATGACAGTGGCTGATGTTGAAAGTCTTAGGTGGATGAAGGCTTCTTCACACTAAGAAGGCAGAGGAATAATTAATTTGTTCAAATTTCATACCTCTGCTCCTTTAGGTTTAAATCCTTCTTAGCATGCATTATGTGATATCTACTTTTCCCCTTTCTTTTTAGCCGTGGAGGGTGCTGTGGGGGGAGGAAACAAGGACTAGCTGGTAACTAGCTGGCCGTGGCTTCATGCCTGGTTTGCTGCGTTAGAGCATCCCTGTGGAGGGAAATCTGCAAGAGCTGCAGTCCCACTGCGCAGTCCAGTGCTCCTGTGCCACGGATGTGCCTTTTCTAACCCATTCCCTGGCCCTGCCACATTTGCTCTGCTGCCCTTTGCCTGTTTTCATCTATGCTCGCTTCTATCCTGTTGGCACCTGGTTTCACAACTGGGTTCGATGAGGACCTATTGCAGCCTGTGAGCAGCCTCTGGGCTCTGCTTCTGGCTCAGCTCTCCCTGCCCGTTTCCCCCTCCATTTGTAAAGCTTCCTGCTAAAGCACTTTGAAATCTGCAAAAGGCATAGGCATTTACATTTATCTTTTAAAGTTAATATTGCTGTCTATTCTGATGGTGGGTAATTGCTTCATTCCCTGCCAAGATGTCAGCTGTGAAAACTCAAGAGGTTTTCCCTAAGAGCAGAAGCCTCCGTGGCATCCGTCACCCTGCATTTCTGTGCTCCCTGCCCAAAAAGCGTTCAGTAACATGTGTGTAAGCCCTCTTGCCCTCTTGCTGTGATTATAAACTATTTCCAGCCGCTCTGGGCTGGGGCAGGAGGCCTTCATTGTGCCCTTGTCTTCTCTTTCAGAGCCATCTTTCCTCCTCCTCCTTGTCCCGGCTGCCTCGTGGTGCCGCCGGTGCCTGCCTGCCTGCCTGGCAAGTCAGAGCATGTCCAGACCCCGTGGACGAGACGCAGAAGATGGCAGAGCTGCTGGGGCTTGGGGACGAGTGCGGGGAGGGGGCTTCGGGGGCTCCTGCACTCGTTGGCTCCTGCCTTGCAGACAACAGGCTGAACCTGGACGTTTATCCTGACGGCTGCTGCCGGTTCCTCCATCTGTTTGAGAGGCAACGGGGTGAGGTGGTCCAGGTGGAGTTTCTCCGGCTCAGCAGCAACGATCGACTCCTTGGCACCACGCTAGGCATCCTTCCTCATCTGAAGCACCTGAAATCCCTGGTGCTCAAAGGTAAATTCCTGGGCCCATCACCATCCAACTTTTCTAGGCTCAGCTTTTTTTTTTTTATCCTTCTCTCCACATCTGCAGGACAAACTGCCCTTGGAACTGTTTTGTTCTAGTGCCCCTTACTACAGCTTTGTCTTTTAGCCTTGCTCAGAGCTGCAAGCAGATTTCAGCAAGATACAGCTTCTAGACTCTTATTTCCTTCCTTTGTTTCTACAGTTGCCCGCGGACTGGTTTTGGAGTCTGGTTGGGTTGATGCTGCAACAGCATTTACTGTAGCTGTCCTCTAGAAGAAGAGCATTTTTTGCACAGTTATGCAAGGAGAGGGGGATTGAAAGGTGTTGGATTTTTTTGTAAATGTTCAGCCCCTCTTTCATTTTGGGGAGTATAATGAGCTGTCTTTGCTGTATTTCCACCTGGATCAATCCTAGCTTAATCCTTGCTTAGTGTCAGTGAGTGTAGGCTTAGCAGAGTTCAAGACAGAGCAGAAGAGGCAGAAGTATGACTCGGGTTATGCACGTAATTTGGCAAGCTGTAATAACTGTTAGACTTATAAAAATGATATCATTCTTTGACTTTCTAATATTTTTATTGTAGAAGGATCTCAATACAAATGGTATCATTTCTGTATCAGACTGAATAATATGTTCTTTGGGAGGTGGAATTTTAAAACGAAATGAGAGAAAAAAGGGGGAGTTTGTGTCCAGAATTCAGAGTTCTAGCTGAAAACTTAAAAGATTGAGGTTCGTTTCTATATCTGCCGCAGATTTCTCATGTGGATAGTTTCATTTGTCTTTTCCCTCTTTAGTAAGGTGAGGACAACGGCAATACCTTTTATCAGGCTTGGTTTTTGAGATGTACACACACCCTGAACAACCTGAAGTGCAATAAAATAGTTCGCTAAGATTTCCTTATGCACAAAATGCAATGTGTCTTATGTTTGATTGTTCTCAGTTTTTTACCATTATGCAGCATAAAAAATGTTTGGTACCCTCTGCTTTATGGGTACCCTCTGCTTTATGTGTATACAGGTAGACAACAGTGGAGGGAGAGTGAAGAAATTGAGAGTTTTGGAAGTTTCATTTTCCATGGGTGCAGCCCTTCCAGTTTGAGTGTCACAAGCTGGGGTGGGGGACTTGTATCCTTCCTCTCTGCACTGTCTGGCTGCCTACACAATACTGAAATACCTGCTTCCCCCCCACACCCACCATTTTCACTGCTTTCCTCAGTCTTGCAAGGGCAGATCTCAGTCCTCTGGGCTGTTCAAAGCCTGGAGGGCGAGGAATTTCTCCTTAGTCCATAAAGTGTTGTGTATGGGCCACTGGTGCTGGTGGGGAAGAGGTGGAGAAGGAGAGTGGGATGCTTGGAGGAGTATGTGCCACCCTGTTGAAGGTTGGTAGATGTGTGGCGTGGCCTGGCTCTTTCTGAGCTTCAACTCCAGATGTGTTTAGCAGAGCTCTACTGGTTGACTGTGGCATCCCCCGATTTCATAACAGGTCTTCACCATTATACCCCTTGCACTGATCAGGAAACTGAGGCAAGGAGCAGAACAACCCCTTCTCTATAGTAGTAGTTTGGAATCAGTACTGCTCATTGTGATCAGTAATTCCCCATCTTCTGGATCTCTGTGCTAAGGAGTCTCATGTGAGGCTGGTAAGGTATCCCTGTAGCATATTGACCTCTTCCTTCACTTCCGTGCACATCCAGGTGGCCACACCAGGGATGAGTTTGGTTCATGTCAGCATGGCTCCCTGACAAGCTTGCCACCAGGCATTGGGAACCTGAGGTGTCTTACCCACCTGGATCTCAGCTTCAACAGCCTTTCCACCTTGCCCAGCTGCATCCTCCATCTCCCCAGCCTCCGTGTGCTCCTGGTGAGTCACAACAGCCTGGTGGTGCTCCCTGAAGACTTCGGCTCTCTGAGCAAGCTGACTTTCTTCTCTGCTATGAAAAATAAGCTGAAGGACTTACCTCAGAGCATTGGGGAGCTGGCACTGCTGCAAGACCTGGACCTCTCAGAAAATGCTTTGGAATTCCTCCCTGAAGAAGTTGGGAATCTGCAAAACTGCACAGAGCTGGATCTCTCTGGGAATCGCTTATCGAGCATCCCAGACTCCTTGGGTAAGTATTTTCTACGGGAAAAAAAGAACATGGGCTTGCTGAGCTTTTGGTACAGTCTAGGACCCCCGAGGCCCTTGGTCTCTGTCCCCAGAGTTGTTAGCACAAACCATCTGTTACATTAGACCCAAATGGAAGGGATATCCAGAAGAAACACGCTTGGTTCAGTCAGTCCCTTTGAGCATTAATGACTCTCTGGACCATCTTTCTGCTTCTGTGGATCAGCAAGACTGCTAAGATTTCAATATAATTTACAGTAGCCAAGGATCTGGCCTGGCTGGTTTTGGGTAACACCCAGGACTGGAAACAGAAGAGCTGGGGTTTAATGGGATGCAAATCTGGGCTTAAAATCACGCTGTCTGGTGTGGACCAGTCCACGGAACCAGCTTCTGACTTCTGGTGCCCAGCTTCCTGGCTCTTGGGTCCTGTATTACTTTGTGCCCAGGGTTGTCATTGATGCTGTTACGGAAGCATCTTACATCCATACTTGTATCTGGGTGCCAAAAAGCAGAGGACAGAGGAGGCTGCACTGCCTCTCAGCTAATTCCCTGGGCCCCTTTATTTTGTGAGCTAAAGAGATGTTGGGCTCTTGTGTTTTTCCCTTATTGTGTATGTGCATACATGTGATGAGGAGAGCAACGGGGGGGTGGGGGGTGGTAGTGTTAGAGCTGAAGGCGCAATGCAATTAACAGCGTGCATGGGGGGTCACTTCTTGTTCTAACCTGCAGCCAATTTGAAGTCTCTGCGGCGGCTGCATCTCCACAGCAATCTCCTGGTGACAGTCCCTGCCTCGCTTGCCAGCCTGCCCAACTTGTCCAGGCTTGATCTGCAGAACAATTGCCTCCGTGCCGTCCCCCCCGAGATCCAGACCTCGCCATTCGTGCACCTCCGAGGCAATCCCTTAGGAGAAACTGAACCATCCCCACAGGCTGGTAATTGCAAGGCTTCTGCTGCTGTGGGTTCTGCCCAGCTGTTCCCTCACTCGGCCCAGCATGGTGTGGATGGGTTTGGATTAGAGAAGACAAGCAGGGGGGAATCAGACCAGTATTTATTTGTCTGGAATAATTATTAGGTTGTAAGGATACAGACAATACTAGTTCTGTTTTTACGAGCCCAAGTGCAGTCTGAAGGGCTCAGTAGTCCCTGGAATTGGGCTTGCTAGGAAAGGTTTTACAGTGGAAGTGAAAATGGGGAACAGATCAGGAGAGGCCCCTAAAGGGGTACAGCCTTTTTAGCAGAGGTGAGCAGCAGTTCTTGGACTTGCTGCATGGCCCTAAAGCTGTGGTGCCTCACGCGAGAACCACAGAGAGCAGTAAGAAGTCATTCTGCTGTGAAGTTACCTCCTGCTTTCCTGTGGTTCCCAGCCTGCAGAGGAGAGCCGCTCTTCATCCAAGATGAAGGTGATGAATGAGCAGGAGTCTGAGCAGGGTTTCCCAGTGCTGCTCACGTTCACAAGAGCAATCGCTGATTCCCAGAGGCAGCCCCAGGCAATCAAACATGGCCCTGAGATCTGCAGGGATGGTAGATTGAAATATTTTCTAATTCCCCCTGCTTCTGAGTTTTCCTGGTGGAGAGTCAGCATTTCCAGTGTGTCTTGGGACACCTAGGCATCTTCCCATCCTCCTGCTGCTGCTTGATCTGAAGGCCGCTGCAGTGTGACCAGGGTTCCATTAGCGACTTCTCTCAGATTAGGATTAAGCCAAAACTGAAATGCAAGTTCAGCCTTTCTTGTCTACCCTGATTTAAGTAACCTCTGTCTCCTCCTCCCATCTAAACCATCTTATTGCTGCAGATGCCGGAGGGCTACAAAGACTCTTCCTTGCATCAGGAGAGGACAGGTAAGTTTCTGTTATTAAGAACTTACTTATATTACAGTGGTGTAATAAGGTCCCAGACAAGACTGGTGTGTGGTGGGTATTGCATGTGTGTATAGGAGCTTTTGGCCTCAGTAGGCCAGTCAAACACAAGGTAGGAGTTTCTTCTGTTTGGAGGGCTGAAGTCATTGCACCATGTCATACATTTATGCATTTCTCCTGGAAGCTTTACTGTCACCTCTGAAGGCTGCAAAGTGGTCCTGGCCTGTGGCATCCATTTCTACTTTCCCCCGGGGGCTGCCTCTGACCCTCTGCGGATCTACTTCCGAACACTTGCACCGGACCCTCAGTGGGTAAAGTTGAGACACCATGATGTCCTGCTAAGTAGAGTCCTGGAGCTGCAGCCTCATGGGGTCAAATTCCAGCAGGTGAGGACATGTGCAGGCCACCTCCTGATCAATCTGCCTCTGCAGTAGCTCAGCAGAGTTTTCTGAGAGAGTCTGTTGGGACTTTTGAGACAGGTACCCTCATCACTGCTGCTTTAAAGTAGCTGCAGGACTGCCTTTCAAAGAAACCCCGCTGCAAAGTCTCACAAAGGGCACAGACAGCTTCTCTGGCACTGGTCTGGCTCATTTGCCTTCTCCACTGCTCCCGATTGAGCTGAGCTACAACCTTCCTCACTCACAACCCTCTTCCTGTGCCAGAGGATAAGTGCAGTTTCAGTATTTGGCCTTAGCTTGCAAGGAGAATGGTTTGCATCCTTCCCTAAAAGTCTGACTGTGTGGTTTTCATTCAAGCTGGTGAGTACTTACACCACCAGCCCCATTGTAGCTGACAGCAACTCACTGAAAAAGTTGCTTTGCCCTTTCTGCCCACAAGCCACTGAACTTCCTGCCATCGCACTACGTAGTGGACCTGACATCTCCTGTCACCTCCCTGGAGGCTGCAGGAGAGAGCAGGTTCCTATCTCCTCCTCCACTCCCTGCATACAGGCCGTGCTTCGCACTCCCCTTTCTTGTCTGCACAGGAAGCCACAGAGCAGAGCTAGGCTTGGTTTTATCCTTTCTATTGGTGTCTCACGGGAATGCTTTTTTGCCAGGAGGTGCAGATCTGGATGCCATATGCCTCCCCTCAAACCCTTCACCAGCGTGAGGTGGTAGTTCGGACCTTCAGTGGGCAGAGCTGGAGTGATCTGAGAACAAGAGTGGAGCAGAAGAGAAAATCAAAGGTAAGCAGATCGGAATGATCAGTGACACACATTGTTCCTTTTCCCCTCTTTGGTTTTGCCCAGGCAAGAGTGAGCCCATTTGAAACATCTCATGAGTTGTGTTTTCACCAACTGCTATAAAATGTAGTGGATTTCAGCTCCAGGTTTTCTCTCTTATGGAGGTGTGTCTTCTGAAGGTGATGAGCTGCAGACTGCCATGCTTCATCCCTGCTCTAGTGCTTCCATCTGCTAAGCTGTTACTGGCACTTATTTTCCTGCCTTTATTGTATTACATGCCTATATGTTTTCTCTTCTTCCCTGTCTTCTGTTACAGAAGCACGTGGCTCACTGTAGTGTCCTTCACTTCTCTTGGTTCCTCGTTGTGTCTCGACTTGTGCAAAATGAATGCGAAGTGCCAGCAGAGGGGACCTTGCTCTTTTCCAGTGTGGATCCAAACATCAAAGTGACCTTTCCTCCTGGAGTCACTGAAGAGACTCGCAGTGTCAAGCTGCAGGTATGCATGCTTTAAAAAACAAGCTCTGGTAAGCCCTAGTGCAGCTGTTGTCCCATGCCAAGCAGGGGACCCGAAGGTGTGATGTCCGCCCTAGGTTAATTCATGTCTGATGGGCTGACCCATCTCAGATCACCTTCTGTCTTTGTTTCCCTGCCTGCAAAACGGGCTGTGCTCCAGGCTGCCCTGTGTCAGAAAGGGATCTCCTTGCAGCTCTGCCAGGAGAGCTTTCTCCAGCAGATGAGCAGGTAGCTGCTCTGAAGGGAACACAAGGAGATTTTGCCTCTTGTTCCCTTGCAAAACCTACTGAGCCTGGCAGAACAGCTTAGTGAGTGAGACTGGGGGTGGGGGTGGGGATTATTTATGTGGATCCAATTCTAAAGTCACCCCACTAAAATTAATTTTCCTGTAGATCTGCTAGATAGCGCTAAATGCTATTGTAATACCTTGGTCTGTCCCAGCTCGCCAGGTTTATGCCAGTATTAGAGCAGACTTCAGCCAAAGTTCACTTGTGCTTCCATTTCTCACTGAGCCAAGAGCAGCATTTGCTTGCTGGATGCTGGGGGAACTGAGTGATGCAGAAATTTGGGTGCCTGATTGCACTGCTCACTGTGTTGTCTTCCATGTCCAGGTGCTGCCGGTCTCTGCAGAAGAGATAGAGGAAATCATGGCCAATGCAGGGTTCAGAGCCAGTCCGCTGCTCTGCCTCTCCCAGGACTCCCTGATGGATTTTCTCAGGCCAGTGAGAATTCAGCTGCCCCTCCCGCCCGGGGTTACAGGTCAGTTTATTCCCAAAATTGGCAAAAGGAAACACCATATGCGGAAAACCACAAATGACAAGCTGGGAATTTTGTTTGCCTCTCCTGTTAATAATAAAGCTTGCTGCTTTTCCTGCAGTAACAGCAAGGTGTGTCTGCTTAGTGAGTGGTGGTGCAGGGTGGTGGAAGCTGAAGGTAGTTCAGGTCCAGCAGCGCAGTGCTGGGCTGCACAGACCAGCAGCACAAGCTGGGAGAACAGCCTTGGCAAATGGATTTCTCTGCTGAACTGCATGTGTATTTAGACTGCTGGGTTTGGTATGACGGATTGGAAAGGCACTCCTGCCAGCTGAGGAGATGCTTTGTAAAAGGGCTTTGATTCATGATTGGGAATAGCTTGAAACAGGTAATGAAGATGCTGCCTCCGATGGTCTTCCTTGCTCATGAATCAGGTGCTGAGCCACTGCAGTTAGAAGTGTACGATCATACGCTAAGCCATCTCCCACTCTGAACACTGCTATAAACAGCTGCAGCCTTGCCAGGGATTCCTCTGTTTGCATGCTGAGTACCCTGATCTCCTAATTCCTATTTTCTTTGACCTTTCTTCGCTTTCTTGTGAAGAAGTAAAATCTTACTGGTGGTGGCTTGGCTTTCATTGTAACACTGCCTGGTATTTGTATGTCTGAAGTGCATCAGGATTGAAAAGGCTGTGGCATGTAAGTTTAGAAAGAGATCGAGCTTAATTAATTAACCTAGATATTGGTGATGGGAATTGTCTAATGAATCTGTTGGTGGAAGTCAGCACACTATCAGTTTAAGTCTGCATATTCTGCCAGAATACCCTGGAAGCATTGGGGTAGCTTAATCCTTTTATTGCTGCTCTTCTTTGACCAAAGTTCAGTCCTGGATGCTGAAGAGAAGGCCATGAGCCTTCACTTGGTGCTTTTAAAAAGTGAATCACCAAACTGTGGCTGGGTTTGTACAGTCGTGAATAAAGGCTTCTGCTGCATATAGCATCTCTTGATGGTTATTGTCTTTAGGGCTAAATTTGGATCGGTCAAGGCTGCATCTTCTCCGTGGTGACCTGGAGGGCCAAACCTGGGATGACATTACCAGTCAGGTTGTGCTGGAATTCACCCATCTTTATGCAGTGTTTGAAGTCACCCACTTCTCCTGGTAAGTGCAGAATTAGTCCTGAGTAAAAGATTGGATGTTCCTCTGCCTTGCTTTTCCCACACTCTGACCAGGAGTCATGCCATTAACCCTAACTGTTCCCTTTTCCCTTTGCAAGTCAGGCCCAGCTTAGCACTTTGTCTCTACCCATCATTTTTTGCCGTCTCGTAGGGGTGACACTGGCTTCTCTTCCTAGGCAGGATCCCTCCCTTTTCTTAATTCCTTGTCTGCCAGGTACTGGCTGTGGTACACCACCAAAACCTACATTGGAGGCATTGCCAAGAAAGTCTATGAGCGGCTGCGTATGTACCAGGTGAACTTCATTGCTCTGCAGAGGAAGAAGGACCCCGAGCAAGTCCTGCTACAGTGTGTCCCCAAACACAAGGTCTGATCTGGGTTGCATTGCCTTGCTCCTGAGCTTCCTGGGGCTCCCTTTGTAGGATATAAGGGCAGCAGTGCACCAAAAGGTCCTGTTCACTGCCCCACGGTCATGGCTGGGGAATGCTGTCACCACACTGTATTGGTAGTGTGATACTGGCTCACTGGGAGCTGGGGGAAGAAGGAAAACTCATTCTATGCAATGGTGGATGCCATGCAGTGATTTCCTCCCCTGTGAACCTTGAGGACTGGGCTTTTAAAATCAGCTGAGCTACAGTAACTGGCCATGTGCATGTTGTTACCGTCCAGCAAACATGAAGCAAAACATGTTGGCTTAAACTTTAGTCAAAGATGTTAAAGTTAACACATCACTTGTCTGACACGGGCTAGTAGCGTGGGCAGAAGCACTGCTTTGTTTTCAGCTGGAGTGGTTAGAAATGGTACTCTTCCTGATGTTCCTTGCTGTTTACAGTTCAAGCAGTGGAACAGAACATATGAGCCCTCCTTAACCTCCTTCAGTGCAACATCAGGTTAGTTTATGCTAATATGTTAGTTTGAGCTAATATGGCTGACTTTGTATGGGAGGCGATGGGAAGCGCTCAGGCATTCTCTTCTGCTGCCTCTGCCCTAGGGTTATCAGCCCTCAGCTTCAGATGTTAGCAAAGTAAGTGTGCATCTGTGTTTGTAGAGCATGTACCTTGACAGACAGTGCATCTTAGTGAGGTGAGGGTTGTTTTATCAGGCTGCCAGAACTGGGCTGTGTATCCAACTCTCTGCATAATCCTCTGGTCTGGTTGCTCCTTTTTTCCTTTATTTATTCTTCTGTGTTGAAATGACCTGTGGGCATAAACATCTGTAAGGATTCTTTATATCTTGAGTTCTGGGCTAAAATAATTTCCAGAGGAGGCAGCAATGGCACTCCCAGTGAGGTCGGGGTTCAGGGGTGTCTTTATTCCTGCCAGGGATGGTCATGGGGTGAGAGAGAAGATTTACTGTTAGGAATAGAAAGAAGAGTAGACACCTCGGCTCCAGGCTGACTCGTGCACTGCCTCTGAGACCCCAGGTCTGACACTGTGATCACAGGCTGCAAAGCCAAAATGAGCTTTCTGGTGTCCTCAGCTGTGTGCTATTGTAGCATGTGGCTTTTTGCAGAGGAAATGTCTTTTAATGGCATACTGTGAAGGGGATAAGGCAGCAAGTAAATCCCTCCTTGTCTTTGAAGGTTACTGAGCTGTTAAAAAGATAGAGACATTGCTGAAAATACTTTTTTAATGGAAGCTTTGGGATGGCCTATCTTTGTTACTCCACATAGGCTTTTCTGCTTTTTACTTGAGAAGAGAAACAGGGAAGCCACAAAATCCAGAGCACCACTTACTTGTCTGTAGTGAATGTACCTGGGATAGGAGGGGGTGGTTGTTTGTTCATTTGTTTACATCCTTTCCATGTAAAGTGGACTTTCCCTGTTGAAGGTGAGTGAGAGGAACATCATGAGCATAGGGACATAGGTCAGGGGAGAGACGTGCTTCAGACCAAACACAGGGTCCTGTGTTGTCATTCTTGTCAGGTTGACCCAGTGCTGAAGAAGCTGCAGGACCGCTATCGAGGACCTGAGCCATCTGACATGGTGGAGATGTTTGAGGGAGAGCAATTTTTTGCAGCTTTTGAGCGAGGCATCAGCATCGATATGGGTATGGTAGTACCGGGCTCCTTTCTGCTCCTACCTCCTGTGCTTTTCTAGCTCTAGGCATGTTTCTGCTGGGGGCTGTACTCCTCCATGGCATTCCTTTCTTTCTCCAGCTCACCCACTACTCACAGCAGCCAGCCCATGGACATTGAACTTGTCACATTCTCTGGTCACCCAACTTTTGTGTCTGCTTTTCCCTATGAAATTGCTGTTTGCAGGCTTTCATTTCCTCTCATGCTGTTGTAGCCTGCAGAGGGCAATAGCCAAGTGTGTTTATTTTATGACTGATCTTCTGCAGCCAGCTATGCCTTTTTCCTAGTGTCTTAGGCACCACACTGGAATGCCCATGGTGACCTAATTAACATTGCCCATTTCTGAGAGAACACATATAAAGGTATTTTTTTTGAGAAGATATTTCTGAAATAATCCAGAGCTAAGAATTCCCTCTAATGGAGCCATTAGAAGAGAAGGAAAGAGGGAGCAGGACCAAAACTCAAGATGATGTTTTATTCCTCAGTGTGTCTGCACCTGTTACAGCTGTAAACTGAGCCATTTTCTGCAAAACCTGAACGTACAGCTAGGTTTCATTGGTGTAAATTAAGTGAAACCCTATGTAGAATAATGAAGTGCACTGGTCTTTCAGTGGAGTATATAAGGCCAGAGTCTATCCCTCTGTCCTGATTTAGGCTGGACTCTAACTTAATTTCTAGATAATTATGTCTATGAATGTTGTACCTGATTCTATTTTTTTCCCTTTATCTCTATTCCTATTTCTGCACCAACTGCAGGAATGGTGAAGAGATAGGTGACCTATTTTTGTGCATTACAGGCTGCTGTTGCAGCTGATTCTACCCTCCAAGCGGTAGGTAGAATGGACCAAGGATGATAGGGAAGTGCCAAGGATGGACTTGACTCCATCTGAATGTTTTGCCCTGCCTTGCCTTCCATTCTTGAACTTGATCTCCACCTTGTGGCCAATTCTCCTTTTTCACCTGTAGGACCTGCCTTCTCCACAGCCAGTGTTTTCTGCTTTACGGTGTCATGCAGAGAGGAAGGGGGGTTACAGTTCTTTCACGCATTAGTAGAAGGAGTAGGTAGTAGCATGAAAGCTACTGGTGGATGCTGAGCTGTTGGCCAAGCTTGAAAAGGTGCACACTTTTCTGCACAAGTTGAGTGTTTGCTGCTTCTCTGCACAGATCGCCCTGACTGCGTGGATGGACGTCTCTCATTCATTTTTTACTCCCACTTGAAGAACATGAAGGAAATCTATGTGACCTCCCCTGTAGACAGGAAAGGCCAAGCTGTAAAAGGCCAGGTGAGTAGCCAGTTACATTGACTTTGTTTTCTCCTTCATCATCATCATCACTGCTTTTACAATGGTCCTCATAATAATCTCTGAGCGCGGGGCATGACTCTTTTCCTCCCCTCTTTCCCTTGGCTTTGCGTTTCACTGACTAAACCTTGAATAAACAAGAAGAGTAGTCTGGAAGGACCACTCATCACTTAGCTCTCTGACTTACATTCCTGCCATTAACTCTTGGGATGTTGGCAGTGAGCCCAGCATTTATGACAGAACCTCAGTGCTCCTCCCAGTTGCACTTAATTGGGGTGCCATATTTATAGGCTGAGGATAGGTGAGAAATGCTGAATTCATTCTTTCCTGGATGGAAAAGACATGGTACAAACAGGCTTGGCCACTGCTTGAATCTGAGCCTCACTGCATGCTTTCTGTTTGCAAAGGTCTCTTTCTACCGAGGGGCAGTTCCCGAGAGCATCCCTGAAGATGCCAGCAGGAGGAGGAAAGGACCAGACTCCCTCTGGCTTGCTACTCTGCCCATCAAACTGCCTGTGAGTTGTTTTGGCTCCTACAGAAAAATTAATCTAAGATATGGTAAGATCATGGCCTTCCTGCTCAGCTAATTTTGTCTTGCTCCATGAGAACGGATGCAATGAACAACTGCAAGAAATGGCTGCCCAACTATGTCATGGTGGAGACTTCCCACTCCCCATGAGCTCTTCTGAAAAGAGAAACATGAATAGCTGGGAGAGGTCTCCATCTCTCCTGCTCATCTTGCCTGTCAAGCACAGGCTTGTTGGTTGGGTGGTCAGAGAAGGTGGATCCTCTGGATGAATGAGGGATGTAGAACAGGAGGAAGCTCACTGTAATTAAAGGAAGTGTCTGTTTTGTTTATACATTCCTTAGTCATACAGCTCACACAGCAGGAAAAAAGAAAGGTCTAAGATGAAGTAGTTAGGCTGGATTTGAATACAGGTGTTGAGTGTAAGTATTCTCCTGTGAGCCACCGGCCTTTAAAGGCTAGGCTGTATGTTGTGAGAAATGCAACTTTTGCTTATGGAATTTAATTGATTTTTGAGAAGCTTAAAACAATGAATACCTTTGTAGGCTGACTGCTTCCCTTCAGATCGTGGCATATGCCACGATCTCACATCCCTTTCTGACACATGCAACCTCAACTACAAATCTAGACTAAGTGCTCTCTTACTGCTGAGGCAAATATGCTTTGGGAAGATGGCTCATTGAAAAATGTTCTGTAAAGATAAGAAAGGAAATTTCTAGTGTGAGCTATGACTGTGAACACTACAATTTGATATTTTTCAGAGGCAGTGAGCATTGCTGGTCATTGCCAGTGTGAGTGCTCCTTGCTTTTTACAGCCTGACTCTTCAGCCCCAAGATCTTCCTTCCTCCCCAGTAGGAGGAAGGAAATTTCAGTGTGGAGACTGAATGGCCAGACACTGTCCTCTACAAAAACAATTGGTTTAGCATGTTCTCTCTCTCTCTTCTCTGTGACACAGCGACTGAAACCCCGCTGGGGTGAGAACCCTGGACCCCTGAATGGCTTCTCCTTCCCTCCCTTGAATCTGGGCAATGCTGAGACTGGCTACCTGACACAGGCAAACCTGCTGAGCATTGCCAGGCGCGTGGGAGCTGACTGGCAGACCATCGGCCTGAACCTGGGCTTGACCTATCAGCAGATTGAGCGCATAGGATACAATAACAGGTAAGATAGGACACAGTGGTCAACAGTGATGCATTCTTTCTATCTGTCTATCTATCTGCAGTGTAATAGTATAAATTAATGCTTGGCTGGTTGAAAGTTTTCCCACTGGAATTGTTTCACTGGATAAAAGATGAGTTGACTAATAGTCCTTCTCAAAACATCGCCTTTTTTATGGAAAACTGATTATTTTCTCTTGCCTTTATAAAACAAAGCTTTATGTTTGAAAAACAAAATTGGGAAATAACAAACCTGATGAGCTTTGTAGTTCAGATGAGTCACATTCCTGTTTTGTTCAGTGATCTGAATTCCTGGCCAGACTCCATCTCTGACAATAAGCAGTCGTCTATGGCATTAATTGTGAATATCTTTATTCAAAAAGAGCTTGTGGTACGTCATGGGACATGCAGTCTGACCAAAAAGCCAGAGCAGTAGGAGAGAATGAGACTTGTTATCACCAAATTACTGTTCCTGTGGGGAATTTACATTCAAAAGCAGAAAGCTTTAATTTGATATTCCATTAGGAAAAAAATTTCTAGAGAGATTTTAGTGCAGGAACTGCAACTGCTGTATGATGGGTGGGGAAAAAGGCAGGCCCACTGAGTGCTTTGTGTGTCTGGATGGCTTCTTTGGGGCTCCAGTCTTGGGCTAGGACTCAGGTAAGGCCTCTTTGGGTTGCCAGTCAGGAGAGTGTGTTGATTACTTCTGTGCTTCCCCCTTTCTTCAGAGAGGACCTTGATAAGCAGATCCTGGACATGCTTTTCTCATGGGCTCGGCAAAACTCAGAGGATCCTGACTGTGTGAGCAAGTTGATCACAGCCATGAAGGACAGCGGCCGCCAGGACATCGCAGACGAGGTCAAAACCATCATTGAGCTGGGACGGCAGAAATACAGGGAGTCCATCTGCCGGGTGGGCTTGGAGCAGGAGAGCAGCACTGAGGACTCTGCAATAGCTATGATGTAGCACCTAGCAGAAAGAACTGGATTTCATATGGTGTCCGAAACATGGAGAAATTCAGAGACTGAAGTGTCTGTCAGTTGAGTAGTGGCTAAAGTAGCCTTTAATGAATTAATACTCATGTTACATATATTTATTTATAACTTATTCCTGAAACTGTGCTCTGCTGGAAACACTGGGTGTGAGCATTTGGGTCTGTTTGTGCTCCAGTGCTTGATGGGAAAGTGGAGGTGCAGTCGTGTTAATGAAGGCCCATGGTACGATGGGGACTGTTCAGCTATTTCTGTTAATGATGTGTTTTGCTCACATGAAAATGTGAACTGTATTCCCCATGCAAATGTTTTCTATTTTCTGCCAAACCTCTTCCAGTTCCCTCAAGCCCAAAACAAAAGCTAAGTATTTGTGGGGAAAAGAGAAGAAACTAATTTCTAGCAAAATTGCTCATTTTTTGGTTTTGCTCCAAAAGCTATTTTGGAACAAGTAAAATTTCACATTTTCCCTAGGCTGCTGCACCTTTTTAGATGAGACCTACATGCTGCTGGTCTTTGACAGAGTTCCAGTTTTATTTTACAAATAAGTAAAAATCCATAACCCTGCTGTTCTGGGAGGGACTCTAAATTAAGTGAAAGTAAATTTCCCTTGCAGTTTCAAAGGGATATTCCTTACACCCTCCTACTGAAATATGCCCATGTAGTAGTGAAGGTGTGACCCCTCCTGAAGTTTGGTGAAAAGCATGACTTAAATTTGCATTTTAAAAACTGGTCTGACCAGCTGTAAAATAAGCACTGTTGTGGGACTGGCATGAACTGTGCTGAGCTAACCTCCCAGTTTTGCAGTCTGAACATCTTATATAAGGCTGGAAGTGTTTATTGCTTTTTAATTGCTCAGTCATTGACTACTGAAGTGCCCTTCTCTTCCTGTTCCTCATCTCATAATGGGCCTCAGCTAACGACCCACTAATGGCAGTGGGAAGTTTCATGCAAGCTTTTTGAGAAACTAGTGTCATTATGTAAATGCCACTCAGGTTTGAGTTATGTAAATTCAAGACAGGTTTAGATTCAGCATATCCCACTCTCTAAGCAGTATTTAAAGGGCTGTTCTCAGTCTGAAAAACAAAAGTCTGTACAAAAATGCCAGGTTGCAACACCCAAAGTCAACCTGCAGCTGCAGGTCTGAGAAATCCTAGTGTTTTCTTCCCCCTGTGAAGAATCATCAGTGGTTTTACTGATGCTGTGTTTCAGACCTGCCATCAGTACCATTGAAAGAGAGGCATAAAATTGTTCTGCTTTTTTTTTTTTTTTTTTTAAAGGCCATTCTAACAT
The DNA here is from genome assembly GCA_034008185.1 of Gorsachius magnificus. Lineage (NCBI taxonomy): Eukaryota > Metazoa > Chordata > Aves > Pelecaniformes > Ardeidae > Gorsachius > Gorsachius magnificus. Next base: position 3,514,459 of record CM067086.1, on the reverse strand, counting down.
CTCAGCCTACAGAGTGATTAGTGTTCAGTACAGAGCAATGGACGAGGACTTGCAGACTTGAGTTGTTGCCTTGGGCCTAGGGACTTCCTCAGATCTGATTTCTTAGGCCATACTGTCCCTCAAGTCTCATGTGGGGTTCAAGTCAGCAGTTCTCTTTTGAATGTACATTTTCTCTGGTAGTCTGTGTCCTATGTTCTTGTCTGTAATTTTGATGTATACCAATGAGGTATTTGTTCATTCCTCCAGCTTTGGAGATGCATTTGGGCATATTGCTCTCACTGGGAATAAAATAAGCACTTAACTGTTTCAAAGCATGATCTGCTAAACCATAAACGCCTCGAGGTGTTAGACAGAGCCAGGTCCCTTTAAACCTGCTGGCAGAAAGACACAAGGAGCTTGGCCATGCTGCACAGAAACGGGAGAAGAGCTCTTGTTTGGATACTGCTGGCTGCAAAGCGCAGGACAGACTGCAGCTGAGTGTCCCTGTAGCTTGGCTTTGCTGCAGTGGGGCTAAGCCGGGAAAGACAACAATTGGAGCATGGGTTTGACTAGCTGAGTGTATGACTAGGGCTCAGACAGAGCAGGTCTAGGGGGCAACAAGGCTAGTCTAGAGGGGACAGTGTGTAGGCTTAGCCTAGCCTCTGGTGAAGGTCAGGAGGCTTTTGGCTAGGCAAAGCTAGGCTAAGGAAGTCTATAGGTAGCATAAGGTAGCATCCACAGCTACAACGCCACGAAGCTAGGCTGCACTTAGCTTTCCATTTGTGATGGCCAGGCAACAGCTGAGTTAGTCAATGCTGAAATTAGGGTTGGGTAGGCTGGACTCTATGGAGCGCTCATCCAGACATTGGCAGAGCTACAGCTCTTCCAGATGCAGACAGATTGGGCTAGAAGAGAGGGAGGCTAGTGCTAGGTATTTAGGTTAATCTAGGTATGGGCTACAACTAAGCCAGGCAACAGGAGATACCAAACCCTAGACAGCATCATCAGTAGAACAGCTCTTCAGGATTTGGGCCAATAACTTAAGGAAAGTTAAGCAACTGCCCTAGACAAGTATTGCTATCTCCAGTCTTTCACTGCCAAGTGGCAGATGCTGGTCTGGGCTGCCTTGTTGGCATCTGGTTTTCTCCTTCCAGTGACACTGAAGCAAGCACCCAGCTGAGGATATGGAGGGGCTGGTGGGAAATCAGAGCAACCATCTGACTGTCCTTTCCTTCAGCTGACTTGGCAGCAAATATTTGAGCTGGATGAGAGTCAACAGAAAGCATGTTATTTTCAGGTGTGTTATCTTTATCAATAATCTCTCTGAGGCACAGTAACTCCTTTGTAAGCCTGTAGTTGCTATGGCCAGGAAACACTGATTACAGTTGCAGTAGAGGGTTGAAGCAGCAAAAAAAAAACCAAAAAAAAACACCCAACGTGGCAAAAGATTGCTTTCCTTTCTGGCTTCCTTAATGAATTTATCACATACTGGAGTAGTCTCTTTCCCTTTCCAGCTATCTGGCTTTTCCTGGTGCCTATTAGACACTGTACGGTGTCCTACTGATGATCTGGCAGATTTTGTGGGTTTTACTGTGCACAATCCAGGAAAAGCCTCCTTACAAAAAACATTAAAAATAAAGGGAGAAATTGTTCGGGCATGGGAACATTTTTTCTCCTCCTTTTTTGACTGTAACATCTATATCTCTTTAACTTTCATAAACCCTTTTCTACTTCATAAACTTGCAGATCCCCAACAGAATGACCACGTGGCCCTTGGAGGTGAACAGTGTGTTTCCCACTTACCACCCTGCACTTCCAGGTTCTGCTAACCACGACAGTCCTCCAGCTGCCAGGAGACAGATTCAGGTAAGATGCTTCCAGCTCCTGAAAAGATTAATAAAAAAAAATTGTTGCAAAATGAAAGCCCAGGCAAAGCTCAAATCAGTTTATTAATTCTATAAAAAACACAAGGCAAAGCCTGACTATATCCTGCAGGGGGTTAAGCTGTTTACACAGTCCCAACAGTAAAATGCTGAATACTTCCCAGTAGAAGACCTGAAGGAAATGTGAAGGTAGGAGGGAGCCTGCAGGGGCTGTGTTCAGTTTGTTTACTGTGACCAGACAGCAATACTGTTACATTCAGCAGATCCATAGGATTGCTCTGATAAGGGAAAGGAGATACCTGTGGTGCATTGAGGACTGGATGGTTCAGCCATGAACCTACTGAGCTTGATACAAAACAGAGGGAGTGTTAGAGGATAATTGATATTGCCAATTGATAACGTTTTCTGCTGTTTGATACCCTACAGTGTCCATACTTGACAGTGTCATGCTGCTGTTGCTTTTAAAAGGGAAAGGAAATCTGATGGTCCTTAAATTCACTGTATTCCCCCAAAATGAGGATCACAGCATGTTTTCAGAGTAGCTTTCACTGGGAAAGGTGTGGGGCTGCTTTTCAGACACTGGTGCATCAGAGCCCCAAGCCCAGGGCTGCCTCGAAATGAGCCTACTATGCTTAACGGTTGTATGTTGTTAAAATGAAGAAAACAGCCTTCGCTACGATTAAGCACGTGTCTATTTCCTGAACTCCACAGAAATAATCTGTATGTTCTTAAAGCACTATTTTTCTGGAAATCTGTGTGGCTTGAAAATCCACAGGGAGAGTTTGGTGCTTGTTCCAGTTCTCAGCTACCCTGAAGGGACTCAGTGACTAGGAAATGTAGAAACCAGGTAGGCACCATGACGATGGAAAATTTAGCCTCTCCCCTTTCTGCCTTGCAGTAGGTCTGTAGGTAGAACCCATGCAGAAGGTTGCTTTGGGAGGCTGGGACTAAGATCCTTCCTCTTGGTTTGCTCATGGAACATCAGTGCAGTTCTTGTCTTTTCCAGACAGGAGATAGTGGAACTGGAGAATGTGCAAGAGGCAGGAAGGATGCTCAGAGATGAATACTACAGAGTATTGTTAGTTCTTTTTACAGTGGAGTATTACATCTCCAGGGAAAGGATGAAGACTCTGAATAGATGGTTGCCATCCACAGTTTCTCAACCAGGTGGCATCAAATGAGATAATCCAACATCACCTGCAAATAAGAAAAAGGAGGTACTTTTTTCCCCACTGTGCATGGTTCTAATGCTGACTAACTGCTGTGAGATGTTTGAGGGCAAAATATAAATGCTGTGTTCAGAAAGTAATTGGTTAAATTAGTGGGAAAAAGATCCTCTGAAAAGCAAATGAATATGGAAAGGTGAATGCCTTCCCACATGGAAGGAGTGAGAGACTAGGGCTGCCTTTCTCAGGCAGGAGATAAGACCGGAGCAACAGAGTATGTGGAGAAACAAAACAGGCAGAGGAGGCAGATCAGACATCTATACTTGATTTCCCTAGAAAGGCATGAGCTTGCAAGTCTTACTTCTGCTGAAACTGAAACTGCCCTGTGGATAAGGGGAGACCATGCTTGCATGGGTCGGAGGCGG